>CM043703.1:65349892-66704059 GCA_023935145.1 Bretschneidera sinensis | reverse complement strand
CCCAATGTGTGACTAATATGGAAAGAGCTGACCTGAGATATGGAGAACTATCTGGACTAGTATGGCTCATAACATACCCCCAAACTTGAACTGAAGTACTCATTGTCCCTGAAAAATAAAGACTGAAAAACAAAAAAATACTAGAAACAAACATTAATCATAAATACGTAAAATAATAAATAAACATAAAGGATAAGCTGTGGGGTACCTCCCTTGAGTGCTAAGTTTAACGTCTTCAGGCAGACCCAACATTAGTAATTATGCCCAACTAAGCGCTCCACCATCTGATCAATAAATGGGAATGAAAAATGATCAGTCCTTGTGGCAGTGTTCAGTTTACGGTAGTCGATACACACTCTCCACCCTGACTGAACACGAGTTGGCACCAACTCGTTGACCTTATTCTTCACTACCGTTAATACAGCACGTTTGGGCACGACTTGAATCGGGCTCACCCACTTGCTATCAAAGATGGGATAAATGATCCCCGCATCTAACAGCTTAATTACTTCTATGCTCACAACCTCTTGCATAGCTTGGTTGAGCCTTCTTTGTGGCTCCCTCGATGGCTTGGCATTCTCCTCCAAATGTATCTTGTGCATCACCACCAAGGGGCTGATTCCCTTGATATTCTCAATAGTACAGCCGATAGCTTCATTGTGCTCTCTTAAAACGTCCAATAATTTATCCACTTGAGCATCAATCAAATCTAAAGCTATAGTAAGAGGCAAAGAATCTGCTGAACCTAGGAACTTATACTTAAGATTGTCCGATAAAGGCTTAAATTCCTTCTTGAGGGGTTCAAGTGTTGTGGTCTCCTCCGTCTCACTACTCTTCTGAGGATCAGACTCCAAAGTAGCATTTGCTTGCTCAAACAACTTATCCATATCCAAATATTCTTCAAACTGAGCAAAGCATGCCTCCAGGGGGTCCTCAATGCAGGATTCATCTATAGTCTCCTCCGTCTCACCGCTCTTCTATGGAGCAGACTCCAAAATGGCATTTGCTCGCTCAAGTAACTTATCTAAATCCAAATCCTCTCCAAACTGAGCAAAGCATGCCTCCAGAATGTCCTCAGACTCCTCTCCTTTCTTGGGCGCTTGTAATCTCTCAGGGTAAGGTGCTTTAGGTACAAACGACCTAGAGAGATCCTTAATAATAGGTGTCGCTGTAGATGGCTTAGCATCTCTCTTTTCCTTGTTACCGCTTTCTTGCCCTTGTTGCATAGCTGGGTTCTCTTCAACTTGATTGTCCACTTGTCTCCCAGACCTTAATAATAGGTGTAACTTACGATTTGATCCATTTGACTCTCTAGCTTGGCAATCGCTTGGGTGTTTTCTATTGTTGCACTCATTACTTCGCTCATGGATTGGCTAGTCATTTTCATGTACTCCTTAAGAGTGTCCTCAAGTGACTGTGAAATTGGTGCTGGTGTTTGAATGGGAGCTTGGTAAGCAGGTAATGGTGCTGGATAGGCTGAGTGACTATAACTTGGAACTGGCGGAGGAAATTCGGGAGGGTATTGAGTGTGAGCTTGATAAGGGGCTCCTTCCTGATTCCTCAGTTGGTTCTGCGTCCATGAAAAACTAGAGTGGTCCCACCACCCTGGATTGTACGTTTCGGAGTAAGATCCATTTGATTGCCAACAACACTCATTGAAAGCATTCATTTGTTCCATGGGATACTCGGCAAAAGCCGGCATTGATGGACAATTCTGTGCTAAATGCATAGGACTAGCACAGATGGAACAGCTATCAACATTGAATGTGTTCGCAACATTGATGGACGGGCCGGTCATTTTCATGTACTTTTTAATGGTGTCCTTTAAAGACTGTGAAACCGGCGCTGGATTCATCCACATTATTTTTTATTTTTTTTATAACTAACTAGTAGAAAAATAAAATCAATTCAGACCAAAAATTTTCACAAACCAAACAATTCCTCGGCAACGGCGCCAAAAACTTGTTGTGAGTTTTAAATTACTCGCAAGTGCAAGAGTCGTTTGCAATATAGTGTTGTGCAAGTGTAAGGTTGAATCCACAGGGAATTGCTTTGTGAAGATATAAATTTATCTAAACTAATCTTATCTTAACCTAGTTCCGAGTTTTGTATTATATGTTGCAAAATAAATTAAAGCTAAACTAAATTGATTTTAAAAACTAATAATAAAAACACTAAGGTTTTCGAATCCACCCCACCAAAGTTTAAGCATATATGTCCTAAAAATATAGCCTATCAAAACATTCCATGAATCCAACTTACGACAAAAAACAAAGAATATCCCAATTAAACCAAAAGCATCCAATGTATCCGCTTTTAACAAATCACAAAGGAAATCCAATTTAATCGAAAATAATTCGATGTATCCATCAGACGAAACACAAGGAATATCCAACAGAACAATTTAAACTCAATCAATCACAAGATTTACTCAAATAATTGACAGAACATTTATACTAAAAAATGTCAGATTTGTACAAGCAAATCTGAACTACTATGCCAAACAACGACGAGGCTTCATCTTCAACTTTAGCTGAAGATTCTAGCCACTCATAACTATGAAACTACAATTCATAATAAAAGTGCTAAACATTAAACTAAAACAACTAAAGAAATAAATAACTTTACATGGGAGAAATTCCACTTACTGATGGGTGGCGCTTCCCCTCGTGGTAGGAAAGCCTTTGGGATCCACCAGAATTCTAGCAGACGTCCACCGATTAACACCAAAGTGGCCCAGGAATTGTACACTAAATGATGAGGTCAGATGGTGTTTATATAGGGGGAGTCCCGGAGTAGTATGTGTTTCAAATTCGATGTGGGATACTGCCCGAGTGCGCTCGATCGTAGAATGATGCGATCGATCGTATGTCTTGTGAGCACGATCGCATGTGTGCTCGATCGCAGGTCTAGTGCGCTTGATCGCAGGTGCACTGTACTGCAAACATTTCAATGTGGGATTGTTGACCATGCGCTCGATCGCAGCATAGTGCGATCGATCGCTATTGCTCTTGAAACTTCACATCTCCTGAAATGATTCATTTTCTCCACAAACCTATAAAAATACACAAAACACAAAAAAAAAAGACATAAAATAAAGTGAAATACTACTAACTAAGAGCATAACAAATATAAGTTAAGGGTCTTAAATATGCAATATTTAAGACTCATCACCGGTGCTTTGTAATGCATATTCTGGCACTTTCAAGCAGCACAAACTACAGCTATGATCGAGTACTGTTGGGAAGTATGAGCATGTGATTTACTATTGCACCAAAATATAATTTGTATTTTCATGTTAGCAAAACTTTAAAGTGCCGAAATATGATTTGTATTTTCATATTAGCAACACTTTAAAGCGCAGGAATGTGCTTTGTTTAAAGAAAAAAATCAATTTTCTTTTTTTACACCATTCATTAATGAGAACTCATAAGTGTTACACTTTCATCTCATCTAAGAAATATGTAACCTCATATCCTTAAAAGTTAACACCTCTTCTAGGATTTTCTAGCTCATAACCTTTACCAATTCAAGCTTATTAACATGACTTGATTACAATACTTTGATAACATTAGCATATTTCAATCCATACCTTGATGATAGCATAAGTATATTCTAGTCTATACTGGTACTTTACACATAGTTGAATTCATTTCATTAACAAACAACCAAGGCTCATACACCCAAATTTTGCATTCAAATTGGCTTAATAAAAAAAATCTTAAATAATCAAGGTATATCCAAATTGCTTCTCAAGGCCATATATCAGCATGTTATTAATTTTTATAAAAGTAACATTTTAAAAAGTGAGATATAACCATCTTAAAAGATGACAATTCATGGTATAAGATCAAAAAATGAATAACAAAGTTGAAGTTAGAATTATTTGAAATACAAAATTTCAACAAGATTAAAAATTCAAGATGAAAGGGTACAATTTACTAACAGCTATAATATCTTCTTTTTAATAAGTACTAACAACTCTTATTTCTTAAGGTTTCGAGGATCAGTATCCATCCTGAATGAAAATAAATGAGAATATGACACCATGAGGAAAAATACTTACTTCCATGGAACTTCTATAACAGGACCTTTGGGAAGATATACCTAAAATTGGGATCAATTTTTTTCTTGAATTGTAGGCTTATGAGACCAACACCTTTAAAAAATAGTATCATGATAGGCATTAAATGATAGCTTAAAAGTCATCACTTAGTCACAATGTAACTAATTTTTCACAGGTCATTGCAAGAATGAGAACGGACTATATGAGCTGACAACATACTGGTGGGTATAATGATGGTGATAGAGATGGCCATGCAGATTTGGGTGGGTATGATGATGGTGATGGCGATGGCCATGCTGGTTCTGGTGTGTATGATGACTGAGATGGAGATGCGGGTTCGTGTGGGTATGACGATGGTGAAGGAGATGGCGCTGCGGGTTTGGGTGGGTATGACGATGGTGATGGCAATGGCCACACTGGTTTGAGTGGGTATGACAATGGAGATGGAGATGCGGGTTTCGTATGGGTATGACGATGGTGATGCAGATTCAGGTGGGTTGGAAGTAGGAGCTGGTATGATAACGGGTGGACAAGAATCCGGAGTTGGCACATACGGGTCAGGTATCGTGGGAGAACTCGGTACTGTCGGGTAAGAATTCAAGCTTGGACTTGAAGGATAGGAAGGTGTAGTGGGTTCTGGTGAATATTGAATAGGACCCGGACCATGAGAAGGCAAAATGGGTACTTTCGGGTACAAATATGGAGCTGGCCCGCGAAGAGTTTGAGGCATTGCAGACTCACAAATTTTCACAAGAGAACATAGTGTCAATCTAATCAAATACTATAAATTTGAGTCCACATTCATAAGCTAACTATCTGTCTTTTTTCTTGAAAAAAATATGGTAGGCCGGACTTATAAGAGAGAAAAATTGTGATCTTTTACCAATTATTGATCATCTCTTCGATAAATTTTTACCTGCAGTGCAAAATACTATTTTTACACTGGATAGGAACTTCATTATTTACCTAGTAATCGTTAGGTATTACAAGTGAAGTTTTCACCTGATGTAAAAATGGTGCTTTGGATCCGGTGCAATTAAAAATTTCTCTCTTCTCAAGTTTTCACTGTTAAACAAACACATCTAAAAACCTTAATCATTTAAAAAAAAAAAATCACATCTAATTAATGTATAAAAAGTAATAAAAACCAAAATATCATAAATCAATTGAACAAATTTTCATATTAATGGAAAGAAAGGAAGACCATGAATCAAACTAATCATCTAAATTAATAATCCACGAAAAGAAAACTAATTATAGTAAATAAATAAAATTTGAATAAAACTTCTACCAAAAAACTTTTCACTACATAAAGAAAAATTAATCGATGTAATTCAAGGACGGAGTCAAGAATTTTCTTGAGATAGAGCTGAAATATATGGCTGATCTTCCAGTCGATTGATTATGAATTTTTATCCTTTAGTTGCTCAATAATTATTATAAATCCAAAAAGTACATAAAAATTTTAATTCGATACTGCATCACACAAATTAAAACAAGAGATAGTTAAGACAATATGCTTTCGAGAAGCATTAAAAGCTATACAGATATTGCACGAAGGTAATGAAATGATAAAACTCATACCAACATAGATGCTGCAAATGATAGCTTCTTTCTGGCCAAGAGTAAATAAGCTCAAATAGAAAAACTAACCTTATAATTGAGTAACACTTTATTTACACCACAAAACTAGGAATTGAAATGTATATAATTGATAAAACTTTGATAATAAGATCTATTTTTATTGAAAAATATAAAAATGAAGAAATACAATAATATATTCAGAGAGAAGTGTTACTGTAAGTAGTTCAAATCCTGCATCGTATATGTGTCAAAAGGATGTGTGCACTAGTTTTTATAAATATAGGCATTAAGAGAGTTAGTCCCTCACCCTTATTCGTGAAACATGAATAGCTGGTCAGATGTACAGTGTAACAAACCAAACACCAATATAACTTGTAAAAGAGAGTCTTACAGGGATCCAAAGGTTGAGTAAAAATTTGGTGTATTGGGGTTTAGATTGTGAGATTGGAGAAGACTTTCACACAGTTTTGCTTAAAAAATTATATACTGTGAGGTAGCGAGTTTTTGTAGTTTTTATCCATCTAAAAGTTTCAATAAGTGTTTTAGTATAGGTTTAGTTTAAGAAATTATACAACTGATGTAGTTAAGAATTAATAATAGATTGATTCTCGCTGAACCATGAGCAACACATAAATTAGGACGAAGGAGTATTTCTTTCATTTTATTTCCTAACAAGTGCCCTAGTCTCCCCCTCTATTAAAAGATATTTAGCAAAGCTATTTTGCTTTTGTCAAGAATTTCTCCAAGAAGGAGACAACATTTCTTGTTTAGCAGAAAGTTAGCATAAAAAAAAAATCTGCTAATTAATGAAACTATTGTTGATTTTCAAACAATATAATAAAGGGCTGCCCTTTTCCTAACAGACTTTCTTCATTACATCTTTAAGAGGAGAAGTTCTTGCATGACACAGTGCTATGAGAGATACATAGCACAAGTGTCCATCTCACCGTTAAATGGTATGAGATGAGAGAAAAAAGATATTTTATTTTTATTCAAAAGTGAAATGGACCCTTGTACCATGTATCTCCTATAGCACTGTGCTAGGCAAGAAATTTTCATTTAAGAGACTGCTCTGGTTTAAGAAAGTTACACAGCAAAAGACTGCATCCAGGGATATCGCCACTCAACTTAGTTGTACTAGATGGTTTTCTCCCTCGGTCTTGTTTTAACTATCACTGTTGACTTTTCACATAGTTTGAAAAAATTGACTTTATTTCGTGCCATAGTTTTCAATATTAACCCTAAGTGTTTTACTAGCTATTTGAAAAGGTACAATTTTATTTTCAAATTCTATGAAAGTAAGAGTTATATAGAAAATTTAAGATTTTATTTTTATCTTCAAACATTTTTCTTAAAAAACAATGAAAAACAAAATGACATAGAAATAACAACTGAAAACAGAGTTGGGTAATAATCACTTTTCCTCGTCAAAGAACTCATTAACCATTGAAGGGAGGCTTGGGCACAACAAGGCAGGACGAAAGAAGGGACAATAAAAACTCAAAGGAGCTAATGATTACAACATTATTACTAGGGGTGAGCATAATACGGTGATAACCAAAAACCGAATCGAAATTAATCAATTTTTTGTGTAATAGGTTCGGTTTTTCGGTTAATTTGTTTGGTCTTATCATTTTTTTGTTTGTTCGGTCTTATTTTCGGTGTTTACAAATTTTAAACTAGATTAAATAAAAAACCTATTAGAATTTAGTTAATTAATTATATACTTATTTATGAAAATATATAAACCACTGCAAGTTAGGCTTGGCATTTTCCTCTCATAACCTAGTTTTCTATTTTTTAAGTAAAAACGAAGAAAAAAAAACATTATTGACAAGTTGTCAAAATAAATTATATTAAATTAGCAATACCAATTTTTTTATAAAGAATATCTTTATCACAAAAAATTGACCAAATTTAAAGACTTCTGCAAAACACAATTTCTTTTTATTAATGAAAACACAATTTAATGAAAGTAATTTTTAATAGTTCAAATGAAGACAAATATAGTATATACTTCAAGAAATTTAATACAATGTAATAAAGAGTCAATTTTCAATATTATAAAGTGTTTTTCTTTGATTTGTAGTCTTGATAAAGATAATTTTTTTTAGAAAAAAGTAACAATTAAAACAATCGAATCAAAAATATCTAATTTACAATAATGAGTATGAATTATCAACTAGTTAAGTAATGAAATAAAGTAAATTAATATCATTAAAAGACCAAAGCTTAAATTAACTCTTTCCTCTCACTTTTAAAAGAAAATCTACCACATGTGTTGAACTCTTTCACAAATAATCAATTTTTCTTTCTTTCCAAACGGACTCCACATTTTTTTAGTGGATACAATATATAAAAATTTTAAAACTTTCCTGTTACATTGATATTTTTTCTAAAATTACATTAAATAATTTTAATTTCAAGAGTACAGTGGAGGCAATTGCCCATATCATGCTATTTGTAGATCCACCCATGTAGATACCATAGTTGACTTGTTTATATCATGGTTATTAAGGGTATTTTTATTTATGCTTTTTTTTTTATAGTTATATTAGTATATATACACCTCTCCATTCAATGTATTTGACACAATAATAATATACAACACGTAACCTCCTTTATTATATTTTTGTTGATATGACCACAAAACCTAATCTTTTTGGTTTACCTTTTCACCATCGCAGGTTGCCCTTGTCGTTGACTCAGTCCAATTTTTTTTTGTCATGTCTCCCTTTGTGTGTTCTGAATTTGCCTCTTTGATATATTGTCTTTAGTTATTTTTCAGCCACAACTAACACCATATATATCTTCACTGACGTGCAGCGAGCAGACAATAGAAGGGAAAATGGAATATCGATTTGATCAGTGACACACCCACATGTATCGGGTGATATTTGCCTCGTCTCTGGTTCCACGATATGAGTTTTGATTTATGAACCACAATTTGTGTTTTTTGCTTCAAGTATTTTTTCACCGTTCACAACATTCTTTTCTTCGTCAATATTGAGTTAATAGATTTCAGTTAACTAATTTAGTTGGTTCTTTGATCATCCGAACCACATGTTTTTTTATTAGCTCTTTCTCTGTTTTAATCAATTCCTAGATTTTTTCGTCGTGGTTGATCTATTCCCAACCATTGTTTGGTATGATTTGGTCATTTCATCCGAGTTTCTTAATAGTTTACATCCAACTTATTCATCTTCCTTGTTTGTTATAGTAAAACCTCTCCTTGGTATTTTGATTCCTTATTGAATCCATTTGACTTCATATCATATTTTTTTTCTTTCTGGTTCTACTAGTTTTCATTACTTTTCATTAACACTCTCGATGGATCTCAGATGTTTGTTAGTCACATAAGAGATGTTCAAGCTTCTAATATGTCACTTTTTGATAATTTTTTAGTTTCTAAGCTTGTTCACAATCTTATCTTTGATGGTCAACTATGTGAACTTGATTTTGATTTCTGTTTCTCAAGTCATGATTGTTATGTGTAGAACCACTAATGGAACAAAATCTTTGTACCAGTCAGAGGATTGATGGTCTGTTTGAGCTTATCTCCACCAAACTTTCCCATCGAAAAGTGCATCCAATTGTTGCTTCTAAGTCATCCGGGAATTTGGCATTCTTTTTCGGTTATGTTTCGTTTCCGAAACTAATCCGTTTAGTTTCTAGTGGTAAATTTGGATATCGTAAAACAAAATATTTTGATTGTATACCTTGTCAACTTGTGAAACATCATGCTTTTCCTTTCAAATGGTGACTTTATGTAACAACCCATCCTAGGTTGGCCACCCCCGAGACGGTGTCATCACATTTTGAAAATCCTAGCACGACACATATATGCAACAATAAAAATAATACTAACAAAATTTTTTTTACATCAATCCTCAACCCTCAACAAGGGAGATACATCAATCTAATCTTTAAACATTATATACAATGCACAATGCATGAATATTTACAAATAAATTTTTATTTTCTTTTCTCATTAGTCTGAGGATGTTGACACGTACGTGACTGACAGCAAATGAATTCTTTTGAACCGCAACTCACTAAACTATTTGTCATGCCTGCTACTTGGAATTATTGTACAACGAGGGGTGAGCTTCACAAGCTCAATGAATTAAATTTACTAGAAGTACTCATTTGTATAAAAGATTTTTCCATATTTAATCATTTATATCCCATACAACTTGATACTAGCACTCTAGTATCACTACGCATGTCATAATATTCATTCTCTATCAATCTCTTTCTCTTATTTATTGGTTCACCTTGAGACCATCAATTATCTCATAATTACCTCGTAATGAGGTTCATATCATAAAGTCTACCATTTAGATGTTTCTTATCACCATAACCGTCTCTTTGTGAGACTCATCCATCTATAAATAATTTCACAATAATACACCACACATCAGCATTTCAATAATGCAAGCAATAATTAAAACAGATGAAATGCATGAATTATTATTATGGGAACATCTTCCCACATGTCAACATGTTTTTGTTATCTTAGACCGGCCCCTCCCGTTTCTTTTCTTTTTCATTTAGATTGGTTGCTTTTCCAGTTCTTTTCTTTACAGCTTGTCCCGGCTGCCACGGAATTTATTTCCAGCATATACCGGCTGTCACAGTGTCCATTTTATTTCTAGCTCATATTTGCTATCACAGGTTTTCAATTAGACCGGCTGCCTTCCCGGTTCTTTTCTTTTCATTTAATGCATATGCATATGAACAATGATATAAAATATGCATCTGAACATTAGCATAAAAAAAAAAACAACATGAATTTAAATATTTAATTTTGGCTATCCTAATTTTTCTTAAATTATATAAAAAAATTTATACTAAATTATTCTCATCCCAAATCATATCAAATTATCCATTAAAGCTTGTCAAGATCCAATAAATTTCATCCTAAATCACATCAAATCATCCATCCAAGCTTGTCAAGATCTACTACATTTCATCTCCTCATAATTCGTATCAAAACATCAACCATAACTCATCAAGAATTTATTTATCACCATAATTATTAAATCAACTCAATATTCTAATAATATTTCTTCTCACTTAATAATTTTTCTACATGTCCAATATTTATATTATATATATCAACCAAATTTTTATCTATCATCAAAACATAAACTAATAATTTATTTTAATATTATCACTAGATTTTTTATTTCTTATTTAGATTACTTAAAGTAAATCTAACTCACCACGTAGCACTTAAAGCTACCCGTGGATCACTTTCTTGCCTTTCTCGTTCCTTTCAGAAATTTTCCTCAGTTGTTGATCACACCTGACATCACATTTATATTAAATTTCTAATTTATTCCTCAATTCGTTATAAACCACACCCTTTGAAAATTTCCACTTTGAATTCCGAAAAATTTCATGAATACTAGAATTTCAAAAATAAACACTACATTATTACCTTAGGTTTTTCTGATAGCTTCTCGTGATTCTCTATGAAATTCCGCAGTAAACCTCTTCAAAATTTTGCTCTTTTAACTTTTCTTTCGGTCCCCAAGCGTTTAAAGAAATAAAGAAGTTGAAAGAAAACTAAATGAAAATGGGTATGTATATTTACGATTAAGTATTTTACATATATATATATGTAAAATTTTGTAAAACAACATTCAGCCACTCCTCCACATTTTTGGACAATTGTTACACATGCAATCCTGTTTATTAATTTGGCAGCAGGTGGCATGTAATACACGTAATCGTAAAATAAGGGTAAATAAGTAATTTAATAAATATGACATAAAATTAAAATAATATTTTTACACGAAGGATTTAGTATTGAATAAAATAATTCTTTTGAAAAAAAAAACAAAAAAGGACACATGGAGGCATAGTTGCCAAGAAAAAAAAATTTGAACATCCAGGTCCAGCAAAAAAAAAAGGCAAGAAAGAAAAAATAAATAAATATTATTTTTAAAAAAAGTTTAAAAAACAGACACATGGCAGCAGGTGGCAGCACCTGCTACTAAGTGTAAAGAATAAGCTTACATGCCCTCCAGCAAGAAATTTTGTGGGAGACAGGGGGGCGGGGGTTGCCAAAACAAACTTGCATATAAATGTGTGTGTGTGTGTCTCTCTCTCTCTCTATATATATACACTTAAGGACCCAAAAAAAGGTTGAAAGGGTAAAATTTTGAAGGGGTTTACTGCGGAATATCATAGACAATCACGAGAAGCTATCAGAAAAATAGAAGATAATAACGTAGCGTTTATTTTTGAATTTTTAGCATACATGAAGTTTCTCGAAATTCAAAGTGAGAATTTTCAAATGGTGTGGTTTATGAAGAATTGAAGAAATAATTAAAAATTTAATACAAATATTATTTCAGGTGTTAATGATCTACAACCGAGGGAAATTTTGAGAGGAACGGGAAAGGCAAGGAGGTGATCCACGGGTGGCTTTAAGTGCTACGTAGTGAGTTGGATTTACTTTAAGTAATCTAAATAAAATTGAAAAATCTAGCGATAATATCAAAATAAATTATTAGCTTATGTTTTGGTGATAGATAAAGATTTGGTTGATAGATATGATATGAATATTGGACCCGTAAAAAAATTAATATATGAGAAAAAATATTATTAGAATAATGAGTTGATTTAATAATAATGGTGATAAATAAATTCTTGATGAGCTATGGTTGATGTTTTGATATGAATTATCAGGAGATGAAATTTAGTGGATCTTGATAAGCTTTTATGGATGATTTGATGTGATTTTGGATGAAATTTAGTGGATGTTGACAAGCTTTAATAGATGATTTGATGTGATTTGGGATGAGAGGAAATTAGTGAAATTTTCTTTTTATATAATTTGAGAAAAATCAGGATAGCCAATTTAAATATTTTGAACTAATGTTGTCTTTATATTACTGTTCATATGCGTATTTCATATTATTGTTTATATACATATGCATTAAATAACAGAACCGAAAGAACCGGGAAAGGGTCAGTCTAATTAAAAAACCGTGACAACTTGTATATGCTGGAAATAAAAGGGACACCATGATAGCTAGTAAGTGCTTAAATATTCATATGTAAGCCCCTTAATCTATATTTGTTGAGCTCTTAGTTTGTGTTATTTCATCCTATTTTATCTCCTTTATGTGTTTACTGTGTTTTTCTAGGTTTTTGGAGCATTATGGAATTATGCAACTTAAAGAGTGAAATAGGGAAAAGCTGGAATTTGTTGTTGTGATCGAGTGCATTCGCGTAGTATGTCGGCTTGGCCTATTTTGGAAAGGAGAGAGACGATTATCAGCGCACCATGTTGATCGAGCGCACCATGTTAGGAGAGAGATGATTAAGAGAGCATGTCTCTTTTATTTCAGATTTGAAGAAAAGAAATATCCAAATTTTAGCAGCCTATCGTCTAGGAACTTTTTCTTTCATTTAAATGAAGATTTTATTTGAGTATATGAGCTGCTAAAATAAAAGAGACGTGAGCAGAAGTTTTGAGCGGCATGTGAAGGCTTAAATCCCACATCCCACATCCCACATCGATTGGAAACACATTGCAATCATGGAGTTTCCCTATAAAAGCCCCATTTCACTTCATCTTCAAGTGGGTGTGGATCTCGAAGGCTTTGCTATCAAGGAGGAGAGTGCCGCACAGCAAAAACAAAAAGAAGAAAAAACAAAGAGAGGAGCCGTAAGTTAAATTTCACTCTCAATGTATTCTTAGCTTTAATTTATTTCTTTTGTGTTTTAAAGTTTAATGTTTAGTACTTTAATTGTGAAATTTATTTTCATAATCATGAGAGGCTAAAATCTTCATCTAAGGTTGAAGATGAAGCCTCGCCATTGATTAGCATTATATTTTCATATATGTTCATACAATTCCGATATTTTTGTATTGATGTTCTAATTTAATTCAATTGTTTGAGTAAATTCTTATGATTGATTGTTTTGTTTATAAATTGTTCAAATTGGATATTCGATGTGTTTCATCTGACGGATACATCGAATCATTCAAATTAAATCGGATATCTATTGTGATTCTAAAGTAAACGGATACATTGGATGATTTGATTTAATTAGGGTATTTGTTATGATTTGTATATCGATAGATTCATGGAATTATTTGATAAATTACTTTTATATAGAACATACATAGGATGTAATTGCTTGCAATTGTAGGAACAAAATCATAAAAATATATACTTTAATTTGGTGTGGTGGATTTAGAAACCTTAGTGCTTTTATCATTTGTTTTAAATCAATTTAGTTTAGTTTATATTCTTTGCATGACATAGTTCGAAATTCAGAACTAGGTTAAAATAGGTTTAGTTTCGATAAAAATATATTTTCACGACGCAATTCCCTATGGATTCGACCTCGCACTTGCCCACACTATATTGCAAATGACTCATGTGTGATAAATGCTTAAATATTAATATTTAAGCCCCTTAATTTACAGTTGTTAAGCTCTTTGTTTACATATTTTAGTAGATTCTACTTCATTTTTGTGCTTTCTGTGTTTTTTTATAGGTTCTTGAAAAAAATGTAGCATTTTGGAGCTCTAAGGAAGAAATCTGAAGTCCTTGAAGCAATCAACTGTGATTGAGCGCAAAGTTGTTGTGATCGAGCCCGCAAGCACTCGTGCGCACACATAGAAGGCTTGAGCGCAACCATGCGCTCGAGCGCAAAAGCATGAGATCGAGCGCACACGCACAGTGAGGCGGCAGAGCTAGTTTTGGAAAGATTTCTTCGGGTTTATTTTGGAAAATAAGGTTTTGAGGTGTCTTTAGAACCCTAAATATAGGCTTGTAAAACACAGAAACTTCACTTTTAATTTTGCTTTAAGTTGTAAGCTTTGGAGGAGAATTGATGACTCTTCTCCACAGTACTTTTCGGGTTTATTCTTTTCTACTTAGTTTATATTATGATGATGTTTAGCATAATCAGCATGTGTAACTAGCTTCATAATAGGGCTCGATTGAAGCCCTAATTATTCTTTTCCATATATGAGTATTGTTGCCTTTGCAAATAGCCATGTTATGATGCTTTAATTGATTAATGCCTGTTTTTTTGAATTCCTCATATGTGTTTGTTTGATTAACGTATGCATGTGGTATGGAATAGTTAGATCAATTTGAATGACCGAGTCCTGGGTCTGACAATAGTAACAAAAGAAATCCACATCGGGTTCTTAGGTTAGTCAACATGGGAAACCGGGAGTATACAACATGCTCTAGGTCTCGTGTGTTTGTCGATTTCCATAAACCTTATGCTCTCGTAAAGAACAACTCAGTATACACCATGTTGAATCCCTTAAGAGAGAAAAGAGTTAGAGTATACACCATGCCTAACTCATTGCTTAGGGAGATTAATAGTTTAAGGAGCGTACTAAGCCCTTAGGTTGACAACCATTAGGTATCCATGGTAGGGCTATAGCATTGGCACATTTTTTATTGGGAAAGTATGATTAGTGGTGGATATCAAAGCCCTTTGTTCTTATTATTATTGATCTAAACTCAATATTTATTTCTATCATTTTACATTGTGAAACTGATTCTAAAACAAAATTCACCAATCCTTGTGGCGATGATCTCACATTTGCACACTATGCTACTGTTGACCTTGTGCACTTGCAAGTAAAACAAGTTCGATTATTTGCTTAATAATTTAGGTAGATAATTGAACAACAAGTTTTTGGCGCTGTTGTTGGGGATTGTGCTAAATTTCTTTTTAGGATTATTTTTCATTTATTGTTATTTTTATTTTTATTATTCTTCTGTTTCATCAAGACCTAATCAATTATTTTCATGTTATTTTCTGATTTAGGTACTACAGCAGAAGTTCTCTGAGGCACTGTGATTGAGCGCAATCCTTGCTGCAATCGATCGCATATGAGGCAGAGGCTACCCGAGTAGCAGTGTTGAACTGCTGCACTGAAGCGGTTTTTACTGATGCATGCAAGGGCTTCGATCCAGGCATCCCACTTTCTTTCCCCTCGATACAGAGCTTGAACAGACTATTCAACGAAGGCTTAGAGACAACTCTAAAGAGGTAGAAGAAGAATTCAACGAAAAAGCATCAATGGTGAAACAGCTAGAAAACCAACAACCACCTGAGCAAAGACCTATGAAGCAATCCTTCATTCCACAAAACCTCAACCAACCATCATGCATTGCTTATCAACCAGAGGCGAAAGGAAATTATTACATATCTCCAAAGATACTCAGTGCATTAACTCCTTTTAGGGGGACACCTGCTGAGGATTCACACTTACACCTTCGGGAGTTCTTTGATCTCTGTAAGTTCTAGCATATCCGGGGCCTAGACCAAGAGGGAATCAGGTTAATTCTTTTCCCTTTTTCATTAAAATATAATGCTAAACTGTGGTACAATTCAATGCCTGCAGTTTCTATCCACACTTGGGAGGAGTTGGCCAGCAAGTTCCTAAGAAAGTTTTTCCCAAATCAAAAGACGAGACAAATGAGGAAGGAGATTCAGTCTTTCCAACAAAAAGATGGAGACCTGTTCTTTGAGGCATGAAGACATTTCAATAAGCTGCTACTCAAATGCCCACATCACAATCTACCTTAGGATGAACTGGTACAAGCTTTTTATGAAGGTTTAAGTGATACTAATAAAAGTATTGTGGATTTAGGTTGTGGAGGTGTGCTGATGGAGAAGAGCAGCGAAGAAACCATGGAACTATTTGAGACATTAAGTGAGCACACACAGCAATTTTCCTCTAGAGGTAGACATGGATCCAAGAGAAAAGGTATGTATAAGGTGACTCTAAATGGTGGATCCTCTACCCAAATAGCTATTGTGGAGAGGAAACCAGATCTACTTGTTAAAGCCATGACTGCTCATAATGCCTCACCTAGTCCACAAGCCTCAGCACTCCAGTTATCTGCGATATGTTCTCATTTTGATCATAATACTGAGATATGCCCTTTATATTCATCTGCAGATCCAGAGCAAGCGAATTATGTGGGACCAAACAACTATCCGCCAAAAAACAATCCATATGCAAACACTTACAATCCTAGATGGCGAAATCACCCCAACTTCTCTTGCAGCAACTCTCAGAATAGTCAAGGGCAGCAAAGGAACTCCCAACTAGCAGCCAACTTAGTTCCCCAATAAAAAAAAAAATTGACTTTGAGAATCTTGTGAGGCAATTCGCAACTCAGCAACAACAGTTGGTATCTCAACAACAACAGTTGATAACTTCACAAGATCAGTTCATAGCAGATGAAAGAAAATTTTGGACTGAGTTAAGATAAACCACTGCAAAACACGAACAAGCTATTCAAAGGTTAGAGGTAAAAATGGGGAAATTGGCTAAAGAACTGAGTGGCAGAAAGCTAGGTGAGCTTCCTGCTCAAACACTACCTAAGCTAGGGGGCACCAACAACTGGAGGCTGTCACAACTCTCAGGAATGGTAAGGTCATAGGAACCAATGAGTTTGCAAAAGCATATCTAGAGAAACCATCAGCCTCAAAGGTAAGTGAGATGGAGAAGGTGAATGTACCACCCTTCCCGCAAAGGTTAGTAAAACAAAAGAAAGAAAATAAACTGCTTGATATCTTTGAAACTTTGCGAAAAGTAGAAATAAACATTCACTTATTAGACGCAATTCAACAAATACATACTTATGCTAAATTTCTGAAAGATTGTTGCACTCATAAGAGGAAGTTTCAAGAACATGAGACAGTAGCTTTAACAAAAGAGGTAAATGTTGTGCTATTAAGAAAACTATCACCAAAATTGAAAGATCCAAGTAGTTTCATTATTCCCTGCAGGATAGGTGACCAGCTGTTTGAGCATGCATTACTAGATTTAAGAGCGGGAGTAAATTTGTTACCATACACAGTATTCGAAACACTAGGTTTGGGGGAGCTTCAACTTTCTTCCATCACCTTGCAATTGGCAGACAAAAGCATCAAAAGACCTAGAGGTATTCTTGAAGATGTCATGGTTAAGGTAGGTGAGTTCATTTTACCTGCTGATTTTATTGTGTTAGATATGAAAGAATACCCTATGCCATTACCTCTGCCCATTATCTTAGGAAGACCCTTCATGAGAACTGTTGATACAAAGATTTGTGTGAAAAATGGTATAGTAAGTATGAAGGTAAATGGTGAGAAAATAGAGTTTAAAATATTTGATGCATTAAAACTACTTCAAGATAATATGGAATGCTTTAATGTATGTATGATGCAAAGTTTTGTAGAGCAAGCTTTTCAGGTCCATCACATTGATCCATTGGAGACTACCCTTACCCGTGGTTTTACAAAAGTGGATATTGAGCAAGAACCTGAAGATGTTACTTATGACATCATTAAAGCTGTGCACCTCCTCGAGGCTTCTCCAAAACATCCAAGTAAGTATGCTCCTCCATTTGAATCTCTCATACCTACTAATACTACTCTTCTCCCTTCTATTGTCCAGGCACCAACCTTGGAATTGAAGCAGCTGCCAGAGCATTTAACTTATGCCTATTTGGGAGAGAAGAAGACATTACCTATGATTGTGGCTACTAATTTGAGTGTTGGAGAAGAAGAGAAACTATTAAGAGTTCTTAGGGAGCATAGATCTGCTATTGGATGGACCATTGCTGACATAAAAGGGATAAGTCTAGCTAAATGCATGCATCATATCTACCTTGAAGATGAAGCAAAACCCACTCAGGATGCTCAAATATGACTTAACCCACACATGAAAAAGTTTGTAAAGGCCGAGGTATTAAAACTATTAGATGTTAACATTATCTACCCCGTCTCAGATAGTAAATGGGTAAGTCCGGTCCAAGTTGTTCCTAAAAAGAGTGGAATCACAATGGTGAAGAATGAGGATGAGGAGCTTGTACCTACAAGAAAAACAACTAGTTGGAGGGTATGTATTGATTATCGAAGATTAAACAAGGTGACTAGAAAATATCACTTCCCCTTGCCCTTCATTGATCAGAAAGATTAGCTGGCCATAGCTACTATTGTTTCTTAGATGGGTATAGTGGTTACAACCAGATTGCCATAGCAGCTGAGGATCAAGAAAAGACTACCTTCACATGTCCTTTCGGTACATTTGCTCATAGAAGGATGCCATTCGGTTTATGTAATGCACCAGCCACCTTTCAAAGATGTATGATGAGCATATTTTCCGACATGGTGGAGAAATTCATTGAGGTATTTATAGATGATTTTAGTGTTTTTGGGTCTAATTTTGATGAATGCCTAAATCATCTAGAGAGTGTCCTAAAGAGATGTGAAAAGAGCAACTTAGTGCTAAATTGTGAGAAATGTCACTTTATGGTTCAACAAGGCATTGTGTTGGGTCATTCCATCTCCAACAAAGGTATTGAAGTAGACAAGGCTAAAATAGACATCATTTCAAAGTTGCCTCCTCCTCTAATAGTCAAGGGAGTCAGAAGTTTCCTTGGACATACTGGATTCTACAGACGATTCATCAAGGATTTCTCCAAGATCTCTATACCTCTATGTGCATTGTTAGCTAAAGATACCAAGTTTGAATGGACTGATGAATATATGAAAGCTTTTAACACATTGAAGGATGTGCTCACCTCCGCACCAATAATGATGGCACCATATTGGAATCTTCCATTTGAGTTGATGTGCGATGCCAATGACTTCGCCTTTGGAGCTGTCTTAGGCTAGAGAGTCAATAAGGTACCTCATGCTATTTACTATGCTTCTAGAACTTTAAATGATGCTCAACTAAACTATTCTAGTACTAAAAAGGAATTGTTAGCTGTTATTTTTGCTTTAGAGAAATTTAGATCATACCTGATTGGCTCTAAGGTTATTGTATTTACTGATCATGCTGCTTTGAGATATCTGTTTTCTAAGAAAGATGTAAAGCCTAGGTTAATCAGATGGGTACTCCAATTGCAAGAATTTGACTTGGAGATCAAAGACAAGAAGGGCAGTGAAAATGTGGTTGCATATCACTTATCAAGGCTACCTTATGAGGATGACAAAAATGAGCTACTTTTGAATGAGAACTTCCCCGATGAACAATTATTTGCACTAGAGGTAAAACTTTCATAGTATGTTGATATTGTCAATTATCTAACTGCTAAGGTTTTTCCTCCAGGTATGACCAGTTATGAAAAGAAGTGGTTGATATTTATGTCTAGACACTACCATTGGGATGATCCCTACCTATTCGAATTCTATCCCGATCAAATCATTAGAAGGTGTGTCTCAGAAAAGAAGCACTTGAGCTTATTACAACATTGTCATCAGTTTGCTTGTGAAGGACATTTTGGGGCCAAGAGAACAGCTCTTAAGGTATTACAATATGGTTTTTATTAGTCTAACATGTTTAAAGATGCCTTCTCATTTTGCAGATCATGTCATAGATGCCAGCGGACACATAACATCTCTTCTAGAAATCAGATGCCCCTATAAAATATTCATATAGTAAAACTTTTTGATGTATGGGGTATTGATTTCATGGGTCCATTTCCTAACTCCTTTGGTTATTTATATATTCTTGTGGGCATGGATTATGTGTCCAAATAGGTCGAGGCTGTCCCCTAAAGGACTAATGATCCCAAAATGGTTGTGAAGTTTCTATAGGATAACATCTTTACCCGGTTTGGGACTCTAAGAGCAATCATTAGTGATGGTGGCAGCCACTTTCATCATCATTCTTTTGCCGCATTCATAAAAAAATATGGGATCACCCATAAAGTTGGCACTCCATATCACCCTCAAACCAGGGACCAAGTGGAGATAAGTAACCGAGAAATCAAAAGCATCCTAGAGAGGACCGTGAAAGGATTGGTCTTTGCGACTGAATGATGCTCTATGGGCATATAAGACAGCTTACAAGACACCAATTGGCATGTCTCCATACCACTTAGTCTTTGGGAAAGCATGCCATTTTCTAGTGGAGTTAGAACATCGAGTATATTGGGCCATTAAATAGTTCAATTTTGATATGAAACAAGCGGGTGAGAAGAGGAAGCTACATTTAAATAAGCTGGAAGAATTACGGTATGATGCATATGAGAACGCCAAGCTCTACAAAGGAAGGACAAAAGCCTATCATGATAAAAAACTGATAAAAAAAGAGTTTCATGTGGGACAAAGGGTGTTGCTCTATAACTCAAGATTAAGACTGTTCCTAGGAAAACTAAAGTCTCGATGGTTTAGTCCTTATGTGGTCACCAAGGTGTTTCCTCATGGTGCTTTGGAGATTCATGGTTCATATGGCAATCAGACATTCATGGTAAATGGACACAGAGTCAAGCCATACCTTGAAATCAACTTGTCCCCTAGAGATGAAGACTTGGCACTTTAATCTGTCCAGTATACAGCAGAACCAAGAGCACTTGAGCCATATGAGGTGGACTCTAAGTGCCCCCTTCAAAGAGAGGAGCACTGAAGGTACTATAGAGAGCACTTGAGTAGTTTCGACTTCGATAACCATGTAGCTCAAGTTCCTCTATTGAGGTCAGTGGTACTGAGGCCACTGAGTACGGTATGGTTGTATTTTTGCTAATCACTCTCATTATTTTTCATCCTTTTAGTCCTTTTATAGTTTATTTTTAGTACTTTCTGCCCTTGTGATCGAGCACACTACACAATGTGCTCGAGTGCACTCTCACCCTATGCTCCATAGTGTGTGAGCGCACCACACCCACACTTGTGCACAAGTGCGATCGAGCACACTTCACAATGCGCTTGAGCGCAATCGGGGTAGAGAGTCACGTGTTTGTTTAAAATCACCTGATTCTATTCAACCATTTCACTTTAACTCTTACTCCCTTACTCCTTTCCCTCTCTCTCGCACTCCCACTCTCTCCCAGCACTCTCACTCTTCTTCAATCTCGTTTCCAAACACAACAACCCTCCCCCATCCCATATTACACTCACTCATCACCATCCTCCTCTCCCCATTCCACCAACACATTCCACCAACACATTTACAGGAGGTAGAGAGCACCATCATCCTCTCCCCATTCCACCAACATATTGCACCAACACATTCCACCAACACATTTATAGGAGGTAGAGAGCTTTGTGGGGTACTGCCCCATAGCTTTGTACATTTGTCGCCCATAAACTGTTTGATAAATTGCTTGATCCAGTGCGCTCGAGTTCAAGGCATATGTGATCGAGCGCAGAAACATAGTTGTGATCAAGTGCACCGAATTGTGATCGAGCGCAATTACTACAGAAAATTACCCAAGATACCTAAACAGACTGCCTCCACCTCCCATGCCTCCAGTAGCCGTACCCAGTCATCCCAGCCCAGTTTCTAATAAAGAGAAATCTTTTTCGAGACTACTTTTAACATCGATGCTGACTTCAAGAGCTTGGATGCCACTCAATGGATGGTTCAAGAATTTAAGAACCGGGGACTGAAGAGGCTGTTCAAACCTATTTGTTCGACTGCATACACCCGGTTTGTGGTCTAGTTCTATGAGAAATTATCCTTAGACTGCAACCGACCAGGGATCTTATCTTCATCAGTCCAAAGCAAGTTCATAGAGGTGACCACTGCTGACATCGCTATTGCTCTTCACTGTTGTGATGAGTTTCCTCCAGAGGAATCCTAGAAGGAGGAGCAGCCAAAGCCAATTCCCCAGCCCCACATCATTGAGGATATGTGTGTGGGCCAGTACGCTGATCGGCACAACAACACTAGGAGCAGGTCCAAGTTACCTCCACGACTCTGGCTCATGGATTCCATCCTCTAGTGGAATGTGTGCCTATTAGGGCACAAGATCTAGAGGAGGGACTAGTTCCTACAGGCCCTATATGCATTCCACCGTGGCCATTGGTATTCCATTCCAGCTGTCATATGGATCCAGCTCCATAAGTTCTGGGACCATATCCATGGCCGCCAGACCACCACGGCGAATGCATGGGGGCTCCCCTTCCCGTTCCTCCTCAGCTCTATATTCAAGAAGAAGGGGATTAAGGGCTTTTCCATTGATGGATCGATGAGTGACCACCCATTCTTTGGGAAGAGCCAATGGAGCCTGAGCCAGGCCCACATGCCCTGAGGACCCTAAGGGTATGCACCTACTGATGATCGAGTGGAGGATGATCCAATGGACACCGAGCACCCCATAGAGAGCCCTACTTAGGAAGAGGACCAGCCAGGCATGGGATCCACCGAGTACCAGCACCTTCTAAAGGAGCTGTCCTCTTTCCGATATGAGCTCTCTAACATCCGTCGAAAGGATAGGGAGGCGACCTTATTGGTATATGAACGCATAGATGGCTTGGAGGCATGCTTTACAAGACAAGAGGTGATGCTCCAGGCCATCCTTGATCAACTACCTTCCGCACTCGGTACCTCATCGACTACACCACCTGGAGACCAGTAGTGAGAGCGGTACCCCGTCTCGCTGAAGACGTAAAACTTAGCGCTCATGGGAGGCACCCCACAGCATATCCTTATATTTTGAGTATTTTCTTTTATTTATTGTTAGTATTTACTTTTATATAACTATTTATTATTAGTATTTCTTGTTTTTCGGTATTAAATTTGTTTTTCTTTCTTAGGGACATAGTGAGTGCATCAAGTTCAAGTTTGGGTGTGTGCTATGAGCCATGCCAGCCATTTAGTTCTCCATCTCCCAGGTTAGATCATTCCATGACACTCATACATTGGGGACAATATGTACATTAAGTTTAGGGGTGTGAAAGACACATTCACACACTCTGTCTAAGTTTTTTTTAGTATTCTTGAAAAGATAAATGCATGTTCATATTGTTTTGAAAATTTTGGTTGATTTAAAAAAAATATTATGATAAAACTTCATTAGTAAGCTTGAAATCTAGAACACATAGTCTGATGATAAAGTTTAAAAAAAAGTTTAATTACTTACTTCAAAGCTTTTAAGAATTCACAAGTTTGATCTAAATCTGACACGAGCACATTAGCAAATAATTGTGTGAGGTATGACATATAATTTTTATGTATATGTTTCTATGACCTAACTGTAATCGGATAACTTGTTTGAAAAACATTTTGGCATAGAAAAATAGAGAAAAAAATGTTTATTGCACAAAAAGAGAAAATAAAATGCTCCTAATAATTATTAAATAAACTTCCCACTGAGTAACTGAACCTCTTACCATAGTAAGCAGTGAGTGTTCATGTCAATAGGTGGGAATTATGCATATAATGATCACTGAATAAAGTTTCCACTGAGTAACTGGACCTCTTGCCTCAGTAAGCAGTGAGTGTTCACATTAAAAGGTGGGAATTTTGCTTGGCAGCATTAAGACCAGTTAGTTTCGTAGCCTTTTTTACTCGAGTTAGTAAGTCCCTAGGAGTGTCTTTACACCCAATGCCCTAAAACCATCTGGTTTGGGAGTCATTGGCTAAACACTCGCTACATGGGTCAATTAGAAAGCTTAATAGAACTCAACATGGCAAAAATCTCATAATAAAAGAAAAAGAAAAGAAATAAAACTATGCCATTATTGTTCATTCTGATAGGAAATTCGATGAATGTTAAAACACCGAAACACTATACATTGGAGTTATTTGGAAGCTTCATCTTTTACATTGTAATTCACCACACACTAAGTCTGACTTGTGATACCTTAAATCAACCTTGTGTAAGTGATTAGAATTTAAAAACCTTATTCATTACGAAGATGTGTTTATATTTAAGCCTACTCATGAATAAATATCATGGTTTTATGTGCAACCCAAATTTTTAGATATTATGAATGATGAATTTATCTTTGATTTTGTTTTCCAATTCGTTTTTCGTTTTGTATTGCTAAGGGACTAGCAATGTGTAAGTTTGGGGGTGTGATAAGTGCTTAAATATTCATATTTAAGCCCCTTAATTTACAGTTGTTAAGCTATTTGTTTATGTATTTTAGTAGATTCTACTTCATTTTTATGTTTTCTGTGTTTTTTATAGGTTCTTGAAGAAAAGTTAGCATTTTGGAGCTTTAAGGAAGAAATCTGAAGTCTTGGAAGCAATCAAGTGCGTTGAGTGCAAAGTTGTTGTGATCAAGCATACAAGCACTCATGCGCACACATAGAAGGCTCGAGTGCAACCATGCACTCGATCGCAAAAAGCATGAGATCGAGTGCACACGCATGGTGAGGCTGCAGAGCCAGTTTTGGAAAGATTTCTTTGGGTCTTATTTTGGAAATTAGGGTTTCGAGGTGTCCTTAAAACCCTATATATAAGCTTCAAAAACATAGAAACTTCACTTTTGATTTTTCTTTGAGTTGTAAGCTTTGGAGAGGAATTGACGACTCTTCTCCACAATACTTTTCGGGTTTATTCTTTTCTACTTAGTTTATATCATGATGATGTTTAGCATAATCAGTATGTGTAACCAACTTCCTAATAGGGCTCGATTGAAGCCCTAATTATGCTTTTCCATATATGAGTATTATTGCCTTTATAAATAGCCATGTTATGATGCTTTAATTGATTAATGCCTATTTTGTTGAATTCCTCATATGTGTTTGTCTGATTAACGTATGCATGTGGTATGGAATAGTTAGTTAGATCAATTTGGATGACCAAGTCTTGGGTCTAACAATAGTAACAAAAGAAATCCATACTGAGTTCTTGGGTTAATCAATATGGAAAACCGGGAGTATACAACAAGCCTTAGGTCTCTTGTGTTTGTCGATTTCTATAAACCTTATGCTCTCGTAAGGAACAACTCAGTATACACTATGCTGAATCCCTTAAGAGAGAAAAGAGTTAGAGTATACACCATGCCTAACTCGTTTCTTAGAGAGATCAATAGCTTAAGGAGTGGACCAAGCCCTTAGGTTGACAACCATTAGGTATTCATGATAGGGCTATAGCATTGGCACATTATTTATGGGGAAAGTATGATTAGTGGTGGATATCAAAGCCCTATGTTCTTATCATTATCGATCTAAACTCAATTATTTTTTTCTATATTTTACATTGTGTAACTGATTCTAAAACGAAATTCACCGATCCCTATGGAGATGATCTCGCATTTTTCACACTATGCTACTGTTGACCTTGTGCACTTGCAAGTAAAACAAGTTCGATTATTTGCTTAATAATTTAGGTAGATAATTGCACAACAGTGCGCTTGTGAGTAATTTAGAACTACCAACAACAGCTGGTATATGCTGAAAATAAATTTCGTGACAGCCGGGATAAGCTGTAAAGAACCGAGAGGGGGCTAGTCTAAGATAATCACAACATGTCGACATGTGGGAAGACGTTCCCATAATAATAATTCATGCATTACAACTATTTTAATTATTGCTTGCATTATTGAAATGTTGATGTGTGGTGTGTTATTTTGAATTTATTTATAGATGGATGAGTCTTACAGAGAGACAATTATGGTGATAAGAACCATCTAAATGGTAGACTTTATGATGTGAACCTCATTATGAGGTAATTATGAGATAATTGATGGTCTTATAGTGAACCAATAAATAAGAGAAAATGATTGATAGAGAATGGATATTATGACATGTGTAGTGATAGTAGAGTGCTAATATCAAGTTGTATGAGATATAAATGATTAAATATGGAAAGATCTTTTATACAAATGATTACATCTAGTAAATTTAATTCGTTGAGCTCATCCCTCATTGTACAATGCTTTTCAGTAGCAGGCAAGACAAATAGTTTGGTGAGTTGAGGTTTAGACGAAATCATTATCTATAAGCCACGTACATGTCAACATCCTCATACAAAAGAGAAAATGAAATAAAAAAATTTATTTGTAAATGTTCATGCATTTTACGTTATATATTATGTTAAGTTAATAACAGTTTGATATATCTCCCTTGTTGAGGGTTGAGGATTTATATAAAGAATTTTTCAGTAAGTATTAATTTTATTATTGCATATTTGTGTCGTGCTAGGATTTTCAAAATGTGATGACAATGTCTCAGGGGTGGCCAACCCAGGATGGGTCATTATAATTTTGGTATCAGAGCATTAGGTTTTATGATTATGTAGATTGCATATAAAGTAAGAAAGTGGAAGATTAAAATAAATTATATTTTAATAGTCTGAGGATGACACATGGACGTGCTAGAGCTAAAGTTTGAGTTGTTGAGGGCGTGGTAGGCCCCCAATATTTGGACAAGTTGGGGTTGAGTCTGAATCTGTGGTTCCTAGAAGGGAACGTGTTGAAAGCATGATTGATATTAGCAGTATAATTGATATTAGTAAAGGTGTGAGAGAATCTAAAATTGAAAGATATGAGCTAAGATAAGCTCTTACACATGCTCTTGAGAAAATAAATGTAACAGATGATAGAGTTGATAACTTATAGCATAGACTTGATGAACAGTCTAGAGCAGTGCCTGATGTTGTTAATCCAGTAATGGTAGACATTTAAAAAGAGAGAAAAGTGAGTTTGTGCATGAGATGCAGGGAGATATAATTAAACTGAATGCTTTGTTGTTTAAAGGATCCATGAATCCTTTTAAGCTTGAATTTTGGGATAAACATGAAGAGAGATTTATTTGGTATTTTTACCAATAACTGACAGGCAGATGGTTGCCTTTGCTTCGTTGGAGTTAGAAGGAGAAGCTTTAGAATGATGAAAAGATATTCTTCACAGGGTAAGCACAAATGTTGATAGATCGTAACCTGGAATAGTTTTAAGGAGATTTTTCATGATAAATACTTTCCTTAGACCTTTAGAGCCCAACAAGATAGAGATTTTATATATTTAAGGCATATAAATTATGTCAGATTGGTGGATATAACACTCCAGATCGAGAAGGATGTGATGAAAATTAGAGTTAGGAGGAATTGGCAGAAGAGGTCTAGATTTGAGGAACCCAAAGGTGGTACCAGTAAGAGTGTGCAGGGTGGGAGACCACCTAGATGAGGTGTCCCTTGTCACAGGGAATTGTAGTACAGAGTCAAAGGCAAGTAGGATCTGTTGTTTCTATAGCTTATAGTAATATCGGTGGGACCCCTAGATTTGAGAGATAGGCTATGGGAACTGGAAGTCATGGCAGAGGAAGTAAGTATGCCACCAAGGGGAAGTGGTAATCTGATGTATAATTGGGAGACAAAAGTTGTTATAGATATATTCAGATAAGATATTTATCCTATAATTGTCAAAAATTAAAGTGCTTTGTTTGTAGAAAATGTGGACATATCAATGTTGCTTGATCCTGGTGCAATCCATTCTTTTGCATCTAGTATTCATATGAAGTCTATTGAAGTATATATTAGTCCTTTGATGCAAAAATATTTTTTTAAAGTTCCCACTAAAGATGGAGTGATAATTATAAATGTTTACAAGAGTTGTGTGATTCGTATCAGTGATAGAGAATCTGAAGCTGATTTATTATCTTTGAATATGGTTGATTGTTTTAGAAAGAAGATAGTGTTCTAGATATGGACACAAGGAGTTTAATTTCCGAGAGAACATAATAATACTCTTGAACTATCTCATTTTGTTCTGACCACTAAAAGATGGTTGCAGAAGGGTTGTGAGGAGTATTTGGCATATGTAATGGATTCTAAAAAGGAAAATAGGAAGTTAGAATAAATCTTTGTGGTGAAAGATTATTCTAATGTAATTCTTGATGAGTTGTCTAGATTGCCTCCAAGTAGGGAGATTAAATTCTTTGTTGATGTGATACGAGGTTCATCACATATATTTAATAGCACCCCACAGAGTGACATCTATTGAGTTAAGAGAGTTGAAAGTTGAAGAATTTTTTGATAAACAATTTATTAGACCAAATGTATTTGTGGAGTCCCTATGTTGTTCGTGAAGAGGGAAGATGGAACGATGAGATTGTGTATAGACTACAAAAAGTTGAATAAGAACAAATATCTTTTACCATGATAAGTGAATTGTTTGAGAAGTTGTACGGAGTGAAAGTGTTTGTTAAGATAAATCGAAGATCAGGTTATCACCAATTGAGGATAGAGAAGGGAGACGTGCCTAAGACTGCTTTTAGGACTCGTTATGGTCATAAGCTTTTTGTGATGTCATTTGGATTGACTAATTTTCTAGGAAACATTCATGGACTTGATGAATAGAGTGTTTAAACTATATCTTAACAAGTTTATGGTTGTATTTGACTTTCTAATATAATCTAAGAAGGAAGAACAACATGTGAAACATTAGATAGTGTGTTGGAGATTTTGAGGAGAGAAAAGACAATGTGTTGGAGATTTTGAGGAGAGAAAAATTATATGCAAAGTTCTCTAAGTGTGAGTGTTAGTGGAATGAAATAACTTTCTTGGAACATGTAATATCGAGAAACGGCATAATAGTTGATCAAAAAAAGGTAGAGGCAATGTTAAGTTGGGAGAGACCAACTAATGTGACTGAGATTAGAATCTTCTTTGGATTAGATGGTTATTATAGAAGATTCCTTCAAAAATTTTCTATTATTGTAATACTACTGAATAGACTGACTAGGAAAGAGATAAGATTTATATGGTGAGGGCAGTGTGAGAAAAATTTCTAATTTACTAAAGGAAAAATTGATTACAGCTCCAGTATTGGTGCTTCCTTATGATGATGAAGGATTTGTGGTGCATAGTGATGTGTCACATCAAGGATTGGGATGTGTGTAATATAAGAAAGCTGTGACCCATACTTCTAGGCAATTGAAGATTCATGATAGAAAATACCCTACTCATGACTTAGAGTTTGTTGCTATAGTGTTTACTTTAAAAATTAGAGACATCATCTGTATGGAGCCACTTGTGAGATATTCATGTGTTATAAGAGTTTGATATACTTACCTACCCAGAGAGAGTTGAATTTGAGGTAAAGATGGTGGATAGAGTTGATTAGTAACTATGATTATACAAATCACTATCATCTAGAAAATGTGAAGGTGATAACTGATGCATTGAGTAGAAAGTCTACAAGAAGGTTAACTACTATTGGGAGTCTTGATGTGAAAGTGATGATGGATTTAGAGAGATAAGAATGAAGTTGAATATCAGTGATAGAGGATCATGATTAACGAATATGGTTGTACAGTCATCCATAGTAAAATTATTTAGAGATGCAAGGTAGAGATGAAGAGATAAAAAAGATTAAGCATTGAATGTTTACTAGAAAGCAATATGAGTTCAAAATTTGAAATGATGGTATTATGGTCTTGGAAAATAGAATTTGTATTCCCAATAATGTGGAGTTGAAAAAAGAGATAATGAGAAAGGCACATAATGATGTAGATTCGATGCAACCAAGTAACAATAAGATGTATAGAGGCTTGAGACAGAATTTCTGGTGGTCAGGATCGAAGAATGATGTAGTTAAAATTGTGAGGTTGTATGGAGCACCATTAAGCATAGTGTCAAATAGAGATGCTAGATTTACATCTTGATTTTGGAGAGGCTTTTAAAAAGCCACAGGTACACAACAGTAATTTAATATAATTTTTCATGCTTAGACAAAAAGGATTATTAGAGTACTAGAAGATATGTTAAGGGAAAATGTGATGAGTTCTCAGTATGTTGGGATGCTTATATGCCATCAATTAAAGTTGCTTATAATAATCAGTATCAAACTAATATTGAGATGGCACCGATTAAGACATTGTATGGTAGGAGGTGTAGAACTCCTATATGTTGGGAAAAAATGGGAGAGAGAAATATATCTGGTTCATAAATTATTAAGTTAACAACAGAGATGATAAAATTGGTTAGAGAGAACCGTAAAGCAGCATAGAGTATACCGAATAGTTATGCTGATACTAAGAGAAAACCTCTTGAATATCAAGTAGGTGATTGGGTGTAATTAAAAACATCTCTAAGGAAAAGGTGTGTTGAGGATCAAAAAGAAAGGAAAGTCGAGTTTAAGGTAAGTGGGACCCTATGGGGTTATTGAGAAAGTTGGGCTAGTTGTGAGTAGCCTGGATTTGCCACCATAATTAAAATAGTTATATAATGTATTCCATGTTTCACGTTTGCGAAAGCGCTTACTTAATAAATTGTATAATATTTCGAGTTAAGCTATAAAAATTTAGAAAGTTTGGGCTTATATACAAGTACCAGTGAGAATTTTAGACAAAAAGAACAAGTCTTGTGTAATAAAATAATTTTATTAGTTTATGTTCTGTAGCAGAATAAGGATGTTGAAGAGATTATGTGAAAGTGTGAGACAATTATGAAGAAGTATTGTTCACATTTGTTTTTGGAGTAAAGTAAGGAAATTTCGGGGACAAAATTTTTGTAAGGTGTGTAGAATTGTAATACTCGTAATCGTAAAGTAAGGTTAAATAAGTAATTTAATAAATATGACAAGAAATTAAAATAACATTTTTATACGAAGGATTTAATATTGAATAAAATAATTCTTTTGAAAAAAAAGGAGATGTGGAGGCATAGTTGCCAAGAAAAAAAAATCTAGACGTCCAGGTCTAGCAAAAGAAAAAAAAGGAAGGAAAGAAAATAAATAAATAAATATTATATTTTTAAAAAAAGTTTTTTATTTAAAAAAACAAAGACACATGGCAGTAGGTGGCAGCACCTGCTACCAAGTGTAAAGAAGGAGCTTGCATGCCCTCCAGCAAGAAATTTCTTGGGAGACAGAGGGAGGGGGGGAGGGCTGCAAAAGTTTGTTTTAAAAAAAAACTTACATATAAATGTTTATATATATATATATATATATAAGTTTAGTTCATTTTCAATTTCGTTTGATTCTCTTTAAATTATTCGTTTTCTCTAAACACTTGGGACCCAAAGGAAGGTTGAAAGGGAAAAATTTTGAAGGGGTTTACTGTGGAATTTCATAGAGAATCACGAGAAGCTATCAGAAAAATAGAAAGTAATAACATAGTGTTTATTTTTGAAATTTTAGCATACATGAAATTTCTCAAAATTCAAAGTGGGAATTTTTGAAGCGTGTGGTTTATGAAGAATTGAAGAAATAATTAGAAATTTAATATAAATATTATGTCAGGTGTTAATGATCTGCAACCGAGGGAAATTCTGTGAGGAAAGGGAAAGGCAAGGAAGTGATCCACGGGTAGCTTTAAATGCTACGTGGTGAGTTGGATTTACTTTAAGTAATCTAAATAAAAATGAAAAATCTAGTGATAATATTAAAATAATTTATTAGCTTATGTTTTGGTAATAGATAAAGATTTGGTTGATAAATATGATATGAATATTGGACCTGTAGAAAAATTATTATGCGAGAAGAAATATTGTTAGAATAACGAGTTGATTTAATAATAATGGTGATAAATAAATTCTTGATGAGCTATGGTTAATGTTTAATATGAATATGAGGAGATTAAATTTAGTGGATATTGACAAGCTTTAATGGATGATTTGATGTGATTTGGGATGAGAGGAAATTAGTGAAATTTTCTTTTTATATAATTTGAGAAAAATCAGGATAGCCAATTTAAATATTTTGAATTCACGTTGTTTTCATATTACTGTTTATATGCATATTTCATATCATTGTTCATATGCATATGCATTAAATAAGAGAACTGAAAGAACCAAGAAAGGGCTGGTGGAAATAAAAGGGACACCGTGACAGCCGGTATATACTGGAAATAAATTTCGTGACAGCCGGGATAAGCTGTAAAGAATCAGGAGGGGGTCAGTCTAAGATAATAACAACATGTCGACATGTGGGAAGAAGTTCCCATAATAATAATTCATGCTTTGCATCGGTTTTAATTCTTGCTTGCATTATTGAAATGCTGATGTGTGGCGTGTTATTGTGAATATATTTATAGATGGATGAGTCTTACAGAGAGACAGTTATGGTGATAAAAACCATCTAAATGGTAGATTTTATGATGTGAACCATATTACGAGGTAATTATGAGATAATTGATGGTCTTACGGTGAACCAACAAATAAGAGGAAGACATTGATAGAGAATGAATATTATGACATGTGTAGTGATAGTAGAGTGCTAATATCAAATTGTATGATATATAAATGATTAAATATGGAAAGATCTTTTATACAAATGATTACTTCCAGAAAATTTAATTCACTGAGCTTGTGAAGCTCATCCCTCATTGTACAATGATTTCAGGTAGCCGGCAGGACAAATAGTTTGGTGAGTTGAGGTTCAGACGAAATCATTATTTGTAAGCCACGTACATGTCAACATCCTCAGACAAAAGAGAAAGTGAAATTAAAAATTTTATTTGTAAATGTTCATGCATTTTACGTTATATATTATGTTAAGTTAATAACAGTTTGATGTATCTCATCTGTTGAGGGTTGAGGATTGATGTAATGAATTTTTCAGTAAGTATTATTTTTATTGTTGCATATATGTGTCGTGCTGGGATTTTCAAATTGTGATGACATCGTCTCATGGGTGCCCAACCCGGGATGGGTCATTACATGGCAACACCTGCTGTCATGATTTTAATTTAATTTTTTTTTGAAAACTTAAAAAAAAAATCTTTTTTTCTTTCTTCTTTCTTTTTGGACGTTTGTAGACATCCTGAAATAGTTTTTTTCTTTTTCTTTGTATGCCCCCATGCGTCATATTTTTATTTTTTTTCAAAAGAATTATTTTATTTAATACTAAATCCTTCCTGTAAATATATTATTTTAATTTCATGTCATGTTTATTAAATTACTTATTTATTCTTACTTTACGATTACGGGTATTAGAATTCTACCCACCTTATTAAAATTTAATCTCTGAAATTTCCTTACCTAACTCATGAACAATTGTGAACAATACTTCTTCATAATTATCTCATGCTTTCATGTAATTTTTTCAACATTCTTATTCCTCCACAGAACTTAAACTAATGAAATTATTTTATTATACAAGTTTGTTCTTTTTATCTAAAATTCTCACTAGTACTTGTATAAAAGTTGAATCTTTATGAATTTCTACAGTTTGGCTCGAAATATTATAATATTCCTCATGTAAACACTTTCTTAAAAGTGAAACATGAAACACATTATGCCACCGCTTCAACTCTAGAGGCAAATTCAGGCTATTCACAACTAGCCAAACTTTCTCAACAACCTCATAGGGTCCCACATACCTCAGATTCAACTTTTATTTCTTTTAGATCCTCAACACACCTTTTCATGGAGATATTTTTAATTACATCCAATCACTTACTTGAAATTCAGGAGGTCTTCTCTTAGTATCAGCATAGCAATTTGGCCTACTCTGTGCTACTTTACGGTTCTCTCTAACCAATTTGATCATCTTAGTTGTTAACTCAATAAATATATATTTCTCTCTCCCATTTCTTCCCAACATGTAGGAGTTCTACACCTCTGACCATACAATGTCTCCATTGGTGCCATCCCAATACTAGTTTGATACTGATTATCATAAGCAATTTCAATCGATGACATGTAAGCATCCTAACTTAATAAGAACTCATCACATTTGCCCTTAACATATCTTCTAGTATTCTAATAATGCTTTCTGTCTGAGCATGAAAAATTATATTAAATTGTAACTGTGTACCCATGGCTTTCTGAAAGTCTCCCTAAAACCAAGATGTAAATCTAGCATCTCTATTTGACACTGTGCTTAATGGTGCTCCATACAACCTCACAATCTCAGCTACATCCTTCTTCAATCTTGACCACTAGAATTTCTGTCTCAATCATCTATACATCTTATTGTTACTTGGTTGCATCGAATCTATATCATCTTGTACCTTTCTCAATATCTTCTTTCTCCATTCCGCTTTATTGGGAACATAAATCCATGTTCCAATACCAAAATACCCTCATTTCAAATTTTTGAACTCATATTGCTTTCTAGTAAACACTCAATGCTTAAGCTTTTCTATCTCTTCATCTCTACCTTGCATCTCTAAAACATTTTACTGTGGATAACTGTACAATCATATTCGTTAACCATGATCCTCTATCACTAATATTCAACTTCATTCCTATCTCTTTTAAATCTATAATCAATTTCACCTCAAGACTCCCAATAGCAGTTAACCTTTTTGTAGACTTTCTGCTCATTGCATCTGCTATCACCTTCGCATTTTCTAGATGATAATGAATTGTACAATCATAGTTACAAATCAACTCCATCCACTATCTTTTCCTGAAATTCAACTCTCTCTGGGTAGGTAAGTATGTCAGAATCCTATAACCCATGACTATCTCACAAGTGGCTCCATACAAATGATGTCTCCAATCTTTAAAGTAAACACTATAGCAGCCAACTCTAAGTCATGAGTAGGAAAATTTCTATCATGAATCTTCAATTGCCTAGAAGTATGGGCCATAGCTTTCCTATATTACACATATCACAATCATTGATGTGACGCGTCACTATACACCACAAATTTTTCATCATCAGAAGAAAGCACTAATACTGGAGCTGTAATTAATTTTTCCTTTAGTAATTAGAAATTTTTCTTACACTTCCCTCACCATAGAGAACCTTGCATATAATTTCTCTCTCCTCAGAATCTCCAACACACTGTCGAATGTTTCACGTGTTGTTATTCCTTCTTAGAGTATATCAGAAAGTCAAATACAACCATAAACTTGTTAAGATATAGTTCAAACATTCTATTCATCAAGTCCATGAATGTTTTTAGGAACATTAGTTAATCAAAATGACATCAAAAAGCATATGAGTATAATGTGTCCTAAAAGCAGTCTTAGGCACACCTCCCTTCTCTATCCTCAATTGGTGATAACCTGATCTTTGGTTTATCTTATTAAAAAATCTAACTCCTTGCACTGATCAAATAATTTATTTATCATGGAAAAAAGGTATTTGTTCTTATTCAACTACATGTAGTCTATACCCAATCTCATCGATCTTCCTCCTTCACGAACAACACAGGGGCTCCCCAAATAATTAGGTTCAATAAATTGTTTTTTTAAAAATTCTTGAACTTTCAATTCTCTTAACTCCACGGGTTTCATTCTATAGGGTGCTATTAAATATATGTGATGATCCTAGTATCACATCAATAGAGAATTTGATCTCCCTACTTGGAGGCAACCTAGACAACTCATCAAGAATTTCGTTCAAATAATGTTTCACCATTAAGATTTATTCTAACTTCCTCTTTTCCTTTTTAAATCCATTATGTATGCCAAATACTCCTCACAGCTCTTCTTCAACGATCTCCTAGTGGTCAGAGTAATATAAGATAATTCGAGAGTATTTTATGTTCTCTCTAAAATATACACTCCTCATGTCCATATATAGAACACTACCATCTTTCTAAAACAATCCACCATATTCAAAGATAATAAATCAGCTTCTGATTTTCTATCACTGATACGAATCACACAACCCTTGTAAATATTTATGATTATTACTCTATCTTTGGTGGGAACTTCAACAAAAATATTTTGCATCAAATGGCTAATTGTAATACTCGTAATAGTAAAGTAAAGGTAAAAAAGTAATTTAATAAATATGACATGAAATTAAAATAATATATTTACATGAAAGAGTTAGTGTTGAATAAAATAATTATTTTGAAAAAAAAAACCTAGATGCGTGAGGGGTTAGTTATAAAGAAAAAAAAAGAAAAAGAAAAAAATAATAATTAAAAAAAATCTGGATGTCCAAAAAAAGAGAAAAAAGAAAAAGAAAAAAATAATATTTTTTTATTATTTTATTATTATTCTTAAAAAAAAAAATCAAAACGTGGCCGCATGTGTCACCTACTGCCAAAATGTGGAGGCAAAGCATGCTTGTCCTCCATGTTTTTGAAAGGTGGAGGACTTTGTTAAATGTTAAGCTGAAGATATATATATATATAAAGAAAATGAGTAATTGAAAGAAATTTAAACGAAATCGGTACATAACCGTAAAATTTATGTTAATTATAATATATATATATATATTATAATTAACATAAATTTTACGGTTATGTACCGATTTCGTTTAAATTTCTTTCAATTACTCGTTTTCTTTAAACATTTGGAGACTCAAAGAAAAGTTGAAAGAGCAAAATTTTGAAGGGGTTTACTGTGGAATTTCATAGAGAATCACGAGAAGCTATCAGAAAAATATAAAGTAATAACATAGTGGTTATTTTTTAATTTTTAGCATTTATGAAATCTCTCCGAATTCAAAGTGGGAATTCTCAAAGGGTGTGGTTTATGAAAGAAAGAAGAAATAATTAGAAATTGAATACAAATATGATGTCAGGTGTTGACGATCAACAACCGGGGAAAATTTTTAAGAGGAACGCGAAAGGCAAGGAGGTGATCCACAGGTAGCTTTAAGTGCTACGTGGTGAGTTGGATTTACTTTAAGTAGTTTAAATTTTTTTAAAAAAATCAAATAACTAGTGATAATATTAAATTTAATTATTAGCATATGTTTTCCTGGTAAATAAAGATTTGGTTGATAGATATATTATGAATGTTGGGCACATAGAAAATTTATTATGTGAGAAGAAATATTATTAGAATAATGAGTTCATTTAATAATGATGGTGATGAATAAATTCTTGATGAGCTATGGTTGATGTCTTGATATGATTTACGAGGAGATGAAATTTAGTGGATCTTGACAAATTTTGATGGATGATTTGATGTGATTTGGGATGAAATTAGTGAATCTTGACAAGCTTTAATGGTTGATTTGGTGAGATTTGGGATGAGAGGAATTTAGTGAAAAATTTTATATAAACTGAGAAAAATCAGGATCGCTAGTCTGAATACATGCTTGTTTTTATTTTATTATTTATATGCATACTCATATTGGAATGAGAATAAAAGAACCGGGAAGGCAGCCGGTCTAAATGAGAATAAAAATATTTGAATTAATGTTTTTTTATATCGTTGTTCAGATGCATAATTCATATAATTGTTCATACGCATATGCATTAAATAAAAGAAAAGAACCGGGAAGGGGCCGGTCTAATTGAAAAACTGTGACAGCCGGTATAGGCTAGAATTAAAAGGGACATTGTGACAGCTGATATATGCTGGAAATGAATTTCGTGCTAGCTGGGACAAGCTGTAAAAAAAAGAATCGGGAGGGGGCCGGTCTAAGATAATAACAACCTATCGATAGGTGGGAAGACGTTCCCATCATAATCATTCATGCATTACATCTGTTTTAATTATTGCTTGCATCATTGAAATGTTGATGTGTGGTGTGTTATTATGAAATTGTTTATAGATGAATTGGTCTCACAGAGAGAGACATTTATGGTGAGAAAGAAACAGAGAATGATAAGAACCATCTAAATGGTGGACTTTATGATGTGAACCTCAATACGAGGTAATTATGAGATAATTGATGGCCTTAAGGTGAACTAGTGAATGCGAATAAGAGATTGATAGAGAATGAATCTTATGACATGTGTAGTGATAGTTAAAAGTTATCATCAAGTTATGTGAAATATAAATGATTAAATATAATAAGGGCTATTATGCAAACTAAATACTTTTAGTAAATTTAATTCACTGAGCTTGTGAAGCTCACCCTTCATTGTACAATGATTTCAGGTAGCAGAAAAGATAAATAGTTTGGTGGGTTGAGAGTCAAATGAAATCATTTCTGTAAGTCATGTACGTGTCAGCATTCTAAGACAAATGAGAAATGGAAATAAAAATTTTAATTGTAAATATTTATGCATTTTACGTTGCTTATTATGTTTAGTCGATATCATATTGATATATCTCCCCTGTTGAGGTTTGAGGATTGATGTAAAAGAATTTTGGTTAGTATTATTTTTATTGTTGCATATATGTGTCGTGCTAGGATTTTCAAAATGTGATGACACCTTCTCGGGGGTGGCCAACCTAAGATGGGTCGTTACACTAACACATACTTCAAAAGACTTCATATGAATACTCGATGTAAAAGAATGGATTGCACCAAAATCAACCAATATTGATATGTCCATCTTCTCCACTTCATAAAGTACTTCCAATTTTGACAATTCTGGGATAAATATTTTATCTGATTACATCTGTTGGTGTTTGTCTAAGGTTTAAACATGATTTGAAACTGTTCTTCATTAGACCTTGGCGCCTCAGCACACAAAGTGTGCACCTCAGCGCACAGCATGCCAAAGGAGTGTAACATCAGGTCAAGCCACAGCCCTGCCTTCCCAGGCCACGGCGCCCAGCATGGGGGAAGCCTGGAGGAGGTGTGCGCCGCGGCTCAGCCCCCCCCAGGTCGTGGTGCCCAACATGGAGGAAGCTTGGAGGGGGTGTGCACCACGATTCAGCCTCCCCTAGGCCGCAACTCCCAAAGAATGGTGCATGTGTGCCCTGGCTTGAGCCGCAGCCTGCCCTGTTCTAGGCTGCAACGCCAGGAACACTGAGATTAGTCTTTTTAGCCTTTTGAGAGGTGTGTGGATGCATGAACAAAATGCATAGGATCACTAAGGATTAATGAAGGGCCATGATTGAATGGTCCTCAAGATCTAAGGGTGGAGATTGACTTCAAAGATTGGCTCAAGAAGTGGTGCACTATATAAAAGGTCACCTAGCATCAATCTCAACACAAGAACACAATTGTGTGATAAGACATACAAGTGATCATCGTACAAGAGAATTCGAGTGCAAGTGTGAGAGTGCAAAGACACAAAACATAGGAGAGGCACTAGAAAATATCTCAAAAGAGAGGCTGGTTGTAAAAAGAGAGTAGCATAGATTGGGTAGAGGGCTTTGTAATAGTTCTTATCACTTTTTTTCTTCTCTTCTTTGGTTCTTCAAGAACTTGAGTTTCTTGGAGAGGGTTGCTGTATTTGTAAAGAACCATTGATTTAGTGCAGAGAGTTCAGAGGAACTCACGGGGACGTAGGCTATTGCTGAACCTCGATAACAATTCTTGTATCCTTTCCTTTCTTCGATTTCTATTTCTGTTTTCAATTCATCTTTATAAGTCATTCTAGACTTGGGTGTTTGGAAGATCACCACCTGGGCATCTCTAAGGTGATTTCCAACAGTGGTATCAGAGCTGGAAGAGATATCGGAGGAGCTTTGGACAATGGGTATCGGACATGGAACAGAAGGTATCAGAGTCAAGACTTCAAGAATCCAAGATTAACTTCTTGGGTGATTCAAGAATGGAGTAAAGATCAAGATCAGATTGTGTTCTTGAGGGTGATTCAAGAACGATATTGAGATCCATCTTCGATCGTTTTCTTGAGGTTTAGAAGAAGTTGGAAAGCAATTGTGGGTGCTGCATAAATCTGGGATTTTCTCCGTAAGGTGGCTTCAAATTTCACTGTTGAGAAGTTTGATGGAAAGGGAGACTTTGCCCTTTGGAAGCGGAAGATCAAGGCTGTTCTTACGCAACAGAAGGTGGACTTGGCTATTAGATAAGATGATGCTTTTTCAGCAAGTATCACGGAGGACCAGCGGATTGAAATGAAGAAGATGGCATATAACACCATTTTCTTGCACATGTCTAATAATGTCACAAGGGAGTGCGGAGACTCGGAAGATCCTACTATCACATGGAAGAAACTAGATAAGTTGTTTCTTAGCAAAACTCTCCCTAGTAAGATTTATCTTCTTAAAAGAATATTTGCTTCTAAAATGGATCATAGTAAAGAGTTGCAAGATAATCTTGATATGTTTAATAAGCTAGTTCAAGATTTAAATAGCTGCAACATAGCATTCCCGGATGAACAATTGGCTGTTATTTTGTTAAATTCTCTTTCTGATTGTTTTGATAATTTGATTAAACCAAGGAGATTGTGATCAATGCCATAAAAGCTCATGATTTCAAAGCCAAGATGAGGGAAGTATCAAGTCGAGAAAGGCTATTCATTAGAGGAAGGCCAGCAACTCGGAATGGCAGTAGCATTCATGGCAACTAGCGGGAGAAATCAAGAGGTAGATGGCAAAGCCATGGGAGATCTCATTCCAAACCGAGATTTGGAGGAAAGAGATGCTTCTATTGCAACGAGGGACATTTCAGGAAATATTGCAAGAAAAAGATGTGGGATAAGGGAAGAAGCCATACCAAGAATGGAGAAGCTTCGGTTGCCAAGGCAGAATAGCAAGGTGATGATGTTCTTGTTGTGTGCTCAAATATGAGTAGGGGGCAAGGCAATGAGAAATGGATTTTGGATTTCGGGTGCACTTATCACATGTGCCCTCATAAGGATTGGTTCAAGAATTCTAGGAAACCAATGATGGAAAGGTTTTCTTGGGGAATGATACTTCTTGCCAAGTGAGGGGATAGAAGACATCCAGTTGAGGATGTTTGATGGAGTCATAAGGCTGCTGTGGAATATGAGATATCTTTCGGATTTGAAGAGGAATTTGATCTCATTAGAGCAGCTGGATTCCATGGGGTATTCATACAAAGTAGAGGGAAAAAAGATCAAGGTGACTAAGGGATCTTCGGTATTGATCAAAGCAGCAATAAAAGATGGACTCTATGAGATGATCGGAGAGACAAAAATCAAGGATCAAGTAGCAAGCTTGATGGCTGAGATGGATAAGGCAGCCCTTTGACACACTCGCTTGGTACATATGAGCGAAAAGGGCCAGCAAGTTCTCAGCAAGAATGATTTACTTGGTGGTGACAAAGTAAAGAAATTGGATTTCTGCGAGTGTTGCGTTCTTGGGAAGCAACACCGGGTCAGCTTCAACACCGGAGTGCACAAGTCTAAGGGCATTCTTGACTACATTCATTCGGACCTTTGGAGACCAGCAAGAACATCAACACAGGGAGGTAACTTTTACTTTCTATCTTTAATTGATGAATATTCAAGAAAGGTTTGGGTTTATTTACTTAAAAATAAATCAGATGCTTTGAATAAATTTGTGGTGTGAAAAAAGTTGCTAGAGACTTAAACGAGTAGGGTAGTTAAGGCTTTACGAACCGATAATGGCTTAGAATTTTGTAATAAGGATTTTGATAAATTTTGTGAGTTAAATGGCATTCTAAGAGATAGAATGGTTGTAAAAACACCTCAGCAAAATGGAGTTGCTGAGAGGATGAATAGGACCCTTATGGAAAAGGTTAGGTGCATGTTAATTGGGTCCAGTTTACCAAAATATTTTTGGGGGGGAAACTGTGTCTACTGCTGCATACTTGGTAAATAGATCACCCTCTAGAGCTTTAGAGCTCAAGACTCCCATGGAGATGTGGAGTGGGAAACCCCCTGAGTTGAGCAACCTTAGGACTTTTGGGTGTGCCGCATTTGCACATCAAAAGGATGATAAACTAATCCAAGGTCTAGAAAATGTATATTTCTTGGGTATGGTGATGGGGTTAAGGGGTATAGGTTGTGGTCCTTAGAACCAAAAGGAATAAAACTCATAATAAGAATGGATGTTATTTTTAATGAATTGTTATTTCTCTACTTGGAGAAAACTAACCCTCCAGAGGCTAGTGAGCAAACCAGTCCGAAATTTGTGAAGCATAGCATCAAGGAGAATTCAGTTCAGGTAGAGCAAGGAAGGCAAGAGGTTTCGGACCAGGTAGAGCCCATTGATGAAGGCCAAGCTCAAGGCACTTAAGAGGAGGCTAAACTAGAAGAGGTTGATGCAGCAAGTCAGAATGACTACCAGCTCGCAAGGGACCGAGAAAGGAGGTGGTCAGACCACCTTTGAGATATGGGTTTGCAGATGCTAATATACCAGCTCCTTGGAAAGAAGGAGGGATGGTGGAACCAGACACTTACATGAAAGCCATGGAATGTAAGGATTCATCAAAATTGCAGCTAGCTATAAAGGAAGAAATGGATTCTTTGAGGAAGAACAACTCTTGGGAATTGGTGCCCAAACCAGAAAAACAGAGAGTTGTGGATTGTAGGTGGATCTACAAAATAAAAGAAGGGAACACTCTAGGGGATGAAGTTTAGTATAAAGCTAGGTTGGTGGCGAAAGGATTCACACAAAGAGAAGACATAGATTTCACCGAAATATTCTCACTAGTTGTGAAATACAAGACGATATAGATAGTATTAGCAATGGTGGTCAAATTTGATTGGGAGATCGAGCAAATGGATGTGAAGACAGCGTTCTTGCATGGAGAGCTTGATGAGACCATCTATATGAGGCAACCCGAAGGCTATGAGGAAGGAAGGCAGGGATAGTTGGTGTGCAAATTGAAGAAATCTCTCTATAGCCTGAAGCAATCACCTCAGCAATGGAATAAGAGGTTTGATTCCTTTGTCACCAGCCTGGGTTTCATGAGAAGCTACTATGATTCGTGCTTGTATTACAAGGGGCACAAGGTGGAGGAAGTGGTGATCATCCTCATCTATGTCGATGATATGCTATTGGTTAGGAACAATAGGGAGAGCATAGAAGAATTGAAGTCTCAACTCAGTTCAGAGTTTGAGATGAAGGATCTTAGCCATGCACAGAAGATCCTTGGGATGAACATAATCTGGGAAAGGGAGAGAAACAGATTGAAGATTTCTTAGACTTCCTACATAGAGAAGATGATATCTAAGTTCTCTATGGAAGATAGCAAACCAGTGAAGGTTCCTATTGCTGATCATTTCATGTTCTCCAGCGATCAATGTCCGAGACCGAAGGTGGAGAAGAGGGAAATGGAAAAGGTCCCGTGCGATTAGTTCAGTTATGTTCACCATGGTAAGCACTAAACCTGATATTGCTCATGCAATAAGTGTCCTCAGTAGGTTTATGAGTAATCCCGAAAAAGAGTATTGGCTTGGGATGAAGTGGTTGCTGAGGTACTTGAAGGGAAGCCCAGAAGTAGGGCTGATTTATGAGAAGAGGGGTAAGTCAATCTGTATTGAGGGTTATGTGGATTCAGACTATAGAGCAGACTGGGATAAAAGAAGATCGATTACCTCCTACTTCTTCAACTTAAATAGATGTTGTATAAGTTGGAAGGCTCAGTTGCAGTTGGTGGTAGCACTCTCAACAACTGAGGCTGAGTACATAGCGGCAACGGAAGCCATTAAGGAGGCTATGTGGTGCAAAGGGTTGTTGGAAGAGTTGAAGGTCCTAAAAGAGCAGGTGGTGGTGTATTCGGATAGTCAAAGTGCGTTGCACTTGTGTAAAACTCAGATCTTCCATGAGAGGACAAAGCACATGGATGTTCAGTATCATTTCATTTGGGAAAATGTTATGGAATGATGCATTCATGTGGACAAGATAACCACGAAGGAAAATCTTGTAGATTTAGGTACCAAGGTTCTACCTCTAAGTAAGTTCAATCATTACCTTGGACTACTTAGGATTGGAGTTAGTTGATATGATGACTCAAGATGAGTTTTGATCCTGAGTTCTTTGCACAATGGGTTCGGGTTTAATCGCTTAGACAAAGGTAGAGATTGTTGGTGTTTGTCGAAGGTTTAAACATGATTTGAAAAGGTTCTTCATTAGACCTTGGCCCCTCAGCACACAAAGTGTGCGCCTCAGCGCACAGCATGCCAAAGGAGTGCAGCATCAGGTCAGGCCGCGATGCCCAGCATGTATAAGTTTGGAGGAGGTGTGCGCCGTGGCTCAGCCTCCCCCAGGCATATCCTAGAAATACACATTTTCTAGATCTTAGCTTAAGTTTATCCTCCTTTTGATGTGCATATGCAGCACACCCAAAAGTCCTAAGGTTGCTTAATTCAGGGCGTTTCCCACTCCACATCTCCATATGAGTCTTGAGCTCTAAAGCTCTAGAGGGTGATCTATTTACCAAGTATGCAGCTATAGCCACAGCTTCTCCCCAAAAATATTTTGGTAAACTGGATCCTATTAACATGCACCTAACCTTTTCCATAAGGGTTCTATTCATCCTCTCAGCAAGTCCATTTTGCTGAGGTGTTTTTACAACCGTTCTATGCCTTAGAATGCCATTTAATTCACAGAATTTATCAAAATCCTTATTGCAAAATTCGAAGCCATTATCGGTTCGTAAAGCCTTAACTACCCTACCAGTTTGAGTTTCCAGCAACTTCTTCCACACAACAAATTTATCCAAGGCATCTGATTTATTTATAATTAAATATACCCACACTCTTCTTGAATAATCATCAATTAAAGACAGAAAGTAAAAGTTACCTCCCTGTGTTGGTGTTCTTGCTTGTCCCCAAAGTTCCGAATGAATGTAGTCAAGAATCCCCTTAGACTTATGTACTTCGGTGTTGAAGCTGACCCGGTGTTGCTTCCCAAGAATGAAACTCTCATAGAAATCCAGTTTATCTACATTGTCTCCTCTAAGTAGACCATCCTTGCTAAGAACTTGTAGGCCCTTTTCGCTCGTATATCCCAAGCGAGTGTGCCAAAGGGCTGCCTTATCCATCTCAGCCATCAAGCTTGCTGCTTGATCATTGATTTCTGTCTCTCCGATCATCTCATAGAGTCCATCGTTTCTTGCTGCCTTGATCACTACCAAAGATCCCTTGGCCACCTTGATCTTTCCTCCCTCTACTTTGCATGTATACCCCATGGAATCCAGCTGCTCCAATGAGATCAAATTTCTCTTCAAATCTGGAAGTTACCTCACATTTCGCAGTAGCCTTATGACTCCATCAAACATCCTCAATTGGATGTCTCCAATCCCCCTCACTTGGCAAGAATTGTCATTCCCTAAGAAGACCCTTCCATCATTGATCTCCTTGAAATTCTTGAACCATTCCTTATGAGGGCACATGTGATAAGTACACCCAGAATCCAGAATCCACTTTTCGCTACCTTGCCTTCTGCTCACATTTGAGCACACTACAAGAACATCATCTTGTTGTTCTCCCTTGGCAACCGAAGCCTCTCCATTGTTGGTGTGGCTTCTTCTCTCATCCTATATCTTCTTCTTGCAATCTTTTCTGAAATGGCTCTCCTTGTTGCAGTAGAAGCACCTCTTTCCAAATCTTGATTTGGAGTGTGCTCTCCCTCGGCTTTGCCCTCTACCTCTTAATTTCTCCCGGTAGTTACCATGGTTGCTACTGCCATTCCGAGTTGCTGACCTTCCTCTTACGAACAGACTATCTCTACTTGATGTTATCTTGGCTTTGAAGTCATGTGCCCTTATGGCATTGATCACAATCTCCTTGGTTAAAGTATCCCTTCCATACTCAATAGCATTAATCAAATTATCAAAGCAATCAGGAAGAGAATTTAACAAAATGATAGCCAATTGTTCATCCAGGAATTTAATACTATAACTAGCTAAATCTTGAACTAGTTTATTAAAGATATCAAGATTATCTTGAAACTTCTTACTAGGATCCATTTTAAAAGCAAAGATTCTTTTAAGAAGATAAATCTTGTTAGGGAGAGTTTTGGTAAGAAACAACTCATCTAGTTTCTTCCATATGATAGCCGGATCTTTCAAGTCTCCGCACTCCCTTGTGACACTATCCGACATGTGCAAGAAAATGGTGCTGTAAGCCATCTTCTTCATCTCAATCCACTGGTCCTCCATGACACTTGCTGGAAGGGCATCAACTTCTCCAATAGCCAAGTCCACTTTCTGTTGCATAAGAACAGCCTTGATCTTCTGCTTCCATAGGGAAAAATCTCCCTGTCCATCAAACTTCTCAACAACAAAATTTGAAGCCATCTTTGCGGACAAGATCCCAGATTTATACAATACCCATAAATGTTTTCTTTAACCTCAAGAACACGATCAAAGATGGATCTTAACATCGTTCTTGAATCACCCTCAAGAAGATGATCTAATCTTGATCTTTGATTCTTGGAGTCTTGACTCCGTAACCTTCTTGTTCTTGCTCCGATACCCAGCTGTGCAAGCTCTGATACCACTATTGGAAATCACCTTAACAAGATGCCCAGGTGGTGATCTTCCAAACACCCAAGTCTAGAATGACTTATAGAAAGAAATACAGCAATCGAAAGCAAGAAAGAAAAGAAGACAAGCGATTTGTTATCAAGGTTCGGCAATAGCCTACGTCCCCGTGAGTTCCTCTGAATTCTCTGCACTAAATCCCTGGTTCTTTACAATTACTGTAACCCTCTTCAAGAAACCTCAAGTTCTTGAAGAAACCAAGAAGAGAAGAAAGAAGATGATAAGAACTATTACAAAGCTCTCTATCTATACTACTCTCTCTTCTTTACAACCAGCCTCTCTACAATGAGTCCCTCTTATGTTTTGTGTCTTTGCACTCTCACATAATTCTCTCTTGTATTGTGCCTTGTCACTCTTTACAATTGATCTCAAAGTATATCACAAACTTATGTTGATAATGAAGCTAGGTGACCCTTTATATAGTGCACCAACTTTTTGTCCAATCTTGAGAGTCAATCTCCACCTTTAGATCTTGATGACCACTTAACCATGGCCCTCCATCAATCCTAAGTGGTGCTATGCATTTTAACCTTGCATCCATGCACCTAAGAAGAGGGTTAAACAAGCTGTCCATGTGTGTATCAGTGTGCCTAGCGCTGTGGCACTGAACAGGGGACGGTGCGGTGCTAGGCAAAGTACCCTTTTCACCACTTGCTGGGTGGTGTGGCGCTGGTGAAGGAGCAGTGCGACACTGCCCTTCATCAAACTATCTTCTTGCTGGGTGGTGCGGCGCTGGTGAAGGAGTGGTGCAGCACACACTGATGTTGTCCCTTTCACAGCTGTGCACACTCTTTTGCCTTGATGAATAGAGGTGTGCACACACACCCAAAGTGATGCACACACACCCAAAGTGATGCACACACATGTGTGCACTCCTTTAACATGCTGAAATTTATTCTTCCAACCTTCATTTTATTGCATTACGACTCGTGGATACGTGGTTATGATTGATCTATGAGGGGTGTGTGTGATGATTGGCTTATGAAAGGCAGTGGTTATGATTAGCCCATGAGAGGCGTGTTTGTTATGGTTGGCCCATGATGGGCGTGTGCTTAATTGTCCTATAAAAGGTTTGTGTGATGTGTTTGAACTTTGAGAAGGGCAAAATTGTTAATTTTTATAATATTTAATATATCATAATTTATAGAGAATTGGTGCTATGATACGTATGGAAAAATAGTTATGAACTTATTGGTTGAATAGTTGTTATAGTGAGTAATCTTTTATAATAAGAATGAAAAATTAATTGAACTAAGAATCTGAATGTTTCCTAGAACTATGTCTTAAAACAGAAAGAAGATCGTTCTCAAAAATATAAACTTTTATTAATTAAAATTTTAAAACTTAAGGATTTAAATTTTATTACGATTATGCTAGTACGATGATTTTTTCACTAAGCTTTTTAGCTCATTCCCTTTTAATTTTACTAACTTTTCAGGTAAAGTTTTGGTAATCTTTTGGTCGAGTTAAGAGGCATCCATATTTACGGCATCCTCACCCCTTAAGTTTCTTTGGGAGTCAAGTTTTAAGTTAGTTTCACCTTTCGAAGGATATCTTCCTTGTGTTATTACCTTTCAAGATTGTATAAGAGTTGAGCTAATTATTAATAATGTTTGTAAATTTAAGCCTTGTGTTGTATTTAATTTAAATTACTGGAAAGCTTTGTTACTGGTATTGTGAACTGTATGATTGCATATAGTTCGAGTCGCTCAGAGCTAAAAAGTAGTGATTCCTCATCAGGTATGGCCCACCTGGGGATGGGTTGTTACACAAAGTCACATGTTGCACGTAAAAATATGCACTTCTCCCCACCTTTTGTGACCGACAATGTTAGTGGAGGAAGAAGAAATATCCTTCTCTTTTTTCCTTGTCACTTACACATTTTCCTTTTTGGTTTCCACTCTTTCTTATGCGTCAAAGTCATTTTCTAATACAAAAAATTGCACCTTTTCCCTCATCTTGTGATCGACCATTTAGTGCAAAATTAAGGAAATTTTCTCTCTTTTTCTTGTTCTTTGCCCATTTTCTATCTGTCAAAACCACCTTTGACCACTTTAAAAATAACCTTCTTAATTCCTCTATGTCCAGCCATGTGGGGAAGAATTTCTTCCTCTTTTCATTTTTATTTTACGACAAGATATTGCCATTTCAAGGCCTCACTTGTCAACCTTAAAGTTTGTTCCATATCTCTTGCATGTGACCACCAAAAGAAGAAGTATTCTTCTTCTCTTTTTGCTTTGTAAAACCACTATAACATTTTCAGCTTCCACTTTTTCACCTTAAAATTGCTCCACTAAAAAAAGAAAGTCTTCCTCTTCCTTTTAGCTTTGTTAAACACACTCCATTATATCAATGTTTCACCTCAAAAATCACGTTTCCTCCCCTCTATGGCTGACCATCTAGAGAGGAAAGTCTCTCATTTTTTTTATTTATTTTATTTTATTTTTCAGATTTTGCATAACTCTTTAAGCTATCAAATTTTTACCTCCATATAAAGATGAAAGTCTTCATGTTCCTTTTGTGCTTTGTTTTTTCCACCTTTCCATTCCTAGCTTTCATTTTGTTAAGCCTAAAAAATCCCCTCTTCTCTACTTGGCCAGCCACGAGAAGAGGTCTTTCTCCACCTTTTTATGCTTTGTTAAACTTAATTTCCCTTCCTCGCTTTCACTTTGTCAAACCTCAAAATTTTCACATCGTTTTTTCCCATGATCACCACCCTCCAAACGAGGAAGTCTTCCTCCTCCTTTCTTACTTTATTTACCACCCACACCACTTCTAGCTTTCACTTTTTCAACCTCAAAACTTGCACCTATCTCCCCTCCCTCCTAAGTGGCCGACCACACCTTATTCTCCCATTTATGTTTGTAGTTTTTTAAATTCAATTAAGCTCTCATCCTCTCATAATAAATACCCCCTATTTCAACACAAAGTAGACAACAAAAGGAGGAGAGATTTTGTGTGAGGAAAATTTCATAAAAAAAAAGAGAAGAAACAATACAACATAAAAGTAAACCTTGTGAGAAAAGAAATAGAAGAAAAAGAGAAATTTTGAGAGAGAAACTTTAGACATCTTTTCATATTCTCTTTTTAAACTCTCTTGAATTTTGAAGAAACATAAAAAAGAGGGAAAAACTAACACAAAAGAGAAAAGAGCAAAGAGTGAAACAAAAGAGAAGAACTAGAGAAAGTTCTTCACTAATTTTGGCCACACCATTTACATTTGGTTTAGTAATCTTCAATTAAACAAAGCCTCCAAGTCACTAAGTCCGTAAGAGCACTCGGATCTCCAAGAATTCTCCTCGCACATGGAAACATTTCTTAGCCAAAAAAGGTTTGTTAATCTTCCTTTTGTTTGTAAAATAAAATTTCTAGTATGATTTACATGTTTAAACCACCTTGAAAACGAATTAGATATTTTAGTTTAACTCTTATTTGTTAGAATCCATCTTAGCTTTAAATGTTCACTTTCTATCTAGTTCCGTTACAATCTTAGTATTTACATTTTTCTCAGTAGATATATGATATTTTTTTTTTAACTTAGCTTGTGAATAGTTTAAAAAATGCAATGTCAAACCTATGGTAGTTTTAATATTCCTTTTCTTAGCTTAGTTTCTTTAAGGTTTTCATTTCATGCTTTCTAAGTTAGATGCTCTCTTTTTAAGTTTTTTGTTAAGTCTTCTAAGATTATATAAATTTGGCCCTTTTTGGTCCATGAAGAATTTAGACCCCCTTGGTCAATAAAGAATTCAGACCTCCTTTGGTTCATTAAGAGTGTTTCATATTTGCATGTTACTAGTTATCTTGAATCTTCCATTTAATCACATGCTAGTTTAAGTTAGACTAGTTTAAAGTAGCTTAGTTTTAATCCATTTAGCTTAATCCACTTAGTTTAAATTAACTTAATCCATTTTCTTAGCTTTAATCCATGCCTTACAAGTAGTTTTGATCAGTTACTTGTTTAAAGTACCATTTCCTTCAAGTATTTACTTTCATGTGTTTACTTTCATGTATTTACTATCGTGTATTTACTTTTATGTATTGACTTTTATCGCATCAAATTTTTTTTTTTATGAATTTACTTTTACCATATCATTTTAAATACTATGTTTGGGTAACATCTTGTGTGAATACAAATTGCAAAATGTGTGTTTGGCTTTATTATTAATGTATGGTAATAAGACTGAAATTAAAGTTTTGAATAATTTTTTCTTGAAACACAAAGGGCTAGACTCTGGTCTAGGCAAGAGAATAAGCTTTAATTCCTCACTCTCTTGTACCTAAATCTCTTGAGCCTCTGAATCTCTCATGCAGACCAATGACAAGGGATTTAACCCCCTTCAAAGTCAAATGGTGACTCCTTACCTATCATCCTTGATTTTTACTCAGATGGCAACAATCACTTGTCTAATATATTAAAAGTGCACTTATCACGGGAGCCTCCTTACTACTTATAAAGGGTTTGCATTAGACTTGGAAGGTTTCACTCGTTTCCATATGCCTACTCATCGTAATCCGCACCATCATCATATCCTTCCTTTTTTAGGGGAGTGGCCTTGGATAATGAGTTGGATGCATGGGTAACAAGCAGAAAAGAGTGGTACCTATGTATATAAATCATAAGTTGATTAAGAGTTTATAAGAATCAATGCAAAAATTTAAATTTCTTCTGCGTTTTCTATATTGATCTCCTTCACCTTTGCCCTAACTTTACAAATTGTCCACCAATCTAATATGTCATTCTTCTTTGATGGGTATGATGTGTAGTAAAATTGTGTTACTTGCTTCGCCAACAGAAATGGCTCATCTGAATAAAGACTTCATTTATGTTTTGTATCCCTGAGATCGTGTATTAGGTGTACTATAAGTTATCTCTCATAATTGTACCAATTGTATTTAAAAAATAAAATCGTGTTATCTTTCTCTATATATTGCACCTCTATAATTTTTGTTAACATATTGTAGAAGTCATGTTCATATAGTCATAACAATTGCATTTCACTCATACACCACTACTCATCATTTTCTTAAATTTTGCATACTCTTCAGTGTGAAATTTCAATCCATTGACCCACTATAACAAGTCACGTTTACGCAGACTAAGTCCTAGCTCTCATATGCGGTTATTAATGGTAATGTCTTTCAAAACTTATTAAAATAATATATATGTATATGTTTATATTAATCTAATTATAATATTGAGCCAATTATTTCATTTAATGTTAACTTACAAGGTCATGAAGCTATTTCGTGAAATTTTTTTCTTAGAACTTTTCAATTAGTTCATCAATGATAAAAGGTTCCTCATACCGCTACATTTCATCATATTGTGTATAATAATAATAAAATGAAATTTTAATAGACATCCACATAATAAACATTAGGTTTAACATGAGGGATAAAGACTCACTTCATATACAACTCGATCTCTATGCAACTCAAGAGTACGTATATCTATATAGCCTTGATCTCATTTTCATCCAAATCCTTGCTAGTCCCACGGCCAAATGCACAACCTAGATAACAGAAAAAAGATAGGTTCCCATTTGGATCTATATCTCCTTTTTCGTAGTTTCAACCAACTCGATTAAACTTTATTTGAACATTCTGTTCAAAATAGAATGAGTAAAAGTTTGAAGTTTCCTCTATGATGTATGCCTAAACAATGACACCTTCAATGCGGGCTTTATTACAAGCCTTTTTATTTAGGCTATGCACCTATTTTGAATACACATGCTACAAAAAAATTATATAATGTTCATCACAAAACACTTTAATATAAACAAAAATTAATAAGAGATATCACCTCTCAAAGGGATACATCCATTGGTACTACACAAAGGTCCCCAACTTTAGCTTCATGAGGTAAATGGATATTAATATGCTCCATAGATTCAAAGAATGATGGGGAAATATCTTTTTCCAACTTGCATAAGGACACGCTAATATTTATCTCAAGCAACTCCATATACTTAACCCACAACTCAATTGCACATATGTCTCTAAAGAAGTTGCTCAGTTCTATTAGCGGATCCCATATATCATCTGGCAAGAAGTCACAGAATGCTAATGGTATTAATCTCTCTATGAAAAAGAGACAATCGTGACTCTTCATCCAATATAATTTGCATTTGTTAACATTTACACAACGAGCTATATTCGAGGAATACTCGTTTGGGAACATCAACTTATTCACCCATTTGCACATATCTAAGACTTATTCAATGTGTAGGACGCTTTAGGTTTGTTAGGCTTTCCATTTACTTGAACTAATTCTAACTCTGCATGCTATGTAAGTTCCTAATATCCTGAAGAGCATTTGAATTGACTTTGGTTTTACCCTTCACATCCATAATTATGTTAAAGACATTGTCAAACACATTTTTCTCAATATGCATGACATCTAAATTGTCTCGAATGAGATTTGCTTTCCAATATAGTAATTCCCAGAAGATACTCCTTTTCAACCAGTTATACTTCTAACCAAATCTTGGAATCTCTTACTTCTTGTTCCTGTTACCAAATGTGATCTGGTCAAAAAAACTCCCGCCAACACTTCTTCCGTAGATAACCGTAGTGGAGGAGAGTCTCTCTCGATTGTGCCCTTTTAAAAATTGTCCATCTACTTTTGAAAAGTATGATTCAAAGGCAAGAATCAATGATGACAGTCAAACCAACAAGGCTTCCTATCGTGAGGTAGTCAAAATGACTTGGTACACTCCATATAGTAAGGACAAGTTAGTAGGTCGTGAGTACTCTACCCAGAAAATATACAATAAGTCGGAAAGTCACTGATCATCCAAAAAGTGCAACTTTCATATTAAAATTTTGTTTCCTGCTTGCATCATAATTAATAACTCCACCCGTCAACAACATCTTCAACTCATCTGACAATGACCATAGATAGACATGTAGATTCTTATCGGGGTGGTTTGGACCTGGAATGATCAAGGATAAGAACAAATTATACTTCTTCATGCACATACCAGTAGGTAGATTATACTGAGTGACAAAGATTGGCCAACAAGATTATTGGGAAGCCGAATGACTGAACATAGTGAACTTGTTAGTTGAGAGTCCCAGCCTAATATTTTGTGATTCAAGGTCAATACCTCACCATCCGTCGGGTGGATGAAAAAGTTAGGCTTACTACGTTTTCCCTCCTTTTGTAATCTCATATGCTCAACAATGTTTTTTGACATGTAAAGTCTTTGAAGTCTTCGGTGTGATTGGAAGGTAATATAGCACCTTGTATGGTATGTCCTTTTGTTCTTATTTCTTGCTTGATTAGGTTGAAATCGAGCATGGCCACAAAAATTAAAGTTTTCTTTTGCGTGTCTCCCTGAGAGTACATCATACAATTATTCAGGCATGCATGTATCTTCTAATACCCAAGTTCTAACCCTTTCGCCATCTCCTTGCATTAGTAAAAGTTTTCTAGAAACTTCTTCCCCTCCGGTGATATACTCTTAAATATTGACATTAACATGTCGTAATAGTTCTTAGACATGTTAAAATCCGACTTACAGTTCAATAGCTGAGCAACCGTTGATAACTTGGTATGCTTATTGCAACCTTCCCATAATGGCTCATCAACATCTCTTAATAATTCGTAAAACTTAGCAGCACCATGATTTGGGGCCTCCTCAGCATCCCAATTAAATTCAAACCAATATTATCCATTACCATGTCCCCCATTTGATTCTTTCCTCCGAATCCTATCTCCACATAGTCAATTCGGCTCGTTGAATGTCCCATAAACAAAGGGACCTCTCCATGTCGATTCCATCTCTTGTAATTCCTAACAAAACCCTTCTTGTATAGGTGCACAGTAACCACATCTCTCTTTAGAAACTTATCATTGTTATAGATAACGCAATAACACCGATTATTTCTCCTATACACATAGCATTTATTACTGTACATGAAATTAAGGATTTGTTTAACTCCATTCCTAAATTCTTCTGATACAACATTACACAGAACCCAACGGTCCATCCAACTCCAATCAGCTGACATCGTTCCAAATACTAACTGACATTTATAACTCAAAATAGATAAAGTCAATTAATATTTATGAGACAAACCAATTTCATAACCCTTATTTTTAGTGAAATTCTTTTTTGAGCACTATATTTTACAACTTATACCTAAAGCATATCCTTATTTGTATGATCCCTCATCTTTTGTAATTTAAGAGTGCAAGGTAAGATTTACATTAGGAATTATATTTTCTATTTGTAGAAACAATCTATTCATACTCAAATAATAGAAAACTAATTAAATTAACAGTATGCACAAGTTATAATTTGCGTACCTAATCAACAGGAGTAGTACTAGAGCATAGAAGAAGCAGTGACTACCACCGACTAATCATGTAACCTTGAGAATGATAAAGTATTAGTGCATAACAAACTTAAAAAAAACTAATTATATATGAGCATCACGCGTGTTGATGCTTTCTAACCACACCCTTTAGTTCAGTAAAAAGTAAGGATCCTAACCCATTTAGGAATGTGTAATCCTTATTGCATTTAATATCTCCTATATCGTTTCATTTTGAAAAATGTTCGGCAACAAACACCTTTAGTTCTCCAAGTACACTACTTAAATTCGGTGTTATCACCCGAAGGATATAACCCTGAATTTAGTATGTACCCAAAGAACAAGGAGAGGTATTGTCGAAACGAAACAAACAAGGAATTGTTAACTGCAATACTGATCAAGCATTCTTAAATTATCAACATTGGACAATCCAAAGATTATTTGAACAAAAACACTCTCCTTGCAAACATATGAATTAGTAAGCAACAAACGCATTTGTATTGCTCAATAATCCTTAGATGAGCAATATCATGCAAATGCAAATAAATAATATATAAGAAAGATAAGGGAATATGAATATCAGGGCATTCAAATTGGACCTTCATCGAGTTTTATTTTATTTTTACAATTCTATTTTATTTTTTAGTGTCCCTCAAATTTATTTTATCTTTCTACACTTACTAGAAACCTAGAATGAAAAAAAAAAAAAAAAAAAGAGAGAGAAGAGGATCTTTAGAAGGGCATTAAGAAATCAAGTAATTTTTTGGTTATTTGGTCACTAAACGAAATTTTCATTCTTCAATTTAGAGTGTAAGTAGCAAACCAAAAAAAAAATGGTGAATAATTTAGGGGTTTGTTTATATATTAACTAGCAATACAAGGGCTAGTTAATTGAAGAATTTGTTAGTTTGCTTAAGAGCCACACATCATGGCTTGTTCACTTTTTTTTTTCGTTTTTTAATAATTAATTTGTGTTCATACTTATGAATAATTCAAGTACTATAGCTAGTTACAATATTTTTTTAGCCTGTATCATATTTTTTTCTTTTAAGGTAACAAAATTTTCTTTGGATTTAGTCACACTAACACAATTACATTTTGAGCAATTTATACAAAAAATATTGAAAAAAAGCACAATAAAATTTAACACCACAAAGAAGATGCAAAAAAGAAAAACAAAATGGAATTAAAGCTAACCCAGTATGCATTATTATTTTCCTATTTTACTTCAAGTAAAAAGAAAAAAAAAACCATACCCATTATTGAAAATTCATGAACATACCCATTATTCTCCTCATAACAATTAATACAAAACCTAAGAGTCTAAGACTATAATGTTTATATTAATAAAAGGTTCCAAGTATTTATAAAATTCAATGCAATAAATGTATAAAAAAAAAGTAATTACGAATATAAAAATAAAAAGTGAGAGAGGGATTGACCAACGACGGGGAGAGAGAAAGAAGAAGAAAAAGGGAGAGAGAAAGAGAAGGAAGAAGGGGAAAGGAGAGAGAAAGAAGAAAGAGAGTGTGGGGTAGTAGCAGAGAGAAAAAAGGGGGGAAAACAGAGGGAATTTGCGTGGCCAGGAGAGGAAGCAAAAGAAGAAAGGAAAAATTGGAAATGAAAAAGGAATTTAGGGTTCTGGACCTTTCTATGATAGATTTGTCCGTCCGAGATATAGGGCCAATCCATCACATAAAATATATATTTTTTAATTTATTTAAATTATTTGTCCTTAAATTAATTAATTTTTTATTGTCTATGATAGATTTATAAGTTTTCACCAATTAATAAATAATAAAAAATAAAAAAATGTTAAAAATTTGAATTAAAAAACAGATGCAATAGATTTTTAAGTATTTGGGACGGATTAATGTTTGTCGCGCGACGGACGGATATTAATCCATTGCAAATAATTAATATCTGTGACAAAAAATAATCCATCGTGCAAATATTTGAATTTCTGTAGTGATACAGTTTTTTTAAGAGCAAAACATTTTAATATTTTATTAATAAACATGTAAAGGATGAACAGAACCATAATGAAAGAGGCTCCAATAAGAACGAACAAAACCAAAGAAACAACCAGGAACACCACAGCAAAAAAAGGCAAAAACACAAAACAAAACATAACATTCATATAAAACTTCTTGCTAGACTGAGCCTAATTAGACTCATCCGAAACTCTATTAGTAATTTTAGATAATTTTTTAAACATGTCAGAAACTTTATAAATAATTTTACTAATACGTAACGTTAGTATAATTGTGGAACTCAAAAAATAATGTTACTATTAAATTTTTTCAAAATTATCAATAAAATTTTGGATGTGTTTATAACCGACCTACCCAAGAATACTAAAATTGGAAAACACCACAACCTTGGATCTTGGAGCAAAACAATAAAATACGCACAGCAGCAAAGAAGTAACAACAAAAACTCCAAAGCACCGCAAAACTAAATCTGCAGACTAAACAATTCCCTGAACCTTGGATCACACAAATCTCCCTTGAAACAATTATAAGCTCGCCTTCACATATTCTTTGATGTCCCTTAACTCCAATCTATAGAACTCGTCAATTGCATCCTTCTCATTACCTTCAAAGACAATACCCAATTGTTTTTCCTAACTCCCACGTTGCCACCGTTTCCTCCATTGATTTATGAGTACTCAAAAATTTCCCCCCTATGATTTGGTATAGGGAAAGAAACACCAGACTCATGAACATAGTCAGAATCAGACACAATAGACGCAGACACCTTTTTTTTAGACATTCTCCTTCTTTTTAATTAATTTGCACATAATACCTTTCTCTAAAACTCCTTTCCTTGAGAATATTCTCCACTTTTTTTTTTCCTCATTGTAAAAAGTTACACTGAATGGTACGTCTAGCATTAGTCTTGATACGACCAATAAATCACCATCCAGTAACCTGATAACACGTGGACAAACTCCCTCCAATAACTGAACGACACGTGGCCACACTAGTGAATCATCATCCAGTAGCCTAATGACACTTGGACAATCCCCCTCAAACGATCGAATGACATGTGGGCAAGCAGTTGACATAACCATCGTCACTCGTGGACTCTCCATGTGGAAGTGTAAGCGTAATTGCAGGGATTGAGTCGCCCCTGAACACGCGACAAGGCCCTTCACCGGAGAAGCGAGATCTCAGGGATCTTGCCATCCCGGGCATGTGGCCAACCTGCCTCCGAAACACTATAAAAAGTCCAAGGTATGTGGATTCAAGGACGCCTTCAATTTCAAGTTCATTATTGAAACACTGATATCACATTGCTCCCATTTCCTCAAAACCCTTCCTAACAAATGCATCGGAGAGTCTTCGAAGGCACCACCCCCCTTTCCTCCGATGACTCTTTAGTTCACCCCTCATTATTTGTGCAGGCCGTCGAACGTTGGACCTCCAGCTCAGCAACAGATTTTCGGCATCAACAGGTTTTCACTTTACTACGCCGATTTAATGTTCTTGCAAGCAATTGAAGCGACATTATCATCACATAGTCCTTCAAGATTTATACCGAAACCATTGCTGCTGAACGACTTCTTATACGAGTTATCAATGTCATACTCCAATACAAGAACTAAATCAACATTTTCTGACCATAAAAACTTTGCAATCAATCTTATCTTTTGCACTAACACATGGAACAACCTTATTATATGTATGGTTTAAATCAAGACTCATGAGTTTAAGTTTTTGAATTATATTAATACCTATCCATGTATATTTAACTTATGTCTCCCGACCTTAACAAATAGGACCATTCCTATCAAAACCCGCCGAAAATGAGAGAACTCATCTTATTTTTCAAACTTTCAAACTTAAGCCGATTTCCAATGGACAAATGAATAAAGTTTCACTTAAATGCCAGCTAGCAATATTTAAAACTATTGTCTTTTCTTCCAAATAGCTTATATCCCTCCAAGAAGAGAGTCTGATTTAAATTCTTTCCATTAAGTGGAATGGAAAGATTTCCAACCTCGTTACCTGGACGTCCGTTGAGTTGTAGAACCGAATATCTCCCAACCCCACTAGCCTCCAATGAGTTGGATAGCACTCCATGAGAAGAAGCATTGCCATTCCCCAAACCGTTAATTAATGAAAAATCCATGAACTTTGAACAAATAACTTCCTTCTCACTGGTATGTTCAATATCATTTAATGCAGTTTTGGGACCCAAACCGTGCAACTCCACCATGCCCCCACCACTAGCCACCGCCTCCCCCTCTGGCACCCAACCCGACTCATCATCAGACTTAGAATCTGCATCTGAACTAGAGTCATACTTATAATAATGAGAATTATCCATAGAACTAAATAGATGAGAGACATTTTGATACTCATCCAATTTAATTTTCAAACGAAAAATCCTTGGGCCAATGCTAGCTTGAACATTAGACGAAATCTCAACTAAATCTTTAAGAGAAATCAACAGCCTGATTCATCCAAATGCCTCCGATAAAATGTGTTCTTATCACAAGAAACATAATTTCCCCACCCCTAACAAGAGCTTTAAAAAACTTTGGATTCCAAGCTTGCAAAGGCATGTTTTCAACCTTAATCCTCACCATAGGCTCATCACAAACTACACCAGGACACCACCATGGCTTCGGACTCATAATCCAATTATCAAACCACTTCTTACCTTCCTTTACTTTCTTAAGCATCAGTTCTTTAGTTTAAAGACTGACAGAACTTTTGTTCCACCCATAGGAATAAATGAGAACTTAAATTTTCCATTTTTGGCAAAAGCATCCTCTAATTTTATCAAGTCTTCCACTCTAAATAGGGAGCTCACTGCACGCCTTTCTAACCATTATATGTCTTCTTCTTCAGGATCATAAGTAACACAGACTTCTTTCAGATCGGAAAAATTCACCTTTGTAGACCCTTTAACATCCTTCTCGACAATTCTCGAACGAGCTTCACCCCTAACAACCTAGCAAAGGATGTAAAACCACCAGATGGCTTGAGATTAGATGAGTCCACTACTCGATACCTGATGTGGCTATTAATTCTCTATCAACATCAGCTAACTTAACCAACAAACGCTGGCCCAAGAATGACTCGCCATTCCAACATCTAATTGCAGATAAAGCTTATCTTAAATCCAAGAACTAGGACTATGCAAACAAATATCGATATACAATTTTATCCAAGCATCGAAACCAATCTGAGCAGAAAAATAAGATAAAGTTTTTCGGATTGGATCAATTATTGCTTTTTTTTTTAAAATTTGATATCAATTGGAATCGGATCAAAGGTTTTACAAGCAATGAATATCTAAACCAAACCGATAGCCTGCATAAAAGCTTAAGGCCCTTAGGTGGTTAGGCCAATTTCATCAAAGGCTATCCCATTTTAATTTTTTGGCCTAAATAATTATATTCATTATCCAAGTCCAGATATACTCATTTCAATCCTCTCCTTTAAATCTAATAATATACATAACTAAAACTAAAAAAGCTAAAAACCAAATTCCTAAAATCCAAACCCTACTAAGTGCTAACTCCCTATGTCATTCACGAACCCTAACTTCATATCTCCCTCAGTCACTCACGGCCTCAGCGTCGCACCACGCTCATTGCACACTGCCCAACCGCCTCCCCTCATTTGGTAAGATTTCGTTCTATCTTCTCTGATCTCTCACCCTCTTTCTTTCTTTTTCTGTCAATTAGTCACTATTTCTCTCAAACGCAGGTACGCCGTGCAGCACCGTAGGCAGCGTTGTACTTGTCTGACGTCGGCCAGTTGCCTCCTCTCATCTAGTAAGATCCTATTCTGTCTTTTGATTTGGTTGAGTAAAATAATGAGAAAAAGTTGTACGTATGAATTCAAAATGTATGTGTTCAATTAAATGGGTAACCCATATTTGGGTTCATTTTTCCTCCTTTGTCTTCAGAAAGTACTCATCTTGTTTGAATTGGCTGAGCGACGTAGGTGTCAAATATGATTGTTCTTGAGTATTGTACGCTTAAAGAATCCTGTCTCAGCTTGTTCACAACTGGAGTTCTGTTTGGTCAGTGAAAAGTTGTACATCGATTGCCAAAATCTTTTTTTGGCTAGCTCAGATGTGGAAACCTTTGAAGTTTAGATTAATCATTCTTCATGCTATTTTCTATTGAGTATTTTGGGGAAAAAATAGTACTGAGTATTTTGCCAAAATCTTTTATTTTCTGACTCAGATGTGGTAACCTTTCTAATTAACTTCTGTAGTTATTTTGGGAAAAAGAAAACAGTATTAGTCTTTCGACTCTTTTCTATTATTAAATGTCTATCATTACGATTTGAGTATTTGTGACATGGAAGCTTAGATTAATCATTCTCCATGCTATTTGCTGTATTAACTATGTCTATGTCAATATCATATGGTCTATATTTATGAATCATAAAAAATATCATGTGGTCTGTAGTAACTTGTTTATTAATTCTAGTTCTCTTGTATTCTTTAAAATGTAAGCTAAGAATCTATGTTTTGATTAAGGATTAGGATTTTCTCTAGTAATTTGGAAAAAAAATTTCTCAAATGCATCATTAGATGAATGTCACATCAACATTATGGATGACGTGACATTCATTCAATAATATACTTGGAGAAACTTTTTCCTAAGTTATTGGAGAGAATATTCTCCCTTGATTAAAGCTTGTGGTTATTACCCTCTAGCCAAGATCAAGAAGAAAATTCTCAAGGTCTTTTGATATTCAAGTAAGTTATATAATCTTGATTTTTTTGTTTATGGTTACTTATATCATTTTGTTTAGCTATTTAGATCCATATGCAAGAAACCCAATTGTTTGAAATTGAATGTGAATGAGATTGCAAAATAATTGATGCCTAAATCCAATTTTAAACAAACGAATATTGCCTAAATCATATATGTTCATTAGAATTCATAATTCTAAATTGATAAGGATTTTAGAGTTTTAATTCCTAATAGAACTCCAATTTCTTTAAACTTTAATATAATAATTAAGAAAAAAAATTAATTAAATTTTTCACAATAAAAAATCATATATTTATCTGAATTTAAACTCATTCTTCGAATTTTATTCCAAAACGAATTCTAAATCTCAAGAACAAGCAAAAACTTGCAATTTTGAAAAACCATTTTTTTATTTGAACACTATGTGATTTTTCAATCATAGATTAAAAATACTTTGAATTTTAAAAAAATTAATTTCGTATGATACTAGACTTCCATATGTTTCCAATTCCTATGAAAACTCTGCAATCTGATTTAAAATGAGTAAATTATACTTGTTTGAAGTTGGATAAGAAAATCTATTTTGCTCCATGTTTTTTGTGCGATTTTCATCCCAAAACAATTTTTCTTTGATGTAAAATCATATTTTCATCATAAATTTTTTTTGCTATCAATCTCTATTGATTTAATATGTTTTAGAAACAATTCATAACAATTTTATCATCATCATATGATGATAATCAATTTAAGAGCACATTCTTGAATTTTATTGATCAATGGTTTCATAAACCCTAATCTAACTTTTAGATTATCAATTTATAATCTAATGAATTTTAAGATCAATATTAATCTCTTTGAATCTATTAGAATATGATCCAAATAATATTTTCATACAAGGTTAGGATTTTTTTTTTTTACCTTTGATGGAGATTCTTATTAAGTTTTTAAACGGGTTCACTAGTTGTTCAAGTGTCAGTCCTCAAAGTAAATCCACATGAGCAACCAAGAACAAAGATATTCTTCTCCTAGATGTCTAACACTATGCGATGAAGAACACTAGGGCTGACCGAAAAATCTTTAAATGCTAGCTCTGAAAATTTGACCATTTTAGAGAGATAAAGTGTTTGAAACTAATTTCACCAATAATAATATTGTTATGGTTTCTATCAAATAGAACCTTTATATAGAGCCCTTAATCTAGAATTTTTAGACTTGCAATGAAACCCATGTTTTAATTAATTCTTAGAATTCTCTTTTTAGCCCATTAGTTTTTCTTGTTCTTGCAATTGCCCAATTGTGTGTGACCCCTTAGGTTCAATATTGCGCTGGTAGTAGGTTGTAACAATTAGATAGCAGTTGGATCCCATACAATTAATTAAAAATTCTTTTAATTTTAATTCAAATTAAAACTCCTTTTAATTCTTTATTTTTTAAGAATTAAACACAATTAATTCTTAAGGGCTTCTACAAGTCATGATTGACACCTAGCAATATGTTATGACTATCCATACAATATGAATTAATGTGAACCTTTCCGTTGTCAGTTTCTATACAATTCAATCATTCTATCATGCAATGTCCCTGATTAAACCTAAGATATGGATTTACTGTCAAGCCTTAATTATTTAATCATTTGTATCTAGATCTTAAGTCCATAACCTAATTCGTGAAATTAAAATCTCTTTTTTGACCCCACCTTGGCCAAGGAATTTTCAAGCTTTGACATAATCAGATCATATGGGACATTCTCTCTCTTTTATTGAGAGTAATGGATCTTCTATCATACACTCACATGCCTCCATGCATAGGTAGTTATACCTAATTTCTACCTTTTTGTGACCCATGATTAGAATCGCATTTAGGTAGCATCAAAACATGATGACTCATACATAAGAAATCCATGGTACCTCAAGTCCAATGATCACTTGTACAACTACAACGTAAGAAGTCCTATTCACAGCCAGTAAAATGTCCATTAAGAATTTCTTAATCGAGTTAGTTCAGTGTACCTATTATCTAACAATCACCTACATAACTTGTTTTAATGTCTCATACACTAATGATTATAAGATCAATCACCATCAACTCCTTGAGGAAACATTGTATATACTAATCTATTCGGTTCACTAATGGTCTTCTTAGTGATCTTATGATTAGGAACATTTAAGAATAAAGCTTAAAGAAATAAATCTCACTAGCATGATCTCATCACGGTGCTTATTTCTATTACTCTTATTCTATGGGCTTTATCATGTAATCAACATATAGTGATTTGTAATAAATATGATAAATAAGATAAATGCCACTAATAATTATTTATTGTCAATAAATGAATAAAATCAATTTACAAGTAACATGCCCATAACATCAAATATTATTGGCTTATAAGGCAAACTACTATCAAGCAGTGCCAAAGAAAGATGGTAAGGTCCGAGTATACGTGAATTATAGAGATCTGAATCGAGCCATCCTTAAAGATGACTTCCTGTTGCCTCATACAGAAAATCTTGTGGACAATACATCTGGCAATGCCTTTTTATCATTCATGGATGGTTATTCAGTGTATAACCAAATTCTCATGGCTCCTGATGATAGACAAAAGACTACTTTCACTACTCAGTGGGGGACCTTTTGCTAAAGGGTCATTCCATTTGGGCTTAAAAATGTTGGAGCAACTTGTCGAAAGATGGCCACCAATCTTTTGCATGATATGATCCACAAATAGGTGAAACTATATAAGGATGACATGATTGCTAAGTCTAAAAGCACAAACAAACACTGGGATGTCCTCTAAAAGTTCTTTGATAGAATCAAAAAGTACAAGCTGCGACTGAATCCTAAAAAGATGCATTCAGAGTCACTGTTGGTAATCTCTTGGGCTTCATGGTCAGTGAAAGGCAAATCGAAGTAAATCCGAAGAAAGTGTCAGCAATTCTGAAAAGTTAGTGCTGAAGACCGAGAAAGAGATCAGATGATTTTTGGGAAAACTTCAGTATATCATCAAGTTCATTGCTAAGGTCACCCATACTTATGAGCCCGTTTTCAAACTACTTAGAAAAGACCAACCAGTTGAGTGTAACGAATAGTGTCAGGAAGCCTTTAAAAAGATCAAAGACTATTCTAAGAACCCTTTAGTATTGATCCCACCCAAACATGGTTCTCCTATTTTGCTATACTTATCTGTCACTAGTACCTCCATAAGGGGCATGTTAGCTTAAAAGGATGAAGACGGAAGAGAAAAGGTCATCTATTATCTCAGCAAGAAGCTTGTGGCTTACGATTTAAATTATTTTTGGGTAGAATAGACTTGCCTCACTATAGTCTGGGCTATCGAGAAAATCCATTATTATTTTTTAGTCCTTCTCAATGAAAGTGATCTCTCGCCTTGAACCTCTAAAGCATTTTTTTGAAGCCCCGACCTTAACCAGAAAGATGATTAAATGGATGATAATTCTTTCTTAGTTTGATCTTCAATATGTGACCCAGAATTCAGTCAAATGGGGATAATTTCATATTTCTTGGATGATTTCCTAAAAGGAAAAGAAGAGGTTAAAGAATTCAACTTTCTAGATAAAGAAATTTTGGAAATCGAAAACTATGAGTGGAAGACGTACTTCGGTAGGGCATCTAATCAGAAAGGTTTTGGGATCGAGGCAGTGTTAGTTCTCTACAAGAAATTGTCACTGCATTATCAATTCGCCTGAATTTCAAATCCACCAACAATGTGACTGAGTACGAAGTTTGCATTGCTGTTTTGGAGGCACTCATTGAGATTGGGGTAAAAGAGGTCACAATGTACGGAGATTTTTCCTTAGTCATTTTTCAATCCCAAAGAGAATGGAAAACCAAAGATGAGAGGATGAAGCACTATCAAAACCATATTGAGAATATGGTCTAGTGCTTCAATAGGGCATCATTCGCTTATCTGCCATTAGCCTAAAATCAGTTCCTCGATGCACTGGGCACTCTAGCTTCAATGTTAGAGATGCTTAAAGGAATTGAGGAAGTTTCGTTAGTGGTCTAGCAGAAGGATGAACCAACCTATTGCTCAACCATCAAGATCTAAGTTTGATCATCTTACGGTTTACCCTAGTATATTGACATTCAAAATTTCCTACAAAAGGGGAAATTCTCGATCAATAGTGAACACAATGACTGATATCTGATTCAATCATTGGCTTCCCAGTTTGTCATTTGTGAAGAGAAACTTTACAAGAGTTCATTTGATGGGATCCAACTACTCTGTGTAGATGAGAACACTGCTGAGAAAATCATGATGGAAGTATACAAGGGTAATGGAGGTCCGCACATGAATTGAAGGATGTTGGTAAGAAAGATTCTTGATTTGGGTTATTACTGGATCAGTATGGAGACTGATTGTTGTAATTACATGAAGAAGTGCTATAAATGTCAGTTGAATGGAAATTTGCAACATTTTCCACCCTGAGAACTCTACAACATGACGATACCTTGGCCTTTCGCTACTTGGGGCATAAACATGATATGCAAAATATCCTTCAAAGCTTCTAATGGTAATGAGTACATCCTAGTGGCAATTGGCTATTTCACCAAATGGGTAGAAGCTACCTCATTTTCCACCTTGAAGGCTAAACACATAGAAAATTTCTTTAACCATAACATCATATGTCCTTATGGAGTACCTTTTTTAGATGACCTTAGACAATGGCATGCATTTCCAAGGCAAATTCATGAATTTACTCAATAAATACAAAATTGAGCTCTATAAGTCCTCTCTTTATCGACCTCAGACCAATGAGGCAGTAGAAGTAGCCAACAAGAATGTTAAGAGAAGATTAGCCAAAATGATGGATACTTATCATGACTAGCATAGGTCTTCTACAAGCACCACTCCTTACACATTAGTTTATGGTATGGAGGTGGTTTTCCCAATCGAGTGGAAATTTCTTTCACTATGGATAGCCATGGAAATCTAGATAGAAGAGGTAAATTGGATTTAGAGGCAATATGATGAGTTATCATTGATTAATGAAAAGCAACTGAAGGCTCTCCATCATGTCTAAGGGTATCATAAAAGGCTGCACTGGCTTTTAACAAGAAAGTAAAGTGTCAGGATATCAAGGAATGAGATTTTATGGTAAAAGAACTCAAAACACCAGTCCATGACCCAAGAGGCAACTTCAGACCAAACTGGCTGGGCCCATATCGAGTTAAGAATATCTTATCCGAAAGGGCCGTGCACTTAAGAGATATCGACGATAATGAATTTGTTGAGCCCATCAATTTGGATTGTCTCAAGAAGTATTACATGTGATCCCTCTTTCCTTTTCCCTCATTGTTATATCCCCACTTTATCTACCTATTTTCTAAAAAATTTTAAAAAAAGAGTTCGCTAAGTTAAAAACCTAAAAGGGCGGCTTAGGCAAAAGTTAGAGCATTTCGTTATACTATAAACCCTCAAGGGCGATTTAGGCAAAAAGAAAAGTTAATTCCCACATAGACGGTTGCATCCGTCTTTGTCTCTTGCACTATGCAAAGCTTAATTCTATTTATTGATATATAGGCAACCACTTTGGTGCAGCCATTCCTTTCTTGAAACCCCCTCCCTTTTTTCATACTTGTAATTTCCATGTGAATACATCTTTTGTGAAAAAAGGATAATAAAAGGAAATTCACACTGTTAAGACAATGAAAAATTGAAATCTAGATCAATTTAGTGCATTAATGATTTGAGTTTTTCGGCACAGTATTTACCTTTAATTCTTCAAGGATTTTCTCGTTTCATAATAAAAACATATAGATTGATATCATTTTAAAGTCATATTGGACTCCCCATAGCAAATTTTCTTCTTTTCTTCCATTTGGGGAACTTCCACTTGACCCTAGACCCATGCTAGATAATCATCTAAGACAATGAAACAAATTGTAGAAATTGTGCGAGAAACTGAGTCATGGTGCATTTGGGTTAAGTATCTCGAATCGGCTTAGTCAACTCTTTGCTTATTAGACAAGTGTAATAGCCATGGTTAAATTGCGAAATGGTTTACAGTTGCCTATAATGTCTAAGAATCCACACTAAATAATAATATAAGTAATGGGTATTACCAGCAAGCATTGCACAACCATTTATGAAGGTAGACAGGGGGGCCACAACGATCTTCCATTAAGGGCATGCATGGAAGATTTGCATACAAAAGGCGTGTAAAACCAATTAAGCCAGCTCTCTAGTGAATCTTGCTTAATCAAGAGTTTGCACACCAGGAAGTGTTTTGGCTCATATTCCGTGTCGAAATTATTGGGAGGAGCCATTATCGACAGTTTGTCAAATAACAACATCTAAAGAAAAATATGTCAGACACTGTTTGAAAACTGAATTAAACAAGTAAAACATGAAGTATTTACCTGGAGTAATAAGGGGATTCCAGTAAGATAAAAGGTCTCGCTGTGACGGAAGGCATCAAGGCCATTCAAAGTGGCAGCTAAAATGACACCCATTGGGCAAAACCATTATCTGGTTTGTTTGACCACATTAAGTAGTGTTTTTTGGACATTTGAAATGTGTCCAAGAGGTAGAAGAATAGTATATTCCGATGATGGGTGGTGAGATTCTTCATTTTAGTTCCAAGAATTTCGGTCGCTAAAGGAACGACATCAAAGCAGTCACTCTTCATGGGGGCCTCGACTCGGGCCTTGGTGATCCGAAATAACTCCATGATGAGTTCAGCATGATGGTCCATATATGGAGGAAGGAAAATTTTGTTAGACAACTTTCGGTGGATCAGTGCGTAAAATTCCTCATATGTCGACATTGTTCATAAGACCAAATCAAAAGACATGGGTGTTAGGATTCCATTTTGCCATAACTGTCATCAAGAAGTTCCAATCAATTCTAATTCTTTTGATGAGTTCAGCATGATGGTCCATATATGGAGGAAGTAAAATTTTGTTGGACGAATTTCGGTGGATGAGCGTGTAAAATTCCTCATATGTCGATCATTATTCATCAAGACCAAATCAAAAGAAATAGATGTTAGGATTCCATTTTGCCACAACTACCATCAAAAAGTTCCAATCGATTCTAATTCTTTTGAGCGAAAAAATCGCGTTGATACCACACCGAGAGAAATTATGGAGCTCAATTACTTTCACATTGTCAGTCCAATGCATCAATTGAGTTGAGATTACTTCCATGGCCATTTTCTTTTTGAAGAAGAAATATTGTGGACAAGTTATGAATTTTTGTTCTTAGATCTATTAGAGGATGTGTACCAAATAAGAGGAAAGATGGGTTTAAGTATAATTTTCGAGTCAAATAAAAATAAGTGGTAAAAGAGTAGGCCACTAAAAGCCAAAGTAAGCTATGCTGTGCAAATCAATGGCTACTTGTTGGGCGCTTCGGGAAAAGTTTGTCTTTATATGCTAAAGTTTTAAAAATAGGAAAAAAAACTAGCTAGGTGTCATAAAAGGGCTATAGCTTGCTAGATATTTTCATGCCTTAATTATCATGTGATTTCTTCATCAAATTTTAAAATAAAAATTCATCTCTTGCATACTTTGTTTTTTCCAAACCTTATAATTTAATAAGACGAAATCCTAAATGCCATGCCTCGGCTCACGTCCAAGTTTCTTTTAGATTTAACAAATTTGAATGAAAAGACTTTATCGAATCAATAGGTAAAAGTTCTCATTAGCAGGAAAATCAAAGTCCTCGTCAACGGGCAAACCAAAGTCCTCACTATTAGGCAACATCACAAACTAAAGTCCTTGTTAGCAAGCCAACCAAAGTCCTTGTCAGTAGGTAAACCAAAGTTCTCATCAATAGGCAAACCAAATTGCTTGTCAGCTGGCAAACCAAAGTCCTCACTAATAGGAAAAATCACAAATCAAAGTGCTTATCAGCAGGCAAGCCAAAGTCCTCGTCACCAGGCGAACCAAAATCCTCATTACTAGGAAAAACAAAGTCTTCTCCGCAAGAAAATCCAAACCAAAGACCTCACAGTTGGCATCAGTCAATCCAAAACAAATGAACGAACACTGGCTCCATCACTTCAGGTACGTATCATTCTCATAGGTGTTCCAATGACGCTAACTTTGTCTAACAAAATGTTTAATTTTATGTGTGCATCGCATATTTGCCGTTCCAAAATTTTGAAATGAAATGATAGTTACTCATAACCTTTGATTGAAACTTTTAAAGGAGCCCCAATCATAGGCGACAAACTGTAAACACCCAATTTCATTCCAAAATTTTTGAACGAGCTGCACATGGGTTCTTATGATAAATCTTTGATCGTAATGCACTCGAACTTGGTAAATGTGAAGGGTTAAATTTAATTGTGGAGTAGAACTAACTGCAATACATTTCTATTCAATCCCCTAAATTCACCTTAAGCTCTAATCTGGGCCAAATTTTATTCACCCAAATTTAAGACCAAAGCCTTCAATTCATTTTGACCTAACCCAAAATCCATTAATGCCTATTTTATATTTTGCAAACCCAAAACACTTTTCGCCCAAATTCGTAGCCTAATCAAACCATCCAATTTAGTGGGTGAATTTCAAATTTTACCTCTACCACTTGTCACTTTGGGATTAGATCTACTTTTTAAGACACAGTCTCTCTTTTAAATCAAAATTTTACCTATTTCCTCTCCCTCTTTGGCTAACCATATGGTGTGGAAAAAAGAGAAAGTTTTCCTCTTCTTTTCGCCTTGTTAAACCAACATTTCCATTATAAGTTCCAACACTTTTCTATGTGCCAAAAACTACATTTCTTTACCTAAGAATAACAACTTTCTACCTAAAAAGCTACAACTCATCACATGAAAAAAAAAAAACATTTTGTATTTATCCCTTCAATGGTTGGCTATGTGTGTCAAAAAGAAGAAGTTTTCTTTTTCTTATTTTGCTTGGTTGATTAGACATTTCCTTCTTAAGCTTCCACCTTTCCCGTGTGCCAAAAATCACATTTTTTACCTAAAAAACAACACCTCATTACTTATAAAAAAACAACACCTTTTTCTTCCTATGTAAGTGTTCAAAATGAAAGTCTTTTTTCACTTTTTTTTTTGTTTTGTTAATTGCACACTTCTTCCTTAGGCTCTCCCATTTTCATATGTGTCAAAAAGTCCACTTCACCACCTCAAAAAATTCCCCTTTTTCCTTTCCCCATGGCCAACCACAAAGAGGAGAAATCCTTTTCATCTTTTTGATTTATTGAAAGCACCATAACACCTAAAGATTACACATTTTTCAAGATCTACCAAAGAGGAAGTTTTCCTCTTCCGTTTTGCTTTATTGAAACCACCTTCTCTCTTTGACTTTTCCACCTCAAAATTCCCCCACTTCTTTCTCCATGGCTGGCCACAAAGAGGAGAAATCCTCCTCACCTTTTTTGCTTTATTGAAGCCACCATAATACCTAAAGCTTCAACCTTTTTAACTAGTTACCAAGAGAGGAAGTCTTCCTCTCACTTTTTTGCTTGGTTTACCACAACTTACCCTTTCCTAGAGTTCTCCTTTTCCACCTAGAAAATCCACCTTTCTCTTCCCCATGACCAACCACCAAGAAAGGAAGTCTTCCTCTCACTTTTTGCTTTGTTTACCACTCCTTACCCTTCTTAGCTTTCACCGTTTTTACCTCAGTAGTTTCACCTTTCCCTCATCACTTCCCTATGGCCGGCCACCTCTTTTTTCTCTTTATTTTGTTGCTTTTATTCATTTGAACAGCACACTATTCTCCTCCTATAAATATCCCCCTTTGTTAGCACAAAAACACAACATAACACACAAAGAGAGGGGAATGAATGGAAGAATAGAGTGCAAAGAAAGAAGAAAAGAGAAAAGAAAAGAGAGAAAAGCAAACAAAAAAGAGTGGAGAGAGTAAAGAGTGAAACAAAAAAAAAAGGAGTAAGAGAGAAACAAAAAGGGAAGAACAAGAGAGAGTATATCATCAATTCGTCCATACTCTTGTATTGGTCTTCTAATCCGCAACTAAATCAATCTTTCTAATGCATCGAGTCTAGAAGAACGTGTGGAATTTTTTCTTAGCAAAAAAAGTTAGTTAAATTTATTTGAGTTAAAAAATAAATTGTTGACATGCTTTATGTGCATAAACCACCTTGAAAATAGATTCGATAATCTTACTTTTTATTTGATGATCTCCATTTTAGTTTCCATGTTCATTTCTTTATCATAGTTCCTTCATGATGCTCATTTCGTTTCTTTTAAGTTACATGCTTTCTTCCAAATTGCTACAAATCACAAGCTCTCCATTTTACTTGCACACACCTACACACATCTGCACATATTTTCACACACTCTCACACACTTGTACACGCTTACTACTAACCCGTATGCATGTGCATGCACCTGTACACATGTGCACACACTTGGAATGCATCTGCACACATTTTCACACACTTGGCATATATTCACATGTGCACACATCCGCACACATTTAATACTAATCTGCACACATTTGCACACATCTGTACACATGCTAGGTTTAATCCACTTGTTTAAAGTAGTTTTAGCACATACATTAAACTCTCACATGTCCAGTTTATTTATTTAAATTCACATACTTTAATTCAATTTCTTTTTGATTCGTACATTATAATTAATTTTAATCATTTCTTTGTTTCATGGTTAAACTACCTTTTCTTTTATGTATTTACTTTATTGCACCACTTTAAATGTAATATTTGGTGTCATCTTGTCTGATTATGAATTGTGAATGTGTGCTTACTTTTGCTTTATTAGTGAATGGTAATAATCTTTATATTAAAGTTCTGAATAATTTTTTTTAGACACAAAGGAAAAGACTTTATTCTTAACAAGAGATGGAGCTTTAATTCCTCACTTTCTTATACCCAAATCTCTCGAGGCTTGAAATCTCTCTCGTAAACCAATGATAAAGGATTTGAACCCCTTCAAGGTAAAAATAGAGACTTCTTACCTGTTGAGGTTTCTCTACGGATTAAACAGGAGTTGGAATCAGCATCAGGTCATTAGTGGGCACCTCGGCCCAATCTTGGGCGTCACGGCCCATAGAAAGTCCAGGAAATCACAACCACCATACGCGCTACGGCTCAAGGTGTGCGCACCGTAGCACAGTCCTGTGCGTCGCGGCACAGGCCACCCAAGCTGCAGCCTCCAGAGTAGCAGCAACTCTCCCACCTTCCAAGCCGCGGCATGCACTGTTATGAGCCTCGGGTTAAAGGCACACCTGAAGGAAATTGTCAACAATCTTCTCCTAGTGCGTGAGGCTTGATCAAAATGCACAGGATCACTTAGGCTTGTTGAAGGGCTATGATTGATTGGTCCTCAAGATCTAAGGGTTGAGATTGACTTCAAGATTGGTTTAAGAAGTGGTGCACTATATAAAGGGTCACCTAGCTTCAATCACAACAATAAGTGAGTCATAACATCATTATATCTAAGATCAAGTGTAAGAGTGCAAAGGCACAAAAATATCTTGGGGAAAATTCCAGGGAAACTCAAGTCCTTATTACTTTCTTTTTCTCTTCTTTCGTTTTTCAAGAACAAGAGGTTTCTTGAAGAGGTGTTGCTATAACTTGTAAGAACTCATTGATTTAGTGCAGAGGGCTCGAAGGAGCTCATGGGGACATAGGCACATTGCCAAACCTCGAGAACAATTGTTGTGTCATTTCTTTGATTGGTTTGTTTTTGTTCATTACAAGTCATTCTAGACTTGGGTGTTTGGAAGATCACTACCTAGGCATCTTGAGGTGATTTCCAACAGTGGTATCAGAGCTTTGGTGAGTGGGTATCAGAGCTGAAACAGAAGGTATCAGAGCAAGACTCCAAGAATCAAAGATCAACTTCTTAAGTGATTCAAGAACGGAATAGAGATCATGATCTGATTGTGTTCTTGAGGGTGATTCAAGAACGGTATTGAGATCAATCTTTAATCATGTTCTTGAAATTTAGAAGAAGTTGGAAAGCAATTGTGGGTGCTGCATAAATATGGGATTCTCTCTGCAAGATGAACTTCATTGTTGAGAAGTTTGATGGAAAGGAAGATTTTGCCCTTTGGAAGCGGAAGATCAAGGTTGTTCTTATGCAACAGAAGGTGGACTTGGCTATTTGAGAAGATGACGCTTTTCCAACAAGTATCATGGAAGTCCAGTTGATTGAGATGAAGAAGATGGCGTATAGCACCATCTTTCTGAACATGTCGGATAGTGTCACAAGAGAGTGCGGAGACTCGAAAGATCTAGTTGTCATTTGGAAGAAACTAGATGAGTTATTTCTTACCAAGACTCTCCCTAATAAGATTTATCTTCTTAAATGAATCTTTACTTTTAAAATGGATCCTAATAAAGAGTTGCAAGATAATCTTAATGTGTTTAATAAACTAGTTCAAGATTTAGCTAGTTGTAGTATAACATTCCCAGATGAACTATTGGCTGTTATGTTATTGAATTCTCTTCCTGATTATTTTGAAAGTTTGAGTAATGCTATTGAATATAGAATAGATACACTAACGAGGGAAATTGTGATCAATGCTATAAGGGATCATGATTTCAAAGCCAATATGAGGGAAGCATCAAGTGGAGAAGGGTTGTTCGTTAGAGGAAGGCCATCAACTCGAAATGACAGTAGCATCTATGGCAACTACCGAGAGAAATCAAAGGGTAGAGGGCAGAGCCATGGGAGAGCACACTCCAAACCAAGATTTGGAGGAAATAGATGCTACTATTGCAATAAGGAGGGCCATTTCAAGAAAGATTGCAAGAAGAAGTTAGGGATGAGAGAGGAAGAAGCCATACCAATAATGGAAAAGCTTCGGTTGCCAAGGGAGAATAGCAAGATGATGTTCTTGTTGTGTGCTCAAATGTGAGCAGAAGGTAAAGCAGCGAGAAATGGATCCTAGATTTCTAGTGCACTTACCGTATGTGCCCTCACAGGGATTGGTTCAAGAATTTCAAGGAAACCAATGATGGAAAGGTTTTCTTAGGGAATGATACTTCTTGCCAAGTGAGGGGGATAAGAGACATCCAATTGAGGATGTTTGATGGAGTCACAAGGCTATTGCGGAATGTGAGGTATCTTCCTGATTTGAGAAAAAACTTGATCTCATTGGGGCAACTAGATTCCATGGGGTACACATACAAAGCAGAGGGAGGAAAGATCAAGGTAACCAAGGGATCTTTTATAGTGATCAAAGTAGCAATAAAGGATGGTGTCTATAAGGTGATCAGAGAGGTAAAAATCAATGATCAAGCAGCAAGCTTGATGGCTAAGATGGATAAGGTGGTTTTTTAGCATAATCGCTTGGGACATATGAGCGAAAATGGCCTGCAAGTTCTCAGCAAGGATGGTTTACTTGGTGGTGACAAAGTAGAGAAATTTGATTTATGTGAGTGTTACGTTCTTAGGAAACAACACCGAGTCAACTTCAACACCGGAGTGCACAAGTCTAAGGGCATTCTTGACTACATTCATGCGGACCTTTGAGGACCAGCAAGAACACCAACATAGGGAGGTAATCGTTACTTTCTTTCTTTAATTGATGATTATTCAAGAAAGGTTTGGGTTTATTTGCTTAGAAATAAATTAGATGCTTTGAATAATTTTGTGGTGAGGAAAAAATTGCTGAAGACTCAAACGGGTGGGGTAGTTAAGGTTTTACGAACCAATAATGGCTTAGAATTTTTTAATAAGGATTTTGATAAATTCTGTGAGTTCAATGGGATTCTAAGACATAAAACGGTTGTGAAAACCCTTCAGCAAAATGGAGTTGCTGAGAGGATGAATAGGACCCTTATGGAAAAAGTTAGGTGCACGTTAATTGGGTCTGGTTAACCAAAATGTTTTTGGGGTGAAGCTGTGTCTACTACTGCATATTTGGTTAATATATCACCCTCTAGGGCTTTAGACCTTAATACTCCCGAGGAGATGTGGAGTGGGAAACCTCCTGAGTTAAGCTACCTTAGAACTTTTGGATGTGCTGCGTTTGCACATCAAAAGGATGATAAACTTAGCCCAAGGTCTAGAAAATGTGTGTTTCTAGGGTATGTTGATGGGGTTAAGGGATATAGATTGTGGTCCTTAGAAAAAAAAAGAATGACACTCATAATAAGTAAGGATGTCATTTTTAATGAATTGTTATTTCCCTATTTGGAGAAAACTAACACTGCAAGGGATAGTGAGCAAACCAGTCCAGAATTTGTAAAGTATAGCATCAAGGAAAATTCAGTTCAGGTAGAGCAAAGAAGACAAGAGGGTTCAGACTAGGTAGAACCCATTGATGAAGGCCAAGCTCAGGATACTCATGAGAAGGCTAAACTAGAAGGGGATGATGCAGCAAGTCAGAATGACTATAAGCTCACAAGAGACCGGGAAAGGAGAGTGGTCAGACCACCTTTGAGATATAGGTTTACGGATGCTAATATAGCAGCTCCTTTTTTAGAAGCAGGGAGTGAACCAAAAACTTACATGGATGCCATGGAATGTAAGGATTCGTCAAAATGGCAGCTAGCTATGGAGGAAGAAATGGATTCTTTGAGGAAGAACAACTCTTGGGAATTGGTGCCCAAACTAGAAAAACAGAGAGTTGTGGATTGTAAATGGATTTACAAGATCAAAGAAGGGAACACTCCAGGGGATGAAGTCGAATATAAAGCTAGGCTGGTGGCGAAGGGGTTCACATAAAGAGAAGGCATAGATTTCACCAAAATATTCTCATCGGTTGTGAAATATAAGACGATACGAATAATATTGGCTATGGTGGTCCAATTTGATTGAGAGATCGAGCAAATGGATGTGAAGACATCGTTCTTACATGGAGAGCTTGATGAGACCATCTACATGAGGCAACCCGAAGGTTATGAGGAAGGAAGGCAGGGAGAGTTGGTGTGCCAATTGAAGAAATCTCTCTATGGCCTGAAGCAATCACCTCGGTAATGGAATAAGAGGTTTGATTCCTTTGTAACTAGCTTGGGTTTCATAAGGAGCTACTATGATTCGTGCTTGTACTACAAGGGGCACAAGGTGGAGGAAGTGGTGATCTTCTTCATCTATGTTGATGATATGCTGCTGGTTAGGAGCAACATGGAGAGGATAGAAGAATTGAAGTCTCAACTCAATTCGGTGTTTGAGATGAAGTATCTTGGCCATGCATAGAAGATCATTGGGATGAGTATAATCCAGGAAAGGGAGAGAAACAAATTGAAGATTTCTCAGACTTCCTACATAGAAAAGATGATATCTAAGTTTTCTATGGAAGATAGCAAACTAGTGAAGGCTTCTCTCGCTGGTCATTTCAAGTTCTCCAGTGATCAATGTTCGAGATCGGAGGCAGAGAAGAAGGAAATGGAAAAGTTCCCTTACTCTAGTGCGGTTGGGTCAGTAATGTTCACCATGGTAAGCACTAAACCAGACATTGCTCATGCAATGAGTGTTCTCAACAGGTTTATGAGTAATCTTGGAAAGGAGCATTGGCTTAGGATGAAGTGGTTGCTGAGGTACTTGAAGGGAAGCCCCGATGTGGGGCTGGTTTATGAGAAGAGGGGAAAATCCATCCGTCTTGAAGGTTATGTGGATTCGGACTATGGAGTAGACCTGGATAAGAGAAGATCGATTACCTCTTACTTCTTAAAATTAAACGAATGTTGTATAAGTTGGAAGGCTCAGTTGTAGCTGATGGTAGCACTCTCAACAACCGAGGCTGAGTACATAGCGGCTATGAAAGCCATAAAGGAGGCTATATGATGCAAAGAGTTGTTGGAAGAGTTGAAGGTCCTAAAAGAGTAGGTGGTGGTGTATTCAAATAGTCAAAGTGCATTGCACTTGTGTAGGAATTCGGTGTTCCATGAGAGGACAAAGCATATTAATGTTCAGTATCATTTTATTCGGGATGATGTTACGAAAGGATGCATTCATGTGGACAAGGTGGCCACGGAAGAAAATCTTGCAGATTTAAGTACTAAAGTTCTACCTCTAAGTAAGTTCAATCATTGCCTTAGACTTCTTAGGATTGGAGTCAGTTGATATGGTGACTCAAGTTGAGTTTGGATATTGAGTTTTCTACACAACGGGTTCGGGTTTAATCGCTTAGACAAAGGTAGAGATTGATGATATTTGTCTACGGATTAAACAGGAGTTGGAATCAGCATCAGGTCATGGGTGGGCACCATGGCCCAGCCTTGGGCGTCGCGGCCCACAGAAAGTCCAGGAAATCATAACCACCATGCGCGCCGTGGCATAGGCCACCCAAGCAGCAGCCTCCAGAATGGCAGCAGCCTCCAGAATGGCAGCAACTCTCCCACCTTCCAAGCCGCGACATACCCTGTTCTGAGCCACGGCTTAAAGGCACACCTGAAGGCAATTATCAACAATCTTCTTCTAGTGCGTGAGGCTTGATCAAAATGCACAGGATCACTTAGACTTGTTGAAAGGCTATGCTGATTGGTCCACAAGATCTAAGGGTTGAGATTGACTTCAAGATTGGTTCAAGAAGTGGTGCACTATATAAAGTGTCACCTAGCTTTAATCACAACAACAAGTGAGTCATAACATCATCATATGTGAGATCAAGTGTAAGAGTGCAAAGACACAAAACACAAGAGAGACTCAGTGGAGAGGTTGGTTGTTTAGAGAGAGAGTAGTATAGATTGGGGATTCAAGGGCCTTGTAAGTGAAATTTTCTTGGGGAAAATTCCAAGAAAACTCAAGTCCTTATCACTTTCTTTTTCTCTTCTTTCGTTCTTCAAGAATAAGAGGTTTCTTGAAGAGGTGTTGCTGTAACTTGTAAGAACTCATTGATTTAGTGCAGAGGACTCGGAGGAGCTCACGGGGACGTAAGCACATCGCTGAACCTCGATAACAATTGTTGTGTCCTTTATTTGATCGGTTTATTTCTGTTCATTACAAGTCATTCTAGACTTGGGTGTTTGGAAGATCACCACCTGGGCATCTTGAGGTGATTTCCATAATTACCCGTCATCCTTACTTTGGGATCAGATGACAATAATCACCTGTGTAATAAATTAAAAGCGCACCCATTACGAAAACTTTTTCACTACTTATAAAGGGTTTGTATTAGACTTAGTAGGTTTTACTCATTTTCATATGCCTACTCATTATAATCCACACCCTCTCCATATCCTTCCTTCCTCAAAGGGACTGACCTTGGGTAATGAGCTGGATGTATGGGAACAGGCAAAAAATAGTGGTACCTATACCTAGTCTTCTCAAAAGTTTTTCTCTTAACTTTTCTTGGTCATAGATTACTAACTAGACGTTAGTAATCCAGTTAGATTGGTACATACTATGTTTAATCAATTGGGAGGGTGACTGATCTCAATGTCATTTTTATGACAGTCACTAAAACAAGTATGTGGGTGCTCATTGGAGAATGAGTTCACTGAACATGACTCGACTTAAGAATACCTACATTAAATATTACTTGACAATTAATAGGTGGTTCTTACGTTACAGTTGTGCATGTGATCCTTAGACCTGAGGCACCATGGTTATCTTGTATGCGACTTATTATACTTTAATGCTATTTAATATGGTTCTATTCATGTATCATTAATTAGTACTAATTGGGTATATTAGGATTCATATGGAGATATGTGACTGTACAATAAGTGATCTATCACTCCTAAGTGAAAAGAGAAATTGTCTTATGCAATCTACTAAGATATAATTCGGGAAGTTCCTTGGCCAAGACAATTTGAGAATTAGAACGAAGTTTCTAATTTCACCATAAGATTTATATTCTTGCAATCTAGATACATGAAATTAATGTTAAGGGTTTGATAGTAATTTCATATCCTAATTAGCTTAATTGAGACATTTCTTGATAGAATGATTGAATTGCACGGTAACTGATAATAAAAATGTTCAAGGTTTCACAATCAAATTTACATTGTCTGGATAGTCATTATATACTGCTAGGCGTCACTCATGATTGTAGAATCGCTAAGAATTAGTTTAGTGGACAATTAATTTATTCTTACAAAAGGGAAAATAAAAATGAGTTTTGATTCAAAATAAATTTGGAGTTCTAATTAATTGGAAAGGATTCCAATTGTAATTACATAAAAGTTATGGCTTATAAATATATTAGTTTGATCCTAAGGGGTCATACACAAAAGAGGTAATGTGTAATTAGAAATAACAATAGGGTTTAGTTTGTAATTAGTGGTTGGTTGCACTTTACCCTAACATTATAAATAGTTTATGAGTGTGAAAAATTTTGCTGGCACATATTCTACAAAAAAGTTTCTCCTAAAGTTTTTGTTGTTCTTCTTCTTCCTAAAAGAGAGAGCTCATTTAGAGAGAAATCCTAACGAGATTTGCCCTATATGGATCAACCCTGGAGACCACATACTTTTGTGGTTGTTGTTAATTTAAGAACCCGAATGAATTTGGATTCATGTATGGAAGAGAATTCGGCTACAACATATTCTACCCTTGAATGTTCTTGACGATAAAGATGTTCTTGACAACAAAGATATTCTATGTAAATTATAAAGTGATAAGGTTTTATAGGAATCAACAAAAAAATTAAAATTTTCACTTCATTTTCATCATCAATTTCCTTCAAGTGGTATTAGAGTCATCCTTATGATTTATATAAAACACAGTAATTTATTGTTATGGTTGTAGAAAATTTGGTCTTATAATTCTAAAGATGACAAATTAATAATCTAAAACTTAGATTAAGGTTTATGAAATCCTAGGTAAAAAAATTCAAGAAAGAGTTCTTAAATTAATTATTTTTGTGTTATGATGATCAATATGTTTTAGATTGTTTTAGAAACAATATAAAATCAATACAGATTGATTTGATTCAATTTGGATTGTTAAAATATGATTTTAGATCGAACTGGATTAAGTTTGGGAAGTAAAAACACGAGAAAGTCCATAATCACCCAGAGTCATATATTATTTGATATTATATGATGTATGATATATATGTGATGCATGTAAAGCATCAATTAATGATGAGACTAAAGATCAATTAATTTTCTTCTTGAAAGTAGCTGTTATTAAGTTGTAATGAATGGACATTATGAATGTCTAATCGTAGCCTTCCACTATTGTAAGGATACATGGGATCTATTATTCTAAATATGTTTTGCAGTAGATATGTGAGACTTACATTATGGGAGATTTATGATTCCCTATTAAATATATGATATAACGAGGTAAAAAACTAGTGGTTCTAATAAACTATTATGTGAGGGCTCATTGGTTCAATCACCTAAATTTGTTAAAATGGTCGGTTTGACTTAAGTAGACTATATTGTCCAAGAAATTATCATGTGATGATAAGATATTTTAGAGGCCAAAGGAATGATTGGGAATTACATGAGATATAATTGATAAGTACTATCTACCTATTAAAGGTTTATTATAGCCAATAAACTATTATGTGAGGCTATTTTAAATGAGCGATGAGATCTCAATCCCTACTGGGAAACCTTTTAACAGGGTCTCTCAAATTTTATATTGAAGGATTATGGAATTCGAAATGAATAGTGAGAGATACCAATATAATTGAAAACTAAATCTACTGGTGAATATGAAAATTGAATAAATGCTATGCTGTTGTTGACTCGTTGATTACAATGACCAACCTCAAACCACTATCCAAAATTCTTGATACCAACAAACTGATTGGACCCAATTCTTGGACTGGTTTATGAACTTGAGAATCATTCTCAATTTTGAGAAAATTGGCTATGTTCTTTATCAAATGTTTCCAATAAATGAGTTGAGAATGCATTGGAAGAAGATATCACTACTTTTGAGAAGTGGAGGATGACATGAAGGCTAGGTGCTATATGTTAGCTTCAATGTCTAATGAGCTTTAGAAACAACATGAGAAGATGGAAAAAGGGCTTATGCGATGTTGCTTCACTTGCGAAAGTTGTACAATGAGCATAATCATATTGCGAGATTCTAGATCTCAAAGGACTTCTTTAGGGCTAAGACACCTGATGGATCATCAGTCTACGAGCATGGATTGAAAATGATCAGCTATATAGAGTACTTGATAGACTCGGTATTAGTATGGATGTTGAACTATATAATGACTTGATCTTGCAGACCATTCCAGATTTATTCTCCCAGTTTGTTATAAACTATAACATGAACAATATAGAAGCTATTCTTCCAAAGCTTGTTAACATGTTAAATATTATGGAGGTAACAATCAAGAAAGGTAAGACACCTATTATTCTTATTGATGGGGCTTTTTTCTTCCAAGCTAGAGGGAGAGAATGTCTCAAAGAAGAAGAATAAACCATTGGAAGTAAAGGGAGGTGTAAACTAGGCTAGTTTTTCAAAATCTAATAAGGAAAATGATAAGTGCTTCCATTGTGACAAAGACATATATTCGAAAAGAATCTCAAGCATCACCTTGCAAGATTAAAAGGACAAACCCGAAGGATTTTCGAGTTATTACTTGTTGAAATTAACATATTAGTTAAAGAAGGTTCTACTGGGTATTAGATACTAGTTGTGGTTCTCATATTTGCAAAAGGTTACAAGTGCTGAGAAGTAACAGGACGCAAAGTAAAAGATATGTCAAGCCTCACCTTAGAATTGTAGCAAGTGTTGTTGCATTAGCCAAAGAGACATTTTACTTAGCTTTACCATCTAGAATTTGATGGTGAAATATTTGATATTAAACAACAAGGTAATAAAAGGAAAATAGATGAAATTAATCCTTCTTATGTACGGAATCTAAAATGTGGTCATATCGATGGGAGTAGGATTAGCAAGTTGGTTAAAGATGGATACTTTGATTTATTGACTTTCAAGTCATACCCATTATGTGAATCTTATCTTAAGAGAAAAATGACTAAGACTCCATTTAGCGGACATTGAGAAAGAGCAATTGACATATTAGGATTAATCCATACATATGTTCGTGGGCCAATAAGCTCAATTACTAAGGGTGGTTATTCTTACTTCATTACCTTCAACGATGACCATTCGAGGTTAGGGTATGCGTATCTTATGAAGTACAAATCTAAATCATTTAACAAGTTCAAGGAATTTAGATATGAAGTAGAAAAACAAATTGGCAAAAGTATCAAAAAATTTTAATCTTATCGATGAGGTGAATACTTAACGAATGAATTTTTGGATCATCTCAAAGAGAATGAGATTCTCTCACAGTGAACTCCTCTTGGAACGCCTTAGCTAAATGGAGTTTTCAAAAGGAGAAATCATACTTTATTGGATATGTGAGATCAATGATGAGTTACACTGATTTTTCATTTTCATTCTGGGACCGTGCCTTAAAAACTGCCTCGTATCTATTAAATAGAGTTCTCTCAAAATTTGTACCCAAGGAAACATATGAGATGCAGAATGGTAAGAACCTAATCTTAAGCACGTTAAGATCTGGGTTGTCCTGCATATGTCAAGAGATTTGTTGCAAACAAGTTAGAAGCAAGGTCTAATAAATGTAGATTTGTACGATATCCTAAATAAAGTTTGGGATAATTTTTATCTCCCTAACAAGCAAAAGGTGTTTGTTTCTAAATTTGCTACCTTTTTGGATAAAGAGTTTATACTAAAAGAGAGCAGTGGGAGTAAAATAGAACTAAAATACTAAAGCATTGGATCCCAAAAGAACTCCACAATTAAGCGTGCTTAGGTGAGAGTAGTACTAGAATGGGTGACCTCTTGGGAAGTTCTTGTGTTGTGCCCCTCCTTTTTATCGGGACGTGAGTTTGAGCCTACACAAACTCGAACTTCTTATTATGTATTCTTTTAAGAATGTAGTGGGATACACTTGTTAAGGCTTTCTCCACTTTGTTTTTTTTTTTCTCAAGCCTTTCACTTCTTGGGGCCGCTCTTCAAAACCCTACCCATTTCCCCATACGTCTCTAGCCTTTAATGGCCCCTTAGCCGGTGGTGACAGCTTAACAATCATCACCTCCCTCTCCCTCTTTACCTAAATCCTTTGCGTCTGTAATAGCATTCTCTTCTCACCCTAAATTCCTCCTAATGCATTATCTCCCTTCCTTGAATGTATATTCAAAGCCTCCATCGTTGCATGAAGGTCTTCCATCAGTTAAGTTCTCCGTGTCTGAGGTCCAAACTTTTGAAATGATTTTTGAGTTCTGTTTAATAACCAAGGTTTCCAAAGGCCACCCTTCAATAAACTCCATCAGAAATCATATTATTTCTTCTAGGGGATTGGTTTTGCCTCTTGTTATGGGTCTTCTTGATCCCAGATGTGTCGTAATCTGGCTTTTTTCAAGTGAGGATTTTGTTAAAGCTTAGTCCATTGAAAATTGTATAATCGATACCTCTCCTTTCAGGCTCTTCAGATGGGACTCTCAGTTCAATCCTTTTAAAGAGTTCAAGTTCGCAGGGGTCTAGGTGTGATTTCCAAAACTTCCTTTAACATTCTTCCCTTTAGCATTTCTAATGGATATTATAAGATTCTTTGGAACTTTCATAAGAAAAAATGATAAAATAAGCCTCTCACCCTATTTATGCTAGAGTTTGTGTGGAAGTGGATACCACTCAACCAATACCCTCCTATATGTGGATTTCTATTTGTCTAGATAAGCAAGAGGCGTTTTGGAAACCTATACATGTGGTGATAAGCATATTTACTGCTCTCATTTCCATCTTCAAGGCCACTCAAAGGAAGCTTGTCGTAAGGCCAAATATAACCTTTCTACAATTCCTAAAAATAATGTTGGGGAATTGGTGTCTAACCAAAAACCTAAATCTAATTTTAATAATGCTCGCAAGCCACTTTAGAAAAAGAAGGAGACCACAATGACCATTCCTGTTAGTAAAGCAACAAAAAACAATTCAGTTATCCCTCTTAACTCGGATTTTAAAAGTAAAGCCCCAATAAAGCAAGTGAATAAAATATAAAAATTGAAAGGTAGAATTCACTATCAGTAATACAAAGCATTAGTGGTAGTAGGTGATGATGATAAGGTTACTTATAATCTTATTCTAGTGAGGCAGTAGACTTGACATCACACAACCCATTTGATTTTCTAGAACAAGATGGTCTTCTAATCATAATAAACAACCATCTTTTAGAGAGGATGCAAATAATGAGGTTATACATTCAGAACCTCATGATCATATTCAGTCTGAGAATCAACTCATAGAAGGTATAGTCAATGAGCATATCACCCATGGACTAGTCTGTTCTGCTTCCACTGGTGACTTGGATAATGTTGCATCACTAGAACCAATTATATTTTTCAGATCCTTGAAGAAGGAAAAGAAAAACTGGAAACAAAATATTAACCTATAGAAGAGAGTAACTAGATCTCAGGAGAGATCACAATGCCTTATCCTTCCAACAGTTTTATTTTTAGCAGATTGATCTGGAATACTATAGGCTACCAAAATCCTGACAAATTCAGTTATTTAAGGAATTTGCTAGTCTAAAAAAAAACCTAATCTTTTAATTCTCTTAGAGCCTAAATAGGACGGTGTTCACATCTTTAGCTCAATGTCTTCATTATGAAAACAATTTTCAAAGCAACCTCGAAAAATCTCACATTGGCTATTTGGGACCAATCAATTAGTAGTTAATATAACGACCCATCTCCGGGTGGGCCCTACCCGAGAAGGTATCATCACTTTTCAACTCCAAGAACCCCGACCTATATGCGAACATACATAACTCAATAAGAATACACACATTCATTAAAAGCATCACAAGTTTACACAATCACGATTCATAACTAAACACTCTTTATAATACATCAAATTTTAACTAGACACAAATAGAGGAAAATTCTCCCCCCATTAAAACGAGTCTCGAGCATTTTCTCTTACGACGACTAACTTAAACCCAAAATTGTAAAATCCCTAACAAAGACTCTAAAATACGAGGATGCCGCAACTGAAAGCTTTAATTAGGGCTTCCTTAAATTTGACTATCTAGGGTCCAATAGTACCTGAAATGTTAGTAAAAATAAACGAGTGAGCTAAAAAGCTTAGTGAGACACACCTTATGAGAAGTAATCGCATTGGATGAAATTATTGTTTTTGTTACCGTTATTTCTTACAATTCATTTAATTACTAGGTACATGAAAATATAGTTTTTAGGTTTCCTTTAAGTATTTCTCTTTATTTATTATACAATTACAAAACCTTTAATACTAGGATTCACTAATTTTCTTAATTTAATACCACATACCAATCTTCATACATTCAAACAATATGAGATAAATAGAATAAGAGAGAATTTTTATCATAACACTTTTTATTTTCACAACAAGATCATGCCTTTTCTCCGGACCAAGCACATCAGATGCCCCTCATGGGACAATCATAACACACGCCTCTCATGGGCCAATTACTACACATTCCCCTTATAGGTCAATCATCACCATGTATCCATGAGATGCAATGTAATAAAATACACAATCAAATCATTGCCCCTCACTAGGCTAATCTCATCATCACGGGGACGTCTCCCCACATACTAGTACGTCCAATTATCATAACAATTAATCATATTATCAAATATTTGCACCCCCCTTGATCTGAGCGGGATTCTACTCATCCAAATACGTTTGATACCCTTACACCCCTTATGGGAAGGGACCTACTGGTCTCACCCATCGCTCCTCCCTCAATAATATACCGACAAACAATTTTTATAATGCAAAATGTATGAATTGATATTCATGCAAGAAATCATCAACCATTTACATCACATTTTTGTACCAGTTCAACCAAACACATTCATTACAATCATACAAAACATAATTTCCTTAACACAACCATCTTGAACCATTTCTAAAGTCACATCTTATACAATTATTTCTCCATTTATACAAGTTTCTCGTAGCACTAATCTTTAATATCTTCATACCACATTTATATACTTACTCTTCAAAGATTGTCAAGATAGATCATATTTTTACTCTTTATTTTTATTATACAAATAAACACGCTTACTAAAGGTAAGGTGTACTCACCTCTCGATTCGACTTCTAAACTCGAGATACTTCCTTGTCTCTAAAATAGTCCTCCACTACACCTAACAGATGCAACAATTAACAAAATCAACCAAACTATAATTCCTTAAAGGGAAAAACACTAGGTTTTTAAATTACAACAAAATTCTCATTTTATCCAAATATTTTCGTAAACTTTTTTCTTAGAGATTCGAACGAAAGAAGTAGTTTTTCTTAAATCACAAAGTTCATGTTTTCGTCCCAAAAATCTCATTAAGTTGTTCTTAAAAGGTTTATGGTTAAGAAAGGTATGAAAAAACTATTGTTTTTATGTGAAAACAGAATTCCATAGTCGACTATCTAAATGGACGGTCGACTGTCCGAGGTCCAGAGAGCTCTAGGTTGCTTGGACAGTTGATTATTCTCACACCCTAAACTTTTTACCCAAATGACAGTTGATTGTCCATTCGATATAGTCGACTGTCTACTGGGTTTCAACATCAAAACCCTTGAAAATCCTTGTTTTTCTTCCTCAGTGCCCCATTAATTCTTCATAAAACTCATAAATCTTTTAAAGCACAAGCTTTTGGGAGTCAAACATCAATTCTCGACATTATCCATAAGAGAAATCAAACTTAGAATCCAAAAATCAAAACCCCGTTTTTCTCAAATTTTTCTTAAGAACACTTGGATTATGAAAATTTTAACTAATTTACATACAATATCAAACAAGAAGAAGCAAAAAAAAAAAAAAAATGCCTTAAGTTATGCAAAAATTTTCCATTTTCCATTTTCCATTCTCCCTTCTCTTTCTTTTCTCCATCTTCCTCTCTTCCTCTCTTCTTCTTCTCCCTTTCTCTCCTCTCGCCCAACTCTCTCTCTTTCTTTAGAAGAATCCAGCAAATGCTGGTTCTTCTCTAACCTTCTCCCCTATTTATAGACAAATTCTTTAGTAATTTAAAAATCGTACTTCTATTTACAACCCTTCCTAATATTTACCACAAAACTTTCTAAATCGAAAACTAACCTTCCACTTTATAATTTTTTCACAATTTACCCACACACTTCTTAAACTCCAAAAGTTTCCCCCAAATACAAGTTTTTATTATCAAATTTTACTTGTTCCCAAACTCCACACAACTAAGTACAAATTAATTATTAATCAAAATTGAACAATTGCACACTTTACGCATTGAAGCGAATCTCTAAACTTTAAATATTCTAAATAAAATACCAAGCTCTACAGTTAATGTGATTAAGGTACTTGCTCAAGCCATCACTTGTGAAGTTGCTTTTGTTAAGCTAAATATTTCTTATTTATTGACAACCATCTATGCCAAGTGTACTCGGTAAGAGAGATGGTTGTTTAACGACCCATCTTGGGTTGGCCACCCTCGAGATGGTGTCGTCACGTTTTGAAATCCCAGTACGACACATATATGCAACAATATAAAAACATACATTGACTGAAAATATATACATACATCAATCCTCAACCCTCAACAGGGGAGTTACGTTATTAATATCCCAACTAAAACAATATATACAACATATTACGCATGAATATTTACAAATTTTTTTTCTTCCATTAGTTTGAGGATGTGGACCACGAGATTTACAAATAATAAGTCAGTCTAAATCTCAGCTCACAAATAGATCTATCCTGCCTGCTACATGAAATTATTTAACAATGAAGAGTGAGCTTCACAAGCTCAGTGAATTAAATTTACTAGAAGTACTCGAATTGTATACTTCTAGTTATATTCATTCATTGTTAAATCAACATAATTAACCATCCATCTCTTCTCACATTCTAATTCAATCATTTATCAATTTCTCTTAATAAATAAATTATCAAGCTATCATATTTCAATACATATATCTCATATATTTTATCAATTTAATATTTCCAATTTAATATCATCATAAAGTTCACATCAATAATATAATTCTTTATTATGTCATCTTTTCTATTTATCTATCATCAAAATTTTCTCATTATGAGATTCATCTATCTATCAATCATTTAATAATCAAAACTGCTTCTTTAGCATCTTAAGCATTAATAATAAATATTTAAAACAAATATAATGCATGAATTTAAATTTTCTTTCTTTCTTTCTTTCTTTCTCATCATATCATTTTATAATACCATATGGGAACATCTTCCCACATGTCGACATGTTTTAGACAGACCAGCTACCTTTCTAGTCTTCCCAACCAGACTAGCTGCCTTCCTGGTCTTCTCAGCAAGACCAACTACCTTCCTGGTCTTCTCAGCAAGACCAACTACCTTCCTGGTCTTCCGTTTTATGCATATGAGCAATAACATACAAGCAAACATACATCAAAGTATTCAATTCAACTATCTAACTCTTTCTCAAACTTATTATTTTTATCATATTTATTAAATTGTCTCATTAGATATCACATCAATTTTTCAATCATATTTTCAGAAATTCATATAACTTCTCAGCATATTTTTCATTAATGCATCATTTTTTAAAATATAAATTCTTATATAATTAATATTCAGCAAACTATTTAATCCCAAATCAATCAATTATCATACTTAAAAGAAAATACATTATTAAATCATTATAATTCAACAATTTATTCAAATATCATAAATTCATTTTTTATTGGTCTCGATTACTAAAAGTAAATCTAACTCACAATGTAGCACTTAAAGCTACATGTGGATCACCTATTTGCCTTTCCTGCTCCTTTTAGTAATTTCTTGAGATTGTTGATCACGAACACCTAATCATAAACTTTCATAAATCTTACTATTTCATAACTTAATTCAAACAATATAATTATTTAGTTATGAGTCTTATTGAAAACTTACCTCAAATATGATGAAATCTTGCTATTGTAATTTAATGACTGTACTATCTCTAATATTAGAGAAATTTTCTCTATAACTTTTTGCTAAAAAATTTGAATTGAAGAAAGAAGGAAACCAAACAGGATTTGGTAAGGAAATAAACAAAGTCTCTGAACTCAAAGACATAAACCTTTTTTTTTTTTCTCCTTCACTGCTTCACTGCTCGACAGGCTTCACTACTTAATCGTTCAGAGCCGACTTTTTTTTATTATATATATATATATTTATTTATTTACTGCCGCTTCACCGCTTGGTGAAGTCTGTGAATTTTTTAACCACAATTTACATATTTGCCATTGGTAATTTACAATTTTACCATCATTTAAAATTTACAGTTTTACCATAACATAATTACAGTTTTGCCATTAATCATTTAAAATCAAATTTTAATCTTTTCTTCTATTTCTTTTTTAATTATTTTCCTTAACTTCAGTCAATATTTTTCTTCAAAATTCTTTCATTTTAACTTCAAATTTTTAAAAAAAAAATTCAGTACTTTCTTCTTTAAAAATTTCTAATACTTTTCAACAAAATTTTCAATATTATCTTTCAAATATTATTTTAAATCAATACTAAATCTTTCATCAATGGATTATTTAATTCAATAATTATATGTAAAATTACTTCTTTATCCTTATTTTATGACCACGAGTACTACAATTCTACTCACTTTATAAAAATTTCATCCTCGAAATTTCCTTACTTAACTCATAAAAAAGATGGGGGTACTTTTTCCTCATCTTTGTTCTGCCATAACACTTGAACTAAAGGAATAACTTTATTACGCAAGACTTGTTCTTTTATGTCTAGAATTTTGTCTGGTACTTGCATAAAGGTCAAATCTTCCTGAAGTTCTACAGCCTGACTCGGAATACTAGGTGATACATCATGTAAAAACTTTCTCAAAAGTGAAACATGAAACACATTGTGTAATTGCTTTAACTCTGGAGGCAAATCCAATCTATATGCTACTAGTCCAACTCTCTCAATCACCTCATATGGCCCCACAAATCTCGGACTCAACTTTCCTTTCTTTTTAAATCTCAATACACCCTTCCACTGAGATATCTTCAAATACACCCAGTCACCAACCTAAAACTCAAGAGGTCATCCTCTCTTATCAGCATATCCCTTCTTTCTGTTTTGTATTGCTATGAGATTCTCTCTAACCAGTTTGATCATCTCAGTAGTGAAATCTATCATTTTTGGACCAAATATCTTTTTTTTCTCCAACTTATTCCTAACATACTGGAGTTCTGCACCTTCTACCATATAAAGCCTCAGATGGTGTCATCCCAATACTAGCTTGATATTAATTATTGTATGCAAACTCGAACAAAGGTAAATAAGCATCCCAGCTCACTGAAAACTCAATAAACTTGACCTCTGCATATATTCTAGTATTATCATGATTCTCTCTGTCTGCCCATCAGTTTGAGGATGAAAAACTGTACTAAACTGAAAATGTGTACCCGTAGCTTTCTGAAAACGCTTCCAAAATCTAGAAGTAAATCTACAATCTACAATCTCAGCTCATAAATTTTTTATCAATTTAATATTTCCAATTAAATATCATCATAAAGTTCACATCAATAATATAATTATTTATTATGTCATCCTTTCTATTTATCTATCATCAAAATTGTCTCATTATGAGACTCAGCTATCTATCAATCATTTAATAATCAAAATTGCTTCTTTAGCATCTCAGACATTAATAATAAACATTTAAAACAAATATAATGCATGAAATTAAATTTTCTTTCTTTCTTTCTCATCAAATCATTTTATAATATCATCTACGAACGTCTTCCCACATGTCGACATTTTTTAGCCAGACCAGCTACCTTCATGGTCTTCTCAACTAGACCAGCTACCTTCCTGGTTTTCTCAGCTAGACCAGCTGCCTTCCTAGTCTTCCCTTTTATGCAATGAGCAACAACATGCAAGCAAACATATATCAAAGCATTCAATTCAACTATCTAGCTCTTTCTTAAACTTATTATTTTTATCATGTTTATTAAATTGTCTCCTTATATATCACATCAATTTTTTTTTTCAAAAATTTCATATAACTTCTTAGTATGTTTTTCATTAATCCATCATTTTTTAAAATATAAATTCTTATATAATTAACATTCAACATTCTATTTAATCCCCAATCAATAAATCAATCAATTATCATACTTAACAGAAAATATATCATTAAATCATTATAATTCAACAATTTATTCAAATATCATAAATTCATATTTTTATTGGTCTTGATTAATAAAATTAAGTCTAACTTACCACATAGCACTTAAAGTTTCTGAGGAATTTCATGGTCTCAAACAATAGATTGAATCTATTTTCCAAATGGGGTAGTTGAAAGAATACACCAGACCTCGTTAGTTCGAAGACTATAAAGATTATCCTTAGTGTCCATACCGGTAGACTACAGAAAGATTAAATCGGGACAGTCAAAGCCCTAAGCGAAGCCCTAGGCTGAGTCCTAAAAGATAGAGCCAAATTGATAGGCACCCGATAAGAGCTATAAAATGCATCTTAATAATACTTAATTGTTAGCATTTTAGAGTTGATCTAGGTTTTAATTGCACTTTTATATGTTAACAACTCTAAAGTGTCACCTTTGGAGAATTAACTTATTTTGGTGCATTTTCAGGTATCTTGAGTTAAAAGAGATGGAAAAGCTATCATCATTTTAAACACAAAGCTTCAATGAATACTCAAGTGAGAGAATGGTCGTAGAAGAGCCAAGATGAAGAGAAACCAAGAAAGGAGTTTCACTAAATTGCCATACAGATCAATCATCTTTGCAAATTAAACTGTATTGATGCAGGAAGAACCAAGAGATGAACCATATATGCTTAAAAATATCTGGAAGTCTATTTTTTTGGGAATTTTATGGTTCATAAAAATGATTTTTCTAGAGAAAGTTATGGCAGTTTTAGTAGACAAAGGTCAGTCCTCAAGAACAGCATCAGGTCAAGGCGCACCTTCGATCAGCTGACGTGCGCCTTGAAAGGCTGAGGCACACCTTGGCTGAAGCTGAGGCATACCTCACAGCACAAACAAGGCGACCGACCAAAGTTAAGGTGCAGCGTGAATGAAACCAAGGTGCATCGCGCGCATAAACCCTATTCTCCGAGTTAGGCCCTAATTAGGTCTTTAATGATTTGTTTAAACCCTAAAACACCCTTAGGCCTAGTACACTATAAATAGACCACTTAGGGTTTGTAATTAGGCTTTCAAAAGCCTGGGAAACTCAAGGAAGCAAAAACTTTTCCTCCATCAAAGTGTGCAACCATGAGCCCCATGGCTAACTAATCTCCAAGCAAGGCGAAGGGATGAATCCCTAGGTGTAGTTGTTTCTATTTGCCTTACTTGATTCAGCTGTAATAGAGCTTTAGTGTTCAAACATTGTTATGATTTACTTTTTAATCTAATTAGTAGATTTCTTATTAGTTCGGTGATTGCATGTTTCTTTTCCATATAAGTCTAGTCATGCTCTTCTTATGTGTATTTGTTTGGGTGTGATTGAGTCCGGTAGATCTTTTTTATAGATTTGTCCACTACTGCAATATTGTCATATAGATATATCATCGTCTTTTGATAATTTATAAGTTAGGTCATGTGTGCTTAAAAGTAAAGAATAATTCATATCAATTACATTAGGGTTTATACATGCGCTTTAATTGAATATTTGCCGATTGCCTGTTTGGGATGTGAAACTTGCAATCGAGATAAAAACAACTGAATTAAGTTAGGATTATGGAAACAAACCTAGGGAGGATTCTCGAAGCCTTGTTGTTTCCCCTATTATATTTCACAATCTACTTTACACAATTGTTTCATTATCAATTTTAGATTCTCTTACTCATTTGGATTTATCATTTTAGATTAAAGTTTATACCTTCCTTTGTAGTTAACTTGTATCCCTGTAGAATCGACACCCCAAAGTTGTGCTACAACAACCGTTTATGTTTTGGGTGTTATCAAATTTTGGTCCCATTGCCGGGGAGACGCGCTTACAAACAAGGAAGATTGTCAACTTTGAGATAAAACGGTAATATTGTTCCTTTCTTGAAGTTTTGATTTTCTGTTTTTTTATTTTGTTCTTTGCTCTTTGTTTTGATTTTCTAATTTATTTATTTTTTCTTTCTGTTTTATTTATTTCCCCTAACATGGCCGAAAATCACAATGAAATTGTTGCTAGGACACTTAAAGATTATTTACATCCTAGCCGAACAACCACCCCATCTTGTATCATGTTCCCCCCTAATGTTCAACAACCTGATTTTAAGCCGGGCATGATCCAATTGCTACCAACCTTCCATGGGTTTGAGAATGAAAACCTCTATGTCCACATTAGGGAATTTGAGGAAGTAGTAGCAACTTTTCACAGTAGGGCTGATATGATAGACACCGTTAAACTTAGCTTTTTTCCTTTTTCACTTAAGGAAAAAGCCAAGGCTTAGCTGTACTCGTTAAGGCCTAGGTCCATAGGTAGTTGGGATGAGATGTCATGATTTTTCTTCCAAAAGCACTTCCCAACCCATGAGACCAATAACCTCAAGAGACAAATCTCAAACTTTGCACAAAAAGATAGCGAAACCTTATATCAAGTTTGGGAACGTTTCAAGGACTTGTTGAATTCTTGTCCACACCATGGGTATGAGAGTTGGCGGGTAGTTAGCTATTTCTATGATGGACTCCTAAGTAGGGAAAGACAATTCATAGAAATGATGTGCAATGGAGATTTTCTTCAAAAAGATCCCGACTAAGCCATAGATTTCCTAAATAACCTATCAAAAAAATTCTACACTTGAACAGGACCAAATGCCATGGAAAGCACTAGGAGAAATCAACCCATTGGGATTTATCAACTTAAGGAAGAGGATAACCTTAAAGCCCGTTTAGAGGCCCTAACTGAGGAAATTGAAGCCTTAAAAACTAGAAATACTAGAGCTCCTGAATTGGTTGCTAGGGTAAAGTCCTATGAGCCTTGTTTCAGGTGTAATGGGGTAGATCATTTACCTAAGGATTGTCCAGTTTATTTTGAGATGAAGGAAGAGTGTAATGTTATAGGTATACCCTTTGGGAAACCACACTCACCCTACTCTAACAACTACAATCCTGGTTGGAAAAATAACCCAAATTTTAATTGTAAACCCGATACACAACCTCCTGCCCACTCTAATACCCAATGGCAACCGGAAGCAACTTCATATAATGCACCTCAACAATCTTTACCTTTGGAAGATATGTTTAAGTCATTTATGCAGGTACATGCCAAGAATTTGGAAGATCAAGGCAAAATAAATCAATAACTGTTAAAGGAGCAACAAGGGATCAAAGCGGAACAAAAGGAGATAAAGAGCCAACTCACTAAGTTGACTAGTTTCTTGGCGATTCAAGAGCAAGGATGGTTTCCTTCGCAGCGACAACAAAATCCAAGGGGACAACATATGGCACAAACCTCCAATCTTGGAAATCAAAATGTTGAGGTTAATGCCATAATCACCCGTAGTGGTAAGAAAATTGATGGTCCCACTCTACCATCAAACTTGAGCAACAAGGATGAAACCCCCAAGGAACAAGAGGCCCATGATGATTATTCTCCATCGGTGCCTTTCTCTCAAGCACTCCTTAAACCTAAGGAGATAAATTCAGCGTCAAAAGGTGAGATTCTTGAACAACTTTAGCATGTTAAAATTAACCTCCCACTTCTTCATGTTATAAAACAGATTCCCAACTATGCTAAAATCATCAAGGATTTGTGCACACTCAAGAAGAGGCACCATGTGAAGAAGATTGCATTCCTAACGGAGCAAGCAAGTATAGTAATTGACAACAAGACATCGCCCAAATATAAAGATCCGGGCTGTCCAACAGTGGCATGTCATATTGGAAACAAATCTTGTGGCCAAGCATTGCTAGATTTGGGTGCTAGTGTGAACCTCATGCCATACTCCATGTACTTGCAGCTTGGTCTAGGTGAGATCAAACCAACCTCCGTGGTACTTCAATTAGCGGATAGATCGGTAAGAAAACCAAGAGGTATTGTAGAAGATGTTTTGTTGCAAATTGATAATTTCTACTATCCTGTTGATTTTTTGGTTTTAGATACTGTTTCTACTATAAATACAGAGTCCAAAATTCCTTTGATACTTGGAAGACCATTCCTTGCCACTGCCAATGCCCTCATTAATTATAGGAATGACCTAATAACATTATCATTTGGAAATAGAACTTTAGAGGTAAATGTTTTTCGAGTCTCAAAATAGCCACATGAAGAGGATGAGTGTGTCGATACTTACATGGTTGATAAGCTCAATTTGGAGGATGAGCACACTAAAGATAATTCTAACTCTTTGGAATTCCCTCCTAATAATTTTAAGTTCGATAATTCTTTAATTTATTCCCATGCCGTTAATGTTGTTGATATTTTTGATAAGTAACAGGAATTTATTAAGAAATCATGGCAACCATGCTTTGAGAAGTCACTTGAGAGAAGTCACATGGATGCGAAAATCAAATACCTTACTGCTGATAGTGAGTGGGCAACACTAAGAACACTTGAGCCATATCCGGTGGACTTTAAGTATTCCTTTCCAAAAGATTATCATTAAGGCCATTAAATTGGAGCCCCATCTTCAGCACCACAATGAGGCCAACAGTGAGAGTGGTGCAGTGTCTGGCCGAATACGTAAAACTTAGCGCTCATGAGAGGCAACCTACAACATGTCCTTTTATTTTTTGTTTTTCATATTTTTTTTCTTGTTTATTATTATTATTTTGCCGTTTTCCAGTTTTACTTTCGTATTTCTTTTTCGGGGATAAATATACGAAGCAGTTCAAATGGTGGTGCACAATTTTCAAATTCTATGCATTTTTGGCTACAAAGGGAGTTTCCTTAACTTTTACTTTCACATTGAGGACAATGGTTATTTTAAGTTGGGGGTGAAGGAAACATATTCCTGTTTTTCATGTTCTTCATTGAACTGCTTGGTGTCATTTTCCCTTTTTGTTTGTTTTTAGCATGCTTTGTGTTTGCCTTGGATGTATTTCACATGTCAATGATATAAGCTTAATTGAGATAACATACAGCATTTAAAAGGAGTTAAATTTTTTTCGGTTTGAAATTAATTTAAGTATCAATCTTCATTTGGTTTGAGACTCTAGTTTGTGGTAAGATTGTATGATTAGTCTAAAACATCTAGAAAAGTTTTACGTGCAATTGTTTGTGAATATTTTTGCGGTCTCAACAAGCTCTAGAACTTATTTGATAATCACTTGAGGCAAATTCTTAGAATGTACACTACTTAGGATATGATATAGGCCATTTTTGAATAGTTTGAGACTTTCAAACCTACCCTTGCAATATATATTACTAGTCACCTATTTGAGCCATTTTTCTTGAAAAAGAATTTGAGCCTTGTTTCTTTCAAAAACCCATTTACTTACCCTTATGAGCCTAAAAATATTTTATCCTTGCCTTTTTTTTTAAAAGAACTTAGTTGTACACATTTTTTGAGAAGCACTTAAGAGGAGTAAGGATGGAAATATGAAAAACCATAACCTAAGTATATTAAAGAAGATAAGTTGGGGGTTGTGGAAAAGAAAAGAAAATGAGAAAAAAAGAGGTGAATGAGTATTTGCCAAAAACAGAAAAGAAAACAGAAAAAGAAGAGAAGTATGACAAAGAAAGAAGAAAAAGAAAAGAAAAAGTGGTGACTTATCAAGAGATATGCTCTTATAAAAAATGGTTGAAGGAGTTGAGCATTGAAGTAAAGTTATCTAGTGCTTAAAAGTGGTTGTGTTTAAAGCTAAGAGATTAAGTTCTTTTACTTGCAAATCCTTCCCCTCTTTCCTTAACCTTTACCTTGGCCTAACATTACAAGCTTATTAAAGACTTACTGATCCAATGAAGTGTGATTTTTCTACAATAGTGGAGAATGATTTGAAAAATAAGCCTATGGAGCTTGTTTATGTGATTGATGTCACACAATTTTTGATGTTTTTAGAGGCCAAGACTTGTATTCATGAATGTTGTGAATAAAATCATCCGGGTGTTTAGATTAATGGATTGTGGTAAGATGGATGTTAAGAGTCGATAACAATTTTAAGATTGATGTTTAAATTACTTTTGGACTTGGGTGAAATTTAAAGATTCTACATACGTGTGTCATGTGCAATCTTTGAGACAAAATTGAATTACTCTTGGTTAACAATAGTATTGCTTTACTTTGATTGCCACCGTAGAATTCATCTCTTGTTTTCGCTTGAATTGCTAGGGACTAGCAATAAGCTAGTTGGGAGTTGTGATGAGAGCTATAAAATGCATCTTAATAGTACTTAATTGTTAGCATTTTAGAGTTGATCTAGGTTTTAATTGCACTTTTATATGTTAACAACTCTAAAGTGTCATCTTTGGAGTATTAACTTATTTCGGTGCATTTTCAGGTATCTTGAGTCAAAAGAGATTGAAAAGCTATCATCATTTTAAACACAAAGCTTCAATGAATACTTGAGTGAGAGAATGGTCGCGGAAGAGCCAAGATGAAGAGAAATCAAGAAAGGAGTTTCACTAAATTGCCAGAATTGCCATACAGTTCAATCATCTTTGCAAATTAAATTGTATTGATGCAGGAAGAACCAGAAGATGAACCATATATGCTTAGAAAGATCTGGAAGTCTATTTTATGGGAAATTTTATGGTTCATAAAAATGATTTTTCTAGAGAAAGTTATGGCAGTTTTAGTAGATAAAGGTCAGACCTCCAGAACAGCATCAGGTTAAGGTGCACCATGGATCAGCTGAGGTGCGCCTTGAAGGGCTGAGGCGCACCCTGGCTGAAGCGGAGGTGCACTTCACAGCACAAACAAGGAGACTGACCAAAGCAAAGGTACAGCGCGCGCACATACCCTGTTTTCCGAGTTAGGCCCTAATTAGGTCTTTAATGATTTGTTCAAACCCTAAAACACCCTTAGGCCTTGTACACTATAAATAGACCCCTTAGGGTTTGTAATTAGGCATTCAAAAGCCTGAGAAACTCAAGGAAGCAGCAACTTTTCCTCCATTAAAGTGTGCAACCATGAGCCCTATGGCTAACTAATCTCCAAGCAAGGCGAAGGGATGAATTCCTAGGTGTAGTTGTTTCTATTTCCCTTACTTGATTCAGTTGTAATAGAGCTTTAGCATTCAAACATTGTTATGATTTACTTTTTAATCTAATTAGTAGATTTCTTATTAGTCCAGTGATTGCATGCTTTTTTTTCCATATAAGTCTAGTCATGCTCTTCTTATGTGTATTTGTTTGGGTGTGATTGAGTTCGGTAGATCTTTTTTATAGATTTGTCCACTGCTGCGATATTGGCATATAGATAGATCATCGTCTTTTGATAATTTACAAGTTAGGTCATGTGTGCTTAAAAGTAAAGAATAATTCATATCAATTACATAAGGGTTTATATATGCACTTTAATTGAATATTTGCCGATTGCCTGTTTGGGATGTGAAACTTGCAATCGAGATAAAAACAACTGAATCAAGTTAGGATTAGGGCAAGGAACCAAGGGAGGATTCCCAGATCCTTGTTGTTTCCCCTATTATATTTCACAATCTACTTTACACAATTGTTTCATTATCAATTTTAGATTCTCTTACTCATTTGGATTTATCGTTTTAGATTAAAGTTTATACTTTCCTTTGTAGTTAACTTGTTTCCCTGTGGAATCGACACCCCAAAGCTGTGCTACAACAACCGCGTATGTTTTGGGCATAATCAGCACCCTCAGAGTGACCAGGGTCACACCACCACAGTCACATGCACTATCAAAACCATATTTTGGGGCTAGTGGCAAAAGGACAGTCCGCCCATGGAAAGAAAGCTTAAGCCCGGTCAGTGGGATCGGTTAATGGACCTCATAAATGGATCAAGACTGACTAGGTAATATCCTTTACAAATGATGACCTAGAAGAGATAAAGATGCCACACGAAGATTGGTTATTTTCCTCTTCATCACCAATTATAATGTTGAACGGGTCCTGGTAGATAATGGAAGCTCGACGGACATCCCTTTTTACGATGCCTTCCAGTAGATGAAGTTAAGGAACAATTAGCTCAAGCTAATGTCCTCTCCTTTGTATGGCTTCTCGAGAACACCAGTGTTTACCGAAGGAAGCATAGTTCTCCCAGTCACCACAAGAGCACAACCACAACTCATCACCATGCAAACCACATTTCTAGTGGTTAAACACCCATCCTTGTACAATGTGATCCTCAAAAAACCAACGCTTACTAAAATAAAGGCAGTGGTCTCCACATGTCACTTGAAGATGAAGTTCCCTATGAGGTAGGGTGTAGGGGAAGTTCGGGATAAGCAATAAGCCTTCCAGTCCTGATATTTAAACTATATTAGGGGATAGAAAAAGGCCGAAGCCTTGCCTTTGGAAATTAAAGACCTAAGAGATGAACTTAAAACTCCGCGAGGTCAACCATAGGAAGAACTCATCGCCATCCCTCTAAAGGAAAGATATTCAAGGACTGTACAGTTCGGATCAAGCCTATCCGAAGACCTCAAGAAATTTTTTATCTCTTTCCTTCGAAGAAATCATAATCTTTTCGCCTGGTTGGCCACCGACATGCCCGAGATCGATCCCAAAGTCATTGTTCACTGACTGAACGTGGACCCGAATCACAAGCCTGTAGTCCAAAAGAAGAGCTCATTTGCTCCAGAATGGAAAAGTGTCATATAGGAAGAGGTAGACAAGCTTCTTGCAGATGACTTCATCCAAGAGATAGACTATCCAGAATGGGTCGCCAATGTAGTAATGATAAAGAAGACCAACGAAAAATGGAGGATCTGTAGTGATTTTATATATCTGAATAAAGCCTGCCCAAAGGATAGGTTCCCTTGCCTCGAATAGACCAGTTAGTTGACGCCACCTTCGAGCACGAGTTACTTAGTTTCATGGACGTATGCTTAGGGTATAATCAAATTTTGATGCAAGAGCTCGACTAGCCTAAGACTTCCTTTGTCACTGACCGAGGCTTGTACTGTTACAAGGTGATGCCCTTTTGGCTTAAGAATGAAGGAGCCACCTATTATTGGTTGGTCAACAAGATTTTCAAAGAGCAAATTGGGAAGAATATAGAGGTCTACATAGATGATATGTTGGTCAAGAGCATCAGCGCTGAGGATCACGAGTCTAACCTAGAGGAACCTTTTGGAATACTTCGGGGTCACCAAATGGGGCTAAACCCAGCCAAATGTACCTTCAGAGTCACTGTCATAAAGTTTCTAGGCTTCATAATCACACAATGGGGTTTTGAGGCTAATCCCGAGAAAATAAAGGCAATCATGGACATGACCCCTCCTTAGAACATTAAAGAAGTACAAAGGTTGACCGGGCGTATAGTCTTCAAAGTCATCAGAAAAGCTAAAGACTTCGCCTAGGATGAGGACTATCAAAAGCCTTCGAGGAACTAAAGGAATACTTGAGTTCGCCACCACTCCTGACTAAACCCATCACTACCGAGGAGCTCTTTCTTTATATATCAGCGAGCTAGGATGTAGTGCCTTTTATCTTCATTCGAAAAGAGGTTGTGGTGTAGAGACCCATTTACTGAGTCAGTCATGTCTTATATAATGCTGTGGTCAGGAACCTCCCTATAAAAAAAGTGGTATACGCTCTCCTAATCACACCTCAGAAACTCCAATCGTATTTCCAAGCTCACACAATTGTTCTCCTCACTGATCAACCTCTGAGGCAAGTTCTCCATAAGCTAGATATCTCCAGAAGTTGGTAAAATGGTCCATCAAACTTGGAGAATTTGATATCTGATACATGCCTTGGACTGCCACCAAGGCTCAGGCTCTAGTAGATTTTATAGCAGAAACAACATTCCCCGACGTCCCAGCTAAAGTGTAAGTGTCTGGGGAAACAGAACCATCTGCAAACTAGACACTGTATATGAATGGATACTCCAACAACACTAGTAGTAAAGCTGTACTCATCTTAAGTAGCCTTGAGGGGTTCACACTAGTGTATACCCTAAGGTTCAGATTCAAGGCCTCAAACAACAAAGCCGAATATGATGCTTTAGAAGCCTAGCACGATTCACAACTGGTTGTCAACTAGATGACTAGTGAGTACGAAGCCAATGGGTCGAATATAGTAAAGTATCTCAAAAAGGCCCGAGAGCTCGCAGCAACCTTCAAAAGGTTCTAAATAGTACAAGTCCCACAAGAACAGAATTCGAAGTCACGTGCCTTAGAATGACTCACCTATTCCAAACACTCTAACCTCACCCAAGCAGTCTATCTTGAGACCCTCGATGCACCCAACATCGATAAAGTACCAGTCATGCCTCTAGCCGAAGAGTAATCTTAGATGAATATGATCCTCTAATAATTAAGAGACGGGAACTCATTGTGTAAAAGAATGAAGCCAAAAAAATTATCTCCCGTGCATCACGGTACACCATTACCAAGGGCTAACTCTACAAAAAAAAGGCTTTCCACTCCTGATAAGAAATTTCTTGGATCTACTGATGTAGACTATACTCTCAGAGAGGTTCACCAAAGTATATGAGACAATCACCTTAGGGGCTGAGCATTGGCCTTCAAAATACTCCACCATGGCTACTAGTTGGCTGAAAATAAGTAGCGACACCACAGAGATGGTCAAAAATTATAAGACCTATCAAGAACACACCTCCGTACCCTAACGACTAGCTAATCCTCTGACAACAATTGCCAATCCATTTCCATGTGCTATGTGAGGGATAGACATCCTTGACGCATTCCAAGAAGCACCAGATAAAAAAAAATACTTGAAAGTAGCTATCGACTACTTCACTAAGTGGGTAGAGACCGAACCTCTATCCACTACCATACCCAATGGTTCATTTAGAAGTCGATTATTTGTCGATTTGGTATACCAAGGATACTCATAACTGATAATTGTATACAATTGGACAACGCTATATTCAAGTCCTTCTGACAGGATCTCCAGATCGAGCAGAGGTTATCCTTGATAGGTTACCCTCAGGCCAACGAGCAAGCCGAGGTAACCAACAAAACTCTCCTTCAAGGCATCAAGAAGAAGCTTGATGATACCGAACAACAATGAGTAACCATCTCCCAAATTTCCTTTGGCCCAACCGACCAACCACATGAACTCCTATAGGGGAGACTCCATTTTTCCTAGCTTATGAAGCAGTGACGTCCATATAGAGGGTTGTGGTAATCGAAAGTTGGGTGAGAGGTTTTTATCATGTTAAGGCAATTTGGTCGGGATGTAGCATAGTAGTTAGGCATGGGGTTCTTTGCCACATTAGCAGCAGTGACGTCCTTATTGGTATCGAAGATGTCTTATTTTGCGTTTTTGAGGGTCAAGCATACATTATATCATGGCATAGTTATTAGTGAAAGACACTATTTGGTGAGATCATAATGGAAAGAAATAGAGTTATGTAAAGAACGAGTTGCCATGGGGCATAACTTTCCTTTCTAAACCAACTTTCTCATGGTTTGGGATAGTGGCATCCCTAAAGGGGTAAATTCGTGTGGCTTTCGAAACATTTTTCTGGCCTATTGTTTATATTAGGGCCCTTGGACTTGCAGATTGTCAACTCCAAAAAAATTGGATTCATTGCTCTTGGTACCACTACCAATAGCTCCTTGGTTCTTCCTTGTAAACTTACTAGTGCTTTTCTCAAGTCTTCCCTAAAAAATGGCATCTTCAATCTGAATACCCGAATCTATCAATACTTCAAAACTGTAGATAGAGAATTGAAACGTCTTCTCTTGATAAAGGGACAACAAGTTCTTCATCACAATACAAACTTGATCTAACTCACTAGGCCTACTAGACATCTTAGCTTCCATAGATCCCCAACAAGAAAGGAACACTGAGAATATCTCATTGGGCCTCTACTTTTAAGTCTCTAAATCACAGATGGTGATGTCTAATTAGGTGTTATAGGCATATTGGGCTACAAAGGCTTAGGCCATTTCATCCCATTATTTCACTGTAATAAGCTCTTTAGTATAGTACAGCTTGAGGGCAACACCAGTGAGAGAATGAGGAAAGTAAATGCCCAATTGATCATTACTAAGACCAAAAAGCCATAGTAGCTAACCATACTACTTCAAGTGAGTTTTGAAATCCCTTTTTTTTAATTAAAATTGGTCCATTTCTATGAAGGAAATCGATCTAGAAAATGCAGGGAAAATTTTAAAAAATTTATTTATTCTTTTAAACCCTCATCACCTTATGATTTGTATAGAACATCTCACAATCAAGAATATTCAATGTCTAGAATCATTACTTTTGATTCGTTGTGTTCTTAACTCCTTGAGTTTCTTGTAGCCAAATTCTCCACCACACCTGAAACTGAATTCGCTATCGTTCTTAAATTCACAGCAATCACAAAAGTATGTCCTTTTTAAGGTTGATCCACACAGGGTAAATCAAGAATAGGATTTCTCTCTTAATTTGTTCTCTCTTTTGGGAAGAAAAATAACGCAATCTCAAGGAGAAACTTGTGTGTAGATTATGTGCTAGCAAAATTCTACAAATTAATAACTATTTATAGTGTTAGGGTTAAGTGCAACTGACCAATAATTGCAAACTAAACATCTGCAGTTATTTCTTAATTACACATTGCTATTTTTGTGTGTGACCCCTTAGGTTCAAAGTAATCTAGTTATAGGTTATAAGTTTTATGTAATTGTAATTGGAACCCTTTTCAATTAATTAAAACTTTTTCTAATTTATTTTGAATCAAAACCCCTTTTGATTCTCCATTTTATAAGAATTACTTAATTGTCCATTAAATTAATTCTCGGGGATTCTACAATCATGTGTCCCCTAGCAACATATCATGACTACCTAGACAGTGTGAATTTGGATGTGAGACCTTCAACCTTTTTGTTATCAGTTACGGTGCAATTTAATCATTCTATTATGCAATGTCCAAATTAAGCCGATTAGGGTATGGAATTACTGTCAAACTGTCAGCATTAATTATATATGTCTAGATCTCAAGAATATAGTTCTAATGGCGAAATTACAAACCCATTTCTAATTCTCACTCTACCTTGGCCAATAAACTTCCCGAATTACATCTTAGTAGATCACATAGTACATTCTCTCCTTTTACTTAGGAGTGATAGATCCCTTATTGTACAATCACATACCTCCATATGAAACCCATTATACCCAACTACTACTAATTAATGATGCATGAATAGAACCATATTAAATAGCATCAAAGTATAATAAGTCTCATACAAGATAAATATGATGCCTTAGTGTAAGTCTATCGCTATAAAAAACATAGCAGAATTTAAAAAAAAAATTCAATTAAGCCAATAAACTTCCACCAAAAAATTCTCTATGAATCTATTAGAATGATGAATCAATATATCTATACAAGGTTAGAGATTTATACTTTACATTGCTGGAGATTCTTTTTGATCCTTTAGAGACCAGTTTACAAGCCATTGAAGTTTCCAGCCTCTAAACTTATCCACACAAGTAATGAAAAACTAGAGATCTCCAATCATGGGTGACCAAAAATTATATAGTGCTACCTTCCATAGAATTTCGGCTGGTGGCTTTTTGGAGAGAGAACTTAATATCTAATCTTAATCTCTGGTTTTCATCAAATAGAACCCCTATTTATATTGAACCTTTACTCCAAAAGGCTCTAGGAGTTTAGAATTGAAATTAAATCCTTATTTAATTGAATTATTAAAATCTCTCCATTAGCCCTTTAATTTCTTTATTCAAACAATTTCCCTATTGTGTGTGACCTTTTAAGTTCATTATCATGCTAGAAGTAGGTCTTAAATTTTACGTAACAATTGGGTCTCATCCGATTATTTAAAACTAACTTTTAATTTTAATCCGAGTTAAAACTCTTTTTAATTCGGTCTTTGATTAAGAATTAATTACAATTAATCTTTAAGGGCTTCTACAAGTCATGATTGACACCTAGCAGTATGTCATGACTACTCAGTAAATATGAATTAATGTGAACCTTTCCATTGTTAGTTACCATATAATTCAATCCTTCCATCATGCGATGTTAAACCTGAGGCATTGATTTATTGTCAAGCCTCAATTATTAAATTTTATGTATCTTGATCTTAAGTCCATAACTTAAATAGTGAAATTAGAAAGTCCTTTCTAATTTTCACCCCACCTTGGCAAAGGAATTTCCAAGCTATGACTTAAAGAAATCATATAGGACATTCTCTCTCTTACTATGAGTGATGGATGCTCTATTATACACTCACATACCTCTATGCATAAGTGGTCATACCTAATTACTACATTTATGTGGCCCATGATTAGAACCATATTTAAATAGCATCAAATCAAGATGACCTATACATAAGATCTCCATGGTGCCTCAAGTCTAAGGATCATTTGTACAACTGCAATGTAAGAACTCCTATTGACAACTAGTAAACTGTCCTTTACAAATTACTTAGTCAAGTTAGTTTGGTGTATCTGTTCTCTAACAAGCACCTACATAGCTTGTTTTAGTGTCTCACACACTAGTGACAATGAGATCAATCTCCCTCAACTCCTTAAGGAAAGATAGTATGTACTAATCTATCTGAATTCACTAATTCTCTTTTTAATGATCATATGATTATAAATATTTAGGAATAAATCTTAAGGAAACATATCTCATTAGCATGATCTCATCACGGTTTTTATTTTCATTGCTCTTATTCTATGGGTTTTATCATGCAATGCATATGTAATGATTTGCGTTGAACATGATAAATAAGATAATTATCATTATTAATATTTATTGTCAATAAATGGATAAGATTAATTTACAAGTAACACGTCCATAACATCAAATGCTATTAGCTTGTAGAGCACACTACTATCACTCATGTCTAAGGATAACATGTACAATTATAATATAAGAACTACCCATTGACAAACAAGTACAACTCCATATAGGTGTACTTAAGTTGAATCATGTTCAGTGAATTCATTCTCCAATGAGCACCCACATACTTATTCTCCAACGACATTTAGATCAGTCACTCTTCCAATTGAGTAAACATAGTATGCACCAGTCTAACCGGATTACTAACGTCTAGTTGGTCTCAAAATTATGATCTTATAATAATTCTATCTCCATTGCTATTACTGTATGGACTTAATCATGATAATATAATTAAATAGATATTCATGATAAATAAAACTTGCAATTAATTATGATAAAAATTATAAGATTGTTTTACAAATAATATGCCTAGACTTAAAATGTCATTGCCTTGTAGGGCATACTACTAACAATCTCTCATTTTGACTAAAGTCAATTTCACATGTATCGCATACCCATCTTCTTAAGATGACGATCAAAATGTTGTTGTGTCAATGCCTTGGTGGATCTATTGTATTCTCTACTGACACAACCTTTTGTATGCCCACGTCGCTCTTCCAATTTTTTCTCTAATCAAATTGATGTAATGCTCAATGTGCTTGGATTTCTGATGAGACCATGGTTCCTTTTCTTGAGCTATCGTCCTATTGTTCGCAGTATAGAGGTATTGGAAGTTCAATGATAGGAACCATTCCAAGATCAGTGATGAACTTCTTCATCCAAATTAACTTCTTTGCATATTCATACACAACAATGTGTTTAGACTCAATGGTTGAATATACAATTGTATCTTTCTTACAATTCTTTAAGCTCACTCACTACTTTAATATTTAAGGTGAATATAAATGAACAAGTGGATTTTATATTATCTACATCAGACTGGAAGTTTGAATTAGTATATTCTTCCAATTTCAAGTCACTTCCTTCATACGTGATTAATAGATCTTTATCCTTCTTAAATACTTAAGAATGTTCTTCACAGCAACCTAGTGTTCCAAACCTGGATTAGACTGATATCTGCTAGTAACACTTACAACATGACTAATATCATCTCTAATACATAACACAACATATATAAGACTTTCGATCATCGAAGTATAGGGGATTTGACTCATGTTCTCTCTCTCTTCATGTGCCTTTGGGATATCTACTTAGAGAGATGTACTCCATGCTGGCAAGGTAACAATTCTCTCTTAGAGTTTTCCATATTGAACTTCTTAAACATTTTATCTATGTATTCAGATTGGGACAAGTCAAGCATTCACTAGATCTATCTTTATACACCTTTATTTTCAAAATATTGGATACTTCACCAAAATCTTTCATAAAGAAGTTTCGTTAAAGCCATACTTTGACTGATTGTAATATACCTATGTCATTCCCGATGAGTAGTATGTCATTAACATAAAATATCAAAAATGTAATTGCGTTGCCATTAGTCTTCTTATACACATATGGTTTGTCCAAATTTTTCATAGAGAAGTTTCTTTAAAGCCATACTTTGACTGATTGTAATATACCTATGTCATTCCCGATGAGTAGTATGTCATTAACATAAAATATCAAAAATGTAATTGCGTTGCCATTAGTCTTCTTATACACATATTGTTTGTCCAAATTTTTCATAGAGAAGTTTCTTTAAAGCCATACTTTGACTGATTGTAATATACCTATGTCATTCCCGATGAGTAGTATGTCATTAACATAAAATATCAAAAATGTAGTTGCGCTGCCATTAGTCTTCTTATACACATATGGTTCGTCCAAATCTTTCATAGAGAAGTTTCTTTAAAGGTATACTTTAACTGATTGTAATATATCAGTGTCATTCTTGATGAATAGTATTTCATTAACGTAAAATATCAAAAATGTAATTGTGCTCTAATTAGTCTTCTTATAAAAATATGGTTCATCCATAGTTTTGAGAAACCAAACATTTGGTTTACCTCATCAAATTAGATGTTCTAGCTTTAAAAAGCTTGCTTTAATCCATAAATTGATCTTTGTAGCTTGCACACTTTTTTATCACTACCACTTGATGAAAAAATATATGGTTGCTCCATGTATATATCTTCCTCTATGTTGCCATTAAGGAAGGCAGTTTTAACATCCTTTTGCCATATCTCATAATTTTAATGTTCAGCTATTGCAAGCAAGATTCTAATGGAGTTAAGCATGGCCACAAGAGAAAAGGTTTCATCAAAGCAACTCCTTATCTTTGCTTGTAACCTTTCGCTACTAGGGTTGCCTTAAAGGTATCCACGTTTTCATTGACATCAGTATTTCTTTTATAGAACCTATTTGCAACCAGTTGGTACAATACCTTCAGGAGGGTCAATCAAATTTTATACATGGTTAGAATACATGAATTTCATTTTAGATTTCATGTCTTTAAGCCATATTCCCAAATCAATGTCTAGCATTGCAACCTTGTGGTTTGTAGAATCCTTATTCCCAATAAAGTGTATACTACAAGAAAAATGCAATTCGCAAGGACAAAAGTCATTGCGAAAAAATCAAAATCCATTACAAAAAAACTTTTTGAACGGATAAAAGTCTTTGCAGAGTCATTGTCATAAACTCCATAGTGAAATGTCCTGCAATAACCATTGTTCGTTGCGAAAAGAGTTCCTAACGCAATGACATCTATCATTACAAAATCCTTGTCATTTCTCATAGCTAATATTTTATGGCAACAAGAATGTTGTTGCGATATGTGAGTCCTTTCGTAACAGCCTAAAAATTGATTACGTAAGATCTTGTCACAACAACATTTTTATTGTTGCAAAAACCCATATTGAAATGATTATATGGTCGTTGCAAGGATTGTATTGCAAAAACATTTCAACAACCACAAAATTATTTCGAAAATATCATTTCGCAATGATGAAAATCCTTATAAAAAATTACTATATATAATTTCCTATTTAAAAATATGCATGATCAAATCCAAAAGAAACCATATTTACATTTACACAAAATTATCAAAATATATTAGATAGATTAAGAAAAGACGCACATTCATCAACTATTATAAAATCAAGAATCATTAGTGGATAGATCTAGTACTGAAAATATCAACTCTACATATGATGATCTTCAACATTGGATTTCAATCCAAATGTACAAAATATAAAATTCGAGGATTGCCAACAAAAACCAAATAGCTAATTAAAACCCATCCTATCTAGCATCCTCCTAATGTTGCATCTAATCAAACAAATCCACCATGCATAAATATCAAAATAAAAAGCAATTACATCATCGAAAGGAGAAGGTGGTAATTATAAAGTAACTTGTAAAAAATTCACAATTAATAGAGCAACTAACCATGTTCTTACAAATATTTCTCTAGTTGATCCTTGACTGCTTGCAAATCTTTCTCTAACTCAGATGTCTTTTGTTGTTGTTTTGTTTGCAAAAACATTTTATTGATATTTTAAACTTGATACAAAAACGGAGTCCAAAAGCTATCATCCCAAATATACATGAATCCCTCTTACACCAAAAAAGATTAACTAATATTGCAACCATAAAACAGAAGAACAAAAAATTGTTGGAGCTTAAAAACTCACTGGCTATAGTAGCTCTAACACAAAATAGAGGATGACTGAAAATACCCATATTGAAACAGACTAAAAAAAATCTATAATGGAACACATGCATCACTTGTGCAAGTATCCTTCGATATAGAATATGAACTCAAGAAAAAAACTAAAATTTTAAAGTACTTGTACCTATAGTCCTCAAAATAGAGTCTGAACTCAGATAACTACAACCATGGTTTTTAGTCCTCATTCAACACATTATTATATTTTCATGGTTCGTTATCCATGATTGACAACGATGCCAACACCACTTTAGAATCACTCTGAATAATCAATTCCTTGTATAAATGCAAATTTGTCTTAACATAAAAACTCAAAGTTTCCTTTTTAGATAATTTTATGTGAAACTAAGTTTGTGAAGTCAATGTGTAGTAGTTTTTTATATGTATTACCAAGAGTTTTTCCTTATCAACAAAAGATACATTTCCGGTGGTGTGCTCGCATTTAGCATTCTTGCTGTTTTTTTAGTTTCTTTTGCTAAAAATCTGCACTCAACAATGTCCATATGCATGTCATCAAAATACAAAAGAATGAAGTTGAAACTTGAATTAACTATAGAAGCAGAATTAAAAGTATCAACAATTACCAAATCAATTTCTCTTGATACTTGGAATTGTTATGAGCCCAAGTGATGTATACTATGAATTCTATAAAATTTAGGTCATTTAGAGAAAAAAAAATCTCCTCTACCCAAAATTAAAATATTTTGTTAGCGCTCTTTTATAGAGCTAATTGATCTTTTCACTCTCAAAAGCTTACTTGTTTCTTACAATTGATATTTTATAAGGATGCAAAGTTGCTATAAATTTGTGTATTCTACAAAAGTTATGTATCTTATATTGTCTTTTTGATATGCAAGCACCAATTCACTATCTAAGTAATTTTTTATTTTTAAAGTGTATACGAAGCAAAACACTGACAGTGAGCAGTTCAATTTGCATGGTATATGTGCTAAGGATTATTTGTCCATATATGTATGCAACTCTTAGATGTAAGTGCAAACACAATGATAAATATTCTAATAGCAATTTTATCAATAAAAGTGACTAGACTACAACAAATAAACTTACTAACATATGTCTTGAATGCACTATCGAGTATAATCCAATAACTAGAAAGCAAAATATTTAACTCATCAAAGTACTTTAATAACTATCATCAATTATAATTAACTTCAAACATATTTGATATACTATATGTTATAAGGTTGGAAATGTCTAACATATCTCGCAATAAAAATCAAAACGATGAAGAAAGTTTTTTTAAAAAAAGGTACCCCAGTGCCTTGGGACTAGACAATCGAAGACATGACTCATTGAAATCCTAGCTCCCAATGTACTTGAAAAAAAAAAGAAACAGATAAATGCATAGGCATAGAAAAATAGGTGAAAGATTAATCCAGAAACTGCCAAACCTATTCTAATTTGACAAAGAAAATAGAATGAGTTTTATCTTGTTGAAGAGACAGAAATATGAAGTCTTTGAGAGAAAATGAATGTAGTCATCACCTCCTTTCATCTCTTCTATTGAATCACATGAAACTAAAACCCTATCAAAGGGGAAACAATTGCCAACCTAAAAGTATAATCATAACTTGGAAGCTTAGGGTTTCTTCAATAACATAAACTAATGAAATCATAGAAATAAAGAGAAGAGAAGAGAGATGTAATAAGAGCATTAACCTAGCAGTAAAAAAGATAGAAGGAATATGGTAAGAGTTAGATAGATTTGGGTATTGCAGTGGAAAAAAAGCACAATCATTGAGAAGATAGTATATGAGAAAAGAAGAGTATAAATTGTTCTTTCTTTTTCTCTTGTGCTCTCTACTAGAGGAATGGGGAAAGATAGAGTGTTGCGAGAGAAGAAGCGGGCGAGAGAGACAACAAAAGGGAATGAATTTTCAAAATAGAATAACAATTTTTTATTTACCATTTTATTTGTTATTTTATTTTTAATTAAGGTAACGTAATGCAAACTACTATGTGTTAGTCTTAACACCTTATCACAATGACAAAAGGATTAATAACCTAAAGCAACAACCATTCTGGTTGCAAAAGACTAAAGTTCTCGCAAAATTAGAGCTTGTGTTATTTTAGTGGAGTGAAAGTAAAATCGAGTTTTGGCAACAACCTATCGCAAATGATAGATACCTAGCTTTCATGATAGTACCATCAAGATTTAACAAACAATTAGTTTTGTTAGGTCATACTCCCTTAATACACACAAACACACTATGCAGCCTCTGTTTCATAATGGATTTTTTTAATAGATAATCCATTATCAATTAAGCTTCCAAGCTACTTCTACTTTTTAGCTTCAAGTTATCTATTGCTAACATTTTTTTAACTTCATAGGTAGAAACCTAGAAGAGCTAAACTTGAAATATTTTATCTTTGTACATTTATCAATCCTATATCATATCTGGCTACTAGCTAGAACTACCAAATTTATTTGCTTTTGATATCACTAAGTATTACTCTTTATTATATAACTGATCATGAGGATATAGAACATGCAAAATTACCTTCATATCTCTCAATTTCTCTCTCAAACTTATGATTATATAAGCAGCCATGCTTTAAAACTAGGGGTGAGCATGGGTCGGTTTAGCCTAAAAATTCAACCCAACCTATTCATATCGAGTTAAAAAAATCTCAACCTAACCCAACCCATGAACCCATCCAATCTCAACTCAACCCAACCCATTCTAATTGGTTTGGGTCAGTTTGGGTCACTGGATTGATATATTTTTTCTATTAAAAAATTAAATCATACATATTACATAACAAAAAAATATTATACTAAATCCAAAACCAAATCTATACATATTGCAAGTAAAAGTTGTGTGCATCAGCTTTATATAAAATCTGTAATAGATGCAATAACGTCATAATATTATCGATATAAGACTTAGACATGATAAACAAGTTTATTATCAATAAGAAATTTCTGATTTCAATTTCAAAAACCAGAAAGATAAAAGTTTGTCACTCGAGAATACAGTTTAGACAAAATCATAGGGGAACTAAATGAAAATTTTCATATCTATCATACCCAGAAATTTGTCAAAACATTTCTCCCTTGAACATCTTCAGCTCTCAATCTGATCTTTCTGTAAGCATGGTCTTCATCACCTTGGAGGTCAGCCAGTGAAACCTCAAAGACTTGATGTTTGAGTCCTTCAGAAGCAATCTGTTAGAAACCATGAAAATATTATTTCTATGCATCAATATAGCCTAAAATACATCCTATGCAGACTTTAAATTATTTCAACAAAAACACAATAGCATGTAAGATTTAAGGTAAAGGTTCATAGTCTAGCGTCCTCCTCACACAAAGTACGCAAGTGAGATGCAGCAAAATGATATAGACGGCAGCTACTCAACAAATTTTCTGAAAGTCTCATTGAGAAGCAATTTGCCAGAATAGTGAAGTTTATCATTAGAAGCTCAAGAAAAAATTTATACACACACTACAACAGAATTAATATATGCCGGCGCTTCCCAAAAACGTAGCAATTTAACTACCATCGGTGCTTTTTTTGTGGCGCTTCAAGAAAGCGCCGTAATGTACAAAGAACATATACCGACGCTTTAAAGCGTCGGTATTTGGTAAGCTGCATATACTGGCGCTTAAAAGCGCCGAAATATGGAGTGGGCATATTCCTGCGCTTTCAAGCGCTGGTAATTTCCAATATATATTATATTGAGCCAGAATTTTCCCCTAAAATTTGTCTTCTGCCCGCGCCGTTCTCCCCAAAAATCTTCCAGAAAACCGATCTCTCTCTCAAATTTCCTCTCCCTCCTCTACTCTCTCTCGGTTTCACTCTCTCGCTTCCTTCTCTCTCTCTTGGAAAATTTGGTTATATTTTTCTCATTGTTGGCATGAAGGAAGAGTCCAGCATTAGCCACCACTGTTTCCTCCTCAATTTTTTGGTAAACTCTTCTGTACCTCTCAAGTGTTAACTCCCTTTTATACACATTTAAATGTATTTCTTTTGTTGGATTTCTAAGTTTTGTCAATGGATCTTTGAGATAAACTCCTCTTTATTGGTTTTCAGTGAAAAATATTGACATGGGTATGATTAGTTTTGAGTTTTATCAATCGAAGTAGTTGTTAATTGGGTTTGTTTATGTATGAAGAAATGTGGGTGATCTATCATCCATTGTTATGTTCCTGAATGTTTCATGCAGATGCCGTTTGTGTATTCACTGGGATGTGAATCTAAACAATAACTTATTTTAATTATGAGATTTTCGGTCATTGTTATGTTTTTATGATTTATTCTTTTCCCATCTTGCTTCAAGGTTACTACTGTTTTGCTTGGAAACATTTGATTTTATGTTTTTGTTTTTCCAAGTTTGTTGTTTACTGAATATGCAAAAACAGGGGCAGATTTATATGATCTAGCAACTCATTGTTTCCTAGAGAGTTCTATCGTTTTGATCCAAAATGCTGGCTAAAGTTTATGCTGTTTGATGAGTTAAGATCAGTCAGACTATAAATGCTCCATTACAAGTTTGCAATGGGAAGCAAAGGACTTCATATTTAACTACCAGTTTTCTAGATAAAAATATTGGCTAATATCCGGTTTAGAAGATAAATATTCAGTCGAATGTTACTCCTTACCTTTTACCTTGGCTATGTAAAAGTTGATTGCTGTTGCATAAGAATGCTTAGGATGAAAAATCACTGATGAATTTTATGAAACTCCTATGAAGCTCATTTGTGAAACCAATCTGGAATCTATTTAGGTTTGCATGATCACCTTTCTCTATGTTCCTGAATCATAGGGTCAGCCAAAAAAATTTTTTTTTTCATCTTTAGATATAGTTAGATAAATTCTGTAAAAGGGGGAAGATGAAAAGAAAAATATATATTAGTTGCATCAAAGTGCGACCTTTATAAGAGTAGTCTAATTCTGACATGGTATGGAAAACAAACGTGAAATGAAACACAAAGTTGTCAACTAAACTAAGCAAGTGAACCGTGCTTGTGGTAATTCAAGTGCTGTCTTCATGGTACAACTGTCTTCTAGCATTTATTGAGGAACAAGATATTACCAATGAAAAATGAGGAATTTCTTGAGAAATACATGGTCAAATCCCTTCATGCTAGGCTACTCTTAGAAGGCAGAAAAATACCCTGCTTATAAGTCATCCAAGCTTTTGAGAGTTCTCATTGCTGTGATATGTTTGATATTCATCCTACCATTAATTTTTTTTTTGGGTTGCTTGTCAAGATGACACCAATTTTCACTTAAAATGTATAATCATCTGCATGTTTGGGAGTTATCCTTGAATTTTTTAGCTTTATCTTTTTTACTTGGCAAATTTACTCATGCAAGTACAGTGAATTGAGACCCCTTCACCCCATTTTTATTGGGGGAGAAGGTTCCATTAGGCTTGATTCCATAAGAATGTTATCATGCCATTATTAGGACACAACACTGCAGTCTGTCCCTAATTTTTTTTTTTTTTTTAATGTTGACTAGTTTCCCACTGAGATGTTGCCAATTTACTTGTTTTATCCTATCAGTTCTTGATTTCCTGTAGATAATACATAATCAGTATGATGAATTCTTTGTTGTCTTGATTTTGAATAATAATATATCTCTTGAATTTATCTAATGTGAATGTTATATGTCAAATATCTCGCTAAAATTGACTGTTAGATTATAGCTTTTCATTCTTTTGAAACAGAAGTTGTTTAAACTGGAATTTTGTCTTTTCATTAGGTGCATTGTTTATTACTGAAGTTTATGGTTTAGGTGGTCTTTAGCAAGTTAGCAACCTACATATTCTATTTCTACCTGGAGCACTTTGTTAATAGTTTAGGTGGTCTTTAGCAAGTTAGCAACCCACTGACAATTTTCTTGATTGAAATGCCTTTCAAGGTTTCAAACTCGGTCTTTGTAAGAGGCACCATGTTTATTTTCTTCTATATGAAATGGAAGAGAGCAAACCATTGTAGTACAGAAGCATGCTTTCTATCCATATTGGCTTGCTTATGCCCATGTTAACTGAATAAGGATACCTTGTATGTATGTGGCTAAATGGTATAATCTTTAGTATAATGTGATGATAAATAGGAAATTTTAAAAGTTTCCTGCAATTCTGTATGTAGGTTTTTATAGCTTGTGGGGTTGGTAATTCTTTTGGTAAAGTAGACCGATTAAAGAGGATAGTGTTATAATAGGAATTCAACTTGGTGAATAGATGACAGTAGTTTACTGGCGAAAATCTCTATGCCAGCTACATAGGAATATTTAGTAATTATGTTAGTTCTGGGATATTTCATTTTTTAGGCTCAAATAGGACACTTATTATCTACCTTGGTATCTCTATATCTTTGAAAAAAAATAAAAAGAGAATTGTGCTTTGTCAACTCCATTGTCATTCCTTGTGTTTCTTGACAAACTACTACTAAACTAATCATTTGTTTAATATTGCACTAAGTGATGATAAATGAATCTTATTTGCAATATATCTTCTTTGTGTCATGGAATCCGATGCTCTAAAGTCTATAAGTCATGATAGATACTTATGGTACAGTTGGGCTCTTTTAAATATGAGTGCACACATATATGATAGATTATATTTTCTTTGTTGTTATCAATTTCAGTTCATCCACTTACCAATCAAATCGAAGTTTATGATTATGCATTCTTTTGCCAAAAATATTACAATACTGACTTGATTAACATTGTTTTAGGAAAGTCTACTAGCGTCATCTAAAAACGGATAAAAGTTGGACAGATAAATCGAGGTCGAGTAAAGCCTATATGGATGGTGTTGCAAACTTCATTAGATTTGCATGTTAGAAAGCTTGTGCTCGTGGTAGTATTGTTTGTCCATGTAGGAGATGTGGTAATTGTTATTCATTCGAACTAGAAATTGTTCAGGAGCATCTATTGTATAATGAGTTTAGTCCCGGTTACACCGAGTGGGTTTTTCATGGGGAGAAAGTCTCTCGTATAGACCACACTCACAGTAGTTCATAACCCATTAGTGTTCCAGGTGGCTTCATGGGAGGAGATGACGTGTTTGGTTCGCTTCGAGGTGCCTTCCAGGTTACTTATGAAAACTAAAACAATGAACCGTTAAGTTTAGGAATCGAAGTGGGATCTTCAGATGAGCATAGTGAAGAGCAACAGGCTCATGGTGGGTTTGAGTTCAATAATTGTGGTGATCCTTCAGACGTCGAACATCCAGTTCGTTCTGCTATTGATGAGACGACTCAGTATCGCAATTTGATGAAAGATTACGATACTGAACTTTATCCAGGTTGTCAGAATTTCACAAAGTTAAGTTTCATGTTATATTTACTACACCTCAAATGTTTGAATGGGTGGTCTGGCAAATCTCTGACTATGTTGCTTGAGTTTATCAACATTGCATTTCCGATGTGTGCACCATTGCCATCAAATTATTATGAAGCCTTGAAGATTATCAAAGGATTGGGTCTTGGGTATGAGAAGATTCATGTTTGTCCTAATGACTGCACACTGTATTGGGGTGAGCATTTGAATGATGAATTTTATCATGCGTGTGGCGTGGCACGGTGGGTCAAAAACACAGTTGATGATGAGGATCCGTTGAATGAGATGGATGGTCAATCGAAAAAGAAAAAGCCAGCTAAGGTATTGCGTTATTTTTCACTAATACCGAGATTGAAGAGGATATATATGTCATATAAAATGGCTTCATTGATGAGATGTCATGACAAAGATCGGACAAAGGATGGGATTTTAAGAATTGGAGAGATTGTATCCCGATTTTGCAGCTGATCCTAGGAGTGTTAGGCTTGGCTTAGCTAGTGATGGGTTCAATCCCTTTCGAATAATGAGTTCAACTTATAGCACATGGCCCATTCTTTTGGTCCCATACAACTTGCTACCGTGGCTTTACATGAAGCAAACATCCTTCATTCTTTTTGAAGCCTCTAATTGAATAGTCGAAACAATTATGGGATGGTGTTGATGCATTTGATGCGTCCACCAATCAAAGCTTTAAGCTTCGCGCTTCTCTTCTTTGGACCATTAATAATTTTTCAGCCTATGCAAACTTATCTGGTTGGAGCACAAAAGGGCGGGTTGCTTGTCCATGTTGTGGGGAATCTACGCATTCTGTAAGGTTAAAGCATGGGGGAAAGTTTTGCTATATGGGTCATCGTCGATGGTTAGCAGAAAACCATGAGTTTCATTTTCAAAAGGATCAGTTTGATGGCACCATAGAGTTGGGATTTGCTCCTGTTCCACCGTCTGGGCACGATGTTTTAAGACAACTTGAGGGTGGAAACTATGGCTATGGTAAAACCTCGAAGCCTTCTAAAAAGAGGGCAAGAGAGGATGTTGGTACCTTTACGGGGCAAGTTCTAGTGGATGAAGTTGATAACCTTTTTGAGGGTGTGGACGATTTCCTTGAAAATGTTGATAATGAGGATATTCCCATGGATGAGGGAGTTGTAGATATGGTGTGGAAAAAAAGAAGCATTTTTTTTGAGTTACCATATTGGAAAGACAATCTATTGCATCATAATTTAGATGTGATGCATATAGAGAAGAATGTATGTGATAATTTGATTGGAACAATATTGAATATAGATGGTAAGACTAAAGATAATAAGAAGGCACGCCGAGATCTCGAGGAAATTAGTATTAGAAAAGACCTCCATTTAGTTGTTCTTCCTAATGAAAAAGATCACTCGCCTCCAGCATGCTACACTATGTCCACGAAGGAGAAGCAGAATTTCTTGACAGTTTTGCCAAATCTTAAAGTTCCTGACGGGTATGCATCAAACATCTCGAGATGTGTCAACCTAAAGGATCGTAAGCTGTTAATCTTAAAGAGTCATGACAGTCACATATTGATGCAAGAAATCCTTCCGATTGCTTTAAGAGCATCTTTGCCTAGACATGTTCTAGCAGTTGTTTCTGAGTTATCATCATTTTTCAATGCTTTATGCTCTAAAGCCCTTGATCCCCATGAGCTTGACTTATTGGAGTCGCGTGTTGCTTTGAAACTCTGCTATTTGGAGAAAATATTCCCCCCGGGTTTCTTTACCATTATGGTTCATCTTATCATTCACTTAGCCTCCGAGGCTAGACTTGGGGGTCCCGTACACTACAGGTGGATGTATCCTGCTGAGAGGTTAGATGTTTAAAGCTATTTTGTGCACTTTGTTTTTTTTTTGTTATATATTGGATACTTAATTTATCTTTAATTTTGTGGCTTCGCAAGGTATTTAGTGCCCTTGAAATCTTATGTACGTAATAGAAGTCAACTCGAGGGGTCAATTGCTGAAGGGTACAATGGGGAAGAGTGTCTAACATATTTCTCCCAATACTTCAAAGGTGTAGAGACAAGATTCAGCCGCCCCCAAATGAACAATGATACTGTAAATTTTTTGGATGAATACATGTTTTCCTTTGGTGGATGGATAATGGGAAAGATTGTGAGTGTTGAGCTCAATGACATGTCATTGGTTCAAGCACATCGTTATGTGATGCTCCATAATGATAATCTTTTTGACCTTCGTAGGTTAGTATCAATAAAGGAACTTAATTAGCAATAATGTGTTTAAATTGAGTTTTTATTACCTGTTGTTATCACTGTGATGGCTAACAGTTACATAAAAACATCAATTATTGCAGCGAATTTTTGGCTGCTCAAAGGCTAACCAACCGTTCCAATCGACCAATACAAAGTCTCAAACAAAAGTGGTTGGTTGAGAAATTTCCCTCAAGGCTTATGAGACAGGTTAGGCATAATAACAAGAGTATTTGATTTTTATAAGTGTTTTAAATAAAACATTGAATGTTGTTGTCTCATTTTAATTGTTGGAAAATGTTTAGGTGCCATGGATGGTGGATAACAATTATTCAGATGAACTAATTGCCTTTGCTCGAGGTCTAAATAATGTTGTTAGGAGATTCAATAGATTCAACATCAACGGCTTTAAATTCCACACAAAGGAACGTGAGAGATGTAGACGATCTCAAAATTCGGGAGTTATGGTTAAAGCGGATGATAAAATGTATTATGGTGTGCTCAACGATATCATCGAGTTGGATTACTATGGGACGTTTAAGATTGTGTTGTTCCGTTGTGATTGGGTGGATATTAATTCACCTAGGGGTTTAAAGAAAGATGCAAGTGGTTGCATTCTCGTGAACTTGATAGGTTAATACACACTAATCAGTTATTAAAGGATGACTCGTTCGTACTTTCGTCTCAAGCGAAACAAGTGTTTTATGTGCAAGACCCAACAATAAAGGAATGGTATCATGTTGTGATCACGAAGCCAAGGGATCTATATGAAATGGGGGAAAAAAGGCAGGAAGAGGATGATGACACTTACAATCAGTGCATGCCTTCTACTGTAGTGGTAGACGATCAATTAGATTGTATCTCAACTTGGGCTAGGATGGACATTGACGAAGATACCAACTAGTTTTATGTGCATTTCCGTGTAATTATATTTGGATGTGTATTTATGTGATGGACATGTGTGTCAACGAGTTTTATACAGTTTTATTGTAATCTATCGGGTTACTGTTGCTTTGTATCACACATAACAAGAGTCCATAACTTTTTTGCGTACAGTTTGTGGAATGCTACTTTAGAATGTCGTAAATTTCTGTTTTGATTGTATCATTGATTATTGCTTGTTCTTTAAATCCTATTTCAATCACTTATTTGTTCATTTGTTCTCAGGTACTCAGAAGTTATTGATTGCTGCATTTGCTGCGACCTCTTGCCCATTCCTATCTTTCTTGTGTGGTTCTTCTAATTCTTGTTAACTTTTAATGCATTTTTGATAGTGTGAGATATAATCATTTTAATGTTTTTATCAATACAGATTGCAAGATGTATAGGTCAAAAAATATCCCTCCAGCAGTTAGAGATAACATGTCAAACCAGTATGCAGCTGAGTCTTCACACCATCATGAAGATATTCACCATGAGCATGAGTATCACCTTGATGATGATCATGACTCGAAAAATGATTCTGAGACCGATATAACAACATCGGGAAGTGCGCACAATGATAGGGAACAATACGAGATAATTGGTAATTTTTGTGTTAGAATACATTCGCTCTATAACTAGTTTGAGACCGCATTGTTATACTAATTATATAATTTATGTTTTCAATGTATAGATTCTCAAAGGACGGTGAGGAAGCAAGCACATCTCTTGAGAACCTCACAAGTGTGGTCCCTTGAATGTGGGGAAAAAATTGTGGTCCACTTCAATGCACGTCATCAACCTATTAAGAAAGGTGGCCAAATGTTAAGTAGTTGGTTGGGCAAGGTAGCGAAGAGAGGGAACCTTTGTCCACTTAATTACATGGATTGGAAGAAGGTCCATTCTAGCTACAAGAAGGACCTTGTTATATTGATTTGGGTAAGTAACAACTTAATAACCATTCAATGGGTTCAATTTTTTTTGTTTTTGTTTATTCGTGGTGTTGTACATGCATAATCTCTAACACCAATAATGGTTATTTGACATCGATTTCCTTTCTGTGTGGTAGAGGAAGTTCCATTACCGTACGATTGAGGTGATAGACAACATTTTGTTAAGGATGATAGGGAAAAAATGGAGGGACTACCGATACGTGCTGAAAAAGGACTACGTAAGGAATAAAACAAAACAACAAGTTTTGAGCAATGATGTTCCAAAAGGCGTAGATCAAGACCAGTGGAAGCAACTGGTGAACTACTAGTTCTCTGACCTGAGTGAGGTTGTTTTAAGATAATAATGTTCATTTGGATTCTCATTGATTCTATTTTTCTAATAATGACTGATTATTAAATTGGTTAATTATTGGTGTAGAAATATTCGACTATAGGGACAGCGGCACGTGAAAGACAACAATGTCCTCACACGTCTGGTTCAAAGAGTTTTGCTAGACGACGGGATGAATATGTGAGTTAATTTGCTTCATTAATCCAATCTTTCATTTAATATGTAGTGTAATGAGTCACAATTTGAACTCTTTCCATACATGGTAGGAGATGACAAATGGGAATGAGTCCGGGCGCGTAGAGTTTTTTGCTGAAACTCATAAACGCAAGGGTGGGACTTTCATTGATGATGCATCACAACAATTTATGGTAAGTTGAACATCTTTAAAAATAGGGAAAAAGCTTTTTTTTTTTTTTTTATTCCTTCCTATTTTCAATTGATGTGGAATGAAAGAAATAAGAGAGCCTTCAATTAAGTAAAGAAATGTATAGCTTTCATCAAGGAGCCTCCGAATTTTTTTAATTGATATTCTGGCCATGGTCACAAAGATCTTTGTGAAAGTTAGAGATAGTCTTTTCTCTTAGATGAATTTGTTTTATCCTCTGTTTCTTTTTTTTTGTTTCCTCGTTAAGTTGATAATTGGCTACATTGTTTGGATTGTATATTTGTTTTTCTTTTGCAGGAGGTTTTATGGAAAAATAGAGGATATTCTGCCCGTTTTTCTATAAAATATGATAAGCACATTTTGTTTTATGTATATTTCGCTGTAATTAGCTACTAAATATTCGGAATGAGATATATGGTAGCAGTGAGATAACATTTTTTTAATTGGTATTTTGGCCATGGTCACAGAGATCTTTGTGAAAGTTAGAGATAGTCTTTTCTCTTAAATGAATTTGTTTTATACTCTGTTTCTTTTTTGTTGTTTCCTTGTTAAGTTGTGAATTGGCTACATTGTTTGGAATGTATATTTGTTTTTCTTTTGCAGGAGGTTTTATGGAAAAATAGGGGAAATTCTGCCCGTTTTTCTATAAAATATGATAAGCACATTTTGTTTTATGTATATTTCGTTGTAATTAGTTACTGAATATTCAGAGGAGTTTAATCTTTATTGTTTCTTAATTGTAGGTGATAGCTGAAGCTCGTGTTGCTGAACTTGTGGCAGCTTCAGGATCCTCTGATGCTAGCAATAATTTAGCAATACAAAATGAAGTCTTCACCCAACTTATGGGTGAAGAGAGTTCCGTTCGTGTCCACGGTTAGGGTTTTGGAGTTACACCCTCTGCTGTGTTTGGACTTTCAACTAAAATGAGGAATGATATGGGATACCATGGGGCCTATGCTGAAGAGATAAATAGTCTGAGAGCACAAATAGAAGAAAACAATCAACAGCATGCGCAACAAATTCAACAAATAACGGCGAGACACGATGATCAAATAAATAATATGCAATCCCAAATGGATGAGCTGAAGTGTTTACTACAGCATTTGGCTAATAGAGGACCTCATGATTGATTTCGTGATGCTAAAATAATTTTTCATACTTTTTTTTATATGAATTTTATATATGAACTATGATTTTTTTTTTTGTGTAACTAAGACGTTTGTGTTGACTGAATGAATTTTTATGGATGTTTGATGCATTTTATATATCGAAGAACATTTGAAATTTTTGGTATTTTATGGTATATTTTATTTATTGAACGGTGAGTATTGATATTTAAGTCAAAATAATGTAAAAACACAATTAAAATCGTATTTTTAGCTGCACTTTAAAGGGTCGTAATATGCCGGTATAAGCAGGGGCTAGAAACTATACTTTCCCGGCGCTTAAAATCCCCGCTATATAACGGCGCTTGTAAGTGGCGCTATATACCGGCGCTTAAAATCCCCGCTATATACCAGCGCTTCTAAGTACAGCTATATACCAGTGCCTAAATATCGGTGCTTTTAAGCGCCGCTATATACCAGCGCTTAAAAGCGCCGAAAAAAATGCATATTGTGGCACTTTTTCAAAGCGCTGGTATTTGCGTTTCGACACCACACATTCCAGTACTTGATCCGGCGCTTGCGAAAAGCACCGGAAATTTATTTTTCGGCGCTTAAAAGGGCCGGAATATGCAAAAAAAAGTGTCGGCGATAACTATTTTTCTTGTAGTGACATCTTATTAAATAATAAATATCATAACATAGAACAATATAAGAAAATATACCCAGCACACTGGTTGCTAAGGCAAGGTGAAGAAAATGATAAAATCACAATTAATTAAAAAAAGGTCTACCATTTAGTTTTTATTGATTAATAGTTTACCATTTAGTACACGGCAAACAAAAGAATTCTACAGTCTACAAGCTACCCCTACACTATTACTATCTCTGATAAAGTTTATTTCTCATTTTGAAACTTTAGATTTGAAAGAAATTTTAATTTTCTCTTCTACCACAACTGGGAAAGCAAAAAAGAATTTCATCTTTCATCATGATACAAACTGGATAATATATGAAAACCCAGAATATAAATATTTTTTAGAAACAAAATACAAACAATTCAATCCAATTTGTGGTTTACATATATTCAAACCAATCAATTTACAATACAAGTAAAGCAAGAGCTCAGAAACAAGTAAAGAATTCAACCTTCTAGGTAATTAAAACATTGGTTTCAAACTTGGTACTGTTTGTTTTCGAAAAGGAAAAGCGTAAAAGGAAAAGGAAAAGTGGAAAACCAGGCCAGTACTTTCTAAGAAAAAGGAAGACTGCATAGTCCTGCATACCTTTCTGGCTTTCTCTCACCAAACTTCACATTCGCCACCTGGCTTTCTTTCAAGAGAAAACGATAGCCCCACAAAGAAATGAAGAAAGATATAATGGGGAGACTGAAATTCTCAATCAGAGAGGCTAGGTTTAGTGAATTATAATTTCTTTTTCCCAAAATACCCATCATTCTATTATCTAATTACAACAAGCTATGCCCTGTTTGGCTGTTTGGATTTGGACTGTGCTACATATAATTTTACTCATTCATTATACTATAATTATTTAAACACAATTTTATATTTAATAAATATAGTATATATATAATATAATTATATATTTGATCGGGTTATCGGTTTGGGTCGGTTTGAAAATTTTGAACCCATAACCCAACCCAACCCATCGAGTTCAAAAAAATTTCAACCCAACCCAACCCAACTTCTAAAAAGACCCAACCCAACCCATTGTATCGGTTTGGGTCAGGTCCACGGGTCAACCGGGTTCCATGCTCACCCCTATTTAAAACCATCAAGCTCATTTCATTTGAAAGCTCTAGCTAAGGGTCATACTCCTCTTTAGATTTCAAGGCACTAAACAATATGGCTTGCTCAGATAAAAGTGTGGATAGCTAAACCAAACATTAGCATATTCAAGCTTGACTTAATTAGATTTTGAAAAAATATAGAATTAACACTAGTGCAATATTTTTAAGCTGTAACAACAACAAAATTGATAATTAATAGACCCAAATTCAAACTTCCAAACCCATTATTTCCATTCATTTCATTTTTTTCTAACAAAGTGCAAACCAGGAATATACAAAAGTCCATATCTATATGCAAAGCTCAAGAAAAATCAAATAGATTGCATACCTTATGTATCAATATGAGATGTAAATGGCTTAACAATGTCACCAACAGCTAAACTTTCTCGCACTTATTATAGAAAACCTGAAAATATTATTGCTTGTCCCTGACATCTTGCACTTCTTTCTCTAAATTAATAACCCTTTAACGTTGTTCCTTTTGTTATTATATGATATGAGCTGTGCTTGTAGAACCCTTGGTGTAACCATGTAGTGTAATCTCTTTTTGGTTGTGTTCTTTTTTATGGTTCTATGAATTTCTTTTACTAATAACTCGCATTCAAAATTTACACAAGTATATGATAAGTGCTTAAATATTTGTATTTAAGCCCCTTAATTTACATTTGTTAAGTTCCTAGTCGTGTTATTTTATTTCTTTTCTGTGTTTTCCTAGAATATTGAAGAAAAGGGAGCATTATCAGGATTGGAAACCAAACACTTGCAAGAACTGGCAGATACATAGTGCGACTGAGCATAGAAAAGTGCGATCGAGCGCACCAGCACTCGTGCGCACAAGAAGAAGGCTCGAGCTCAACCTTACGCTCGAGTGCACCACCATGAGATTGAGCACACACATGCAGTAAAACGGCAGAACCTATTTTGGAAAGTAGGGTTGGGGTCTTGTTTTGGAAGTTAGGGTTTCCAGGTGTCCTTAAAACCCTATAAATAGACCCTTAAAATACAAAAACGAGATCTTCATTTTAGTTTTAGTTTTTGAGGCCGGCGAGAGACTGGGAGACGAATTGATGACTCTTCTCCATAGTGTTTTCGGGTTTCTTCTTTCCTTTATTTTGTTTTATGAAGATGTTTAGCATCATAACTATGTGTAACTAACTTCTTAGTAAGGGCTTGATTGAAACCCTAATCATGTTTACTCAATAATTCAGTATTGGCGCCTCTGCGATATTTATGTTGTGATTCTTAACTTGATTAATGCCTGCTTTTATTCAAATTCCTCATATGTGTTTACCTGATCAACATATGCATGTGATATGGATTAGTTAGTTAAATCAATTTGGATGACCGAGTCCTGGGTTTAACAATAGTAACAAAAGAAATCCACGCCGGGTTCTTAAGTTAATCAACATGGAGAACCTAGAGTATACACCAAGCGCTAGGTCGCATGTGGTTCTTGTTGCACGATTATATACCTAAATAAATAAGTAAATAATCGCACTCATTTTACTTGCAAGTGCACAAGTTCTGTGGTAGCATAGTGTGCAAGTGCGTGATCATTTCCACAGGGATTGGTGAATTTCTATCTAGAATGAGTTTCTTTAACTTTAAAAGAGAAATAACAGTTTGAGTGTGAGTAAATAACAATAATGAGAACATAGGGCTACGATATCCACCACTAATTATACTTTCCCACTAACTAAGGTTTCAATGCTCTAGCTTTATCATGAATATCTAATGGTTGCCAACCTAAGGGCTTGGTCCACACCTTAGGCTATTGATCTCCCTATGCAACGAGTTAGGCATGGTGTATACTCTAACTCTTTTCTCTCTTAAGGGATTCAGCATGGGTGTATACTGAGTTGTTCCTTATGAGAGCATGAGTGATGTGGAGATCGGCAACCACACGAGACCTAGGGCTTGGTCCGCTCCCGGTTTGCCATGTTGATTAACCCGAGTATCCGGATAAGATATCCCTTGTTACTAATGTTGATCCCAGGACTCGGTCATCTAAATTGATTCGACTAACCTATCCATGCCATATGCATACGTTGATCAAGCACATACATATGAGGAATGTAAATATAAACAGACATTAATCAAGTTAAACATTCTAACAAGGCATTAACAAAGATAATCAATGAATATATATGTGGAAAAGCATAACTAGGGCTTCAATCAAGCCCTATAGGTGTTTAGTTACACATGCCGAATGAAGTAAACATATTCATAAAATAAAAGGGAAAGAGTAAACTCGAGAGAAGAGGCGTCAATTCTCTCCAAAAGCTTACAACTCCAAACTGAACAAAAGGTAAAAGAAAGGATGTCTTCTTTGTGTGTTTTACATGTGTATTTATAGGGGCTGAATAATCCTAGAAGGCTCATGAATTCCTAAACTTTCCTAAAACACAAAACTCTTTCATTTCCAAAACTGGTTCTGCCACTTTACTGTTCACGCCCATACAGGTGCGCTCGATCGCACACGTGGTGCGCTCGATCGCAATTATGCACTCGATCTGGCCTGTGTGCTCGATTGCTGCTGCGCTCAATCACCCGTGCAGGCATGTGCTGTTCTGCTTGATCACATGCCTGGTGCGCTCGATCGCATTCCAGGCAACAGCTGCTCCAGGATTTTCCAGTTTTCTTCCTTTTAAGCTTCAAAATGCTTCTTTCTTCTCCAAAACCCTATAAAAGCATGTAAAACACAGAAATGAAGTAAAATGAACTAAATTAACATAAAATAGGACTTAACAAATGTAAATGAAGGGGCTTAAATATGAATATTTAAGCACTTATCACACCCCCAAACTTACATATTGCTAGTCTCTTAGCAATACAAAACTAAAAACTAAGTGAAGAACAAAATTAAAGATAAATTCATTTCCATGATACTCAGAATTTTGGGTTGTGCATAAAACCATAATAATTGTTCATGAGTAAGCTTATAATAAAAACATATTTTTGGATTGAAAAAGGACTTTCAAAAGCTTTATGTTACTTACCTAAGGTTGACTTAAGGCATCACAAGTTTGATTTGTGTGTGATGAATTAGCACATATAAGATGGGGTTTTCACATAATTTTAGTGGATGATGTTTCGGTGCCCAAACTTTTATCAAATTTCTTATCAAAGAGAACAAAATGGCATAATACTTGCTTCTTTTTCTTTTCCTTTTATCATGCGATCTTTGCCATGTTGAGTTCTATCTAGCTTTCTATTTGACCCTTGTAACGAGCATTTGGCCAATGACTCCCAAACCAGATGGTTTTAGGGCATTAGGTGTAAAGACACCCCTAAAGACTTACTAGCTCGAGTAAAAAGGCTACGAAACTTAACAAGTTTTTTTTTTAATGCTTCTTAATGAAACTCCCACCTTTTGATGTGAACACTCGATGCTTACTGAGGCAAGAGGCCCAATTACTCAGTGGAAAGTTGATTTTTGGAAGCTTTTTGATTTTCTTTTCGCATGATGGACATATATTTTTTTTTCTTTATTTTTCTTATGCCAAAGGGTTCTTTTCAACAAGTTATCCGACTACAGTTTAGGTAATGGAAACATATACACAAGAATTATATGTCATACCTTACACAAATGCGTGCTAAATGTGCTCGTGCCATTTTGGATCAAACTCGTGAGTTCTTAGGTGCCTTGAGGTAGGTAACTAAAATTTGTAAAATTCTTAAAACAAGACTATGTGTTCTAGTTTGTAAGCTTACTAATGAAGTGTTATCAAATTTTCAAATCAATCAAAATTTTTTGTTTACCAAAAGGACATGCTTTTATCTTTAAAAAAAAAAATCTGGGACTTAGTGTGTGGATGTATTTCAAGTGTGTGTGTGATAGTATCTAGTATCTCCCACTACCCCCAAACTTAAAATACACATTGTCCTCAATGCGTGTGAGGCATGGAAAGATCTGACCTGGGAGATGGAGAACTCAGTTGTTTGCTTGCTTTTCTACGCCGCCAAACATGAATTGGATGCACTCACTGAGTACCTGACAAAGAAAAAATAAAAATTGTGTCAGAAAACAAAATATAAACAATAGACATGTAAATATAACTATTACTAAAAGAAAAGTACTAAAATGAAAAGGATATGTCTGGGGTGCCTCCCATGAGCGCTAAGTTTAATGTCTTCAGCCGGACAGAGTATCCTCTCTCTGCTGATCATCATGTGGTGCAGACTGTTTGCTTAGGTAGTGGAGTTTAGCTTCTGGAGTAAATGCGCTCGATTGCAAGGTGTAGATGCGCTCGATCGCAATGCATCAAGTAGTGACGTTATGTGCAATAGAAACTGGGAATTCAAGTGGGTTAGGTGTCTGTGGATCAGCTATATATTGGACAGTTTGAAGTGTCAAGTCCTCGTCGCGAGGAGGTATGGTGAGATCGAGGTATGGTTTGACTCGGTGTCCATTGACTGTAAATGTCTGATTGCTATTCGAGTCATGAATCTCCAAGGCTCCATGAGGAAAGACCGTGGTGATCACATACGGACCAGCCCAACCGGATTTTAGTTTGCCTGGGAATAGCCTTAATCTTGAATTGTAGAGTAGCACCCTTTGTCCTCTATGAAACTCTTTACGCACTAGTTACTTGTCATGATAGGCTTTTTTATGTTCTTTATAGAGCTTGGCATTTTCATAGGCGTCATATCTTAGTTCCTCTAGCTCATTTAAATGCAGCTTCCTCTTCTCTCTCGCTTGTTTCATATCAAAATTGAATTGCTTTATGACCCAATATTCTCGATGCTCTAATTCTACCGGAAGATGGCATGCTTTCCCAAAGACTAGGTGGTATGGAGACATGCCAATTGGAGTTTTATAAGCAGTCCGATATGCCCATAGAGCATCATTTAGGTGCAAAGACCAATCCTTCCGATTAGGCTGTACAGTCCTCTCTAGGATTCCTTTGATCTCTCGGTTTCTTATCTCCACTTGGCTACTGGTTTGAGGATGATAAGGGGTGCCAACTTTATGAGTGATCCCATATTTCCGGAGTATTGCGACAAAAGAGCGATGATGGAAGTGGCTGCCCCCATCACTGATGATTGCTCTTGAAGTCCCAAACCTGGTAAAGATGTTAGCCTGTAAAAACTTGACAACTACTTTGTGATCATTAGTCTTTGAGGGGACAGCCTTGACCCATTTGGACACATAATCCACACCCACTAGAATATATAAATACCCAAAGGAGTTAGGAAATGGACCCATGAAATCAATGCCTCATACATCGAAAAGTTCTACTATATGAATATTTTGGAGGGGCATTTAATTTCGGGAAGAGATGTTACTTGTCCGTTGGCATCTATCACATGAGCTGCAAAAGGAGAAAGCATCTTTAAACAAGTTAGGCCAATAAAAACCAGATTGTAATACTTTAAGAGCTGTTTGCTTAGCCCCAAAATGTCCTCCACAAGCCAACTGATGGCAGTGTTGTAATAGGCTCAAGTGCTCCTCTTCCAAGACACATCGTCTGATGATTTGATCAGGGCATAATTTGAAAATGTAAGGATCATCCCAATGGTAGTGTCTAGACATGGATATTAGCCGCTTCTTTTCTTGTGTGGTCATATCTGGGGGAAAAACCTTAGTAGTTAGATAATTGACAATATCAGCATACCATGAAAGTTTTACCTCTAGTGTGAATAGTTGCTCATCAGGGAAGTTCTTATTTAAAGGTAGCTCATTGTCATCATTCTCATAGAGTAACCTTGTTAAATGATCTGCAACTACATTCTCACTGCCTTTCTTATCTTTGATCTCTAAATCAAATTCTTGTAATAGGAGCACCCATCTGATTAGCCTAGGCTTTGCATCTTTCTTAGAAAACAGTTATCTCAAAGTAGCATGGTCAGTGAATACAATAACTTTAGATCCAATAAGATATGATCTAAACTTCTCTAAGGCAAAAATAATAGCTAACAATTCTTTTTCAGTAGTAGAATAGTTAAGCTGAGCATCATTTAAAGTTCTGGAAGCATAACAAATAGCATGAGGTACCTTATTGACTCTTTAACCTAAGACAGCTCCCAAGGCGAAGTCACTGGCATCGCACATTAATTCAAATGGAAGATTCCAATCTGGTGCCATCATTATTGGAGCAGAGGTGAGCACATTTTTCAATGTGTTGAAAGCTGTCATACAGTTATTATTCCATTCAAATTTTGTATCTTTAGTTAACAATGCACAAAGGGGTCTCGAGATCTTTAAAAAATCCTTGATGAATCTTCTATAGAAACCCGCATGTCCAAGGAAACTCCTAATACCCTTAACTATGAGAGGAGAAGGTAGCTTTGAAATGATGTCTATTTTGGCCTTGTCTACCTCAATACCTTTGTTGGAGATGGAATGACCCAACACAATGCCACGTTGGACCATAAAGTGACATTTCTCCCAATTCAACACTAAATTGCTCTCTTCATATCTCTTTAGGACATTTTCCAAATGATTTAAGCATTCATCAAAATTAGAACCAAAAACACTGAAATCATACATGAATACCTCAATGTATTTCTCTACCATATCAAAAAATATGCTCATCATACATCTTTGAAAAGTGGCTGGTGCGTTGCATAAACTGAATGGCATCCTTCGATAAGCAAATGTATCGAAAAGACATGTGAAGGTAGTCTTTTCTTGATCCTCAGGTGCTTTGGCAATTTGGTTGTACCCACTGTACCCATCCAAGAAGCAGTAATAGTTATGACCGGCCAATCTTTCTAACATCTGATCAATGAATGGCAAGGGGAAGTGATCTTTTTTGGTTACTTTGTTTAATCTTCGGTAATCAATACAGACCCTCCAACCAGTTGTCTTTCTTGTAGGTATGAGCTCCTCATTTTCATTTTTCACAACGGTAATCTCACTCTTTTTCGGAACAACTTGGACCGGACTTACCCATTTACTGTCTAAGATGGGGTAGATAATGCCAACATCTAGTAGTTTTAATACCTCGGCCTTTACTACCTCTTTCATGTGTGGGTTAAGTCTTCTTTGAGCATCTTGAGTGGGCCTTGCTCCATCTTCAAGGTAAATATTAGCTGGACTTATTCCCTTAATGTCAGCAATGGTCCATCCATTAGCAGATTTATGCTCCCTAAGAACTCTTAACAATTTCTCTTTTTCTCCAATACTCAAATTAGCAGCCACGATCACAGGTAAAGCCTCTTTTTCTCCTAGATAGGCATAAGTTAGGTGTTTTGGCAACTACTTTAATTCCAAAGTTGGTGCCTGGGCAATTGATGGTAAAAGAGTAGCATTAGTAGGTATAAGAGATTCAAATGGAGGAGCATACTTACTTGAGTGTTTTGGAGAAGCTTCAAGGTGGTGCACAGCTTTGATGATGTCATCTGTAACATCTTCAGGTTCTTGCTCAATATCCATTATTGTAAAGCTATGAGTGATAGTAATCTCTAATGGATCATCGTGCTGGACCTGAAAAGCTTTCTCAACAAAACTTTGCATCATACTTACATTAACACATTCCATGTCATCTAGAGGTAGCTTTAATGCATCAAATATTTTAAATTCTATTTTCTCACCATTGATCTTCATACTTACTATGCTCTTTTTCACACAAATCTTAGTATCGGTAGTTCTCATGAAGGGTCTCCCTAATATGATGGGCAGGGGTAATGGCATAAGGCATTCCTCCATATCCAGTACAATGAAATCAGCAGGCAAAATGAATTCTCCTACCTTAACTAGGACATCCTCAAGAATACCTCTAGGTCTTTTAATACTCCTATCTGCCAATTGTAAGGTGATGGAAGTCGGCTGTAGGTCCCCCAAACCTAGGGTTTTGAATACCGTGTATGGTAATAAGTTTACACCCGCTCCTAAATCTAGTAATGCTTTTTCAAACAGCTGATCACTTATTCTGTAGGGAATAGTAAAACTACTCGGATCTTTCAGTTTTGGCGGGAGTTTTCTTAATAGTACAACACTTGCTTCTTCAGTTAATGCTATAGTTTCATGCTCTTGAAATTTTCTCTTATGAGTGCAACAATCTTTTAGGAACTTAGCATAAGCAGGTATTTGGTGAATTGCATCTAATAAATGAACATTAATTTCAACTTTCCGCAAGGTTTCAAAAATATCAATCAGTTTATTGTCTTTCTTTTGTTTTACTAACCTTTGCAGGAAGGGTGAAGCATTCACCTTCTCTATTTCACTTACCCTTGGTGCCGATGGTTTCTCTTTGGATGCTGTTGTAGATTCATCAGACCCTATCACCTTGCCATTTCTCAAAGTTGTGACAACTTTCAGTTGTTGATGCCCCCCCAGGGTTGGTTAGTGTTTGAGCTGGAAGCTCACCTTGCTTTCTTTCACTTAGCTCCTTAGCCAATTGCCCCATTGTTTTTCTAGCCTTTGAGTGGTTTGTTTTTGGTGATCTAATGAAGTCATTAATGTTATCATTAGTTGCTGTTGTTGAGTGGCTAATTGCTTTACAAGACTTTCTAGACCATCCTTCTTAGGTTCTGGAATGGGTTGGGCTGCTTTATAGAAGTTCCTTTGTTGCCCTTGAAGGTTCAAGGTGTTTTGATTATTGCTCCATGAGAGATTGGGGTGGTCTCACCATCCAGGGTTGTATGTATTTGCATATGCACTGTTTGGTCTCACATAGTTTGCTTGCTCGGGATCTATAGATGAATACAAATGGCAGGTCTCAGTAGTGTGATCAAATTGAGAACATAAAGCACATACCTAGCTTTGTGTAGCTTGTGGTCGAGGAGAGATATTTTGAGTAGACATGGCTTTTACAATCATATCTAGCCTCATATCTAGCTTCCTCTCCAAAGCAGCTATTTGGGCAGAAGGTCCACCATTCAGAGTAACCTCATATATACCTTTGCTCTTGACTCCTTGTCTACCTCTAGAGGAGAATTGTTGGGTATGCTCACTCAATGCCTCAAACAGCTCCATGGCTTCTTCACTACTCTTCTCCATCAGCACACCTCCACAACCAGAATCAGCAATACCTTTATTTATGTCATTTAGACCTTCATAAAAGGCTAGTACCAGCTCATCTTGAGGTAAGTTGTGGTGTGGGCAGTTGAGTAGTAGCTCATTGAAGTGTCCCTATGCCTCAAAGAACAGATCTCCATCCCTTTGTTGGAAAGATTGGATCTCTTTCCCTATTTGCCTCGTCTTTTAAGCTGGGAAGAACTTCCTTAGGAATTTGCCACCCAACTCCTCCCAAGTGTGGATTGAAACTGCAGGCAAAGAATTGTACCATAGCTTAGCATTATCTTTTAAGGAAAAGAGAAATAGAATTAACCTTATTCCTTCTTGGTCTAGGCCCTGGATGTGCTGGAATTTGCAGAGATCAAAGAATTCCTGAAGGTGCAAGTGTGGATCCTCTGCTGTTGTACCCCTAAAGTGAGTCAAAGCATTGAGTATATGTAAGGATATGTAATAGTTGCCCTCTGCTTTAGGTTGATATGCAATGCATGAAGGATGGTTGAGGTTCTGTGGGATGAAGGATTGCTTCATCGGTCTTCGTGCAGGTGGTTGCTGGATTTCTAGTTGTTCCGCCATTGGTGCTTCTTTCGTGAATTCCTTTTCTTCCTCCTCAAAGTTGTCTCTAAGATTTTGTCGGATGGTCCACTCAAGCTTGGGATCAAGGGGAAAGATTGTTGGATGTTAGGATCGAAGTCCATGCATGAATCAGGTAAAACAGCTTTATTGCAGTAGTTCAACTTAGCTACTCGGGTAACTCCCTGTTCTATTTGCGCTCGATCGCACAGAAGGTTGCGATCGATCGCAAGTATTACAGAACCACTGATTAGGGTTTGATGTACCTGAAACAAAAAAGAAATCGATTAGGGTTTGATGAAAAGCAAAAATAATGATGGGAAATAAAAAAAAACGATGATTAAACTAAACGAAAGAAATCATAAAATGAAATTTAGTGCAATCCCCGGCAACGGTGCCAAAAACTTGTTGCACAATTATATACCTAAATAAATAAGTAAATAATCACACTCGTTTTACTTGCAAGTGCACAAGGTCTGTGGTAGTATAGTGTGCAAGTGCGAGATCATTTCCACAGAGATTGGTGAATTTCTATCTAGAATGAGTTTCTTTAAGTTTATAAGAGAAATAACAGTTTGAGTGTGAGTAAATAAAAATAATGAGAACATAGGGCTACGATATCCACCAGTAATTATACTTTCCCACTAACTAAGGTTTCAATGCTCTAGCCTTATCATGAATATCTAATGGTTGCCAACCTAAGGGCTTGGTCCACACCTTAGGCTATTGATCTCCCTATACAACGAGTTAGGCATGGTGTATACTCTAACTCTTTTCTCTCTTAAGGGATTCAGCATGGGTGTATACTGAGTTGTTCCTTACGAGAGCATGAGGGCTGTGGAGATCGGCAACCACACGGGACCTAGGGCTTGGTCCGCTCCCGGTTTGCCATGTTGATTAACCCGGGCATCCGGATAAGATATCCCTTGTTACTAATGTTGAACCCAGGACTCGGTCATCCAAATTGATTCGACTAACCTATCCATGCCATATGCATACGTTGATCAAGCACATACATATGAGGAATGTAAATATAAATAAACAATAATCAAGTTAAACATTCTAACAAGGCTTTAGCAAAGATAATCAATAAATATATATGTGGAAAAGCATAACTAGGGCTTCAATCGAGCCCTATAGGTGTTTAGTTACACATGCTAAATGAAGTAAACATATTCATAAAATAAAAGGGAAAGAGTAAACCTGAGAGAAGAGGTGTTAATTCTCTCCCAAAGCTTACAACTCCAAACTAAACAAAAGGTAAAAGAAAAGATGTCTTCTTTATGTGTTTTACAAGTGTATTTATAGGGGCTGAATAATCCTAGAAGGCTAATGAATTCCTAAACTTTCCTAAAACACAAAACTCTTTTATTTCCAAAACTGGTTCTGCCACTTTACTGTTCACGCTCGTACAGGTGCTCTCGATTGCACACGCGGTGCGCTCGATCACAATTATGCACTCGGTCTGGCCTGTGTGCTCAATTGTTGCTGCACTGGATCACCTGTGCGCGCATGTGCTGTTGTGCTCGATCGCATGCCTGGTGCGCTTGATCGCATTCCAGGCAGCAGCTGCTCCAGGATTTTCCAGTTTTCTTCCTTTTAAGCTTCAAAATGCTTCTTTCTTCTCCAAAACCCTATAAAAGCATGTAAAGCACATAAATGAAGTAAAATGAACTAAATTAACATAAAATAGGACTTAACAAATGTAAATGAAGGGGATTAAATATGAATATTTAAGCACTTATCAGTTATCAATTTCCACAGATCTTATGCTCTCTTAAGGAACAACTCAGTATACACCATGCTGAATCCCTTAAGAAAGAAAGGAGTTAGAGTATACACCATGCCTAACTTGTTGCTTAGGGAAATTAATAGTTTAAGGAGTATACACCATGCCCTTAGGTTGACAAACATTAGGTATTCATAGTGTGAGTAAAGCATTGGCATATTGTTTTGTTATGGTAGCATGATTAGTGGTGGATATCAAGTCCCTATGCCTTTATCCTTATCAATCCAAACTCAATATTTATTTCTATCGTTTTATATTACGAAACTAATTCTAAAAGGAAATTCACCAATTCCTATGGAAATGATCTCACATTTGCACACTATGCTACTGTTAACCTTGTGCACTTGCAAGTAAAACCGTTCAAATATTTGGTTATTAATTTAGGTAGATTTTTGCACGACAAGTTTTGGTGCTGTTGCCGGGGATTACGCTAAATTTCTCTTTAGAATTATTTTTCGTTCAGTTTTATTTTTTTGTTCTATTTTATTATGTTTCATCAAAAACCTAATTTATTTCTTCTTTTTGTTTTCTGTTGTTCTGTTTTAGGTGTGCAGCAGAGTAATCTCTGGCACTGCGATCGAGTGCAGTGCTTGGTGCGATCAAGCTCACTCGAGGTAGAGACTACCCGAGCAGCAGCACTGAACTTACTGCACTGAAGCAGTCAGCTAATTCATGTAAGGGCTTTGATCCAAGAATCCAACCTTTTTTCCACATCGATACAGAGCTTGAGCGAACCATTCGACAAAGGCTTAGAGACGACGTTGGAGAGGTAGAAGAGGAATTCGAGGCAGAAGCATAAATGGGGAAACAGCTTGATAACCAACCGCCACCAGAGCAAAGACCCATGAAGTAATCCTTCATTCCACGGAACCTCGACCAGCCCTCATGCATTGCTTACCAACCTGAGGCGGAAGGCAATTATTACATATCCCTGCAAATACTCAGTGCTTTAACTCATTTCAGGGGTACACCTGCTGAGGACCCACACTTGCACCTTCAGGAATTCTTTGATCTCTGCAAGTTCTAGCATATCCGGGGCCTAGATCAAGAGGGAATCAGGTTAATTCTTTTCCCTTTTTCATTAATAGATAATGCTAAGTTGTGTTATTATTCATTGCCTGCAGTGTCCATCCATACCTGGGAAGAACTATCAAATTTCTTCCTAAGGAAGTTTCTTCCAGCACAAAAGACAAGATAAATGAGGAAGGAGATTTAATCTTTCCAATAAAAAGATGGTGACCTGTTCTTTGAAGCATGGGGACACTTCAATGAGCTGCTACTCAAATGCCCACATCACAATCTACCTCAGGATGAACTGGTATAGGCTTTCTATGAAGGTTTGAGTGATATTAATAAAAGTATTGTGGATTCAGGTTGTGGATGTGTGTTGATGGAAAAGAGCAGTGAAGAAGTCATGGAGCTGTTTGAGACATTAAGTGAGCACACTCAGCAATTCTCCTCTAGAGGTAGACAAGGAGTTAAGAGCAAAGGTATATATGAGGTGACTTTAGATGGTGGATCCTCAAATCAAATGGCCGCTGTGGAGAGGAAGCTAGATTTGCTTGTAAAAGCCATGAATGCTCAGAATGCTTCACCAAGTCCACAAGCTACACCACTCTAGGTATGTGCTATATGTTCTCATTTTGATCACACTACTGAAGCTTAACCTTTGTATTCATCTGCAAATCTAGAGCAAGCAAACTATGTGGGACCAAATAACTATCCTCCCAAGAACAATCCGTATGGAAATACCTACAATCCTGGATTGAAAAACCACCCCAACTTTTCATGAAACAACAATCAGAATACCCTGAATCTTCAAGGGTAGCAAAGGAACTCCCAACAAGCAGGCCAACCAGTTCCGGAATCAAAGAAAAGTGACCAAGAGAGTCTTGTGAGGCAATTAGCCACTCAATAACAGCAACTGATGACTTCACAAGATCAGTTTATGGCAAAGGAAAGAAAATTTGGGACTGAGCAAAGACAAACAAATGCAAATCATGAGCAAGCTATTCAAAGACTAGAAACCTAAGTGGGGCAATTGGCTAAGGAGTTGAGTGGAAAAAAGCAGGGTGAACTTCCAGCCCAAACGCTACCTAATCCAAGAGGACATCAGCAACTTAATGCCATGACAACTCTCAGAAATGGTAAGATCATAGGCACTGATGAGCCCGCATAAGCATCTCCAAATAAAGCATCCACATCAAAGGTAAGTGAGATGGAGAAGGTGAATGCACCACCCTTCCCTCAAAGTTTAGTAAAGCCAAAGAAAGAGAATAAATTGCTTGATATTTTTGAAACTTTGAGAAAAGTAGAGATAAACATTCCTTTATTAAATGCAATTCGACAAATTCGTGCTTATACTAAATTTTTGAAAGATTGTTACACTAACAAAAGGAAGTTTCAGGAGCATGAAACAGTGGCTTTAACTGAAGAGGTAAGCGTAGTGTTGTTAAGGAAATTACCACCAAAGCTAGAAGATCCAAGTAGTTTTACCATTCCTTGTAGGATAGATGACTAGTTTTTTGAGCATGCACTACTGGATCTAGGGGCGAGTGTCAATCTGCTACCATACACTATATTTGAGACAATGGGTTTGGGGGAGCTTTAACCAACTTCCATCACCTTGTAACTAGCAGATAGAAGCATCAAACGACCAAGATGTATTCTTGAGGATATCTTGATGAAGGTAGGTGAATTTATTTTACCTACTGATTTTATTGTATTAGATATAGAAGAATGTCCTAGGCCATTACCTTTGGCCATCATCTTAGGAAGACCCTTTATAAGAACTACTAATACAAATATTTGTGTGAAAAAGGGTATTGTCAGTATGAAGGTAAATGGTGAGAATATAGAATTCAAAATATTTGATGCATTAAATTCACCCCAAGATGACATGGAATGTGTTAATGTATATATGATGCAAGGTGTTGTTGAGCAAGCTTTTTAGGTCCATCACATGGATCCATTGGAGACCACCCTTATTTATGGTTCCGACAGCACGCAAACATTCACATCTGCTCAATATGCAGCAAAACCAAGAGCACTTGAGTCACATGTGGTAGACTTTAAGTACCCCCTGCCAAAAGACTAACACTAAAGCTACTATAGAGAGCGTTTGAGCAGTCCATGCTCTGATAGATATATAGCTCAAACGCCTCTATTGAGGTCAGTAGTACTGAGGCCACTGAGTACGGTACAGTTTTATTTCTTTTTGCTAATTGTTTTTCATTATTTTCACTTTTTTCTTCCTTTTTATAGTTCATTTAGTGGTTCAACACTTTCTGTCCTTACGATCGAGTGCACTCCATAGTGCACTCAAGTGCACTCCATAGTGCACTCAAGTGCACTCCATAGTGCACTCAAGTGCACTCTCGCCATGCACCCAATGGCACGCGAGTGCAATCACATGCGCACACCTGCGCACAAGTGTGAGCGAGCGCACTCCACCGTGTGATCGAGCGCACTTGGGGCAGAGAGTCATGTGTTTATTTTAAGTCATTTGATTCTGTTGCACCTTTTCACTTTCACTCTCACATATTTCACTTTCGCACTCTCAAACCCATTTTCTGCACTCACTAACCCCACCCACGCCAAGACACTCCTTGCACTCACAACACTCATCCCCACTTACCACCACACACCACCGTCCAAACTCCCTACGCCACCGCTCACACCCACGTACACACCAGGTATTACCTTAGGCCCGTCTTGCCCTTCACTTCCCATATCATCCCATTTTCGGGTGTTCTTTGACTTAATTGTTGTTTTTATTAATTGAATTCATATGTATTAGTTTTCTTGTGCTCTTGGGTTGTTTCTGGTGGTTTTTTGGGAGGTTGAGACCTTTTTACAGTGTTGCCCATCCATTAGTTTACAGATCACCCACAAGTTGTTCGATAAAAATCCTCAATCACATATCAGTTAGGGTGATAGAGCGCAGGGAGTAGTTCAATCGAGTGCATAGGCAAAGTGCGATCAAGCGCACATTACTAAGATGTAGCTCAAACTCTGCAAAACCTTGTCCAGGATGCCTAAGCACACTACTTCTACCTCCCGTGCCTCGAGAAGCCGCACACAGTCGTCCCAGCCTAGCTTCGAACAACGGGAGATCTTATTCAAAACTACATTCAACATTAATGATGACTTCAAGAACTTTGAAGCAACTCAATGGGTTGTCTAGGAATTCAAGAGCCGTGGATTGAAGAGGCTGTTCAAGCCTGTCAGCTCTACTGCCTACACCCGGTTCATGGTTCAATTTTATGAGAATCTATCTTTCGACTGTAGAAAACCAAGGGTCTTGTCCTCATTTGTTCAGGGTAAGTACACTAACGTGACATCTGCAGATATAGTTGTTCCCTCTATTGTTCTGATGAGTCTCCTCTTGAGGATGCCCAGATAGATGAGCAGTCGGAATCCTTTTCCTTGTCCACCATCATTGAGGACATGTGTGCTGAGTAGTATGCCGATCGGCACAACAATACTGGGAACCGATTCAAGTTGCCTCCACGACTCTGGCTCGTGGATTCCATTCTTCAGCGTAATGTGTGCCGATTGGGACACAAGACTCAGAGGTGTGACTAGTTCTTCCGGGCCCTTTATACATTTCACAGAGGCCATTGGTACTTCATCCCTGCTATCATTTGGAGCCAAATCCATAAGTTCTGGGACCATGTCCATGCACGCTAGGTCACCACTGCGAATGCTTGGGGGATCCCATTCCTGTTCTTCCTCTCATATATTTTCAAGAAGAAGGGAATCAAGGGCTCATCCATCGATGGACCAGTCCGAGACCACCTATTCTTTGGGAATGGTCAGTGAACCCAGAGCCAGTCACATATGCAAAGAGGACTCCGCGGGTATGCACCTGCTGCTAAGAGAGTGGAGGATGATCCTATATAGACTGAAGACCCAGCAGCGAGCCAGACATGGGAGGAGGACCATACTGTCATGGGACCCACAGAGTACCAGTACATTCCTGAGGAGATGTCCTATTTTCGGTGTGAGCTCTTTAATATTCGACGAGAGGATCGGGAGGCTACATTACTAGTTCATCAGTGAATCGATGGCTTAGAGGCATGTTTTACGAGGCAAGAAGCGATGCTACAGGCCATTCTAGATCGCCTACCTCTCGCCCTTAGAGCCTCATCTTCTGCACTACCTGGGGACCATCAGTGAGAGTGGTGCACCGTCTGGCTGAAGATGTAAAACTTAGCGCTCATGGGAGGCACCCCACAGCATATCCTTTTATTTTTAGTATTTTTTGCATTTCTTGTTAGTATTTATTTTTATGTTAACCTTTTACTTTTCTCATAATTGTTTACTTTTAGTATCTTTTGTTTTCCGGTATTACTTTCATTTTTCTTTTTCAGGGACAATGTACAGTTCAAGTTTGGGGGTGTGCTATGAGCTATACCAGCCAACTAGTTCTCTATCTCCCAGGTCAGATCTTTCCATGTTATTCACACACTGGAGACAATATGTAGTTTAAGTTTGGGGGTATGGGAGACACATTCACACACACTCTGTCCCAATTTTTTTTATTATTATTGAAAAGATAAATGCATGTTCATATTGTTTTGAAAATTTTGGTTGATCTAAACGAATATTGTGATTAGATTTCATCGGTAAGCTTAAAATCTAGAACATGTGGTCTAATAATAAAGTTTTAAAAGTTTAATTACTTACTTTAAGGCATTTAAGAATTCACAAGTTTGATATAATCTAACACGAGCACATTAGCACATAATTGTGGGAGGTATGACATGTAATTTTAATATGTATGTTTCCATGGCTTAACTGTAACCGGATGACTTGTTAGATGAACACTTTGGCATAGGAAAATAGAAAAAAAATTATTGCACAAAAGGAGAAAATAAAATGCTCCTAATGATCATTAAATAAACTTTTCACTGAGTAACTAGACCTCTTGCCTCAGTAAGCAGTGAGTGTTCATGTCAAAAGGTGGGAATTTTGCTCATAATGATCATTAAATAAACTTTTCACTAAGTAACTGGACCTCTTGCCTCAGTAAGCAGTGAGTGTTCACGTCAAAAGGTGGGAATTTTGCTTGGCAGCATTAAGACCAGTTAGTTTCGTAGCCTTTTTGACTCAAGTTAGTAAGTCCTTAGGGGTGTCTTTACACCTAATGCCCTAAAGCCATCTGGTTTGGGAGTCATTGGCTAAACACTCGCTACATGGGTCAATTAGAAAGCTTAAGGGAGCTAAACATGGCAAAAATCTCATAATAAAATAAAAGAAGGAAATAAAACTATGCCATTATTGTTCATTCTGATAGGAAATTCAGTGAATCTTGAGACACTGAAACACTACACATAAGAGTTATTTGGAAGCTTCATCTTTTATGGGCTAGTTCTCCACACACTAAGTCAGACTTGTGATGCCTTAGCCAGCCTCTTATAAGTGATTAGATTTTAAAATTCATTGCGAAGATGGGTTTGTATTTTAAGCTTGCTTATCAATAAACATCATGGTTTTGTGTGTGACCTAAATTTTTGGATACAATGAATGATGGATTTATCTTTACTATTGTTTTTCAATTAGTTTTTAGTTTTGTATTGCTAAGGGACTAGCAATATGTAAGTTTAGGGGTGTGATAAGTGCTTAAATATTCGTATTTAAGCCCCTTAATTTACATTTGTTAAGTTCCTAGTCGTGTTATTTTGTGCTATTTTGTTTCTTTTCTATGTTTTCCTAGGATATTGAAGAAAAGGGAGTATTATCAGGATTGGAAACCAAACATTGCAAGAACTGACAGATGTATAGTGCGATCGAGCACAGAAAACACAGAAACGAGATCTTCCTTTTAGTTTTAGTTTTTGAGGCCGGAGAGAGACTGGGAGACAAATTGATTACTCTTCTCCATAGTGTTTTCGGGTTTTTTCTTTCCTTTATTTTGTTTTATGAAGATGTTTAGCATCACAACTATGTGTAACTAACTTCTTAGTAAGGGCTTGATTGAAGCCCTAATCATGTTTACTCAATAATTCAGTATTGGTGCCTTTGCGATATTTATGATATGATTCTTAACTTGATTAATGCCTGTTTTTATTTAAATTCCTCACATGTGTTTTCCTAATCAACATATGCATGTGGTATGGATTAGTTAGTTGAATCAATTTGGATGACCAAGTCCTAGGTTTAACAATAGTAACAAAAGAAATCCACGCCGGGTTCTTGGGTTAATCAACATGGGAAACCAGGAGTATATATCATGCCCTAGGTCTCATGTGGTTGTCGATATCCACAGATCTTATGCTCTCTTAAGGAACAACTCAGTATACACATGTTGAATCCCTTAAGAAAGAAAGGAGTTAGAGTATACACCATGTCTAACTCATTGCTTAGGGAAATCAATAGCTTAAGGAGTATACACCATGTCCTTAGGTTGATAAACATTAGGTATTCATAGTGTAAGTAAAGCATTGGCATACTGTTTTGTTGTGGTAGCATGATTAGTGGTGGATATCAAGTCTCTACGCCTTTATCCTTATCAATCCAAACTCAAAATTTATTTTTATCATTTTATATTGCGAAACTAATTCTAAAACGAAATTCACCAATCCCTGTGGAGATGATATCGCATTTGCACACTATGCTACTGTTGACCTTGTGCACTTGCAAGTAAAACTGTTCAAATATTTGTTTATTAATTTAGGTAGATTTTTGCACGACAATATATGAACATGAAGCTAAAAGAATCCTATTATAATTCATGAATGACAGCCACAAAATATGTATAACAAACTCCTTCACAGCACTTGTTATATGTTTGGTATGCCTCTCATCACTTTTTTAACTTGCCTGAAGACGATCCTACTGCAAGAAAGTTACTAGACAACATAAAATTATCACTTCAGCATGTGCATAACTTGCCGTAATCATATTTAAATTCTTTTCTAGTATATTTTAGCAAATTAAGACCACGTTACAAGCATTTCCTTAATAGGGTGCAAACTAATAGATTTTGAACTAAGGGAAGAATTAGTGTGATATCTAGCAGCAGTTGCAATTCCTGTTCCTCTTCTTCATTCTTCTTTCAACTTTTATTTTATCTTTTACATGCTATAAATTTTAAAATGCCTCATAGGGCACACTTTCTATCTTAACAAAAATCTATACCAAATTTCACCAATAATACCATCCATGTTTTTTCACGCAAATATGTATGCATGACAACCAACATAAAAGTAATGAACTCTTAAATTTAGGGAAACGAGAAGGAAAAAAAATAAAAGTTGTGATAAGTAGAAACCTGGGCAGCCTTGCTTAGGGAAGCTCATTGAAAAACAATAAAAGTATAGTATAAATAAAAGCCATAAAAGTTCTAGCAGTTTGGCTTCATGTATGTTGGTTTCACTGAGATGATGTCCAAGAAGCAAAAGATGTGATGCTATCATTCACTACTTCTTGGCATTATCTACTAACGGAAAAAGACATGATGGAATCCTTATCATAATCTATCCAAGCTTGTATCCCAATTCTTGATTAAAAGTTTATCATATATTGTTTACAAATTTTCATATAAGCTAACTTAGGAGTCTAAGGGTACATTTATGTTCACCATTACCATGTGTGCACATGCATGCAATATAAAAGTTCAGTACCGATTTGGTAGTAGAAGTTGACTACCAATGGCTTTCTTTCTTTTCATGATATATATAGCATTCTCCAAATTACATGGAGAACTCTTGATATTTTTTTAGTCTCCCTAAATATTAAATTGCATAGAAATAACAAAAGTGAACTTCAGAAAAGAATAAAAAAATGAGACAAAATTAAAATTGAAAGCAATTTCATAATGATAAAAGTTTGAAAATGAAAGAAGTATCAAGATGCCACGAGCTTCTTAATTTTTTTCAATGTTAAATGATAAAGGATTTTTATTAAGGATCAAGTTGGTAACAAAAGACAAATACACAATACCATCTGCACCATAAATGTAGATTGATCTGGTGTTGAATGTTGTGGCTCTAGCACCATTTCAATGCTTAATTGTCATAATTGATGAAAACTAGATACCAAAAGAACTCATATAAATTATTAAAAAAACAAACACATCTAATTAGATTGTTGTTAGTTGATGTCTTATATGTTAGCACACAATATGCATCATTTTAAACTGCAATCCAATAATGATATCAATACATGCAACTATATCAGAACCCCTGAAACTAACTAGTCATATATGTAGAAAGAATTGGCAACTCAATAAACACATGAGAGAATTGTATTATTGTTCTTAGAAAAGTTTCAATCTTGAACTACATACAGGAGAGAGTGCAAGTATCCATTTCTCTGAATTTTAAAACTTTTAAAATCACAAATGCAACCTAAAAAGATAAATGAAGAGCACCTTCTTCTTTTTTTCCCTTTAATTCTTTGTTCTGAGAAATATTTGATGGATTATAGAAGGATATAAAAGAAAAAAATAGACGGAAGAACCATTGGGGACCTGTTAACCTCATATACCATGTTTCCAACAAATAATTTGTTTACCAGATTAAGCTAGACAAGGCCTCAACAAATCCTAAATGAAGCGATGTTACCTGCATTACAAGCCACTTTATATTTTTATATCAAAGTTAAGATATTTGGTTGTTAAGTCACTTTTAGGAGTGCAGCAGAAAATCCTTGTAACCACAATTTATCAAGATAATAATTTTTCTGTTCTTATAAATAGGGAAAGTGTGGCTACCAATTCGACTATGCCTTAGAAAATATAAGATATTAATTATGCTCACGAAATCATCTTTTTTTTTAAAAAAGAAATTATGATAACATATCTTTTTTAGTATTAATTTGCATGACTATGATAAATCGGTGAAATTTTATGAGGCTAAAAAGGAAAAAGACAGTTTACAGCATCAAAAGGATCACTTCCAATAAGACTATAAACAAACCAAGAAACAACACATAGGAATACAAACATTCACGAAAAAGAATGGTATGAACTCCACACTCTTTGTTTTGATCACAATCCTCTACACATATATACAAAGCACTAAAGGTCATATACATATATAAACAAGCCTGTAAATAAATCATAGCAATATTTACCTTTACTCGGTGTACTTTTACCCTAAAATATAAAAGTTAGAGAATCCTAAGGATATACTTTTTAATTCTTAGCTGGATAAGTCTTGCCAATTAAAGTAGGCAGTTAGGCATACAACTAAGGTAACCTGAAGTACTATATAAAGTCTCCTAACAAATTAACATAATATAATCTTTATTAGCCTAAAAAGGAGAACTTTCATACTGATATGCCTTACAACCTGAGTCTAGTGTAGGGGATAATATCACATGAATGAGTTTATTTATAATGTAAAAAAATGGTAACCTTGTCCAATAGAAATGAAAGCCACAAAAGACAATGTTTATCTTACATTGGTAGAACTAATTCAAAAGACAAAAGAACCTAAATTAGCAGTAAATTTGCAACTAATTTGCTGGAACAATATTAGAATTAAAACGGTGGGTCCAGTTATATAAACACAAAGAAAGCTACTTAAAACAAAATAATTGAGCATTCAAGCTTACCATGACTAATGAAGGAGAAGCATACATGATATTAGAGAAAAATAATGCATCCAAGCCAAAAAAGAGCTTCTTGTGCCATGGAGAGCTAAGATTCATACAAAGGCCACAAGAGGGACACAGTTAGCACAAACATAAAAGGTCCAAAATTTTGGCCTTTTCCTTCTTAGGAACAAATACGAGGAAGATCAGCACATAAGTGGACTCAATTGTTGCACCTGTGCCATTGACTGTTGATGCCAAAATGTTGGGTTTTTACACAAAAAGAAGACCATACCTGTTAAATATTGTTTCATTTGCAAGTTTGAATCAGTAACTAGACATATAATTTAACATGTGGACCAACAACAAAAGGATCACATGGCATAACTTTGAAATAATGGTAAAATTGATCAGGTTGTTGGTTGAATTATATTGGAAATCCAAAAATTCAAGATTTTGATACCAAAACAAACCCAAGGAAAACCATCAATAAGAATTTCCAATATTAACTTTCCTAAATTACATGCAATCTAACTTAATTGCATTAGAACATTGACAAATCATTTACCCATCTAACATCTAACATAAGATGGAAAAAAAAAAAAGATTGAAGGACTAAACATATGGTGGGGAAGAATCAATCAAATTGGTCACCCATTTAATTTCTTGAGATGTACTAGCATATTTAGTACCTAATCATATATTTAATGTACAAAGAATATCATTTTTAGGTTTTATTCTGTAAAGAGCCACATAATTATAACCAGATTTTCAAGAAAAAAATAAAATTATTTAATCGAATACTTACCATGACTGATAGAGTAGATGGATACATGATATTAGAAAAGAATGATGGAACACAAAAGAGCTTCCTAGTGTTGCCATGGAGAGCTAAGATTGACACCAAGGCCACAACAGGGACACAATCAGTACAAACACAAAAAGTCCAAGATTCTGGCATTCTTTTTCTTGGGCGTGAATATGAGGAAGATCAACACATAAGTGGGCTCAATTGTTGCACTTGTGCCATTGATTGTTAATGCAAAAATGTTGGTTTTGGACATAAAAGGAAGATCATACCTGTTAAATATTGTTTAATTTGCAACTTTGAATTAATAGCTAGACATATAATTTAACACATGGACCAACAAAAAAGGACCACATGGCATAACTTTGAAACAATTGTAAAATTGATATCAAATTGTTGGTTGAATTATATTGGAAATCCAAAAATTCAAGATTTTGTTACCAAAACAAATCTAAGGCAAACTATCAACAAGAATTTCTGAGATTAACTTTCCTAAATTACATGCAAGCCAACTTAATTGCATTAGAACATTGACAATTCATTTACCCATCTAACATCCAACATAAGATAGAAAAAAGAAAAAGATTGAGGGACTAGACATATAGTGGGGAAGAATCAATCAAATTGGTTACCCATTTAATTTCTTGAGATATACTAACTGATATAGTAACTAATTATATATTTAATGCATAGAGGATAACATTTATAGGTTTTATTTTGTAAAGAGCCACATAATATAACCAAAATTTCAAGAAAAACATAAAACTATTTAATCGAATACTATATGATGCTAAAAACCCAAGTATACATGATGTAGCATTGGATAATCAAAGCAACCAAATATGAACAAAAAATTTCACTAGCATCAATTACCAACCTAACTCGGGTTGTCAATCGGTTTTGGTCTTCCTCAAATCGTTAGTGATGAGGATAGCTCAACTGCCATCATAGTGTGGAAAGAACAAATTGGAGAGCTCAATGGGAAAACCATAAAGAGAAGACAAGATAGAAGAAGAGAAAGAGAAAACCAATGTGGGTTTGGGTTTACATAATCTAGGTAAGGAGAGAGAATATGAGAAGAGAAAAACTGGAGAATATGATAAGAGAAAAGCTGGAGAACGTGAAAAGAGGGGGACAGAAAAACTGGGGAAGTGGGTGTTGATGATGTGGGTTTGGGTTTACTCTTGGTGATTAGGACAAAGATCAATGAGAGGAGTAAACTAAGAGCAGGAGGTCATGTACTCTAGTAAGGAGTGAAAGAGAAATGAAGAAACGAGTGTAAAAAGAGAAAAAAAAAACTAAAAAAATCTATTTAATTTTACTCCTTTTTATATTTTAATAGACTTAATGCAATAACAATTACTATTGTAAAAGGGTATTTTACCCTTACGCAACCATAACTGCTGTTAAAAAAGGCTTAACAACTTTCACAATGTTTGTGTTGTTGTGAAAGTTTAAAATCCTAAAATCCGAGCTACAATAATTGGAGCCAAAGCTTATTTTAGTAGTGGGAAAAAAAATTTAGGTTTCGATAAAAATCTATCACAATGACAAAATATTTTCATTGCATAGCCCTACTAATCGCAAGGATAAAAAATTTGGCCTTGCAAAATTCGTTGTGAATAATCACTTTTCTTGTAGTGGTACATCTATGTAACTCTTGACGAGATACTCATATCTCTTTGGTGTTCTATGTATCCTACTAGATCTATAAGAGATTATGTGATAGGGGACTCTAATAATAAACGCTTTAGGTTGATCATTTTTGATTTGTGATTCTTGAGAGACTTCTTCAACTTTTACTTTACTCCCATTTCTTCCTTCTAGTATAAACTCTTTCTCCTGAAGGGTAACAAATTTAGAGGAAAGCATATTTTCTCATTAGAGAGATAAAGGTAATATCCCAAACTCTCTTTGGAAAAAGTATCAAAGATTATCATACCTTACTTCTAATTTTTCTAAAGTTAATCTCTTGACTTATGCAGGACAACTTTAGATCTTAACATGCTTAAGACTAGGTATCCTATCATTCCACATCTCATATGGTGTCTTAGGTACAGACTTATAAGAAACTCTATTTAACATATATACAACACTTTCCATAGCATAGCCCTTGAATTAAATTTGAATATTATTGTAACTCATCATTGATTGGACTATATCCAAAAAAGTACGATTTCTCCTTTCGGACACACCATTCAGTTGAGGTCTTCTAGAATGAGTCCACTATGAGAGAATCCCATTTTTTTTGAGATGATCCAAAAATTTATTCGTCAAGTATTCATCTCTTCGAACAAATTGAATAACTTTGATACTTTTTCCAATTTGTTTTTCTACGTCATATCAAAATTCCTTGAACTTTTCAAAGGATTTAGATTATTACTTCATAATATACACATACCCTAACCTTGTATAATCGTCGGTGGAGGTGATTAAGTAAGAATAACCACCTATAGAAATTGAGCTTAATGACCCACAAACATCTATGTTGATCAGTCCTGATATGTCATCAACTTTTTCTCCATGTCCACTCAATGGAGTTTATAGTAATTTTCCCATGAGATAAGATTCGCATGTTGGGTATAACTTGAAAGTTAATGAATCAAAATATTCATCTTTAGCCAACTTGTTAATCTTACTCTCATTTATATAACCAATTTTGAGATGCCATACATAAGAAGGATTAATTTCATCTTTTTTTATTTTTATTACCTTGTTAATCAATATACAATATATTACCATTCAATTCCATAATATAAAGACCATATATAAGAGTGTCAATACCAAATAACTCATTGTTTAAAGAAAAAGAACATAAACTGTTTTAAAAGATATTTCAAAACCCTTTTTTATCCAAAGCAGAAATCGAAATAATATTCCTAATAAAACTGGCATATAAAAACAATCCTTTAATTAAAAAAAAAAAATCAGATGGTAAGGCTAAGTAATAATTCCTTACGGCTAATGCAGTAACACTTGCTCCATTTCGAATGTGAAGGGTGACTGCTCCTTTACTCAACTTCCTGCTTGTTCTTAGTCCCTATAAATTATTGCAAATGTAAGAACGACACTAGGTATCTAATACCCAAGTAGAAGCATCTTTAATATACAAATTGATCTTAACAAGAAATAAGTTGGACATATCTTCTGAAGACTTTCTCTTTAAACTCGAAATGTACTCCATGTAGTTGCTTTTCTAATTGCCATCTTTGCCACAATGGAAGCACTTGTCCATTTCCTTCTTGGCTTTTGAAGAAGTGTCCTTCTTGACACCTTCCTTTGCTTTAAATTGTTTCTTCTTCTTCTTCTTTAAGATTTTCTTGCCTTGTACTCGGAAGAAGAAGCCCCATCAACAAGCATAATTGGTGTCTTACCTTTCTTGACCATTACCTCTATAGTCTTTAACATGTTAACAGGGTCTAAAAGCTTAGCGACAATCTTGTTCAATTATAGTTCATAACAAACTGCGAGAATGAATCCGTAAAGGACTACATAATCAAGTTATTAAATAATTCTACATCCATACTAACATCAAGTCTGTCCAACTACTCGATATAGGTTATCATTTTATATTCATGCTCATGGAATGATGATCCTTCGAGTATCCTAGCTACGGAGCTATGTACCTTAAATAGAATATTTTAATTTCGGGAATTGCACTTCGATGCGTAAATTTTGTGTACTTGTTCGGATTTAAGTCATAATTAATTTGTACTAGGACTTGTGAAATTGGAAACAAGTGAATAAAATAAGACTTAAGTAATAAAATGCATGTCTTAGGGGAGTTTCTGAAATTTTAAAAGGGTAGTGGGGTAGTTTGTGGAAAAAAAGGTAAGTAGAAGAATGTTTATGCAATTAAAGAAAGTTTTGTCTATAAATAGGATGAGAAAGGAAGAGAAGAACCACCATGTGTTGGATCCTTCTAGAGAGACCAGAGAGAGGGAGAAATAGGAAAGAAAAAGAGAAAGAGATGAGAAAAAAGAAAGAGATGAGGAAAAAATGGAAGAATGAGAGGAAGAAAAAGGAAAGGATGAAAGATTTTTGACAAAAATTAAGATAAAAAAATTATTCTGCTATACTTCAATTACTAAGTATGAGCATTCAACTAATGATTTGTGTTCTTGGAAGTTTGAATTCAAAATTTTGCTTGAGGAAAGTTTGTGAAAATGTTGTTTTAAGAAAAATTAGATTTTTTCCCTAAATGTGTTGATTTAAGGGTTTTTAGTTCAATTCATCTCTTGAGTGGAGTAAAATATTTTATTTAAAACCCTTAAGAACTTATATTTTGTTTGAATTGAAAGTGCCTTGGAAGATTAGTGAAAGATTTTGAAGAGAAGTGTGTTTTTCGTCAAGATTTTCTAAAAATCCAAACTAGATAGTCGACTGTCCTGAGTGCACAATCGATTGTGTAACCATTCTGGTCAAAAGATAGTTGATTACTGCGCAAAGCTTCTGAGAAGATTACAGTCAACTGCCCAAAATAGACAATCAATTGTCTAAGCCATGAAATTGTTTTTCAACACTGTTTTACTAAAATAGATCACTTTTGTTAAACTATTTCAATCCTAAACTTTTCCCAAGGTACTGAGTTTAATTTCATGATAAAGTTTTGAAAGTTAAGATCTTAAAAAGGATTCTTTTCATTTTAAACAATACTAGAACTATTTTTGAAAAAATTTAAAATAAAATGGAAGAAGGGTTGTGAATTATCCTTAGTTCTTGTGTTGTGTGGAATTCATAGTACATTTAGGATGTTAAATGATTATATGTTTTCTTGGGTGCATATACTAAGCGTATATATTTATATGTTAGGTGTAATTGAAAAGAAAACACCAAGGCTAGGAGTAAACCCAAGGTTGAGACTCAACACGGCAAATGTGAGTTTCACCTTACTTTTAGTAAGCATAGTAAACTATACAATGAAAAATGAAAAGTTAAAAGTGTATAAATATAAAGGATAATGGAAATATGAATAAGGACTGATTTAAAGAATTATATAAAATAATACATGGTTGTACCTTGAATAAAAGATTATGATATGATTATCTTAAACAAACAACTAAGGGGATACACAAGGCACAAGATATATGGTTGTACCTTGATGAGTTTTATGCTTGAAGGTTATGGAATATGTCATTGAAGTGAAAGTTCATTGATGGATGTTGTATTCAAAAATTGTTACATCATGCTTTATATTTCACAAGATATTATATATATTATTTAACATTTTATAAGAGGGGAAGTGATGGGTGAGACTAATAGCTCCCTTCCCACAAGGGGTGATAGGGAACTGGATGTGGTTAGATGTGTAGGATCTCGCTCAGTAAGGGGTAGGGGATGATTCGAGTTGTATTGTGACGATTTGATATATCGTTACGTGGGAAGATGTCCCCGTTTTTATATAATTAGCCCAATGAGGGTAAAAGATATATTATGAGCTAATACATTAATCATGCATTCATTACATTGCATATCACTTAATGATAAATGATGTGTTGTGGTTCTGCCCATGAGAGGCATATATGGTAATTGGCCCATGAGGGGCAGGTGATGAAATTAATTTAATGAGAATCATAGGATTATTGATTGTGATGGTATAGAGAATATTGAGGTTGATGTTACTCATAAATGAGTGATTTTATGATGCATGAGAACGTGATAAATAAACGAGAAAAATAATCGGAATAGAATATAAAAGGGCATATATTACTTACATATATAAAAAGTGAACTTTATGACAAATGTATTAAATAAAGAATTAAAATTTTAAGTTGAACCGATTACTCTTAGTAATGTGAAGTCTCATTGAGCATTTTAACTGACCGTCTCCTTTTTTCACTAACAATTTCAGGAAAGCACCGGAAGACTTGGTCAAGTTTGAAAGGAGTCCTTAGTAAAGTCTTTGCTCATAGTATCATCATCTTATGAGTCATTGGGGATTCTAAGTCTTGTTTTGGTCTACTTTTTGTAAAAAAAATTATTCAAGTTAATTGTATTTGAGAATGATCCTTGTGCTTGTGTTATTTGTAAAAAAAATTAAGAATTGGTTTACTGTATTGACAAGCTTCATGTATGTAAGGTTATGTGTTATTAGATTTGTAATGATTGAAATAATTTTTATTTGATTTATATGTTTTCGTCTTGGTTCAAAGTGTTCAGTGCCGAAAGATAATGGAGTTATTCAGAGTAGAGTCCACTCGGGATAGATCGTTACACTAGCCTTAACGAGGTCTTTTGAGATCTACGACACCTTAGTGAGACTATGCTCATTATACAACTCTTGCAGGTGAAACAATATCGTATAAGCATTTTCCTTCTTCTCATGTTACTTCTGAAGCTCATTATACATTGATTCTAGCATATAGCACCTAGCCTCCATGTCTTCCTCTCGCCACTTCTCAAAAGTAGCGACCTCTTCTACTAGAGCATTCTCAACAACACTTTTTGGATGCATTTGATCAAGAATATAGCCAATTTTCTCAGAATTGAGAACGATTCTCAAGTTTCTTATCCAATACAAGTAATTGGGCTTAGTTAGTATGTTGATATTAAGAATTTTGGGTAGTGGGTTGAGGTTGGTCATTGTGATCTAGAAATCAGTAGTAGTAGAAAATTAGCATCTATTCAATTGTATTATCCACTAATAGGTTTAGTTTTAAAACATTTTGGTACCTCCCACTATTCTTTTCAAATTTCATAGTCTCTCGGTATGAAATTCGAAAGACCCTATTGAAAGGTATCCTAACGGAGATTGAGATCCCATTACTAGTTTAAAATATCCTCACATAATAGTTTATTGGTTATAATAAACCTTTAATAGGAAGATAGCACTTGTCAATTGCATCTCATGTAATTCCTCGTCATTCCTTCGGCCTCTAAAATATATTATCCTCACATGATAGTTTATTGGACAATATATTCTAGTTAAGTCAAACCCACCATTTTCACAAGTGTAAGTGATTGAACCAATGAGCCCTCACATAATAGTTTCTTGGGCCCACTAGTTTCCTACCTCTTTATATCATATATTTTATAATTAAATATGCATCAAATACATAGCATTAATCATATAATATCAAATAAAATATGGCTCTGGGGGATTACGACTTTTGTGCATGATACACTAGATCCACTAAGTGAATCATTGGTTTTAATTTAGGGTTCAATAATATCTTTCACCAATTCCCATATAATGAATGGGCTTTGTAATCTTCAAATGGGTCTCCATTGCTTCCTTGATCATCCTCTACCTTTACATGTAAAGTTCCTATTTATTCTAATCAAACTATTCTAACTATTTACATTACATAATCAATAAGAAAACTTGATTCAAAATAAATGGGAGTTACAATAAGAGGGAAAGAGAATTTTACAACCAAAGATAAACAAGAGACGAGGTATGCAAACCCCATTTAAAATTAAACATTCCAAAAATAGAGAATTAATATTACAACCTATAACACTTACAGCTATACATTCAATCACATTGAAAAAAAACAAATCGTATAGCTCATTTATTTGGTTTTAAGTCCATAATCACATATCCTTGAACAAACATATAATCATATTGCATATGTAATTAAAATATAATTTATTCTATTTATGTATTTAATTATAATATTAAAATAAATTATTAGCTTATACTTTGGTGGTAGATGAAAAATAGATTGATAGGTATGATAAGAATTTTGGACATATAGAAAATTATTATGTGAGAAATAATATTTTTGAAATTTAATAATAAAAGTAATAAGTGAAATTCTTGATGAGCTATGATCGAAGTTTTGATACGAATTATGAGTAGATGAAATTTAGTGGATCTTGACAAGCTATGATGATGATTTGATGTGATTTATGAGGAAAAGAATTTAGTGGTATCTCTTTCAAAAATAATTTGAGAATAATCAGGATAGTCAATTTAAATATTTGAATTCATGTTTGTTTTTATGTTATTGTTCATATTCATATTTCATATCATTGTTCATATGCATATGCATTAAATAAAAGAACCAGGAGGGGGCCGGTCTAATTGAAAAACCAGGAGGGGGCCGGTCTAATTGAAAAACCGTGATAGCCGGTATATGTTGGAAATAAAGGAAAACGGTGACAGCCGATATATGTTGGAAAAAAATACCTTGATAGCCAGTATATGCTGGAAATAAAAGTACTGGGAGGGGGCTGGTCTAAGATAAAAACATGTTGACATGTGGGAAGACGTTCCCTAATAATAATTCATGCATTGCATCTATTTTAAATATTGATTGCACTATTGAAATGCTGAAGTGTTGTTTGTTATTGTGAATTTAATTATAGATGAATGAGTCTCACAGAGAGATAGTTATGGTGAGAAAGAAACATAGAAGTATGATATGATAAGAACCATCTAAATGGTAGACTTTATGCTGTGAACCTCATTACTAGGTAATTATGAGATAATTGACGGTTTTAAGGTGTACCAATATATAAGAAGAAGAGATTGATAGAGAATGAGACTTATGATATGTGTAGTGTTGGAAATCACCTTGACAAGATGCCTAAGTGGTGATCTTCCAAACACCCAAGTCTAGAATGACTTATAGAAAGAATTTCAGCAATCGAATACAAGAACAGAAAATCAAAGAACTAAAGAAGACAAGCAATTTGTTATCGAGGTTCGGCAATGTGCCTACGTCCCTGTGAGTTCCTCCGAACTCTCTGCGCTAAATCAATGGTTCTTTACAATTCAGCAACCCTCTCAAGAAACCTCAAGTTCTTGAAGGAACCAAGAAGAGAACTAGAAAGTGATAGACCTATTACAATGCTTTCTATCAATTCTATACTAACCTCTCTTCTTTACAACCAGCCTCTCTACAATGAGTCCCTCTTGTGTTTTGTGTCTTTGAACTCTCACACAATTCTCTCTTGTATTACATTTGATCTCACATAATGTCACAACAATGATTCTTCTCTCATCTGAAAAATGAGGCTAGGGAACCCCTTTTATAGCCATCCACTTCTTAGACATTCTTGTGTGTCATTCTCCACCCTTAGATCTAGATGACCACTTAACCATGGCCCTCCATCAATCCTAAGTGGTGCTGTGCGTTTTAACCTTGCATTCACGCACCTAAGAGAAGGCTAAAGCATGCTGTCCGTGTGTGCCAGCCAGCGCTGCAGCACTGAGGAACCGGTGCTACAGCTTCAATTTTCTGTCCCTTGTGCTATTCCTGCCAGGTTCTAGCGCTGCAGCTCCAAGTTGCTGTCCCCTTCACACAACACCCTTCTGCTTGTGTGCAGAAGTGCGCACACTAGTGCGCATAGCCTTCCCTTGCTCCAAAATGAAGCACACATGTGTGTGCAGCCTTCTAACTTGCTGAACTTTGATCCTCCACCTTTGGTTTAGACTTTAACCATCTTTGAACCATACTTGGACCTATTCAAACCTTAACCATGTTTGAACCATGTTTAAACCTTAGTCAAATACCAACAATCTCTACCTTTGTCTAAGCATTTAAACCCGAACCATTGTGTAGAGACCTTCAGGATCCAAACCCATCTTGAGTCATCAATCAATCGATTCCAATCCTAAGAAGTCCAAGGCAATGATTGGACCTTCTTAGAGATAGATCCTTAGTACCCAAATCTGCAGGACTTTCCTCCGTGGTCTTCTTGTCAACATGAATGCATCATTTTGTACCATTTTCCAGAATGTAATGATACCGAACATCCATATGCTTCATCCCCTCATGGAACACTAGATTCCTCCATAAGTGCCCTACACTTTGGCTATCTAAAGACACCACAACCTGCTCTTTTAGGACCTCCCACTCGTCCAACAACTCTTTGCACCCCATCGCCTCCTTTATGGCTTCCATAGCCACTATGTATTCTGCCCTGGTTGTTATGAGTGCTACCATTGTTCGCCACTGAGCCTTCAAATACCTCAGCAACCACTTCATCCCAAGGCAATGCTTCTTTCTGGGATTACTCACAAATTTGCTGAGAACACCCATTGCCAAAGAAACCCTCAACCGGTTTCTCTCCTTTTCTTGGATTATACACATCCCAAGGATCTTTTGTGTAAGGCTGAGATCCTTTCTCTTGAACTCTTCACTAAGTTGAGATGTAAACCTTTTCATCCTCTTCCTGTTGTTCCAAACCAATAGCCCATTAGTGACATAGGTGAGGATACTCACCATCTTCTCCACCTTGTGTCCAGGTGAGAAAGTTTCTGTAAAACCTATGTCTTCTCTTCATGTGAAATCATTCGCCACTAGTCTAGCCTTGTTCTGGACTTCATCTCTTGGAGGGCACCTTTCTTTGACCTTGTAAGTCCACTTACAATCCATAACTCTCTGATTTCCCAGAATGTGCACCAATTCCCAGAAGTTGTTCTTCCTCAAAGAATCTATTTCTTCCTCCATAGCTAGTTTCGATCTTGGCGAATCCTTACATCCCATGTAAGTCTGTTGTTCACTCATCCCTCTTTTTTTCCAAGGATTTGCTGCATCCGGAGCATCCAAAAACCCATATCTTGAAGGTGGTCCGACCAGCCTTCCTTCCCAGTCTCTTGTGAGCTGATAGTCCTTCTGACTTGCTGCATCAACCTCTTCTAGTTCAGCCTCCTCTTGAGTGCCCTGAGCATGGCCTTCATCCAAGAGCTCTACCTGGTCCGAACCCTCTTGCCTTCCTTGCTTTACCTGAACTGAATCTTCCTTGATGCTATGCTCCACAAGAACCAAACTGGTTTGCTCACTAGCCCCTGCAGGGTTAGTTTTCTCCAAATAGGGAAATAACAATTCATTAAAATAAACATCCCTACTTATAATGAGTTTCAATCCTTCTAAGGACCACAAGCTATACCCTTTAGCCCCTTCCCCATATCCTAGAAACACACATTTTCTAGATCCTGGGCTAAGCTTATCTTCCTTTTGTTGTGCATACGCAGCACACCCAAAAGTCCTAAGGTTGTCCAACTCAGGGGGTTTTCCACTCCACATCTCCATGGGAGTCTTTTGATACACAATCCTAGAGGGTGATCTATTCACCAAGTATGTAGCAATAGACACAGCTTCCCTCCAAAAATATTCGGGTCATTTGGATCCATTTAACATGCACCTAACCTTTTCCATAAAGGTCTTATTCATCCACTCAGCAACTCCACTTTGCTAAGGGGTTTCCACAACCGTTCTATGTCTTAGAATCCCATTTAACCTACAGAATTGATCAAGTTCTTGGTTAAAAATTTCTAAGCCATTATCGGTTCTTATCTCCTTAACTACTCTACCCATTTGAGTCTCAACCAGCCCTTTCCACACCACTAATTTATTCAAGGCATTCGATTTATTTCTAACCAAATAAACCCACACTCTTCTTGAATAATCATCAATTAATGACAGAAAGTAAAAGTTACCTCCCTATGCTGGTGTCCTTGCTGGTCCCCAAAGGTCCACATGAATGTAGTCAAGAATGCCCTTAGACTTGTGCACTCCGGTGTTGAACCTGACCTGGTGTTGCTTCTCAAGAACACAACACTCGCAGAAATCAAGTTCCTCTACTTTGTCTCCACCAAGTAGGCCATCCTTGCTGGGAACTTGCAAGCCCTTTTCGTTCATGTGTCCCCAAGCGAGTGTGCCAAAGGGCTGCCTTGATCACTACCAAAGATCTCTTGGCTACCTTGATCTTTCCTCCCTCTATCTTGCATGTGTATCCCATGGAATCCAGCTGCCCCAATGAGATCAAATTCCTCCTCAAATCCAGGAGATACCTCACAATTTCCAGCAGCCTTGTCATTCCATCAAACATCCTCACCTGGATGTCTCCTATGCCTCTCACTTGGTAAGAAATATCATTCCCCAAGAAAACCTTTTCATCATTGGTCTCTTTGAAATTCTTGAACCAACTCCGGTAAGGATAGATGTGATGAGTGCACCTGGAATCCAAGATCCATTTCCCGCTGCATTCTTGCCCCTTGCTCACATCCGAGCACACAACAAGAACATCATCATCTTGCTGTTCTGTTTTGGCAACCGAAGCCTCTCCATTCTTAGTATGGCTTCCTCCTCTATCCCTTGTCATCTTCTTGCAATCTTTCTTGACATGACCCTTCTTATGGTAGTAGTAGTAGCTCTTCCCTTCAAATCTCAGTTTGGAATGCATTCTCCCATGGCTTTCTCCTCTACCTCTGTACTGGTAGTAGCCATGCATACTGTTGTGCACTCTCCCATGGCTCTTTCCTCTACCTCTATCCCGGTAGTAGCTATACATGTTAATGTGCACTCTCCCATGGCTCTCTCCTCTACCTCTGTCCTGGTAGTAGCCATGCATGCTATTGTGCACTCTCCCATGGCTCTCTTCTCTACCTCTGTCCTAGTAGTAGCCATGCATGCTGCCATACCAAGTTCCTGGCCTTCTTTTAAAGAACAACCCTTTACCACTTGATGCACTCCTTATCTTGGCATCAAGATCATCTTGCAACTCTTTCTTAGGATCAAATTTAAAAGCAAAGATTCGTTTACAAAGATACCTCTTATTAGGGAGAGTCTTGGGAAGAAACAACTCATCTAGTTTCTTCCATATTGCAGCTGGATCTTCCGAGTCTCCGCACTCTCTTATGACATTATCCGACATGTGTAAGAAGATGGTGCTGTATGTCATCTTCTTCATCTCAATCTGATGGTCCTCTGTGATACTTGCTGGAAAAGTCATCTTCTCCAAGAGCCAAGTCCACTTTCTATTGCACTAGAACCGCCGTGATCTTTCGCTTCCAAAGGGCAAAATCTCCCATTCCATCAAACTTCATAATACCGAAATTTGAAGCCATCTTTGCGGACAAGATCCTCGATTTATGCACTACCCACAAATGCTTTCTTCAACCTCAAGAACACAGATCGAAGACGGATCTTAACATCTTTCTTGAATCAACCTTCAAGAATACGATCAGATCTTGATCTTTACACCGTTCTTGAATCACCCAAGAAGTTTAATCTTTGATTCTTGAAGTCTTGGCTCCGTACCTTCTATTTCTTGCTTCGATAACCAGCTGTGCAGCTTTGATTCTACTGACCAAAGCTCTTATACCACCGTTGGAAATCACCTTGACAAGATGCCCAGGTGGTGATCTTTCAAACACCCAAGTCTAGAATGACTTGTAGAAAGAATTTCAGCAATCGAACACAAGAACAAAAAATCAAAGAACTAAAGAAGACAAGCAATTTGTTATCGAGGTTCGACAATGTGCCTACCTCCCCGTGAGTTCCTCTGAAATCTCTGCACTAAATCAATGGTTCTTTACAATTCAGCAACCCTCTCCAAGAAACCTCAAGTTCTTGAAGGAACCAAGAAGAGAACTAGAAAGTGATAGACCTATTACAATGCTTTCATCAGTTCTATACTAACCTCTCTTCTTTACAACCAGCCTTTCTACAATGAGTCCCTCTTGTGTTTTGTGTCTTTGCACTCTCACACAATTCTCTCTTATATTACATTTGATCTCACACAATGTCACAACAATGATTTTTCTCTCATCTGAAAAAATGAGGCTAGGGAACCCCTTTTATAGCCATCCACTTCTTGGACATTCTTGTGTGTCATTCTCCACCCTTAGATCTTGATGACCACTTAACCATGGCCCTCCATCAATCCTAAGTGGTGCTGTGCGTTTTAACCTTGCATTCACGCACCTAAGAGAAGGCTAAAGCATGTTGTCCATGTGTGCCGGCCAGCGCTGCAGCGTTGAGGAACCAGCGCTGTAGCTTCAAGTTTCTGTCCCTTGTGCTATTCCTACCAGGTTCCAGCAGTGCAGCTCCAAGTTGTTGTCCCCTTCACACAACACCCTTCTGCTTGTGTGCAGAAGTGCGCACACTAGTGCTCATGGCCTTCCCTTGCTCCAAAATGAAGCACACACATGTGTGCAAGCCTTCTAACTTGCTGAACTTTGATCCTTGACCTCTAGTTTAGACTTTAACCATGTTTGAACCATACTTGGACCTGTTCCAACCTTAACCATGTTTGAACTATGTTTAAACCTTAGACAAATACCAACATGTAGTGATAGTAGAATGCTATTATCAAGTTATGTGGGATATAATTGATTAAATATTGAAAGACCATTTATATAAATTGAGTACTTCTAGTAAATTTAATTCACTGAGCTTGTGAAGCTCACCCCCTCATTGTACAATGATTTCAAGTAGCAAGCATGACAAATAGTTTGGTGAGTTGAGGTTCAGACGAAATCATTATCTGTAAGCCACGTACGTGTCAACATCATCAGACTAATGAGAAAATAAAATAAAAATTTATTTGTAAATATTCATGCATTTTATGGTGTATATAATGTTTAAGTCAAGATCAGAATGATGTATCTCCCTTGTTGAGGGTTCAGGATTGATGTAAAAATTTCTATTGGAGTAATTTTTATTGTTGCATATATTTGTCGTGCTGGGATTTTCAAAATGTGATGGCACCATCTCGAGGGTGGCTAACCTGGGATGGGTCATTATAATTTTGGTATTAGAGCATTAGGTTTTATGATTCTGTAGACTACATAAAAAGTAAGAAAGTGGAATATTAAAATAAATTATATTTTAAAAAGCCTGAGGATGACACATGAACGTGCTAGAGCTAGAGTTAGAGTTGTTGATTTGAGAGGGTGTGGTAGGCCCCCAATATTTTTCACAAGTTAAAGTTGAGTCTGATTCTATAGTTCCTAGAAGGGAGCGTGTTGACAGTACAATTGATATTAGTAAAGGTGTGAGAGAATCTGAAGTTGAAAGAGATGAGCTAAGATAAGCTCTTAAGCATGCTCTTGAGAAAATGAATGTAACAGATGATAGAGTTGATAGCTTATAACATAGGCTTAATGAACAGGCCTAAAACAGTGCCTGAGGTTGTTAATCCAATAATGATAGACGTTTAAAAAGAGGGAAAAGTGAGTTTATGCATCAGATGCAGGGAGCTTGTTAAGTTGAATGCTTTGTTGTTTAAAGGATTTATGAATCCTTTTAAGCCTGAGTTTTGGGAGAAATGTATAGAGAGATTATTTGGTATTTTACTAGTAACTGACAGGTAGATGGTTGCCTTTGCTTCTTTTGAGTTAGAAAGAGTAGTTTTGAAATGGTGGTAGGATACTCTTCCCAAAGTAAGTGCATATGTTAATAGACCTTTAACTTAGAATAGGTTTAATGAGGCTTTTTCTTTTATATATATTGCTCATATACTTTCAGAGCCCAACAGAAGAGAGATTTCATTTATTTGAGGTAAAATATGTTGAGTGTGACTCAGTACAATAGCAAATTTGTGGTCTTATCAATGGTTGTATTGAAAATGGTAGACCTATAGGAGAAAAAGTGTAAGAGGTTCAAAGATGAACTATATTATAATATTTGATCAAAACTATCTTACATGAGGCATATGAATTATGTTACGTTGGCGAATATAACACTTCAGATTAAGAATGCTGTGATAGAAATTAGAGGTAGGAAGAATTGGCGGAAGAGGTCTAGATTTGACGAACCCAGAGGTGGTACCAGTATGAGTGATGAGAATCATAAAATGCATCTTAACAGTACTTAATTGTTAGCATTTTAGGGTTGATCTAGGTTTTAATTGCACTTTTATACGTTAACAACTCTAAAGTGTCATTTTTGGATCATTGATCTATTTTGGTGCATTTTTAGGTACTTTAAGCTAAAAGAGGAGGAAAAGTCATCATTGCTTGAAGCACAAAGACTCGAGGCATGCTGGAGTGAAAGCATAGTTGTGGAAGGACAAATGAAGAAAAAATCAAGTCTTGAATGTGTGCGCTGTGGCCTAAAAATATCCAAACCTCGGCCTCCAGAACCGAGCCAAAAGAGCAAGAAAAAAGCTTCAGTGGAAGCCATGGCCTGGACTAGGTAGGGCTGTTGCCTCCAGAAAAGGGAGAAACCAAAGCTGAGGCAAGGGTCGTGGTGCCCATAAGTGAGAGCCGCGGCTTGCACACGGTCCTCCTTTCCGAGTTATGACTTAATTAGGACTTTTTCAACACTAAAACATCCTTAGACCTTGTGTATTATAAATAGACCATTTAGGGTTTGTGAAGAGACATCTTGGAAAGTCTGAACTACCACACTCTCCTCCATCAAAGAGTTTCAACCATGAACTTCATGGCGAACTAATCTCCAAGCAAGGCGAAGGGATGAATCCCTAGGTGTAGTTGTTCTTATTTTCCTTTCTTGATTCAATTGTATTTAGGCTTCATTGTCAAAACATTGTTATGTGTACTCTTTTATCTAATTAAAGGATTTTCTCTTAATCCGGTGATTGTGTCTTTATGTTTGATATAAGTCTAGTCATACTCTTCTTATGTCAAGATTATAAGGTATAATTGAGTCTGGTAGATTTATCTTTTAGGTTTGTCCATTACTGCAATATTATCATTAATGATATATTGTCCGTTTCTTGATAAATCTATAGGATAGGTTATGTATGCTTAATTCGAAAGAGTAATTCATATCAATTACATTAGGGTTTATATATGTGCTTGATTGAATATTTATCGATTACCTGTTTAGGATGTGAAACTTGCAATCGAGATAAAAACAGCTGAATTAAAGATTGGAATAAGGCAACGAACCTAGGGAGAATTCCTGGAACCATGTTGTTTTCTTTATCATCGTTTTCAATCTATTTACACAACTACTTCATTATTCATATCTTCTCACTTGATTATTATCGTTCGTGTTAAGGTTTACACTTTTCCTTTATAGATCGCTTTTCTCTGTGGAATCGACGCCCCAAAGCTGTGCTACAACTACCGCGTTATACTTTGGGCGTAATCAATGAGTGTGCAAGGTGGGAGACCACCCAGATGAGACGTTCATTGTCACAAGGAATTGAAGTACAGAGTCAGAGGCAAGTAGGATCTATTACTTCTATAGCTTAGATTTGGGAGACAGGTTAGGGGAACTGGGATTCATGGGAGAGGAAGTAAGTATGCCACCAAGGGGATGTGGTAATCTGATGTATGATTGAGAGACAAAAGTTTGTTATAGCTATATTCAGATAAGATATATATCCCAGAATTGTCATAATTTGAAGTGTTTTTTATGTAGAAAAGGTGGACATATCAATGTTGGTTGATCTTGGTGCAACCCATTCTTTTGCATCTAGTATTCATATGAAGTCTATTGAAGTATGTATTAGTCCTTTGATGCAAAATATTTTTGTTGAAGGTCCCACTAGAGATAGGGTGATAATCATAAATGTTTACAAGGGTTGTGTGATTCGTATCAGTGATATAAAAATCTGAAGCTGATTTATTATCTTTGAATATGGTTGATTGTTCCAAAAAGAATGTAGTGTTCAAGATATGGACATGAAGAGTGTAACTTTCAGAGAGAACATAAAATACTCTCGAACTATCTTATTTTACTCTGACTACTAGTAAATGGTTGAAGAAAGGATGTGAGGAATATTTGGCAAACATAATGGATTCTAGCAAGGAAAGTAGGAAGTTAGAAGAAATCTTGGTAATGAGTTGTCTGGTTTTCCTCCCAATAGGAAGATTGAGTTTTCTATTAAAGAGATTCTAGGATTAGCACCCATATCTATAGCACCCTATAGAATGGCACCAGTGAGTTAAGTGAGTTGAAAGTTCAAGAATTTTTAGATAAACAATTTGTCGGACCTAATGTATTTTGGGAGCCCCTATGTTGTTCGTGAAGAAGGAAGATTGAACGATGAGATTGTGTATAGACTACAGATAGTTGAATAAGAACAATTGTGTTTTACCCAGGGTAAATGAATTGTTTGAGCAATTACAAGGAGTGAAAGTGTTTTATAAGATAAACCTGAGATCAGGTTATCACCAGTTATGAATAAAGAAGGGAGACATGCCGACACATTATGGTCATAAGCTTCTTATGATGTCATTTGGATTGACTAATTTTCCAGAAACATTCATGGACTTGACGAATAAAATGTCTAAACCATTTCTTAATAATCTTGTGGTTGTGTTCATTGATAATATCTTAGTGTATTCTAAGACTAAGGAAGAGCATGCAAAACATTTTGAAATTGTGTTGGAGATTTTGAGGAGAGAGAGCTTATATGCTATAATTTTCTAAATGTGAATTTTGACTGAATGAAATGACCTTCTTGGAACATGTAATATCTAGAGATGGCATAACTGTTAATCCACAAACGGTAAAGGCAATGTTGAGTTGGGAGAGACCAACTAATATAACTGAAATTAGGATCTTCTTGGGGTTAGCTGCTCATTATAGAAGATTCTTTCAGAATTTTTCTATTATTGTAGTATTATTGACTTGATTAACCAGGAAAGAGGTGAGATTGGTATGGTGTGGGAAGTGTGAGAGAATTTTCCAATTACTAAAAGATAAATTGACTATAACTCCAGTATTGGTGCTTCCTTCTGGTGATGAAGGATTTATAGTGTATAGTGATGCATCCCATCAAGATTTAGGATATTTGTTGATGCAACATGAGAAGATAATAGTGTGTGCTTCTAGGTAATTAAGGAATCACGAGAGAAATTACCCTACCCATGACTTAGAGTTGGCTGCTATAGTGTTTACTTTAAAGATTGGAGACATCATCTGTATGGAGCCACTTGTGAGATATTCATTGGTTATAAGAGTTTGACATACTTACCTACCTAGATAGAGATGAATTTGAGGAAAAGATGGTGGATGGAGTTGATTAGTAACTATGATTGTGCAATTCATTATCATCTAGAAAATGCGAAGGTGATAGCTGATGCATTGAGTAAAAAGTCTAAAAGAAATTTAGCTGCTATTGGGAGTCCTAATGTGAAATTGATGATAGATTTAAGAGAGATAAGAATGAATTTGAATATCAGTGATAGAGGATCATGGTTAACAAATATAGTTGTATAGTCATCCATGGTGAAATGTTTTAGAGATGCAAGGTAGAGATGAAGAGCAAGAAAAGATTAAGCATTGAGTGCTTACTAGAAAGCATTTTGAGTTCAAAAAATTTGAAATGAGGGTATTTTGGTATCGGAACATGGAAATTGTGTTCCCAATAATGCGAAGCTGAGAAAAGAGATAATGAGAGAGGCACATGATAATGTAGATTCGATGCAACCAAGTAACAATTTGATGTATAGAGGATTGATATAGAATTTCTGGTGGTCAGGATTGAAGAATGATGTAGCTGAGATTGTGAGGTTGTATGGAGCCACCATTAAGCATAGTGTCAAATAGAGATGCTAGATTTACATCTTGGTTTTGGAAAGGCTTTTAGAAAGCCACAGGTACACAGTAACAATTTAATACAATTTTTCACGCTTAGACAGAAAGGATTTTTTTAGTACTAGAAGATATGTTAAGGGCAAAAGTGATGAGTTTCTCAGTAAGTCGGGATGCTTACATGCCATCGATTAAAATTTCTTATAATAATCAGTATCAGACTAGTATTGGGGATGGCACTGATTGAGACATTGTATGGTAGGAGATGTAGAACTCCTATATGTTGGGAAGAAATGGGAGAGAGAAATATATACTAGTCCATCAATTATTGAGTTAACAACTGAGAGGATCAAATTGGTTAGAGAGAACTGTAAAGCAGCACAAAGTAGATCGAATAGCTATGCTAATAATAAAAGAAGACCTCTTGAGTTTCAAGTAGGTGATTGGGTGTAATTAAAAATATCTCCATTGAAAGGTGTGCTGAGGATCAAAAAGAAAGGAAAGTTGAGTCTATGGTAAGTGGGACCCTATGAGATTGCTGAGAAAGTTGGGCTAGTTGTGAGTAGCCTGGATTTGCCTCCAAAATTAAAACATTTTTATAATGTATTTTATGTTTCACTTTTAAGAAAGTGTTTACATGATAATATTATAATATTTCAAGTTAAGCTATAGAAATTCAGAAAGATTGGGCTTATATACAAGTACCAGTGAGAATTTTAAACAAAAGAACAAATCTTGTATAATAAAATAATTTGATTAGTTCAAGTTCTGTGGTGGAATAAGGATGTTGAAGAGATTACGTGAAAGCGTGAGACAATTATGAAGAAATATTATTCACAATTATTTCTTGAGTTAGTTAAGGAAATTTTGGGACGAAATTTTATAATGTGGGAAGATTTGTAATACCTGTATTCGTAAAGTAAGGGCAAAGAAGTAATTTAATAAATATGCCATGGAATTAAAATAAAATATATGTGAAAAGATATATTATTATTTGAATAGAACAATTCTAAAAAAAAACTAGACACGAGAAGGCATAGTTACAAAGAAAATGGAAAACAAAAAAAAAGGTTTGTTTTTTTGTAAAAAAAAATTTGTGCAACTCCTAGAAGTCCAAGTGTTGCAACATTGGTTAATTCATGATGTATGTTATGCAGATGTTTAAATTGGAAAAGTGGGAAAGCGGCAACTGCCACTTAAAACGTTCTATAAATTGAATTTTTTTTATTAGTTTACCAAATCATGTTTGGTTTTTTTTTAATCTCAATTTCAAATTACTCTATTTCTTTAACACTTGGGGACCGAAAGAAAGGTTGAAAGAGCAAAATTTTGAAGTGGTTTATGGGAGAAATTTTATAGAGAGTCACGGGAAGCTATAAGAAAACAGAAGGTAATAACTTAATGTTTATTTTTGAATTTTTAGCATACGTGAAATTTCCCGGAATTCATAATGAGAATTTTCAAAGGGTGTGAATTATGAAGAATACATTAGAAATTTAATATAAATATTATGTCAGGTGTTGACGATCAGCAACCGGGGAGAATTGCTAAGAGGAACAGGAAAGGTAAGGAGGTGCTCCACGAGTAGCTCTAAGTGCTACGTGGTGAGTTAGATTTACTTTAAGTAATCTAGATAAAAAAAAATTAAATATCTAGTGATAATATTAAAATAAATTATCAGCTTATGTTTTGGTGGTAGATGAAAAATTGATTGATATGTATGATAGGAATTTTGGACATGTAGAAAATTATTATGTGAGAAATAATATTTTTAGAATAACAAGTTTATTATAAAAGCAATAAGGGAAATTTTTGATGAGCTATGGTTGAAGTTTTGATATAATTGAACAACCGAGACAACCAATATATGCTGGAAATAAAGGAAAACCGTGACAGCTGGTATATGCTGAAAATAAATACCGTGACAGCCAGTATATGCTGGAAATAAAAGAACCGGGAGGGGGCCGGTCTAAGATAGAAACATGTCGACATGTGGGAAGACGTTCCCTAATAATAATTCATGCATTGCATCTATTTTAAATATTGATTGCTTTACTGAAATGCTAAAGTGTTGTTTGTTCTTGTGAATTTATTTATATATGAATGAGTCTCACCGAGAGACAGTTATGGTGAGAAAGAAACATAGAAGTATGATATGATAAGAACCATCTAAATGGTAGACTTTATACTGTGAACTTCATTATGAGGTAATTATGAGGTAATTGACGATCTTAAAGTGAACCAATGCATTAGAAGAAGAGGTTGATAGAGAATGAGACTTATGATATGTGTAGTAGTAGAATGCTATTATCAAGTTATGTGAGATATAATTGATTAAATATTGAAAGACCATTTATACAAATTGAGTACTTCTAGTAAATTTAATTTACTGAGCTTGTGAAGCTCACTCCTCATTATACGATGATTTCAGGTAACAGGCATGACAAATAGTTTGGTGAGTTGAGGTTAAGACGAAATCATTATCTGTAAGCCACGTACGTGTCCACATCCTCAGACTAATGAGAAAATAAAATAAAAATTTATTTGTAAATATTCATGCATTTTACGTTGTATATAATGTTTAAGTCAATATCAAAATGATGTATCTCCCCTATTGAGGGTTGAGGATTGATGTAAAAATTTCTATTGGTATTATTTTTATTGTTGCATATATGTGTCGTTCTGGGATTTTTAAAATGTGATTACACTGTCTAGGGGGTAGCCAACCCGGGATAGGTTGTTACAGTAGTTGACTATCCTCGAGGGTAGTCGACTACCTAAAATCTTTGCCCAATTTTTGGTTCAGGTCTGATAGTAGGTAGTCGACTACATCTCAGTGGTAATCAACTACCTCCTAGTGGTAATCGACCACCATTCGATGTTGTGGAAATTTTTATGCGATTTCTCATGTTTTTGTTTCCTCAAATTGATCTAATTCAATCTAAAATCATATTTTAACAATCTAAATTGAATTACATTTATCCTTATTGATTTTATACTATTTCTAAAATAATTTACGACATTTTATCATTATCATATGATAATAATCAATTCAAAAACTCTTTCTTGAATTTCTTGACCTCGGGTTTAATAAATCCTAATCTAACTTTTAGATTATCAATTTTCAATCTTTAGAATTATATGATCAAATATAATACGTCCTTAACAATAAATTTCTAAGTTCTACATAAATAATAAGGATGACCCCGATACCACTTAAAGGAAAAGATCTAGAAAATGCAGCAAAAAATTAAAACAATTTATCGATTCCCTTAAAACCTAATCACCTTATGATTTGTATAGAACATATCACAATAAAAACATTACAGGTTTAGAATTATTACCTTTAATTCATTGTGTTCTTGACTCCTTGAATTTGTTATAGTTGAATTCTTGATCACACCAAAATCAAATTCCCTAGCGTTTTAGAGTTCAAAATGATCACAAATGTGTGTGATCTTCAAAGTTGATCCACAAAAGAAAAATCCTAAATTAATATTTCTCACTAAATTTTTTCTCTTTGTTTATAGATTATGTGCTAGTAAAATTTTACACACTAATAAACTTTTTATAGCATTAGAGTTAAATGCAACTAACCATTAATTGTAAATTAAACTCCTGTAGTTATTTTCTACTGATATATTTTCCATTTTGTGTGTAATCCCTTAGGTTCAAACTAATCTGGTTGTAAACCATAACTTTTATGTTTGAAATTGAAACTCTTTTCAATTAATTAGAATTCCTTCTAATTAATGTTGAATCAAAATCCCTTTTGATTCTTCTTTTTACAAAATTAATTATCCATTTAATTAATTATTAGAGCTTCTACAATCATGAATGACACCTAGCATCATATCATGACTACCTAGACACTGTAAATTTGGTTGTGAAACCTTGAATCTTTCTCTTATTAGTTACCATGCATTTCAATCCTTTTATCATGCAATCTCCCGATTAAGCTAATTAAGGAGTGGAATTACAGTCAAACACTTAGTATTAATTATATATGTCTCAATCTCAAGAATATAATCTTAATGGTTGCTAATAATTCGAACTTCCTTTAAAAAGACTCTTCCTCAATAGAGAAAGGATATTAGATATAATGACCTATCCATGGGTGGGTCTTACCCGAGAAGGTATCATCACCTTTCAGCTTTGATCACACTGATCTATATGGAAACATAAAATTTTACCAGACAAACTATAACAATTTACATAAACAAATAACCTTTACAACACATAGGAGTCAAAGTTTAAAACTTTGGAATCATAAATAAGGGGAAACTCCCCAGTAAAAAATTCTTGAATGGACTCCTAACAAAAAACCCAAAAGATGAGGATGTCGTAGACGAAAGCTTTATGAAGAACTCCCTTCCAATTGACCATTGATGAGAGTCATAAAATGCATCTTAACAATACTTAATTGTTATCATTTTAGGGTTGATCTAGGTTTTAGTTGCACTTTTATACGTTAACAACTCTAAAGTATCATTCTTGGATCATTGATCTATTTTGGTCCATATTCAGGTACTTTAAGCTCAAAGGAGGAGGAAAAGTTATCATTGCTTGAGGCATAAAGACTCAAGGCATACTGGAGTGAAGGAATGCTTCCGGAAGAACAAGATGGAGGGCTTAAAAGAGCAATAGCTGCTGCCCGCACTGGAAAGGAGTTTCATTAAATTGCTAGAATTGCCTGTACAGATCAATCATCTTTGAAAATTAAACTGTATTGATACAAGAAGAACCAGGAGATGAGCCTATACATTTAGAAAGATCCGGAAGTCTATTTTCTGGAGAATTTTACGATTCATAAAAATTATTTTTCTATAGAAAGTTATTGCAGTTTAAGTAAACAAAGGTTAGGCTGTGCGGGCTGTTCGGGATTTCAGCGTGAATGGCATGTGAAGGCTTAAATCCCACATCCCATATCGGTTAGAAACACATTTCTATATCCCACATCCCACATCCCACATTGGATTGGAAACACATTGCACTCATGGTATTTGCCTATATAAGACCCACTCCACTTCAGCTTTATTGGACAATCGGAGAATCTGAGATAATCATAAAGTGAATCCAGAGGGCCTTTAGGAGCAATCCAGAGGGCTCTTAGGAGGAATACAAAGTACTTTTGGAGGGAAAGCTGAGGATTTGTCAAAGTTTTAGCTACCAAGGGGGAGATGATCGTTGAGAGGCCGGAGGCAACTCGAGGACGCGTGGCTTGCTAGTCTCCAAGCAAGGCGAAGGGATGAATCCCTAAGTGTAGTTGTTCTTATTTTCCTTTATTTGATTCAGTTGTAGTTTGATATTATTTTCATTAAACATTGTTATGTTTTATTCTTTAATTTAATTAGTAGATTTCTTATTAGTTCGGTGATTACATGCTTCTTTTCCATATAAGTCTAGTCATGCTCTTCTTATGTGTATTTGTTTGGGTGTGATTGAGTCCGGTAGATCTCTTTTATAGATTTTTCCATTACTGCGGTATTGTCATTTAGTTGTATCATCATCTTTCGATAATTTATAAGTTAGGTCATGTGTGCCTGAAAGTAAAGAATAATTCATATCAATTACATTAGGGTTTATACATGCGCTTTAATTGAATATTTGTCGATTGCCTGTTTGGGATGTGAAACTTGCAATCGAGATAAAAACAACTAAATCAAGTTAGGATTAGGGCAACGAACCTAGGGAGGATTTCCAAAACCTTGTTGTTTCTTTATTATATTATCCATCAATTATTTATACAATTTTCACACAATCAACAATTCAGATTTTGTCACTTTAACTTTTATCGTTTGTGTTGAGGTTTACACCTTCTTTTGTAATTAGTTTGTTTCCCTGTGGAATCAACACCCCAAAGTTGTACTACAATACCTCGTTATGTTTTGGGTGTAATCAAATTTTGGAGTTATTGCTTGGGAAACGCGCTTAAGTACAAGGAAAATTGTCAACTTTTGACATGATGGTAGAAGAACTGTAAATTGTTTTTATTTTCAGCAGCTGTAAAGGGGATAACTTCGTTCCTTCTTTTACCTTGTTGCATTATTTTTTTTTATTTTTCCCTTCTTTCTTTTTATAGTATTTTTATTTATTATTGTTCTTTTTTTCTAAGTTTTGATTTTCTGATTTATTTATTTATTTATTATTATTCTGTTTTATTTATTTCCTCTCTGATTCATTTGGTGCATGCTTAGACCGAGAGATTTGCGAAGTAGATTCATTAGAGGACCCGAACTAGAATTACCCTCTCCTTCCACGTCCGATATTGAAATCTCGCCTAGATCAAACCATAGTGCACCCTCATAAGAGAATTTAGAGGATTTTGTTAACATGGTCGATAACCCTAATGATAATGTTGCTAGGACACTTCAGGATTACCTCCACCCTACACGCACAGCCACACCATCATGCATCATGTTTCCAGCCAATACTCCCTAACTAGATCTTAAACCAGGGATGATTCAATTACTCCCTACATTTCATGGCTTGGATAATGAAAACCCATATGTGCACATTACAGAGTTTGAAGAAGTAGTTGCGACTTTTCATAGTCAAGATGAAACTCATGACATTATGAAACTTAAGTTCTTTCCTTTTGCTTTGATGAATAGAGGTAAGAGTTAGCTATACTCACTTAGACCACCATCTATTGGGTCGTGGACTGAGATGACTCAAATTTTCTTTAACAAATACTTTCCCCAACATAAGACCAACGCTTTAAAAAGACAAATCTCCACCTTTGCACAAAAGGACAGTGAGACTTTATATCAGTCTTGGGAGAGATTTAAGGAGTTATTGAGTATGTGCCCTCACCATGGGTACGAGAGTTGGCACTTGGTGAGCTATTTTTATGAGGGACTTACATATAGAGGGCGCCAATTCGTAGAGATGATGTGTAATGGTGAATTTTTGGAGAAAGATCCTGATGAGGCCATAGAGTACCTTACTGAGCTTGCTGAAAAAGCTCACACTTGGACTAGACCTAGTGCTACTGAAAGCACAACTAGGTCACGAACTATAGGGAACCCAAATGGTGGTGGAATTTACCATCTTAGGGAAGAGGATAACCTTAAGGCCAAGGTCGAGATGCTCACTAGGGAACTAGAGGTATTAAAGACTAAGAGCTTAAAGCCAACACACGTGGTTAATCATGCAAAATCTTTTGAACCATGTTTTGTGTGTGGTGGGGTAGATCATCTTGCCCAAGAGTGTCCCACATTTCCTAAGATGAGAGGGATGTATAAGGAACAATGTAATGCCTTAGGATTGTACAAGAAGCCTTTGACACCCTTCTCTGATACTTATAATCTGGGATGGCGAAATCACCCCAATTTCAGCTGGAAGTCTGAAAACTAGCAGCTTGCACAACCCTCTGCACCATATCATGCAACTGTGTCTTCTAGGAGTTATTTAGAAGACACTTTACATACTTTTATTGAAGCACAGGGGAAGACTAATCAAAGGCTTGAATCTTTAATTGTGCAGGTTGTTTAAGAACATAAAGAGATAAAGAGCCAAGTGTCCAAGTTAATGAGCTACTTGAGTGTGACTGAGCGAGGTAAGTTCCCTTCTCAAGCTCAGTCCACATCTCTTGGTCAGCACCTAGTGCAACAGAATGTGAAGGAGGTGAATGCCATTGAGACAGTAAGTGGTAAGTTATTACACATCCCAACAACGAAAAAATCAGAGGATGTGGACGAAAGCCACCAAGCATACATGATGGACTCATTCATGGAAAAGGTCCAGCACCTTAATCCATTGGAGTCCACCCTCACTCATGGATTCACAAGAGCATATATCAAGCAAGAATTTATGGGTGTTACTGATGACAACCTTGAGGCCTCTCAAAAACATACAAGCACCAAATTTAGCAATGAAGCAGTGGCGGGTGCATTCAACCTATGTTTTTCTAGGAGGGAATAAGAGTGTCTGGCTGAAGACGTAAAACTTAGCGCTTATTGGAGGCACCCCACAGCATATCCTTTTACTATTATTGTTTTTCTTTCTTGTTTATTATTCGCATTTTTTTTTGTTTTCCAGTATTAACTTAGTATTTCCTTTTCAAGGAAAAATCAACGAAGCAGTTCAAATGGTGGAGCACAATTTTCAGCTTCTGTGCACCTTTGGCTACAAGAGGAGCCTCCTTTACTCTCTCTTTTACATTGAAATCAATGCAATTTTTAAGTTGGGGGTGGAGGAAACGCATCTCTTTGATTCCATATTCTTTATTTCCATACATTTTTTTCTTTTTCCATTGAACTGCTTGGTGTCATTTTCCTTTTTGTTTGTTTCTAGCATGCTTGGTGTTAGCCTTAGAGTTAATTCACATGTTAATGATATGAGCTTAATTGAGATAGTAGATAGCATGTAGAAGAAGTTAAATCTTGCTTCAGTTTGAAATTAATTTAAGTATCAATCTTCATTTTGTTTGAGACTCTAGTTTATGGTAAGATAGTATAATTAGTCTTAAACATTTAGAAAAGTTTTATGTGTGATTATTTTGTGAATATTTTTGCGGTCTCGACAAGCTCTAGAACTTACTTGATAACCACTTGAGGTGAATTCCTAGAATGCACATTACTTAGGATATGATATAGGCCATTTTTGGACCATTTGAGCCTGTTAAACCTACCATTGCTATATTTATCACTAGTCACCTATTTGAGCCTTTTCTTGAAAAAGAAGTGAGCCTTGTTTCTTTCAATAGCCCATTTACTCACCTGTATGAGCCTAAAGAGAATATTTTATCCTTACCTTTCTCTTAAAAGAACTTAGCTATACATATTTGTTGAGAAGCATTTAAATGGAGTAAGGATGGAAATATGAGAAATTATCACTACCATAACCCAAGTACATTAAAGGAGATTAGTTGGGGGTTATGTAAAAGAAAATAAAAATGAAAAAGAAGTTGAATGGTCTTATGCCAAAATACAAAAGAAAAGTGAATTACGGCAAAAAAAGAAGAAAAAAAAAAAGAAGTGGTGATTTTGAAATATAAAAGAAAAAGAAAAAGAAAAATGCTCGAAAAATGGTCGAAAAAGTTGGGTGTTGAAGTAAGGTTATCTAGTGCTTAAAAGTGATTGTGTTTAAAGCTAAGAGATTGAGTTCTTTTTCTCGTAAATCTTTCCCATTTTTTCTTAACCTTTACCTTAGCATAACGTTACAAGCCTATTAAAGACCTATTGATCCAATATAATGTGATTTTTCTACAATAGTGGGAAGTGGTTTGAAATGTAAGCATATGGAGCTTGTTTTTGTGATTGAGGTCACGAAATTTATCATGTTTTAGAGGCAAAGACTTGTATTCATGAATGTTATGCATAAAATCATCCGGGTGTTCGGATTAATGGTTTGTGGTAAGATAGATGTTAAGAGTCAATAACGATTTTAAGATTGATGTTTGGATTATTTTTGGACTTGGATGAAATTTAATGATTCTATGTGCCATGTGTTATGTGCAATTTTTGAGACAAAATGTGAAGTACTCTTGGTTAACACTAATATTGCTTTTCATTTACTTTTATTCCCACCGTAGAATTCATCTCTTGTTTTCGCTTGAATTGCTCGGGACTAGCAATAAGATAGTTGGGGGTTGTGATGAGAGTCATAAAATGCATCTTAACAGTACTTAATTGTTATCATTTTAGAGTTGATCTAAGTTTTAATTGCACTTTTATACGTTAACAACTCTAAAGTATCATTCTTGGATCATTAATCTATTTCGGTGCATTTTCAGGTACTTTAAGCTTAAAGGAGGAGTGAAAGTTATCATTGCTTGAGGCACAAAGACTCGAGGCATACTGGAGTGAAGGAATGCTTTCGAAAGGACAAGATGAAGGGCTTAAAAGAGCAACAGCTGCTGCCTGCACTGGAAAGGAGTTTCACTAAATTGCCAGAATTGCCCGTACAGATCAATCATCTTTGCAAATTAAACTATATTGATACAAGAAGAACCAGGAGATGAGCCATATATTCATAGAAAGATCCCAAAGTCTATTTTTTGGAGAATTTTACGGTTTGTAAAAATGATTTTTCTAGATAAAGTTATGGCAGTTTAAGTAGACAAAGGTCAGGCTGTTCGGGCTGTGCGGGATTCCAGCGTGAAGGGCATGTGAAGGCTTAAATCCCACATCCCACATCTATTAGAAACACATTTCTATATCCCACATCAGATTGGAAACAGATTGCACTCGTGGTATTTGCCTATATAAGACCCACTCCACTTCAGCTTTATTGGACAATCGGAGAATCTGAGATCATCAGAAAGTGAATCCAGAGGGCCTTTAGGAGCAATCCAGAAGGCCCTTCGGAGGAATCTGAAGTACTTTTGGAGAGCAAGCTGAGGAATTGCTGAAGCTTTCGCTACCAAGGGGGAGATGATCTTTGAGAGGTCGGAGGCAACTCGAGGACACATGAGCCCCATGGCCAGCTAGTCTCCAAACAAGGCGAAAAGATGAATCCCTAGGTGTAGTTGTTCTTATTTTCCTTTATTTGATTCAGTTGTAGTTTGGTATTATTTTCATTAAACATTGTTATGTTTTATTCTTTAATTTAATTAGTAGATTTCTTATTAGTCCAGTGATTGCATGCTTCTTTTCCATATAAGTCTAGTCATGCTCTTCTTATGTGTATTTGTTTGGGTGTGATTGAGTTTGGTAGATCTCTTTTATAGATTTATCCATTGCTGCGCTAGTGTCATTTAGATATATCGTCTTCTTTTGATAATTTATAGGTTAGGTCATGTGTGCTTGAAAGTAAAGAATAATTAATATCAATTACATTAGGGTTTATACATGCGCTTTAATTGAATATTTGTCGATTGCCTGTTTGGGATGTGAAACTTGCAATCGAGATAAAAACAACTAAATCAAGTTAGGATTAGGGCAACGAACCTAGGGAGGATTTCCAGAACCTTGTTGTTTCTTTATTATATTATCCATCAATTATTTACACAATTTTAACACAATCAACAATTCAGATTTTGTCACTTTAACTTTTATCGTTTGTGTTGAGGTTTACGCCTTGTTTTGTAATTAGTTTGTTTCCCTGTGGAATCGACACCCCAAAGCTGTACTACAATACCGCGTTATGTTTTGGGTGTAATCAACCATTAAACTTCTAGTACCACCTGAAATATTGTAGAAAAAGAAGTGAGCAAAAAATCCCATGTGAGAAACACATTACTAAAAGCAATCGTATTGGAGGATAAATTTTCGCTTTAATTATAACTGTGGCATATAATTCATCTATCCCTATTTCTTAATAAGAAGAAATAACAATTTAGCAAGGATTCACCAAGATCCTTACAAGTCTTTCAAACATATAAAGCTTACAACACTGCAATCAATTATAAAGTTAATAAGAATTAAGAAAATTCCGTTTAAATACTATTCCATCATCATAATCATCATTCTTGCCTTTCACCGGGCGCAACACATCACGTACTTCTCATGGGCCAATCATAACGTATGCCTCTCATGGACCAATCACAAAGTATTCCTATAATGGGCCAATCACAAAGTAAGCCTCTCATAGGCCAATCATAAAGTATGCCTCTCATGGGCTAATAATAAAGTATGCCTCTTATGGGCTAATCATAACGTATGTCTCTCACAGGCCAATCATAACGTATACTTCTCATGGGCCAATCATAACGTATACTTCTCATGGGCCAATCATTACAATGCATTAATGGAAAAGTAATTAGATGTATAATCTTGTGTATAGTTTCATATCATTATAATGCCCCATCATTGGAAAAGTCATATAACAATGGGGATGTCTATCCACATATTTGTATGTCAATCTTCACAATACAAGTTGGATCCTCCCCTACCCCTTATTGGGTGAGGTCCTTTCATCATTTAAATTCTCCCTTACCCCTTACTGGGATTCTCCCCTACCCCTTACTGGGATTCTCCCTTACCTTTTACTGGGATTCTCATATATAAATATATATCTTGGACTCTTCCCTATGCCTTTCCGGGTTGGGTCCTCAACAACATGGATCTTCTCGTATAATTCCTTAACCATCCATATATATATATATATATATATATATATCATGACAATGCATTTACCAAGAAACGAACATGCAAACAAGCTTTCATAAATCAAGTACGTCACATTTAGAAAAATAAAGTGATAAGGACTAAATGTTTCCCTAGAATTTTCCCTAAGAAAATTCCGATTACAAAGCCCTTGAATCCCTAATCTATACTACTCTCTCTCTAAACAACCAACCTCTCTTGGATAAGATCTATTCTAGTGTCTCTCTCGTGTTTTGTGTCTTTGCACTCTCACACTTTCACTTAAGTTCTTTTGTATGATGATCTTGTATATTGTCTTGTGTTTTAGATGATGTCTTCACTTGTTGTTAGAAGACCCTTTTTATAGAGCAATGACTACCTCATCCAATCTTTGAAATCAAATTCAACCCTTAGATCTCAAGAACCAAAGACTCATGGCTCTCTAAGAGTCTAAGTGATCCTGTGCATTTTAACCATGTGTCACGCACTATCTCAAAGTGCCCAAAATGAAGCTTCAGGTGTCTTGGCACCGCAGCCCAGAACAAGGTAGGCCGTTGCACACACTGGAGCATAACTCCTCCATTCTTCATCCTTTCTGGGCACCACATCTTGGGGAGGCTGGGCCGAGGTGCAGCCTAGAGAGTTGACCACTTAGACTTGCTGCTGGCCGCGGCACACACAGCTGGGCCGCGACGCACACCTCTAAGCCTGATGCTAAAAATTTTCTCCTGTTTAATCCTTAGACAAATACCAACATTTATACTTTTATTTCTATTATACAGTTTAACATGCTTGCTAAAACTAAGGTGTACTCACATTTTAGAACCAAGTTTAGCCACGAACCACTTCTTAGCCTCTATATAAAATTTAAATCATCCTAATGTAACGTCAATTTAAACATGTTCTACACAAATTAAAGGACCAAAACCTCGATTAAAATAATTAAATTTCCCTCAAGGGCTTAGAATTTGAAAGAAGCAAGAAAATTTGATGAAAAAGTCTGAAAACAGGGTTGCATAGTCAACTATCCAGCTTTCACAATCAACTGTGCAACTTTCACAGTCGACCATGGGAGTTTTTATCTCTTGCACAGTTGATTGTCCAATTGCACAGTTGACTGTGGTTGAGATCTGAAGTCTCTGTCTCTTGCACAGTCGACTGTGCAATCGTGACAGTCGACAGTCCTAAAGTCTGAAACCCATAAAAAGCATGAAATTCAACCTTTTTCTTTTTCAAACCCCTTTAATCCTTCATTAAACACCCAAATCTTTTTGAAACAAAAACTTCCAAGGTTTTTAGATGAATCTTTACAGTATCCATAGCAAAATTTTGACTTAAAGCTTTCAAATCACCCAACTTTTGCATTAAAGATTTTCAAAAATCAAAACCTTGTTCTTCTTTAAATTTTCTCCAAAAATCTCATCTCCAAAAACATAAATCTTTAAAAAATGAAATTACTTAACAATTAAAATAAAGGAAAGCAAGTTTTTACCCAAGATCTTTGCCAAATTCTCCCATTTTCTTCCCCTCCTCCCTCTTTTCTTTTCTCTCTCTTTTCTCTTCCTTTATCTCTTTCTCTCTTCTCCATTTCGGTTTTTCTAGAACCTTCCACACAAAAATCTGACCCCATTCACCCCATTTATAATGTTGGTATTTTGTCCAAGGTTTAAACAAGATTTGAAGAGCTTCAGTATCAGGTCTTGGCGCATCGGCTCAAGGTGTGTATGCTTCAGCCTCCAGGAAGTCTAGAAGATAGGAGAAGGGTTATGCTCCGCGGCCCAAGTTGTGGGCACCATGGCCTGGCCTTGTGCACCGTGGCTCAACCACCCCAGGCCGCAGCCTCCAATAAGGATGAAGAATGGTGTGATTTCAGCCCTCTTCAGGCCGCAGCTTGTGCTATTCTAGGTCGCGGCTTGAAGGCACATTGATGCATGTTTTTAGCCTCTTTTGAAAGGTGCGTGGATGAATGATCAAAATGCATAGGATCACTTAGGATTGATGAGGGGCTATGATTGATTGGTCCTTAAGATCTAAGGGGGGAGATTGACTTCAAGATAGGTTCAAGAAGTGGTGCACTATATAAAGGGTCACCTAGCTTCAATCTCAACAAGTGTGACATAACATGTGATGACATGTAAGTGTGTGTGAAATAGAACACATGGGTGTGTAAGAGTGCAAAGACACTAAACACAGGAGAGATCTCACTGTAGAGAGGCTGGATGTTTAGAGAGAGAGTAATATAGATTGGGGATTCAAGGGACTTATAAGTAGAATTTTCTTATGGAAAATTCCAAGGTAACTTAAGACCATATCACTTTCTTTTCTCTCTTCTTTCGTTCTTCAAGAATGATGTTAAGATCAAGATCTGATCGTGTTCTTGAGGGTGATTCAAGAACGGTTAAGATTCATCTCTGATTGTTTTCTTGAAGAAGTGTTGTTGTAATTGTAAGAACCATTGATTTAGTGCAAAAAGTTCAAAGGAACTCACGGGGACGTAGGCACATTGTCGAACCTCGATAACAATTGCTTGTGTTCTTTCCTACTTCGTTTGTTGTTTCTTTTCTTTACAAGTCATTCTAGACTTGGGTGTTTGGAGGATCACCACCTGGGCAACTTGGAAGGTGATTTCCCAACAGTGGTATCAGAGCTTGCAAAGCTGGGTATCGGAGCAAGAACAGAAGGTATCGGAGCAAGACTCCAAGAATCAAAGGTCAACTTCTTGGGTGATTCAAGAACGGTATTAGATCAATTTTCTATCGTGTTCTTGAGATTTAGAAGAAGTTGGAAAGCAATTGTGGGTGCTGCATAAATTTAAGATCTTCTCCGTAATATGAGTTCAAACTTCATTATTGAGAAGTTTGACGGAAAGGGAGATTTTGCCCTTTGGAAGCGGAAGATCAAGGTTGTCCTTATGCAACAAAAGGTGGACTTGGCTATTAGAAAAGATGAAATTTTTCTAGTAAGTATCATGGAGGTCTAGCGGAATGAGTTGAAGAAGATGGCATACAGCACCATCTTCTTGCACATGTCGGATAGTGTCACAAGGGAGTGCGGAGACTCGGAAGATACAGCTGTAATTTGGAAGAAACTAGATAAGTTGTTTCTTGCTAAAACTCTCCCTAATAAGAGGTATCTTCATAAACAAATCTTTGCTTTTGAAATGGATCCTAATAAAGTGTTGCAAGATAATCTTGATGCCAATATGAATAGAGCATCAAGTGGAGAAGGGTTGTTCGTTAGAGGAAGGCCAACAACTCGGTATGGCAGTAACATACATGGCTACTACCGGGACATAGGTAGAGGAGAAAGCCATGGGAGAGCGCACAATAACATATATGGCTACTACTGGGATAGAGGTAGAGGAAAAAGCCATGGGAGAGTGCACAGTAACATACATGGCTACTATTGGGACAGAGGTAAAGGAGAAAGCCATGGGAGAGTGCACTCCAAATGGAGATTTGGAGAGAAAAGATGCTTCTACTGCCATAAGGAGAGTTATTTCAAGAAAGATTGCAAGAAAATGATGAGGGATGAGGGAGGAAGCCATATCAAGAATGGAGAGGATTCAGTTGCCAAGGGAGAATAACAAGATGATGATGTTCTTGTTGTGTGCTCAAGTGTGAGCAAAGGGTAAGAAGGTAGCGGGAAATGGATCTTGGATACCGGGTGCACTCATCATATGTGTCCTCATAGGGATTGCTTCAAGAATTTCAAGGAAACCAATGATGAAAAGGTTTTCTTGGGGAATGATATTTCTTGCCAAGTGAGGGGGATAGGAGATATCTAGTTGAGGATGTTTGATGGAATAACAAGGCTATTGAGGAATGTGAGGTATCTTCCAGATTTGAGAAGGAATTTGATCTCATTGGGGCAGCTTGATTCCATGGGATACACATACAAGGTAGAGGGAGGAAAGATCAAGGTAACTAAGGGATCTTTGATAGTGATCAAAGCAGCAATGAAGGATGGTCTCTATGAGATGATCGGAGACACGAACATCAAAGATTAAGTAGCAAGCTTGATGGCTGAGATGGATAAGGTAGCTCTTTGGCACACTCGCTTGGGACACATGAGCGAAAAGGGCCTGCAAGTTCTCAGCAAAGATGGATTACTTAATTGTGACAAGGTAGAAAGACTTAACTTCTGCAAGAGTTACATTCTTGGGAAGCAACATCGGGTCAGCTCCAACACTGGAGTGCACAAGTCTAAGGGCATTCTTTACTACATTCATACGGATCTTTGGGGGCCAGCAAGAACACCAACACAGGGAGGTAATCTTTACTTTCTGTCTTTAATTGATGATTATTCAAGAAAGGTTTGGGTTAATTTCGTTAAAAATAAATCGGATGCTTTAAATAAGTTGCTGGTGTGAAAAAAGCTAGAGGAGACTCAAACGGGCAGGGTAGTTAAGGTGTTAAGAACCGATAATGGCTTAGAATTTTTTAACAAGGAACTTAATCAATTCTGTACGTTAAATGGCATTCTAAGACATAAAACGGTTGTGAAAACCCCTTAGCAAAGTGGAGTTGCTGAGAGGATGAATAAGACCCTTATGGAAAAGGTTAGGTGCATGTTAAATGGATCTGGATTACCCAATTTTTTTTGGGGGAAAGCTGTGTCTACTGCTGCATATTTGGTTAATAGATCGCCCTCTAGAGCTTTAGAGCTCAAGACTCCCGAGGAGATGTAGAGTGGTAAACCCCCTAAGTTGGACAACCTTAGAACTTTTAGGTGTGCTGCGTATGCACATCAAAAGGATGATAAACTTAGCCCAGGATCTAGAAAGTGTGTGTTTCTAGGATATAGGGAAGGGGCTAAGGGGTATAGGTTGTGGTCCTTAGAGAAAAAAGATTTAAACTCATAATAAGTAGGGATGTCATTTTTAATGAGCATTTATTTCCCTATTTGGAGAAAACTAACCTTGCAGGGGATACTAAGCAAACCAGTTCAGTATTTGTGGAGTATAGCATCAAGGAAAATTCAGTTTAGGTAGAGAAAGGATGGCAAGAGGGTTCGAACCAGGTAGAGCCCATTGATGAAGGCCAAGCTCAGGACACTCATGAGGAGGCTGAACTAGAAGGGGATGATGCAGCAAGTCAGAATGACTATCAGCTCACAAGGGACCGGGAAAGAAGGCTGGTCAGACCACCTTCAAGATATGGTTTTGCGGCTGTGGATGCAATAGCTCCTTGGACAGTAGGAGGGATAAGTGAACAAGAAACTTACATTGATGCTATAGGATGTAAGGATTCGTCAAGATGGAAGCTAGCTATGGAGGAAGAAATGGATTCTTTGAGGAAGAATAACTCTTGGGAATTGGTGCACATTCCAGGAAAACAGAGAGTTGTGGATTGTAAGTGGACTTACAAGATCAAAGAAGGGAACCCTCCAGGGGATGAAGTCTGAGAAAAGGCTATGCTTGTGATGAAGGGGTTCACGCAAAGAGACGGCATAGATTTCACAGAATTTTTCTCATCGGTTCAGAAAGTAGAGGAAATGGTGAGTATCCTCATCTATGTTGATGACATGCTATTGGTTGATAACTGCAGGGAGAGGATGGAAAGGTTGACATCTCAACTCAGTGAGGAGTTCGAGAGAAGGATCTTGGCCTTGCACAAAAGATCATTGGGATTAGAAGAATTCGGGAAAGGGAGAGAAACGGGTTGAAGGTTTCTCACTCAAGATTGTAAACCAGTGAAGGTTCCCCTTGCTAGTCATTTCAAGTTCTCCAGCAAACAATGTCCTGGAACGGATGAGGAGAAGAAGGAAATGGATAAGGTCCCTTACTCTAGTGCGGTTAGATCAGTCATGTTCATGATGGTAAGCACTAGACCTGACATTTCTCAGGTGATTGGTGTTCTCAACAGATTTGTGAGTAATCCTAGAAAGGAGCTTTGGCTTGGGATGAAGTTGTTACTGAGGTACTTAAAGGCTCAATGGTAGCCAGTGGTAGCACTCTTACCAACCGGGGCAGAGTACATAGCGGCTACGAAAGCCATAAAGGAGCCTATGTGGTGCAAAGGGTTGTTGTACGAGTGGAAGGTCCTAAAAGAGTAGGTGGTGGTATCTTCGGATAGTCAACGTGCAGTGCACTTGTGTAGGAACCCGGTGTTCCATGAGAGGACTAAGCATGTGGATGTTCAGTATCATTTCATTCGGGAAAATGTTACAAAAGGATGCATTCATATGGACAAATTCGCAACGGAAGAAAGTCCTGCTGATTTAGGTACCAAAGGTCTACCTCTAAGTAAGTTCAATCATTGCCTTGGACTTCTTAGGATTGGAATCGGTTGATATTGTGACTCAAGATGAGTTCAGATACTGAGTTCTCTGCACAATGGGTTCGGGTTTAAATGCTTAGACAAAGGTAGATATTGTTGGTATTTTGTCTAAGGTTTAAACAAGGTTTGAAGAGCTTCAGCATCAGGTCTTGGCGCCTCGGCTTAAGGTGTGCATGCCTCGTCCTCCAGGAAGTCTAGAAGATAGGAGAAGGGCTATGCACCACGGTCCAAGGTGTACGCGTCGTGGCTTGGCTCTGTGCACTGCGGCTTAGCCACCCCAGGCCGCGACCTCTAGTAAGGATGAAGAATGGTCTGATTTCAGCCCTCTTCAGGTTGCGGCTTGCCCTGTTCTAGGCCGTGGCTTTAAGGCACACTGATGCATGTTTTTAGCCTCTTTTGAAAGGTGAGTGGATGCATGATCAAATCACACAAGATCACTTAGGATTGATGAGGGGCTATGATTGATTGGTTCTCAAGATCTAAGGGTTGAGATTGACTTCAATATAGGTTCAAGAAGTGGTGCACAATATAAGGAGTCACCTAGCTTCAATCTCAACAAGTATGACATAACATGTGATGACATGTGTATGTATGTGAAATAGAATACATGGGTGTGTGAGAGTGAAAAGATACTAAACACAAGAGAGATCTCATTGTAGATAGGCTAGATGTATAGAGAGAGAGTAGTATAGATTGGGGATTCAAGGGACTTGTAAGTGGAATTTTCTTGGGGAAAATTCCAGGGTAACTTAAGACCTTATCACTTTCTTTTCTCTCTTATTTTGTTCTTCAAGAACGGTGTTAAGATCAAGATCTGATCGTGTTCTTGAGGGTGATTCAAGAACGGTTAAGATCCATCTCTGATCGTGTTCTTGAAGAGGTGTTGTTGTAAATGTAAGAACCGTTGATTTAGTGCAGAGAGTTCGGAGGAACTCACGGGGACATAGGCACATTGCTAAACCTCGATAACAATTGCTTGTGTTTTTTCCTGCTTTGTTTGATGTTTCTATTCTTTACAAGTCATTCTAAACTTAGCTGTTTGGAGGATCACCACCTGGGCATCTTGGAAGGTGATTTCCCAACATATAATATAACTCTTGTATTTACCCATCCACCCCTTCTCATTTCTATTTTCTCATTTTCATTTCACCAATCTTCCTTTCTTTCACTATGTACCCAAGACTCTTTAAAAATTTAACATTTCCCCCAAGATACATATTAATTACTCAACTTATATTTTATTTATTTAGTTCTGAGCTCCAAAATTTTCCCAACACAAGTTTCTTAATACCAACTTTTCTTTATTTACTTGCACCCAAGCTCTACACAACCAAGTATAATTTATTTATTACTCAAAACTGAATAGGTATACACATTCACGCGTCAAGGCGAAAACTCCAAAATTAAATATTCCAATTTAAAAATACTGATCTCTACAATTCTCCCCCACTAGTAAAAATTTTTCCCCGAAATTTCTTTGATAAGGTTTTCACAGAATAATTGGGATTAGCACTATTCCAATTTTATTTTACATCATCGAATATCCTACTCACAATCCTGAATTTCTTCACTTTCATCAAAATTGTAATTAAAAGGAGCAAACCTCTTATTCACCATCGTATCAATCTTTTTATCCATTGATGTCAACTAGCTATTAATACTAAAGTGATCGAATTCACTATTTTAGTAAAGTCCATTCTACTTTATTAAAACTCTTTCTACTGAGTAAGCGGTGTTCCCTTTTCTATCAACTATTCATCCTCAATACTTCATTTATTGCCATCTTTGTTTCACTTAGATTAGTCCTCTCATTTTACTTCAACCGCTTCCCATTTATTTTATTCTTTACGCTAACTACTTGTCAAATAATTCACTCCTATTCCCTTGTTATACTTGGAAGTCCATCTATACTCTTGCTTGAACTTTAATCACCCTTCTCAAGTCTCTCTTACTAACAATATATCTATACTTTCTATGAATCGATAAAATTCTCTAACTCTTTGAACTTCCCATAATTTCTAAATTATTTCATAAGTCAAACTTTCAAGTTATTTCATTTTCAATATCCATTTAACTCTTTTTTCTCATATTTAACCCTGAACATGAACAAACTAACTCCTCATTCATAGTTTCATCCATTTCATCTTATTATACAAACAATATACACTACTTAGGCCACACATTACAAGGTATTCAAACCATTAACATTTCCTAAAATCTTTAACATATACAACATAAAAATAAATTATTAAGAGAAGCGTTCATACATGACTCAGTACAACTCATTCAACTCATAACTTAGGAAATTATTCTTAATAAAAAAAAACTCAAAATCTTTTTATTAGCATCTCATAGCAATTTCTTAATGGTCGTGTGTGTGTGTGTGTGTGTGTATCAAAGTAAGGCTTTCAAGTAATTAAAACTCTTTAAAAATACCTTTTTCTCAATTTTCTCTTTTCGATATCATCGTCAAACTACCAATCATATACTAATAAATTCACACATACAAACAATATATCAATCAAAATGATTCATTATATCAAAGCAATCACACTCATAGTTCTCATTAAAAGGTATTACCATGGCAACTTACTAACATCGTAAAATGATCCCAAACCTCACCAAATTCACACAACATTCAAACATAAGTCAACTCAACTTTAGTCTTAAGACATCTTACCTCCACCTAAACCATTACAGTTTACCACTCCTATACAACATCCTCTCTAACTTTACATAACTAAATTTTAAATATCTGATGCACCATGTACCATGTACCATGTAACTAAGTCTATAGAATCTTAATACTAAAGCTTTGATACATACTGTAATAACCCATCCCTAGGTGGGTCCTGCCCGAGGAGATATCATCAACTTTCAGCTTTGATCACACCGACCTATATGCAAATATATAATTTTACTGATAAAAAAATATATATACAATTTTACAAGATAAACAATCATATTTTACATAAACAAACAGCCTTTACAACACATGGGAGTCAAAGTTTAAAACTTTCGAATCATAAATAAAGGGAAAACCCCCCTGTACAAATTTCTTGAATGGACTTCTAACGAAAAACCCAAAAGATGAGGATGTAGTAGATGAAAGCCTTATGAAGGACTCACTTCAACTTGACTATAAAACTTCTGGTACTACCTGAAATATTAGTAGATAAAGGAGTGAGCTAAAAAGCCCAGTGAGAAACACATTACTAAAAGTAAACGTACTGGAGGAGAAATTTTCGTTTTAATTATAACTGTAGCATATAGTTCAACAAATTTTAAAAGTACTAAAATTTAAGTTTTATTGAGTTTCTTCCACTAATCTATCTATATTTCTTATTAAGAAGAAATAACAATTAAGAAAGAATTTACAAAGATCCTTGTATACCTTTCAAGCATACAAAGCTTACAACACTGCACTCAATTATAAAGTCAATAAGAATAAAGAAACTTCCAATTAAATACTATTCCATCATCACAATCATCATTTATGCCCTTCACTGGGCCCAACACATCACATGCTTCTCATGGGCCAATCATAACGTATGCCTCTCAAGGGCCAATCATAACACATGCCTCTTATGGGCCAATTATAAAGTATGTCACTCATGGGCCAATCACAAAATATGTCTCTCATAGGCCATTCATATAGTATGCCTCCCATGGGCCAATCACAAAGTATATATCTCATGGGCCAATCATAAAGTATGTCTCTCATGGGCTAATCAGAAAGTATACATCTTATGGGCTAATCATAATGTATGTCTCTCATGGGCTAATTATAACACATGCCTCTCATAGGTGAAATCATTACAATGTATTAATGGAAAAATAATTAGATGTATAATCATGTATATAGTTTCATAACATTATAGCACCCCATCATTGGACAATTCAGATAACAATGGGGACGTCTCCCCATGTATCTGTATGTCAATCTTCACAATATAAGTCGGCTCTCCCTTCCCCTTATTGGGTGAGGTCCTTTCATCATTTAAATTCTCCCTTACCCCTTACTAGGATTCTCCCTTACCCCTTACTGGGATTCTCATATATAAATATATATCTTGGATCCTTACCTATCCCTTTTCGGGCTAGGTCCTCAACAACATGAATCTTCTCTTATAATACCTTAACCATATATATATAGCATGACAATGCATTCACCAATAAACGAACATGTAAACAAGCATTCAAAAATCAAGTACATCACATTTTCATACCAATCCAACCAATCATATTCATCACAATCTCCTAGCAATCAAATCAGTTACAAAGTTTCAAACAAAACTATGTCAAATTATTTCCATACTAAATTCTCGTATATCTACATTTCTTATCATGTGTATACCATTCTTATACTCTATCATATCATATTTTCACAATCATATCATACTTTCATACCTTTATTTCTATTATATAGTTTAACATGCTTACTAAAAGTAAGGGGTACTTAGATTTTAGAACCAAGCTTTGCCACGAACTACTTCTTAACCTCTAAACAAATCTTTAAATCATCATACTGTCACGTCAATTAAAACAAACAACCAAAGCATAAGTAATTTAAACATGATCTACTCAAGTCAAAGGTCCAAAACCTCGAAAAAAATCATTAAGTTACCTTCAAGGGTTTATAATTTGAAAGAAGCGAGAAAATTTGATGGAAAAGTTTGAAAACATGGTTGCACAGTCGATTATCCAGTTTTCACAGGCGACTGTGGGAGTTTCTGTCTCTTGCACAGTTGACTATCCAATTGCATAGTTGATTGTGGTTGAGATCTGAAGTCTCTACCTCTTTCACAATTGACTGTGCAATCGCAACAGTCGACTATCCTAGGGGCTGAAGCATAGAACATGCACGAAATTCAACCTTTTTCTTTTCCAAAACCCTTTGATCCTTCATTAAACACCCAAATCTTTTGAAACACAAACTTCTAAGGCTTTTAGATGAATCTTTACAATTCTCATAATAAAATTTTGACTTAAATCTTTCAAATCACCTAACTTTTGCATAAAACATTTTTTAAAACCAAAACATTGTTCTTCCTCAAATTTTCTCCAAAAATCTCATCTCTAAGAATGTAAATCTTTAAGAAATGAAACTACTTAACAATCAAAGTAAAGGAAATCAAGTTCTTACCCAATGATGAGTGCCAAATATTGCATATTTTGGCCCCTTAATTTACATTTGTTAGCTTAGGAATTTGTTACTTTGAGTTGTTTTTTTCGTTGTTTTACAGGTTTACAAGCACTTAGAAAGGAGTTTCACTAAATTGCTAGAATTGCCCGTACAGATCACTCATTTTTATGGATTAAACTGTATTGATTCAGGAAGAACCAGGAGATGAGCTATATATGCTTGGAAAGATCCAGATGTTTATTTTCTGGGGAATTTATGGCTCATAAATATGATTTTTCTAGAGAAAGTTATGGTAGTTTTAGTAGACAAAGGTCAGGCTGTGCGTGATTTCAACATGGCAGAAGTGATTTTTGTGGATTAAACTTTAATGATTTAGGAAGAACCAGGAGATAAACTATATATGCTTGGAAAGATCCAGATGTCTATTTTCTAGGGAATTTTACAGCTTGTAAATATGATTTTTCTAGAGAAAGTTATGGCAATTTTAGTAGATAAAGGTCAGGCTATGCGGGATTTCAGCATGGGCAGAAGTTTTGAAGGGCATGTGAAGGTTTAAATCCCATATCCCACATCAGTTGGAAACACATTCTATATCCCACATCCCACATCAGATTGGAAATACATTGCACTCATGGAGTTCCCCTATAAAAGCTCCATTTCACTTCATCAAAAAGGTGGGTTATCCGGAGGACTTCTGTGAGCAATCTGGAGGACTTCTGCGAGTAGTGAGACAGAGGAGACCGCAACACCTGAGCCCCCCCACAAGGAACTTAAGCCTTTACTGGACAATCTTAAGTATAAGTTTCTAGATCCAGAAGATTCTTTGCCTATGATTATAGCTTCAGATTTGGTTGATGCTCAAGAGGAGAAATTATTGGATGTTTTAAGAGAGTACAAGGAAGCTATCAGTTGGACTATTGAGGATATCAAGGGGATCAACCCCTTGGTGGTGATGCACAAGATACATTTGGAAGAGAATACCAAGCCATCGAGGGAGCCACAGAGAAGGCTCAACCCAGTTATGTAAGACGTTATGAGGACTGAAGTGATAAAGTTGTTGGATGCAGGGATCATTTATCCAATCTTTGATAACAAGTGGGTGAGCCCGATTCATGTCGTGTCCAAGCGAGCTAGATTGACGGTAGTGAAGAATAAAGATGATGAGTTGGTGCCAACTCGTGTTCAGTCAGGATGGAGAGTGTGTCTAGACTACCGTAAGTTGAATGTTTCCACAAGGAATGATCATTTTCCACTCCCATTTATTGATCAAATGGTGGAGCGCTTGGCTGGGCACGGTTACTATTCCTAAGTCTGGCTGAAGATGTTAAACTTAGCGCTCATGAGAGGCACCCCCCAGCATATCCTTTCTGTTCTTTTATTATTTTACATATTTCTTATTAGTGTTTATCTCTAGTGTTTTTTTTTTATTTTCCAGTCTTTATTTTTCAAGGAAAACGTGTACTTCAGATCAAGTTTGGGGATATGCTATGAGCCATACCAGTCCAGCAAGTTCTCCATCTCCCAGGTTAGCTCTTTCCATATTGTTGTGAGTTTTAAATTACTCGTAAGCGCACGAGTCATTTGCAATATAGTGTTGTGCAACTGCGAGGTCGAATCCACAGGGAATTGGGTTTTGAAAATATTTTTATCTAAACTAAGCCTATTTTAACCTAGTTTCAACTTTTGAATTGTCTTTTGCAAAACAAATAATAACTAAATTAAATTGATTTAAAACTAATAATAAAGACACTAAGGTTTCTGAATCAACCCCACCAAAGTTAAGCATATATCTTCATGTTCTAAAAATAGCCTATCAAAACATTCCATGATCCAACTTAAAACAAAAAACAATAAATATCTCAATTAAACCAAAACCATCCAATGTATCCACCTTTAACAAGTCACAAAGGAAATCCAATTTAATCAAAAACAATTTGATGTATCCATCAGATGAAACACACGGAATATCCAACAGAACAATTTAAAAGCAATCAATCATAAGATTTTACTCAAATAATTGACAGAACATTTATACTAAAAAAAATCAGAATTGTATAAACAAATCTGAAACTATTATGCCAAACAACGGCGAGGCTTCATCTTCAACCTTAGTTGAAGATTTTAGCCACTCATAATCATGAAACTAAAGTTCACAATAACAGTGCTAAACATTAAACTTTAAAACTAACAAAAGCAGAAAATTAAAAACTGACTATACATGGGGAGAAATTTCACTCGCTGTTGGGCGGTGCTTCCCTTCGTGGTAGCAAAGCCTTTGGAGATCCACCAGAATGCTAGTAGAAGTCCTCCAAATTGCACCAAAATGGCACTTGGATTCGCTTACTAAAGATGAAGTGAAAAAGGGCTTATATAGGGAAACATCACAAGTGCAATGTGTTTCCAATCCGATGTGGGATACTGCAGATTCCAACTTTTGCTCTTTGACCTTTGTCTACTAAAATAGCCATAACTTTCTCTAGCAAAATCACTTTATTGATCCGTAAAATTCTCCAAAAAATAGACATCTAGATCTTTCCTAGAATATATGGCTCATCTCCTGGTTCTTCCTGAATCAATACAGTTTAATCCTAAAAAATGGCTAATCTGTCATGCTGAAATCATGCACAGCCTGACCTTTGTCTACTAAAACTGCCATAACTTTCTCTAGAAAAATCATTTTATTGATCCGTAAAATTCCCCAGAAAATAGACATCTGGATCTTTCCAAGCATATATGGGTCATCTCATGATTATTCCTGAATCAATACAGTTTAATCCTAAAAAATGGCTGATCTGTATGAGTAATTCTGACAATTTAGTGAAACTCCTTTCCAAGCTTGTAAACCTGTAAAACAACGAAAAACAACTCAAAGTAACAAATTCCTAAGCTAACAAATGTAAATTAAGTGGCCAAAATATGCAATATTTGACACTCATCAAATACCCCCAAACTTACATTTTGGTAGTCCCTTCGCAAAACAAAATAAAAAAACTAAATGAAAAACAAAGAACATCAAGATAAGTTCATCACTCATGGTATCCAAAAATTTAAGGAGCACTCAAAACCATGCTATTCATTCATGAGCAAGCTTAAAAAAATATAACCCATCTTCACAATGGATAAGAATTTTAAAACTTAATTACTTTCAAGAGGTAGGCTAAGACATCACAAGCTTGAATCAGTGTAAAGTGAATTAGCATAAACAGATGAGGTTTCCAAATAACTTCAACGTACAATGTCTCCATGTCTTAATATTCACAGAATTTCTCATCAGAATGAACAACGATGGCATAGTTTTATTTTATTTATTTTTATTATAAGGCTCTCCTATGTTTAGTTCCCTTAAGCTTTCTAATTGACCAATGTATCGAGTGTTGAGTCAATGACTCCCAAACCAGATGGTTTTAGGGCATTAGGTGTAAAGACACCCCTAAGAACTTACTAACTCGAGTCAAAAAGGCTACAAAACTAAACTGGCCTTAATGCTATCTAGCAAAATTTCCACCTTTTGACGTGAACACTCACTACTTACTGAGGCAAGAGGTCCAATTACTCAGCAGAAAGTTTCGCAATGATCATTATGAATAAAATTCCCACCTTTTGACGTGAAAACTCACTGCTTACTGAGGCAAGAGGTCCAGTTACTCAGTGGAAATTTTATTGATGATGATCATTATAAATATTAGTAGTATTATTTGTTTTTTTTTTCTTTTTTTATGCTTTTCTATGCCCAAGTGTTAATCCCACAAGTCATCCAGTTTCAGTTAAGTCATGGAAACATGCACATTAAAATCACATATCATACCTCACATAATTATGTGCTAATGTGCTCGTGTCAGATTAGATCAAACATGTGAATTCTCAAATGCCTAAAGTAAGTAACAAAGTTTTAAAACTCTATCATCAAATCATGTGTTCACAATTTTAAGCTCACTAATGACATCACATCACAGTATTTGTTTAGATCAACTAAAATTTCAAAATAACATGAGCATGCGTTTAACTTTTTTTTTAAATAAAGAAAAACAACAACAAATTAGGACAAAGTGTGTGTAATTTGTCTCCCATACCCCCAAACTTAACTTACACATTGACCACAATATGTGAATAATATGGAAAGAGCTGACCTGGGATATAGAGAACTATCTGGACTTGGTATGGCTCATAGCATACCCCCAAACTTGAATTGAAGTACGCGTTGTCCCTGAAAAATAAAGACTGGAAAACAAAAGAAACACTAGAAATAAGTAGTAACAATAAATATGTAAAATAATAAACAAACAAAAAGGATATGTTGTGGGGTGCCTCCTACGAGCGCTAAGTTTAACGTCTTTAGCCAGACCCAACATTAGTAATCGTGCCCAGCTAAGCGCTTCACCATCTGATCAATAAATGGGGGTGGAAAATGATTATTCCTTGTGGCAGCAGTCAACTTACGGTAGTCTATACTCACTTTCCATCCTGACTGCACACTAGTTGGAACCAACTCGTCGTCTTTATTCATCACTACCGCTAATCCAGCCCACTTTGGTACGACATGAAATGGGCTCACCCACTCGCCATCAAAGATTGGATAAATGATCCCTACATCCAATAGCTTAATCACTTCAGTCCTCACAACCTCTTGCATAGCTGGGTTGAGCCTTCTTTGTGGCTCCCTCGATTGCTTGGCATTCTCCTCCAAATGTATCTTGTGCATCACCACCGAGGGGCTGATTCCCTTGATATTCTCAATAGTCCAGCCGATAGCTTCATTGTGCTCTCTTAAAACGTCCAATAATTTATCCACTTGAGCATCAACCAAATCTAAAGCTATAGTCAGAGGCAAAGAATCTGCTGGACCTAGGAACTTATACTTAAGATTGTCCGGTAAAGGCTTAAATTCCTTCTTGAGGGGTTCAGGTGTTGTGGTCTCCTCCGTCTCACTACTCTTCTAAGGATTAGACTCCAAAGTAGCATTTGCTTGCTCAAACAACTTATCCATATCCAAATATTCTTCAAACTGAGCAAAGCATGCCTCCAGGGGGTTCTCAATGCGGGATTCATCTATAGTTTCCTCCGTCTCATCGCTCTTCTGAGGAGCAGACTCCAAAATGGCATTTGCTTGCTCAAGTAACTTATCTATATCTAAATCCTCTCCAAACTGAGCAAAGTATGCCTCCAGAATGTCCTCAGACTCCTCTCCTTTCTTGGGCGCTTGTAATCTCTCAGGGTAAGGCACTTTAGGTACAAACGACCTAGGGAGATCCTTAATAATAGATGTTGCTGTAGATGGCTTAGCATCTATCTTTTCCTTGTTGCCACTTTCTTGCCCTTGTTGCATAGTTGGGTTCTCTTCCACTTGATTGTCCACTTGTCTCCCAGACCTCAATGTGATAATCGATTGCACTTATTCCTCCCCATGCATAGGATTCGATGAATTTCCAACCACAAACTGTCCTTTCGGGTTGGGCATGGGCTGACTAGGGAACCTTCCCTTCTCTCTTTCACCCAAGTGACTTGCGATTTGACCCATTTGACTCTCTAGCTTGGCAATTGCTTAGGTGTTTACTATTTGTGCACTCCTTACTTCGCTTATGGATTGGTCGGTCATCTTCCTGAAATCATTGAGAGCATCCTCCAATGACTGTGAAACCGAGACTGGCGCCTGAATGGGAGCTTGGTAAGCGAGTAAGGGTGCTGGATAGGCTGAGTGACCATAACTTGGAACTAGTGGAGGAAATCCGGGAGGGTATTGATTGTGAGCATGATGAGGGGCTCCTCCCTGATTCATTAGTTGGTTCTGCGTCCATGAAAAATCAAGGTGGTTCCGCCACCCTAGATTGTACGTCTCAGAGTAAGATCCATTTGATTGCCACCAATAGTCATTGAAAGTGTTCATTTGTTCCATAGGATACTCGACAAAAGCCGGCGTAGATGGACAATTCTGTGCTAAATGCATAGGACTAGCACAGATGGAACAACTATCAACATTAAATGTATTGGTTCGATTGATGGATTGGCCGGTCATCTTCATTAAATCCTTGAGGGCGTCCTCTAAAGACTGTGAAACCGGCACTGGATTCATCCACATTATATATATATATATATATTTATTTATCGACCAATGCAAATAGAAACAAATAAAATTGCAAAAAGAAAAAATCAAACAAAAATTGCTAACTAAATAGTAGAAAAATAAAATTAATTCAGACAAAAATTTAATTTTCACAAACCAAACAACTCCCCGGCAACGGCGCCAAAAACTTGTTGTGAGTTTTAAATTACTCACAAGCGCACAAGTCATTTGCAATATAGTGTTGTGCAAGTGCGAGGTCGAATCCACAGGGAATTGCGTTATGAAAATATTTTTATCTAAACTAAGCTTATTTTAACCTAGTTCCAAGTTTTGAATTGTCTTTTGCAAAACAAATAAAAAATAAACTAAATTGATTTAAAACTAATAATAAAGACACTAAGGTTTCTAAATTCACCCCACCAAAGTTAAGTATCTTCATGTTCTAAAAATAGCCTATCAAAACATTCCATGAATCCAACTTAAAACAAAAAACAACAAATATCTCAATTAAACCAAAAGCATCCAATGTATCCGCTTTTAACAAATCACAAAGGAAATCTAATTTAATCAAAAACAATTTGATGTATCCATCAGATGAAAAACACGGAATATCCAACAGAATAATTTAAATGCAATCAATCATAAGATTTTACTCAAATAATTGACAGAACATTTATACTAAAAAAACATCAGAATTGTATAAACAAATCTAAAACTATTATGCCAAACAACGACGAGGCTTCATCTTCAACCTTAGTTGAAGATTTTAGCCACTCATAATCATGAAACTAAAGTTCACAATAACAGTGCTAAACATTAAACTTTAAAACTAACAAAAGCAGAAAATTAAAAACTGACTATACATGGGGAGAAATTTCACTCGCTGTTGGGCGGCGCTTCCCTTCGTGGTAGCAAAGCCTTTGGAGATCCACCAGAATGCTAGTAGAAGTCCTCCAAATTGCACCAAAATGGCACTTGGATTCGCTTACTAAAGATGAAGTGAAAAATGGCTTATATAGGGAAACATCACAAGTGCAATGTGTTTCCAATCCGATGTGGGATACTGCAGATTCCAACTTTTGCTCTTTGACCTTTGTCTACTAAAATAACCATAACTTTCTCTAGCAAAATCACTTTATTGATCCGTAAAACTCCCCAAAAAATAGACATTCGGATATTTCCAAGAATATATGGCTCATCTCCTGGTTCTTCTTGAATCAATACAATTTAATCCTAAAAAATGACTGATCTGTCACGCTGAAATCATGCACAGCTTGACCTTTGTCTACTAAAACTGCCATAACTTTCTATAGAAAAATCATTTTATTGATGTATAAAATTCCCCAAAAAATAGACATCTGGATCTTTCCAAATATATATGGCTCATCTCCTGGTTCTTCCTGAATCAATATAGTGTAATCCTCAAAAATGGCTGATCTGTACGAGCAATTCTGACAATTTAGTGAAACTCCTTTCCAAGCTTGTAAACCTGTAAAACAACGAAAAATAACTCAAAGTAACAAATTCCTAAGCTAAAAAATGTAAATTAAGTGGCCAAAATATGCAATATTTAGCACTCATCACATATTATTCACACATTGGGGTCAATGTGTAATTTAAGTTTGGGGGTATGGGAGAGACATTACACACTTTGTCCTATTTTGTTTTTTGTTTTTACTTCGTTTTAAAGAGAAGATAAGTGCATGCTTATGTTATTTTGAAATTATTGTTGATCTAAACAAATACTGTGATGTGATGTCATTGGTGAGGTTAAAATCTTGAACACATGATATGATGATAGAATTTTAAAATTTCGTTACTTACTTTAGGCATTTGAGAATTCACATGTTTTATCTAATATGATACGAGCACACTAGCACCAAATTGTGTGAGGTATGACATGTGATTCTAATGTGTATGTTTCCTTGTCTTAACTGAAACTTGATGACTTGTTGGATTATACTTTGGCATAGAAAAGTATAAAAAAAAATTAATGATCATCAATAAACTTTCCACTGAGTAACTGGACCTCTTGCCTTAGTAAGCAGTGAATGTTCACGTCAAAAGGTGGGAATTTTATTCATAATAATCATTGCAAAACTTTCTGCTGAGTAACTAGACCTCTTGCCCCAGTAAGCAGTGAGGGCTCATGTCAAAATGTGGGAATTTTGCTTGGTAGCATTAAGGCTAGTTTAGTTTTGTAGCCTTTTTGACTCGAGTTAGTAAGTCCGTAGGGATGTCTTTACACCTGATGCCCTAAAACCATCTGGTTTGGGAGTCATTGACTCAACACTCGCTACATGGGTCAATTAGAAAGCTTAAGGGAACTAAACATAGTAGAGCCTTATAATAAAAGAGAGAAGAGAATAAAATTATGCCATCGTTGTTCATTCTGATGAGAAATTATGTGAATCTTGAGACATGGAGACATTGCACATTGAAGTTATTTGGAAGCCTCATCTTTATATGCTAATTCACTTTACACTCAGTTAGACTTGTGATGCCTTAGCCTACCTTTTGTAAGTAATTAGATTTTAAAATTCCTATTCATTACGAAGATGGGTTTATATTTTAAGCTTGCTCATGAATGACTATCATGGTTTTGTGTGCTACTTAAATTTTTGGACACCATGAATAATGGATTTATCTTTGTGTTCTTTGTTTTTCATTTAGTTTTTTTTTTTTTTGTCTTGCTAAGGGACTAGCAAAATGTAAGTTTGAGGGTATTTGATGAGTGCCAAATATTGCATATTTTGGCCCTTAATTTACATTTGTTAGCTTAGGAATTTGTTACTTTGAATTTTTTTTTTTTGTTGTTTTACAAGTTTACAAGCACTTGGAAAAAAGTTTCACTAAATTGCCAGAATTGCCCGTACAGATTAGTCATTTTTGCAGATTAAACTATATTAATTCAGGAAGAACCATGAGATGAGCCATATATGCTTGGAAAGATCCGGATATCTATTTTCTGAGGAATTTTACGGTTTGTAAATATTATTTTTCTAGAGAAAGTTATGGCAGTTTTAGTAGATAAAGGTCAGGCTATGCGTGATTTCAGTGTGGCAGAAGTGATTTTTACGGATTAAACTGTAATGATTCAGGAAGAACCAGAAGATCAGCCATATCCAGATGTCTATTTTCTGGAGAATTTTACGGCTTATAAATATGATTTTTCTAGAGAAAGTTATGGCAGTTCTAGTAGACAAAGGTCAGACTGTGTGAGATTTCAGCATGGGCAGAAGTTTTAAAGGGCATGTGAAGGCCTAAATCCCACATCCCATATCGGTTTGAAACACATTCTATATCCCACATCCCATTTCGGATTGGAAACACATTGCACTCATGGAGTTCCCCTATAAAAGCCCCATTTCACTTCATCAAAAAGGTGGGCAACCCGGAGGACTTCTGCGAGCAATCTGGGGGATCTCCAAGGCTTTGCTACCAAGGAGGGGAGCGTCGCACAACAGCTGGGAGTGGAATTTCTCTCAATGTATAGTCAATTTTAGTTTATTTCTTTTGAGTTTAAAGTTTTATGTTTAGCACTTTAATTGTGAAATTTAGTGTCATAATCATGAGAGGCTAAAACCTTCATCTAAGGTTGAAGATGAAGCCTTGCCATTGTTTGGCATAATATTTTCAGATATGTTCATACAATTCTGATATTTTTAGTATTAATGTTCTGTCTTAATTGTTTGAGTAAATTCTTATGATTGATTATGTTTAAATTGTTCAAATTAGATATTCCTTGTGTTTCATATACCGAATACGGCAGATCATCTAAAGTAAATTGGATATCCATTGTCCCACGCACCATCTCAAAGTGTTGATCATGAGGCATCAGGTGTGCCCGGCGTCGCGGCCCAGAACAGGGCTGGCCATAGTGCACACAGGGCACATCTCCTCCAGGTCTTCATCCTTGCTGTGCACCGCGGCATGGGGGAGGTTGTGCCACGACGCACACCTCCCTGGACTTCCTCCTTTGCTGGTGGCCACGGTGCACACCTGGACCTGATGCTGAACTCTTCAACTCGTTTAATCCTTAGACAAATACCAATAATCTCTACCTTTTTCTAAGCGATTAAACCTGAACCCATTGTGCAGAGAACTCAGGATCCAAACTCAACTTGAGTCACCATATCAACCGAATCCAATCCTAAGAAGTCCAAGGCAATGATTGAAGTTGCTTAGAGGTAGAACTTTGTTCCTAAATCTGCAAGATTTTCTTCTGTTGTGACTTTGTCCACATGAATGCATCCTTTTGTAACATTTTTCCAAACGAAATGATACCGAACATCCATATGCTGAGTCCTCTCATGGAACACCGAGTTCCTACACAAGTGCAACGTACTTTGGCTATCCGAATACACCACCACCTGCTCTTTTAGGACCTTTAACTCTTCTAACAACCCTTTGCACCACATAGCCTCTTTAATGGCTTCTGTTGCCGCTAAATGTACTTAGCCTCGGTTGTTGAGAGTGCTACCACCGGCTATAACTGAGCCTTCAAGTACCTCAGCAACCACTTCATCCCAAACCAAAGCTCCTTTCCGGGATTACTCACAAATCTACTGAGAAAACTAATTGCCTGAGAAATGCCGGGTCTAGTGCTTACCATCATGAACATGACTGATCCAATTGCACTAGAGTAAGGGGCATTTTCCATTTCCTTCTTCTCCTCATCCGTTCCAGGACATTTCTCGCTAGAGAACTTAAAATGACCAGCAAAGGGAATCTTTACTGGTTTACTATCTTCCATAGACACCATCTTTTCTATGTAGGAAGATTGAGAAACCTTCAACCTGTTTCTCTCCCTTTCCTGGATTATTCTCATCCCAAGGATCTGTTATGCATGGCCAAGATCCTTCATCTCAAACTCCTCACTGAGTTGAGATTTCAACCTTTCTATCCTCCCCATGCTGTTATCAACCAACAGCATATCATCAGCATAGATGAGGATACTCACCATTTCCTCCACCTTGTGAACCGGTGAGAAAATTTATGTGAAATCAATGCCTTCTCTTTGTATGAACCCCTTCACCACCAGCCTAGCCTTATACTAGACTTTATCTCCTGGAGTGTTCCCTTCTTTGATCTTGTAAGTACACTTACAATCCACAACTCTCTGTTTTCCTGGTTTCGGCACCAATTCCCAAGAGTTGTTCTCCCTCAAAGAATACATTTCCTCCTCCATAGCTAGCTTCCATCTTGATGAATCCTTACATCCCATGGCATCCGTGTAAGTTTCTGATTCATTCTCTCTTTCTGAATAAGGAGCTGCTACAATAACATCCGCAAACCATATCTCAAAGGTGGTCTGACCAGCCTTCTTTCTCGGTCCCTTGTGAGCTAATAATCATTCTAATTCCCTACATCGTCCCCTTTTAGTTCAGCCTCCTCTTAAGTATCCTAAGGTTGGCCTTCATTAATTGGATCTACCTGGTCCGAACCCACTTGCCTTCCTTGCTCTACCTGAACTGAATTTTCCTTTATGCTCTGCTCTACAAATACCGAGCTGGTTTGCCCACTATCTCCTGCAGGGTTTGTTTTCTCCAAATAAGGAAATAAATGCTCATTAAAAATGTCATCCCTACTTATTATGAGTTTCATTCCTTTTTTCTCTAAGGACCACAACCTATACCCCTTAATACTTTCCCCATATCCTAGAAACACACATTTTCTAGATCTTGGGCTAAGTTTATCATCCTATTAATGTGCATATGCAGCACATCCAAAAGTCCTAAGGTTGTTCAACTCAGGGGGTTTTCCACTCAACATCTCTTCGGGAGTCTTAAGGTCCACAGTCCTAGAGGGTGATCTATTAACCAAATATGCAGCAGTAGACACCGTTTCCCCCCAAAAACATTTGGGTAATCCGAAACTAATTAACATGCACCTAACCTTTTCCATAAGGGTCATATTCATCCTCTCAGCAACTCTATTTTGCTGAGGGGTTTTCACAACTGTTCTGTGTCTTAGAATGCCATTTAACTCATAGAATTTGTCAAATTCCTTATTAAAAAATTCTAAGCCATTATCGGTTCTTAACACCTTAACTACCTTACCCATTTGAGTTTCTTCCAGCTTTTTCAACACCACAAATTTATTCAAAGCATCTGATTTATTTTTAAGCAAATAAACCCAAACCTTTCTAGAATAATCATCAATGAAAGACAGAAAGTAGAGATTACCTCTCTATGTTGGTGTTCTTGCTGGCCTCTAAAGATCCGTATGAATGTAGTCAAGAATACCTTTAGACTTATGCACTCCGGTGTTGAAGCTGACCCGATGTTGCTTCCCAAGAACACAACATTCGCAGAAATCAAGTTTCTCTACTTTGTCACCATCAAGTAGACCATCCTTGCTGAGAACTGTAGGCCCTTTTCGCTCATGTTCCCCAAGCGATTGTGCCAAAGAACTGCCTTATGCATCTTCCAATCATCTCATAGAGACCACCCTTCATTGCTGCATTGATCACTATTAAAGATCCCTTGGTTACTTTGATCTTTCTTCCCTCTGCTTTGTACGTGTACCCCATGAAATCTAGTTGCCCCAATGAGATGAAATTTCTTCTCAACTCTGGAAGATATCTCATATTCCGCAGCAGCCTAGTAACTCCATCAAACATCCTCAACTGGATGTCTCTTGTCCCCCTCACTTGGCAAGAAGTATCATTCCCCAAGAAAACCTTTCCATCATTAGTTTCCTTGAAATTCTTGAACCAATCCCAGTGAGGGCACATGTGATAAGTGCACCCAAAATCTAAGATCCATTTCTCGTTGCCCTACCACTTGCTCACATTTGAGCACACAACAAGAACATCATCTTGTTGTTCTCCCTTAGCAACCGAAGCCTCTCCATCATTGGTATGGCTTCTTCCTCTCTCATCCCTCATCATCTTCTTGCAATCTTTCTTGAAATGACCCTCTTTATTGCAGTAGTAGCATCTCTTTCCTCTAAATCTTGATTTAGAGTGCGCTCTCCATGGCTTTTTCCTCTACCTTGTGATTTGTCCCGGTAGTAGCCTTGTATGTTGCTACCATACCGAGTTGTTGGCCTTCCTCTAACGAACAACCCTTCTCCACTGGATCTTTCCCTCATCTTGGCTTTGAAATCATGAGCCCTTATCACATTAATCACAATTTCTTTGGTTAGTGTATCTCTTCCATATTTAATAGCATTAATCATGCTTTCAAAACAATCAGGAAGAGAATTCAACAAGATTATCTTGAACTAGTATATTAAACACATCAAGATTATCTTGCAAGTCTTTATTAGGATCCATTTTACAAGCAAAGATTCATTTCAGAAGATAAATCTTATTAGGGAGAGTCTTGGTAAGAAATAACTCATCTAGTTTCTTCCAAATGGCAGCTGGATCTTCCAAGTCTCCGTACTCCCTTGTCACGTTATTCGACATGTGCAGAAAGATGGTGTTGTACACCATCTTCTTCATCTCATTCCGCTGAACCTCCATGATACTTGCTAGAAAATCATCATCTTCTCCAATAGCCAAGTCCACCTTTTGTTGTATAAGAACAGCTTTGATTCTTCGCTTCCAAATGGCAAAGTCTCCCTTTCCATCAAACTTCTCAACAATGAAGTTTGAACCTATCTTGCGGAGAAAATCCCAAGATTTATGCAACACCCACAATTGCTTTCCAAATTCTAAATCTCAAGAACACGATCTTGATCACAACATGTTCTTGAACCTCAAGAACCCGATGAGATCTTGATCCCAGCATCGTTCTTGAATCACCCAAAAAGTTTCCTTTGATTCTTGGAGCCTTGCTCCGATACCCCTTGCTGTTCTAGCTCTGATACCACTATTGGAAAATCACCTTCTTGCGGAATTCTAGGTTGTGATCTTTCTAAACACCCCAAATCCACAATGATTTGGACATAACAGAAATCAAACAATCAAAGAAAGAGCACAAGCAATTGTTATCGAGGTTCGGCAATTTGCCTACGTTCCCGTGAGCTCCTCCGAGCTCTCTACATTAAATCAATGGAGTTCTTACAATTACAGAAACACCTCTTCAAGAACCCTCTTGTTCTTGAAGAACGAAAGAAGAGAAAAAGAAAGTGATAAGAACTAAGTGTTTCCCTGGAATTTTCCCTAAGAAAATTCCAATTACAAAGCCCTTAAATCCCCAATCTATATTACTCCTTCTCTAAACAACCAGCCTCTCTTGAATGAGTCTCTCCTGTGTCTTTGCATTCTAACACTTACATGTCATTCACATGTTGTTTTGAATTGCTCCTAGATGACCCTTTATATAGGGTAACAACTTCTTCATCCAATCTTTGAGATCAATCTCAACTCTTAGATCTCAAGAACCAAAGACTCATGGCTCTCTAAGAGTCTAAGTAATCCTGTGCGTTTTAACCAAGTCCCACGCAGCATCTCAAAATGTTGATCATGAGGCATCAGGTGTGCCTGGCGTCGCGGCCAGAATTTTAATCATGAGGCATCAGGTGTGCTTGGTGCCGCGGCCCAGAACAGGGCTGGCCGCGACGCCCACAAGGCACATCTCCTCCAGGTCTTCATCCTTGATGGGCACCGCGGCATAGGGGAGGTTGTGCCACGACACACACCTCCCTGGACTTCCTCCTTTGCTGGTGGCCATGGCGCACACCTGAACCTGATGCTGAACTCTTCAACCCTTTTAATCCATAGACAAATACCAACATATTCTTTGCATAATACAATTCAAAAATTGGAACTCGGTTAAAATAGGTTTAGTTTAGATAAAAATCTACTTTCACGATGCAATTCCCTGTGGATTCGACCTCGCACTTGCACACACTATATTGCAAATGACTCGTGCGCTTGCGAGTAATTTAAAACTCACAACAAGTTTTTGGCGCCGTTACTGGGGAGTTGTTTTGTTTGTGAAAATTAAATTTTTGTCTGAATTAATTTTATTTTTCTACTAGTTTAGTTAGCATTTTTGTTTTATTTTTCTTTTTGCAATTTTATCTAGTTTATTTATTTCTAATTGCAATTACCCATTTGGTGAGTATTGTGTTTTCTGTTTTTGCATTTATTTTATTTTATTTTTATTTGTTATTTGCATTTTATTTTATTTTTTTTCGCTAGTTAGTTATTTGATTGATGTTTGGCTGGTGTATGATTGGTCAGAGATCCCTGAACTTAGAATCAATAACTTTAGATCCCGAAATAGAAAGAACTCTTAGGAGACAGAAGAGAGCACTACTTGAAAGAGAGACAATTGAGATGAGGGACAATTTGAGGAATGCCAATTAACCAGAAAATGGAGAGCAACCTAGAGCTTGGAACGTGGACTCCACTGCATCCCTTAGGGATTTGTTCGCACCCGTTGCAACTAACTCATCTTCTTGTATAGTGTTACCACCAACAAATGCTACCCATTTTGATCTAAAGCCACAGTCATTGGAGACATCCCTCAAGGATTTCATGAAGATGACCGACCAGTCCATTATTACAGCCAATACATTCAATGTTGATAGTTGTTCCATCTGTGCTAGTCCTATGTCGGCTTTTGCTGAGTATCCCATGGAACAAGTGAATGCTTTCAATGACTATCGAAAGCGGTCAAATGGATCTTACTCCGAGACTTACAATCCAGGGCGGCGGAACCACCCTAATTTTTCATGGAAGCAGAACTAACCGATGAATCGGGGAGGAGCCCCTCATTATGCTCACAATCAATAACCTCCCAGATTTCCTCCACTAGTTCCAAGTCATGGTCGCTCAGCCCATCCAGCACCATCACCCATTTACCAAGCTCTCTCTCAAGCGCCAGCGTCGGTTTCACAGTCATTGGATAACACCCTCAAGGATTTCATGAAGATGACCGACCAATCCATCAGCGAAGTAAGGAGTGCGACAATAGTAAAAACTCGAGTGATTGCTAAGCTAGAGAGTCAAATAGGTCAAATCGCAATTCATGTAGGTGAAAGAGAGAACAGAAAGTTCCCCAGTCAACTCGTGCCCAACCTGAAGGAACAATTTACGGTTGGAAATTCATCAACTCCTACGCACAGGCAGGAACAAGTGCAATCGATTGTCACATTGAGGTCTGGGAGACAAGTGGACAATCAAGTGGAAGAGAACCCTGCTATGCAGCAAGGGCAAAAAAGTGGCAACAATGAGAAGAGAGATGCTGAGCCATCTACAGCCACACCTACTATTAAGAATCTTCCTAAGTCGTTTGTACCTAAAGTGTCTTACCCTAATAGATTACAAGCGCCCAAGAAATGAGGGAAGTTTGAGGACATTCTGGAGGCATGCTTTGCTCAGTTTGGAGAGGATTTGGAGTTGGATAAGTTACTTGAGCAAACAAATGCCATTTTGGAGTCTGCTCCTTAGGAAAGCAGTGAGATGGAGCAGACCACAGCACCTGAGCCCTCCCACAAGGAACTTAAGCCTTTACCGAACAATCTTAAGTATAAGTTCCTAGGTCCAGTAGATTCTTTGACTATGATTATGGCTTCAGATTTGGTTGATGCTCAAGAGGAGAAATTATTGGACGTTTTAGGAGAGCACAAGGAAGCTATCAACTATACTATTGAGGATATCAAGGGGATCAACCCCTCGGTGGTGATGCACAAAATGTATTTAGAGGAGAATGCCAAGCCATCGAGGGAGCCACAGAGAAGGCTCAACCCAGCTATGCAAGATGTTGTGAGGACTGAAGTGATAAGTTGTTGGATGTAGGGATCACTTACCCAATCTTTGATAACAAGTGGGTGAGCCCGATTCATGTCGTGCCCAAGCGGACTGGATTAACGGTAGTGAAGAATAAGGATGGCGAGTTGGTGCCAACTTGTGATCAGTCAAGATGGAGAGTGTGTCTAGACTACCATAAGTTGAATGCTGCCATAAGGAATGATCATTTTCCACTCCCATTTATTGATCAAATGGTGGAGTGCTTGGCTGGGCACAATTACTATTGCTGAGTCTGGCTAAAGATGTTAAACTTAGCACTCATAGGAGGCACCCCACAGCATATCCTTTATGTCTGTTTATTATTTTACATATTTCTTATTGCTGTTTGTCTCTAGTGTTTTTTTATTTTTTTTTAATTTTTCAGGGACAATGTGTAACTCAGATCAAGTTTGGGGGTATACTATGAGCCATACCAGTCTAGCTAGTTCTCCATCTCCCAGGTTAGCTCTTTCCATATTATTCACACATTGGGGTCAATGTGTAATTTAAGTTTAGGGGTATGGGAGACATATTATACACATTTTGTCCTAATTTGTTGTTGTTTTTTCTTCATTTTAAAGAGAAGATAAATGCATGCTCAAGTTATTTTGAAATTTTGATTGATCTAAACAAATACTGTGATGTGATGTCATTGGTGAGCTTAAAATCTTGAACACATGATATGATGATAGAATTTTAAAATTTAGTTACTTACTTTAGGCATTTGAGAATTCACATGTTTGATCTAATCTGATACGAGCACATTAACACAAAATTGTGTGAGGTATGACATGTGATTTTAATGTGTATGTTTCCTTGTCTTACCTAAAACTGGATGACTTGTTGGATGAACACTTTAGTATAGAAAAGTATAAAAAAATTTAATGATCATCAATAAACTTTCAACTGAGTAACTATAGGTTGGGAAATACTTTTGGAAGAAGGCTTGAATCATCTCATCCCAACTACTTATAGACCTAGGCCTTAACGAGTAAAGCCAAACCTTGGCCTTTTCCTTAAGTGAAAAAGGGAAAAACTGAAGTTTGATAATGTCTACAATATCAGCCCTATTTTGAAAAGTTGCTACTACTTCCTCAAATTTCCTAATATGGACATAGAGGTTTTTATTTTCAAACACATGGAAGGTTGGTAGCAATTGGATCATGCCTGCTTAAACTCAGGTTGTTGAACATTAGGGGGGAACATGATACAAGACCGTTCGACTAGGACACAAGTAGTTCTTAAGTGTTCTAGCAACATTTTCATTGTGATTGTCGGCCATGTTAACAAAGTTCCTCTAAATTCTCGTTTGGGGGTGCACTATGGTTTGATCTAGGCGAGGTTTCACTAACAGACGAGGAAGGAGAGAGTAACTCTATTTCAAGTCCTCTAATGAATCTACCTCGCGAATCTCTCGGTCTAAGCATACACCAATTGACTTAGAGGGGAAATAAATAAAAGAAAATTGGAAAATCAAAACAAAGAGAAAAGAACAATATCACCGTCTTTGCCTCAAAGTTGACAATCTTCCTTAAGTTAAGCGTGCTTCCCCAGCAACGGCGCCAAAATTTGATTACGCTCAAACTATCACACGGTTATTGTGTATAGATGAGGTGTTGATCCCACGAGGAAATGCGAACTACAAGAGAAATTGTAAACCTTAATACGAATGATAACGATTAAATGAGAGAATATGAGTTTTGATGATGAAATAATGTGAAGGAGTTGTGTAATTATAATGAAGAATATAAATGAGGAAACAACAAGGTTCCGGGAATCCTTCCTAAGTTCGTTGCCTTGCTCCACTCTCGATTCAATTGGTTTATCTCGATTGCTAGTTTCACATCCCAAACAAGATATTCAATTAAAGCACATGAACACCCTAATGTAATTGCTATAAATTACTCTTTAGTTTTGATTCAAGCACATATGACCTATCACATAAATTATCAAGAAACGACAATATATCTCAATGACAATACTACAATAATAGACAATCTATAAGATAAATTTACCAAAATCAATCACATCTAAACAACTTGGCATAAGAAGAGTTTGATTAAACTTATATGGAGAAGGAAGATGCAATCACCAGATTAAGAGTAAATCCTCTAATTCTTACTTAATCAAAGAGTAAATCATAAACAATATTCAACAATAAATCCTTACAATTGAATCAAGAATGGAAAATAAGAACAACTACACCTAGGAATTCACCCATTTGCCTTGCTTGGAGATTAATTGGCCATGGGGCTCAAGCTTGATGAAGAATATGGAGCTCTCTCTTGATTTCCAGCACAAAAACAGACCTAGAGACTACAAACCCTTAATGTTCTATATATAGACCATTAGGTGTTGGGGCATTTTGGGCTCAAAAATACCATTTAGAAGCCCTAATTAGGTCCGGGGGACCATGTGCACGCCGCACCTCAACCTTTCCAGGCCGCAGCGCACACCTTTGGTCCAAGATTAGAGCCTTGCTGGAGGCCATGGTGCCCTTGGTCCAAGCCACGACGCCCATGGTGATTCAAAGATGGTGGTGGTTTTGTAGGCTGCGGCGCCCTTTGGGCCAAACCGCGGTGCACACTTAGGACTTGACTTTTCTTCCTTCTTTGCTTCTCCGAAACCACTCCGACACTCTGTTATGTATGGAATCTTGGCGCTTTAAGCATCGATAGCTTTTCCATCTCTTTTGAACTAAAAGTACCTGAAAACGCACCGAAATATATCAATGATCCAAGAATGACATTTTAGAATTGTTAAGGTATAAATGAGTAATTCAACCCTAGATCAACCCTAAAATACTAACAAGTAAGTACTGTTAAGATGCATATTATGACTCTCATCAGTTTGCTAACAGACTGTTGATATTGGACCTCATTGGTATCAACCACTATCTCTTCGCCCATTACTCTAACTGAACCTTAAATGCTCTTAAAAACTGATCCGTCTGTAGACTTTTCCATTATAAAAGAGACTAGACCCATAGGAGAGTTTTTCCTTATTCTTCCACTAGAGGACCTGAACCAAAGTGAGGAAAATATTGTTTCTTGGCCTAGACTTATGACTTCTTTTTACAAGAAAAAGAAAATAAAAAGGACACTTTTTGAGTTCTTTATGCCGTGAATCCTTTTTAACATGCTCACTTATCTGTAGTATTACTTTAACTTTATCAATAGGTTTCAATTTTGTATATGAAGGTTTGATTAAATTCTGGTCAAACTTCCTTGGTAGACTTAGGCTTTCTCAAAGTTAAGTGTTGTGAAATTGAAATCAATAAGTCTCCCAAAAGGATTAAAAACTCAATGGTGATTTGGGCCAAACCTAAAAGCCTAAAATGAATGGTGAAAATTTCCCCTTTCACATAGATCATTCCACTTAATCCTTGGGCCAACATTCACTCAAATTTCTTAGGTTAGGGTCCAATCATCAATAGTTTCTTTTGTGGGCTCCTTATTGAGGTCAAACTAATAAGACCTAACTAAGAGAATGTCCTCCTATTTTGAGCCAAACTAGGCTAATCATAGGTCTAGACCAACCTTGAGAAGGTTCTCACAGTTAAGAGTTATGATTTAAAATCAATAAGTCTCCCAAGGGATCAGAACCTAATGATGATTTAGGCCAAACCTAAGAATCTCAAATGAATGATGAGAATTACCATTCACATGGATTGTTCCACTTGATCCCTTGGCGTTCATTCACTTAGATTCCTTGGGTTAGGGGCTCAATCAACATTAATTTCTTTAGGCGGGCTCCTTAATCATGTCAAGTTAACAAGACTTAACTAAGAGAATGCCTTTTATTTTGTGCTAAACTAGGCCTACAAAACAATGTTATCAATCAAATTGATTTTATCTTATTTTAACATATGAGGTGAGAACAAACACATGCAAACAAGCAAAGAGATACGAGAAGGTCTTTATCCTAGATGAGAAGGTTCTAGGGTTTGCTTAAAAGGGTAGGCTTTCCCCTACAACTCCAGTGGGCTCAGGTACTTCATGGCTAGAAGGCTTAATAGGTGGATAACAAAAGTATAAATGCGATGGGTAAACCTTCGTTACACAAACAAGAACTAAGAGGAACTTGTCCCACCCTAAAGGTTGACGATAAGCAAATGAGGGTCACACTAAAAACCAAGTGGAAACAGGCCCCCCAATTTACTCTATTGAAAGCAAAATGCAAGTGCTACTATGCAAAGTGAAGTATGGAATAATATCTTAATATTAAAGTTTCAAAAAAATTTCCAAGAAACATTTAAAGTTAAATCTCCCCAGTGGGAGTCGCTAATTGTAAGTACCACTTTTTCTCGCTTATTACCCATGCATCCGGCTCATTACCCAAGGACACTCCCTTTGAAGAAGGAAGGATATAGCGAGGGTGTTGATTACGATGAGTAGACATATTGAAACGAGTGAAATCTAAAAATTCTAATGCAAACTATTTATAAGTAGTAAGGAGGCTCCTGTGATGGGTGTGCTTTTAATTTATTAGACAAATGACTGTTGTCATTCGAGTACAAAGCAAGGATGATGGGTAAAGAGTCATCATTTAACCTTGAAATAGTTTCAAATCCCTTGTCATTGGTCTACGTGAGAGATTCCAAGGCTTTGGAGATTTGGGTATAAGAGAATGAGCCCTTTCTGTTTCAAGGAAAAGTTATTCAAAACTTTAATTCAAGTCTTATTACCATACACTAATAATAAAGCCAAGAACACATTTTGCAATTTGTAATCATACAAGATTACACCCAAACATTGTAATTAAAATAACATGGTAAAATTAAATACATAAAAGTGATGGTGCAGTAAAAGTAAGTACGTAAAAGTAAATACACGAAAGTAAATACTTAAAGGAAATGGTACTTTAAACAAGGAAATGATCAAAACTAATTGTAAGGCATGGATTAAAGCTAAAGAAATGGACTAAGTTAATTTAAACTTGGTGGATTAAACATAAAGATTAAAGTGAATGGATTAAACTAAGCTACTTTAAACTAGATAGGTTAAACTAGGCTAACATAAACTAACATGTGATTAAAGGGAAGATTCAAGAGAACTAGTAACATACAAATATGAAACACTCTTAATAGACCAAAGAGTGTCTGAATTCTTCATGGAAAAAAAGGGATATGAAATTTTATATTCTTAGAAGACTTAACAAACAACTTAAAAAGAGAGCATCTACCTTAGAAAGCATGAAATGAAAAACTTAAAAAAACTAAGATAAGAAAAGGAACATTAAAACTACAATAGGTTTAACATTGCATTTTTTAAACACAAGCTAAGAAAAAAATAACAAACATCTACTAAGGAAAAATAAATACTAAGATTGTAAAGGAACTAGATAGAAAGTAAACATTTAAGGCTAAGATGGATTCTAGACTATCTAATCCGTTTTCAATGTGGTTTAAAAATGTAAATCATACTAGCAATTTTATTTTGTAAACAAAAAGAAGATTAACCAACCTTTTTTGGCTAAGGAAACTTTTCACGTGCAGGGATAATACTCAGAGATCTGCATGCTCTTATGGACTTAGTGAACTTGGAGGCTTGGTTTAATTGAATATTAGAAAACCAAATGTAAATGGTGTCACCAAAATTAGTGAAGAACTTTCTCTAGTTATTCTTCTTTATTTCACTCTTTGTTCTTTTCTCTCTTGTCTTTGCTTTTCTCTCTTTGTTATATTTTTTCAAAGTTCAAGAAGAGAAGATGAAAAGATGTATAAAGTTTCTTTTCTTCTTTTATTTTTTTCTCTCACAAAGTTTACTTTTATGTTGAATTATTTCTCCTCTCTTTTCTTATAAAATTGTCCTCACAAAGTCTCTCATCTTCTTGTTATCTCATTTGTGTTGAAAATGGGGGTATTTATAGTGGGAGGATGAGAGCTTAAGTTAATAATAATAATGAAAGAACAAACATAAATGGAAGAACAAGGTGTGGCCGGCCACTTAGGATAGAGAGGAAAATACAAAGGCAAATTTTGAAGTTTGACAAAGTGAAAGGTAGGAAAGGAAATTGAGTTTAACAAAGCGCAAAAGGAGAGAGAAAGACCTATCCTCCGGCTATGGGGAGAAGAGAGGGAGATTTTTTAGGCTTGACAAAATGAAAGATAGAAATGGAAACGTGAGAAAAACAAAGCACAAAAAGAAGAAGAAGACTATCTTCTTTGTGTGGAGGTAAAAAGGTGAAGGTTTAAAAATTTATAGTAAAAATGAAAAAAAAATGAGAGAAAGTAGGTGTTCTCAGTTCAAATCATTAACACTTAGCGGTTTTAGGGGCAAAAATGTGAAACACTTGTCTTGTGGATGAGCTGGGGGTACTGACATGTTTGTAACATAGGATGTTAGTTGTAAGATAAATCAAATTAGATTCAGATTATTTGTTTGGATTTTATGAGAGAAAATAGACGTTTTCGGTTCAAATCGTTAACACTTAGTGATTTTAGGGGTGAAAATATTACAAACTCATCCCGTGGATGGGCCAAGAGTACCGACATGTTTGTAACATAGAATGTGAGTTGTGAGAATAAACTGAATTGGATTCGAATCTTCGGTTTGGATTTTATTAGAGAAAATAAGTGTTTTAGGTTTAAACCGTGAATACTTAGTGGTTTTAGGGACGAAAATGTCAAATACTCGTCCCGTGGTCGAGCCAAGGTTACCAAAATGTCCATGACATAGTATGTGAGTTGTGAGAATAAATTGAATCGGATTCAGAATACTAATTTGGAATTGTTGGGTTATGGCTTTCAAAGTTTATAATGATGTTTACTAATTTTTTCTGTGATTAATGAATATCACGTCTTTACTACGTTTCTTATCATTTTTCCTGTAATTTTGCAGGATTCTGCTAATGGAGCACATAATCCGGGAGATGAGGACGTATACTACCCATATCTGTCCGACATATGAATGTAATTTTGTTGACATTTTTATTTTGTTGTGAATGTTATAGTTGTGAATATTATATGGAGAATTGAATTTTGTACATTTTAATTTAAATATAATTTAACAGATTGCATGACTCTGTTTATTGATGATAAAATTTGTGCAAAATTGTATTATTAAATTATGTAATTTAACAGGTATTTTTTACAATAAAACTAAATTGTCAGGTTATAAAAAAAAAAAAATCTAACTTATGTGTGATGGATTTTCCATCGTAGATAATATCACATTTTGGTCCCCTTTAATTATTTGGGACGGAAATGAGGTATTTATCTGCGATGGAATTTTCGTCGTAGATCGGGTTGGTAAAATAATATTTTTATGTATTTATTATCTTTTAAAATTTTTCAACAAAAGCGACTTGCTTATCTGCGACGAAAAGTCTGTCACAAATTTCTCGCAGAAAACCTTATCATCGATTGTGTTATCAGTGAAGAAATATCTACAACGGACTTCCACAGAATATAGACTATCGATAACAAAATTATCCATCGTTGATATTGATTTTTCTTGTAGTTTATGTAATGTCATTTAAGCTACTGATAATAGACATAAAAATGTGGGTATGTTTTTGGGTAACCTTCTGCTAGTGAGAGAGGCTTTTAGAAAGAGGAGAACACCATTTTTCCTTAAGAGAAAGATCAAGGGTTCTCGGATGGTGGACATAAAGTGCTTTCCAACACATTGATTGCACAGACACGTTAACACATTGATTGCACAGACACGTTAAGTGGCGAGGCAAAGGAGATTCAGACTAAGGAGGAACTCAAATCTAAGAGGTATTTCGGGTCCAAGAGGTATCAAATTTTTTCTGCTGTGCTATCTTTGTTTTTATTAATAATAATGATAATAATAACCATATATATATACTAGTAATATTCACAACAATAATAATATTTAAGAGTTAATAATAACAATAATAATATCAAATTATAATCACTAATTTAATAATAATTTAATAGTATAAATTAAGCTTTTATAGTGGTAAGAATACAAATTCTCTTGTCATCGAAGGTCAATCAAGTAATATCACATGTTATTAAAATTAATTAGAGTTAAAATCTACAAAACAATGGTTTTGATTTCGATTCAAATTCATATTACTTTTAAGTTATTTTACATCTTTTGATTTATCTTAAAAGCAATTTTTTTATAAAAAAAACAAAAAGTGTTTACTCGGATTATGCTTCTTAATTGGTAACATAAGTTGTCCCTGAAGTTTAACCAAACTGGGCTATGAGGACTAATATATATTCTACTCATGTATGACTTTTAATATATATAATAAAGTAATGCTATAAAAAGGAGCATTGTTATACATACACCTCATTTTTTGGTGTTTGGGACTCCCCCTCTCAGCTCTTTTAGTAAGTTATTGAAGCTTGATTGATTACAAGTCCATAATTGATTAGTAATTCATAAAAACTCATTATATCTCACTTACTACAGTGTTTTTGAAGGAAAAAACTTTTAAAAAATGACTAATTTATAACTCTCGTCGATTAATATATTATTAAGGTATGTTCGTTGCTAATTTAAGCGATCCTAGCATTACTGTACAAAAAGGGATGTGTCGGATGGCACTATATCAATGTTTGTAAAATTAATTTGCACACCCGGTAGAGTATCATAACAGTAAGAGAGAAAGAGTTAGAAAAACAAAGTAAAACAAACATGCACTAAAGGCTAAAAAATGAAATGATGAGGGTGGCTAGTTGGATGGTGTGTGGGGGCGTCGATTTTGAAGCCCAAGACTAGAAGAGGCCAAAAAGAGTGATGAGGTGAAAACATTTTTCTCGTTTCAGTGGGTTTTGTTTCGTCTGCCCCTTTGTTGAACACGTAATCACAGACACAACAAAACAAATGGTGATGACATATCTGATTAGTTAACGGCAACATAAGGCTTAAAGGACAGATTTATGTGAGGTATAGATTCCCGACCCACTTAGTAATTACGGAGTATATGAGAAATAGTGAAACACACTTATTTAAGTTATAACCACCATTGACATATATCAAAGATCCAAAACTCAGGCTGATTGCTAAGTTTGATTAGATAATACTAGCCGTTTGATCAATGTACTCAAGCAATCATCACAGTTGATCAATTGTCATTATTGATATGAGGAGGAATGTTAGAGATAATGGCATCAAGGTAGTTAGGTGGGGCCAGCAGGGAAAGGGTTAGTTTCAGTAAGTGAGGATGAGAAGTAGCATATAGTTTCCCATTATTTTCATGTCATGAGCTTCTCGCAGGTTGTAAGTCGTAAATGACACAGTTGAGACAACACAAGCAGTTTAACAAAAGTTTTCTCCCAGTGGCCCTTTTCACGTTAATCACGTTACTTCATGTAGCTCAGTTTCTTTGAGCCAACCATTTCTCTCTCTCACTATAACACAAGAGGTTAAAATATTTAGTAGTACTATAAAAAAAAAAAAAAAAAAAAAAAAAAAAAAAAAAAAAACCTTAATTCATGTCCACAATAATTACTACTTATTTTGTATAATTAATTAGTTAGGGTCCATACTCCATCCTTCATTCATAGTCCATACCAAAAACAAAAGGAAAAAGAAAAGTGATATGCAGATTATATTCTTAATTTAAAAGAACATGTATAAAACGAAAATGATTGATAATCTTTAAAGAAAGAGAGAACTTCAATGAACTTGTTTTTGTGTGCATGTGAGAAAGAGAGAGGGAAGATGGTGTGCAAAAGCACCAACATGATGTTAAAAGACTGGGGTGGGGGGGGGGGGGGGGGGGCGGGACCTGGGTCTATAGGCAAAAAGGAGTTTGGTTTTTTAATTAGGTGCACATAAACCTATAGAATGTTGCACACTAAAAAGAATAAACACCAGGTAAATGAATGTGAAAAACATATATATATATATATATATATATATATATATATATATATATGTAGTATATGCAAGTAATAAGGTCGGCAGATGTAATTGCTTTGCTTTAGAATGTTAGCTTTCTGCGGTGATGTTAGGCCAAGCGAAAGGTAAAGCCATATTGCTCCAGCCTGTAAGCAACTATTGTAATGCAACTGCTATATATATATATATATATGAGCATCATATAATGAAGTATGTATAACCAAATTCTCTATCATGTAGAGATTGCAACGAGGTTCAAATCCGTTGAAATATTTTCTGTTTGTTACAAATCAAAGTTAATTTAAATAGTTTATAAAATACTTTTGTTTTTTCTATTTAGAAGAAAAAATATAAGTAGTGTTCATGCTAGTTATTAGTGTCATTCGAGAAGTATTCAAGATTAGTATAACTAGAGCGACGCCTATGCATTAATTGTATCGGTCTTTCTATTTACTTAATCCAATTCTTTACCATATAGAGATTGTTACGAGGTTAGAGAGTTTGGTTTAATATGATACAACAATATCATTATCCGATAAAATAATATTTTTCATATATACACTATAAATGATTGAATAGTAATTATTATTACACTTTTTATATATTCATAAATATATTTTCTTTAGTGTACAAATGTGTACCGACGATCTTTATTGATTATAAATAGGTTGGATTTGTAACCAGATGATTAGCATAACTATATATTAAACTATATATAATTATGAATATTTGACAATTGATAAAACAAGTTTTGTCTGCACACAGAGATTTAACTTGCTTGGTATGAAAGAAAGAGATCATTATCAGAAGCTTAATGGTAATCTTTTTCAAGATTGTGGGACCTTTGTTCTTCCTTTTAACATTAATAGTGAAAACAGTAATTGAATAAAGAAGGGGCAAAGGCAGTGAATGAAAAAAGCAAAGCAAAGCTTTCTTTTTCTGTCTATCTCACAAACAGAACAGAATCAGTATGTGCCGCTCAGTAGCAATTAGCACGGAGCTAGGGGCTCACTCCCCAAGACCCTGAAAAGCTAAACAATAGTAAAACAATTTTTTTTTAAATACAAAAGAAACGAACCCTAAACTTTAGATGCCTTCTTTCTCTCTCTAAATTCAACTGTTGACAGTCCTTTATTCATTACACTTTCAAACAACCACTTTTTCAGACACCACCAAATCACACCTCACTGCAACTAATTATTATGGAGAGGCCAAGGTATAGAGACCAAGAGAAGAGAGAGCAAGGGAGAGATATTGCAAAGTATAGCTAGGGCTTAAACATTGCAGGGCTAAGCAACGCCAGCTATTGCTGCTGTGTTGTTTCATATAGTGGACATTGTTCAGTAGCTGGAAGAGCCTGAGACTCAGTCAGTTTCCTTGATTCTATCATATACTCAGCAACTGAGACAGTGAGTGTCTCCGGACATTGACTGAACATAAAACTAGTCAGAGATATGCTATTAAGTCCCATTTAATAACAGTCCAAAACCCATATCAGATCCCAAAGCCATTGAGAAGATAAAATCATAAAACTGATAGTAGAGATTCAAAAGAGACTGAAAGCTTATTAAAAAGAGAGAGAGAGAGTGTGAGAGCATCAACTCACTAAGAACAAAAACTATACTTCAAATCAACTAATCATATATGCCATCCATATATATCTGCTTGACGTAGAAAATATGCACACATTTTGAGATAGAGAGCACCAAAGAACCCAAATGCTTTCACTTTTATCTCAAGATTAGCTTTTATTGCTCGCCAAAAACAGCAATATTAGTAAAAAAGTTCAGCTTCTATCATTTTCGTTTCTTATCACTTGAGAAATTAAAGGATGCAATCAGAAACTGTTACTACTCTACCTCCTTTTCTCAAATGATGGAAAATTTCTCTTTCATCATCAACGCAAACAATTAGGAATTAATTAATTAATAAGATCATTATCGATCTACCAACATCTTACTAATAAACAAAATATAAAAGAAAAAGAAAAATAAACACTATCTCTTGCCTCTTTTTCTTTTCCCAACTTTTACATGTTAATTAATTAGCACCCAATATTAAAACAAGAAGAAACATATAGTACTAGGCCTAAATGGATTTTGGATAATATACTACAAATTCCCTAATTTCTTTCATCATCGATCCTTTAAACTTGTACCTCTTGCTGCTCTCCTGTCCTCATCATCTAGGGCAAAGCACTGTACTGATTCAAATCACCCCATACTTGAACCCCATTCCAGTTGCTGGCGTTAGCGTTAGCGTTGTTGCCGTTGCTATTGGTTGGAGTAGGGGTCACAGCTGGTGCATAACAATTCCCAAAGAACCATTCTGTTGCGGTTTCACCTTCTCTCCTTGAATTCCCAGCTGCAGCACTATTAATCTCTGGCTTTGAAATCTCCAGATTTTGAAACAAAATGGGCTGTGGCTTAGAAATCTCTAGAGGAACTGAAGAAACACCACTAGTGCTGCTCTGATCCTTTTGGTTATTGTGATCTCCAGTAGTACCAAAAAGCATGCCCAATCTTTGCTGCTGCAACCTCCAGTGCAAATCTTGGTTCAATGAACTCAAAGACTCAATTGAAGATGCAAGGCTGCTGTTCACATTCATTGAACCAGCAGCCATCTCTTGAATTGCACCGTTGAACCCATGAGTACTAGGAACCGAAGAGAGTACTGGATAATTGCCCACCAAAGAATTTCCAGACTGATCAAGAGTGAAACAAGAAGGGGTAGTAGTAGCATCTCCAAACGAAGAAGAGAATTGGTTATAAATACCAGTTGCAGGTGAAGGGTTATTTAGCCTAGGAAACGATAACCCACCAAGCTGAAAGTCCATGGCTGGAGAGAGTCCATGAAAGAACTTCAATTCACCGATCTCCAAAGAAGAACAACCGGAAGAGTCTTTGGAGTCACCTGACAGCCTTGACGAAGATGACTTAATCTTCTTGTTTTTCCGGCAGCCGCCACCGATGGGTACGTTGCGTAGAGCTCCACCTTTAGTCCAGTACCTCCTGCAGGTCTTGCAAAAATGCCTTGGTTGTGTGAGGCTGTAGTTGTTGTAGTAGCAGAATTTGGTGTTGGGTGAGTCACATCTGGGGCACTTTATGGCTTGATCCTGTGGCCTTGTTGCAGATGTTTTCCTGTTACCAGAGCTTCGGTTGTCTTCTTTGGTGACAGCAGAAGCTGGTTTTGCAGCAAGATTATCAGGGGACATCATGGGGAAGAGAGAGAAGGTGAAAGAGAGAAATTAAAAAAGGATATAAAAAAATGAATTGATCAGTTTCCTTTTGCAGAGGCAAATATACTCATCAATTGAATGGTTTCATGCACTGGGTGGAGAGATGGTGTCTTGTGATATTCATGAAAGAGGGATTTGGGATCTAGAAAATGCATAAATATACTTGTATATAATTAGCTTGGTAATTTAGAGGTGAAATCTGATACATGGAGATGGAATAAATAAAGCTACATGAGGGAGAGAGAAAGAGAGAGCAGATCTCACTAGAAAAAGGAGTCGGTAGGTATATATAGCTTGTAGAGGAGGAGAGAAGGCAGAAGAGAGAGAGAGAGAGAATGGGGACAAGGAAAGTAGAAGATCCGAAACTGATCAGCTGGCAAAACCACATTGAAACAATTGGATAGGCATTGTTAATTAATGATGGTTAATAATGGAAAATGTGGAGGAGAATTTGTTTTCAAAACAAAAGTGATTGAAGTGGAAAGTAAGGTTATAAACATATAATAATAGCAATAATAGTAGGTTCATTGGGATGCAATGCATAGAAGATGAAGCTTATTGCAATTTGAAAAAAAAAAAAAAAGAGAAAAGAAAGAAATTGGGCATGTGATAAACCTAATTCAATGCGAATTATCTATGTTGCGCTGTTTTAATTAGCGTAGTAGTAACACCAAGTGTAATTATATATATTGGTCATGAATACAACCAACAAACAACAGAAAACCATTGAGAAACTTTTTAATTAGGAGTGTTATTACCAATAGTAGTACTAATTTGTAAAATTATTCTCCAAATTAGTTGTCAATTTTTCATCCTCCATATGGTAGAATATACTCGAATTAAATTCCTCTCCCTATCAATGTAAAAAAAAAAAAAAAATTGTCAGTACGATACTGTGGGCATATGCAATGCAAGGTGATTCCCATGAATCAATGGAGTCATCTACACACATGCATGCATGAAAGCCAGGATCAATGTGTGATTTGATATAGTAGAAGGCTATAAGTAAAATTAGAGCAGCCATGACAGTGGTAGTGGTATAGTATTAGTAGTAGTAGTACAAGAGCTAGGGGTGAAGGATTCAGTCAGTAAAGCAACAGCAGTCAGAAGCAGCCGCAGTGGGTCTCTGCTAGAACACTGCAGCTTTGTCTATTTCTTCCCCTGTAATGTCCCTTTTAACTCCTCCTCACTGTTCAAAAAATAAAAAGAACAAAAAATTTCCTCACTTTAGCGGGCTCTCGAAACTGAAACTTACATGCGTTAAATTCCCTTCTCTCTTTAGTTTAATTAGCCATCTCAATAACATTAATTTTGAGTGGTTAACTTTTTTATAATAAAATTGTGAATTAAGTCATTAATTTTTTTTGTTATAGATTTAGATTTTTAAAATTTTTAAATTTGATAAAAATCATTTTATAATTAAAATTTATGTATATCACAGATTTTAATTCATAATTTTTATAGCAAAAAAATTGATCTCAATTTTATGACACTAAATCTAGCTTTCTTTTAAGTACTTCCCAACCACTTAATTGCAATATATGGATTAGATTTTGCGGTATAACGCCATTCCCGACCACTTAATTTTGATATTTTACTTTTAAACTAAAAAAAAAAATAAGTTAACTTGTGTATCTGTACACATTATTTCACTACCTCATGATCCAATCACTACATCAAAGAGATCCTGTAGATGAGATTGAAATTAAACTGTAGGTTTTACGGAAAGAGATTTAATTAAACTTTTAATGGGGAACCTTTAAAGCGAATTTACATCTTATAAAAAATCATAAGTAATCATGAGAGAAAAGTATAAATGCAAATTTGCAATGATGTGAGCAACTAAATCGTTCCTAGAGTGGCAGCACCAGTAGAATATTTAAGATACTTGCACTCATAGATAGAAACCTAAAAATAAATAAAATAAGGAAGAATAAATATTTAGCAAGTTTTTTGGGACATTCAAAGTGCATTATTATAACATTTAGGAGCTGTTTGGTTGATGAGATTAAAATTGGATTGAATTAACTTAATCCCACATGAATAGTCATTCCCTCATTTGGTTAGATGGATTCATTATTCATACAAGATAAAATTAGTCTTAATCTCATATTTTTGCCCCACCTCCCTTCATGGAATAGAATCTATCCCATGCATGTGAGACTTAAATTTTTATTTTTATCATTTTTACTCTTGAATAATAATAATTATTATAATAATAAAAATAATTATATAATAATTATATAATAATTATAATATTATTAAAAATATTTATTATTATTAGTATTATTATATTTTTAATAAAAAATAATTATTAAAATAATAATAATTATAATAGTAATAGTAATATTATTATAATAATAAATAATAAATAGTATTATTATTATAATAAATATAATAACTATAATAGTCATAATGATTATTATTATTATATTATAATAATAGTGATAATAATAATAATAATTATTATAATAATATTATAATCTTATTTATAATAATAACATAATCATACTTATAATGATGTTATAGTAATAATAATTATTATTATCATAATTATAATAATATTAAAATAATAATTATGATAATAATAATTATATTAATAGTATAGCTATTATGATAATAATAATAACATTACTTATATGAATAATATCAATTATGATGATAATAAATATTATTCATAATAAATTACAATTATATTTATAAAAATAGTATTATGGTAATTAGAATAATAATTATTTTAATTATGATGATAAAAATAATAATTTTTTAATAAATATTATTTATTACTTTATTAATAGGAATTATAATAAAAAATAATATTATCACAATGATAATTATAGTAACTATATAATTATAATAATATTATTATAATTGAAAATAATATTATAATGATAATGATAATTATATTAATTATTATAATACTAATAATAATATTTATTTTTATTAATTATAATAATATGTGTTATAATTATGATGATAAAAATAATAATTTATTATAATAATAATTATTATTATTATTATAATTATAATTAAATTTTAGGGTTTGTGAAAAAGTTAAAGATTGTTAAGGATGATGAATAGTGTTAGAGTATTTTAGTATTTAGACTTTTTATCCCACTTTAGTCGCAATCCAACTGCTAAGTCTTATTTGATTTTAATTATGACAAAATAGTGCTTTAACTGTGCAAAAAGTTTTATCTAAGTGTTTTTCATTAAGTTTAAGCATTTAAGGACAAGATGTAATTCAAGCATAAAGAAAAAGAGATTGCGCATGAGAGACATTCGAAAGAAGATCAAAGACCAAGTTTAGATTCTAAGGTAGTTTACCTTTACATGTAAATCTCTCCTTTAGTTTATTAGTTTGATCTTAGCTCAAAAACTCTTTTGAAAAATGTTTTTGGTCAATCAAAAAGTCATTTATGTCAAAAACTGATTTAAAATCTAAGTTTTTTAAAACTGATAGTCGACTTTATATTCTTGAGAGTCGACTGTCCAAGTCTCTACAACTGACCATTTTAAGAATTAAAATGGACAGTCAACTGTGGCAAATGGATAGTCAACTGTGAAAGGGACAAAGAGTTTCACAGTCAACTACCCATTTTGATAGTTGACTGTCTAATTCTTTGTAAACTGACCATTTTGAAAACAAAATGGACAGTCGACTATAGTTCAATGGACAGTCGACTGTTAAAGAAACAGAGAGTTTCACAGTCGATTGCACATTTAGACAGTCGTCTGTCCAAATCATTTTAGGCTCAGAATTTCAAATTCAATAGAGGACAGTCAACTGTCCATTTTTCACAGTCAATTGTCCTGTCGAGAAAAATGGTTAGTTTTCAAAATTTGGACGCGGGATTTGAGCATTTAATACTTCAAACCTACCAAATATGTGTCTAACAGCCATATAAGGCCAAGGCTATAAAAACCCCTCATCAATGAGTATTTAAACAACAAGAAAGAACACTCAATTTCAAATATAGCTCATTAATACTCTTGAAAACTTTGAAAAATTCCTTTGAGCCATTTATCAAGCTTTGTTCTTAAAAGAGAGATCATATTCATCTTGTAAAGCATTTATTCCTATCTATCTTCTTTTCCTTTACATTCAGTATCAATCATTGTAAAGAAAAAAAGTTGGTATAACTCTTAGAGTGTTTAGGATTTAAACACTTCCTTGTGGAAATTAGTACTTATAAGGTTTGAGCAACACCCAAGAAGTTACTCAAATATAATTAGTGAATTTCTTGAAGAATGTTCCTTGAAGAGACTAGACGTAGGGTTGGAGTGATTCTAATATTGTTGAACCACTATAAACGGAGTTTGCATATTCTCTTCCTTTACTCCTTTTTAATTTCAAACATTTTATTTATTGTCTGCTTTAATTGAGTAAATTGTTAAAACTTGTGTGTTACTTGCAAAAGGTTTTTAAAACCCAATTCACCCCCCTCTTGGGTTTATACCTCGGTCTACACCAACAATCTCATGAACCAAACATAGTATTAAGATATTACCACTTTAATTCCCATTTATCATGTCCCATGTTAAATCCTAATCTTATCCCACTATAATTCTTTTCATGGACCAAACGGGCCCTTAAGTGGTTATGACGTGACAATATAAAAAAACAGTGATGGTGATATGGCAAAATCTAAACTTTCTACTGTAATTTAATGGTTGGTATTAACCCTAATTAACTCTATGTTTCTCTCTACAAATTGAGAGAACCAGAATCCATGACTTAATTACTATCTCTATAAACAATTTCAACTGCTCAACGTGTCAAATATAGAAAATCCTCATCCATAATAGATTATTATTAAATGAAAAAATAAGGGTAATCTGTGTATGTTTTTTGTTTAATGAGAATCTGTTACTACAAAAAAATTGTCATTTAAACCCCAAAACCGTTGGTATAGACCCTTTTGAGCTATATTGAAATTTTTAAAAAGCATTGCTTAAAAAAGGGTAGCTAGATAACTATACCGACGGATATCCGCTTTGTCAGTATAGGTAAAAGTACTTTACTTACGGCTGGTAAACTGTCGGTATAGATCCTACACAGACATAAATTAAAACCGTTGGTATAGCTCTTCTACATATACTGATGGTTGTTTAACCGTCACTATATATTAGCTATACTGACAGATTATTTGTTGGTATATCCTATATATGGCAACTTCAATTACGTACTTTAGTGATAGTTTTAATGAGTTATAACGACGATATTTCAGTGTAGACTTTCTGGTTTTTTTCCCTCAAATTTCTCATTTGCTTGCTTAATGTATAATAAATGATAATATCTAATAAAATATCAAAATAAACAATTGAGTACACAAACACTATTTAAAAAAATAATTTCATTTATCTAAAAATAAGTACTTGTAATAATTCAAGAGATGAAATCGTACATAATGTCTAACATATATAAAGGAGAATTTTTTTGAGTTGAACAAAAATTTACATTATATCTTAAATGTTTGCTTTTGAGATCCTAATTCCATGGAAGCTAATATACCAATGTTGATCTCCTGCTACAATTCAGGGAGCACCATAAGAACAAGATTGACAATCTTCATCAAATCATGGAAAGCCTGAAGTGGATTCTAGCAGCAGCATCTCCCATGTCACATTGTTCCTGAAAATTATGAGCATTCAATGAAGAAAGCATGCAATATATATATATATATATATATATGGACACACTGGAAAGCAATATCAGTTATTATTATGAATAATCATAAAAAAACAACAACAAACCAGCAGCCTATGCTAAGCCAAAAACCTTATTTATAATTGAAACACACACAATATCAAATATAAAACCTGATAAAAAATCAAAACTAAATATAGACAACGTCAAAATCAATAATATAACTTTTGTCTCAATCAATCAAAGTGGCAAAGACCCCTCACACCCAAGAATCCATGTCCCTTAATAAAACACTTCCACTCTAACAAATTGGACACCAATTATAATGATCATGCTGGCGAAAGTCCGCGTGGTATAAGGACACAAGATAAAAGCATGGTGGATTAGCTTAATATGATGCAATAATAGGACGAGGAAGGAACAAAATGCAAGGCCCCTATGGAACTTCTCCTTTCCAGAATTATAAACATAAGTAGAATATGATGAAACCGATTTACCCAAAAAGGTTTCACAATAAATAACAATTTTCATAAGAATCATAATTAAAAAGGGGTTACGGATTAAGTTGAATATGTGCGTAAATGCCAAAACAGAATCATCCAAATGAGCCCGATATATAATTGATCATACACATGCATACTGACTTTCAAACCAAGGTACAAAATATTTCTGTAATAAATCATAGTGAAAATGAAATCAAAAGAAGTTGCACCTTCACCCCCGCCTTTTTACAGCCTAAAAATTTAAAAGCAACTAGATGAAAATTGATTCGCTGAGCAAAATAAAGCCAGAACAAAATTTGTTTAGCATATCTGTCCTCTAATATCCACCAGGGTCACTCTTATCAATTCAAAACCCTCGTTTGTGACACACTAACCAAAAGAAGTTTCACAAGATGATATTAATATGCAAATAAACTATCTAAGCAGAAAAACTTAATCGAAGAAAATATATACATTTCAAAAATGAGAAGAGTATTGAAAGTCAGAAGGATGGCAAGCTGTACTACCTTGAAAGCAAGATCTAATAGAAACCTAATCAACTTAAAAAGAACACCTTGACAATGTTTTGCAGAACACATAAATCAAGAAACTCATTACAAAGATCTGAATAAAGGTTTAGAGAAAAGGAAATATTGAACTTCTTTAAGCAAATTATCATTATCTTTTTCCAGTGAATATTAAGGTTGCAATTGAGGGTGAAAATATCACCAAGACACGTAAGCAAAGAACAAGGATTCAATTGGCTCATAAAAATCTACATGATAAAATACCATGAATGAGGGATGCTAACGATCTCACTTGATAACAAATGGAGGGAAGCGACAATTTGTGCTTCTGTATACTTAGCAAATTCAAATATAACACAATAATATAACCATTTCAATGTCTATTGCCACACAATAAGCATTTTTTCTAATTATAGGGTGGGAGATTTGTACTTGGGACTTCCTCTTTAGAGGAGAGATGTGATTATTAATTGGGTTATGCCCATTGCCCAAGCCATGCAGTAAAACAATTTATCAATTTAAAGTCATAATTGATCTTTTAATGTGAAGACTAAGCTCCAAACCCAAGAAGGGGTGAATTGACTTTTTAAAACTTTTTGCACAATAAAAAGTTTTAAATACTTTTCAAGCACAAACAAGAGTAGCAAGTATAATAGAGCTGATAGTAACGAGAAAAGAAAAAGAATATACAAACACTATTTATAGTGATTTGGAAATATCGGATTACTCTGACCCTACATTCACTTTGGAGACTCCTTGAAGTATTCCACTAAGCAAGCAACTTCACAGGTGTTGCTCAAACTGTTACAAAGGTCTCCTCCAAAGGAAGTATACAAGAAAGTGTTTAACACCTAAACATTCTAAGAGTTACACCAACTCTTTCTCTTTACAATGATTAAAAATTTAATGAACAAAAACAAGAGAGACTTTGTGTCTAATTCTCTTACAAGAAGGAAAGATCTCTCTTAGAAGTACAAAACTTTTAAGAATGGCTCATAAAGATTTTTTGAAAGTTTTGAATGAAATAAATGAGAGTATGAAGATTAATTACTCAAAAGATTTGTTCTTCTCTCATTTTTTTATGGGTTTTTATAGTTTAAAAGCCTACTAGCAATTACTCACTCGAAAATCCTGTTTGGGAGTGGTTTGGTGCATTTATTGCATTGAACGGCCCTTCAAATCTGAATATTACCATTATTTTTGAATATTTAGTCAATTAAATGGTTTTGTTCAGCTGACTAGATACCTATTTGAAATTCAAATTTGTTTTAGGTATTTCATTCAATCGACTGAAAGGATTGTTTAGTCGACTAAATCAGAAGGCAAATAGTTTTTTACCTTCATTCAGTCAACTGGATTCATTTAGTCGACCAAATAGATATATTAATTCAACTGGATTTGTTTGATCGGCTAAATAGTCTTATTAAGTCGATTGTATTCATTCAGTTGACTGAATAGTCTCATTAAGTCGATTGGATGACATGAAACTGAGTTTTCTCTTTTTCAAGTTGTTTTATAAAACCTATTCCAATCAAAATTATTTTGTTAAAAAGCTTCTTTTAAAATCAAAATGAGCCATATAGTAAGCTAGGTACTTAAAGAGATTTACACTTATAAAAACTGAGTACATTTGTACCTAATCTAAGTCTTTGGACTTTTCCGGTATCTCTCAAACATATCATCATTATGAGTTTTGTGTGCTATTAAAACTTAACCATTTAGAAAATAAATTGTAAGCGCAATTTAAATAGCTTTTTCATAATTAAAATCAAATAAGGGTCAACAATCTTCCCTTTTGTCATGATGACAAAACTATCAAGAGAAAAACATATTTTAAAATCGAAGTGTTAGAATTTTGTTGAAAAACAGACTGAGTTTCCTCTGTTTTTAGGATAAAATCCTCTTGTAAGTTTCAAAGAAAACTAAGCAAGTAATATATCTATAAATCTATCAAACAAGGAACAAAGCTCCCCATAAATCTATGCATATAAATAGATTTATAGATTTTTCACTTTTCTTCCTCTTTTTGTCAACAACACAAAAGGGAATATAAAATGCGGAAAGTAAATAATTCTATTATCACAGATAGAAAGATAAAAAGAAGATAAACCAGCAAGTAAAAATTTAGCTCAAAAAAGAGATGTTAAGATCTCTCAGGATGAATCATAAGTAAGATAGACAAATCAAAAAACAACAAGCAATGGATTTTAAAAACAACTATATGGAGGCATCTAACAATATAAAAACCATAAATAAAAGCACCATCCATAAAAGTAAGGCTCCCATGAGCCAAACAAAATAATCGTAAGAATATTCATGACTTTTATGAGCCAAAACAACCCATAAGTGCATAATAAGATAAGAATGTATGAAATGTAAGAAAATGTAGCTTGCAAAGGTTTTTGGAGTTACAGAAAATAAACATAAAGGAAAACTGATAGAAACTCAGTGAGCCCATTCTGGAGAGTGATGAGGGAAGTCGTGTGCACGAAGCTAATCCTGAATGTCTCGAAGTTTATCTTAAGTAGCAATATTTTGTTCTCTAAGCTCTTCTATAGTGCTCTGTATGTCAGCACAAAAGGTCGATAGATCATCGTTTACAGCGTGTAGTCCAGTCCACAAATCCTCAAGCTTGGCATCAATGGCCTCATGCATGTTGGTCATAGTGACCTGAAGGTCAGTCAGTGCCTAAAGGATCTCATCTTGAGCATCTTTTGAACCTTCTAAACCTGCTACCCTCCTCTGAGAGCCTCTAGGAGCAGCTAGTTCCTCTATTGTTGCTTCACTAGGAGCTTCATTTCTAATTCATATACTTTTTCCTATCTTAGAGACTACTACATTATCGCAAACCATACAACCCATCTTCTTGAGAGATGAAGAATTGATTATGTCAATGTCATCAAGTTCTTTAGCTTCATTCTTAGGAAGAGGCACCTCAAAGTACTTTAAAATTAAGGTTATGATATGCCATAGGGAAGTTGACCAAGATCACTATCATGCTTGACAATTATGTTACTAAAGATTAGAGGGTAGAGGTTATAAGGAGTCCTGGTGATTAAGCAGTAGATTAAAACTGTGTCTAGCTTTGAAGGAGAATTTATACTACCCAAACGGGGATTGACAGACCAGTTTACTACCAAGCTTAACATCCTTAATTATAAGGGAAAGTCCTTGTAAGTGTTGTAGGTATGATTTTCATAAACATGGGATTGATTTCCCTTAACTTCCTAACAAACCTCTTGAAAATTGAAATTCGTGGGCCAACCGTCTCCCATCCACTTTATTCCATTAGTGGGAAAATCTAAGATTTGATGGAGCACACTAATAGAAACAGTAAATTATTACCCCGTGACCATTTGAAAAAACCAGTGAATGAGGATGAAAACTATTTAAGTTTAGCATAAAATTGGTGTATAAGTCTAAGATAGTATTTTTCAGTTAAGGTCACTAGATTAATATCATAAACATATATTTGGACTAAAAGTGTATCATATTTATAAGTTTTTTGTAAAAAGTGTTATATCTATTTTTCCTCTTATCAAACCATTTTTAAGTAAAAAGTTTCTTAGCCTTCCATACCATGCTCTTGGAGCTTGCTTTAACCTATAAAGGGCTTTAAAAAGCCTATAAACATGGTTTGGAAGGTTAGAATCTTCAAAACCAAGAGGTTGTTCAACATAAACCCCTTATTCAATAAAACCGTTTAAAAATGCACTTTTCACATCCATTTGAAATAGCATAAAAATTTTAAAACATGCAAAAGCTAGTAACATATGAATAGCTTCTACTATAGCTACAGGTTCCTAGGTCTCATCAAAGTCTATTCCTTCTTACTGATTGTAACCCTTAGCAACAAATCTAGCCTTGTTCCTAGCTGTATATCAAGGTTTCAACCCAAGAGGGGGGATGAATTGGGTTTTTAAAACTTTTTGCGGAATTAATACAAGTTTATAAAAACCAATAAGCAGCAAACAATTAAAATAAGTAATGTGCTGTAAATAAAGAGATTAGAGAGAAGAGGATGCAAACTCAGATTATAGTGGTTCGGCAATATCAGATTCGTTCCGACCCTACGTCCACTCTCTTCAAGGAACTCCTTGAAGTAATCCACTAGGTAACTTAGTCGTACAACTTCCTCGGTGTTGTACAAACCTTATAATCCCTTCCTCTCAGAAGCTATCCCCTTCATCTCAAAAGTAATCCCCTTCCTTTCGGAAGTAATCCCTTTACAAAGATGATGTAAAGTAAATAGTAGAGAAACAACTAATGGAAGCTTATACAACTGAATAATGTCTCTCTTTCAAAGTAAAGCTTGAAGAATGGCTCAATAAGAATATTTCAAAGCTTTTTGTGTTTCAAGAGTATAAAAACTTGATTGTGTGAGATCAACTCTTTTTGAATGTATGCAGCTTGTTATTGAATGCTCAATTGAATGGGTTTATATAGCAATCAAATAATATGGCCGTTAGGACTTTAATTTGAAAAAAATTTGCTTTAAAACGTTCAGATTTGGAGTCCAACGGTCATATTTTTGAACTACCAGTCGACTGGGTCGAGATACCAGTCGACTGGGTTCACTTGAAAAAATCATGTTTTCAGAACTTCTGGGTATCCAGTCCACTGGTATATTTCATCCAGTCGACTGGGGACTCACTGTCCGTTTTACCAGTCGATTGGTATGAATTACCCAGTCGACTGGAGACTTACTATCTCATATACCAGTCGACTAGTATATATACCCAGTCGACTGGGTTGTCTTCCAACCCAGTTTTTCTGTTTTAATTTAAAATGTTTGTTTTAAAACGATCGGCTTAGAAAACTTTTTTTGTTCGAGCCATTGAATAAGCTATTACAGTGTATAAGTGAGACTTACATTGGTTCTAAAACCTTAAACCTATACTAGTTCTTCAGTCTTCACTTGATACTTTGATTCGGTTTGAGTTCTTGAACTTTGATCCTTGGTTAAACGCTTTTGTTGCTTGCTACACTTAGTTAGTATAATAACAGTTGTGTTTTATCATCATTAAAATACGGGTAAGGGTTAACAATCTCCCCCTTTTTGATGATGACAAAACTAATGATGAGAAAACAGATAGAAAGGCTAAGTGTTTGATTTTTACGAAAAATCGGACAGAGTCTCCTCTGTTTTTTGAATAAAACCACCCTGTAAACAGACAAACGCAGTTCATATATATTTCAACCAACTATAATTAACTCAACCAATCAAAGAATAAGTTTTGGAGCAGTGCTCCCCCTAAATCTATGCATTGGTTTCTTTTATTTAGTTTTTCTCGGTTTTTCTCATTTTTCTCCCCCGTTTTGACAACAGCAACCAAATGGGCTAGAAATTGAAAAATAAGCTATTTATCCACTACAATCATCTAGAGAATGATTAAAAAAACTTGTATGCGAAAATTTGGCTTCATTCGGATTTTGAAAACCTTCCCGGGAAGAACCGAAAGTTTTCATACAAGCATTATCAATTTCATAGTATTTTCGTGAATAAAAGCAGTTTGAAACTATGCAAACATATCACAAATAATGTAAATAGTTATATGAAATATGGCTAATAGAAACATAATATCATATATAAAAAGTCAATACATGAACGGGCTTCATAGAGCCATAACTAAGACAAAATAATACAAGATATGTCCGTGCTATGTGACAAGAGCTGGAAAACCCTAAGTACATAATAAGGAGATCAAAAACTCAAGGAGTGGGAGAGTCCGAGCCATCATGAAGAAGTTCCCTAATCTCAGCTAGGGAACCCTCGGTGTGCTCTTGATGTAACTCGAAGTCGTCCCATAGGTGGTCGATGGAGGAGCTCAATCTCTGGTACTCCGACTGCATGGATTGAAAACCGGACTCCATTGTCATCTGAAGGCTCGAGATAGCCTGAAGTATATCTCTGTATCCAGTCTGACCGGTACTCGAGTCACCAATAGGAGGTGCTCGGGTGTCATTGTCCATATCAGCATAGGCAGCAGTCTCCTCCTTATCATCATCACTCTCATCTCCTCATATCCGTAAGTGCTTCCCAGCTTTTGGATGGAGGAAGCCGTCACGAACCACACATCCCATCTTCTTCAGTGATTAGACATTGATGATGTCCGTCGGTCTAATATCCTGAGCCTCGGAGGCTGGCAGAGGCACCCGGAAGTGCTGGAGTATGAGCGTAATGAGCATCCCGTAAGGAAGACACCCAGAGTCGCTCGCTTCGCCATTTATCATGTTGGCGAGCAGCAGAGGATAAATATTGAAGTGGTGCCCAGATTTAAGGCACCAAATCAATACCGTATCTATCTTAGATAGATACCCTCGACTCCCGAGTCTAGGGTGGATGGTCCAACTGACAATCAGCTTATCGAGGGGCATGTCACTACACGTGTGAAATGTAGTGGGTCTGTACACATAGTTAGGGTCTCCCCTGACTATCTGACAGGCTGCCTCGACTTCAAAGCTGTCTGGCCATCCATCTAGACTCCACTGAATCCCCCTTACTGGGATTCTCAGTATGCTCATCAAGAGGTCAGTGTTGACCTCAAACTCCACACTGCTGACTCTAGTTCTAAATCTCAGAGCCAGAGGACTGAGTTTCACCAAGTTCGCGTAGAACTGGTGAATCAGTTGCGGGTAATAATTTTCATGTATTCTGACTAGTGGGGTCAGATTTATTGCTTAAAATGCTAGTAGAATATCAAAATTTCCATGACGAATAGAGTCGAAATCAACAACTCTACCTGTCATGATCTTTTTATTACGGATTACGGAGTTATACCTCGTATGAGCAGCCGGACTGGAAAACAGAGTTTCCTCCAACTCTGTTCTAGGTGTTATGCTAGATGAGCCTGCTGCTCCCTTTCCTCGCGACTCCGATGCAGAAGGTTTTGAAGACCTTGGCTTTTTAGGCGCATTAGGTCCACTTGTTGTGAATTTTACTCGGATCTTATCGCTCATTTTGAAGAAAAAGGAATTTTTGGGTAAAAAGGATTTTGGTGAAAATAAGAGATTTTATCTATAGAAAGTCAAAAATCTCTTTGTGGATGATTAGATCAGTGTGTTTAGATGAAGTTTGGATGGTTTTTGGATCAAAAGGGTGAATTTTTCTAGAGAGAGAAAACAGGGGTGCTCGAAAATGGCGTAAAAAATCAGATAGATGAACAGTTCCTTATATAGAATCGCGATACCAATTGACTGGGTCGAGTTACCAGTCGACTGAGTAGCTTTGAAAAGATGAACAGTTTCCATACCAGTCGACTGGGTTTATGAACCAGTCGACTGGGTGAACTGACAGTAATATTACAATCGACTGGATTGAATTGACCGGTCGGCTGGATCACAACTGATTTTCAAAAAATTGGCTCCAAACAAGGTCTACAGATACCAGACTTCTGGACAGATTTACCAGTCGTCTGGAAGAAGAGACAGAGACTTACCAGTCGACTGGCTCAAACTTACCAGTCGACTGGATGAAAGGGTAGTGGCTTACCTGTCGTCTGGTATAGATCCACCAATCGACTGGACCCTTATGAAAATTTCCGGTCTTGAAATATAGCACGAAATTTGTTTATCTATGATATCTTGAGTGAGGGAGATATTTAAACAATAATTAATACTCTTTCACTAGATGTCAAACATGCATATGATGAATTATGAAGCAATCAGATATTCAGTTTATCATAATCCAACAATCCCATTAACATTCTTATCTTACAGAAACTAGCTTCACCTAGAGGTTTTGTAAAAATGTCAGCTATTTGATCTTCTGAATGAATGAATTCTAGTCTTATGTCACCTTTTTGAGCATGGTCTCTTAAGAAATGATGTCTTATTTCTATGTACTTTGTTCTAGAGTGCTGAATAGGGTTCTTGGTTAGGTTGATAGCACTAGTATTGTCACAAAAAATTGGAATGTTTTTTAGGTTCATACCGTAGTCTTCTAGTTGTTGTTTCATCCATAATACTTGGGCACAACAACTTCTGGCTGTAACGTATTCCGCCTCGGCGGTTGATAGTGCAACGGAATTTTGTTTCTTGGAAAACCAAGAGGTTAACATAGCTCTTAAGAATTGGCATATACCACTTGTGCTTTTTCTATCTAACCTACATCCAGCAAAATCAGCATCTGAATAACCTACTAGCTCAAAAGATGAATCTCTAGAGTACCATAATCCTATGGCTTGGGTTCCTTGTAGATATCTAAGGATTCTTTTTACTGCAACTACATGTGATTCCTTAGGATTAGCCTGAAATCTAGCACACATACATACACTGAACATTATATCAGGTCTACTTGCAGTTAAATAAAGTAAAGCACCTATCATGCTTCTATAATATTTAGAATCTACAATTTTACCTCCTTCATCAAGATCAAGTTTAGTAGTTGTGCTCATAGGCGTTCCAAGTGGCTTTGAGCTTTCCATTCCGTGCCTCTTTAGTAGGTCCTTGATGTACTTCTGTTGATTGATGAAGATGCCTCCTTTTAGTTGCCCTTGTGAAGGATCACCAATCACTTGATCAATTGGATGATAATTTACATACCTCCAATCTTTGGCTAGACTTTCCTCTTTTTGACTTGAGGATGGTTGGTCCAAATTGGGAGTTTTCATCTCTTCATTTGCTTGAGGTGAACTCTCTTTTGGGTCAACAATGGGAGTAGAAGTTTCCATTCTTGAAATAAAATCTGCATCATCTTTAAAGGAAACTTCTCTACTACTCATTGGGTTAGATTCATCAATAGTTACATGTACAGATTCTTCTACCACTAGAGTTCTCTTATTGAAAACTCTATAAGCCTTCCTAGATGTTGAATATCCTAAAAATATTCCTTCATCGGTCTTAGAATCAAATTTACCCAAGTTAGTTTTATTGTTATTTAAGATGAAGCATCTACTACCAAAAGCACGAAAATAGGAAATATTAGGCTTTCTCCCTTTCCATAGTTCATATGGAGTTTTATCAAGCAGATGCCTTATCAAAATTCTATTTAAGATACAGCAAGAAGTTTTCACGGCTTCAGCCCAAAAGTATTTTGGTAAACTATTTTCACAAAGCATAGTTCTTGAAAATTCTTCTAGAATTATATTTTTCCTCTCAACAACTCTATTTTGTTGAGGAGTTCTAAGAGTTGAAAAGTTGTGATTAATTCCATTTTCATCACAAAATTTTGAAAAGCTTTGATTTTCAAATTCTTTGCCATGATCACTTCTTATGCTTGAAATACAAATTCCATTTTCATTTTGTACCTTTTGGCAAAAATTTTCAAATCCTTTGAAAGCTTAATCCTTTTAAGCAATAAAAATAACAAAGGTATATCTTGAATAGTCATCAACAATAACAAGAGCATATTGATGGCCACCTCTAAACTAATGGTACTAATTGGACCAAATAAGTCCATATGCAAAAGTTCCAAAGGTCTAGTAGTTGAGACTATATTTTTTGCTTTAAAAGAAATCCTAGTTTGTTTTCCCATTTGACAAGCATTGCATACTTTGTCTTTTTCAAAATTGATTTTAGGAAGTCCAATAACTAAATCTTTTCTAGAAATGATTTTTAGCAAATTCATGTTTACATGACCAAGCTTTCTATGCCATAGCCATGGATTTTCACTAAAAGCAGGAAAACATTTTTCATTTTCAGATTGCAAGGATTTCAAATCAACTATGTAGACATTTTCATGTCTATGGCCAATGAATTTGATCTTGTTGCTTTTGATGTCTATAACTAGACAATGAGAGGTCTCAAATGTGACTTTGTATCCTTTGTCACATAATTGACTAATGCTAAGTAAATTTGGCTTAAGGCCTTGTACTAGCAATACATTATCTAAGGTTGAGAAATCATTACCGACTTTTCCATGCCCGATGATCTTTATTTTAGTATTGTCTCCAATGGTGACAAGTCCACCATCTCTTAGAATTAGCTCATTGAATACGCTTTTATCACCGGTCATGTGCTTCGAGCATCCGCTATCAAGGTACCAACAGTTACCTTTCTCCTTGGTGTGAAGACATATCTACATCACACAAGGATATACGATAGCACTTTTAGGTACCCAAAATTTCTTGGGTCCTTCGGGGTTAGTCCTAGAAAACACGGTTCCTTTTGGAACCCAAACTTTCTTAACTATATATGGTGATCTATGGACATATTGATGATGCACAATCCTAGGATGATAGTAATTAAAATTTCTAGGATATCTTACATATGCATTCCTATAATCCTTAGGATAATAGTTCCTAGGATACATGTTTCTATGGTAAGGAGTATGAAAATGCATGTCATTTCCAGAAAATGAATGATGATGCATTCTAGGATACATGCTAGCATGTGTATGCAAATCATTTCTAGGATAACCATGATGGTAATTCCTAGGATGAGCATGTACAGAATTCATATGTTGATCATGTACATGTTGGTTATTTCTAGGATGTGTATAACCATTTCTAAAGTGTGCATACATATAAGCATATGTATTTCTAGGTTACTTCATTTTTGGATGAACATTTGAATTCCTAGCATTTAATGAGGGAGTGCTTTTAATCTTGCTAGGGTTTCTTGAAGTAGAGGCTTCACTTACACATGAGGCTTTCATGAATAAGCTCTCTTTTGATTTTTGCTTTCCCAAAGAAGAGTATCCTACACCAAATTTTCCTCCACTTAATCTTTGGGAAGAAAGCACTTCATCAAGTTTTTCTTTACCAAGCATAAGTCTTGATATAGTGCTATTCAATTCAGAAATTTTATTTTTCAAATTCTCATTTTCATCTTTGAGAAAATCTTGAGAAGAATCATATAGTAAAGATGATAATTTTTCTTTTTCTTCTCTAAGACTTATCATCTCTTTAGAGAGAGATGATACCTCTTTCTTGAGAACAGAATTTCTAGAATCAAATTTTTTCAATTCCTCATGCATTTCATTTATTACTTCTAGCAATTCTTCACTACTACTCACAATATTATTTTTAGAAGAAGGAGAAGATGTTACCTCACTTTCATCATCGATTGCCATCAAACAAAGATTGGCAATTTGCTCATATCCGATTTCTTTTTCTGATGACTCATCTTCTTCGTCATCGTTCCAGGTAGTTGCTACCATAGCTTTCTTTTTGAAGCCCTTATATGGTTTGTTTGAAACCGGACAATCAGCTCTAATGTGATCGGGCTTCTTGCAGCCATAGCACATAAGCGGTTCTTTTTTCGGAGTGCGATCTTTTGTGTAAGGTTTCTTGCTTTTCTTCAAGAACCTGTGAAATCGTTTGGTGATCAATGCCATTTTACCATCTTCCTCGCTACTCTCACCTTCTTTTTCTGATTCTATTTCTTTGCTGCTCGTAGAAGCTTTGAGAGCAATACACTTTTTCTTTTTCTCATCATTATTGATGATAGGAGTCATTTCTTCCATCTCATACGTCAATAATGACCCAAGTAGGGTCTCAACATCCAGTTTGTCAAGATTTTTGGCCTCCTGTATGGCTGTCTTCTTTGGTTTCCATTCTGGTGGCAGAGATCTCAAGATTTTTCTGGTTAGTTCAACCTCTTCAATATTCTTACCAAGCAGTTTTAAACCATTTATAATAGTGGTGAACCGTGAGTGCATTTCAGAAATAGTTTCGTCAGGAGACATTTTAAAGGATTCATACTAAAAAATTAGCATGTAAATTTTTGACTTTTTTACTTCACTAGTTCCTTCATATGTGACTCATAATTTGTCCCATATCTCTTTAGCAGAAACGCATGCAGATATTTTATTATATTCAGAAATATCTAATGCACAATGTAACATACTTGTTGCTCTGCTATTGAGAGACATCGTTTTACAATCCTCGTCAGTGTACTCAGTTTTGAGTTTAGGCATTGTATGAAGAGTCTCTCCAATAACTATTTCTTTTGAAGGAATTCTAGGTCCTTCTTCAATGATTCTCCATAGATTGTAATCTTGTCCTTCGACAAAGATTTTCATTCTATTTTTCCAATAGTTATAATTGGAGCCATTGAACAAAGGTGGTCTAGTATAAGAGTGTCCCTCAGAGTAGCTATTTGCTGCCATTGGATCAATTCAAGGATTTTAAGCCTAAATATGAGAACGAAGCTCTGTTACCAATTGTAGATCGAGGTTTCAACCCAAGAGGGGGGGTAAATTGGGTTTTGAAAACTTTTTGTGGAATTAATACAAGTTTATAAAAACGAATAAGCAGCAAACAATTAAAACAAGTAATGTACTGTAAATAAAGAGATTAGAGAGAAGAGGATGCAAACTCAGATTATAGTGGTTCGGCAATATCGGATTCATTCCGACCCTATGTCCACTCTCTTCAAGGAACTCCTTGAAGTAATCCACTAAGTAACTTAGTCGTACAATTTCCCCGGTGTTGTACAAACCTTACAATCTCTTCCTCTCGGAAGCTATCCCTTTCCTCTCGGAAGTAATCCCCTTCCTTTCGGAAGTAATTCATTTACAAAGATGATGTAAAGTAAATAGTAGAGAAACAGCTAATGGAAGCTTATACAACTGAATAATGTATCTCTTTCAAAGTAAAGCTTGAAGAATGGCTCAATAAGAATATTTCAAAGCTTTTTGTGTTTCAAAAGTATAAAAACTTGATTGTGTGAGATTAACTCCTTTTGAATGTATGCAGCTTGTTATTGAATGCTCAATTGAATGAGTTTATATAGCAATAAAATAATATGGCCGTTAAGACTTTAATTTGAAAAATATTTGCTTTAAAATGTTCAGATTTGGAGTCCAACGGTCATATTTTTGAACTACCAGTCGACTGGGTCGAGATACCAGTCGACTGGGTTCACTTGAAAAAAATCATGTTTTCAGAACTTCTGGGTATCCAGTCGACTGGGGACTCACTGTCCGTTTTACCAGTCAACTGGTATGAATTGCCCAGTCGACTGGAGACCTACTGTCTCATATATCAGTCGACTGGTATATGTACCCAGTCGACTGGGTTGTCTTCCAACCCAGTTTTTCTGTTTTAATTTAAAATGTTTGTTTTAAAACGATCAGTTTAGAAAACCTTTTTTGTTCGAGCCATTGAACAAGCTATTACAGTGTATAAGTGAGACTTACATTGGTTCTAAAACCTTAAACCTATACTAGTTCTTCAGTCTTCACTTAATACTTTGATTCGGTTTGAGTTCTTGAACTTTGATCCTTGGTTGAATGCTTTTGTTGCTTACTACACTTAGTTAGTATAATAACAGTTGTGTTTTGTCATCATTAAAATACAGGTGAGGGTCAGCACTAGCCACAATTCCATTTTGTTTCTAAGTACCCATTTAGTTCTTATAATAGTATGGTTCTTAGGTCTAAGAACTAAAGTCCACACTTTATTTCTTTTAAATTGTTTTAGTCCCTCTTACATAACATTTATCCAATTATCATAATTTTTGGCTTCATTAAAGTTCTTAGGTTCTATTTGAGACAAGAAAACAACATAATTACAAACATTTCTCATAGAAGATCGAGTTCTTACCCCTTGTGAAGGATCACCAATCACTTGATCGATTGGGTGGTAGTTCACATACCTCTAATCTTTAGGGAATCCATATCCTTGTTGACTTGTAGAAGGTTAATCAAGTTTGGGAACATTTACCTCTTGATATGTTTAAAGATGACTTTCCTTAGGGTCAACAATGGGAGTAGAAGTATTCACTCTTAGAATGAAATCTGCATCATCATCAAGAGAGGTTATTCTACTACTAATAGGGTTAGATTCATCAAAGGCTATATGTATGGATTCTTCAACCACTAGAGTTCTTTTGTTAAAGGGTCTATAAGCTTTACTAGAGGTTGAATATCCTATAAATATCCCTTAATTAGTCTTAAATACCTAAATTAGTTTTATTGTTATTTAGGATGAAATATTTGTAATCGGCTTGAAAATAAAAGATATTAGGTTTTCTACCTTTCCTTAGTTCATATGGAATTTTGTTAAGTGTAAGCCTAATTAATACTCTATTTAAAACATAGCAAGAAGTGTTTTTGACTTTCATCCAAAAATATTTTGGTAAACTATTTTCACAAAACATAGTTCTTCCAAATTCTTCTAAAACTCTATTTTTCCTCTCAACGACACCATTTTGTTGAGGAGTTCTAGGGGCTGAAAAATTGTGGTCAATTCCATTTTCATCATAAAATTTTGAAAAGCTTTGGTTTTCAAATTCTTTTCCATTGTCACTTTTAATGCTTGAAATAAAAATTCTTTTTTCATTTTAAACTTTCTTTCAAAAGTTCAAAAAACCTTTATAATCTTAATCCTTATAAGCAATAAAAATAACAAAAGTATATCTTGAATAATCATAAGCAATAAAAAGAAGATATTGATGGTCACTTAGACTAATAGTGCTTATTGGACCACACAAGTCCATATGCAAAAGCTTTAATGGTCTAGAAGTTGAAATCACTTTTGTGGATTTAAAAGAAACTCTTGATTGTTTTCCCATTTGACAATCATCACAAACTTTGTCTTTTTCAAACTTAATTTTGGGAAGACCAATAACTAAATCTTTTCTTGAAAGGATTCTAATTAAGTCCATGTTCACATAGCCAAGTCTTTTATGCCATAGCCATGAGTTTTCACTAAAAGCGGAAAAAAAACTTTTCATTTTCCGAATGTTAAGATTTTAAATCAACTAACTAAATATTATCATGTCTTTGGCCAAAAAACTTAATCTTATTACTCTTGATGTCTATTATAAGACAATGAGAGGATTCAAATACTACTTTATTGTCTTTATCACATAATTAACTAATACTAAGCAAGTTTAGCTTAAGGTCTTGCACATATAAGACATGGTCAAGAGTTGAAGAGTTTTGACCCACTTTGCCATGTCCAATGATCTTTATTTTTGTGTTATCTCCAATGGTGACGTGTCTGTCATACCTTAGAGTAAACTCTTTGAACACAATTTGGTCACCAGTTATGTACTTTGAGCATCCACTATTAAGGTACAAATGGTCACCTTTTTCCTTCGTGTGGAGACATATCTATCACATAAGGGTATACAATAGCGCTCTTAGGTACCCAAAATTTCTTGGGTCCTTTGGGCTTAGTCCTAGAAAATACAACTCCTTTAGGGACCCATACTTTTTTAACATTATAAGGTACTCTATAATTGTAGACATGTTGATGATGCATGATCCTAGGATGATAGTTATAGAAGTTTCTAGGATGTATTAAATATGTATATCTATCATTCCTTGGATGAGCATTCCAATGATACATGTTCCTAGCTAGGAGTTATGAGCATACATGTTATCTCTAGGGACTGCATGACAACTATTTTTAAGATACGCATTCCTAGCATGTGTATTTCTTGAATATGTATTCCTAGCATTTTTATTTCTAGGATGTGCATACATGTTCATAAGTATTTGTAGAATTTTTATTCCTAGCATAGGCATTTGAATTTTTTGCATTGGAATTGAAATTTGCATTCTTAGGCTTACTAGCATTTTTTAAAGGAATATTTTCAACATTGCTACAAGCCTTAGAATTGGAAGGTTTATCCATACATGTTTCTTTCATAAAGGAAGTCTCTTTTGATTTTTATTTGCCCAATGGAGAATAACCCAAATCAGATTTTTCTTCACTCATTCTTTGGCAAGATAGCACTTCATGTAGTTTTTATTTTCCAAAAATAAGCCTAGATATAGTGTTATTTAACTCCATCACTTTCATTTTCAAACACCATTTTAATTTTTCACAGTGTCAAGTGATGAGTTATCAAGTTATAAGGAAAGTTTTTCTTTTTCTTCTTTTAGAACTTTCGTCTCCTTAGAACGGGATGAGACTTGCTTTTTGAGAGCAATGTTTCTTAAATCAAATTTCTTTAATTCCATATGCATTTCATTTATTGCCTCAATTAATTCTTCATTACTACTATAGTATCATTAGTGAGGGAAGAACTAGTTACCTCATTTTCTTTGTCTATTTCCATCAAACAAAGGCTGACAATTTCTTCATAATTGATTTCACTATCTGAGATGTCCTTATAATCATCATTCCATTTTGTAGCAATCATGACTTTCTTCTTGAAGTTTTTGTATGGCTTGTTTATTGTAAGGCAAACCGCCTTGATATGCCCGGGTTTCTTACAACCAAAACACACCATAGGTTCCCTTTTTGTGAAGTTCTTTGTGTAAGTCTTCTTGCTATTTTTTCAAGAACTTACGAAATCTTTTAGTGATGATAGCCATTGTTGTGCAATTATCTACCTAAATTATTAAGCAAATACTTGAACAGTTTTACTTGCAAGTGCAAAAGGTCAACAGTAGCATAGTGTGCAAATGCGAGATCATCTCCATAGGGATTGGTGAATTTCGTTTTAGAATCAGTTTCACAATATAAAATGATAGAAATAAATATTGAGTTTAGATTGATAATGATAAGAACATAGGGCTTTAATATCCACCACTAATCACACTTTCCCAACAAATAATGTGCCAATGCTCTAGCCCTACCATGAATGCCTAATGTTTGTCAACCTAAGGGCTTGGTCCACTCCTTAGGCTATTGATCACCCTAAACAACGAGTTAGGCATGGTGTATACTCTAACTCTTCTCTCTCTTAAGGGATTCAACATGGTGTATACTGAGTTATTCCTTAAGAGAGCATGAGATTTGTGGAAATCGACAATCACACGAGACCTAGGGTATGGTGTATACTCCTGGTTTCTCATGTTGATTAACCCATGAATCCGACGTGGATTTATTTTGTTACTATTGTTAGACCCAGGACTCGATCATTCAAATTGATCTAACTAACTAATCCATACCACATGTATACGTTGATCAGACAAACACATATGAGGAATTCGATAAAACAGGCATTAATCAATTAAAGCATTATAACACAGCTATTTGCAAAGGCAACAATACTCATATATGGAAAAGCATAATTAGGGCTTCAATCGAGCCCTATTAAGAAGTTAGTTACACATGCTTGTTATGCTAAACATCATCATAACATAAAATAAGTAGAAAAGAATAAACCTGAAAAATACTGTGGAGAAGAGTCGTCAATTCGTCTCCAAAGCTTACAATTGAAAAGAAGATAAAAAGTCTTGTTTCTATGTTTTACATGCTATTTATAAGGTTCGAAAGACACCCTGAAATCCTAATTTCCAAAACAAGACCTGAGCTATTCTTTCCCAAATTGGCTCTGCCGTTTTACTGCACGCGTGTGACTCGAGCCTTCTATGTGTGCACACGAGTGCTTGTGCGCTCGATCACACTCTTTTGTGCTCGATCACACTTGGCTGCTTCCAGGTCTTTTGATTTTCTTCCTTAGAGTTCCAAAATGCTATCTTTTCTCCAAGAACCTATAAAAACACAGAAAACACAAAAATAAAGTAGAATATACTAAAATATGTAAGCAAAGAGCTTAACATCTGTAAATTAAGGGGCTTAAATATGACTATTTAAGCACTTATCACACCCCTAAACTTACATATTGCTAGTCCCTTAGCAATACAAAATTAAAAACTAACTGAAAAACAATATCATAGATAAATTTATCATTCATGATATCTAAAAATTTGGGTTGCACATAAAACCATGATATTTTTTCATGAGTAAGCTTAAAATGTAAACACATCTCCGTAGTGAAGAAGAGTTTAAATTCTAACTACTTACACAAGGCTAGTTTAAGGCATCACAAGACTGACTTAGTGTGTGGTGAATTAGCACATAAAAGTTGAAGCTTCCAAATAACTCCAATGTATAGTATTTCGGTGTCTCAACATTCATCGAATTTCTTATCAGAATGAACAATAATGGCATAGTTTTATTTATTTCTTTTTTCTTTTACTATGAGATTTTTGTCACGTTGAGTTCCATTAAGCTTTCTAATTGACCAATATAACGAGTTTTTAGCCAATGACTCCCAAACCAGATAGTTTTAGGGCATTAGGTGTAAAGACACCCCTAAAGACTTACTAACTTGAGTAAAAAATGCTACGAAACTAACTGGTCTTAATGCTGCCAAGTAAAATTCCCACCTTTTGATGTGAACACTCACTGCTTACTGAGGTAAGAGGTCCAGTTACTGAGTGGAAACTTTATTTAATGATCATTATGTACTTAATTCCCACCTTTTGACGTGAATACTCACTGCTTACTGAGGCAAGAGGTCCAGTTACTTAGTGGAAGTTTATTTAATGATCAATAGGAGCATTTATTTTCTTTTTTTGAGCAATAAACATTTTTTTCCATTTTTCTATGCCAAAGTGTTCTTCTAATAAGTTATCCAATTATAGTTAGGCCATAAAAACATATACATAACAATTATATGTCATACCGCACACAATTATGTGCTAACGTGCTTGTGTCAGATTTAGATCAAACTTGTGAATTCTTAAATGACTTGAAGTAAGTAATTAAACTTTTAAAACTTTATTATTAGACCGTGTGTTCTAGATTTTAAGTTTACTGATGAAGTTTTACCATCATATTTTTTTTAAATCAACCAAAATTTTCAAAACAATATGAACATGCATTTATCTTTTCAAGAATACTAAAAAAAAAAAAAACTGGGACAGAATTTGTGAATGTGTCTCTCATACCCCCAAACTTAATGTACACATTGTCTCCAATGTGTGACTGACCTGAAAAGATCTAACCTGGGAGATGGAGAACTAGATGGCTGGCATGTCTCGTAGCACACCCCCAAACTTGAACTTGATGCACTCACTATGTCCCTGAAAAAAAAAACAAATGTAATACTGAAAAACAAGAGAAACTAATAATAAACAATTATAAAAGTAAATACAAACAATAAATGTGAAAAAAATTACTAAAAATAAAAGGATATGCTGTGGGGTGCCTCCCATGAGCACTAAGTTTTACGTATTTAGCCAGACGGTGCACCTTTCTCACTTCTGGTCTCCAGGTGGTGCAGTCGATGAGGTGCCAGGGGTGGGAGGTAGTCGATCAAGAATGACCTGGACCATTGCCTCTTGCCTCTGGAAACGTGCCTCCAAGCCATCGATGCACTGATGCATTAGTAATGTCACCTCCCTATCCTCCCGGCGAATGTTAAAGAGCTCACACAAAAAAGAGGACATCTCCTCCAAAATGTGCTAGTGCTCAGTAGGGTCCATGTCTGGATAGTCCTCTTCCTAAGTGTGGCTCACTATGGGGAGCTCGGTCTCCATGGGATCATCCTCAACTTGCTCAATAACAGGTACATGCCCTCGGGGTCCTCTGGGCATGTGCAATTGGCTCAGGGTTCACTGACTCTTCCCAAAGAATGGGTGGTCACTCACCGGTCCATCAATAGAGGAGCCCTTGATCCCTTTCTTCTTAAAGATGTAGCTGAGGAGGAATTGGAAAGAGAGCCCCCATGCATTTGTCGTGGTGGTCTGGCGGCCATAGACATGGTCCCAGAACTTATGGAGCTGGCTCCATATGACAGCCGGAATAGAATACCAATGGCTATAGTGGAATGCATATAAGGCCTGTAAGAACTGGTCCGTCCTCTGAGTCTTGTGCCCCAATGGGCACACATTCTGCAGGAGGATAGAATCCATGAGCCAGAGTCATGGAGGCAACTTACACCGGCTCCCAACGTTATAGTGCCAATCGGCGTACTGGCCAGCACACATGTCCTCAATGGTGGAGGATAAGGGAAAAAACTCTAGCTGCTCCTCTATCTGGGTGTCCTCGGGAGGGGACTCATCACAACAATGAAGAGCAGCAGCTATGTCGGTAGAGGTTGCCTCTATAAACTTGCCCTGGATCGATGAAGATAAGACCCCCGGTCTGTTGCAGTCGAATGATAAGTTCTCGTAGAATTGGACCACAAACCGGGTGTAGGAATTAAAACAGATATGCTTGAATAGCCTCTTCAGTCCCTGGTTCTTGAATTCTTGAACCGCCCATCGAGTGGCTTCCAAGCTCTTAAAGTCAACATCAATGTTGAATGTAGCTTTGAACAAGATCTCTCATTGTTCAAAACTGGGCCAGGATGACTAGGTATGACTGCCGGAGGCACGAGAGGTGGAGGCTGTCTATTTAGGCATCCTGGGAAAGTTTCTATCCAAATTACGCTCGATCACACTGATGTGCGCTTGATCGCACTGTTGTAGTGCGTTTGATCACAGATGCCTTACGCTCGAGTGCACTGAGTCAAGCAAATAATCAAACAAGTTGTGAGCAACCTGAAAACTAGTCCCAATGAGAGGATTCCGAAATTGTTCTAACCTCCAGCAATTCGCCCAAAACAACCACAGAACGAGAAAACCAAGTGTATATGCAAATAATTTTGGTTAGAATGTATGAAAATTGGATTTATATATGCAATGTTTTGGGGGAAATGGGAAACAGAGTGTAAGAAGTAAAAAAAAAATGGAGTAGGGCTAGGTACCGTACGGTGGGGGAGGTGGCGTTTTGTAGTGATAGGGTGGTGGTGATGGGTGGTGAGAGTACTGAGGGCTAGTGTTTGTGGGTGAGTGAGAGTGCGAGAGAGAGAGAGAGAGTGTGCGATTGAGCATGGTTATGAGGGAGAGACAATCTGACTTAAAATATGCACGTGAGTTCTGCCCCGAATGCGCTTGATCGCATTTTAAAATGCGCTAGATCACACTTGTGCACAAGTGTGTTCATTGGTGTGGTGTGCTCACGTGCCATAGAGTATAGGGCGAGAGTACGCTCGAGCACACTGTGTAGTGTGCTCGATCGCAAGGGCAGAAAGTGCCGATAATCAAAAAAACTATAAAAAAGACTAAAAAAATGAAAAATAATGAGAACAATTAACAAAAATAAAACCGTACTGTACTCAATGGCCTCAATACCACTGATCTCAATAGAGTCACTTGAGCTACATGTTTATTAAAGTCTAAACTGGTCAAGTGCTCTCTTTAGTAGCTTCAGTGCTACTCTCTTTGAAGGGGGCACTTAAAGTCCACCTCATATGACTCAAGTGCTTTTGGCTCTGCTGCATACTAGACAGTTTGAAGTATCAAATCTTCATCTCTTAGTGGCAAGTTGATTTCAAAGCATGGCTTAACTCTGTGTCCATTTATCGTAAATGTCTGATTGCCGTTGAAACTATGGCTTTCCAAAGCACCATGAAGAAAGACCTTTGTGACCACATAAGGATCAGACCATCGGGACTTTAGTTTACCTGGGAATAGTCTTAATCTTGAGTTATAGAGCAACACTTTCTGTCCCACATGAAACTCTCTCCATACCAGTTTTCTATCATGATAGGCTTTTGTCCTTTCTTTATAGAGCTTGGTGTTCTCATATGTATCATATCTTAATTCTTCCAGCTCATTTAATTGCAGCTTCCTTTTCTCACCCACTTGTTTCATGTCAAAATTGGATTGTTTTATGGCCCAGTATGCTCGATGCTCTAACTCCACTGGCAGATGGCATGCTTTCCCAAACACTAAGCTGTATGGAGACATGCTAATTGGTGTCTTGTAAGCTGTCCTATATGCCCACAGAGCATCATTTAGACGCAAAGACCAATCCTTCCTACTAGGATTCACAGTCCTCTCCAGGATGCTTTCGATCTCTCAGTTACTTATCTCCACTTGGCCACTGGTCTAAGGATGATATGGAGTGTCAACTTTATGGGTAATCCTATATTTTTTTATTAGTGCGACAAAAGAGTGATGATGAAAGTGGCTGCTGCCATCACTGATGATTGCTCTTGGAGTCCTAAATCGGGTAAAGGTGTTATCTTGTAGAAACTTCACAACCACTTTATGATCATTAGTCTTTGAGGGGACAGCCTCGACCCATTTGGACACATAATCCACACCCACAAGAATATATAAATAACCATAGAAGTTAGGAAATGGACCCAAGAAATCAATGCCCCATACATCAGAAAGTTCTACTATATGAATATTTTGTAATGGCATCTGATTTCGGGACGAGATATTACTTGTCTGCTGGCATCTATCACATGAGCTGCAAAATGAAAAGGCATCTTTAAACAAATTAGGTCAATAAAAACCGGATTATAATACCTTAAGAGCTGTTCTCTTGGACCCAAAATGTCCTCCACAAGCAAACTGATGGCAATGTTGTAATAAGCTCAAATGCTCCCCCTCTAAGACACACCTTCTGATGATTTGATCGGGACAGAATTTGAATAAGTAGGGGTTATCCCAATGGTAGTGTCTAGACATAGATATCAACTGCTTCTTTCCTTGATTGGTCATACTTGGAGGAAAAACCTTAGCAGTTAAATAATTGACAATATCAGCATACCATGGAAGTGTTACCTCTAGTGCGAACAATTATTCATCGGGGAAGTTCTCATTCAAAGGTAGTTCATTTTCGTCATCCTCATAAGGTAGCCTTGATAAGTGATCTGCAACCACATTTTCACTGCCCTTCTTATCTTTGATCTCTAAGTCAAATTCTTGCAATAGGAGTACCCATCTGATTAACCTAGGCTTTGCATCTTTCTTAGAAAACAAATATCTCAAAGCAGCATGATCAGTAAATACAATAACTTTAGAGCCAATTAGGTATGATCTAAACTTCTCTAAAGCAAAAATAATAGCTAACAATTCCTTTTCAGTAGTAGAATAGTTTAGCTTAGCATCATTTAAAGTTCTAGAAGCATAGTAAATAGCATAAGGTACCTTATTAACTCTCTTGCCTAAGACAACTCCCAAGGCGAAGTCATTGTCATCGCACATCAGCTCAAATGGAAGACTCCAATCAGGTTCCTTCATTATTGGTGTGGAGATGAGCACATTCTTCAATGTGTTGAAAGCTTTCATACAATCATCAGTTCAATCAAACTTGGTATCTTTAGCTAATAATGCACAAAGAGGTCTACATGTGTTAGAAAAATCCTTGATGAATCGTCGATAGAATCCAGCATGTCCAAGAAAACTTCTGACACCCTTGACTGTTAGAGAATGAGACAATTTTGAAATTATGTTGATCTTAGCCTTGTCTACCTCAATACCTTTGTTGGAGATGGAATGACCCAACACAATGCCTTATTGAACCATAAAGTGGCATTTTCCCTAATTCAGTACTAAGTTGCTTTCTTCACATCTCTTTAGGACATTCTTTAGATGATTTAGGCATTAAAAAATTGGGTCCAAAAACACTAAAACCATCCATAAATACCTCAATGAATTTCTCCACCATGTCAAAAAAAATGCTCATCATACATCTTTGAAAGGTGGCTGGTGCATTGCATAGATCGAATGGCATCCTTCTGTCAGCAAATGTACCAAAAGGGCATGTGAAGGTAGTCTTTTCTTGATCCTCAGGTGATATAGAAATCTGGTTGTAACCACTATACCCATCCAAGAAACAATAATAGCTATGGTCAGCTAATCTTTCTAACATCTGATCAATGAAGGGCAAGGGGAAGTGAACTTTTCTGGTCACCTTGTTCAATCTTCTGTAATCGATGCATACCCTCCAACCAGTTGTTATTCTTGTAGGTATGAGCTCCTCATCTTCATTCTTCACCACTGTGATCCCACTCTTTTTTGGAACAACTTGAACCGGACTCACCCATTTACTGTCTGAGATAGGGTAGATAATGCCAACATCTAATAGTTTTAATACCTCTTCCTTTACTACCTCTTTCATATGTGGGTTAAGTCTTCTTTGAGCATCCTAAGTGGGTTTTGCTTCATCCTCAAGGTAGATATGATGCATACACTTGGCTGGACTTATCCCCTTGATGTCAGCAATGGTCTATCCAATAACATATCTATGCTCCCTAAGAACTCTCAATAGTTTCTCTTCTTCCCTAACACTTAAATTGGCAGCAACAATCATAGGTAAGGTCCTATTTTCTCCTAAATAAGTATAAGTTAAATGCTCTGGCAGCTGCTTCAATTCCAAGTTTGGTGCCTGGACAATAGAAGGGAGAAGAGTAGTATTAATAGGTATAAGAGATTCAAATGCAGGGGCACACTTACTTGGATGTTTTGGAGAAGCCTCAAGGAGGTGCATAGCTTTAATGATGTCATTAGTAACATCTTCAGGTTCTTGCTTAATATCCACTTTTGTAAAACCATGGGTAAGGGTAGTCTCCAATGGATCAATATTATGGACCTGAAAAGCTTGCTCAACAAAACTTTGCATCATACATACATTAAAGCATTCCATATCATCTTGAGATAGTTTTAATGCATCAAATATTTTGAACTCTATTTTCTCACTATTTACCTTCATACTTACTATACCATTTTTCACACAAATCTTTGTATCAGCAGTTCTCATGAAGGGTCTTCCTAAGATGATGGGCAGAGGTAATGGCATAGGGCATTCTTCTATATCTAACACAATAAAATCAGCAGGTAAAATAAACTCACCTACTTTTACCAGGACATCCTCAAGAATACCTGTAAATCTTTTAATGCTTCTGTCTACCAATTGCAAAGTGATGGAAGTTAGTTGAAGCTCCCCCAAATCTAGTGTTTCGAATACTGTGTTTGGTAACAAATTTACACCCGCTCCTAAATCCAGTAATGCACGCTCAAACAGCTGGTCATCTATCCTGTAGGGAATAGTAAAACTACCTGGATCTTTTAGCTTTGGTGGTAGCTTTTTTAGCAATACTACATTTACCTATTCAGTTAAGGCTACTGTCTCATGTTCCTAAAACTTCCTCTTATGAGTGCAACAATCTTTCAAAAATTTAGCATAAACAGGTTTTTGTTGAATTGCATCTAATAAAGGAATGTTTATTTCAACTTTTCGCAAAGTTTCAAAGATATCAAGCAGTTTATTTTCTTTCTTTTGTTTTACTAACCTTTGCGGGAAGGGTGGTGCATTCACCTTCTCCATCCCACTTACCTTTTATGCCGATGGTTTCTCTAGAGATGCTTTTGCAGACTCATCGGTTCCTATGACCTTACCATTCCTGAGAGTTGTGACAGCCTTCAGTTGCTGGTGCCCCTTGGGTTAGGTAGTGCTTGAGTTGGAAGCTCACCTTGAACGTGGACTCTACTACATCCCTTAGGGATTTGTTCGCACCCATTGCGACTAACTCATCCTCTTGCATAGTGTTACCACCAACCAATGCCACACACTTTGACCTGAAGCCACATGTTATCCAACTCTTACCCTCATTCCATGGCTTAGATCTTGAAAATCCTTATAGCCATGTGAAGAAGTTCAAAGACATTTGTGCCACATTTAAATTCTAGAACTTCTCTGAAGAGTCAGTCCATCTTCGACTCTTCCCTTTTTCTCTTCATGATAGAGCTAGGGCGTGGTTGGATTCCAGCACGTCCGGGTCTATTACATCTTGGGAAAACCTGCTGAGCAAATTTTATCATAAGTTTTTCTCAATGCCAAGAGTGAATGAGTGCCGAAAGGAGATTAGCTCTTTCACTCAGGATGAGGATGAGAAGTTCTCTGAGAGCGGGGAGCGCTTTAAAGAGTTACTGATCAGATGCCCTCCACATGGATATGAGAAGTGGAGACTCGTTCAATTCTTCTACCAAGGGTTGACTCAACCCAACCGTATCATGATCTAGTCTATGAACGGGGGGGGGGCATTCTTGAGTCTGACAGGAGACGAAGCATACATGGCGTTGGACAAGTTGTCCGACAACTCGCAGCAGTGGGATTTTTCAAGCTGTCGAGATAAGTCCATTCGTGCTCCTAAGAGGGGAGGCATCTATGAGGTAAGGGAGGACGCTGACTTGAGGATAAAGTTAGATGCCCTCACCAAGAAAATTGACACTCTCACTGTGAGCCAATCCATCAATGCTGCCAACATATTCAATGTTAAAAGCTGTTCTATCTGTGCTAGTCCCATGCATCTAGCACAGAATTGCCCATCAATGCCGGCTTGTGCCGAGTATCCTATGGAACAAGTAAATGCTTTCAATGACTTTCAAAGGAAATCAAATAGATTTTAATCCGAAATATACAATTCAGGGTGGTGGGACCATTCTAATTTTTTATGGACACAGAACCAACTGAGGAATCAGGAAGGAACACCTTATCAAGCTCACAATCAATACCCTCCCAAACTTCCTCTGCCAGTTCCAAGTTATAGTCACTCAGCCTATCCAGCACCATTACCTGCTTACCAAGCTCCCATTCAAACACCAGTGCCAGTTTCACTGTCACTTGAGGACACCCTTAAGGAGTACATGAAAATGACTAGCCAATCCATGAGCGAAGTGATGAGTGCAACAATAGAAAACACCCAAGCGATTGCCAAGCTAGAGAGTCAAATTGATCAAGTCGCAAGTTACGTGGGTGAAGGAGAGGAATGAGAGTTCCCCAGTCAACCTGAGCCTAACCCAAAGGAACAGTTTGCGATGGGAAATTCATCAACTCTTATGCATTGGTAGGAATAAGTGCAATCAACTGTCCCATACTTGTCTGGGAGACAAGTGGACAATCAAGTAGAGGAGAACCCTGCTATGCAACAAGGGCAAGAAAGTGGCAACAAGGAAAAGGGAGATGCTGAGCCATCTACAGCCACACTTATTATTAAGGATCTCTCTAGGTCATTTTTACCTAAAGCACCTTACCCTGAGAGACTACAAGCGCCCAAGAAACAAAGGAAGTCTGAGGACATTATGGAGGCAGGCTTTGCTCAGTTTGGAGAGGATTTAGACTTAGATAAGTTACTTGAGCAAGCAAATACTATCTTGGAGTCTGCTCCTCGGGAGAGTAGTAAGACAGAGGAGACTATGGATGAATCCCGCATTGAGGACCCCCTGGAGGCATGCTTTACTCACTTTGGAGAGGACTTGGGCTTAGATAAGTTATTTGGGGAAGTGAATGCCATTTTGGAGTCTGATCCTCGAGAAAGCAATGAGACAGAGGAAACCACAACACCTGAACCCCCCAAGAAGGAACTTAAGCCTTTACCGGACAATCTTAAGTATAAGTTACTAGGTCCAGCAGATTCTTTGCCTATAATTATAGCATTAGATTTAGGTGATGCTCCAGAGGAGAAATTATTGGACGTCTTAAGAGAGCATAAGGAAGCTATAGGCTGGACTATTGAGGATGTCAAGGGAATCAACCCCTCGTTGGTAATACACACGATACAGTTGGAGGAGAATGCCAAGCTATCGAGAGAGCCACAAAGAAGGCTCAACCCTGCTATGCAAGAGGTTGTGAAGGCAGAAGATATTAAGCTGTTAGAGGTAGGGATCATTTATCCCATCTCCGATAGCAAGTGGGTGAGCCTGATTCAAGTCTTGCCCAAATATGCTGAATTAACGGTAGTGAAGAATGAGGACGACGAGTTGGTGCCAACTCGTGTTCAGTCAGCAGGGAGAGTGAGTATAGACTACCGTAAGTTGAATGCTGCCACTAGGCCTGATCATTTTCCATTCCTATTTATTGATCAGATGGTGGAGCGCTTAGTTGGGCATGTTTACAAATGTTGGGTCTGGCTGAAGACGTTAAACTTAGCGCTCATGGGAGGCACCCCTTAGCTTATCTTTTCTGTTTATTTATTATTTTGCATTTTTATGATTAATGTTTGTTTCCAGTATTTTTTGTTTTCCAGTTTTTCTATTTTTCAGGGACAATGCGTACTTCAGTTCAAGTTTTGGGGTATACTATGAGCCATACCAGTCCAGATAGTTCTCCATATCTTAGGTCAGCTCTTTCCATATTAGTCACACATTGGGGTCAATGTGTAATTTAAGTTTGGGGGTATGGGAGACACATCACACACTTTGTCCTAATTTTTTATCTTTTTGTCCTAAAGATAAATGCATGTTCATGTTCGTCTAAAAATTTTGGTTGTTCTGAAAAATTGTAATGTGATTTCATTGGTGAGTTTAAAACTTTGAACACATGATCTGATGATAGAGTTTAAACTTCAGTTACTTACTTTAGGCATTGTCGAGAATTCACATGTTTGATCTAATCTAACACGAGCACATCAGCACATATTTGTGTGAGGTATGACAAGTGAGTCGAATGTATACGTTCCCTTGTCTTAACTGAAACCAGATGACTTGTTAGATAAACACTTGGGCATATATATAAAAGTAAAAAAAAATAACTAATACTACTAATATTTATAATGATCATCATCAATAAACTTTCCACTGAATAACTGGACCTCTTGCCTCAGTAAGCAGTGAGTGTTCATGTCAAAAGGTGGGAATTTTATTCATAATGATCATTGCGAAAATTTCCGCTGAGTAACTGGACCTCTTGCCTCAGTAAGCAGTGAGTGTTCACGTCAAAAGGTGGAATTTTGCTTGGTAGTATTAAGGCCGGTTTCATTTCGTAGCCTTTTTTACTCGAGTTAGTAAGTCCTTAGGGGTGTCTTTACACCTAATGCCCTCAAACCATCTGGTTTGGGAGTCATTGACTCAACACTCGCTACATGGGTCGATTAGAAAGCTTAAGGGAACTAAACATAGCAGAGCCTTATATATATATAAAAAAAAAAAAACTATGCCATCGTTGTTCTTTCCGATGAGAAATTCTGTGGATCTTGAGACTTGATTACCTTGTACATTGAAGTTATTTGGAAACCTCATCTGTATATGCTAAATCACTTTACACTGATTCAAGCTTGTGATGTCTTATCATGCCTCTTATAAGTAATTAGGTTTTAAATTCTTATTCATTGTGAAGATGGGTTGGACTTATTTAAGCTTGCTCATGAATGAATCTCATTATTTTGAATGCTCCTTAAATTTTTGGATACCATGAATACTGAACTTATCTTTATGTTCTTTGTTTTTCATTCAGTTTTTTTTTTAATTTATTTTGTTTTGCTAAGGGACTAGCAAAATGTAAGTTTGGGGATAGTTGGTGAGAGAAAAATATTGCATATTTTGGCCACTTAATTTACATTTGTTAGCTTAGGATTTTGTTACTTTAAGTTATTTTCGTTGTTTTTCAGGTTTACAAGCACTGGGAAAGGAGTTTCACTAAAATTGTCAGAATTGCCCATACAGATCAATCATCTTTGAAAATTAAACTGTATTGATTCAAGAAGAACCAGGATATGAGCCATATATGCTTAGAAAGATCCAGAAGTCTATTTTCTGGAGAATTTAACGGCTCGTAAAAATGATTTTTCTACAGAAAGTTATGGCCGTTTTAGTAGACAAAGGTCAGACTGTGCGGGCTGTGCGGGATTTCAGCGTGAACAGAAGTTTTGAAGGGCATGTGAAGACTTAAATCCCACATCCCACATCGGTTGGAAACACATTTCTATATCCCACATCTCACATCGGATTGGAAACACATTGCACTCGTGGTATTTGCCTATATAAGACCCACTCCACTTCATCATTCAGTGTACAATTCCTGAGCCACTTTGGTGTTTACCGGTGGATGTCCGCTAGCATTCTGGTGGATCTCGAAGGCTTTGTCACCACGAGGGGAAGCGCCGCCCGTCAGCGAGTGAAATTTCTCCCATGTAAAGTTATTTATTTATTTCTTTACATTTAGTTGTCTTAGTTTAAATGTTTAGCACTTTTATTATGAATTGTAGTTTCATAGTTATGAGTGGCTAGACTCTTCATCTAAGGTTGAAGATGAAGCCCCGCCGTTGTTTGGCGTAGTAGTTCAGATTTGCTTGTACAAATCTGACAATTTTTAGTATAAATGTTTTGTCAATTATTTGAGTTAATCTTATAATTGATTGAGTTTAAATTGTCTGTTAGATATTCCTTGTGTTTCATCTGATGGATACATTGAATACTTTTCGATTAAATTGGATTTCCTTTGTGATTTGTTGAGAGCGGATACATTGGATGCTTTTGGTTTAGTTGGGATATTCTTTGTTTTTTGTCTTATAGTTGGATTCATGGAATGTTTTGATAGGCTATATTTTTAGAACATATATGCTTAACTTTGGTGGGGCGGATTTGGAAACCTTTATTTTAATTATTAGTTTTTAAAAATCAATTTAGTTTAATTTTAATTTCTTTTGCAAATTATCATCTGAAATTTGGAACTAGGTTAAGATAGAGTTAGTTTAGATTGAAAATATACTTTCACAACGCAATTCCCTGTGGATTCGACCTCACACTTGCACAACGCTATACTGCAAATGACTCGTGCGCTTGCGAGTAATTTAAAACTTACAACAAAGGAGTTTCACTAAATTCCGAGAATTGCCCGTACAGATCAATCATCTTTGAAAATTAAACTGTATTGATACAAGAAGAACCAGGAGATCAGCCATATATGCTTAGAAAGATCCGGAAGTCTATTTTCTATAGAATTTCATGGTTCATCAAAAAGATTTTTCTAGAGAAAGTTATGGCTGTTTTAGTAGACAAAGGTCAGGCTATGCGGGCTGTGCGGGATTTCAGCGTGATTTTGGGCTTAAATCCCACATCCCACATCGGTTGGAAAACACATTTCTATATCCCACATCCCACATCGAATGGGAAACATATTGCACTCTTGGTATTTGCCTATATAAGACCCACTCCTTTAGCTTTGAGCATCAATCGGAGCTCATCTGAAATCATTAGAGAGTGACTCCAGAGGGCCTTTAGGAGGAATCCAAAAGTATAAATTTGGAGGCAAGCTGAGGATGATCATTGAGAGGCCGAAGGCAACTCAAGGAAGCATGGGCCCCATGGCTGGCTAGTCTCCAAGCAAGGCGAAGGGATGAATCCCTAGGTGTAGTTGTTCTTATTTTTCTTTATTTGATTCGGTTGTAGTTGGATATTATTTTTGTTAAACATTATTATGTTTTATTCTTAATTTAATTAGTAGATTTATTATTACTCTGGTGATTGCATGCTTCTTTTCTATATAAGTTCAGTCATGCTTTTCTTATGTGTACCTGTTTGGGTGTGATTGAGTCCGGTAGATCTCTTTTATAGATTTTTCCATTGTTGCGGTATTATCGTTTAGATATATCGTCGTCTCTTGATAATTTATAAGTTAGGTCATGTGTGCTTGAAAGTAAAGAATATTTCGTAACAATTACATTAGGATTTATAAATGCGCTTTAATCGAATATTTTTCGATTGCCTGTTTGGGATGTGAAACTTGCAATCGAGATAAAAACAACTGAATCAAGTTAGGATTAGAGCAACGAACCTAGGGAGGATTTTCGGAACCTTGTGGTTTCTTTATTATATTATTCAATCATTCACATAATTTTCATAAAATAAACAATTCAGATTCTTTCAATCAATCTTTTATCGTTTGTGTTCAAGTTTACACCTTCTTCTATAATTAACTTGTTTCCCTGTGGAATCGACACCCCAAAGCTGTACTACAAATAACCGCGTTATACTTTTGGTGTAATCAGGTAGTGTTTGAGCTGGAAGCTCACCGTGCTTTCTACTACTTAGCTCTTTAGCCAGTTGTCTCATTTATACCTCTAACCGTTGTACGGCTTTTTCATGTTTTGCTGTGGTTTGTTTGAGTTTCGTCCGGAATTGCCTTTCTTCCGCCATGAACTGATCTTGTGAGGTCATTAATTGCTGCTGTTGAGTGGCCAGTTGTCTCACAAGACTTTCGAGGTCATTTTTCTTTGTTTCGGGAGCAGTATGGGCTACTGGTTGGGAGTTTCGTTGCTGCCCTTGCTAGTTAAGGGTATTTTGATTGATGTTCCAAGAGAAATTCGAGTGGTTTCGCCATCTAGGGTTGTAAGTATTTGCATATGGGTTGTTCTTTGGTGGATAGTTGTTAGGTCCCATGTAATTGCTTGTTCCGGATCTGCAGATGAATATAAAGGACAAGTATCAGTATTATGATCAAATTGGGAACATATCGCAGATACCTGGAGTGGTGTAGCTGGTAGGCTAGATGAGGCATTTTGAGCAACCATGGCTTTAACCAACAGGTCTAGTTTCCTCTCTACATAAGCTATTTGAGGAGAAGATCCTCCATTTAAATTTACCTCATACATACCCTTACTCTTGGTTACATGTCTACCTCGAAAGGAGAACTGCTGAGTGTGTTCGCTTAGGGTTTCGAAGAGCTCCATAGCTTCTTCGCTGCTTTTCTCCATCAGCACTCCTTCGCAACCTGAATTAATAATAATTTTGTTAGTATCACTCAAACCTTCATAAAAAGCTTGTACCAGTTCATCTTGAGGTAGGTTGTGATGCGGGCATTTAAGTAGCAGCTCGTTGAAGTGTCCCCATGCTTCGAAGAAGAGGTCCCCATCCTTTTGTTGGAAGGACTGAATTTCTTTCCTCAATTGCCTCGTCTTTTGGGCTGGGAAAAACTTCCTTAGGAATTTGTTGGCCAACTCCTCCCAAGTTTGGATAGAAATTGCAGGCAAAGAATTGTACCACAGTTTAGCATTATCTTTTAAGGAAAAAGGGAACAAAATTAACCTTATTCCTTCTTGGTCTAGGCCTCAGATGTGCTGGAACTTGCAAAGGTCGAAGAACTCTCGAAGGTGCAAGTGTGGATCCTCATTAGTTGTACCCCTTAAGTGAGTCAATACACTCAATATTTGCAGAGATATGTAGTAGTTGCCTTCCGTTTCAGGTTGATATGCAATACATGATGGCTGATCAAGGTTTCGTGGGATGAAGGATTGCTTCATCGGTACTCGTGCAGGTAGTTGCTGGTTTTCGAGCTGTTTTGCCATTGGTGCTTCATTCTCGAATTCTTCTTCGTTCTCCTCAAAGTTGTTCCTAAGCCTTTGTCGGATGGTCCGCTCAAGCTTGGGATTGAGGGGAAAGAATGTTTGATGTCGGGATCAAAGTCCGTGCATAAATCAGGTAAACCAGCTTCAGTGCAGTAGTTCAACTCTGCTGCTCGGGTAGCTCTCTGCCTTAATTGCGCCCAATAGCACAAGAGGGTGCGCTCGATCGCAAATATCACAGAAAGATCTGCTGATGCCTTGAAACAGAAATCGATTAGGGTTTGATAAAAATAAAGATGATAAACAGAAACTTAAAATTTTCAGTAAAATAAAATAAAAATAACGATTATTAAACTAAACGAAAGTAATTCTAAAAGGAAATTTAGCCTAATCCCCGACAACGGCGCCAAAAACTTGTTGTGTGTTTATCTACCTAAATAATTAAGCAAATAATTGTACAGTTTTACTTGCAAGTGCACAAGGTCAATAATAGCATAGTGTGCAAGTGCGAGAATCAGTTTCTTAATAAAAAGATAGAAATAACAGTTGAGTGTGATTTTAATAATGATAAGTACATAGGGCTTTGATATCCACCTCTAATTATACTTTCCCAATGAGTAATATGTCAATGCATTAGTCTTACTACGAATACCTAATGGTTGCCAACCTAAGGGCATGGTATCTCTCCTTAAGCTATTGATTTCCCTAAGCATCGAGTTAGGCATAGTATCTACTTTAACTCTTTTTCTTTCTTAAGGGATTCAGCATGATATCTACTGAGTTGTTCCTTAAGAAAGCATAAGATTTATGAAAATCGACAACCACATGAGACCTAGGGCATGGTATCTACTCCCGGTTTCCCATGTTGATTAACCTAAGAATCCGGTGTGTATTTCTTTTGTTACTATTGTCAGACCCAGGACTTGGTCATCCAAATTGGTCTAACTAACTAATCCATACCACATGCACATATTGATCAAACATACACATATGAGGAATTTAAATAAGCACAGGCATTAATCAAGTTAAGCATCATAACCAAGGCTATTGCAAAGATAATTAATGAATGCATTTATGGGAAAGCATAACTAGGGCTTCAATCGAGCCCTATACAGAGTTAGTTACACATGCTGTCTAAGATAAGCATTATAACATAAACTAAACATAAAATATAAAACCCAAAGAATACTATGGAGACGGGTTGTCAATCCTCTCCAAACCTTACAATTCTGAGCTAAGCAAAAGATAAAAGAAGCGATCATCGTTTGTGTGTGTTTACAGGTGTATTTATAGGGTTTGAGTAACCCTAGAAGACTCTGGAAACCCTAAACTTCCTAAAACGCAAAACCTCTTCTATTTCCAAAACTGGTTTTGCCATTTTACTATTCACGCCCATACATGTGCGCTCGATCGCATGTGTTGTGCGCTCGATCCTACTTGTGTGCGCACGAGCGCTTATACGCTCGATCGCACCCAATAGTGTGCTCGATCGCACTTTAGCCAGCAGCTGCTCCAGGATTTCCAGATTTCTTCCTTTAGGTGCCAAAAATGCTTCTTTATCCTCCAAGACCCTATAAAAACATGTGAAACACATACATGAAGTAAAACAGACTAAATTAACATAATTAAGAACTTAACAAATGTAAACAAAAGGGCTTAAATATGAATATTTAAGCACCTATCAATCTCGGATTATAGGTGTTAGAGAAGGGTGTTGAGGGCTTCTTGTACATGCCTAAGGCATTACATTGTTCCTCATACATCCCTCTCATCTCAACAAATATGGGACACTCTTGGGCGAGATGAGCTACCCTGCCACACACAAAACATGGTTCTGAAGATTCGGCATGATTAACCATGTGTGTTGGCTTTAAGCCTTTAGTTTTTAATGCATCTAACTCCCTAGTAAGCATTTTGACCTTAGCTTTCAGGTTGTCTTCTTCCGTAAGATGGTAAATTCCACCACTACTTGGGTTTCCTACAGGTCATGATCTATTGGTGCTTTCAGTAGCACTAGGTCCAGTCCAAGTGTGAGCTTTTTCAGCAAGCTCATTGAGGTACTCAAAGGCCTCATTAGGGCCTTTTTGCAGAAATTCACCACTACACATCATCTCTACGAATTGGCGCTCTCTATAGGTAAGTCCTTCATAAAAGTAGCTCACTAAGTGCTAACTCTCATACTCATGGTGTGGACACATACTTAATAACTCTTTGAATTTCTCCCAAGACTGATACAAAGTCTCGTTCTCCTTTTGTGCAAAGGTGTACATTTTTATTTTTAAGGCATTAGTCTTATGTTAAGGGAAGTATTTATTAAAGAAGACCTGGGTCATCTCATTCCATGACCCAATAGATCGTGGTCTCAGTGAGTATAACCAACTCTTAGCCTTATCCTTCAAGGAGAAAGGAAAAAACTTGAGTCTCATGATATCATCAATTGCATCTTGACTATGAAAAGTCGCAACAACTTCCTCAAACTCCCTAATGTGTACATATGGGTTTTCGTTTTCCAAACCATGAAATGTAGAGAGTAATTGAACCATCCCTGTTTTAAAGTCTTTATGGTGAATGTTGGCTGGAAACATGATGCATGATGGTGTGACTGTCCGGCTAGGATGTAAATAATCTTTAAGTGTCCTAGCAACATTCTCATTAGGGTTTTCAGCCATGTTAGCAAAATTTTCTAAATTCTCTGTTGGGTGTACTCTAGGGTTTGATCTAGGCAAGGTTTCACTAACGGATGTGGAAGGAAAGGGTAACTCTATTTCGGGTCCCTTAGTGAATCTACCTAGCAAATCTCTCGGCCTACGCATACACCAACTGAGTTAAAAGGTAATAAATAAAACAAAACAAAAAGAAAATCTGAAAATCAAAGCTTAAAGAAATGAACGATAGTACCGTCTTCTCTTAGAGTTTGACAGATTTCCTTGTATGTAAGCACATTTCCCCGGTAATGGTGCCAAAATTTGATTACGCCCAAAGTATAATGCGATAGTTATAGTACAGCTTTGGGGTGTCAATTCCACAGAGAAAAGCCATCTATAAAGGAAAAGTGCAAACCTTAACACAAACGATAATAATCAAGTGAGAAGATATCAATGATGAAGTAATTGTGTAAATAGATTGAAAACTATAATAAAGAAACAACAAGGTTTCGGGAATCCTCCCTAGGTTCATTGCCTTATTCCAATATTAATTAAGTTGTTTTTATCTTGATTGAAAGTTTCACATCCCAAACAAGCAATCGACAAATATTCAATCAAGCACATAAATATACCTTAATGTAATTGATACGAATTACTCTTTTTAGTTAAGCACACATGATCTATCCTATAGATTTATCAAGAAATGACAATATATCTTTAATGACAATATTGCAGTAATGGACAAACCTAAAAGATAAATCTACCGGACTCAATCATACCCAAACAATGTCACATAAGAAAAGCATGACTAGACTTGTATGGAGATAAGGATACAATAACTGGATTAACAGAAAATCCTTTAATTAGATAAAAGAGTGACACATAACAATGTTTTGACAATAAAGCCCAACTATAACTAAATTAAGAAAGGAAAATAAGAACAACTACACATAGGGATTCATCCCTTCGCCTTGCTTGGAAATTAGTTCGCCTTGAGGTTCATTGTTGAACTCTTTGATGGAGGAGAGTGTGGTAGCCTTTTTGAGTTTTTCAGACTTCAAAAGATATCCTCTATCAAACCCTAAGTGGTCTATTTATAGTACAAGAGGTCCAAGAATATTCTAGGGTTTAAATAATCATTAAAGTCCTAGTTAGGTCATAACTCGGAAACAAACTTTCGAATGCGCGCCACGGCTCTGACTATTCATTGTTCTGGAGAGCTTCTGGGCATCGCGGCCCTGCCTTGTCCAGGTTGCAGCGCACACTGAAGGAGGATTAGCTCTTTTGGCAAGCTTCTGGAGGCCGAGGCTTGGATATTTCCAGGCCGTAGCGCACACACTTAAGACTTGATTCTCTTCATTTTGTCCTTCCGTAATCATGCCTTCGCTTCAGTCTTCATTGAGTCATTGTGTTTCAAGAAATGATAGCTTTTCCTTCTCTTTTGGGCTCAAAGTACCTGAAAGTACACCGAAATAGATCAACAATTCAAGAATACCACTTTAGAGTTGTTAACGAATAAAAGTGCAATTAAAACCTAGATCAACCCTAAAATGCTAATAATCAAGTACCGTTGAGATGCATTTTATGGCTCTCATTAGTATCGTTCTTCGGTATTTTGATATTGCACTGTGTCAGCTAGTACCGAACTCAGTACGGCTGATCATGGCCTTTATCTATGTCTGCTTAGAAGTGGGTAGGTCAATGACCATAGATAACTTCAAGGCCCACTTTCTGATTAGTAGGCACGGCCAGACCGGGTGCGTGGCCTTTAGTACTCAGCCAAAGAGAAGGCTGCTGAAGAGGACACCCTCGTCAATCAAGAGGTTAAAGAAGAACTTTTTCTTCATTCGGTCGACCAAGGACTTCGGTCTTCCTTATTCTTGGAGTATGGATGAAACAGGGAAATGTAAGAAGGTGGGTCTTCTCCCTTATGAGCAAGAGACTGTGGATGCCATGGTGGCCTCGCCACTAGATGTTGAAGTCCTCTACAGTAATGAGGAGCTGGCCAAGCACGATCTTTGCCCCTTATGCCCTGAGTTCTCGGTCGAGAGTGGTAAAAGTCCGAGCTTTTACTTTATCTTTATTTTTCTCTTACTTGTGTTTTCATTTGCCTGGAATTTGTACTTATGTTTCTCCTTAGTTGTTTTTGAGCAAAGATGGAGGCCACAACTCTTGCCAAAGAGCAGGCGAAGATGCTGGCCTTATAGAATAGGGGAGCTGCTTGGGCCAAGAGGCAGCAGGCCTCGGGATCGGGGGCCAAGAAGAGGCCTCAAGGCCCCTCTCCTACCCCAATCGACTTGGAGAGTCCTCCAAGACATCCCTCTTAGCCGAAGGCCACTCCAGTCTCCTGTGCTGCCCTAGTGGCTTCTGATGCTACAGGGCCCTCGATCGTTCCTAGTACGACCCAGGGTACTGCCTCTGAGAAGACGGTCTTCAGGCCCAACTGGGCTTTGAGGATTGATGATTCTATCTTCGTGCAACCTCGAGTGGCATGGGAACATCTAACTATGGGGACTCCTCCTCAGGATGCTATGGAGCTGGGCAGGAAGACTACTGAGTCCCTTTGTGCGGTCGTAGAGTCTGTTGTGTCCTGATTATGCCCAAAGTATAACACAGTAGTTGTAGCATAGCTTTAGGGTGTCGATTCCACAGGGAAACAAGTTAATTACAAGAGAAGATATAATCCTTAACACGAACGATAAAAGTTGAACGAGAGAATTTGAATAATAAAGTAAACTGATATGAGAATTGTGTAATTGTAATGAAAACTATAATGGAAGCAACAAGGTTTCGGGAATCCTCCCAAGGTTTGTTGCCTTATTCCAATCTCAATTCAGTTGTTTTTATCTCGATCGCAAGTTTCACATCCCAAACAAGTAATCGGCAAATATTCAATCAAAGCACATATATAAACCCTAATGCAGTTGTTGTGAAATAAACTTTACTTTCAAGCACATATGACCTAACTTATAGATTATCAAGAAACAACAATATATCATAATGACAATACTTCAGTAATGGACAAATCTATAAGAGAAATCTACTAGACTCAATCACACCTCAACAACATCATATAAGAAGAGCATGACTAGACTTATATGGGAGAGAAGGATGCAATCACCGGATTAAGGGGAAATCTTCTAATTAGATTAAAAAGTAAATCATAGCAATGTTTAATGATAATAAATCCATACTACTACTAAATCAAGAAAAGAAAATAAGAACAACTACACCTAGGGATGCATCCCTTTGCCTTGCTTGGAGATTAATTGGCCATGGGGCTCATGCTTCCTTGAGTTGCCTCCGGCCTTTCAATGATCTCCCCCTTGGTAGCAAATCTTTGGAGATTCCTCAACTTGCCCTCCAAAAGTTCTCCGGATTGCTCCTAAAGGCCCTCTGGATCTGATCCCCGTTGATTCCCAAAGCTGAAGTGGAGAGGAGCTTTTATAGGCAAACTCCCGGAGTATTATGTGTTTTCTAACCGATGTGGGATTCTACCCGAGTGCGCTCGATCGCAGCTTGGTGCGCTCGATCGCATTTGGTGCTGCAAAGTACTTCTAGTCAATGTGGAATGGCATTTATGAGCTCGAGCGCAAGTGCGCTTGATTGCACCGCTTCTGCGCTCAATCGCAGTGCAGGCAGCAACTCTTTGCTCTTTTAAGCCCAACAGCTCCCAAAGTGCTTCCTTTTATTTAAAAACCTACAAAACATAGAAACCCTAGAAAATACATAAAATAAAGTGAAATAATACAACTAAGGACCTAACAACTGTAAATTAAGGCGCTTAAATATGACTATTTAAGCACTTATCACACCCCCCAACTTACATATTGCTAGTCCCTTAGCAATACAAAACTAAAACTAAATGGAAAACAAAGAACATAAAGATAAATTCATCATTAATGGTATCCTAAAATTTACACAAAACTACGATATTCAGTCATGAGCAAACTTAAAATGTAAACCCATCTTCGCAATGAATAAGAATTTTAAAATATAATTACTTACAAAAGGCAGACTAAGGCATCACACGTTTGACTCTGTGTAAAGTGAATTAGCATAAAAAGATGAGGCTTCTAAATAATTTCAAAGTGTAATGTTTCTATGTCTCAAGATTTACAGAATTTCTCATCAGAATGAACAATGATGGCATAGTTTTATTTTCTTTTCTCTTTTATTATAAGGCTCTGCTATGTTTAGTTCCCTTAAGCTTTCTAATTGACCCATGTAGCGAATGTTGAGTCAATGGCTCCCAAACCAGATGGTTTTAGGGCATTAGGTGTAAAGACACCCCTAAAGACTTACTAACTCGAGTCAAAAAGGCTACAAAACTAAACTGGCCTTAATACTACCAAGCAAAATTCCCACCTTTTGACGTGAACACTCACTGCTTACTAAGGCAAGAGGTTCAGTTACTAGCGAAAATTTTCTCAATGATCATTATGAAAAAAATTCCCACCTTTTTGACGTGAACACTCACTACTTACTGAGGCAAGAGGTCCAGTTACTCAATGGAAAGTTTATCAATGATCATCCTTAGCATTTTTCTCTCTCTTTTTTTTATAATTTTTCTACGTTTCTATGCCCAAGTGTTCATCTAACAAGTCATCCAATTTCAGTTAAGCCATGGAAACATACACATTAAAATCACATGTCATACCTCACACTATTTTGTGCTTGTGTCAGATTAGCTCAAACATGTGAATTCTCAAATGCCTAAAGTAAGTAACAAAATTTTAAAATTCTATCATCAAATCATGTGTTCAAGATTTTAAGCTCACCAATGACATCACATCACAGTATTGTTTAGATCAACCAAAATTTCAAAAACAATATGAACATGCATTTATCTCCTCTTTAAAAAAATATTGAAGTTGCACCACTACCCCCCAACTTAATTGAAACATTGTCCTCAATGTTTAAGAATCAAATTTGGATAAGGAGTAACTAAAAGGGTAGAGTACACCTGATGAGTGACGTGGATATCCCGCTAAGTACCAAAAATGGTAACCTGAACTGACAAATGAAACTAACCTGCAAACAAAAAGAAAAAAGAAAGAAAATACGAGAAAACAAAAATAAAGCAAAACAAATCATACCTGCGTGGTGTGGTCAAGGTGAATAGACCGGATCCATTAGTGGAATGTCTTCCACCTCTGGGTCTTACCTATCAATTAAAATCTTAAGATGCTGACCATTCACTTTAAAAGTCCGATCATCCCTAGTATCCTCTACTTCTACCGCCCCATTTTCAAAAGTATTTTTTACTATAAAAGGGTCGGTCCACCTCGATCGAAGTTTTCCTGGGTGCTTATAGAGTCTATAATCGTATAAGAACACCCGATCATTAGGTTTAAATGTTTTCCTCAAAATTTTTTTGTCATGGAATACTTTCATTTTAGCCTTATAGATTCTAGAGTTCTCATAAGCATCGTTTCTTAATTCCTTTAACTCGGTCAACTGATATTTCCTAAGCTTACCCGCCTCTCCTATGTCAAGATTAAAAGACTTGATGGCCTAATAAGCTCGATGCTCGAGCTCTACAGGTAAGTGGCAAGGCTTTCCAAAAACAAGCCGATAAGGTAACATACCTAAGGGAGTTTTAAAGGCCGTACGGTAAGCCCAAAGCGCATAAACTAGTCTCAAAGACCAATCCTTGCGATCTGGGTTAACCGTTTTTTCTAAAATTTGTTTAATTTCCCTATTACCAAGCTCTACTTGTCCACTAGTCTGAGGGTGGTAGGCAGTAGAAATTTTATATAACACCTCATATTTTCTCATTAAAGCTTCAAAAGAACGGTTGTAAAAATGTGTACCTCGATCACTAATTATAGCGCGTGGTGTACCAAATCGAGATAACACATTCTCTTTAAGAAATTTAATTATCGTTCTATTATCATTGCTTCGGAAAGCTGCTGCCTCTACCCACTTAGATACATAATCTATTGCCACAATGATATATTGGTATCCAAAGGAAGGAGGAAAGGGTCCCATAAAATCAATGCCCAACCAATCAAAGATTTCAACCATTAAAATAGGGTTTAAAGGCATCATATTTCGGCGAGACACAGCCCCTAACTTCTGACACTTCTCACATGAGTGACAATAGATGTTTGCATCTTTAAACAAGGTAGGCCAATAAAATTCACATTGCAAAATTTTTGCAGCGGTTTTTTTCATTGAAAAGTGGCCTCCACATGCTTGGGAATGACAAAATTCCAAGACGTTAGCAATCTCTTCATTAGGGATGCAACGCCTTAAAATTTGATCAGGGCAGTACTTGAAAAGGTAGAGGTCATCCCAATAAAAATTACGTACCTCATATAAGAATTTCCTCCTGTCTTGAGCGCTATAATCCATTAGTATCTCACCTATAGCCAAATAATTCACGATGTGAGCAAACCATAGTAAGGAAGTAACGGAGAGTAGATGCTCATCGGAAAAGTCATCCTCGATTGGTAGGTCATCAGAGGTGTCCTCAAAAGTAAGCATTGAATGATGGTCAGCCACTACATTCTCTACTCCTTTCTTGTCTTTTATGGTGATGTCAAATTCTTGTAGGAGTAGGATCCAACGTATTAGTCTTGCCTTAGCATCCTTCTTTGTAAGAAGGTACTTGAGAGCTAAATGATCTGTAAAAATAAGGATAGGAGAACCAATTAAATAGGCACGAAATTTATCCAAAGCAAATACTATGGCTAGCAATTCTTTTTTAGTGTTGGAGTAGTTTATTTGAGCACTATTTAAAGTTTTACCAGCATAGTAAATGATAAAAGGTTTCCCCTCCCTTCCTTGTCCAAGAATAGCACCTACAGCATAGTCACTAGCATCACACATGATTTCAAAGGGTAAAGTCCAATCAGGTGACTGCATTATAGGTGCTGAAGTAAGCTTGCCAATCAGCGTTTTAAAGGGCTCTTGACAAGCTTGAGTCCACTCAAAGGGGGTGTCTTTAACTAGGAGGGCACATAGTGGTCTAGATATGTTCAAAAAATTTTGTATGAACCTCCTATAAAAACCAGAATGACCAAGGAAGAATCTTACATCCTTTATTGTCTTAGAGATAGGTAATTTAGAGATTAATTCAATCTTAGATTGATCAACCTCTATTCCTTTAGAAGAGACAATATGCCCTAAAACAATACCGGATGGTACCATGAAATGGTATTTTTCCCAATTTAAAACTAATTCTTTTTCCTTACAGCGAATCAACACCCTTTCTAAATTCATTAAGCATGCATCAAATGAAGACCCAAAATCAGTTAGGTCATCCATAAAAATTTTCTTGCAATTTTTAACCATGTCACCAAAAATACTCATCAAGCAACGTTGAAAAGTGGCAGGGGCATTACACAATCCAAATGGCATTCTACGAAAAGTATAGGTGCCAAAAGGACAAGTGAAAGTGGTTTTTTCTTGGCCTTCTAATGCAATTTCAATTTGATAATAACCAGAATAACCATCTAGAAAATAGTAAAAGGGATGACCATCTACATGCTCAAGAATTTGATCAATAAAAGGGAGTGGAAATTGGTCTTTCCGGGAGGCAGCATTTAATTTTCTATAATCAATGCACATACGCCACCTAGTCACAAGCTTGGTAGGGACTAACTCTCCTAGGTCATTCTTTACCATAGTGACCCCGGATTTTTTTGGAATGACTTGCGTAGGACTTACCCATTTACTATCAGCTATGGGATATATAATTCCCGCATCTAATAGTTTTAGCACTTCATTTTCATTACTTCTTTCATAGTGGGGTTAAGCCTATATTGAGGGTCTCTACGAGGACTAGTTCTTTCATCCAAATTTATTTTATATGAACAAATAAGGGGACTAATACCTTTTAAATCAGCCATGCTCCAACCTAAGGCTGATTTATGTGCATTTAAGGTTTGAATTAACTTCTCACCTTGGGTCTTAGATAATTCAGAGGAGATAATAATAGGAAAAGTATCACCTGGACCGAGAAAGATATGCTTTAAACCCTTGGGTAGTGGCTTCAATTCGACTTTAGGTGCTGCCATACTTGAGGAGACTTGTTTCTCACTTCTTTCGGGCAGCTCCTCAAACTTCGATTGCCATGCCCGAGTGCCATAATCCTGGGATTTATCAAAAACAACACAAATATCAATTATATCAGTTTTACCATCAAATAAATCAATCTCAGAATTAACAAGAATAGTTTTAAGAGGATCATAATCATGAGCTATGGAAACTCCCTCATCGATGAGTGACTCGATCATGTGTAGATGGTGGTTTTCGTCTTCATATTCGGGCTATTTTGCAACATTAAAAATGTTCACTTCTAAGGTCATGTTTCCAAAGGACAGCTTCATGAGTCCATTCCTGCAATTAATTAGAGCATTTGCAGTAGCAAGAAAAGGTCCACCCAAAATCAAAGGAATTTTTGAATTAGTGTCAACAGCAGAAGTAGTATCAAGGATTAGGAAATCAACAGGATAGTAAAATTTATCAATTTGAATCAAAACATCCTCTACCACACCCTGGGTAACTTTGACTGAATGGTCAACCAATTGCAATACCACAGCGGTTGGTTTGATCTCTCTTAAAACCAGCTGTAAATAAATCGAAAATGGTATCAGATTTACACTAGCTCCTAAATCTAGCAATGCTTGTCCAACCTCATGATTTCCAATGCTACAGGCAATGGTTAGACAGCTAGGATCCTTGTATTTTGGGGGTATTCTTTGCTTAATTAAAGCACTTACTTTCTCAGTTAGGAATGTTGTTTTCTTTACATGGTGTTTCCTATTAATTGTACATAAATCCTTGAGAACCTTTACATAGGTGGGGACTTATTTAATCACATGCAAAAGTGGAAGATTCAGTTTTACTTACCTTAGGTTCTCTAGGATTTCATTATTTAGTTCTAGATTTTTCTTGTTTGATTTTAAGGCTCGAGGGAATGGTGCCTTAACAGGGCTTTTGGTAATCTCAGGGTCCTTGGGTAGTTCGGTATCACCACTACCTTGACCCTTTTCCACATCCTCTAATTTGTTAGTTGTTGGGATGTGTAGTGACTTACCACTTCTTGTCACAATGGCATTTACATCTTTCATATTTTCTTATGCCATGTGTTGACCATGGGGAGTGGACTGAGCTTGGGAAGGGAACTTCCCTCGCTCAGTCACACTTAAAGAGCCCATTAATTTGGACATTTGGCTCCTTATTTCCTTATTTTCTTCCGTAACCTGTGTGATTAATGCCTTATACCTTTGGTTTGTCTTACCCTGTGCCTCTATAAAAGCATGTAAAGTGTCTTCTAAAGAATTCCTAGAGGATGAGGGTACATGATATGATACAAGGTATGATCTAGGGGGTTGTGCAAGCTGATTGTTTTTAGACTTCCAGCTGAAGTTGGGGTGATTTCACCATCCCGGATTATAGGTATTAGAGAAAGGTACTAAAGGCTTCTTGTACATGCCTAAGGCATTACATTGTTCCTCATACATCCCTCTCATCTCAGCAAATGTGGGACATTCTTGGGCGAGATGATCTACCCCGCCACACACAAAACATGGTTCTAAAGATTCGACCTGATTAGCCACGTGTGTTGGCTTTGAGCCTTTGGTCTTTAATGCATCTAACTCCCTAGTGAGCATTTCTACTTTAGCTTTCAGGTTGTCTTCTTCCCTAAGATGATATAACCCACCACCACTCGGGTTTCCTATAGGCCGTGACCTATTTGTGCTTTCAGTAGCACTAGGTCTAGTCCAAGTATGAGCCTTTTCAGTAAGCTCATTGAGGTACTCTATGGCCTCATCAGGATCTTTTTGTAAGAATTCCCTATTGCACATCATCTCTACAAATTGGCGCTCTCTATATGTAAGTCCCTCATAAAAATAGCTCACTAAATGCTAATTCTCATTCCTATGGTGAGGGCACATACTCAACAACTCTTAAACCTCTCCCAAGATTGATATAAAGTCTCACTGTCTTTTTGTGCAAAGGTGGAGATTTGCCTTTTTAAAGCATTGGTCTTATGTTGGGGAAAGTATTTATTAAAGAAGACCCAAGTCATCTCAATCCACGACCTAATAGATCGTGGTCTCAGTGAGTGTAGCCAACTCTTAGCTCTATCCTTCAAAGTGAAAGGAAAGAACTTAAGTCTCACAATGTAAGCAGTTGCACCTTGACTATGAAAAGTCGCAACTACTTCCTCAAACTACCTAATGTGCACATATGGGTTTTCATTTTCCATGCCATGAAATATAGGGAGTAACAGTATCATCCCTATTTTAAGATCTAGTTGGGGACTATTAGCTGGAAACATGATGCAAGATTGTGTTGCTGTGCATGTAGGGTGGAGGTAATCCTGAAAGGTCCTAGTAGGTTGATCTTCGTGTTCACTCATTTCCTCAGGACTATATATATTATCAAATAAAAGGTTTAAAAAGTTTAATTATGACTTTAGCACAGGCCTATAAGCAAATCTACCTAAAGGGTCTCTATATCTGGGCATGCAAGATCACAAAATAATAAAAGTACTATAAAAAAAAAGAAGGAAAAAGAAAGAAAAAATAAATAATGCAGCAAGCTAAAAGAATGAACGAAGTTATCGCCTTTACAAACTGCTGAAAAGAAAAAATATTTAAAATTCTTCTACCGTCATGTCTCAAGGTTGACAATCTTCTTTGTACTTAAGTGCGTTTCCCTAGCAACGGCACCAAAATTTGATTACACCCAAAGTGTAACACGGTAGTTGTAGCACAGCTTTGGGGTGTCGATTCCACAAGGAAACAAGTTAATTGCAAGAGAAGATGTAATCCTTAACACGAACGATAAAAGTTGAACGAGAGAATTTGAATAATAAAGTAAAGTGATATGAGAATTGTGTAATTGTAATGAAAACTATAATGGAAGCAACAAGGTTCCGGGAATCCTCCCTAGGTTTGTTGCCTTATTCCAATCTCAATTAAGTTGTTTTTATCTCGATTGCAAGTTTCACATCCCAAACAAGTAATCGGCAAATATTCAATCAAAGCACATATATAAACCCTAATGCAATTGTTATGAAATACTCTTTACTTTCAAGCACACATGACCTAACTTATAGATTATCAAGAAACAACAATATATCATAATGACAATACTATAGTAATGGACAAATCTATAAGAGAAATCTACCGGACTCAATCGCACCTCAACAACATCACATAAGAAGAGCATGACTAGACTTATATGGGGGAGAAAGATGCAATCACTGGATTAAGGGGAAATCTTCTAATTAGATTAAAAAGTAAATCATAGCAATGTTTAATGATAATAAATCCATACTAAAACTGAATCAAGAAAAGAAAATAAGAACAACTACACCTAGGGATGCATCCCTTTGCCTTGCTTGGAGATTAGTTGGCCATGGAGCTCATGCTTCCTTGAGTTGCCTCCGGCCTCTCAATGGTCTCCCCCTTGGTATAAAATCTTTGAAGATTCCTCAGCTTGCCCTTTAAAAGTTCTCCTGATTGCTCCTAAAAGCCCTCTGGATTTGATCCCCATTGATTCCCAAAGCTAAAGTGGAGAGGGGCTTTTATAGAGAAACTCCCAGAGTACTATGTGTTTTCTAACCGATGTGGGATTCTTCCCGAGTTTTCTCGATCGCAACTTGGTGTGCTCAATCGCGTTTGGTGCTACAAAGTACTTCTAGTCAATGTGGGATAGCGTTTATGCGCTCGATCGCGGGATGTTGCTCTCGCGCGCAAGTGCGCTCGATCGCACCACTTCTACCCTCGATCGCAGTACAGGCAGCAGCTCTTTGCTCTTTTAAGCCCAACAGTTCCCAAAGTACTTCCTTTTATTTAAAAACCTACAAAACATAGAAACCCCAAAAAATACATAAAATAAAGTGAAATAATACAAATAAGGACCTAACAACTGTAAATTAAAGGGCTTAAATATGACTATTTAAGCACTTATCACGTCCCAGGTCAAACTTCTTTTTGTTAATACTTTTCATTTCCTTCTCCTTTTACATTTTAGTTTATTTTACTAACACTTTTTGTCTGATTACAGATGGGCATCCTCGTAGGCACGACCTCTCGTTGATGCATAGAGACGGCTGAGCTGCTGGGCCGGACCCAGCATCAACTGGAGGAGAAAACAGAGGCCACGCATCAGCTGCAGGCCTTACTGGATGCGGCCAACCAAGCTAGGGATGAGGCTGAGGCTTGTCCTAGGGCTGCTGCAGAGAAAACTGAGGCCCACATTTGGGATGCTGCAGAGGAAGCCGTGGCCCATACCCGGGCTACTATGGAGAAGGCCCTGGCCGTTTTCCAGGGTTTGGAAGCATTCCGGACGGCCGTGGTCCTGGAGGGGGGCCAACAGTTCCTTGAGGGCTTTGTGGAGGCCAAGAGGAAAGTTGAGGCCATGCGCCTAGAGATGGACTTTTTGAGCCTCGATCTACTAGAGCCCGAGGAGGAGGAGGAGGAGGACGAGGAGCAGCCAGCGCTAGAGGAGGAGCAGCCCACCAATGGTGAAGAACATCCAAGCACAGGGAGAGAGCCTCCCACCTCAGGGGAAGAACATTCAGGCTCAGGGTAAGAGTAGCCTGCCATAGAGGAGAGCAGCCTGATATAGAGGCAGAGGTCAAGGCTGAGCCAGCTCCTGTCCTGGACTAGGATTTTTCTTTCCTTTTTGTATTTCGAGGGCGTTAGGGTTTTTCGTTGTAACCTTTTGCTAAGTTAATAAAGACTCTCTTTCTTCTAATTTTTCTTTCTATATAATAGTTTCTCGCTTTAAACTTGTACTTATAGTAAGACTTCCTCTTGAAACTTAAGTGTCGGTTTTGATTTTATCGGTAGAAATGTCAGAGGAGCTCGGTGTTCCAAGTTCGGGGAATACACTTTCCACTTAACTCCTCGAGTTCGAAAGTGTTGGTATTTGTCTAAGTTTTAAACAAGAGATGGAAAAATGAATTTTAGCATGTTAAAATAGTGCACATAAGTGTGCACATCACTTTAGGTGTGTGCGCACACCTCTATTCAGCAAGACAAAGAAGTGCGCACAGCTATGAAGGGTCCAGCTTCAGTGTGTGCCGCAGCCTTGCTCCTTCCAGGCCATGGCGCTAGCAAAGAGAAAGTCCTGGTGGAGGGCAGTGCTGCACCTCTCCCTCACCAAGGCTGCAGTGCCCAGAAAGTGGTGAAAAAGGTGTTTTGCCTAACGCCTCAACATGCCATGTTCAGTGATTAAGCTCTAGGCACACTAAGGTACATATATTCCACTTGATTCAGCCTTTTGTTAAGTGTGTGGGTGCAAGTCCAAAATGCACAACATCACTTAGGATTAATGGAGGGCCATGGTTGATTGGTCATCAAGATCTAAGGGTGGAGAATGACACTCAAGATTGAATAAGAAGTTGGTGCACTATATAAAGGGTCACCTAGGTTCAATCTCAAGAAGAATGAAATGTGAAAGACATTGTGACAAGACACGAGAGTGTGTGTGAATGAGGGAATTATGTGAGAGTGCAAAGACACAGACATTCAAGAGGGACTCATTAGAGAGGCTGGTTGTAAAGAGAGAGATTAGTATAGAAAGTGATTAGGTCTTTCTTGTTCTCTTCTTTGTTCATTCAAGAACTTGAGCTTCTTAAAAAGGGTTGCTGTAACTTATAAGAACCATTGAGATTTAGTGTAGAGAGTTTGGAGGAACTCATGGGGATGTAGGCTATTGCTTAACCTCGATAACAAATCGCTTGTCTTCTTTTCTTTCTTGCTTTGTGTGCTGATGAGAGTCATAAAATGCACCTTAACATTATTTAATTGTTAGTATTTTTGGGTTGATCTAGGTTTGAATTGCACTTTTATACCTTAACAACTCTAAAGTGTCATTCTTGCATCATTGATCTATTTTGATGCATTTTTAGGTACTTAAGTTCAAAAGAGATGGAAAAGCTATCATCACTTTTAGCACAATGACTAGTTGATCACCGGAGTGAAGGTTCACAAGCACTTGGAAAGGAGTTTCACTAAATTGCCAGAATTGCCCGTACAGATCAATCATTTTTGTAAATTAAAACTGTATTGATGCAAGAAGAATCAAGAAATAACCCATATATGCTTCAAAAGATCCGGAAGTCTATTTTCTAGATAATTTTACGGCTCGTAAAAATATTTTTTCTCGAGAAAGTTATGGTCGTTTTAGTAGACAAAGGTCAAGCTGGAAGATGCCTAGTGCGTTAGAGCGCACCAGGCCTGCGATCGATCGTAAGTGCGCACTCACGACATCCCACCTCGGACAAAAATACCTTGCTGCGCACCATAATGAGCTCGATCACACCATGCTGCAATCGAGCGCACACGAGCAGTATCCCACATCGGAATGGAAACACATTGCATACCGAGAATTCTCCTATAAAAACCCCACTTCACTTCATCTTTTGGGATCAACTGGGATCAGATCCAGAGGGCCTTTAGAAGCAATCTAGAGGGCCTTTAGGAGGAATCCGAAGAACTTTTGGAGGGCAAGCTGAGGAATCTTCGAAGCTTTGCTACCAAGGAGGAGATCATTGAGAGGCCGGAGGCAACTCAAGGAAGCATGAGCTCCATGGCCAACTAATCTCCAAGCAAGGCAAAAGGATGAATCCCTAGGTGTAGTTGCTCTTATTTTCTTTTCTTGATTCAGTTGTAGTATGGATTTATTTTCATTAAATATTGTAATGATTTACTTTTTTATCTAATTAGAAGATTTCCCCTTAATCTGGTGATTGCATCTTTCTCCCTTATATAAGTCTAGTCATGCTCTTCTTATGTGATGTTGTTGAGGTGTGATTGAGTCCGATAGATTTCTCTTATAGATTTATCCATTACTGTAATATTGTCATTATGATATATTGTCGTTTCTTGATAATCTATAAGTTAGGTTATGTGTGCTTGAAAGTATGAAAGTAAAGAGTATTTCATAACAATTGCATTAGGGTTTATATATGTGCTTTGATTGAATATTTGCCGATTGCTTGTTTGGGATGTGAAACTTGCAATCGAGATAAAAACAACTGAATTGAGATTGGAATAAGGCAACAAAACTAGGGAAGATTCCCGGAACCTTGTTGCTTCCATTATAGTTTTCATTACAATTACAAAATTCTCATATCACTTTACTTTATTATTCAAATCCTCCAGCACTCCAGAAATCCAAGATCAAAGGTGTGCGCCACGGCCTGGAAAGGCTGAGGTGCAGCGCGCATACGAACCCTTATTTCCTAGTTAGGGTTTTAATGATAGTTTAGACCTGAAAATACCATAGAACCATTTATATTATAAATAGATCATGTTGTTATTTGTCTAAGTTTCAAACATATCCAAACATGGTCTAAAGTTGGTTAATGTCCAAACTAATTATGGGATATCAAAGTTCAGCAAGTTATAAGGTTGCACACATGTGTGTGCTTCAATTTTGAGCATGGGAAGGTCAGGCACACTGCTGTGGAAGTTTCTGCCCATAGGCAGGAGGTGTGCGCACAGCAACAGGAGGCTGCAGCATCAGGTCACGCCGCAGCACACAGCACCACACCAAAACGCACAGCATCACTTGGAGAGTGATGAAGGGCTGAGATTAAAGGAAGAACATGATCAAAGGGTCAAGAATGATTCACAAGATTGTCCAAGAATTAAGAGGCTATAAAAAAGGTTTCTTAGCCTTATTTCAAGTGGTGAAAAAAATGTGTGTGAGAGAACCACACAGGTTGTGACATGGTGAGATCATTGTCACCACAAGAGAGAATTGTGTGAGAGATATAAACACAAGAGGGACTCTTGTAGTGAGGCTGGTTGTAAAGAAGAGAGGCTAGTAGAGAATTGATAGAAAGCATTGTAATAGGTCTATCACTTTCTCGTTCTCTTCTTGGTTCTTCAAGAACTTGGATTCTTGAAGGGGATTGCTGTAACTTTGTAAGAACCATTGAGATAGTGCAGAGAGTTTGGAGGAACTCACGGGGACGTAGGCACATTACCGAACCTCGACAACAAATTATTTGTCTTCTTTCTTTCTTTGATTTTCTGTTCTTGTGTTCGATTGCTGAAATTCTTTTTACAAATCATTCAAGACTTGGGTGTTTGGAAGATCACCACCTGGGCATCTTGTCAAGGTGATTTCCAATAGTGGTATCAGAGCTTTGGTCAGTGGTATCAGAGCACAACAGCTGGTTACCGGAGCAAGAAGTAGAAGGTACGGAGCCAAGACTCCAAGAATCAAAGATCAAACTTCTTGGGTGATTCAAAAACGGAGTTAAGATCTATATCTGATCGTGTTCTTGAGGTAAATCAAGAACGGTGTTAAGATCAATATCTGATCGTGTTCTTGAGGGTGATTCAAGAACGGTGTAAAGATCCAGATCTGGTCGTGTTCTTGAGAGTGATTCAAGAACGGTTAAGATCCATCTTCGATCTGTGTTCTTGAGGTTGAAGAAAGCATTTGTGGTTAGTGTATAAATCTAGGATCTTGTCCGCAAGATGGATTCAAATTTCGGTATTGAAAAGTTTGATGGAAAGGGAGACTTTGCCCTTTGGAAGCGGAAGATCAAGGAGGTTCTAGTGCAACTGAAAGTGGACTTAGCTCTTAGAGAAGATGATGCTTTTCCAGAAAGTATAACGGAGGACCAGCGAAATGAGATGAAGAAGATGGCTTACAGCACCATTTTCTTGCACATGTCGGATAATGTCACAAGAGAGTGCGGAGACTCGGAAGATCCAGCTGCAATATGGAAGAAACTAGATGAGTTGTTTCTTACCAAGACTCTCCCGGATAATAGGTATCTTCGTAAATGAATCTTTGCTTTTAAATTTGATCCTAAGAAAGAGTTGCAAGATAATCTTGATGCTAAGACAAGGAGTGCATCAAGTGGTAAAGGTTTGTTCTTTAAAAGAAGGCCAGCAACTTGGTATGGCAGCAACCATGGCTACTACCGGGACAGAGGTAGAGGAGTGAGCCATGGGAGAGTGCACAGCAGTATGCATGGGTAATACCGGGACAGAGGTAGAGGAGAGAGCCATGGGAGAGTGCACAACAACATGCATGGCTACTACCGGGACAGAGGTAGAGGAGAGAGCCATAGGAGAGTGCACAGTAGCATGCATGGCTACTACCGGGACAGAGGTAGAGGAGAAAGCCATAGGAGAATGCATTCCAAACTAAGATTTGGAGGGAAGAGCTGCTACTACTACCATAAGGAGGGTCATGTTAAGAAAGATTTCAAGAAGATGACAAGGGATAGAGGAGGAAGCCATACTAAGAATGGAGAGGCTTCGATTGCCATAACAGAACAGCAAGATGATGATGTTCTTGTTGTGTGCTCGGGTGTGAGCAAGGGGCAAGAAGGCAGCGGAAAATGGATCTTGGATACCGGGTGCACTCATCATATGAGCCCTCACAAAGAATGGTTCAAGAATTTCAAGAAGATCAATGATGGAAGGGTCTTCTTGGGGAATGATAATTCTTGCCAAGTGAGAGGGATTGGAGACATCCAATTAAGGATGTTTGATGGAGTCACAAGGCTGCTGGAAAATGTGAGGTATGTTCCAGATTTGAAGAGGAACTTGATCTGATTGGGGCAGCTGGATTCCATGGGCTATACATGCAAGATAAAGGGAGGAAAGATCAAGGTGGCCAAGGGATCTTTGGTAGTGATCAAGGCAGCAAGAAACGATGGACTCTATGAGATGATCGGAGAAACAGAAACCAATGATCAAGCAACAAGCTTGATGGCTGAGCTGGACAAGACAGCCCTTTGGCACACTCACTTGGGACACATGAGCGAAAAGGGCCTGTAAGTGCTTAGCAAGGAAGGTCTACTTGGTGGTGACAAAGTAGAAAAAATTGATTTCTGTAAGAGCTGTGTTTTTGGGCAGCAACATCGGGTCAACTTCAACACCGGAGTGCACAAGTCTAAGGGCATTCTTGACTACATTCATGCGGACCTTTGGGGACCAGCAAGGACACCAACACAGGGAGGTAACATTTACTTTCTGTCTTTAATTGATGATTATTCAAGAAAAGTGTAGGTTTATTTGGTGAAAAATAAATCAGATGTATTGAATAAGTTAGTGGTGTGGAAAGGGCTGGTTGAGACTCAAATGGGTAGAGTAGTTAAGGGGATAAGAACCGATAATGGCTTAGAAATTTTTAACCAAGAACTTGATCAATTCTGTAGGTTAAATGGCATTCTAAGACATAGGACGGTTGTGGAAACTCCTCAGCAAAATGGAGTTGCTGAGTTGATGAATAAGACCCTTATGAAAAAAGTTTGGTGCATGCTAATAGGATCCGGGTTACCAAAATATTTTTGGGGAGAAGCTGTAGCTACAGCTGCATGTTTGATTAATAGATCACTCTCTAGGATTGTATACCATAAGACTCCCGAAAAGTTGTGGAGTGAAAAACCCCCTGAGTTGGACAACCATAGGACTTTTGGGTGTGCTGCGTATGCACTCCAAAAGGAGGATAAGCTTAGCCCAGGATCTAGAAAATATGTGTTTCTAGGATATGGGGAAGGGGCTAAGGGGTACAGGTTGTGGTCCTTAGAAAAAGAAGGATTTAAACTCATAATAAGTAGGGATGTTATTTTTAATAAATTGCTATTTCCCTACTTGGAGAAAACTAACCCTGCAGGGGCTAGTGAGCAAACCAATTCAGAAATTGTTGAGCATAGCATCAAGGGAGATTCTGTTCAGGTAGAGCAAAGGAGGCAAGAGGGTTCGGACTAGGTAGAGCCCTTGGATGATTGCCAAGCTCAAGAAACTCAAGAAGAGGCTGAACAAGAAGAGGATGCTGCAGCAAGTCAAAAGGACTTTCAGCTCATAAGAGACCAGGAAAGAAGGCTGGTCGAACCACCTTCAAGATGTGGGTTTGCGGATGCTGCGGATGCAGCAGCTCCTTGGACAGAAGGAGAGATGAGTGAACAAGAAACTTACACGGATGCCATGGAGTGTAAGGATTCGTCAAAGTGGCAGCTAGCTATGGAGGAAGAAATGGATTCTTTGAGGAAGAACAACTTCTGGGAATTGGTGAAAATTCCAGGAAATCAGAAAGTTGTGGAATGTAAGTGCACTTACAAGATCAAAGAAGGGTGCCCTCCAAGAGATGAAGTCAGGAACAAGGCTAAGCTGGTGGCGAATGGGTTCACAAGAAGAGAAGACATAGGTTTCACAGAAACTTTCTCACCTGAACACAAGGTGGAGAAGATGGTGAGTATCCTCACCTATGTCATTGATGGGTTGTTAGTTTGGAACAGCAAGAAGAGGATGGAAAGGTTTACATCTCAACTCAGTGAGGAGTTCGAGAGGAAGGATCTCAGCCTTACACAAAAGATCCTTGGGATGAGGAGAATCATCCGGGAAAGGAAGAGAAACAGGTCAAGTGTTTCTTGGGCAATGGATGTTTTCAGCAAATGTGTGAGTAATCTCGGAAAAGAGCATTGGCTTGGGATGAAGTGGTTGCTGAGGTACATGGAGGTTCAGTGGCAGCCAGTGGTAGCACTCATAACAACCAGGGCAGAATGCATAGTGGCTACGGAAGCCATAAAGGAGGCTATGGGGTGCAAAGGGCTGTTGGACGAGTGGGAGGTCCTAAAAGAGCAGGTGGTGGTAACTTTGGATAACCAAAGTGTGGGGCACTTTTGGAGGAATCTGGTGTTCCATGAGGGGACAAAGCATATGGATGTTTGGTATCATTACATTCTGGAAAATGGTACGAAAGGATGCATTCATGTTGACAAGAAGACCACGGAGAAAAGTCCTACAGATTTAGGCACCAAGGTTCTACCTCTAAGAAGGTCCAATCATTGTCTTGGACTTCTTAGGAATGGAGTTGGTTAATTGATAACTCCAGACGATTTTGGATCCCAAAGCTTTCTGCACAATGGTTCAGGTTTTTTGAACTCTTAGACAAAGGTAGAGATTGTTGTTATTTGTCTAAGTTTCAAACATATCCAAACATGGTCTAAAGTTGGTTAATGTCCAAACCAATTATGGGATATCAAAGTTCAGAAAGTTATAAGGTTGCACACATGTGTGTGCTTCAATTTTGAGCATGGGAAGGTCAGACACACTACTATGAAAGTTTCTGCCCATAGGCAGGAGGTGTGCGCACAGCATCAGGAGGCTGCAGCATCAGGTCACGCCGCAGCACACAGCACCACACCAAAATGCACAGCATCACTTGGAGAGTGATGAAGGGCTGAGATTAAAGGAAGAACATGATTAAAGGGTCAAGAATGATTCACAAGATTGTCCAAGAATTAAAAGGCTATAAAAAGGGTTTCTTAGCCTCATTTCAAGTGGTGAAAAAAAAGGTGTGTGAGAGAACCACACAGGTTGTGACATTGTGAGATCATTGTAAACATAAGAGAGAATTGTGTGAGAGACATAAACATAAGAGGGACTCTTTTAGTGAGGCTGGTTGTAAAGAAGAGAGGTTAGTAGAGAATTGATAGAAAGCATTGTAATAGGTCTATCACTTTCTCGTTCTCTTCTTGGTTCTTCAAGAACTTGGATTCTTGAAGGGGATTGCTGTAACTTTGTAAGAACCATTGAGATAGTGTAGAGAGTTCGGAGGAACTCACGGGGATGTAGGCACATTGCCGAACCTTGACAACAAATTACTTGTCTTCTTTCTTTCTTTGATTTTCTGTTCTTGTGTTCGATTGCTGAAATTCTTTCTACAAGTCATTCAAGACTTGGGTGTTTGGAAGATCACCACCTGGGCATCTTGTCAAGGTGATTTCCAACAGATCACTTAGGGTTTGATAAGGGACATCCACGAAGGCTGGAAACTGAGGAGAGAGTCCGACATTACGGTGTTCAAGCATGAGCCCCATGGCCAACTAATCTCCAAGCAAGGCGAAGGGATGAATCCCTAGGTCTAGTTGTTCTTATTTTCCATTATTGATTCAGTTGTAGTTTGGATTTATTGTCAAAACATTGTTTATAATTTACTCTTTGATTAAACAAGAAGAATTTAGTTTCATGTGACAGCTGCACTTTATGTTCTTCTTATCTTTGATTTTCTTAATCCGGTGATTGCATGCTTCTTCTCCATATAAGTCTAGTCAAGCTCTTCTTATGTCAAGTTTTTTGGATGTGATTGATTCTGGTAGATTTATCTTTTAGGTTTGTCCATTATGCGATATTGTTATTGAGATATATTGTCGTTTGTTGATAAATCTATAGGATAGGTAAAGTGTGCTTGAATCGAAATCAAAGAGTACTTCATAGCAATTACATTAGGGTTTTCATATGCTTTGATTGAATATACACCGATTGTTTGTTTGGGATGTGAAACTAGCGATCGAGATAAAAACAACTGAATCGAGAGTGGAATAAGGCAACGAACCTAGGGAGGATTCCTGGAACCTTGTTGTTTCTCATTTATATTCTTCATTATATTTACACAATTTTCTCACATTACTTTATTATCAAAACTCAGATTTTCTCATTTGGATTTTATCGTTTTGCATTAAATTTTACACTTTTCCTTGTAGTTCACTTTTCCTCGTGGGATCGACACCTCAACTATACACAATAACCGCATATAGTTTGAGTGTAATCAAATTTTGGCGCTGTTGCCGAGGAAACACGCTTAAAGTACAAGGAAGATTGTCAACGTTAAGACAAGACGGTAATATTGTTTTTTGCTTTTTGTTTTGATTTTTCTGTTTTATTTGTTTCCCTCTAATCCGCTTGGTGTATGAATAGATTGAGAGATTCGCGAGATAGATTCATTAAAAGACCTGAATTAGAGTTATCCTTTCCTTCCACGTCTGTTAGTGAAACCTCGCCTAGATCAAACCATAGAGCACACCCAAGTGAGAATTTAGATGATTTTGTTAACATGACCGAAAATCACAATGAAAATGTTACTAGGACACTTAAAGACTACTTGCACTCTAGTCGAATGGCCACATCATCCAGTATCATGTTCCCCCCTAATGTTCAACAACCTGATTTTAAGCCGGGCATGATCTAATTGCTACAAACTTTCCATGGGTTTGAGAATAAAAACCCCTATATCCATATTAGGGAATTTGAGGAAGTAGTAGTAACCTTACAAGGTAGGGCTGATATGGTAGACACCGTCAAACTTAGGTTTTTCCATTTTTCACTTAAGGAAAAGGCCAAGGTTTGGCTGTACTCATTAAGGCCTAGGTCCATAGGTAGTTGGGATGAGATGACACAAGTTTTCTTCCAAAAGCACTTCCCAACCAATAAGACCAATAACCTCAAGAGACGAATCTCAAACTTTGCACAAAAGGAGAGTGAAACCTTATATCAAGTTTGGGAACGTTTCAAGGACCTTTTGACTTCTTGTCCACACCATGGGTATGAGAGTTGGCGGGTAGTTAGCTATTTCTATGATGGACTCCTAAGTAGGGAAAGACAATTCATAAAAATGATGTGCAATGGGGATTTTCTTCAAAAAGATCCCGATCAAGCGATAGATTTCCTAGATGACCTATCACAAAAAGCCCACACTTGGACAGGACCAAATGCCATGGAAAGTACTAGGAGAAATCAACCCGCTGCGATTTATCAACTTAAGGAAGAGGACAGCCTTAAAGCCCGTTTAGAGGTCCTAACTAAGGAAATTAAAGCCTTAAAAACCAAGGATGCTAGAGTCCCTGAACCGGTTGCTAGGGTAGAGTCCCATAAAACTTGCTTTATGTGTAATGGGGTAGATCATCTACCTAGGGATTGTCCAACTTATTTTGAGATGAAGGGAGGGTGTAATGCTGTAGGTATACTGATTACGCTCAAACTATCACACGATTATTGTGTATAGATGAGGTGTCTATCCCACAAGGAAACACGTACTACAAGAGAAATTGTAAACCTTAAGACGAACGATAACGATTAAATGAAAGGATATGAGTTTTGATGATGAATTAATGTGAAGGAGTTGTGTAATTATAATGAAGAATATACATGAGGAAACAACAAGGTTTCGGGAATCCTTCCTAAGTTCGTTGCCTTGCTCCACTCTCGATTCAATTGGTTTATCTCGATTGCTAGTTTCACATCCCAAACAAGCAATCGGTAAATATTCAATTAAAGCACATGAACACCCTAATGTAATTGCTATAAATTACTCTTTAGTTTTGATTCAAGCACACATGACCTATCACATAGATTATCAAGAAACAATAATATATACCTATCACATAGATTATCAAGAAACAATAATATATCTCAATGACAATACTACAGTAATGGACAATCTATAAGATAAATTTACCGAAATCAATCAGATCTAAACAACTTGACATAAGAAGAGCTTGACTAAACTTATATGGAGAAGGAAGTTGCAATCATCGGATTAAGAGTAAATCCTCTAATTTTTACTTAATCAAAGAGTAAATCATAAACAATATTCAACAATAAATCCTTACAACTGAATCAAGAATGGAAAATAAGAACAACTACACCTAGGAATTCATCCCTTTGCTATGCTTGGAGATTAGTTGGCCATGGGGCTCAAGCTTGATGAAGAATATGGAGCTCTCCCTTGATTTCCAGCACAAAAACAGACCTGGAGGCTGCAAACCCTTAATGTTCTATATATAGACCATAAGGTTTTGGGGCATTTTGGGCTCAAAAATACCATTTAGAAGCCCTAATTATGTCAGGGGACCATGTGCGCACTGCACCTCAACCTTTCCAGGCCACGGCGCACACCTTTGGTCCGAGATTAGAGCATTGTTGGAGGCCGCGATGCCCTCTGTCCAAGTCGCAGCGCCCATGGTGATTCAAAGATGGTGGTGGTTCTGAGGACTTGACTTTTCTTCCTTCTTTGCTTCTCCACAACCACTCCGACACTCCGTTATGCATGGAATCTTGGCGCTTTAAGCATCGATAGCTTTTCCATCTCTTTTGAACTCAAAGTACTTGAAAATGCACCAAAATTTATCAATGATCCAAGAATGACATTTTAGAATTGTTAAGGTATAAATGAGTAATTCAACCCTAGATCAACCCTAAAATGCTAACAAGTAAGTACTGTTAAGATACATATTATGACTCTCATCATAACCCCCAACTAGCTTATTGCTAGTCCCTAGCAACTCAAGCGAGAAACATGGAATGAATTCTTTAGTGGAAATCAAAACAAAATACAGCAAAGTTAGTGTTAAACCAAGAGTGATTCAGAATTTTTTTTTTTTTTTGTCTCAAAAATCATGCATAACACACAACAAATAGAATCATTAAATATCACTCAAGTCCAAAAATAATCCAAATATCAACCTTAAAATCGTTATCGACTCTTAACATCCATCTTACCACAATCCATTAGTCCAAACACCCGGATGGTTTTATGCACAACATAGCATGAATACAAGTCTTGGCCTCTAAAAACATATTAAATTGCGTGACATCAATCACAAATCAAGCTCCATAAGCTCATTTTTCAAATCACTCTCCACTATGTAGAAAAATCACACTACATCGGATCAATAGGTCTTTTAATAAGCTTGTAACGTTAGGCTAAGGTAAAGGTCAAGAAAGAACGGGAAGTATTCAACAAGTAAAAGAACTCAATCACTTTAAGCACTGGATAACCTTACTTCAACACCCAACTCTTTCAACCATTTTTCGAGCGTTTCTCACAATAAATCACCATTTTTTCTTCTTTCTTTGCCATAATTCACTATTTTTTTTATCTTATATTTAGGCACATAACCATTCACCTTTGTTTTCATTTTTTTTACTCTTTTTCATAACCCTCAACTCATCTCTTTTAATGTACTTGGGTTATGGTAGTAATATTTTTTCCATATTTCCATCCTTACTCCTCTTAAGTGTTTCTCAAAAAATATGTATAAACTAAGTTCTCTTAAAAGTAAGGTAAGGATAAAATATTTTTAGGCTCATACAGGTGGGTAAATGGGTTATCGAAAGAAATAAGGCTCAAAATTTTTTTCAAGAAAAGGCTCAAACAGGTGACTAGCGATAAATATAGCACGGGTAAGTTTGGAAGGCTCAAACGGTCCAAAAATGGCCTAAATCATATCCTAAGTAGTGTGCATTCTAGGATTTCGCCTCAAGTGATTATCAAATAAGTTCTAGAGCTTGTCGAGACTGTAAAAATATTCACAAAATAATCGCACATAAAACTTCTCTAAATGCTTTAGACTAATCATGTAATCTTACCACAAACCAAAGTCTCAAACCAAAGAAGATCGACACTTAATTTATTCTCAAACCGAAGCAAGATTTAACTTCTTTTAAATGCTATATGCTATCTCAATTAAGTTCATATCATTGACATGTGAATCAACTCCAAAGCTTAACATAAAGCATGCTAAAAATAGATAAAAAAAGGGAAAGTAACACCAAGCAGTTCAATGGTATGTAATAAGAAATGTTATTCCTCCACCCCCAACTTAAGATAAACATTGTCCACAATGCTAAAAAGAAAGGAAAGGAAACTCCTTTTGTAAGCAGAAGTGCACAAAAGCTGAAAATTGTGCACCATTATGTGAACTGCAGGCAATTCTTCTTGCTGAAATTTCGATCTACAACATAGAACAACACAACAAAAAGAAAGCAACTGCGGTGTACTATTAAGATTCCCACCGTACGTTAGGTTAACACATGAAATGGAAAGAAATAACTAAAAATGAAAAGAAAGTACGAAAAATAAAATAATGAAAAAGAAAAGAGAAGAAAAAAAATTGTTAGTACAGTTATCCGATAATAAATAAAATAAAAGGAAACAAACAAAATAGAACCCAAAACTAATCCTCCATGTCATCATCCTCTCCTTCATTCTCTTCATTTTCTTTATTCTCTTCACCTGCCTCAGGAGTTGGATCAAAAGATGAACCCGGATAGGGTGGCAAAGTGGAAAAATGATCCATGTCACAAACAGTGGTGGAGGCAAGGTGGTGGTACATCTGACTAAAAGAAGAATACACTACCGCTTGATAATCGGCTTACCTAGCCAAGAATCGTTCCTGACGATCAAATCTATCATGCAAGAGTTTCTGATGCTCGTTAACACGACTCTTTTAACGCTCAAGGTGCTCTACAACAGTGAAATGCCTAGGGGGAGGAGGGGCTAGAATCACCACTCTCTCTCCCGGAACTGGCGGCCTTGAGGTTTCAATCATATTAAGCATGCCATCATCAATGGGCTTCTTAGGTTGTTGGGCTTCCTCATCAGGACTATACTGGACTCCGGCTCGAAAGCATAATTGGGTAATTAAGGAAGGGAAGTACAATCCAAGCTTTTGTTGCACAGTGTGTATGATAGAATTAAATATGATCTGGCCCACATCAATAGTCATGCCCATCAAAATGGTATAAATCATAACAGCTCTCTCAACAGTAAGATCACTATAGTGCGAAGCAGGCATCAATCGTTGACATACAAAATATTGCCAAGCTCGAGCATTGATAGTCAGAGAAGTACTGGGCAAGGTTATAGGGGTATCACCCATCATTTTCCATGTAGTGCTCGGAATACAGAGAGTATTGCAAATTTCTTCATAATTAATATTAAACACATATGCATTATACTCACTGTTTGCTTCTAAAAGAAACTGTTTTGCTCCTCACTCTCACCTTACCATTCCTATGTTCTTCTACATTAACATAGAATTCTCTAACCATATTTGTGAGGGAATGAGATGGTTGGCTAACAAATTTACCCCAATGCCTATCAATAATCATTCTATACAAGGTTGGGTTTGCTCTCTCTGTGATATTAAATCCTCTCTCATGAATGAGTTTTCTAGTGTGCATCATCCTAATATATCTCTCACTAGCCTCAAAACTAAAAAATTTACTCTCATCATATTCTTGAGGTTGTTTCCCCCTTTGTCTCTTAGTCTTAGGGGCCATTTGAATCAAATATAGCGAACAATAGAAGTAATTCAAAATCAACCACCCAAATAGCACAAATGAACAACAAAGAGAAAAAATTTGCCTTACTTGATGCCCAAAGATGGAGAGAAGGAAGAGTTCCCACCAATTTGATATCTTCTTGAAAAGCCCAAAATCTTCTTAGAACCAAGTTCTTTTGAAGAAATTTTCAAAAAAATCTGCAATAGGAGTGAGCAATTCTTCAAGAAATGGTGTTAGAATCAAGAAATAGTGAGGAAAAAGAGTTGGCTAAGGTTTAATTTGGAGAAAGGATGGAAGAGAGTTGAGTGTGCTGCTATTTTTGTGAACGGAGAAATGAAGAAGAAGGCTACGAAATTCATTTATAAAGTGCAGATTTAGGGTTTTATTTTATTTTATTTTTTTCAATCACGGGTGAGCGCTGCGGCTTGGGCCTCCTTGCGGTGCGGCGCAGACTAGGGCAGGCTGGGCTTAGGAAGCATTGTGGGGTGAGGCGCAAAAGATGTTGGGCCGCAGTGCCAGATGAGCTGGGTGAGGCATGAATGGTGTTAAGCCATAGAGCGCACATTGGTTCAAATTGGGCTTGTTGTGAGGCGAGGCGCCAGATGGGCTGGGCCTAGGCGCGCATACTGGTTCAAATCTGGCTTGCTGTAAGGTGAGGCGCCAGATGTGCTGGGCCTAGGCACGCATACTGGTTCAAATCTAGCTTGCTGTGAGGCAAGGTGCTAGATGGGCTGAGCCTAGGCGCGACCTGGGCTAAAAACTTATTTGTCTGCTAGGAAGAAATAATCAGTAACATGGATATAAAAATGCAAAACAAAATGACTAAAAATTAAATAAAATCAAGCTAAAAATTAAAAAGATAAAACTAAGTTAGGCTAAACTAAAAACAAAAAATTCTAAAATAACAAAATTAAAAATTAAAACTAAGTTAGATTGAACTAAAAACAAAAATTCTAAATTAACAAAATTAAAAATTAAAACAAGTATACAGTGGAACGAAAGTACCCGATTACGAAGCATAAACCGGGGCCACCAAAGAGATTTCTTCGGGGCTGTCTTTAACATGCTCATGTTCCAAGTAGAGCTTCAATCTTTGGTCATTGACTTGAAATGCTCAACCATCGGAAGGATCTTTGACCTCAACTACTCCATTGGGAAAAACACTCTTCACCACATAAGGTCCCTTCCATCATGATTGCAATTTTTCGGGATGGAGATGTAACCGCGAGTCATACAGAAAAACTTTGTTACCTTGTTCAAAATGTTTTCGGGTTATTTTCTGATCATGCACCATCTTCATCATTGACTTCAAGTCCTTGGCATTGTCATATGCATCATCCCTCACTCCGCAAGTTTGCAAAGTTGTAATTTCCTCTTTTCACCAAACAACTTCAAGTCATAGTTAAAATTCTGGATGGCCTAATATGCTTTGTGCTCAAGTTCTATCGGTAAGTGACATTCTTTTCCAAATACTAAGCGATAAGGAAATGCTCTAAGAATAGTCTTGTATGCTGTCCGGTACGCCCAAAGTGCATCTGATAGGCGCAAGGACCAATCTTTTCGGTTCGGATTCACCATTTTTTCAAGTATCCGCTTTATCTCCCTGTTTACTAGTTCCGCTTGGCCATTGGTTTGTGGGTGATATGCTGTAGAGAACTTATGGGTGACTCCATAGCTGCGCATTAAAGCCTCAAAAGAACAGTTACAAAAATGTGACTCTTGATCACTAATGATAACATGTGGAGTGCCATACCTAGGTAAGATATGCTCTTTGAGAAATTCAACGACAATTGTATTATCATTAGTGCGGCTAGGCATTGCGTTAACCCATTTAGAGACATAATCAACAGCAAACAAAATATAAAGATACCCAAAGGAAGGTGGGAATGGTCCCATAAAATCGATCCCCCAACAATCAAAGATTTTCACCACTAGGATTGGGTTGAGAGGCATCATATGACGGCGGGATAATGAACCTAACCTTTGACATCTTTCACATGATCTACAAAACTCATTAGCATCTTTAAATAAAGTGGGCCAATAAAAACTGCATTGCAAAATTTTTGCGGCTGTCTTTTTGATAGAAAAGTGGCCACCACAAGCATATGTATGACAAAAGGTTAACACACTATTAACTTCCATATCTAGAATACATCTCCTTATTATTTGATCAGGACAATATTTAAACAAATAAGGATCATTCCAATAGAAGTTCTTTACCTCAGCCAAAAACTTACGCTTGTCTTGTGCACTCCATGTAGATGGAACTTGGCGGGAAACCAACTAGTTTGCAATGTCGGCATACCATGGTGTGTGACCAAGGACAGCAAATAAGTTTTCACTTGGAAAAGCTTCCCCAATGGGCACGAGGTTAGTTTCATTCTTGAATTCCAAGCGAGATAAATGGTCTGCCACAACATTTTCCACCCCTTTCTTGTCTTTGATGGTCAAGTCAAACTCCTGCAAAAGAAAAATCCAACGTATCAAATGGGTCTTAGCATCCGTTTTTGCAAAAAGAAATTTAAGGGCAGAGTGATCTGTAAATATAGTGATAGGTGAACCAATCAAATAAGATCGAAATTTATCCAATACGAAAACTACAGCTAGTAATTCTTTCTCGATTGTGGAGTACATCATTTGAGAATGATTCAATGTTCTACTAGCATAATAAACAGCAAATGGTTTTCATTCCTTTCTTTGTCCTAAAACAGCCCCTACAGTATAGTCACTAGCATCACACATAATTTCAAAAGGAAAAGTAAAGTCTGGTGATTGCATAATAGGGGCAGTTGTAAGCTTAGAGATTAGTGTCCTAAAGGCTTGCTCACATTCAAGGCTGCATTTAAACTCAGTATCCTTCGTCAAAAGGTTACATAGGGGTCTAGAGATAACACTAAATTTTTGAATGAACCTTCTATAAAACCCAGCATGCCCTAGGAGAGACCTCACATCTTTAATATTCTTAGGAGTGGGTAATCTAGAGATCAATTCGATTTTTGATTTATCTACTTCTATCCCTTTTTTTCAGATACTATGTGGCCCAAGACTATTCCGGAAGACACCATAAAATGGAAATTCTCCTAATTAAGCACAAGCCCCTTTTCTTCACACCTGCACAAAACATTTTCAGATTAGATAAACATGAATCAAATGAATTTCCAAACATGGTTAAATCATCCATATACACTTCTACACATTTTTCAACCATGTCACTGAAAATACTCATCATGCATATTTGAAAAGTAGCCAGTGCATTGCACAAACCAAAGAGTATTCTTCGAAAAGCAAAAGTACCAAAAGGATAAGTAAAATTGGTCTTCTCTTGATCCTCTAAGGCAATTCCTATTTGGTAGTATCCCAAATACCCATCCAAAAAACAATAAAAAGGATTGCCAGCCACTTGTTCCAGAATTTGATCTATGAATGGTAGGGGAAAATGATCTTTTCGAGTAGCCGAATTAAGTTTCCTATAGTCTATGCATATTCGCCACCCGGTCACTACCTTAGTTAGTACTAGCACTCCCTTCTCATTTTCTACCACGGTCACCCCAGCTTTCTTAGGAACTACTTGGGTTTGACTAACCCACTTACTATCCGATATTGGATATATAATTCCCGCATCCAACAACTTTAAGACTTCTTTGTTAACTACCTCTTTAATAGTTGGATTTAGCCTTCTTTGTAGGTCTCTACGAGGGTTAGCTCCTTCTTTTAGATAAATCCTATGGGAACAAATTAAAGGGCTAACACCTTTTATGTCGACCATGGTCCAACCTAATGCAGATTTATGCTCTCTTAACAAATTTAGCAATTGATCACATTGCACATCATTAAGTTCGGAGGAAATAATAACCGGAAAGGTATCACCTGGGCCTAAGAAAGAATGTTTGAGACCTTTGGGCAGCGAAGATAAATTAGGCATTGGTGTCTCCTTGGAAGAGGGTTTGGGTGCCTCCCTTTCTTTAGGCAACTCCTCAAAGCATGGCTGCCATGATTTCTTCATAAATCCCTACAACTTATCAAAAACTTCAACAACATTAATGGCATGGAGATAAATAGAAGAATCATCAAAATCAGGATTATTAAGAAGGAATTCCAAAGAATTAGAATTATTTTTAATGTACTCATCCTCCAAAATAATCTCATCATCATGTAAGTGTCAAAACATTCATCCTCTTCATGTGGCTGCCTTGACATTCGCAAAACATTCACCTCTAGAGTCATATTTCCAAATGATAATGTCATTAGGTCATTCCTACAATTAATTAGGGCATTGGCGGTGGCAAGGAATGGTCTTCTAAGTATCAAAGGAATTTTTGACTCCATATTCACAATAGAGATGGTATCTAAAACCAAAAAGTCAACAGGATAATAGAATTTGTCAATTTGCAAGAAAACATCTTCTACAATACCTCTTGGTTTTCTTACTGATCGATCCGCTAATTGAAGTACCATGGAGGTTGGTTTGATCTCACCTAGACCGAGCTGCAAGTACATGGAGTATGGCATGAGGTTCACACTAGCCCCCAAATCTAGCAATGCTTGCCCACAAGATTTGTTTCCAATTTGGCAAGCCACCGTTGGATAACCCAGATCTTTATATTTGGGCGATGTTGTGCTATCAATTACCGCACTCGCTTGCTCCGTTAAGAATGTGGTCTTCTTCACATTGTGCCTCCTCTTGAGTGTGCATAAATCCTTAATGACTTTAGCATAATCGAGAACCTATTTTATGACATGAAAAAGAGGGAGGTTAATTTTAACATGCTAAAGTTGTTCAAGGATCTCACCTTTTAGTGTTGAATTTCTCTCATTAGGCTGAAGGAGTGCTTGAGGGAAAGGCACCGGTGAAGAATCGGTATGAGCAACTTGTACCTTGGGGGCTTTATCCTTGTTGCTCACAGTGTTAAGATTCAAGTTTGATGGTAAAGTGGGTCCATCAAGTTTCTTACCACTACGAGTGATCATGGCATTAACCTCTTTAACATTGTGATTTTTCGGATCGAAGGTTTGTGCCATATGTTGTCGCCTTGGATTTTGTTGTGGCTACGAAGGAAACCGATATTGCTATTGAATTGTCAAGAAACTAGTCAACTTAGTGAGTTGGCTTTTTATTTTCTTTTGTTCCTATTTGATCCTTTTTTGCTCCTCTAGCAACTGTTGATTTATCTTGCCTTGTTCTTCCGCACTCTTGGCATGTACCTGCAAAAATGACTTAAACATATCTTCTAAAGGTAAATATTATTGTGGTTCATTAGATAAGGTTGCTTCTGGTTTCCATTGTGTACTAGAATGGGGATGAGGTTGTATATCAGATCTCCAATGGGTGCTAGATTGAACAGGAGGTTGCACATCGGATTTCCAACTGAAATTAGGGTGATTCTTCCAACCAGGATTGTAGGTGTTAGAGTAGGGTGAGTATGGTTTCCTAAAGGGTATACCCAAGGCATTATACTCTCCCTTCATCTCCAAATAAGCTGGATAATCCTTAGGTACATGATCTACCCCATTACACATAAAACAAGGTTCATGGGACTCTACCCTAGCAACCGGTTCGAGGGCTCTAGCATCTTTGGTTTTTAAGGTTTCAATTTCCTTAGTTAGGGCCTCTAAATGGGCTTTAAGGCTATCCTCTTCCTTAAGTTGATAAATCCCAGCGGGTTGATTTCTCCTAGTGCTTTCCATGGTATTTTGTCCTGTCCAAGTGTGGGCTTTTTCCGATAGGTCATCTAGGAAATCTATTGCTTGATCGGGATCTTTTTGAAGAAAATCCGCATTGCACATCATTTCTATGAACTACCTTTCCCTACTTAGGAGACCATCATAGAAATAGCTAACTACCCGCCAACTCTCATACCCATGGTGTGGACAAGAATTCAAAAGGTCCTTGAAATGTTCCCAAACTTGATATAATGTTTCACTCTCCTTTTGTGCAAAGTTTGAGATTTGTCTCTTGAGGTTATTGGTCTTATGGGTTGGGAAATACTTTTGGAAGAAGGCTTGAGTCATCTCATCCCAACTACCTATAGACCTAGGCCTTAATGAGTAAAGCCAAACCTTGGCCTTTTCCTTAAGTGAAAAGGGAAAAAATTAAAGTTTGACGGTGTCTACCATATCAGCCCTATTTTGAAAAGTTGCTACTACTTCCTCAAATTCCCTAATATGGACATAGGGGTTTTCATTTTCAAACCCATGGAACTTTGGTAGCAATTGGATCGTGCCCGGCTTAAACTCAGGTTGTTGAACATTAGGGGGGAACATGAAACAAGATGGTATAGCCGTTCGGCTAGGATGCAAGTAATCCTTAAGTGTCCTAGCAACATTTTCATTGTGGTTGTCGGCCATGTTAACAAAGTCCTCTAAATTCTCGTTTGGGGGTGCACTATGGTTTGATCTAGGCGAAGTTTCACTAACGGACGAGGAAGGAGAAGGTAACTCTATTTCAGGTCCTCTAATGAATCTACCTTGCGAATCTCTCGGTCTAAGCATACACCAATTGAATTAGAGGGAAAGTAAATAAAAGAAAATAATAAAAGAAAATTAGAAAATCAAAACAAAGAGAAAAGAACAATATTACCGTCTTTGTCTCAAAGTTGACAATCTTCCTTAAGTTTAGCGCACTTCCCCGGCAACAGCGCCAAAATTTGATTACGCTCAAACTATCATATGGTTATTCTGTATAGATAAGGTGTCGATCCCACGAGGAAATGCAAACTACAAGAGAAATTGTAAACCTTAATACGAACGATAACGATTAAATGAAAGGATATGAGTTTTGATGATGAAATAATGTGAAGGAGTTGTGTAGTTATAATGAAGAATATAAATGAGGAAACAACAAGGTTCTAGGAATCCTTCCTAAGTTCGTTGCCTTACTCCACTCTCGATTCAATTGGTTTATCTCGATTGCTAGTTTCACATCCCAAACAAGCTATCGATAAATATTCAATTAAAGTACATGAACACCCTAATGTAATTGCTATAAATTACTCTTTAGTTTTGATTCAAGCACACATGACCTATCACATAGATTATCAAGAAACAACAATATATCTCAATGACAATACTGCAGTAATGGAAAATCTATAAGATAAATTTCCCGAAATCAATCACATCTAAATAGCTTAACATAAGAAGAGCTTGACTAAACTTATATGGAGAAGGATGTAATCACCGGATTAAGAGTAAATCCTCTAATTCTTACTTAATCAAAGAATAAATCATAAACAGTATTCAACAATAAATCTTTACAACTTAATCAAGAATGGAAAATAAGAACAACTACACCTAGGAATTCATTCTTTTGCCTTGCTTGGAGATTAGTTGGCCATGGGGCTCAAGCTTGATGAAGAACATGGAGCTCTCCCTTGATTTTCAGCACAAAAACAGACCTGGAGGCTGCAAACCCTTCATGTTCTATATATAGACCATAAGGTTTTGGGGCATTTTTTACTCAAAAATACCATTTGGAAGCCCTTATTAGGTCAAGGGACCATGTGCGCGCCACACCTCAACCTTTCCAGGCCGCGGCGCACACCTTTGGTCCGAGATTAGAGCCTTGCTGGAGGCCGCGGAGCCCTTTGTCCAAGCCGCGGCGCCCATGGTGATTCAAAGATGGTGGTGGTTCTGTAGGCCGCGGCGCCCCTTGGGCCAAGCCACGGCGCAAAATGAGGACTTGACTTTTCTTCCTTTTTTGCTTCTCCGCAACCACTCTGACACTCCACTATGCATGGAATCTTGGCGCTTTAAGCATCAATAGCTTTTTCATCTCTTTTGAACTCAGAGTACCTAAAAATGCACTGAAATATATCAATGGTCCAAGAATGACATTTTAGAATTGTTAAGGTATAAATGAGTAATTCAACCCTAGATCAACCCTAAAATGCTAACAAGTAAGTACTGTTAAGATGCATATTATGACTCTCATCATATACCCTTTAGGAAACCAGACTCACCCTACTCTAACACCTATAATCCTGATTGAAAGAATCAACCTAATTTTAGTTGGAGATTCGATATGCAACCTCTTGCCCAATCTAGCACCCATTGGAGATCTGATATACAACCTCATCCCCACTCTAGTACCCAATGGCAACCAGAAGCAACCTCATCTAATGCACCTCAAAAATCTTTACCTTTGGAAGATATGTTTAAGTCATTTATGCAGGTATATGCCAAGAGTGTGGAAGAGCAAGGCAAGATAAATCAACGGTTATTAGAGGAGCAATAAGTGATCAAAGAGGAACAAAATGTGATAAAAAGTCAACTCACCAAGTTGATTAGTTTCTTGACGGTTCAAGAGCAAGGTCATTTTCCTTCACAGCCATAATCTAATTTAAGGGGACAACTTATGGCATAAACCTTTGAACCTAAAAATCAAAATGTTAGAGAGGTTAATGCCATAATCACCCGCAGTGAAAAGAAAATTGATGGATCCACTCTACCATCACACTTGATTCCTAATACCGTGAGCAACAAGGATGAAGCCCCCAAGGAACAAGAGGCCCATGATGATTATTCTCCACCGGTGCCTTTCCCTCAAGCTCTCCTTAAACCTAAGGAGAGAAATTCAGCATTAAAAGGTGAGATTCTTGAACAACTTTAGCATGTTAAAATTAACCTCCATCTTCTTCATGTTATAAAACAGGTTCCCAACTATGCTAAAGTCATCAAGGATCTATGCACACTCAAGAGAAAGCACAATGTGAAGAAGATGACATTCTTAATGGAGCAAGCAAGTGCAGTAGTTGACAGCAAGACACCACTCAAATATAAAGATTCGGGCTGTCCAACGGTGGCTTGCCAAATTGGAAACAAATCTTGTGGCCAAGCATTGCTAGATTTGGGTGCTAATGTGAACCTCATTCCATACTCCATGTACTTGCAGCTCGGTCTAGGTGAGATCAAACCAACCTTTGTGGTACTTCAATTAGCGGATAGAACGGTAAGAAAACCAAGAGGTATTGTGGAAGATGTTTTGTTGCAAATTAATAATTTCTAATATCTTGTTGACTTTTTGGTTTTAGATACCGTTTCTACTGTGAACACGGAGTTAAAAATTCCTTTGATACTTGGAAGACCATTCCTTGCCACCGCCAATGCCCTCATTAATTATAGGAATGGCCTAATGATATTATCATTTGGAAATATAACTCTAGAGGTAAATGTTTTTCGAGTCTCAAGGCAGCCACATGAAGAGGATGAGTACATTAAAGATAATTATAACTCTTCAGAATTCATTCCTAATAATTTTGAGATTCATGATTCTTCAATTTATCCCCATGCTATTAATGTTGTTGATGTTTTTGATAAGTCACAGGGAGTTATTAACAAATCATGGCAACTATGCTTTGAGGAGTCGCTTGAGAGAAATCACATGGATGCGGGAATCAAATACCCTACTGCTGATAGTAAATGGGCAACACCAAGAACACTTGAGCCGTATGTGGGGGACTTTAAGTATTCCTTGCCAAAAGACTAGCACTGAGGCCACCGAGTATGAAGCCTCATCTTCAGCACCACAATAAGGCCAGCAGTGAGAGTGGTGCAGCGTCTGGCTAAAGACGTAAAACTTAGCGCTCATAGGAGGCACCCCACAGAATATCCTTTAATTTTATTATTTTTCTATATTTTGTTCTTGTTTATTATTAGTATTTTGTTGTTTTCCAGTTTTACCTTCATATTTTTTTTTTCAGGGTCAACTATGCGTAGCAGTTCAATTGGTCGTGCACAACTTTCAGCTCCACGCACCTTTGGTTAAAAAAGGCGTTTCCTTAACTTTTGTTTTTACATTGAGGACAATGCCTATCTTAAGTTCGGGGTGGAGGAAACACATTTCTTATTGCATACCATTGAATTGTTGGGTGTTACCTTCCCTTTTTCGTTTTAATTTGTTTGTTTTGTTTTAATACACCTGTTTCTTAGGATAAATTATAGAAAAAAAATTAAGTATGTTATGCTTTGTTTTAGCCTTGGAGTTAATTTACATGTCAATGATATGAGCCTAATTGAGATAGCATATAGCATTTAAAAGAAGTTAAATCTTACTTCAGTTTGAGAATAATTTAAGTGTCAATCTTCATTTGGTTTGAGACTCTAGTTTGCGGTAAGATTGCATGATTAGTCTAAAACATTTAGAAAAGTTTTATGTGTGAACTATTTTGTGAATACTTTTGCAGTCTCAACAAGCTCTAGAACTTATTAGATAATCACTTGAGGCGAAATCCTAGAATGCACACTACTTAGGATATGATGTAGGCTATTTTTGGACCGTTTGAGCCTTTCAAACTTACCCTTGCTATATCTATCGCTAGTCACCTGTTTGAGCCTTTTTCTTGAAAAAGAATTTGAGCCTTGTTTCTTTCAATAACCCATTTACTTACCTTTATAAGCCTAAAAATATTCTATCCTTACCTTCCTTTTAAGAGAACCTAGTTATACACATTTGTTGAGAAGCATTTGAGAAGAGTAAGGATGGAAATATGAAAAAATATTACTAGCATAACCTAAGTACATTAAAGGAAATAAGTTAGGGGTTGTGGAAAAGAAAAGAAAAAAAAATGAAAAAGAAGGTGAATGGTCTTATGCCAAAATAAAAAATAAAAAAGGGAAGTGAATTATGGCAAAGAAAGAAGAAAAGAAAAAAAATGGTGATTTATTAAGAAAAATGGTTGAAAGAGTTGGGTGTTGAAGTAAGGTTATCTAGTGCTTAAAGTGGTTGTGTCTAACTTAAGAGACTGAGTTCTTTTATTTGTTTAATCCTTCCCGTTCTTTCTTGACCTTTACCTTAGCCTAACGTTACAAGCTTATTAAAGACTTATTGATCTGATGTAGCGTGATTTTTCTACAATAGTGGAGAGTGATTTGAACAATGAGCCTGTGGAGTTTGATTTGTGATTGATGTCACGCAAATTAATATATTTTTAGAGGCCAAGATTTGTATTCCTAAATGTTGTGCATAAAATCATTCGGGTATTCGGATTAATAGATTGTGGTAAGATGGATGTTAAGAGTCGATAACAATCTTAAGGTTGATGTTTGGATTACTTTTGGACTTGGGTGATATTTAATGATTCTATGTGTTGTGTGTTATGTACGATTTTTGAGACAAAAAGTGAATTACTTTTGGCTTAACACTAACATTGCTTTACTTTGTTTTGATTCCTACCATAGAATTCATTTCTTGTTTTCGCTTGAATTGCTAGGGACTAGCAATAAGCTAGTTGGGGTTATGATGAGAGTCATAAAATGCATCTTAATAGTGCTTATTTGTTAGTATTTTAGAGTTGATCTAGGGTTCAATCACACATTTGTACCTTAACAATTCTAAAGTGTCATTCATGGATCATTGATTTATTTCAGTGCATTTTCAGGTACTTTGAGTCTAAAAGAGATGGAAAAGCTATCATTGTTTAAAGCACGAAGATTCCATGTATAACGGAGTGTCGGAGTGGTTGCGGAAGGACAAAATGAAGAGAAGTCAAGACAACCAGTGTGTGTCGCGGCCTAGACCATGGGCGCCGCGGCCTTTAGAAGCCTCCACAAATCCAAGCAGAGTTGGGTGCCGCAGCCTTGGTCCAGGGGCGTTGCAGCCTCCAGCACTCCAGAAAGCTAAGATCAAAGGTGTGTGCCATGGCCTGGAAAGGCTGAGGTGCGGTGCGCACATGAACCCCTGTTTCTTAATTAGGGTTTTAGTGATAGTTTAGACCCGAAAATACCCTAGAACCTTTTGTATTATAAATAGATCACTTAGTGTTTGATAAGGGACATCCACGAAGGCTGGAAACTGAGGAGAGAGCTCGACATTATGGTGTTCAAGCATGAGCCCCATGGCCAACTAATCTCCAAGCAAGGCGAAGGGATGAATCCCTAGGTCTAGTTGTTCTTATTTTCCATTATTGATTCAGTTGTAGTTTAGATTTATTGTCAAAACATTGTTTATGATTTACTCTTTGATTAAACAAGAAGAATTTAGGTTCATGTGACAGCTGCACTTTATGTTCTTCTTATCTTAGATTTTTTTAATCCGATGATTGCATGCTTCTTCTCCATATAAGTCTAGTCAAGCTCTTCTTATGTCAAGTTGTTTGGATGTGATTGATTCCGGTAAATTTATCTTTTAGGTTTGTCCATTACTGCAATATTGTCATTGAGATATATTGTCATTTCTTGATAAATCTATAGGATAGGTCAAGTGTGCTTGAATCGAAATCAAAGAGTACTTCATAGCAATTACATTAAGGTTTTCATGTACTTTGATTGAATATACACCGATTGTTTGTTTGGGATGTGAAACTAGAAATCGAGATAAAAACAATTGAATCGAGAGTGGAATAAGGCAACGAACCTATGGAGGATTCCTGGAACCTTGTTATTTCTTATTTATATTCTTCATTATATTTACACAATTTTCTCACATTACTTTATTGTCAAAACTCAGATTTTCTCATTTGGATTTTATCGTTTCGTATTAAAGTTTACACTTTTCCTTGTAGTTCACTTTTCCTCATGGGATCGACACCTCAACTATACACAATAACCGCGTATTAGTTTGAGTGCAATCATTGCCTTATTCCAATCTCAATTCAGTTGTTTTTATCTCGATTGCAAGTTTCACATCCCAAACAAGCAATCGGCAAATATTCAATCAAAGCACATATATAAACCCTAATGTAATTGATATGAATTACTCTTTACTTTCGAGTTTAGTACACATGACCTATCCTATAGATTTATCAAGAAATGACAATATATCTTTAATGATAATATTGCAGTAATGGACAAACCTAAAAGATAAATCTACTGGACTCAGTCATACCCAAACAACGTCACATAAGAAAAGCATGACTAGACTTATAAGGAGAAGAAAGATACGATTACCGGATTAAGAGAAAAATCTTCTAATTATATTAAAGAGTAAATCATAACAATGTTTTGGCAATAAATCCAAACTACAACTGAATCAATAACGGATAATAAGAACAACTACACCTAGGCATTCATCCCTTCGCCTTGCTTGAAGATTAGTTTGCCATGGGGCTCATTCTTGAACACTTTGATGAACAGTGTGGTAGTCTTCTTGTGTTTTCTAGCCTTAATGATGTTCTTCTCAAACCCTAAGTGATTTATTTATAATATAAAAGGTCCAAGGGTGTTTTAGGGTTTAAACAATCATTAAAGTCCTAATTAGGTCATAACTCGGAGAAGGGGATCGTGTGCGCGCCGCGGCTCTCACTTCCTCGCGCCGTGGCTCTGTCTATTCCTTGTTCTAGAGAGCTTTTGGGCACCGCAGCCCTGCCTAGTCCAAGTCATGGCTCTATCTTGGTGTTGGTTTGCGGAGACTCTAGGAGCCGCGACGCACACTGAAGGAGGACTTGGCTCTTTTGGGAAAACTTCTAGAGGCCGAGGCTTGGATCTTTTCAGGCCGCAGTGCACACACTCAAGACTTGATTCTCTTAGTTTTGTCCTTCCACAATCATGTCTTCACTTCGGTATGCCTCGAGTCTTTGTGCTTCAAGCAACAATAACTTTTCCTCCTGTTTTGAACTTAAAGTACCTGAAAATGCACCGAAATAGATCAATGATCCAAGAATGACACTTTAGAGTTGTTAAAGTATAAAAGTACAATTAAAACCTAGATTAACCCTAAAATACTAACAATTAAGTTCTGTTAAGATGCATTTTATGGCTCTCATCAAAACCCCCAACTAGCTTATTGCTAATCCCTAGCAATTCAAGCGAAAACAAGAGATGAATTATACGGTAGGAATCAAAACAATGTAAAGCAATGTTAGTGTTAAACTAGGAGCAATTCACTTTTTGTGTCTCAGAAATCACACATAACACACAGCACATCGAATCATTAAATATCACCCAAGTCCAAAAGTAATCCAAACATCAATCTTAAAATTGTTATTGACTCTTAACATCCATCTTACCACAATCCATTAATCCGAAACACCCGGATGATTTTATGCATAACATTCATGAATACAAGTCTTGGCCTCTAAAAACATAATAAATTGTGTGACATCAATCACAAATCAATCTCCGTAGGCTTATTTTTCAAATCACTCTCCACTATTGTAGAAAAATCACACTACATTGGATCAATAGGTCTTTAATAAGTTTGTAACGTTAGGCTAAGGTAAAGGTTAAGAAAGAACGACAATCAATAAAAGAACTTAATCTCTTAGTTTTAAACACAACCTTCTTTTAAGTACTGGATAATCTTACTTCAACACCCAACTCTTTCAACCATTTTTTTATAAGAGCATATCTCTCGATAAGTCACCACTTTTCTTTTCTTTTCCTCTTTCTTTGCCATAATTCACTTCTTTTTTACTTTGGCATAAGACCATTCACCTTCTTTTTCATTCTTTTCTTTTCTTTTCCACAACCCCCAACTTATTTCTTTTAATGTACTTGGGTTATGGCAGTAATATTTTTTCATATTTCCATCCTTACTCCTCTTAAGTGCTTATCAACAAATGTGTATAACTAAGTTCTTTTAAAAGAAGGGTAAGGATAAAATATTTTTAGGCTCATAAAGGTAAGTAAATGGGTTATCGAAAGAAACAATGCTCAAATTCTTTTTCGAGAAAAGGCTGAAACAGGTGACTAGCGATGAATATAGCAAGGGTAAGTTTGAAAGGCTCAAATGGTCCAAAAATGGCCTACATCATATCCTAAGTAATGTGCATTCTAGGAATTTGCCTCAAGTGATTATCAAATAAGTTCTAGAGCTTGTCGAGACCATAAAAGTACTCACAAACAATCACACATAAAACTTCTCTAAATGTTTTAGACTAATCATACAATCTTACCGCAAACTAGAGTCTCAAACCAAATGAAGATTGACACTTAAATCATTCTCAAACCGTAGCAACATTTAATTTCTTCTAAATGCTATATACTATCTCAATTAAGTTCATATCATTGACATATGAATTAACTCCAAGGCTTAACACAAAGCATGCTAAAAACAAACAAAAAGGGAAAACAACACCAAGCAGTTCAATGGAAAAAAGAAATATGTTTCCTCCACCCCCAACTTAAAAATTGCATTGACCTCAATGTAAAAGAAAAGGTAAAAGAAACTCCCTTTGTAAGCAAAAGTGCACAAAAGCTGGAAATTGTGCACCAACATTTGAACTGCATGATGTGCTTCTTGTTGAAATTTTGATCTATAACATAGAACAAAACAAACAAAAAGAAAGCAACTGTGGTGTAACATTAAGATTCCCACCGTATGTTAGGTTAACACATGAAATGGAAATAAATAAAAACTAAAATAAAGTACAAAAAAACAAAATAAAATAATGAAAAGAAAAACACAACAAATGTTAGTACAGTTATCCGATAATAATAAGAAAAAAATAAAATAAAAGGAGACAAACAAGATAGAACCCAAAACTAATCCTCTAAGTCTTCATCTTCTTCTTCATTCTCTTCATTCTCTTCACCTTCCTCAGGAGTTGGAACAAAATATGAACCCGGATAGGGTGGCAAAGTTGGAAAGTGATCCATGTCACAACCAGTAGCGGAGGCAAGGCATTGGTACATCTGACCAAAAGAAGAGTACACCCCCGCTTGATAATCGGCTTGCCTAGCCAAGAATCATTCTTGACGACCAAATCAATCATGCAAGAGTTTCTGATGCTCGTCAAAATGAATTTCTAAACGCTCAAGGCATTCTGCAACAGTAAAGTTCCTAGGGGGAGGAGGGGCTGCAATAGTTGCTCTCTCTCCTAGAACTAGTGGCGCCGCTGCTTGGCTGAGGGTGTGCCGTGACGTGAAGGATGGGCGTGTGGCACTGCTTGCTGGGCGCTGCAGTGTGCAAGATGCTGGGCCTGACTTGGGCTAGGGTGAGCTAGACGAGCCAGCTGGGCGAGGAAGGCTGTGGGAGGGGCCTAGGCGTGCTGGGCTACTGCGTTTCCTGGTGGGCGGGGTGCGCTAGGCTAGGCCTTGGTGTGACCTAGGCCTTTTTTTTTGTTGGTAAAAACTTGTTTGTGTGCCAAATAAAAATAAAAATAATTAGCAAATTAAAATTAACAAAAAAAATAAATGTTAAACTAAAAATTAGATTAAATCAAACTAGAAAAAGAACTAAAAATTAAAATTAAAATGAGCTTAAAAAAACAAAATAAACAAAAGAAAAATAAATAAAAACATACCTTTGTGGTGCGATCAAGGTGAATAGACCGGATCCATAAGCGGAATGTCTTCCACTTCTGGATCTTGCCTATCGATTAAGATTTTAAGGCGTTGACCATTTACTTTAAAAATCCAACCATCTCTAGTATCCTCAATTTCTACTGCCCCATTTGAAAAAACATTTGTCACTACGAAAGGACCGGTCCACCTCGACCGAAGTTTTCCTAGGTGCTTATGGAGTCTAGAATCGTATAAGAACACCTTATCATTAGGCTTAAACGTTTTCCTCAAAATATTTTTATCATGAAACACTTTCATTTTCGCCTTATAGATTATAGAGTTCTCATAAGCATCGTTTCTCAACTCCTCTAACTCGGTTAACTGAAATTTCCTAAGCTTACCCGCTTCTCCTATGTCAAAATTGAAAGACTTGATGGCCCAATAAGCTCGATGCTCGAGCTCCACAGATAAGTGGCAAGGTTTTTCAAAAACAAGCCTATAAGGTGACATACCTAAGGGAGTTTTGAAGGCTGTACAGTATACCCAAAGTGCATCAACTAGTCTCAAAGACCAATCCTTGCGATCCGGGTTGACTGTTTTTTTTAGAATTTGTTTAATTTCCCTATTGGCAAGTTTTACTTGTCCACTTGTCTGAGGGTGGTAAGCTGTGGAAATCTTATGTAACGCCCCATGTTTTCTCATCAAAGCTTCAAAAGAACGATTACAAAAATGTGTACCTCGATCACTAATTATAGCACGCGGTGTACCAAATCGAGATAACACATTCTCTTTAAGGAATTTAATTACCATTCTATTATCATTGCTTCGACAAGGTGCTACCTTTACCCATTTTTACACATAATCTATTGCCACAATGATATATTAGTATCCAAAAGAAGGAGGAAATGGTCCCATAAAATCAATGCCCCAACAATCAAAGATTTCAATCACTAAAATTGGATTTCAAACAAGAATGTCACATCATGGCTGCCTTCTCGAGCGTCAGGAGAAAAGCTCGACACATCATAGGATCGGAGTGCCTGTGGAGATCATCGTGGTTTTGTAGTGCTGGAGATGGTCCAGGGGGTCAGTAGATCCGTCATAGGGATTGATCTGAGGCATTCGAAAGTTTAGTGAGAGGGGGGCCTCGAGGACCTTCTGAGCGAAAGGAGGATCCTGCACATCAAGGTCGTCCATAACACTGTGGTTACAGCCTTTAAACGCTTCATTGATCCAACCCTCTATATCTTCTATCCGCTTGCCGAGACCTTCACTGCTCCTAGACGAGGGACTTTCTCTGGACCTGGCCACACGAGGTGGGGAAGACTCAGCCGCGAAACAGCCATCGACAGAGAGTCTACGGCTGACCAAACCAGTGCGACTATGGTCCGGCCAAGAGGATGCTGGTGATGGCTGACGAGCTCCTCTGTGGATCTCGGCTGCTAGGTTAGCCACGAGCCGCGAGAGTTCTACGAGCTGTGCCTGGAGAGTAGCTACGATGGGATGCACTTCAGACTCGGCCGAGGAACTCGACCTGGACCTCATTGCTCTTTTACCGAGGTCCCTAGCAGGAGTTTTAGGTGGCATGTCAATAAATGAGTTCTTTAAACTTCTTCGCTGTTACTGTTTAATGAGAGATGGTGGTTTCCCACAGACGGCGCCAATCTGTTTTTGCCAAAAATATGTTTTGCTGAGCTGGAGGCCAGGCCTCAGATGTATCTGCACAGGGAAAGAAAGGTGAGCTAGGGGGTCGTCGGAGAGGGTGTCTCCGAGGCTTTTGTTAGTGTATGGTAAGGTGCATGGGAGTAAGAGTGTTTTCTTTTTAGGTCTAAAAAGCTAACTCTCTTTTGTACTGCTTACCTGAGTCCTTTTATAAGGCCTTGAGGTGGCCCTTTTTTCTAAGGCGGTGACGACGTGGGGCTGCAGCTGGCTTAGCAATGATGGCCTGGAGGGTGGTTATGGGCGGTTATGACGTGGAGGCCTAGCTTGGGGGCAATGATGCCCTGGAGGGTAGTTATGATATGGAGGCCTAGCTTGGGGGCAATGATGCCCTGGAGGGTGGTTATGATATGGAGGCCCAGCTTGGGGGCAATGATGCCCTGGAGGGCAGTTATAACGTGGAGGCCCAGTTGTCCGAGCCTGGGTCTTCCGTGTGTCTGCTTGCAGCCTAACTTTAGGATGTCCATGTGTCATCTTCTTATTGGATGTGTGTATTTTGGCCGTATCAATTTTCAATTTCAAAACAGCTTTTAATTTACTTGTTTTTCACCGATAGCGAATATCGACACCATAATATAGCCAAAACCTTAAATTATTGTGGTGATTGTTGCCTTTATTTGTTAAAATAATTATTTTTAGTTGTATAAATTTTAAAATTCTAAATTAAGAGGATGCTATCATGCTATATTTCAAACACAAGTTAACGTTATATCTAAATTTAGTCGGACCAAAAGTGTCTCTGCAACATCAGTTAAGTAAGGTCATTTTAAAAATTTGACGATTGTAAGCAAAACAACTTGCTTGCACAATGATCTGCCTATGGCTTTTACCTTGTCTCTTCCGTTCTTCACCTTTTTTAATCACTTTCCCTCTTTTTCTATCTCATAATCTAAGCATTTCTTTTTATCATATAAAGATTATTATATAAAAAATTCGTTTGATTTACAATTCTTTGTACCTTGGATTGTAACCAGAAAAAAAGAAAAAAAAGAAAAAAGAAGAGATGCCAGATTTGTAATTATCCGGGGGCCAGTAGTGAGACACCATGGCACAAAGTCATGGAACACCAAATGGGTCTGTTACATTCAAACTAGAGACAGAGTAGAGAAGAGAGAAAGTACAGAGAGAGAGAGAGAGAGATAATATGGAAGATGTGCACAATAATAAACTAACAATTTTTGTTGATTTTATAAATCAAAGGTGCAAAAGGAGCTTGAAACTCGTAATTGAAACACAGTTAATTTTTTTCACCTCAATTTGAAAACAGTTTAAACACAATTTATACTAAACATAACCATTACCATTTCAACAACACTTTGTGTCTTTGCAAGAGGAGGTCGTGCAGTACCCATAGTGGATTGTTTAAGCCCTTAATATCTTACTTTTTATTAAAAAATAACTATTTGACATCTTAAAATTTTAAACTATTTACTTTTAAATTTACATTTATATGCATGTTACATTGAGTAATAAAAAAAACAAATAGTTATTTTTTAAAAAATTTAAGAAAAAAATCTTGACAATTTTAACACTACAACAGAATTGGTATATACCGGCGCTTCTAAATCGGCGCTTTCCACAAACACCGCAATATAATATCCGCCTGCACTTGTTTTGTGGCGCTTTGTTAAGTGCCACAAAATGGCAATGGGCATATTTCGGCGCTTGTAAGCTCCGGTAATTTCCAATATATATTTTCCAGCGCCAGATTTTTCCCCAAATTTTTCCCTCAAAATTTTTCTTCTGCCCGCCATTCCCTCCACCGCGCCCTTCCCTTACCGCACCATTCTCTTCACCGCGCCCTTCCTTCCACCGTGCCCTTCACTCCACTACGCCCTTCTCTCCACCGCGCCCTTCCCTTCACTCCACCGCGCCCTTCCCTTCATCGCGCCCTTCCCTCCGCCGCGCTCTTCCCTCCACCGGTGAGTAGCATCTCTCCTGTGTTTTTTTATGTCCTCATTGGTAGATAAAATTAGATTTTGTTTACATTAAAACGACATTAGTGTTTCTTCAAACTTAGAAACTAACAAATTAGATTTTGTAAGTGCAAGTAGCTGTTTTAAGATAATTTGAAATCTCAAAACACAAAATTTCCCTGAAAGAGTATTAAGAGTTTCAACATTTCTGCTTTTCGATCCCATATGGGCTGATTCTTGTTGGTGGGGGGATTATTGGGTATGTGAAGAAATGGAGCACAACATCATTTGCTGGGGGCGTGGGCACTGGATTGGTGCTCATTCTTGCTGGATTTCTGAGCTTCAAGGCTTTTGAAAAGAGGGAAAACTCGTTTCTTGCTCTGATTCTTGAGACGGGTATGTATGTTTTTTTTTTCTTTTTGATTCAATAGTTTTTCTTTTTTTTGCTTGATTTTGAGTTTCCTTTACCTGGGTTTAGATTTTTTATTGAAATTATAGCTCTTTTTTTCTTTTTTCCTTTTTCCGAGGGCGTATGTTTTTAAATGTTGACTGTTGAGTTTTGCGTGGTGTAATGTGGTAACTCAATCTTGATTTGGGTAGTATTCGTCTGTATTTAACTAAGAAAATAAAACTTTTGTATGTTAAAAAAAATTGTAGCTTAATATATTTAGCTAGTGTTTTGCGAGATATATGGCCATCAAGGATAGGTAGCTTAATACTTTTGGGTTTTTGTTTAATAATTAATGTGACTTATTTTGTAACTGAAGTAGATTAGTAGACTTCATTGAAATAGATTAATCTTTTATACTTGGGTGGCATCCCATGGTGACCTTTTATAAAATGTTTATTTAGAATAAAATTTATGGTTTTATTGAGGATATATGTATGATGATAAGAAATGGAGACTTCAATTATGTTAACATTGGATATGTCGTTTAAAGTGTCACATTACGGCTCTTATCTTTTTACCTGTGAGTTACCTGGCAATCTGGCGTACTGAGGAAGAGATCACTTGAGTGTTGATTACAAATGACATAGTGGTGCTGAGTCTGTTGACAAAATTAGTTTATTAAAGTTGTAACACATGTTTGAATCTTACATATAAAACAAGAAAGATTAAGGTGATATCATTAGGCCATGATTTTGCTAAGATTAGCACTGAAATTGATGAACAATGAGGATTTTATGGCTATCAGGAAAAAAATGAGATTTTGCTTTAACAAACCTATTTGTCTTCATCAGATATGATTATATTGTAATGTGTGAAGCTCTTTTATCAGACATGATGATGTACATAATTACAATGAGTAGGTTTCTGTTCTGACCAACCTACCTCCATTTTGATACACAAAGAGCATATAAGAAGACTTATATCTTATGGTGCAATCATGTGGGAGGATTTATAATGTTAAGAGAAGCAGGCTAGTTGTTACTTCTAGTATCAGAGGAGTGCCTATGAAGTGATTTGGAGTTGCTTCCTTCAATCTCCATGAATACACTTCTTACTTTCATTTTATAAATGTCCATTTTATAAATATTCATTTTAAAAATAATATGTTATTATTTTCGTAAATTATTATAATAAAATAAAATTAGTGATAATCATATTTTAATAATAGTAATAATAATAAATATTTATAATAAATTACTATAAAAACATATAATTATTATAAATACTTATATATATTTATTATCATTATTAATGTATTATTATTATTATTTCAATAATTTTTGTGTTACTAATTTATAATAAGACTGTAATAATTATTAATATTAAGAATTTGCTGAGACCAATTGCCAACATGAGTTTGTATCAACTTGTTGTTATCAAATTCAGTTTATCCACTTACCAATCAAATCGAAGTTTGTGATTATGCATACTTTTGCCAAAAATATTACAATACTGACTTGATTAACATTGTTTTAGGAAAGTCTATTGCCGTCATCTAAAAATGGATAAAAGTTGGATAGATAAACTGAGGTCGAGTAAAGCCTATATGGATGGTGTTGCAAACTTCATTAGATTTACGTGTCAAAAGGCTTGTGCTCGTGGTAGTATTGTTTGTCCATGTAGGAGATGTGGTAATTGTTATTCATTCGAACCAGAAATTGTTCAGGAGCATCTATTGTATAATGGGTTTAGTCCCGGTTACACCGAGTGGGTTTTTCATGGGGAAAAAGTCTCTTGTATAGACCACCCTCACACTAGTTCATAACCCACTAGTGTTCCAGGTGGCTTCATGGGACGAGATGACGTGTTAGGTTTGCTCCGAGGTGCCTTCCAGGTTACTTGTGAAAACTCAAACAATGAACCGTTAAGTTTAGGAATCGAAGTGGGATCTTCAAATGAGCATAGTGAAGAGCAACAAGCTCATTGTGGGGTTGAGTTCAATAATTGTGGTGATCCTTCAGACGTCGAACATCCAGTTCGTTCTGCTATTGATGAGACGACTCACTATCGCAACTTGATGAAAGATTACGATACTGAACTTTATCCGGGTTGTCAGAATTTCACAAAGTTAAGTTTCATGTTATATTTACTACACTTCAAATGTTTGAATGGGTGGTCTGGCAAATCTCTGACTATGTTGCTTGAATTTATCAACATGGCATTTTCGATGTGTGCACCATTGCCATCAAATTATTATGAAGCCATGAAGATTATCAAAGGATTGGGTCTTGGGTATCAGAAGATTCATGTTTGTCGTAATGACTGCACACTATATTGGGGTGAGCATTTGAATGATGAATTTTGTCATGCGTGTGGCGTGGCACGGTGGGTCAAAAACACAGTTGATGATGAGGATCCATTGAATGAGATGGATGGTCAATCGAAAAAGAAAAAACCAGCTAAGGTATTGCGTTATTTTTCGCTAATACCAAGATTGAAAAGGTTATATATGTCATCTAAAACGGCTTCGTTGATGAGATGGCATGACAAAGATCGGACAAAGGATGGGATTTTAAGACATCCTGCGGATGGATTAGCTTGGAATAAATTTGATAGATTGTATCCCGATTTTGCAGCTGATCCTCGGAGTGTTAGGCTTGGCTTAGCTAGTGACGGGTTCAATCCCTTTCGAACAATGAGTTCAACCTATAGCACATGGCCCATTCTTTTGGTTCCATACAACTTGCCACCGTGGCTTTGCATGAAGCAAACATCCTTCATCATTTCAATGGTGATTCCTGGTGAGAGAAGCCCCGGTAATGATATTGATATCTTTTTGCAACCTTTAATTAAAGAGTTGAAACAATTATGGGATGGTGTTGATGCGTTTGATGCGTCCACCAATCAAAGCTTTAAGTTTCGCGCTTCTCTTCTTTGGACCATTAATGATTTTCCAGCCTATGCAAACTTATCTGGTTGGAGCACCAAGGGGCGAGTTGCTTGTCCATGTTGTGGGGAATCTACGCATTCTGTATGGTTAAAGCACGGGGGAAAGTTTTGCTATATGGGTCATCGTCGATGGTTAGCAGAAAACCATGAGTTTCGTTTTCAAAAGGATCAGTTTGATGGCACCATAGAGTTGGGATCTGCTCCTGTTCCACCGTCTGGGCACGATGTTTTAAGACAACTAGAGGGTGGAAACTATAGCTATGGTAAAACCTCTAAGCTTTCTAAGAAGAGGGCAAGAGAGGATGTTGGTGTCTCTACGGGGCAAGTGCTAATGGATGAAGGTGATAATCTTTTTGAGGGTGTGGACGAATTTCTTGATAATGTTGATAATGAGGATATTCCCATGGATGAGGGAGTTGTAGATACGGTATGGAAAAAAAGAAGCATTTTTTTTGAGTTACCATATTGGAAAGACAATCTATTACATCATAATTTAGATGTGATGCATATAGAGAAGAATGTATGTGATAATTTGATTGGAACAATATTGAATATAGATGGTAAGACTAAAGATAATAAGAAGGCATGTCGCGATCTCGAGGAAATTGGTATTAGGAAAGACCTCCATTTAGTTGTTCTTCCTAATGGAAAAGATCACTCGCCTCCAGCATGCTACACTATGTCCAAGAAGGAGAAGTAGAATTTCTTGACAGTTTTGGCAAATCTTAAAGTTCCTGATGGGTATGCATCAAACATCTCGAGATGTGTTAACCTAAAGGATCGTAAGCTATTAAACTTAAAGAGTCATGACGGTCACATATTGATGCAAGAAATCCTTCCGATTACCTTAAGAGCATCTTTGCCTAGACATGTTCTAGCAGTTGTGTCTGAGTTATCATCATTTTTCAAAGCTTTATACTCTAAAGCCCTTTATCCCCATGAGCTTGACTTATTGGAGTGGCGTGTTGCTTTGACACTCTGCCATTTGGAGAAAATATTCTCCCCGGGTTTCTTTACCATTATGGTTCATCTTATCGTTCACTTAGCCTCCGAGGCTAGACTTGGGGGTCCCGTACACTACAGGTGGATGTATCATGTTGAGAGGTTAGATGTTCAAAGATATTTTGTGCACTTTGTTTTGTTTGTTATATATTGGATACTTAATTAATCTTTAAATTTTTGGCTTCGCAAGGTATTTAGTGCGCTTGAAATCTTACGTACGTAATAGAAGTCGACCCGAGGGGTCAATTGCTGAAGGGTACAATGGGGAAGAGTGTCTAACATATTGCTCCCAATACTTCAAAGGTGTAGAGACAAGATTCAACTGTCCCCAAAGGAACAATGATACTGTAAATTTTCCGGATGAATACATGTTTTCCTCTGGTGGATGGATAATGGGAAAGATTGTGAGTGCTGAGCTCGATGACATGTCATTAGCTCAAGCACATCGTTATGTGTTGCTCCATAATGATAAACTTTCTGACCTTCGTAGGTTAGTATCAATAAATGAACTTAATATGACATCATGTGTTTAAATTAAGTTTTTATTACTTGTTGTTAGCACTGTGATGGCTAACAGTTATATACAAACATCAATTATTGCAGCTCATTTTTGGCTGCTCAAAGGCTAATCAACCGTTCCAATCGACCAATACAAAGTTTCGAACAAAGGTGATTGGTTAAGAAATTTTCCTCATGGCTTATGAGGCAGGTTAGGCATAATAACAAGAGTCTTCGATTTCTATAAGTGTTATAAATAAAACATTGAATGTTGTTGTCTCATATTAATTGTTGGAAAATTTTTAGGTGTCGTGGATGGTGGATAACAATTATTCAGATGAACTAATTGCCTTTGCTCGAGGTCCCAATAATTTTATTAAGAGATTCAATGGATTCAACATCAACGGCTTTAAATTCCACACAAAGGAACGTGAGAGGTGTAGACGATCTCAAAATTCGGGAGTGATGGTTGAAGCGGATGATAAAATGTATTATGGTGTGCTCAACAATATCATCGAGCTGGATTACTATGGGACGTTCAAGATTGTGTTGTTCCATTGTGATTGGGTGGATATTAATTCACCCAGGGGTTTAAAGAAAGATGCAAGTGGTTGCATTCTTGTGAACTTGAATAGGTTAATACACACTGGTCATTTATTGAAGGATGACCCGTTCGTACTTTCATCTCAAGTGAAGCAAGTGTTTTATGTGCAAGACCTAACAATGAAGGAATGGTATCATGTTGTGATCACGAAGCCAAGAGACCTATATGAAATGGGGGAAAAAAGGCAGGAAGAGGATGATGACACTTAGAATCAGTGCATGCCTTCTAATGTAGTGGTAGACAATCAATTAGATTGTATCTCAACTTGGGCTAGGATGGACATTGACGAAGATACCAACTAATCTTATGTACATTTTCGTGTAATTATATTTGGATGTGTATTTATGTGATGGACATGTGTGTCAACGAGTTTTGTAAGGTTTTATTGTAATCTATCCGGTTACTGTTGCTTTCTATCACACTTAACAAGAGTCCTGAACTTTTTTGCGTACAGCTTGTGGAATGCTACTTTAGACTGTCGTAAATGTCTGTTTTGGTTGTATCATTGATTATTTTTTGTTCTTTAAATCCAATTTGAATCATTTATTTGTTCATAACTTCTCAGGTACTCAGAAGTTATTGATTGCTGCATTTGCTGCGACTCCTTGACCATTCCTATCTTTCAGGTGTGGTTCTTCTAATTCTTGTTAACTTTTAATGTATTTTTGATAGTGTGAGATATAATCATTTTAATGTTTTTATCTCTACAGATTGCAAGATGTATAGGTCAAAAAATATCCCTCCATCGGTTAGAGCTAACATGTCAAACCAGTATGCAGCTGAGTCTTCACACCATCAAGAAGATATTCACCATGAGCATGACTATCGCCTTGACGATGATCATGACACGCAACCTGATTCTGAGACTGATCCAATAACATCGGGAAGTGAGCACAATGATAGTGAACAATACGAGATAATTGGTAATTTCTGTAGTAGAATACATTCTATCTATAACTAGTTTGATACCACATTGTTATACTAATTATATAATTTATGTTTTCAATGTATAGATTCTGAAGGGAGGGTGAGGAAGCAGACACGTGTCTTGAGAACCTCACAAGCGTGGTCCCTTGAACGTGGAGAAAAAATTGTGGTCCACTTCAATGCACGTCATCAACCTATTAAGAAAGGTGGCCAAATGTTAAGTAGCTGGTTGGGCAAGGTAGCGAAGAGAGGGAACCTTTGTCCACTTAATTACACGGATTGGAAGAAGGTCCCTTCTAGCTACAAGAAGGACCTTGTTATATTGATTCGGGTAAGTAACAACTTAATAACCATTGATTGCCTCCAATCTCTCTTTTTGTTTTTGTTTATTCGTGGTGTTTTACATGCATAATCCCTAACACCAATAATGCTTATTTGACATCGATTTCCTTTCTGTGTGGTAGAGAAAGTTCCATTACCCTAAGATTGAGGCAATAGACAACATTTTGTTGAGGATGATAGGGAAAAAATGGAGGGACTACCGATATGTGCTAAAAAGGGACTACGTGAGGAACAAAACGAAACAACAAGTTTTGAGCAATGATGTTCCAAAAGGCATAGATCAAGACCAGTTGAAGCAACTGGTGAACTACTGGTTCTCTAACCAGAGTGAGGTTGTTTTAAGACAATAATGTTCATTTGGATTCTCAATGTTTCTATTTTTCTATTAATGACTGATTATTCAATTGGTTTATTATTGGTGTAGAAATATTCGACTATAGGGACAGTGGCACGTGAAAGACAACAATGTCCTCACACGTCTGGTTCAAAGAGTTTTGCTAGACGATGGGATGAATATGTGAGTTAATTTGCTTTATTAATCCAATCTTTCATTTAAGATGTCATTGTCACATTTGATCTCTTTCCATACATGGTAGGAGATGACACATGGGAATGAGCCCAGACGCGTAGAGTTTTTTGCTGAAACTCATAAACGCAAGGATGGAACTTTTATTGATGATGCATCATGACAATTTATGGTAAGTTGAACATCTTTAAAAATACGGAAAAAGCCTAACTTTTTTTAATTCCTTCCTATTTTCACTTGATGTGGAATGAAAGAAAGACGAGAGCCTTCAATTAAGTTAAGAAATATATAGCTTTCATCAAGGAAGGGTGATAAAATATTTTTGACCCAAAAGTTTGATGTTATTATTTTTTTTTTTAAATGAGGATGACTTCATAGACTTCATTGGTGCTTCCTTTTGTTTTTGTAAATGGTTCTTTTGTTGTGTACACATGTAGTACTCGCTTGGTGCCTTTGGAATACATTTGTCTAGCTCTTGTGCCTTTAGGAATAATCTGTTGGGCAATGTGATCCTGACATATATATATTAGAGCTGTGTTTGAAATATGATCCATTTTCTGCATAGCCTTAATGATTAATAGTTCTTTCTTTAATTACTGATTAGATATAGATCTGAATCTTAGATCAGTAAATGTGTTTGATTGGCAGCAGGTGAGGTTGGGAACTTGATCATGCTTTTCATTTTTTTCCAAACTAGATTAGTACTAAACAAATTTTATGTATCGTGAAGATTTTATGTACTAAACAAAGGAAGCTAAATGTATGGTGGTAACCTAGTTACATTTTTGGAGTTGTGCTGATAAAAGTGGGATGATTTTGTATGGTGGTGGCCACCGACGAGCATAGATGATACTTTGCTGTTTTGCACATTTTGTCTAAATTAGGTACATTGCTTGGATTGTATATTTACTTTTATTTTGCAGGAGGTTTTATGAAAAAATAGGGGAAATGCTGCCCGTTTTTCTATAAAATATGATAAACACATTTTGTTTTATGTATATTGCGCTGTTATTAGCTACTAAATATTTTGGGAGTTTAATTTTTATTGTTTCTTAATTGTAGGTGACAGCTGAAGCTCGTGTTGCTGAACTTGTTACAGCTTCAGGATCCTCTGATGCTAGCAATAATTTAGCAATACAAAATAAAGTCTTCACCGAACTTATGGGTGAAGAGAGTTCCGGTCGTGTCCGAGGTCAGGGTTTTGGAGTTACACCCTCTGCTGTGTTTGGACATTCAGCTCAAATAAGGAATGATATGGGACACCATGGGGCCTATGCTGAAGAGATAAATAGTTTGAGAGCACAAATAGAAGAAAACAATCAACAGCATGCGCAACAAATTCAACAAATAACGGCGAGACACGATGATCAAATAAATAATATGCAATCCCAAATGGATGAGCTGAAGTCTTTACTACAGCATTTGGCTAATAGAGGACCTCATGATTGATTTCGTGATGTTAAAATAATTTTTCATACTATCTACATTTCCATTACTTTGTTTTTGCATGAATTTTATATATGAACTATGATTGTTTTTTTGTGTAAATAGGACGTTTATGTTGACTGAAAGAATTATTATGGATGATGCATTTTATATATCAAAGAACATTTGCATATAGAATGTTGATATTTAAGTCAAAGAAATGTAAAAACATAATTAAAAGTGTTGTGTAGAAACTATATTTTTCGCGACGCTTATATACCGGCGCTTTTGAAGTGCCGCTATATACCGGCACTTTGAAATGCCGCTATATAAGCACCGGAAAAATTTGCATATTGCGGTGGTATTTGCGTTTCGACACCACACTTTCCAGTGCTTGATCCGGCGCTTGCAGAAAGCGCCAGAAATTCATATTGCGACGCTTTTAAGCGCCGGAATATGCAAAAAAAAACGCCGGCGCTGACAATTTATCTTGTAGTGTAAGTAAAAGTATTTTATGAATACTTTAAACTTTATTGATCAATATGTTTTTTTTTTATATAAATTTATAAAACCAGTGCATTATACGAGCAGAATGAGTGTTTAAATAACATGTGAATGCAATCTCTTTTCTTTTAACAAGAAACTCTTATTTGTCAATCTAATTGAAATATGAGTATATAAATTCGAGTTCAGTGGTTATTTTTGTTTAATTTCATGAAATCCTATTAATTTCACAAGCTAAATCTATTGGGAAGAGAGTTGTTGAAGGGTATAAATATGGGCATAAAGAGAGGGTTGAGTGAACATTGGGTTTATTGAGATTTGGGTTATGAGATTGGAGAGAGTTTTTCCATTGTTTTGTTTAGAAAAATTGTGTATTTTTTGGGAAGAGTTTTCACATAGTTTTGTCTAGAAAAATTGTGTATTGTGCCAAACCACGTTAAATTTTGTGTTTTTATTTTTCTCTTTATTTTTGCTATTGTGATTACGTAGTTATTGAATGGGAGCCAGATTTCGAATGAGTGGTACTAGAGCCAGATTCGACAATGGCAAAAATTCTAAGAATTGATGCGGTGAAGAAACAAGCCAAATTTGCAGTTGAAAATCAGATTTTAAGCCTAGGTGGGGATTGTTAGGATTAGGCTCAAAATCTGATTAAGCGGTATTAAAGGCCCGATTAAAACAGGGAGGTTTTGATTGGGCGGAGTTGAACCCAGCCCAACGACAACTTGATCGTTATTGGGATTTTTTTTGTTCACAATTTATTGGTGTGAGTCTCGAAGTTACTTAGTATGAAAAACAAACTAGAGCAAACAACTTGTTGGCCAGTGGGCAAGTTATTGAAGGTTATAAATATTGGTATCAAGAGAGGTAGTTTCTCACTTTATTCCTGAAGTAGGAATAGTTAGTTGGTCAAATGTAGAGTTTATCAAACCACATCAATATAACTTGTAAAAGACGGTTTTACAAGGATCAAAGAGTTGAGTAAACATCAAGTGTATTGGGGTTTTAGTTGTGAGATTGATGAGAGTTTTCATACAGTTTTGTCTAAAAAAAATATGTATTGTTTGAGAAGAGATTTCATATAGTTTTATCTAGAAAAATTGTATATTATGGTGTTGTGAGTTTTATTAGGTTTCCTCTATCCAAAACTTGCAAAAGAAATGGATAGTGATCAACTCATAGATGTAGGCAAAGAGTTATGTCCAACCGCAATAAAAATTCTTATGTTGTTTATTTTTAATTTTGTTCCTAAATTTAATTATTTGTATGATTTTAGTTTTTGTCTAAAATTAGAGCAAAGAGATTTTTTTATGGATTAATAAAAATCCCAATAAAATATGCTTTAGTCTATGCTAAGAGCCTAAGATTTCATTATTACTACATTTTACACAAAAGTAAAAATTTAAAAAAAAAAATTAACAGAAAAATTTATAAACATTGATCCAATGCTAACATTTTAGTTACATATGTCTTGTAAAGACAAGTTTAATGCTTGGAATATGCCAACGACCATTATAACCATTGACACACCTTGTTCAGTACAGGTTAAGCACATTTTTTTAAAAATATATTATTTTTAGATTATTTTTACTAAACTTAAACACACGACTATACACAATCTATCAAAAATTTGAAAAACACTTTTCAAAACTTTTTATATCACATTATGTTATAATATAATATATTATATTATTTTTATTTTACTTTTTTTTTAAAAAAACAATGTGATTGAAAAGATTTTAAATAGATCTTATAAAACGGGCACAAAATTTTCACCATTTCTCACTCTTACTCTACGATTAGTCATTTAAATTTGAGGGCTTAAATGTTTACTTGTCAATAGTTAAAGAATTTACAACATAATAATAGATAAAATATCACAAACGATTTTGATGACGTCACGTGAAAGCTTTTATTTTCTTTTTTGGTTCATAAAATGCGCTTGCATCGTTCTATCTGTATGTACTTTTTCTTTCAGTTTTTTCTTTTGTGTGTATCATATGTTGATTGTGATATGATACGTCTCGATTCAGTTCTTGTTTGGTTCATTCAAAGATTGTATCTTTCAATTAACATGATTCGTGCAAGAGAATGATATTACATGATCTAATACAATATGTTGATACTTGTTGATGCCTAAAATAGGTTGCTGAGCTAGAGGTAGGCACTTCAATAGCCTGCACAAGAAGATAGGGTAAACTAGAGAGTTACCAGAGGAGAAGGGGGTAACGCCTCCGAGGACACTCCGACGCTCTTGTCAGTGTAAAGTTTTGGAGAAATGGAGAGAATTACGATACTAGCGTTTTCAGTAATAAACTTGAAATTGAAGATGATCATGTTCTACATACCTTAGGCCTTTTATAGTAATTCAAAAGTGGGACTGCCCACGTGCCAGGGATAGGGCAATCACGCTGTAGTGGTTTTGTAGTGCTGGAGATGATCCAGGGGGTCTAGTTGCGTGTCCTGGGATGGTCCAACCCTGCAATCACGCTTATAGCTCGGTACAGTGGAGATTGTGAGTGACAGTGGTGCTGTCAGTTGCTCATCCATGTGTCATCAGTTTATTAGAGAGGTTCCGTGTAACGACCCATCCCAAGTTGGCCACCCTCGAGGCAGTGTCATCACATTTTGAAAATCCCAGCACAACACATATATGCAACAAGAAAAATAACACCAACAGAAATTTTTACGTCACTCCTCAACCCTCAACAGGGGAGATACATCATTTTGATCTTGACTTTAACATTATATGCAACATAAAATGCATGAATATTTATAAATAAATTTTTATTTTATTTTCTCATTAATCTGAGGATGTGGACACGTACGTGGCTTATAGATAATGATTTTGTCTGAACCTCAACTCACCAAACTATTTGTCCTGCCTGCTACCTGAAATCATTGTACAATGAGGGATGAGCTTCACAAGCTCAGTGAATTAAATTTACTAGAAGTATTCAATTTGTATAAATAGTCTTTTAATATTTAATCATTGATATTTCATATAACTTGATAATAGTATTCTACTATCACTACACATATTATAAGTCTCATTCGCTATCAATCTCTTCTTCTTGTATATTTGTTCACCTTAAAACCATCAATTATCTCATAATCACCTCGTTATGAGGTTCACATCATAAAGTCTACCATTTAGATGGTTCTTATCATATCATACTTCCATGTTTCTTTCTCATCATAATTGTCTCTCTATGAGACTCATTCATCTATAAATAAATTTACAATAACAAACAATACTTTAGCATTTCAGTAATACAATCAATATTTAAAACAGATGCAATACATGAATTATTATTAGGGAACGCCTAACCACATGTCAACATGTTTTTATTTTAGACCGGCTCCCTCCCGGTTATTTTATTTTTAGCATATACTAGCTGTTACGGTTTTCATTTATTTTCAGCATATACCGGCTGTCACGGTTTTTCAATTAGACCGGCTCCCTCCCAGTTCTTTTATTTAATGCATATGTGATGAGTCTTAAATATTGCATATTTTAGACCCTTAACTTATATTTGTTATGCTCTTAGTTAGTAGTATTTCACTTTGTTTTACATCTTTCTTGTGTTTTGTGTATTTTTATAGGTTTGTGGAGAAAATGAAGCATTTCAAGAGATGTGAAGCTTCTGGAGACATTGCGATCGATCGCACTAGATATGCGATCGAGTGCACCTGCCTACGAACGAGCGCATGGTCAACATCCCACATCGAAATATTTGAAGTTCAGTGCATCTGCGATCGATCGTAGTAGACATGCGATCGAGCGCACATGAGATCGTGCGCACAAGACATGCAATCGATCGTACCTGCGATCGATCGTACCACACTGCGATCGAGCGCACACGGGCAGTATCCCACATCGAATCTGCAACCCATATTGCTCCGGGTCTTCCCCTATATAAACACCATTTGGCTTCATAATTCAGTGTACAATTCCTGAGCCACTTTGGTATTTACCGGTGGACGTCCGCCAACATTCTGGTGGATCCCGAAGGCATTGCTACCACGAGGGGAAGCACCGCCCGTCAGCGAGTGGAATTTCTCCCATGTAAAGTTTTTTATTTATTTCTTTATATTCAGTTGTTTTAGTTTAAATTTTTAGCACTTTTTATTATAGTTTTATAGTTATGAGTGGCTAGACTCTTCAGCTAAGGTTGAAGATGAAGCCCCGCTGTTGTTTGGCGTAGTAGTTCAGATTTGCTTGTACAAATGTGACAATTTTTAGTATAAATGTTCTGTCAATTATTTGAGTTAATCTTATAATTGATTGAGTTTAAATTGTCTGTTGGATATTCCTTGTGTTTCATCTGATGGATACATTGAATGCTTTTCGATTAAATTGGATTTCTTTTGTGATTTGTTAAGAGCGGATACATTGGACGCTTTTGGTTTAATTGGGATATTCTTTGTTTTTTGTCTTATAGTTGGATTCATGGAATGTTTTGATAGGCTATATTTTTAGAACATATATGCTTAACTTTGGTAGGGTGGATTCGGAAACCTTAGTGTTTTAATTATTAGTTTTTAAATAAACTTAGCTTAGTTTATATTTCTTTTGCAATATCATTCACAATTCAGAACTAGGTTAAGATAGAGTTAATTTAGATTAAAAATTATATTTTCGCAACGCAATTCCCTGTGGATTCGACCTCGCACTTGCACAACGCTATACTGCAAACGACTCGTGTGCTTGCGAGTAATTTAAAACTCACAACAATATGCATATAAACAATGATATGAAATAGGCATATGAACAATAACATAAAAACAAACATGAATTCAAATATTTAAATTGACTATCCTAATTATTCTTAAATTATCATTTCAAAAATTTCACTAAATTCCTCTCCTCATAAATCATATCAAATCATCAATCATAGCTTGTTAAGATCCACTAAATTTTCTTTCCTCATAAATCATATCAAATCATCAACCATAGCCCATCAAGAATTTCACTTATCGCTGTTATTATTAAATCGACTCATTATTCCCATAATATTATTTCTCATAAAATAATTCTCTACACATCCACTATTCTTATCACACTTATCAACCAACTTTCATCTATTACCAAAGCATAAGTTAATAATTTGTTCTAATATTATTACTAGATATTTCATATTTATCTTGATTACTTAAAGTAAATCTAACTCATCACGTAGCACTTAGAGCTACCCATGGATCACCTCCTTGCATTTCTTGCTCTTTTCAGTAATTTCCCCCGATTGCTGATCGTTAACACCTGACATAATATTTATTTTAAAATTTCTAATTTATTCTTCAATTCTTCCGTAATTCACAACCTTTGAAAATTCCCACTTTGAATTCCAGGAAATTTCATGTATGCTAGATTTCAAAAATAAAACTTATATTATTATCTTACGTTTGTCTTTGAGCTTCTCGTGGTTCTCTATAAAATTCTCCCGTAAACCCCTTCAAAATTTTTCTCTTTCAACCTTTCTTTCGGTCTCCAAGTGTTTACAGAAATAGAGTAGTTTGAATTGAAGAAATGAGAAAACCAAATAGGATTTCGTAAGTAATAAATAATATAAACTTAAATTATGTATATATATATGCCATTGTTAAGTCTGAGCACAACATCTCTTCCTCCCTTATATTGTTGCCGCGCATCCATTTTTTTCAAAATAATTATATTATTCAATACTAAATCCTTCGTGTATATACATATTATTTTAATTTCATGTCATATTTATTGAATTACTTCTTTACCCTTACTTTACGAATACTGGTATTACAGCATGTCTTCATGCTACTGGGGGAAGTTGTCCACGTGTCCTCATGCTACTGGAGGAGAGGTGTCCACGTGTCCTCGCCTTGCTGAAGGAGAGTCCATCCACATGTCCTCTCGCTACTGGAGGAGAGTTTGTCCACATGTCCTCATATCATTGGGTGGTACTTTTTATCTGTATCAACACTGAAAATCTGCTGTTGAGCTGGAGGTCTGGGATTCTAAGGTCTGCGCAGAGAAAGAGTGATGAACTAAATAGTCACAGAAGGAATGAGGTTGGTGCCTCCGAGGACCCTTCGATGCTTTTGTTAGTGTGAGGTTTTGAGAAAATGGAGAGGATTATGGTATTAGTGTTTTGGTAATGAACTTGAACTGAGTTGAGATTTGCATACCTTGGTCCTTTTGTAGTGGTTTAGGGCGTGTTTGGAAAGCGCGATCCCTGAGATCCCGCTTCTTTGGCAAAGGGTTTTGTTGCATGTTCAGGGACAGTGCAGTCCCTGAAATCCTGCTTCTATTTTTGCCTGTGAGAAGTCTATGAATGATTACGGCTTCGTCACCTACTCTGCTACGCGCCCGTTATTAACATAGTCCAGTGTCATCCGGTCATTGTAAGGAGAGTTATCCATGTGTCACCAGGTTACTGGAGAATGAATTATTTACTACATCACAATGCTATTCACGTTGTTTAATGCCTTGTGTGAAGGCACAAACACACATATTATATGTATGTATATAATATGTTGATTGTTTATTTTATTTTATTTGGAAAATTGAATGTAGTTTTTCACTAATTCTGAAAATAGAAACAGATATTTAATGGAGAAAGGATTTTGCATCTTGGTTTCTTTGTTTAATAATGTTATCACTATAAGAAGCTTTGATGACTGAAATGTGGTAAAAAAAATAGAAGATCCTGAATTTTTCCTTTTGGGCTTGAGATATTATGTGTGTACTACCTATCATACATTGTTTTTCAATTTACATAAACTTATGCATTTCCTATGATTTAATTATAAATGTGCTCTACGTATCGCATAATGTGGAAGTAGGAAACCTGTTACCGACCCGAAATAGTTGAGGTAGTAGTATTAAGCTACAGAGTTAATTCCTTAGCACTTAATATTTCTCCATGGGTGCCTTTTTTTGTGGGGGGTGTTGAGGTGGACACTCTAAATTAATGTAAAATCTGTGGAAACTCTTTGAAAATTATAAAATCCTGTGCTTGGACTCGGACAACGCCGGACACTTGTACCTGAGTACAAGTGACATAATCTCACTTTTGGCATTTAGGGCTTAGTCATGTTTTTTATAAATATTTAGGGTTTAGTCATTGTACAATCATAGTTTAGATCAGCTTTTTAAGATGGGTGTGTGATATTTGGTTTCTGTTTACAGTGATTGAGGGACAAGAAGATGGGCAAACTGAATGTGGGTCATATCTATGAAGAAATATATGAGCATTATTATTTAACTGAAGATATGGCATGAAATTTAGCTGAACTGTGAAAAATGATCTTCGTTCAGACCATAAGCAGTTGAGATGTTGCTTTGTTAAATTTAAGTTTTGTTTTGAGACTTTAGATCATTGCTAGGTCATAAATATTGTATCTACGTTAAGTTGCTTACAACCCCTGAACCAATCTCTGAATGTGAATTACTGGCTTCATTGGCATAATTTTGCGTGCAATTCATCCTTTCCTTGATCCTTATTATATTATACCAAGGCTTTGGAGATATTTTCAAGGAATGTATTGAGACTCACCGTGAAGTTAAATGCTCCTTAAAATTTGTAAAGCCTAATGAAATAACCTTTTTTCCTTGAGGTGCAAAATTGTTGCATGCCTCACGTGTCAAGACTTGTTGATGCAGAACAGTGTAGGATAAAACGAAAAAGAATAAAAAATAAAAAGAATATTGAACATCATTGTTATTGGAGAATGCAGGACAACTAATGGAAGAAATTGAGGCAGCAGTTTTCTTTTTCCTTTTTTCCCCTGCAAAAATCTGCTTATAGTCACATGAAATATTTAGTGAACTACATTTTATACTGTGGAGTAACTTGATATGTTTCTGATTTTTCTCTGTATATCTTTTTTGGGAAAGATAGTGCCTTTTTTTACCTCTTTAAGTAAGGTTTATTAATTTACAGGGTGAATGTCTTAACGTTAGAGAATAAATGTTTGATTTCTTACCAAACTCAACAAATATATATATATATATATATATACACACTAGATCTTGGAATTTTCCTAATCATCTCTATAAAACTGAAATTTTTTTGAGGATAAGAAAATTTTGAGCATACAAGAGTTAATTTATTTTCTTAATATGCACTTTACATGAATAATTGGCTTCCATAAGTTATACCAGTTTATAGGTAATGTGACGAACAATGTCAGAAATGCATTTTTCTGATTGGCTTTATTTAGTTCTCTATCTGAGAAGCATATTCTTCTGGTCTTGGGGTGTCATGTCTAGGGCGAATACAGTAACATACGTCCACAGTCCTCAGTGCGTTCTTCAATGTGGTGCTGCGATTTTATGAAATATTCTTGGGATCACTATTGAACGAAAGAAATTGTAATATTAAATTATTTATTTGAAGGGTACAATTTTTTTTTTTATTTTACCTATATTCTTTTGCTCTTGCGGGTGTCAACTTTGCTGCTCGGGCTGGCTTAGTTGAAGAGGAATTGGGACATTTGAGTCCTCTCCAATGTCTAAACCACATGGAATGAAGGCATTAACACTTGTATTTACATCCCTTGTTCCATAAACCTGGGAGATGAAGTGTTATTTTTCAAGCTCATTGAGGTTAGTTTTACACTAACGTTATTACTCCTTATCTCAAAATTTAGGAAATTTAAGTTAATGTAAAAGAAACTAAAAATGTCTGTGTATACGTGTATTTGTTATTATATATATAATTTTTAATGTCCGTGTATATAATATATATATATATATATATATGTATATGTATGTATGCATATATGTGTATGTGCATGTATGTATGTAGCTATGCATATGTATATGAAATTGTTGTTATATTAAGAGAGTTTAAGGCTGTAGAATTATAAAAATTTGGTTCTGGCCTGGAATTGAAACTTTGGAATTCAACCACTTGGAAGTACAATTCAAATCCAACTAAGCTTAGTTAAGAAAACCAAACGATAGATTTAAAATCGAATATTGTAATTCCAAATCCGTGCATCCAACGCACTGTTTAGTGGATATTATTTTGTATAAATTTTTCATGGTCTGCCACCTTAGTTATGGAAACCCTTAGCAAGATGTTATTGAAAGATATTGACGCCGGGCAGAATAGTGATTATTTTGCAGGCTAGTCGAACAGATAGTTCACAGGGAGTAACACAAGAAAAACCCTAAAACAATACAGAGAAACTACTCTGATGCTTTATTTTAATTTATTCCAAAAATATAATTATAATATTACGAAACCCTAAGATCTTATTTATAAGGTCGAAACAAAATAGGAAAATAAAATTAAGACTGAAATTAAAATAACTAAAATAAAAAGTTTCCTAAAAACTAAAATCTGCCAATTTGAAGGTCTAAACTTCGTTTTTTGGCTTAAAAACGATAAGGCATAGTATTAAATACTAATTTTTTCCCAAAAGCTCGTTTCCAATCCGACTAGGGTCTTCGGGGCCCAATCCGAGCCTATGGCCCGCTAAACGATGTAAACCGGTTTAGTTAACCCACTTGCCATCTGACAACTCAGCATCATCTGACTCGGATCCTCCTGCATCAGTCGCCCCAGGTTGGAAAGAACTTGTCCTCAAGTTCACAATCTCCACATCGGAATCCCCAAAACAAGGACTCAAGTATTTCACATTAAAGACCTCAGGCGGCAACCCAGGAGGAAGATCCTCTAGTATCAGGTCAGAAAACTCTGCTAACAGCGGCAAATCCACTCTGAAACCGAGATCTCCATAACGATCCTCCCGACCACGGCGTTCCCCGAATCGAGTAGATTGTAATACGGGTTTTCGAAACTAGAATTGGAATCGTGATCTTTCATCTCACAATCACCGAAATTCTGCGCCGTTAGACGCTGGGTTAACTTTGCAACCTGCCGCTTTAAATCTTCAATCATCGCATCCTGAACGTTTCGATCATGGCATGGGGCTTCCTCGTTGGGAACCTGCCCGCGACGACCACGACCACGATCACCAGCCATGGAAACTGATGAAATCTCACCCCAAGAAGATGCTGAAGCTCTGATACCACCTGACGCCGAGCAGAATAGCGATTATTCTGCAGGCTAGTCGAACAGATAGTTCACAGGGAGTAACACAAGAAAAACCCTAAAACAATACAGAGAAACTACTCTGATGCTTTATTTTAATTTATTCCAAAAATATAATTATAATATTACGAAACCCTAAGACCTTATTTATATGGTCGAAACAAAATAAGAAAATAAAATTAAGACTGAAATTAAAATAACTAAAATAAAAAGTTTCCTAAAAACTAAAATCTGCCAATTTGAAGGTCTAAACTTCGTTTTTTGGCTTAAAAACGATAAGGCTTAGTATAAAATACTAAGATTTTCCCGAAAGCTCGTTTCTAATCCGATTAGGGTCTTCGGGGCCCAATCTGTGCCCATGGCCCACTAAACGATGTAAACCGGTTTAGGTAGCCCACTTGCCATCTGACAACTTAGCATCATCTTACTCGGATCCTCCTACATCAGATATTGATATGGGATTGTTAAGTTATTTTAAAGTGGGAAAGAATGGTGGTAGGTGAATATATCTCACCTTCTATTTGCCGATGATACGATTGTCTTTCGTGGGATGGAAGCCTCTCAAATATTGCACTTACGGTGTATTCTTCTTTGCTTTGAAGTGGTGTCAGGTCTCAAGGTTAATCTTGGTAAAAGTGATTTAATTCCTCTTGATGAAAATTGTAACAGTCGCTTCCTTGCTAGATTATTGGGGTGTAAGGAGGGATCTCTTCCTTCTACTTATCTTGGTTTTTCCCTTGGAGCTAGGTTCAAAAACAAAAGTATTTGGAATCCAATTGTTGAAAAGTTTGAGAAAAGATTAGTTGGGTGGAAGAATCACTATATTTGGAAAGGAGGTAGATTCATACTTATCAAAAACATTATATCTAGTCTTCCCATCTACTATATGTCTCTAGTCCCTATTCCTAGTTCGGTGGCTAGAAGGTTAGATAGTATTCAAAAGAGATTTCTTTGGGGCAACTCGGAAGAGAATTTTAAGTTCCATTTGGTTAAATGGGATGTGGTTAAGAAACCTTTAGGGAGAGGGGGTCTTGGTATTAAGTCCATATTTTTGCTCATTAAGGCTCTTCTTGGTAAATGGCTTTGGAAATTTATTATTGAAAAAGATCACTTGTGAAGAAAAGTAGTGGAGGCCAAGTTTGTGATGGAAAGTGATGATTGGATGTCTAAAGCGCCTCAGGATGCCTATGAAGTGGATCTGTGGAAGTAGATCTGTGGAAGTGGATTAGGAGTGGGTAGGAAGACGTTCAGCTTTTTGTTGAAGTATCGGTGAGTAATGGAGCAAGGACTCCTCTTTGGTATGATTCTTGGTGTGGGAATACTCCGTTGAAGGATAAAATTTCAAACATGTTTAGCATTGTGAGAGATAAGGAAGCGTGGATTTACTCTTGTTATTCTTTGACTAATGAAGGTGTTTCTTGGGTTGTCCCACTTATTCCTAATGTTCATGATTGGGAAGTTGAGGAGGTTGCATTGTTCTTGGACTCTTTATATAGTTCTTGAATCAATGTGGAGAGAGAGGATGTAATGAGATGGGCCTAGTTCGGATAAAGGTTTTAAGGTGAAAGATTTTTACAAGATTCTCGTTGATAGAACCCTTGTAAATGATTATTTTAAGTTCCCTTGGAAAGCAATTTGATGCACCCGGGCTCCCAAGAAAAGAAGTTTTTTTTTTTTTTTTTAGGAGGCCTATTGAGATATAATTCTTACTATTAACAATCTTCAAATGAGAGGGAAGGTTTTTGTTAATAGATGCTTTATTTGTAAGGAATGTGCTGAATCCGTGTTTCATCTTTTAGTGGAGTGCTCTCTAGCTAGGAGTTTATGGGAGATGGTGTATAGAGTTGTAAGAATTTCTTGGGTGGTTGCGGGTTCGGTAAGAAACGAAATTTGGGCTTGGAGTGGTTTGAAGGCTCAAAAGGATGTCAAGATGGCTTTAGATTAACTTCTATTTTTTATTTGGTGGATTGTTTGGAGAGAGAAGAAACGGAGGGCTTTTGATGGTATTGAAAGGCCTTTTGCAAATATTAGGGATAGTTGGTTGAATACTCTTAATTTTTGGTTTAAAATAAATTTCTTTGCAAATATCGATGATCTTCTAGATTTTGTAGAGCTTTTTAATTGTAATTAGTCTTTAGCTTTGAGTTGCACCCTCTTGATGCTTTTTTAATAAAAAAAAATTACTTATAAAAACAAATTTCACGGTCTGTCTAAAGTTTGTGCGAGTAACTAAAGCAGGATACCTTCTTGTACAATTCCATATTTTCTTGGCGAATGTGTTTTACCTTCTTGTACAGTTCCACATTTTCCTGATTAATGAAGTTTCCCTACAAATTAAGCAACAAAGAGTAAATATTATAACTAATCTAATACTTGAAAACTATGGAAAAGAACTGATAATGACCTTTCGGCTAAGCTCTTGTATTTCATCTGTCAACATTTGTTCCTGCAGAAGTTAAAATGAATGTTAAGTGTCATCTGTATGCCTCAAATGGGCTGCCATGACATTATCATTTGAGTAGCATATGGATAGTAGGAATTTCTTACCTTTTTCATGCGAACACCCCGCAAATTCATCTTTAGTTGATTCTCTAGATTCTGAAGGTCTTTGACACTCAAACCATATAGTTGTTCTCCCATCAGTTGCCTGCCTTATCAGAATATGTGTAAGTTAACAACTAGGTCTTAGATGTATGTCCCTGTATTTTATATCTATCTATGTTTCATTATAGTTACATATAAGACGTGATTTCTTGTCATTGAGTGCATTGGATTGACTGCTTAATAGTCTTGGTATCCGAATGGTGTTTAGTTTATGAAACTTGATTTACCTATAAAAAAAAAAAGGGCTTGTGAAACTTGATTTAGAGATTCTTTATAGAGCACATAATGAAAATCTATCTTGCATAATTATTGATTATTAGGAGCTCATTAAAAATGGGCTTTAAATGTATTATTATTTTCACTGTTTCCAGGGGCTGTTTAATGCAGATCGAAAAGAATAGCAATTATTTCTTATTTTGGGATTTATGAATTATTCGTTGAATTACCTTATAGTTATAATATTCTTGAAAAATAAGTAATAGTATTTTAGGGAATTTAGGTAATTAAAAATTTATTAGGATTTAATTTACTTTCTCTTATTTATGTTATTTTTGGTGCCTATATAAAAGCAGATTTAATAGGGTTTTAGGTAGACATTGATTATCCTTTTATAGAAGGTAGACATTAATTATTGAATAAAGTTTGATATTTGTCTCATTATCTCTCTTTGTCCTAATTCTTCACCTTTACCTCCTATTTTGCTCTGATTTATCTTCCACTCTGTTGTTCTACTCCCCTATCTCTATTACTCTTCTTCTTGATCCCCTTATATCTTTTCTCTTGGTTACTTGTTCCACATCACTGTTTCTAGTCTACTGTTTTGGTCCAAGTGAGCTGTTGTGAGATGGGACAATGGGGTATGGACGGTAGTTTGTGTACCCCTTTCATTTGCCTGAAACTGGTTATAATTCTAGCCAACCTCTTTGTCTTGAGCTGCTTTGATTAAGACAAGATAGGTGTGTAAGGCGTCTGAAATCCAGGTCTGCCTCTACGTGGATAGGCCACTTATTATGCTCGTTTGACTAGAGTCACTGGACACCGTCCTTTTTCAAGAGCTTGTACATGTGGAGCTTGGTTGCGCTTTGAAGTGTAGGGTTTGTGGCTCAATCTCCAGCATAATTATTGAAGAATCCACCTTTCGGTGGAAAAGAAAATAGTAGCCATGAAAGGTCAATCCATCTTTCGGTGGAAAAGAAATGAGCCCATGTGATGGGTCTTTGTTTTATTCCTCTCTATCATTCTCTTGTTTATGCATAAATAGAGAGAGCAGTTGAGTTATCAAATACTCAGAAGAGAGCATAGTGAGTAAGCCATTAGAGTGAGGCGTAGTTTGCTTTCTAGTGTCAGAGTTCTTTTTGTAATTCCTCCTCAATATACAAAAATCAACTGTTTCTGCCCGGGGATGTAGGCAAATTGCCGAACTTCGTAAATTATTGTGTTTGTGTGTGTTTGGGGTATGTTAGATTACTCATGGGCATAACATGAAGGACATGAGCCATTGCCTTCATTGCTCTCACCCATGTTAGCTCAATGTAAATTTTTAACTAGTGTTTCTTGACAAATTGTGAACTTTAGTTCCCTATGTGCAGAATATTTGTTGATTCCAGTTATAGGCTCGACTTAAATAGATCTCCTAATGTTCATAAAGACCTTACTATAGATTTCTAACAAACCGTTGTGGAGCAAGGGCATGGCAAGCTTTCAAGTTCAAGAGGAGGAGAAAAAGAATATATATTTGTTTAAGTGCGTAGTCTTATATCTGATGTTGTGATTTAGGGGTACATTGATGATGTCATAGCTCATGCTAGTGATTTTTCTACAAGGTTCGATTCAACTATATGACAGAACTTGCATTTTGGAAGTTAAGTTTATGGATTATAAGCATAGCATATCTTCTACGTTAGCAACTAGATATGGTGACTTTTAAGTGATTAGGAGACAACCAAACATAATATGCTTATCTTATGTTTCCTCCTTATTGTTTTGGGATTGGTTAAATTCCATATGCTGCAAGAATAGTCATTTCCACTTTAAATCATTTTGTGCATCAAATTTGACTTTCTTTTTAGATTTTAAATTTCGAATTTAAAAAAAAAAAAAGTGACTTATTTGAGACGTATACCAAATTTATTGGAATAAAACCTAATCTTGCGAGCAGTCATTTACTCTAAAGTTACTTCTAGATATCATTGGTCGAACCAATGACTACTTGGATTTTGAGAGAGAAAAGTAATTGCATCATCTTTTAAGACGTAGCATTTACCGACTTAAAAGTCTGTTTTGTTGTTGCGCCATTAATATTTAAAGATACTGAGAAGGTTGTTACCATGCTTATTTTGATAGGAATTTGTTAACAGGAGGAGACCTTATTCAAGAAAATTTCCCCTCTTTATCCTGTTGTTATAGATTCTGAGGCTGCACGGACTGCCCGAGATTCTCTTGACTTGGCATTTCACATGTCAAACATTCTTGACACGAGCCTAGATTGTCATACCTGATCAGTCCTCATTGCACTCTGTAACCTAGATCTGAACCCTGAGGCTTTGGCTGCCGTTGTCAAGGAGCTCTGAAGAGAGAACTCATCCTCCTTGCCTTGAGCAGGTTTGTGCATGGTATTCTCTGCTAATTCCCAAACTGAGACAGAATGAACTTAAGCAACCATTGTTGCAAGCATCTGTTGAAGATAAACCCAAACCCATTACAAAGCCCAATCTAGTTTTCATTTCAGCCCAAGGAAAATAAAAGCCCAATCCATTTTATCTAAACCCAAAACAATGGAAGCTTCTCAACAAATGTGGAAGGAAGAATTTTTAGGAGAAAAGTGTAGAAAGTTATCAACAAATGTAGAAAATAGATTTTTTAGGAGAAGTGTGTAGAATGTGATAATAATGTGTGGTTAGGATTATTTCTCAATTTAATATTTGTATGGTGTAGATTGCATGGTGAGGACTATAAATACCCCCTTGCATTTGGGAAAGGCATCCTCCAAAAAATAAGTCTTTGTATCCTTACCTTGAGTGTGATGTCTTGAGTGTTTGAATTGTAAGCTTTCTATTGAGTGTTTATTTGTATTTCTCTTCAAATTGTGAGTGGTTTTTGAAGAGTATTGTAGTGTATTTTATTGTGGGTATAATACAAGTAATTTGTTTACATGTTTGGGTCCAATATTAGTAAATTTAGAGTTGTGTACTCTAAATTTTACTCAACAATTGGTATCAGAGCGTGACGGTCAGGGATCGTTCTTGGGTGAGCTATCTTGAGCCATGAGGTGTTTGGTACTCTGCAAGTTTGTTAGTCAAGCTTGTTCGGTATAGTCGAAGTCTTGCCAGTACGATGGGTGACCTTCAAGTAGTTGGAGGAATCAAGAAACTAAAAAGACAAAAACTACAACATGTGGGCAACATCTATGGAGTCTTACCTACAAGGTCAGGAGCTTTAGGAGGTTGTCGGTGGTGGGGAAGTTACACAACCGGCGGCAGAAAAAGCCAGTGGCATCTTGCGAAATTGGAAAATTAAAGCAGGCAAAGCGATGTTTGCTTTAAAGACTATAATTGAAGAAGAAATGTTAGAGAACCTCTGGGATGCCAAAACACCGAAGGAAGCATGGGACACTTTTGTTACACTCTTTTCAAAGAAGAATGATACAAGACTGCAACTTCTCGAGAACGAGCTGCTATCAATGGCGAAACACGACATGACGATTGCTCAGTACTTTCACAAGGTGAAGTCGATATGCCACGAAATTTCAGAGTTAGATCCCACACCTCCTATTAGGGAAACCAAGATAAAGAGAATAATTATCCATGGTTTGAGACCCAAATACTGAGGCTTCGTTGTTGATGTACAGGGATGGCCAACACAACCATCGCTATTGCTAAGCAAATGGGAGAAGTCTCGCTGAAGGGTGAGGAGGAAGAGCTCTATACCAGCAAAAACATAGGCACTTTCAAGCAACAAACTAGTAGTGGATCTAAAAAGGATGGTGACAAGGTGAAAAGTCATCAAGGAAATGGAGGCTCTCGTCTAGGGGCAAGTGTTACAACTGCGAGAAGATGGGCCACATGGTGAAAGATTGTTGGACCAAGAACTAGACGACTGAGAGTAATGCCGCTACTTCCAATTCTAAGGAGAATATCGAAGATGGTTGGGATGTCGAAGCGTCATTCACTACAGAGGAAGAAGAATTAGCTCTCATGGTAACAACACTGGAGCAGATTGATTACAAGAATAACTGGATCGTAGACACGGGATGCTCAAATCATATGACAGGTTATAAACAGAAGTTACAAAACTTGTCTAAGTATAAGGGAAGTCGTGTGGTGATGACAACCGACAACTCATGGTTACCGATAGCTCACATCGGTAAGACGATAGTTGTGCCTCGATATAATTCTAACCATGTGCCACTTCAAGATGTTTATCATATCCCAAGAATGAAGAAAAATTTGCTATCTGTGGTTCAATTGACATCATCAAGGCACTATATCTTGTTTGGTCCCTAAGATGTGAAGGTGTATCGTGACCTCAAAATCTCAGAAAAAACAACAATGGATGGGCGATGATTGGAGTTAGTCTACGTGATGTCAGCAGAGTCTGCATATGTAGACAAGACAGGAAAGAATGAGATAGCAGATCTATGGCACATGCGGTTAGGTCACGTTAGCTATTCCAAGCTAAGTGTGATGGTGAAGAAGTCGATGCTTAAGGGGCTTTCTCAACTTGACATGCGAACAGACACGGTCTGTGCGGGATGCTAGTATGGTAAAGCACACCAATTGACATACGAGGAATTTAAGTTTAAAGCAAAGGAACTGTTAGAGTTAGTTCACTCTGATGTGTTCGGGCCCGTTAAGCAACCATCAATTAGCAGGATGCGGTACATGGTGACATTCATTGATGACTTCTCCAGGTAAGTGCGGGTTTTATTTATGAAAGAAAAATTTGACACATTCTCAAAGTTTAAAGAGTTTAGAGAGTCAATTGAAGGAGAAGTTGGAAAGAAGACCCGTTGGTTGTGCACAGACAACGAGGAAGAATATAGCTAAAGCAAGTTCTCTCGATACCTATGGAAATACCAAATACGTCATTAGTACACTTGTGCCAACACACCGCAACAAAATGGTGTAGCTGAGAGAAAGAACCGTCATCTTGCAAAAATTTGTTGAAGTATGCTACATGCAAAGAACGTACCAGGAAGGTTTTGGGCTGAAGCAATGAGGACTACAACCTTTGTGATCAACAGACTTTCTCAACCGAGGTTAGGATTTGTTTCAACCTTTGAGAAACAATGGAACATGAAACCTACAGTTAGCTACTTTCGAGTATTTGGCTGTGTATGTTATGTATTTGTTCGTAATCATTTACGGAGCAAGTTTGACAAGAAAGATGTTAGATGTATCTTTGTGGGATACGACAGCCAAAGAAAGAGGTGGAAATGTTGCGATCCAACGTGGAAGGTGCTACACTTCACGAGATGTGGTGTTCGATGAAGCATCTTCTTGGTGGTCCTTAGAAAATGAGGTGTTGCTAGACTCGAGAGAATTTGGAGACAAGTTGCAACAAAAGATGAGGGAGCATACTATTCAACTTCAACCAAGTTCAGATGAATCAAGAGATCCAAACGGCGATGATATCGAACAAAGAGTAACTCAGAATCCTTGGCAAACTGGTGTGTATCAACAACCAGATGAAGAAGGTGGGCCTAGTGAAACGGAAGAATCAACTCCACAATCTGAACTCCGAAGGTCAACAAGAACACGAAGGCCAAATCCTAAATACGCTAATGCAACCATAGTTGAAGAAGCAACTGTAACATAACCTGGGACATTCGAAGAAGCATCACAGAGTTCTGAGTGGATGACAGCTATGAATGAAGAGATCAATGCACTTAAACAAAATCGGACTTGGGATCTGGTGCCAAAGCTAAGAGATGTGAAACCCATATCCTGCACGTGGGTTTACAAGATAAAACGCCGTCCAGATGGGTCGATCGAGAGGTATAAGGCTTGATTGGTAGCTCGTGGTTTCTCTCAACAGTACGGACTAGACTATGATGAAACGTTTAGTCCAGTGGCAAAACTTACAATTGTACTAGTTCTACTTGCACTTGCAGCCAACAAGGATTGGAATTTGTGGCAAATGGATGTGAAGAATGCTTTTCTTCATGGAGAGCTGGATCAGGAGATCCACATGATCTAATCAATGGGCTTTCAGAGCCAAGATCATCCTGAATATGCGTGTTAGTCGCGGAAAGCACTCTACGGATTGAAACAAGCACCCAGGGTGTGGTATGGTAAGATTGTTGAATTTCTGATACAAAGTGGTTATTCAGTAACACATGCAGATTCTAGCTTGTTTGTCAAAGACAATGGACGAAAGCTATCTATGGTGCTAGTATACGTGGATGATTTAATCATAACCGGTGATGATGAGGCAGAAATTCTTTGGACAAAGGAGAATTTATCAGTTCGTTTCTAGATAAAGGAACTTGGGCAGCTCAAGCACTTCCTTGGTCTAGAGGTTGATCGCACACAAGAAGGAATATTTCTCTGTCAGTAAAAATATTCCAAAGATTTGTTGAAGAAGTTCAGAATACTCGAATGCAAACCGAGTTCGACGCCAATGGAACCAAATGCCAAGATGTGTGCACATGAAGGCAAAGACTTGGAAGATGCAACGATGTATCGACAATTGGTAGGTAGTCTGATCTACTTAACCTTGACTCAACTTGACATTTCTTATGCAGTTGGTGTGATGAGTCGGTACATGCAAAATCCAAAAAAGCCTCATTTGGAAGCAGTTCGACGAATACTAATATATGTGAATAGTACAATTGCCTATGGTCATTTGTACTAGAAAGGTGAAGACTACAAGTTAGTTGGTTATTGTGATGCTGAATATGCAGGAGATCATGACACCAGGAGATCAACAACTGGGTATGTGTTTAAGCTTGGTTCCGGAACGATTTCTTGGTGTAGCAAGAGACAACTGACGATATCATTGTCAACTACCGAAGCTGAGTATCGAGCAGCAGCAATGGTAGCTCAAGAGAGTACATGGTTGATACGGTTGATGAATAATCTACATCAACTAGTAGATTATGCAGTTTCATTGTATTGTGACAACCAGTCGGCAATTCGTTTAGCGGAGAATCCGGTCTTTCATGCAAGAACTAAGCATGTTGAAGTGCACTATCATTTTATCAGAGAAAAGTTTATGCAAAGAAGAAATTGAGATGAGGCAAATTAAGACAGATGGTCAAGTTGTTGACTTGTTCACAAAAGGCTTGAGCACCGGCAAGTTTGAAATGTTTCGTCGTCATCTCGGCACAGTACAAAGAGTGAAAGCTGGTGTTGAGGGGGAGTGTTGAAGATCAACCCCAGCCCATTACGAAGCCCAATCTATTTTTCATTTCAGCCTAAGGAAAATGAAAGCCCATATCCATTTTATCTAAACCCAAGACAATGGAAGCTTCTCAACAAATGTGGAAGGAAGAAATTTTTAGGAGAAAAGTGTAGAAGGTTATCAACAAATGTAGAAAATAGATTTTTTATAAAAAGTGTGTAGAATGTGGTAATAATGTGTGGCTAGGATTATTTCTCAATTTAATATTAGTATGGTGTAGATTGCATGGTGAGGACTGTAAATACCCCCCTTGGATTAAGGAAAGACATCGTCCAAAAATTAAGTCTTTGTATCCTTAGCTTGAGTGTGGTGTCTTGAGTGTTTGAGTTGTGAACTTTCTATTAAGTGTTTATTTGTATTTCTCTTCAAATTGTGAGTGGTGTTTGAACAATGTTATAGTGTATTTTATTGTGGATATGATACAAGTAAATTGTTTACTTGTTTTGGTCCAATATTACTAAATATAGAGTTGTGTACTCTAAATTTTACTCAACAGCATCTCCATGTAGTTTTTACTACATCATGTGTTAGCATCATCAGACTAGTCTATTTATGTACCTGTATCCTCGTGTAAGATTCATATATCAGTCTCTATAAGTATTCCTCTCATTTCTCCTTCAAATTCTCTATCTAGGCTTGTTCAATTCGCTTTGTTCTGATCTGTTCTTTTGTAGTTTGTCAATGCGTTGCTGCACTGTTGCTTTCATTGGAGCTGGGTTTATTTTATAACATTTGTTTTCAACAGCTTCTCTTCAGGGGGGACTTAAAATGGTTAGCAAATTATGAGGGAAGAAACAGCTAGAAGTTTTAGAACTAAAAACATAAAGATAATATGTTTTGAGCATATCCAGTACTTGCAACTTATCAATATCCTCCCCTACCCAAGGAAAAAGTTAAAAGGCCTATCAGGTGCTTGCAATTTATTAAACAAATTTTCAACACTTTGTGCTAAACGTTGAACGTCAAACCATGATGGTCTGACACATGGATGAATCACATGGTGCCAGTGGCAGCCTAGAGCAAGGTTGTTGGTCACTTGGCCATAATCGTTTCCTTTTGTTTTCCTTGTTAGAATGTGAATTAGTGCTTTCTAGTAATATAGCAGTATCTTACTATATTTTCTCTTTTTACTGTCCTATTTTTTTTTTTTTTTAATTTTTTGTTGTATCTGCATAACTGATACAATCTCTGCATATGGATGTTTAAAAGTACTGTACAAAGCCTATTACCACATAGCTAAATTTTGTATAGTATCAATTAATAAACTCTATTACTTCAAGGCTAATAGCCTTTCTTGCAAAATAATGTAATTCTAAGTTAAAGGAAAATGATTGTACCGATAGTTTTCTTGCAAGTTTTGCAGCTCTTGCCTTAGGATTTCAGCCTCTCTTTGCCAAAACTAGTAAAGTAAAATAGAAGAAATTAGAGGTACACAGAATTTATAAGATATTTTAATCCCATTTTGACAAAATGAAAACAAAGTGCTTTAAATGATATATAATAAATGTAAAGTGATAGTACGACAAGCTTTCAAAATTTTTTAAGAAAAGTTACTAATTATTACAAATTCAGATGAGATTGCTTGACAAACAAGCGTAACTACTTGGTACATATTTTTTTTCCTTCCTGATAATAGCATATGAACTCTTCTTTCTATAATTAATTTGTTGCTACATGCTTGTTGACTATAACTCAATCATGGTAGCTCAGGTTTTCAGTTTTATTATGTGCTATTATTTAAGTCACAAACATAATATCTAATTTAAGTGGCATGCTTTTATTTTGAAGTGCTAGTGTATGGCATTGATGGAAAAATTTCACCTATTTTGAGCTCGGTTCGTTCGAGAGGCTCGGTTCGAAAAGTTCGGCGTAAAACTCGATTAAATCGAACTCGAGCTGTGATTTTAACTCGGTTAGATTATTGAGTTGAGCTCAAGCAATGTCAAACTTGGCTCGTTACCCAGCTCAGTTTAATTAATAACTTAAATAAATATTATATATATACTATATTTATTTTATATATATTATAAAAAACATATATATTTATTTATTTTATTTCAAAAATATAAATACCAAATTTATTTATATTATTTCGAAAAGCTCTGCTCAAGTTCGAGCTAGCTCGAGTCAATGAATCGAGCTAGCTCGAGTCAATGAATCGAGCTACCCGTTTGCCGAACTCGAGCCTGAATTTCACCTTACAATTCGAGCTCGAGTTCAGTTTTCTTAACTCGGGCTCAACTCGAAGCTCAGCTGAAATAAGTTTTTTTCTCCTGAGCTAAGCTCGAGCATCCCTCAACTTGAGCTCGATTCGGCTCGAATCCACCCTTAATAGGAATGTTATGCTCCAATAAAGACCATTGAAATTTGAAGTTATATTTATGCTGGATGCACTTGTTTGAAGAATTAAATGCTGATTATTAAGCTATTGATGTATATGCTGCTAGGTGTTTTGTTTTGATGATGTAACTGCTAGATGTATCTGCTGTTGTCTTCCATAATTGGAGCTAAACTAAACAAGACTTTGTACTATATAGGTGCTAATTAATGTTTTCTAGCTATCATATTGCTACACTGCTGTCCTTATGTTTTTATGCAAGCTATGGTCTTTGTTGACTCTTTTTAAGTTCTTTGGGGATTTTGAAGTGGTTTAGGGAGTTTGTATTGTCTCTTGTGATGGCTGTTTCGAATTTCACATTGTTGGTGGATGATATATATTCCATACCTTGTGTGTGGGGGTTTCGTATTCAGTGTTGGTGTATAGTCATATGCACACATGCCCATGGATAACTTTGGTTATTCTAATGAAACCTTCATCATTTTGGTAAAACTGTTTTATGGCAACGTGCCTAATTTTATGGCAAAAGCTGAAAGGGCCTTAAGGCAAGTCCTTAACTGCATGCTATTGACGGAAATTAAATTTGCATACAGTTCTAACTTTATAGTATTGATATGTATTGTTCTGCTCATAGTATATTTACCTAACCTTGAATGATACGGTGCAAGTTTATTCTCTTACTGTTTTGGAAGGAGGATATATATTATAGCCCTTTTGGGATGTGATACCAACAGGAGTCATGTTGTTTATGTAAGTAAGATCCATTGCTCATCTCCACCGCTGGATAGTTATATAAATACTTCTGTGATGATTTTGGAGTTTCTCAAGAACTCTCCAATAAACATCTTGAATCTGAAGGTTTTTGGAAGGTACATAAACTAGATATGAGTAACAGTTAGTTTGGTCAATGGTTGTTTTTAGCGTCCGCTGTGCTGCGCTGCTTACTAAATTTTGTGCTGCTGTGGGAAATTTTGTTGTTTTGGTGTTCGGTTAACTATTCTAAAAGACTCAGAGACCAGCTAACCGATCATTTGTCATATTATGAAAAAAATGACAGCTGTGATGAGATAAAGATTCTAGAATACTACAGTTACGGTACAAAATTTGCAGAATGAAAACTGATCAGTGGTTACACACTACCTTGACTTCTGATGCTGGATTCAGCAATTGTTGTTGTTCCTCTTTCAGGCTGTTATATCGTTCAATAACTGATCTCATACTGGTAGAAGAAAATAGAATGATTAGATATTTGCACAATTATATCTGTTATATCTACATATTGAAAATGTATGTAAGATGACAGCATATTACACTAAGTTTTATGTTAATATATGCAATTTGTGATAAATCTTCTTCTTTCTCATTTTTGGGTGAATAAAGAATCATGGTAAATGATCTTTAACAGTGAACGTGACAAACATAGTAAGGATGATAAATCTCAATGCCAATAAATGAGGATAAAAAGGAGCCATTTATAGAATTTCTCAATTTTTTTAAGTATTTTGATAGATCTACTTGTAACATGGTTAGTCAAGTTCTAGTTACCACTAGTTATTGCAAATGAAGCTCAACAGTTGGCAGCTTAGTTCTGCATTGTCTGGCAACTCACTTCTGTGTTCTAGACATTATGCTGGGCCCGGTTTGAAGGTGAGATATTCTAAATTTTCCTATCCAGCTGTTTACCGCACTTTCATGTTAATACGGCCTAAAAACACTGGCCCAAACAAACACCAAGCCCAGCAGGCTTGTTCTAGCCCAAATGACCTCCAGACCCGGCTAAAACCTACGGCCCAAATAAGTTCGGGCCCCGGAAGGGTAATCCAGCCCAGCTGACCCGATGAACTTCTCCGGCCCGGAAAAGCAATCAGTATGTTCTTCGGCCCAGCAAAAATCCCCAAACCCGCGAGGAATGACCCAGCAGGCCCACACCAAGATCTCCCCTACCACCACCAGCCACCCTACAGGGGCTAGCCACTCCATAACCCCTAGCCCTGCAACCACCCTATAGCCGCAAGCCGCCCTATGGCCGCCAGCCACTCTACGGCCGCCCTACAGCGCCCCCTCTCCTGGGCTTGCAATCATACCCTCTCCACCGGCAGACAACTATAAATAGGCCAAGGTATGGACACAACAGACATGATTCAGATAGAGATTGACACACACACTTCACTTGAATTTTTAAAAGAGTCCTCGGTTCTTCTCTCGAACCCACGACTCCTCCCCTAAATATTTGCTAACTTAAGCATCGGAGCGCCTTCGAAGGTCTCCCCCTCCCCTCCTTTCGAGGACCTTCAGTTTGTTCTTGTCACTTGTGCAGGACCCAGGCCGAGTCCTCACCTAGGCCACGTCAGCACGTAAGGCCCAACCTGCACCAGCTCCTAAGCCACGTCAGCACCAATAGAAAACGGCATCAACACATGTTATTTAGAATTTTTGGAATTGTTAGTCTACTTTCAGTAAGTTGATGGCCAACTCATTTTTACTTATAGAACCTCACTAAGAAAACATGATCTTCTTCTCCATAATTGCATTATGCTTATTTCTGTGGTACTGTGGGAAGATTTCTGCTGTAAAGTTTTAATATTCACCATAATTGAATTATAAATTGCAAACAGCTTATAGTTTCATTAAATATATGAGATATGGACGACTTGTTCCTGTCATTTTGGATATAAAATATATGATATAATTCTTGCTTCACAATGCATCATGGAGGAAATTATGCACTTGGAACGTATGAGTACTAACATATTTCTCTACACTGACTATTTCGCTAAATTTAATTTGTGTATATCCAAAACACCCTCTAAGGGCCTTGCCCCAAGGTTCTGTTATTTTTTTCTTACAAACCTCGTCTATTCCTAATATATGTAAATAGTTCAAATTCCCTCTGTATTGAAGTAAATACTTACAGAAACTGCCTTAGTTCTAGGTTGAATAAAACTTGGTCTTTCCATTTACCCACACAACTCTGCATTCCATTTTGCTACAAATGTCTTCTGTTATTTCCCTGCTAGGCTTGCATGTGGGTTTTTGCCTTAGGAACTGACAATAGAATAGTAAAATTTTTAATATTGGTGCACCCTCCCATTTTTTCTTTCCTGGATTTGCTGACATGTTTGCCTTAACGTTGTGCAAGATTTTTTCAGTTGTTTTTAAATATTTATTTTTCTGGTGGATATCTTCTTATTTTATAATTATTGTTAATTTTTTTCCTTCGAATTGACTTACGAAATACTATAATTATTTTCCTCTAAGCCTATCTGTTGATTGTACAGGAAACATACACTAGAAGTGGGTGCTTGTGAAACGATTCACTTGCTTCTTTCTATATCAGTAGCTGTTTTGTTTTGAGATAGATGTATTTATTAATCTTCTCTATTTTTTGCGTGGTTGTGTTTTGAAGTTCTAGCTATTGACATATAAGGCATTTTTTGAATTTTTTGAAAACTTTTCTGGGCTTGACATCAATTTGTTACCAGAGGAAACTTGTCCGAATAAATGAGGATTTTCAGGACCACCTCCAGCACTATAAGACGACGATGGTGCTATACCGACACTCAGACCAGATCATGTGCTGCGCCTTCCCCCTGACTCTTGAAAAGGCGGCGAGCACTTGGTACTCGCGCTTAAAGCCAGGAACCATTGGTAATTTCAAAGAATTCAGTTATGCTTTCGCCTCTTACTTTCTCAGCAGCAAGGGGCCCAAGAAAACCTCGGAAAGCCTCTTCAACATTATCCAGCATAAGGGAGAAAGACTTCGGGCATACATCTCCCGGTTCAACACAGCAGCTTGGGAAATTCCAGATCTTGATCACAACGTCCAGGTGATGGCCTTCAAAAACGGATTGAGGTCAGGAATCTTTAGCTCCAAACTAACTCGGCGCCTGCCCCGAGACATGAACGAAATCCTGGCCCGAGCAGAAAAGTACATGCTAGCGGAGGACGATCAAGTCTTCAGAAGAGAAAGAGAGGGAGAAACCAAAAGAAAAAGGAAAGACCTTACCCCCCAGAAAGGAGTGGCCAAAAAGCCTCACCAAGAGGACAGGAATAGGCCCCACCCTCGGGTGGACAACTTCACTCCCCTCAACACTACTAGGACTGACGTCCTCATGCAGCTTCAAGACAAGTCTGTCCTACAGTGGCCACCCAAGAAGCCCCTTGGAGGAGACCCCAAGAAGTGGTGCCGGTTCCACCAAAGCCGTGGCCACGATACAGAGGAGAGCCACGACTTGAAGGAACAGATTGAGAATCTCATCAACCGAGGGCACCTGAAGGAGTTCACTGGGCCTCGAAGGCGTGAAACCCCCGTGCCACCAAGGAGAGATGATAGACGCCCTTATCAGCCCTGGCAAGAGAGGCCGAATCCTCGAAGAGATGCCAGGGCAGAGCAGGAGAGGGCCCCCCAGAAGAAGCCGGAAGTGGCCGCGACCACCCGAATCATCAAAACGATTTGCGGAGGGCCGGCCCGCAGGAGGTAATTCAGGGCAGAGTGGCAAAGCGTATGCCAGGGCCGTGGCCTCAGTCAGCGGCCCCCACAAGAAAAGAAAAATGGAGCCGGTGATCTCCTTCACGGAAGATGACCTAGAGGACATCCAGACTCCTCATGATGACGTTGTAGTAGTCTCACTCTTAGTTGCCAACTGCGAGATACAGCGGGTCCTGATCAATAATGGGAGCTCCGTTGACATACTGTTTCATGATGCCTACCAACGCATCGAACTGAAGGAGGGACATCTAGAGCCTGCCCCTGCCCCCCTCTACGGCTTTGAGGGATCCCCAGTCTTCCCAGAAGGAAGCATAGTCCTCCCGGTAACCGCCGAGACAGTGCCAAGAACAGCTACTGTACGGGCCACGTTCCTTGTGGTAAAACAACCCTCCTCCTACAACATGATAATCGGACGGCCCCACCCTCAACAAACTAAAAGCCGTCGTCTCACCTATCACCTGAAGGTCAAGTTCCCCACTAGCAAAGGGGTAGGGGTGATAAAGGGGGATCAGAGAGTCTCTCGGTCCTGCTACCTGAGCGCTATCAGAGAAGGGAAAAAAACTGAGGCCCTACCACTTGAAGTTAAGGATCTGCGGGACGAGATGAAGACACCTAGAGGCTGAACCGCGGAGGAACTAACCACTGTCCTCCTAGGAGAAGATCCCACCCGGACCATACAAGTAGGAGCAAACCTCTCAAAGGAGGCCATAGAAGAACTCTTTCGCCTCCTCCGAAGGAACCAAGATCTGTTCGCCTAGTCAGCATCAGACATGCCAGGGGTCAACCTTGAAACCATTGAGCACCACCTGAACGTAGACCCTGAATACAAGCCAGTTATTCAGAAGAAGAGGTCCTTTGCCCCAGAGCATCAGGTGGCCATCAACATCGAGGTGGACAAGCTGCTGGAAGCCGGTTTCATTAAAGAAGCAAGGTACCCCGAGTGGGTATCTAATGTGGTAATGGTCAAGAAAGCCAGCGAAAAGTGGCGCATCTGCATTGATTTCACCAACTTAAACAAAGCTTGCCCCAAGGACAGCTTCCCTCTCCCCCAGATCCATCAAATGGTGGATGCCACCTCTGGGCATGAACTCCTCTCTTTCATGGACGCCTACTCTGGTTACAATCAGATCTTTATGCATGAGTCTGATCAAGAAAAGACTGCCTTCATCACTGAGCGAGGGTTATACTGCTACAGGGTAATGCCTTTTGGGTTGAAGAATGCTGGGGCAACCTACCAGAGGTTAGTGAACAAAATATTCAAAAGACAGATCGGGAGGAATATGGAAGTCTATGTGGACGACATGCTGGTCAAAAGCCCCGAGGCACGAAACCATCATTCCGATCTGGAAGAAGCCTGGAGTCCTGCGCAAGCATAATATGAGGTTGAATCCGTCCAAGTGTGCTTTTGGGGTAACCGAGGCAAGTTCTTAGGATTCATGGTCACTCAGAGAGGGATAGAGGTCAACATAGAGAAGATAGAAGCTATCCTCAACATGCCCCCCAAGTCAGTGAAAGAAGTCCAGCGACTCACTGGACGAATCGCAGCCCTGAGCCGTTTCATGTCTAAATCAGCAGAAAGGTGCCTCCTTTTCTTTCAGGCTATCAAAAAGGCGAAGAACTTCGCTTGGTCCGAGAGCTGCCAAGAGGCATTTGAAGACTTAAAGAAGTACCTAAGTTCGCCACCCTTTTTTAACCAAGCCACTCCCGAACGAAGAGCTCTTCCTTTACCTATCCGCCGGACTAAGCACTGTGGCCTATGTTCTGGCACGAGAAGAAGTAGGTATCCAAAAGCCCATCTACTATGTCAGCCAAATTCTCCATGAGGCTGAGACAAGGTACCATTCTATTGAAAAAATGGCCTACGCTCCTTTAATAGCCTCCCGAAAACTCCGGCCTTACTTTCAAGCGCATACTGTCATCCTTTTGATAGACCAACCCTTGAGGCAGGTCTTTCATAATCCGAGTGCTTCAGGAAGAATGGTAAAATGGGTAGTCAAGCTAGGAGAGTTTGATATCCGCTACCGACCCAGGCAATCTATCAAGGCCCAGGCCCTGGCCAACTTCATCGTGGAAACGACTTTGCCCATAATTCCGGACGAACCCAAAGCACATCTAAACAACGGTCCCCCTCTAGGATGGAGTCTCCATGTGGACGGATCCTCGAATTCACAGGGGAGCGGGGCAAGACTCATCCTCTACAGCCCTGAAGGCTTCACCATTGAATATGCGTTGAGGTTCGGATTCAAGGCCTCCAATAACGAAGCAGAATATGAAGCCCTTCTGGCCGGGCTGAGGTTAGCCAAGGCACTGGCAGCAGAAGCACTGGAGGTATTTAGCGACTCTCAGTTAGTGGTGAGCCAGGTGCAGGGAGAATTCAAGGCCAGGGGCGAGAAGCTCTCCCAATATCTCTGAAAAGTGAAGGAGTCGGTTACCATGTTCAAAACATTTCGGATAACTCAGATCCCCCGAGTCGAAAACTCTAAGGCAGATGCCCTTGCAAATTTGGCCTCCTCCCAACAACTGGTGCCTAGTCGAGCTGTCTATCAGGAAATTCTCTCTGCCCCAAGTATAGATGAAGCCCCGGTCCTGCCAGTAGAAGAGGGACCCTCGTGGATGGACCCAATCCTCAAGTATCTAAAAGATGGCACTATGCTGGAACCCAAGGACCAAGCCAGGAAGTTGATCTCCCGTGCCTCGCGTTACACCCTTATGGAAGGACAATTATACAAAAGGGGCCAAAAAATTTATCAATTCCTTTATGTAAGGTAAGCACCTGAGAGAAAAGTTTCTTTCTAATTTTTAGTTTGCTAAACAAGAGTTTTCTCTTTTTCCTCACTCAAAATTTTGAGTTATTGATCATTTTTTGGCCCTATATCTTTTTTAGAATGAGAGCTTTCATTTCTTTGAAAAATTAAAAGAAGGAACGAGAGAGATTTTTTTCCTGATTTTCTCGGCAACCAAACACTAGCTCTGTCACTAAGTTCCTTCCCAATCTCATCATTGTCATCATCTCTCCCCCCCCCCCCCCTCCTCTCTCTCTTTCTCTTCTATTTTTTTATTTCCTCTCCTCACGAAAGAATTCAACGAAACAAATGCACGGTTCCTAGAATTGCTAAAAGAAAGTTACTTTGAAAGTTCAACTTCAAATTTTTGCAGGTCAGTTCTTCTACTTTTAAGTTAATTATCCTTAGTTACCTAATTTTATTCTTTCTCATTCTTCGCATCATGCTGCTTATGCTCTCAGATTTTCTTTGTTCTATTTGCTATGAAATGAGGGCAATATGTATATGTGATGTATGTTGTAATAGCACTGTGGATTTTGTTTGTCTCTGCTTGGTTTCTAGGAAAGGGAAGGAAAAGAAAAATCTAATTTTTTGTCTCTAGAACAATTAAAATAAGGAAAATTCAACTCAATTTGGGCATATTATTTTATTATGCTTTAACTGAGTGAAGTTCTTGTGATCTTGTTTTGTTGCAATTTCTTTGGATCTATGCTTGAATCTCTAGATTTCTTTGGATTCTTGGTTGAGAAAACTATAGGAAAGAAATGTTTGGGAAGCAACAAAGTGAGAGAAAAAGAGGAAATCTAGTTTCTGCGATAAAAATTTCTGTGTTTGGTTTCCTAGAAAAATTATGAGAAAACTTAACTCTTTAATGCAAGCAAGGATTCTTAAAGGATAGAGAAAAATATTTTTTTTTTAATTTATTTTGTAGAATTTTAGTAAATAGATTCAAAGAGTGAAGCTGTTTGGTAACCAAGATTACAAAAGAATTTACCCTATTTAATTTCATAGTAACATATTTAACATTATAAATGGTGAAAAATATTAACATCAATCACCAGTATGACTAATCTCTGACTCAATCATAGTAGAACAATTAAAAGTAGTAGCTATAATTAATAATAATGAGTAGCAGTGGCTTGTAGCAAGGTCTGAAGCACTTGTTGAGATTTTAGACTGCTTGTTGTACTATTCTCTCGACTCAAAGCCCTTTAGAAGATGGTTTGGATTCTATCTCCTTGTGGATCTTTCACAACTAAATCAACTTGGGACTCGATGAGAGATAAAAAAATATAAAAAAAAAACTCCTTACCTCAATCCCCAAGCATAAATTTTCGATTGGGAACCAAAGTACGATTAAGAAATAGGGGGATTGTTACAAATGTAACTTGCTTTCAATATAATGGCATTTAGAGATGCATTAGTATACTTTCACAAAGGGATTGTTTCAAATTGATGTTGAATGTAGAATAGATGATGAATTTGATCTCAAAATTCATTTGGAATTTACTAAAACACCCTTGTGGTTCGCAACACTTTGTATTAACATTCTGAGGTTTAATTCGGTACTATGAACACCTTGTGGTTTGAACCGGGTAGTATTAATAACTTGAGATTTAATTTGATACTATTAACACCTTGTGGATTCTATAGTCAGTGTAATGTGTTAACTTTATTTACTCCAAATCAAAATGTTAAAAAAAATTACCCCCGATAGCTCATAATGCCCATTATTTCCTCTAATTTATTGTCTAGAAAACTAGTGTTAGTGTTACTTTCTTCCAACAACCACAATCGTTTGGGATATACAAATTTATAATTGTCTAGGTCTAATCAGTCCTTTTAGCTCCAATCGAGCAGAGCCTTAAGAAATTCCTTAAGTTTATTGAAATATTGGTTTAAAGTCGTTGTAACAAATTTGACAAGTATACAAGTTTGGATTTTAAACTCCAATTAATCTCTTATATTATAACATTTGTCTCACACATATTTAGCAATTATAATTTGTTTTTTGATTTAGGGTTCATTAACTCCTACTTAACGTGATTGGGGAAAATAAGGAAAAAGGTTGAGATTAACATTACATACTAACGGCAGAATCCACTAAGTATTACTAGTATAAGGTTTTAATACTATCTGGTCCAAACCATGTAAATAACCTACTCTTAATTTTTATTTCTTTCAAATGTAGGATAACTCACATGTGGATATCCTAACAAATCTCTCCCTCACGTGTGAGTTATATACCAAACTCCCCCTTGAATGGAACCACTGGTCATGTGATCAACAAGAGAAACCAAACCAATTAATCCAAAATGCAAGAACCACCGAGTCTTATCAAACAATGGATGCCAACACCTCAATCATTTCTCTGAATTCTCAATCTTCACACTAGATGAAATCTATGATACTTTTTTTTTATGATAGAGAAATCTATGAGATTTGCTGTATCTAGATTTGATGGCTTAAATCCAGTAAGGTGGGCATTTAAAGCTGAGTAATTTTTTAATTATCATGACACTCTAGATGATCGAACGATTATCATATCCTCTTTTCACATGGATAGGCCTACTCTCTCATGGTATCAATGGATGCATGGTAATGGCTTTATTCACAATTGGAAAGGATTCTTGGAGGCTTTGAAACTCATATTTAGGTCATTAATGTTTGAAGATTATAAGGGGGCATAATCAAAACTGATTCAAAATTCACGGTAGCAGAAAATCACTCGAAGTTCGGGATGTTGTCTAACAAAGTTTCTAGTTTACAAAGGATTTTCATGATCAGTTTTTCCATATATAGTCTTAAGCTTGAGTTGAGGAGTGAATTACTAGTCACTCAACCTACTTCATTAATCTAGGTTATAGGCATTAGCAAGTCTACATGTAGATGGGTATAATGAGACGAGGCAATTCTTCAAGATTCAATGGCTGAGATATTCATCTGCTTTTAGAATCTTGAAGCCACTAACTTTGGATCCATTCAAACCACAAACAACCCCAACAACTACCATTAGAAGATCGAATTCTATTGAGATATAGGCCAGATGGGAGAAGAAGTTGTGTTATAATTGTTATGAGAAATATAATCGAGGTCATAAATGTAAAAGAAAATTCTTCTTGATGGTTAGAGATGAGGAGGATGAAGATTGTGACAATATAAACAAGGGGATGATCAACTTGCAAATATTGAGGTTTTGCTATTAGAAGTTTGTATGCATGCCTTAGCTAGATAATTGAGTCCAAGAACAATCAGGTTCATTTAATTGGGGTTACCAATTTATGCAGTAAAACCATTTAAGGTGTATGTTGGCAAACATAGATTATTCGAGTTATACTAAGCAGTGTGTTGCAGTTACACTCAACTTACAAGTTTAAATCTTTATGGTGGATTTTTTTTATTCTTTATATACAAGGAGCTGACTTAGTATTAGGCATTTAATGGTTAGAACTCTTTGGGCTTGTTTTGACAAACTATAAGTCATTAAGTATGAATTTTTAATGGCAAGGAAAGCATATTCAGTTAGTAAGGGAATCTCAATTAAACCCTAAGCCATAGCACATGAAAACCTTAAAGAAAATGGCTAGTGGAGCTTGCATTGATTCTTTTGTTATCTGACAGCTTCTAAGGTCAATTTGTAGGAGACTACTACAACTACTACATTACCTAAGATTGTTAAGTCTTTATTGCAAGAGTTTGAGTTAATCTTCAAGGAACCTACTAACTTGCCACCTTCGAGAGAGTTTGACCATCAAATTCACTTAGTACCAGGTCCTCACCCTATTAATGTGAAGCTTTATAGATATCCACATTTTTAAAAAAAAAATTATTTTGAGAATTTGCTCACTAAAATGCTGCAGACTAGTATCATTGGACCAAGTCATAATATTTTTTTTCCCATGGGCTTTAGTTAAGAAAATTGATGGGTGCTGAAGGTTTTGCATTAATTATAAAGCCCTTAATCCAATCACAATAAAGGATAGATTCCCAACTCCCATCATTGATGAGCTATATGGAGCAACTTTGTTTTATAAGTTAGATATGAGAGTTGGCTATCATCAAATTAGAATGGATCTTGCTGATATTCACAAAACAACATTCTAAACACATAAAGGACACTATGAGTTTCCTAGAGATGCCTTTTAGCCTTATTAATACACTTTCCAAATTCTAATCTAACATGAATTAGGTTTTTCAGCCATACTTGAGAAAGTATGTTATTGTTTTTTATTTTTATTTTTTATAATGTACTCATTTATAGTTTCTCATTCACTAGTCATTTACAACATTGAGAACTGTGTAATGTTGTTTGGCTTCTAACCAATTATATGTTAAATTGAGAAAGTGCTTATTCTCTCGACACTCCATAGAGTATCTAAGCCATATAGTATTTATTGATGGTGTTAAACTAACTCTAATAAAATTGGGACAATGAATGAATAGTCAAATCCTAAGAATGTGAAACACTTGAAAGGATTCTTAGGAGTTAAATGGTACTATTGAAAGTTTGTACAAGGTTATGCAATTTTGGTTGCACCTTTGATCGGTCTACTTAAGAAAGAAGCTTATTATTGGAGCCAGAAGGCCATGATTGCCTTCAATAAGTTGAAACAAACAGCAATAGAAGTTCCAATCTTAGCTTTACCAGAATTTATAAAGCAATTTACGGTACAAATTGATGCTTCAAACGTGGGGATTGGAGTTGTGCTGAAACAACAAGGTCACCCTATTGCTTTTTGTGGTAAGAAGCTAATTCCTAGGATGTCTACAACATCAACCTACATCAAATAATTGTTTGTTATCACTAAATTTGTCCTCAAGTAGAGACAATACTTGTTAGGTAGGACATTCATCAACAAAACTTATCACGAAAGCCTAAATAACCTCATGAATCGAAACCCTAAAACAATATCACTAACTCAATAAATTATTAGAGTATCAATACACTATTATGTACAAGTTAAGGAAGGAAAATGAAGCATCTAATGCCTTGTCATTAATTCTTGAAATTCATTCAATGAGCTAAATTCTACAGGGAAAACAACTCAGATGATGGGATTAGTGAAAACACCTACACTTGACATTTTGAGTAGATTGAAAGTTGAAAATGTGACTGATGTAGAGTTGGTAGGATTTTACAAAGGATTGCAAATTAGTTTCATGACTGATCCTTCTTATGTGGGTGAGAGAAAGCTTATTGTATTTCAAAGGAAAGTTAAGAATTAGCTCTACTTCTACACTAATAACTACCATTATGAACGAGTTCGATGAGACACCTATTGGAGGATATGCTGGCATTTTGAAGACTTTTATGAGGATATCAACTGATTTTTATCGACCTGGCATAATGGTTGCTGTTAAGAAATTGTGGTAAAATGTTTAACATGCTAGTAGATTAAATATCCTTCTACAAATCCATCAAGCTTGTTATAACCCCTACCAATTCCTTAATAGATTCAGGAAGACATTGCTATAGATTTTATTACTGGGTTTCCTACTTTGCAAGGTTATAGTGTGATTTTAGTACTAGTAGACAAACTCTCTAAGGAACTCATTTTGGTGGATTACTTATTAATTTCACCTTGGAGAAAGTTACAAAGCTCTTTGTTGAAATGATGGTAAAATTATATGGTATTCTTATGTCTATAGTCTTTGTCAGGGATTTCATCTTCTTGAGTAACTTTTGGCAACATCGTTTCACCTCTAGTGGCATCAGACTAGACATGAGCTCTGCTTACCATCCTAAAACAGATGGCTAATCTGAGGTCATCAATAGGTGCTTAGAACAATACCTTAGATCCTTTGTGCATAAACAACTTGCATTATGGTACACGATTTTACCTTGAGCTGAGTACATGTATAGCACATCCTATCACACTACAATACATATGACCCCTTTTCAGGCCATTTATGGTGGAGCCCTTCCCACCATTACACAATATATAAAGGGTTCATCTAAACTAGAAGCGTTAGATCATGAGTTATCAACCAGGGATGAGATACTTATATTGCTCAAGCAGAATTTGCAAGTTGCTCAAAACATAATGAAACTTTATGTAGATACTCACAAAATTGATATCACTTTTAATGTGGGAGATTGGTAACTAATCAAACTACAACCTTACAAGGAGAAATCAATGGCAGCTAAACTCAATCATAAGTTAAGTAAAAGGTTCTATGGTTCCATCGAAGTTCTATAGAAGATTGGTTTAGTACTTTATAAGCTAGGTTTACTTGCTTAAAGTATAATACATCTTGTATTCCATGTATCTATATTTAATTCTTTTAAGGGAGATCCTTCCCGGGACATTTCCCTTTTTGCCTCCACAATGTTTTGGCAATCAACCTGTCACTACGCCTATGGAAATTCTAGATAAAGGAGTTATTCTTGCAGATCTATAGACAGTTCCACAAGTGCTTGTCCAACGACAAGGATTAGCTCTCAAAGATACTTCTTGGGAGAATCTGTAAGATTTAAATCACTTGTACCCTCACTTAAAACTTTAGGACAATGTTCTTTTCGATAAGAGTAGGAATGATATAAATGAAGGGTAGGAACCTATCACACTAGAGCGAGACCAAGTGATCATTGAAACACAACACCAATTACCAACACTAATTCAACTACATTACAAGAGACTCAAAGGCAACCAAGGGGAAAAGGATCAGGAAGTTACGTAACTAGACCAAGGACTATATCTTGTAACCGAGTAGCTAAAGGAGTCCAAAGAAACATTTAGAAGTAGTTAGGGGTGTTGACCCTCACCTATATTTTAATGATGACAAAACACAACACTTATTATACTAATAATGCTATCTAAGTGTATTAAGCAATAAGAGCATTCAACCAATGATCAAGGTACAAGAACTCAACTCGAATCAAACACCAAGTCAAGATAGAAGATTTAGTATAGGGACAAGGTATTTAAACAAGTTGTAAATCTCACCTGTTCAAGTAAAAAGCTTATCTTATGGCTCCTTTTGAAAAAGTATTTTTATAGAACTCTTCAATCAAACGTTTTTAAGTTAAAAACATTTCAAAACATGAAAACTGGGTTGATAAGCAACCTAGTCGACTGGGTACTTATACCAGAAGACTGGTATATAGGACAGTGTGTCAACAGTCGACTGGATGCTCCACACTAGTCGACTGGATGCTTCATACCAGTCGACTGGTGTTTTGGACAGACAGTCCCCAGTCGACTGGTAAGAACAACCCAGTCAACTAGTATGTTGGACAAACTGTCCATAATCGACTGGTAAAAACCACCCAGTTGACTGGTACCTTCAATAACCTTAAAAATGTGATTTTTAACTTGACCTAGTCGACTGGTAGTTCAAAAAATATGACTATTGAGACGCGAGATTTCAGCACAAATTACACCAAATTGTACCAGAACAATACAAAGCGGTCATATTACATCAAGGCTATATAAACCCACTCTATTGAGCATTTTAAAGAAGAAGATTACATATTCAATCAAGTTTTTACTCACTGATACACAAAAAGCTTTGAAATATTTATTGTTGAGCCATTCTTCAAGCTTTACCTTGAAAGAGAGATATTATTCAATTGTATAAGCTTTCATTATAGTCTCTCTACTATTTATTTTATAGCATTTATTGTAAAGGGATTAGCTTCCGAAAAGAAGAGATTAGCTTCCGAGGGGAAGGGATTTTTGCTTCCGAGAGGAAGGGATTTTTGTTTCCGAGAGAAAGGGATTTGCTTCCAAGAGGAAGGGATTGATTGTTAGGTTTGTGCAACACCCGTGAAGTTGCACAACTAAGTTTGTTAGTGGATTACTTCAAGGAGGTTCCTTGAAGAGAGTGGACGTAGGGTTGGAACGAATCCGATATTGCCGAACCACTATAAACTGAGTTTGCATCCTCTATTCCTTAAACTCTTTATTTACAGCACATATTACTTGTTTATATGCTTGTGGTGTTATCTGTTTTATAAACTTGTACCCAATTCAACCCCCTCTTAGTTTGAAACCTCAGTCTACAATTGGTATCAGAGTCTCGTTCTCAATTTTAGGCTTAATATCCTTGAGTTGATCCGATGGCAGCAAATAGCTATTATGAGGGACACTCATACACTAGGTCTCCTTTGTTCAATGGCTCCAACTATAACTTTTGGAAAAAAAGGATGAAAATCTTTGTCGAAGGACAAGATTATAATCTATGGAGAGTCATTAAAGAGGGACTTAAAATTCCATCAAAGGAAATAACTATTGGAGAAATCAATCATACAATGCTTAAACTCAAAATTGAGTACAATGATGAGGATTGTAGAATGATATCTCTCAATAGTAGAGCCACAAGTATTTTACATTATGCTTTAGATATATCTGAATACAATAAAATGTCTACATGTGTTTCGGCTAAGGAGATATGGGATAAATTGCAAGTTACATATGAAGGAACTAGTGAGGTTAAAAAATCAAAAATCTATATGCTAGTATCTGAATATGAATCTTTTAGAATGTCTCCTAACAAAACAATTTCTCAAATGCACTCACGTTTTACAACTATTGTTAATGGTTTGAAGCTTCTTGGTAGGAACATTGAGGAGTTTGAACTAACAAGAAAAATCTTAAGATCTTTGCCAACCACTTCGAAAGCAAAGATGACATTCATCATGGAGGCCAAAAATCTCGACAAACTTGATGTTGAGACACTTCTTGGGTCATTGTTGACATATGAGATGGAAGAAATAAATCCCATTGTCAATGATGATGAGAAGAAGAAAAAGGTGATTGCTCTCAAAGCCTTTACATAAAACAGAGAAGAAGAATCAGAAGAAGAGGCGGAGAACAGCGAAAAAGATGGTGAGATGGCTTTAATCACCAAACAGTTTCATAGGTTCTTGAAGAAAAGCGAGAAACCTTACACAAAGGATCCCACTTCAAAAAGGGAACCACTTATGTGCTATGGATGCAAGAAGCCCGGTCACATTAAGGCCGATTGTATGGTTGCAAGCGAACCATACAGGAGCTTCAAGAAGAAAGCTATGATTGCAACTACTTGGAGTGATTATGAAGAAGAATCCTCAAATAAAGAAGTTGGATATGAGGAAATTACTAACCTATGCTTTATGGCAATTGAAGATGAAAATGACGTATTATCTTCTCCCTCTTCTAAAAATAACATTGTTAGTAGTAGTGAAGAATTGTTAGAAGTCATAAATGAAATGCATGATGAATTGAAGAAATTCAATTCTAGGAACTCAACTCTTAAGAAAGAGGTATCATCTCTTTATAAAGAAATGATAAGTCTAAGAGAATAAAAAGATAAACTATCTTCATTGCTTTATGATTCTTCTCAAGATTTCCTAAAAGATGAAAATGAAAACTTAAATAATAAGATATTAGAATTGAATGGCACTATATCTAGACTAATGCTTGGAAAAGAAAAGCTTGATGTAGTGCTTTCTTGCCAAAGATTAAGTGGAGGAAAATCCGGGTTAGGATATTCTCCATTAGGCAAGCAAAAATCAAAAGATAGCTTATTCATGAAAGCCTCTTATGTGAATGAAGCCTCTACTTCAAAGATCACTAGCAAGGTCAAAAACACACCCTCAATGAATGCTAGCATGTCTAAAAATGCAAATTCTAATGCATATACAAAAACGAAAAATCCTAAAAATACTCATGCTTATATGTATGCTCATTCAAGAAATGCTTATACACATCCTAGGAATAACCATCATGTGCATCCTAGAAACAATATGCATAATCAAAACTTGCATCCTGCACAAGCATATCCTAGGAATTATTATCATGGTTATTCTAGAAATAATATGCATACTCATGAAAATGCAAGCATGTATCTTAGAAATCATTTTCATACATTTTCTGGAAATGACATATATATTCATATTCCTCACAATAGAAATATGTATCCTAGGAACTCATATCCTAAGAATTATAGGCATGCACAACTAAATACTCCTAGAAATTTCAATAACTATCATCCTAGGATTGTGCATTATCAACATGTCTATAGATCACCATATGTTGTTAAGAAAGTATGGGTCCCAAAAGGAACCATATTTTCAAGGACTAACCCCGAAGGACCCAAGAAATTTTGGGTACCTAAAAATTCCATTGTGTGATGTAGATATGTCTTCACACCAAGGAAAAAGCTAATTGTTGGTTCCTTGATAGTGGATGCTCAAAACACATGACCGGTGATAAAAGTGTATTTAATGAGTTAACTCTAAGGGATGGTGGACTTGTCACCATTGGAGACAACACAAAAATAAAGATCATCGGGCATAGAAAAGTTGGTAATGATTTCTCAACCATAGATAATGTATTGCTAGTACAAGGCCTTAAGCCAAATTTACTAAGTATTAGTCAACTTTGTGACAAAGGCAACAAAGTCACATTTGAAACCTCTCATTGTCTAGTTATAGATATCAAGAGTAACAAGATTAAGTTTGTTGACCATAGACATGAAAATGTCTATATAGTTGATTTAAAATCCTTGCATTTTGAAAATGAAAAATGTTTTCCAGCAATTAGTGAAAATCCATGGCTATGGCATAGAAGGCTTGGTCATGTGAACATGACTTTGCTTAAAAATCATTTCAAGAAAAGATTTAGTCATTGAACTTCCCAAAATCAATTTTTAAAAAGACAAAGTATGTGATGCTTGTCAAATGGGAAAACAAACTAGGATTTCTTTTAAATCCAAGAATGTAGTCTCAACTACTAGACCATTGGAATTTTTGCATATGGACTTATTTGGTCCAATAAGTACCATTAGTCTAGGTGGCCATCAATATGCTCTTGTTATTGTTGATGACTATTCAAGATATACCTTTGTTATCTTTATTGCTTACAAGGATAAAGCTTTCAAAGGATTTGAAAACTTTTGCAAAAAGGTTCAAAATGAAAAAGAAATTTGTATTTCAAGCATTAGAAGTGATCATGGAAAAGAATTTGAAAACCAAAGTTTTTCAAAATTTTGTGATGAAAATGGAATTGATCACAACTTTTCGGCTCCTAGAACTCCCTAATAAAATGGAGTTGTTGAGAGGAAAAATAGAGCTCTAGAAGAATTTGCAAGAACAATACTTTGTGAAAATAGTTTACCAAAATACTTTTGGGCTGAAGCAGTAAACACTTCTTGCTATATCTTGAATAGAATTTTAATTAGGCCTATGCTTGAAAAAAACTCCATATGAATTATGGAAAGGTAGAAAGCCTAATATCTCCTATTTTCGTACTTTTGGTTGTAAATGCTTCATCCTAAATAACAATAAAACTAACTTGGGTAAATTTGACTCTAAGACCAATGAAGGGATCTTTTTAGGCTATTCAACCTCTAGCAAGGCTTATAGAGTCTTCAATAAGAGAACTCTAGTGGTAGAAGAATTTGTACATGTAACTCTTGATGAGTCTAACCCAATTAGTAGTAGAAAAGTTTCCTTTAATGATGATGCAGATTTTATTCCAAGAATGGAAACACCTACTCCCATTGTTGACCCAAAGGAGAGTCCACCTCAAACAAATGAATAGATTGAAACTCTCAAATTGGACCAACCATCTACAAGCCGACAAGAGGATAGTCTTCTCAAAGATTGGAGGTATGTAAATTATCACCCGATTGATTAAGTGATTGGTGATCCTTCACAAGGGGTAAGAACTCATTCTTCTATTAGAAATATTTGCAATTATGTAGCTTATTTGTATCAAATTGAACCTAAGAAATTTATTGAAGCTGAAAAGGATAATGATTGGATAAATACCATGCAAGAAGAAATAAATCAATTTGAAAGAAACAATGTTTGGAATCTAGTTCCTAGACCTAAGAATCATACAATAATAGAAACTAAATGGGTATTTAGAAATAAGATGGATGAAAAATGAAACAGTAACTAGGAACAAGGCTAGACTAGTTGCTACGGGATATAATAAAGAAGAATGAATAGACTTTGATGAGACCTACGCTCCCGTAGCTAGATTAGAAGCTATTCGAATGTTATTAGCTTTTGCATACTTTAATAAGTTTAAGTTATTTCAAATGGATGTAAAAAGTGCTTTTTTAAATGGCTTAATAGAAGAAGAGGTTTATGTTTAGCAACCTCTTGGATTTGAGAATCCTAGTCTTTCAAATCATGTCTACAAGCTCTCTAAGGCTCTATATGGGTTGAAGCAAGCTCCAAGGGCATGGTATGAAAGACTAAGCAAATTTTTAATTAATAATAATTTTATAAGAGGTAAAGTAGACACAACCCTCTTCACAAAAACTCACATAAATGACACTCTACTAGTGCAAAAATATGTTGATGATATTATATTTGGTGCTATTAATGAATCTATGTGTCAAGAGTTTTCCAAGTGCATGCAAGGTGAATTTGAAATGAGCATGATGGGAGAGCTTATCTACTTCCTTGGACTTCAAATCAAACAATTGAAAGGAGGCATCTTCGTCAATCAATCAAAATACATTAAAGACCTGCTAATGAGGTTCGGGATGGGAAACTCAAAGCCACTTGGTACACCTATGAGCACATCTATTAAACTTGATCTTGATGAAGGAGGTAAGTGTGTAGATACTAAATACTATAGAAGCATGATAGGAGCTTCACTCTATTTGACTGCAAGTAGACCTGATATTATGTTCAGTGTATGCATGTGTGCTAGATTTCAGGCTAATCCTAAGGAATCACATGTAGTAGCAGTAAAAATGATCCTTAGATATCTACAAGGAACTCAAACCTTAGGATTATAGTACTCTAGAGATTCATCTTTTGAGCTTGTAGGATATTCACATGCTGATTTTGCTGGATGTAGGTTAGATAGAAAAAGAACAAGTGGAACATGCCAATTCTTAGGTGCAATGTTAACCTCTTGGTTTTTCAAGAAACAAAACTCTGTTGCACTATCAACCGCTGAGGCGGAATATGTTGCAGCTGGAAGTTGTTGTGCCCAAGTATTATGGATGAAACAACAACTAGAAGACTATGGCATGAACTTTAAAAGTATCTCAATATATTGTGATAATACTAGTGCTATCAACCTAACCAAGAACCCTATTTAGTACTCTAGAACTAAACACATAGAAATTAGACATCATTTCTTAAGAGACCATGCTCAAAAAGGTGATATAAGACTAAAATTCATACCTTCAAAAGATCAAATAGCTGATATGCTTACAAAACCTCTAAGTGAAGCAAGTTTTTGCAAAATAAGATTGTCAATGGGATTGTTAGATTATGATAAACTGTATGTTTGATTGTTTCATCATTCATCATTTTGCATATTTGACATTTAGTGAAAGAATATTAAACCTTATTTAATTACTCCCTCACTCAAGATGGCATAGATAAACAAATTTCGTGCTAAGACTCAAAACTGAAAATTTTCTTAATGGTCCAGTCAACTGGTAAGTCTATCCCAGTTGACTGGTAAGTCTCTACCCAATCTTCCAGTCGACTAGTAACACTATACCAGTCGACTAATACATCAAGACCTTATTTGGAGCCATTTTTTGAAATTCAGTTATCAACCCAGTTGACTAGTATGAACTGCCCAGTCGACTAGTTTCTATCTGTCAATTCATCCAGTCAACTAGTACCCTGACCTAGTCGACTGGTATACAAAACTTTTTATCTCTACAAAGAACCCAGTTGACTAGTACCTGACCCCAGTCGACTGGTATCGCGATTCTATAAATAGTCTCTTCATTTTTTCCATATTCTTACGCCATTTTCAAAACCCTAAGCTTTCGCTCTCTAAAAAATTTCTTCCTTTTGATTAAACAACCCTAAAAACACTTCCTAAACATTTCAATCTACTCATCCAAACCATCCATTTCAACTTTCTACAGTTGAAATCTCTCATTTCCACTTAAAACCCTCTTTTACCCAAAACTCACATTTCTACCAAAATATCCGATAGAATCCGTACAAAAACCACCGTTGGGGGACCACATGCGCCTATAAGGCCAAGGTCCACCAAATCCATGGCTCTGGATTCCTGAGGGAATGGTGTGGCGGGCTCATCAAGCAAGAAGCCCAGAACAGAGCTTGATGATTCTCTGTTCTCTAGCCCGGCGGTGAAAGACAGGTATACCTCCATTATTTGCCATAAGAAGATCATGACAGATAGATTTATTGACTATGAATCTATTCGTCATGGTAATTTTGACATATTACCTGCTTTTGATGCCATTCACTTGACCCCACTGGTCAAGATTCATGAGAAATACTACCCGAGACTGATTCACCAGTTCTATGCGAACTTGGTGAAACCCAGTCCATTGGCTCTGAGATTCAGAACCAGTGTTATGGGTGTGGAGTTTGAGGTCAACACTGACCTCTTGATGAGTATCCTGATGATCCCTGTGGGAGGGATCCAATGGAGTCTGGATGGATGGTCAAACAATTTCGAGTATGAGAAGGTATGTCAGATAGTTAGGGGTGACCCTAACTATATGTTTCGACCCACTACATTTCACATATGTAGTGACATGCCCCTTGACTCGAAATTGTTCAAGCTCATTGTGAGTTGGACCATCCACCCGAGGCTTGGGAGTCGGGACTATTTTTCTAAGATAGATATAGTATTGATTTGGTGCCTTAAAGCTGGGCACCACTTCAATATTTACCCCCTACTGCTCGCCAACATGATAAATGGCGAAGCGAGCGACTCACGATGCCTTCCCTACGGGATGCTCATCACGCTCATCCTTTAGCACTTCTGGGTGCCTCTCACCGCCTCCGAGGCTCAGGACATCGACCTCAAGAACATCATCAACATCTTATCACTGAAAAAGATGGGATGCATAGTCCGAGATGGCTTCATCTACTCCAAGGCTGGAAAGCACATTCGGATAGATAGGAGAGGATGACAGCAGTGATGATGAGGACGAGGGTCCAGATACTGCTGCTATGGATATGGATGACCGAGCACCTCTAATGGGTGACTTGAGTGCTAGTCAGGCTGGTTATGGAGATCTTCTACAGGCTATCACGAGCCTCCAGCTGACCATGCAGCCCGGCTTCCAGAGCTTGAGCTCTACAGTCGAGGGCATGCATCATGACCTCCGCTCTCTCCAGGATAACTTCGAGTTGCACCGTGAATATATCGAGGGCTTTCTAGCTGAGCTTCGGGATCTCATCCATGATGGTTCTGACTCTTCTGCTCCTTTAGTCACCTTTCTATCTTCCTTTTTGATGTATATACAGATGTAGTCTTTTTTTTGTTCTTAGCACAGACATATTTTCATATTTTATTGTATTTGTACTTCTGTTTCGGCTCTACGAAGCCTATCTTGTATAGACTAGTGTTATATATGAGGATGGTTCATGCTTAGACTTATTTCATGTTTTTGTTTTACATATGTGTAATATAGTTGCATGCTTTATATCTCTTTATATTCGGATATATGCTTTAAAACTGCTTCTGTAGGTATGAAAACTTTCGGTTCTTCTTGTGAAAGCTTTCGAACTCCGAATGATGCCAAATTTTCACGTACAAGTTTGTTTATGTATGCTCTTCATGTCTATGGTATCTAGGTAGCTTATTTTTTAGATTACTACCCCATTTTCTACTGTTGCAAAACGAGGGAGAAAATAACAAAAACAGGTGTAAACTCAAACTAGTGCATAGATTTAGAGGGAGCATTGCTCCAAAGAACTTGGAATACGTTTATATATGTTGACTTGATTGGTTGGGTTATATACAAATTGTTCTTTACCTTTTTACAGGTTGGTTTTATTCAAAAAACAAAGGAGACTCTGCTCGATTTTTCTAAAAAATCCAACACTTAGTTTTTAAAACTGTTTTTCTCTCATGAATTTTGTCATAATCAAAAAGGAGGAGATTGCTGACCCTCACCTATATTTTAATGATGACAAAACATAACTCTTATTATACTAACAATGCTATCTAAGTGTATTAAGCAATAAAAGCATTCAACTAAGGATCAAGGTGCAAGAACTCAACCCGAATCAAACACCAAGTCAAGATAGAAGATCTAGTATAGGGACAAGGTATTTAAACGAGTTGTAAATCTCACTTGTTCAGGTAAAAAGCTTGTCTTATGGCTCCTTTTGAAAAAACATTTTTACAGAACTCTTCAATCAAACGTTTTTAAGTTAAAAACATGAAAACTGAGTTGATAAGGAGCCCAGTCGACTGGGTACTTATACCAGAAGACTGGTATATGGGATAGTGTGTCCACAGTCGATTGAATGCTTCATACCAGTTGACTGGTGTTTTGGACAAATAGTCCCCAGTCGACTGGTAAGAACAACCCAGTAGACTGGTATAATGGACAGACTGTCCCTAGTCGACTGGTAAGAACCACCTAATCGACTGGTACCTTCAACAGTCTTAAAAGTGTGATTTTTAACTTGACCCAGTCGACTGGTACTAAGACCCAGTCGACTGGTAGTTCAAAAAATATGACCGTTAAGACGCGAGATTTCAGCACAAATTACACCAAAACGTACCAGAACAGTACAAAGCGGTTATATTACATCAAGGCTATATAAACCTACTCTATTGAGCATTTCAAAGAAGAAGATTACATATTTAATCAAGTTTTTACTCATTGATACACAAGAGCTTTGAAATATTTATTGTTGAGCCATTCTTCAAGCTTTACCTTGAAAGAGAGATATTATTCAGTTGTATAAGCTTTCATTATAGTATCTCTATTATTTACTTTATAGTATTTATTGTAAAGGGATTAGCTTCCGAAAGGAAGAGATTAGCTTCCAAGAGGAAGGGATTGATTGTAAGATTTGTGCAATACCCGTGAAGTTGCACGACTAAGTTTCTTAGTGGATTACTTCAAGGAGGTTCCTTGAAGAGAGTGGACGTAGGGTCGGAATAAATCCGATATTGTCGAACCACTATAAACTGAGTTTGCATCCTTTATTCCTTAAACTTTTTATTTACAGCACATATTACTTGTTTATATGCTTGTGGTGTTATCTGTTTTATAAACTTGTGTTTAATTAGCAAAAATTTTTAAAAAAACCCAATTCACCCCCCCCCCCCCCCCCCCCCTCTTGGGTTGAAACCTCAATCTACAAGAGGAAACAAGAATTGGTTAAGAGGGAGTAGAGAATTAACAATTAGCCTTTTTGTTATAGTTAGTTAAATGTAATTGTTTGGTTGTTTACCATAAGGAAAAATTATAAAAACATCCATATAGTTTAGTGCAAACTGCAGTTACACCCTCTTATATTAAAAGTATACTAATGCATTCCTAAACCTTAACAATAGTTAATTCAAATTGGTTAAAATGTCTCATAAAAGTCATGAGAATGAAGAATATTTTAGTTAATTCTTGACAAGAGATTGTGGTCTGACTTTTTTGACCGGTCTGAACTAATTATGGTTATAGTTTAGATGTGTATTAGTATACTTTTAATATATGAGGATGCAATTGTAGTTACACCAAAGTATAATAATTTATTTTTTTTGTAATTTTTCCTTACAAGAAAGGCACCTATAAATAAGAATTGGATTATAACGAGAAGATTTATTGAAGAATAATTTTTTTCTCCATTCTCTTTATCTCTATATTCTCAAAAGAGTTGGCCACTAGATTACACTTAGTGACAATACCACTCTTAGAACTCAGGTTCTAACATTCGATTTGTTCTGATGCAACTGCTTTGGGACCTTTTTCTTTAGTGAAAGATCAGGTTGTGTTTTCTTCTAGTCAGGTAGTGTTGATATTACATATCTTTTTGGTTTTGTTTGGTTGTATTGCTTTCGTATTTCTATATTTTATTTTGAGAGTATTGGTTGTACCTTCTCTTTTATGTGTTATCATAAATGAAATTAATTTGATTTGCCATTCAAAAATATATATATATATATATATATATATATATATATATATATATATATATATCATCAATGTAATTATAGTTTACATCAAATTATAGGGATATTTTTAGAAAAGAACAACTAAAAAAATTAAAGGATGAAAAAGAACTATATTCCACTGTGTAGCTCATCCAGTAAATAAAAACAAAAAAAAGGGGTTAATCTTTACCTAAGTAACAAGTGCCTAAAGTACAAAAACCATATGCATATGTAATTTATCTCTCTATATTATCTTAAGGTTTAATTTATGAAAACACTATATGGTTTGAATTAGGTATAGTATTAACACTCCAAAGTTTAATTGGTATTATTAAATAATACCTTATAATTTAATTTGATATTATTAACACCTTGTAAATTATGTTGTTAGTGTAGGGTGCTAATGTCGTTAACTTTAAATCAAAATGGTGTTAGGGTTTCTTGCTCCAAACAAGCATGATTATTTTTTGATAAACAAATTGGTAATTGTTTGGGTAATGAGATGTTCTAATCTTTTTTTAGCTTTAATCGATCTGAGCTTCAAGAAATTCGTTAAGTTTACTGAAATTTGGATTTAAGGTCGTTTCAACAAATTTGACTAAGTTACAAATTTAGGTTTAAACTTTAATCAATCTTAGTTTTGATGGTAATGTTTTATCATAACATCTTTAAATGGACAATGTCTGATGTGTTATGATTGGCAGGAGAAAGGATGATAGTTAAGATTTTCCATAATCGAATTTAATATTGTAAGGTTTCTTCGATCGGGAAGAGCAAAAGGAAACCAGTTAATTAATATTGCTAGTTTTCTATAATAAACACTACTTTGTTGGTGGAGCAAATCATTTTCTTAATAAAACAATGGACTAACATAATATTAATTAGGTGTGTACCGAAACTAAGTGGAGGGTTGATAATATCAGCTTTAATAAACATCATGTTATGATAATAATAAAGGAATTCTACCCAACACTTAAACTAGCCTTACTGCTTTGAATTTACTTAAAACATCCAATCAACATGCTTTTCTCTTGGTAGCTTTTCACATCATAAAATTTTAACTATCGCAATGTGTAGTATTTCCAAGTTGTTTTATTTTGAATTTAAGTTGATTTAAATTAGAAAACTTAAATTCAATATCATTTTATTTTGTCTTTAATTATTTTAAATTTTTTTTACTTTAAATTGATTTAAATCTAATACCAACAAATGCCTATATCTTCTAAAAAAAAAGATGACAAAATTAATTACCATATTTTTTCAACTTTATCAACAATAAGAAAGAAAAAGATTAATATCTCTCTTTCAAAAAATAATTAAAAAAACATATGATATTAAAAAAAGAATAATGAAAAAAAAAAAACACATATGATGATATGAGATGTGATGAATTGTCTTAACCAAAGTTATCGTTAATTATACTTATATGGATTTTTTTTTTGGGAGCATTACATGCAAATTGAAACCAAAAGATAAACTGTTCCAAAACATATAATGTCACTAGTATGTTATAATATTACTAGAAACGGGATCATATACCATGATTAATCATGGCCATCTTTCTATAATTGGAAAAAGCACCTTATCCACTTGCAAAATACAAATATTCTTGTCCATATACAAAGTTATAAACATTAGTAGGGCAGGAATATAGGATCAGCTCCCAAAAAAAAAAAACTCTCTCTTTCTAAGGAGAATTGGGTGGGGATGCTTGGGTTAAGATAGGGAAACTTTCTTGAGTGACCTTTTGTTTGCGCTGAATTTGAACTCATGAGGATATTTATTTAATTAAGAACACTAATAATTGGTTTTATTACCAGAATGAATTAAATGAGTCTCTTCAAAACAAGATAACACAAACAAAATGAGAAAAATAAAGGGGAAATATCTTTTTACTTGAAACCTCTTGGTCAATCATTTGTCTTAACATTCATACATTTTCTATATAATTATTCTCGACCTGCTGCTAGATTTTATAGATATCGATTTTCTATACTATTTCTTGCAAATTAAAGAGTACTCCACAAGGCATGCAACTTTTAGTCTACACGCACCATTTACCATATCGTCAAGGGTGGTGAGGTTGTCCAAGCAATTTCGTTTAAATTGATAAAAGTGTCCTAAATCAAAAGCATAAAAATTTAATGAAATACTAGTAGCATAAAAATAATTTTATCAATTTAAGCAATATGGATTTCACATTAACAAATGTCCATGCTCTGACTTTAGTGGTATGGTTAATACAATTTAGCGCAATCTCCCCTTTTCTGCCATGCCCATGACCATGTCACTCTGAAATCTATGTCACTGCTCAAAGGCCTTGTAAATTATCTTGATATATATATATATATATATATCGCTTTATTATTCTTGTTTATAATACGAATCTCCTGATCCTAATTAATGTACACAAATCCTAATTAAGACCTTGCCTATATATCCTCGAATGGTATCAATTATCAGCTTATTTAAAAATTAACCAAGTTAAGATTGCTACTACTTGTTCATATGATTATACCATATTCCATGTAGATGCAAGATGTATCAATTATTACCTTATGCCATGCAAAATATGTGGCATTAAAAGTATTCAAAGCCCTATTAATTACTTTTAATGCAAGTATAAATTACAAAGGCAAAATGATAGTAGTGTGTCTTATAAGTCAATAGCACTAAATGCTAGACATATTACACGTAATTAATTTTATTCATTTATTGGCAATAAATATTTATTTATGACATTATAATATTTATTGTGTTCATTACAAATCACGTTTTATGTGTTTACATAATAAAACTCATATAATAGAAGTAATGAAAATAAGCATCATAATTAGAACATGCTAATGAGATGTATTTTCTTAAACTTTATTCTTAAATATTCTTACTCATAGGATCACTAAAAAGGACATTAGTAAATCCGAATATATTAGTACATATTATATTTCGTCGAGGAGTTGAGGATGATTGATCTCATAAAACACTAAAACAAGTTATGTATGTCCTTGTTAGAGAATATGTATACCGATCTGACTTGACTTAATCAAATTCCTAATGGACGTTTTATTGGCTGTGGAGTTTGTATGTTACGGTTGTGTATGTGATCTTTAAACTCCTAATGAATGTCTTGTGTATAGGTCATCATGCTTTGATGCTACTTAAATGTAGTTCTAATCATGGGCCATATAAAGGTAGTTATTGAGTATAACCACTTATACATGGAGGTATGCGAGTGTACAATAAAGAATCCATTACTCTTAGTAAAAGAGAGATTGCCTTATGTGTGATCTGATTAAGTCATAGTTTGGAAATTCTTCGGCCAAGGTGGGGTGAAAATTAAAAAGAAGTTTTTAATTTCACCATTTAAGTTATATGTACTTGAAATTGAGATATATTTGATTAAATAATTAAGATTTGACATTAATTTCATACATTGGGTGTAATCATGGGCATCACATGATGGAATGATTGAATTGCATGACAACGGAAATGTTCACAATTAAATTAATATTTATTGTTAGGGTAGTCATCACATACAGCTAGATGTCAATCGTGACTTATAGAAACCTTTAAGAATTAATTATAATTAATTCTTTATTAAAGAGAGAATTAAAAGGAGTTTTAATTTGAATTAAATTAAAATGAGTTTTAATTAATTGGACGATGCTCAATTATTATGTAAAAGTTATGATCTATTACAATGCGATATTAAACTTAAGGGGTCACACACAATAGAGCAATTGTAAGAATAAGGAAAATTAGAATGTCAATAGAGAGATTTTTAGGAATTAAATTAAACAATGAGTTTAATTATAATTCTAGAAATCATAAAGATGAGTAAAGGCTCTAATAAAGGTTTCTATTTGATTAGTAACTCTAGTGAAATTTTGGAGTTTTAAAATCAGATTTTAAAATCTCTCTCTAGAAAAACTGAAAACCCTTAAGCTTCATAGATTTCAGCCAACTCTAGTCCTCCTTCATGCATGGTGTTCGACGTCCTGAAGAAAAAGATCATCGTTCTTGTTTGTTCATGTATATATGATTAGAGGTTTGACACTTGAACCGTTTGTGAACTGGTTTCAAAGCTACAATCAAAACCTTCATTGAAGTATAAACCCTAAACTTGTGTGGTGATTTATCATCCCGATACATTCACATAAAATTCTTGAAATATACTTATTAGTATAATTAAAAAATAAATAAATTTCGCTGCATTTTCTATACCGAAATACTTTTGTTTAGCTATTTAGAAATCAAATATAGAGTTGCAACTTGCAAGAACAAATATTAATTTTTACCTTCAACTGCACAAAAAAAATAATTCTGTTTCTACAAGGATTAATATTCCAAAAGATACAGCTCATTATCAATTAAAAAAGGAAAAAGAATGACAAACCTGGTGCTTGCAAATTCATAAAGCTTTCCTGTGTTGGAGAATACCATAAGACCAACTTCTGCATCACACAGAATTGCTAGCTCTTCTGTCTTCTTAATCAAACCCTTTCTTCGCTTTGAGAAAGTCACTTGCCTGCTTGTACAATTATCGATCCTTCGAATCACACTCTTCCCTCTCCCCATCCTTTTCTTCTAGCAAGGATACAAAGATCAGAGTTAATTAAACAATATATTTAACGAATAAACCAAAGATTAATACTATTATTAGCTTAAAACTAACTAATTAAAGAAGATTAATTAGAAGGAAAATAAGGTTATTACCAGGCTGAGCCAAACGAAAACTTTGAGAAATAATATCAGCAGTGGGTCACCCAAAAAAGGTGTTTCTGGGTTAAAGTAGAACTGCTTATTAGGGACACTATTGGGTTGGTTTGTGAGGTTCTAATCCTTTTTTAATAGTGGTTTATACTCTGTACAGTGAAGTACTAAATTAATGTTGAATTATTTTGAGTAATTTTTGGCAATAGCGGGTATAAAACCAAATCCGATAACTTCACTAGTAGCATTATTTTTCGAGTTTGGTATCTATACTGACGTTACATGTAAATTTTTAAAAAATTATCAATGAAGTTTAAGATAAGCTTAAAATATTAGTTTTAAAACCAATTTAGTTAAAAAAACAAAAAATTATTGTATAGATTTTGTATTTTGAGTATTTTTTATGGCATTGCCAGGCTTATGAGTAAATGAGAACTGGTAACAGGTTTGTATTAAAACTATCTTGGGTCTAGTTTTTCTGAAGTGTTATTAATGAGAATTTGGATGTGAGATTAAATGTTATATCATCAAATGAAAATAATCTAAATCCAAATTATTAATGGACACTCTTTAATTTTTAATTACAATTCTCAATTTGTCTTTTTTTTATTTTATAATTGACAGAAAAAATACTCATTTAAAAATTAAAAATTATCCTTTAAGAGTGCATATATTATTGTTTTATTTCATGTGAGGGTAAAATTTATAATTTAAAAATAAAAAAAAAATGATGGCTTGGATTTCAAGTTCTTTTATGAATATTGTACTATATATGTGTCTCACCTTAATTTATTCACTCATTATTATTTTAAAAAAGCATTTATTCACTATCATCACAAACTTAAAAGTGTCTTATATTGAAAACTAAAAAGTAATTTTTATTTTACCATGCATTTCGAGTTCCTTTGCAAAAAACATAAAATAATAAGCACAACGCTAGCAATATTCTAAATAGGTGGACTTTGTGTTCAAGAAACAAAAATCTGATTTATGGGTGGATTTGCAGCCAAGGAATTTGAGGCTGTCTCCAGGCGTTGGACAGAACTTTGGAGTTGGATATATATATAGAGCGAGACGCATTAATTATTTTCTGATGAAGTTTCCAAATATGGCAAAAAGAAATCAAAATTCGCATAAATATTCCAAATGTAAATGCCATAAATATTGCTTGGCTTCAGAATTCTAGCAAATTTCCTATTGGGTTGGTAAATTCTGTTTCCTATGCAGTGGTTGAACCTTCCAAATGCAGCCTCAAACATACTTTTTTTTAATATTGGCTTCATTATTTATCTATTACAAAAACAATGCATATAACAATTTTATTTACCATTTTTTTTCCAAAGCTGACTTTAGCTAATTTCTGATGTCTAATTTCCCTAAAAGTGAACAAAAAATGCATATCAATGGAGAAAGGCTGTTTTAGGGTATTAGAGTAAGATATGCCACTGTGGTATGTAAAACTCATATTTTAAGTGATTACATTTTTGTTTATGAGTGAAATGTTATTATCCTTTAATAAAAAGATTTGTGAAATTTGATGTGCTCGTATATCAATCAATTAAATGTATTGTAACACCAAATATTTGTCACTTAATAATGTTAATTCAAATTATTTCTGAAATCATTAAATTTTTATATAAAAAATTATTTTATCGTATTATCGATGTGAGATGTAGATCATCATAAATCATTTTTTTCATGTTTAGACGCTTACATCTTGATATAAATAAACTAATAGTCATAAAAATCATGAATCACAAATCATATCAAAAATTTTAACAAGCATCATAGACTCATCATCCGAAGATCTTAACTCAAAGGTATTTTCATTAGGCCTATATATATATATATATATAAAAGTGGGTTTTTTTAAATTACTATAATGTGAGGTGTTGTAGGTCATTACATGTATATAGCTAGAAGTGACTGACACACGTGTAGGAGTAGAATATTCAGCATCCACCAATCGAGGTTAGTCTCAGCACGCTTACTTAGAGCTCAGCCAATGGCAAACAATCCGTACACCTAGACTCACTAGTGTCTCAATTTATTTCTTTGCCAAAAAAGGAAATTAATTAGCACATATTATCATCCTACATCGGTACAAGTTCGATTTTAAAAACACTAAATCACTTTATTAACCACATTTATTAATGGGTCACTCGAGACTGAAGACACCAATAATCACAAAGGTTTGTTGACCCAACCAAAACACTGCTCGCATGTTGGTTAATGTTTCAATGCCCATGTGAGTATGTTTTGTTGGACTAATAAATTTTTATCTTATTAAAAAATAATATATAATTTTATTAATAATATAATTTTTTAAATAATATATTTATATTGACATGTAAAATTTCTAAAAATTATCAATAAAATTTTGAATCGATCTGGTCTAACAAAAAAAAAAATTGATTTCTAGATCTTGTATTTCAAGTATTTTTTATGGCACCATCAGACTTGTAAGTTAATGACAACTGGTAACAAAATTGTATTAAGATTATCTTGGATTTAAAATTTTTTTGGAGGAGTTATTAATGGAGATTCGGATGTGTTATATTTGATAATTGAAATGAAGTCAATTTTATGATGAGATTGAATGTTACGCCATCAAATGAAAAATATAAATTCAAGTTAATAATGTAGCGCCTTTAATTTCTAACCGTTCTCAATTTACCTTTTTTTATAATTGACAAAAATATTATTCATTTAAAAATTAAAATTATCCTTTAAGAGTGCATATGTTATTGCTTTATTTCATATGAGAGTATTTTTATCAATTAAAAATAAAAAATTTCATTTTTATAAAAGTTTTAGATGGAGTGTCGATTAATATTTGTTAGGTTTAAATATGATATTGGTGATAATATGAATCCAAAAACTTAAGTTAATAAGTTTTGATTTAATCACCATATATATATAACTTTTGTTTTCAATATGAGATATACTCTCATAGAAATCTCAACAATATATAAAAAGTTATTTCTATATAACTTAGTTTGTGTTTATCCATAATCAAATAATTAGGATTTTAGATAAAAAAAAATGATGGTTAGAATTTCAAGTCCATGTCAAAATATTGTACCAAATATGTTGTTAGAGTTGGTATATATTTTAGGTTCTGCACATGTTTTGGGTCTGGTTTTTTATTTGATGATTTTGGCTTGAGCTCATGAATAGTCGTGGTTTTGCCGCAGGACAGAAACCCTAATTAGGGCGTTTTAAGTTGCTTATAAATACTCTTTATGTACTGAGCGCACATTGTAACGAGAGATTTGTGAGGTTGATTATAGTGAAACTTATGACAGAACATATCCCTATTTTAAGGTGAATCTGAGTATATTGTATCTTTCTTTTATCTATAATTTATGTGATTGACAGGTCTCGAATTGTTGATATGTATCTCTCATTAATTTATTCACTCATTATTATTTATGAAAAAAAAAACATCTATTCACTATCATCACAAACTTAAATGTCATGTATTGAAAACTAAAAGCAATTTTTATTTTACCATGCACTTCGAGTTCCTTGGCCAAGAAACATAAAATAATAAGTACAACACTAGCTAGCAGTAATCTAAAGAGGTGGGTTTTGTGTTCAAGAAACAAAAATCTGATTTATAGGTGGATTTACAGGTGGTCGGTACAACCAAGGAATTTGTGGGTGTCTCCACGTGTCGGACAGAGCGTTGGGCTTGGATAGATATATATAGAGGGAGACGCATTAATTGTTTTCTGATGAAGTTTCCAAACATGGCAAAAAAAATCAAAATTCGCATGCAAATATTCCAAATGTAAATGCCATAATATTGCATGGTTTTAGAATTGTAGCAAATTTCCTGTTAGGTTGGTAAATTCTGTTTCCTATACGGTAGTTGAACCTGCCAAGCACAGCCTTAAACATGTGCTACTCAACCAACAAAGAAAGCTTATCCTAAAATGAAAAAGGATAAAACTACATTTTCTTATCATCCCAAAATATGAGTAGATAATAATTATCTCACGTTTTGGTTGAAAATCAATATAAATAGATGAAAGTTTTTTATTGTTATACAAGCTAAACAAATAAAAATCAATCTTCTCCGGATCCCAAAATCCTCAAATTTCTTCTTCCATTTTCTCTCATAATCTCTTTGTTTTTATTTTTGAGTAAAAGAACAAGCACATAAATCAAAATCTATAAATCATACACTTTTTAAAATATTGACTAATTATTTATCTATTACAAGAATAATGCATATAACACTTTTATTTACTATTTTTTTAAGAGCTTGCTTTAGCTAATTTGTAATTGTCTAATTTCCTTAAAAGTGAACAAAAACATGCAAATCAACGGAAGAAGGTTGTTTTAGGTTATTCTGAGTATGATGTACCGCAATTGTATATAAACTCAAATTTTAAGTAATTATATTTATGTCTATGAGTGAATTAGCGTTATCATCCTTTAATAAAAAAGATTACTTACATTTATGTCTATGAGTGAATTAGCGTTATCATCCTTTAATAAAAAAGATTTGTATAATTTTATGTGTTGGTGTATCAATCAATTAAAAATATTGTAACATTAAAGACTCATCACCTAATAAAGTTAAATCAAGGTACTTTTGAGATCATTAAATTTGTGTGTGTGTATATATATATATATATATATATATATATATATATATATATATATATATATATATATATATATATTGTATTATCAATGTGGGATGTGAGTCATTATAAATTAATTCTTCGTGTTTAAACCTCGCATCTTCGTAGGAATAAACTAACAATCACACAAGGCACGAGTCACAAATCAAAACAACGGTGAAGAGACTAAAGAAACTAGGGTTTGTGTATTTGTTGACTGCATAAACCACAACAACAGAAGAATCTCATATATATAGATGGTAATTACAATTAAAATTACAATAATGTCCCTAGAGTTTCCTAGGTTTAGACTTATATAGATTTACACGCCTCCTCAATCCGAATGGGGTGAAATCACAGAGATATTGTTTTTATGTTGAAGAAACTGAGGTGAAGATAACCTTTTAGTGAAGATATCTGTAAGCTGAGCATAAGTTGAAATATAGAGGATCTGAATGTCTCATTGGGCTACTATTTTGTATACAAAATTAAAATATATCTTAATGTGCTTAGTGCGAGCATGGAAAATTGGATTAGCGGCAAGATAAGTGGCACCAATTTTATTACAGTACTCTCAAATTAGATGAGTTAAGAACACATGTAAGTCATAGAGAAGCTACAAATCCAGTAGATCTCGGCTATAAAATAAGCGAGGGAGCGATATTCAAATTCAGTGCTGGAACGAGATATAGTGGGTTATTTCTTTGCTTTCCAAAAAATAAGATTCGGTATAAGGAAGATCGCATAACCTGTGGTGGAATGATGATTGTCAAGGCAGCCTACCCAGTGTGCATCTATATAGTAAGAAATAGAGAAATCCTTTGCAGAAGCAAGATGTAACCCATGATTAGCAGTACCGTATAAATATCGAAAAATGCATTTAACAAGCTGAAAATCAACCATGTAGGGAGCATGCAAAAATTGACTGGCCAGATTACTAGCATATGTAATATCAGGTCAGGTCATGGTTAAATACTGTAGACCTTCAACCATACTCATATTTTCAAAGGGATATGCTAGTAGTTCACCTTCATGTAGTGAAGGTGCTGATTGGGAAGGAAGAGGAGTTTTTATAGGTTTTGCAGAAGAGATAGAAAATTTAAGTAAAAAGTCTTTGGTGTATTTAATTTGAGAGAGAAACAAACCGGTGGGGTGACGAACAACTTCAATGCCAAGGAAATAATGAAGATCACCAAGATCCTTCATAGCAAACTAGTTAGATAAACTGTGAATAAAATGAAAAAGTAGGGTGTTGTTATTACCTGTGAGGATAATATCATCAAAATACATGAGTAAGATAAGAAAACCATGAGATGACTTGAGAACAAACATTAAAGTATTTGCTCGACTATAATAAAAACTAAAAGAAAAAAAAAAGAACTGAAGCAGTGAAACCAAGCCCTAGGAACCTGTTTTAGACCATAAATGGCTTTGTGTAATTTACAAACATGAGAGGGGTGACTGTTATCAACAAAACCAAGAGGTTGTTTCAGGTACACAACTTCATCAAGATATCTATGAAGAAAAGCATTCTTAATATCCAATTATCTAATCACCCAAGCATGAGAAATGACTAAGGATAAAATAGTGTGTATAGTAATAGGTTTAACAACTGAACTAAAATTTTCATGATAGTCAATACCTGATTGTTGGTGGAATCCCTAAGCGACCAACCTCGCTTTGTAGCTCTCCACATACCCATCAATCCGATATTTAAAATACACTTACACCCAACTAAACTTTTCATTATATCATAAGAAACTAGATCCCAAATATGGTTAGTTAAAAGTGCATTAAATTTGTTAGTTATAGTTTACAGTCACTCGGGATCTTTATTTGCTTGAGAAAAACACATTGGTTTAGATGGCAGGGTAGTAGTGGAAAGAGAGAGTAAGTTTTTGGTTTTGTAAATACCAGCTTTAGAACAAGTGATCATGGGATAACAAGAGGCATTAGTTGATGGTGGAGGAAGGGTAGAGATAGAAGGAGTGATAGGATCAGAAGAGGGAAGGACAGCGGGACTGGAAGAAGCTGAGGTTGGTGCTAAAGTGTCAGGCATATAAGATGACAAAGTCTCAGTGGTGGTAGAGAGGAGTTGGTGTGTATAGGAGATGGAAGAGGGGCCACAAGTGGAGAGGCTGAAGCGAGAGGTAGTAAAGCAGGAGGTGCGGGTAGTGGTGAAAAGAGACTAAGAACAAGAGTGGTTTGAGATATAGGAGGCAAGGTAGAAGGTTGATGTAAGGGTTTGATAATGGTAAGTGCAAGTGGAGGGGTGGTAGGTTGGGTAACTGTAGTGGAGATGACAGGTTTGGAGAGAATAGGATAGGGAAAGTAGAGCTCATGAAAGACAACATGACGATATATATAAACACATTTAGTGGTACGATCAAGACACCTATATCCTTTGTAATTTTGAGCATAGCCTAGGAAGACACATTGTTTTGATCTAGGTGAGAGTTTGTGGAAAGCATTGAAAGTGAGGTTAGGATAACAGGCACACTCGAAGACACGAAAAGTTAAGTAATCATGAGATTTAGAAAACAATTTTGTATAAGGACCTTGATTTTTCAAAATAGGAGTAAAGAGACGATTAATGATGTAAAGTGTAGAAAGTGCAGTATATGTAGCATCAACCCAAAAGACTCAGGAAGAGAGGAGTGAATTAAGAGGGTGCATGCCATTTCACTAATATATCTATGCTTACGCTCAGCTATATCGTTTTGTTGAGATGTGTCTTAGCAAGACATACGAAAAGCAATACCATGGTGAGCAAGAAATTGTTTGAAAGGAATTTGGTCAAATTCTTTACCACTATCACTTTGAATTTCTTTTTTTATTTTGGTGGAAAACTGATTTTCAACAAGAGTTTTAAAATTATAAAAAGTGTTGAAAGACTTAAGATTTTTTATGCATAGGAAAAATCCAGGAATATCGAGAAAAATCATCCACAAAAATAACATAATAATGATAACCTAAATTTGATAAAATAAAAGATTTTCAAACATTAGAATGTATTAAAGCTAAAGGTTGTCCAGTACAATGCTCAACAAACTCAAAAGATAAATGTTTAGACTTGCCTAAGTGATACTCAAAACAAAAACCAAAATATTTAGAAAACAAAAAACATTGTTTTTAGTTTTTAAAAGAGATAACTCATGGGGACGTAAATGACCTAGCCTATGATGCCAAACATCACCAGAAACTTGACCAGAGACTAGCGCTACGGGGTGGTTATGACCTAATATGGAGGGAGATGGTATATATCACCATCATTGAAAGATTTGAGAAGAGTTTTCTCCGTACTCTTGTCCTTAATAACAACATGAGAAGCATCAAAGTTAGCAGAACAGTTGTTATCAAGACATAAATGTTTAACAGAAAGTAAGTTGTGAGACAAGTGTGGTACATGCAAGACATTATTAAGGTGAATAGGTTTAGTGGAAGTTCGTAAGAAAGTAGAATCAACATTATTAATATCAAACAATTTTTCATTACCAACTAAAATTTTAGCTTTGCCAAAATAAGGTATAAGGTTACTAAGTATACCTGACTGAGGAGTTATGTGAGCTGAGGCGACTGTATCCCCCTGAACAGCATTAGATTCACCAAGTGACATAGTAGCAAATTATTTTGGCAAGTCATGAGAAACAACAACATTTTAAAACCAGTGAGGAAAATTTAGGGCAAAATGACCAATGGTGTGACAAATTTGACACGACATAGAAGAGAATCCAAGATGCGATCCCAAGAGACCTTCACGACTATAAGAGGAAGTACCTAAAGATCGATTAAATATAAGAGAAAAGTAAGAAGACTGATCAGTACCTAAACCATACTAAGAAGAGATTCCACGACCAGTATTGTATCCATAACCCCGACCAGGACCCCAATAACTAGAGCGACCCTTGTCACGACCATGAGAAACTTTAGATTTGGTAGTGGCAGGAAGGGTTGTAGGAGGATTATATGACTAAGATTAGACCCTAAGATGTTTAAGTCATTGTTCTTGTAGGAGCAACTTGATACGCAAACTATCAAAAGTGAGGTTGATGTTGGTGTTTGTGACTGTGGTGATGAAGCTTTCATACTTTGTAGGCAGACTTGCTAATGCATAAGAGATGAGATCTTCGGTGGAGAATGGTGATTTGATGGCAGCAAGTGCATCAGCTATGACTTTGAGGTCCTAAAGATATTGTTCCATAGACTTTCCATCTTTGGTATGTTTCTGAAACTTTAGGCAGAGATCAGACTCGTTGGTATTAGACTAATCAAGGTACCGTTGTTCCACTGATATCCAAACATCCCAGGGAGTATATAGATCATGGACATCTTGTAAGATGTTAAAGGTGAGAGTAGCATTAGGTCAGGATCTGAGGCACTAGTTAATCCTAACCCAGGTAGAATAGGCGGAATTGAGAATGATTTGAACGTACTGGTTAGGGACATGTGAGAGGGATAGGGAAAAGAACTATTAACATAACCAATTAGGTCATAACTAATGAGAATTGGTAGAAATTGAGAGCGCCAAAAGATATAGTGAGTGTTGTCTAATTTGAGACTAACTAGGTGGGTGATACTAGGAGCAAAAAATAGGGGTAGGTTTGGAAAAGCAGGTGGAGGTGTGGTGGGCACAGGAGATTGGATGAGTTGATTGTGGGGATTGGAGACGGTGATGGTGGTCGGCATAGAGGGGATTTGATTGGTCAAGGCAACCGGTAGAAGGTGGTTTGCATGGGTGGTAGTATAGGGGTGGGCTGCTATTTGAGGGAAGAGATAATATATGTAGGGTTAGGGGTTATTGCTAGGGAATTGGTAAGAAAGGTGGCCAGGTGGGCCACCAGCAAGTGCGGTTGGTGCGACAGTAGCAAGGTGGGAGAGGAAGAAAGGTACGATTGCAGTAGGGACGGGTGCTTACTACAACAGGAGAGAAGTAGCGGTGGGGAGAGGAGCAGTTCCAATAGGGGAGGAAAATGAGGAAGAGACGATGGTAGTGGCCGAGCTCATGGTGGCTGGCGACAGCAGGTGGGCATTAGCGGGTTAGGGAAGAGAAGAGGTGGCCACAATAGTTGTGATGGGTGCGCTGGTGGCGGTAGTAGCTGGAGGTTCATGGGGGAGGAGGGATGGTACGGTGGTAGCAAAGAGCTGATTGGTGGTGTCGACAGCTACAGGAGGAGGAAGGGTAGGAGCAGCAGCGATTGGGTGGTCGGGTTGAGAAGAGGTAGAGTTAGTAAATTTTTCCATGGTTTACAGGGTTTTAAGACCTTACTACTCTGATACAATGAAGACACTAAAGAAACTAGGGTTTATGTATTTGTTGACTGCATAAACCATAGCAACAGAAGAATCTCATATATATAGACAGTAATTACAATTAAAATTACAATAGTATCCCCAAAGTTTCCTAGGTTTATACTTATATACATTTACACACTGTTTTAACCAGTATCATAGACGCATCATCCAAAAATTTTAACTCGAAGGTATTTTCATTAGGCCTAGAGATATATAAGTAGGTTTTTTTTCCATTACTATTTATAAAATGTGAGCTGTTATAGGTCATTGCATATATATAGCAGCATTAGCTATCGACTGACACACATGTGAACTAGAAGAATATTCAGCATCCACCAATCGAGGTTAGTCTCAGCACGCTTACTTTGATCAATGGCAAGCAATCCATACACCTGAACTCACTAGTGTCTCAATTTATTTCTTTGCCAAAAAGAGGAAATTAATTAGCACATATTATCTTCCTACATAGGTACAAGTTTGATTTTAAAAACATTAAATCACTTTATTGACCACATTTATATAAATGGGCCACTCAAGACTGAAGGCACCAATAATTATAAAAGGTTTGTTGAGCCTCCCAAAACACAACTTGCCTATTCGTTAATGCCTCAATGCTCATGTGATTATGATTTGTTGAATGGGTAAGATTTTATCTTCTTAAAAGTAATTAGTTCTTTATATTAGAAAAGTTATTATTTAATTTAGATTTATAAAAAATATATGATATAAATATTTATTTTATTTTAAAATAAAATAAAAATAATTTTTTTAATATTATTTAATAATAAATTAAATTCTTATGCCATGCATACTTCTTCTTTTTTTATAGATTTATGTCCAAGAATTTTGAACCCAAAATCAAAGATTTAAGACTAAATTGATGTACTCTTGTGCCTCTGTCTCTGAGCTGAGCCAGGTGTCAATCATCAACAAATCATATGTATATGTAAACGAAGAAAAGAAAATGATGTTATCAATAGTTTGCATTAGTTTAACATTCCCAATAGTGAAAAGTCTTCCTATACCGAGTCATCATGCAAATATTTCAGTTTTTGATGTTAAAGATTAACACTTTATAAACTAATGAAATAAATAAATAAATAAAAGTTCTTCACCCAAGGAAAAAAAGAAAGGTATGGCCTTTTCTTTTGAAAGGAGGAGAGGCCTGCCGCTTTTCATGCTGAAAGCCACATGATACGTTCATAGATGAATTGAAAGGTGCTCTTCATTAATTCACGTAATTTTTGATAAAATCTATTGTACTAATGCTGGGATTTTTCATTGGAACTTGAAGAGGTATGTTCTTGCTTTTCTGGCCTTAACAACTTAATTATCAGGGTAATTTGTCCCCTCCATTTATTTATTTTTTCCACTCAGAATAATATTAGTACAATAAGTAATCAGTAAGTACTAATGCAACTGTGTGAATTATCAATAACTAATTAATAAGTACTTACGCATGGTAATCTATATATTGTTAGAGTTACTGCATATTTCACGGGTTGAAACTTGTAGACTTCTAGATCATTATGAGTCTCGTTTCTCAGTGAAAGAACGAGATCCCGATCCTCGATGAGTGAGTGGAGGTAGAGGTAGTGCCTCCAAAAATTTTAGACTATGTACACATTTTCGGTCTGATTTTTTTGCTTGACGGTTTGGGTTTGAACCTATGAATAGCCGTGGTTTTGCAATAAGACGAAAACCCTAATTAGGACATCTTAAGTTGATTATAAATACTCTCTATGTATTTATCACACATTATAACAAAAGATTTGTGAGGTCGATTATAGTGAAAGTATTTTTGGCAAGATATAACTCTATTATGAGATGAACTTGGATATATCGTGTCTTATTATTTTCTTTTTATTTATTATTCGTATGCTTGACAGATCTCGAATCATTCATATATCGCAGCAAGGTTATAAGAACACAAGGATAATTTTCATAATTTTAATCCTGGCTGTTGTAGTATTGCAAGGCCAAAATACACATGGTTTTACATTAAAAACTGATGCATGCAATAATGCAAGCAAAATCATTCAACTTAATTAAATGATACCTACGAATGAAAATGTTTTAAAATAATTTCATAATTTTAAATTTATCTCAATTTTACGAACTAAACAAAACAAATAAATATGATTTAATTGATATTTCTTTAAATCTATTAAGCCACAATTCCAAAATGTTTTCCCACTACTTAATTTCTTGATGATGATTTAACAAAATAGCGCAAAACCACATCATGTTTCTTAGCTCGTGTCCACTTTATGCTCGCCCTTTAATTTATTACTTATTTTTTAAAATCAGGTCATATCATTATTGAAACTATTATTTTTAGAAGCGAAGGTACTAGAGATATGTTTTGTTTCAATGAGATGAAATATAAACTTCAAGATATTGAAACGTAAGCCTTTGAAACATTAAGGTGCGTCTTGAAATTTTAGTAAAATAATAATAAGTAATTGATTAAAATAATATAAAAATAATAATTAAAATTTTAATTAATTAATTTTCAACAAACTCTAATATTTTTGTTAACTCTCTAGAGCATATAAATTCTAATTATAATTTTATAAATATTAATACTTATTTATATATACATTATATATAAATTTTTATTTTTATATTGTTGTAACTTGTAAGTGATTAATTAATTAGTTTGTAGTTATTATTAAACGAGATAACATATAATAAATATTTATGAAGCACAATGATATTAGTATAAGAAAAACTAGTTCAACGGTTAAGGTTTGTATTTCTACTCATTTGAGTATGGGTTTGAGTTTTAGACATGCAATTTTTTTTTTCTTCCGATTTATAAGGTTATTAGAAAAACTTCAACTTGATGTAAAAGGTGATGTAAAAGGTGTACGCGTCGGGTGAGCCCAAAAAAAGCCTTTGAAAACATTGATTGTGATGTCTTGTTAAATTGATAATTTGTAGCCATTATGAAAAAGATATCTTTAAAATAAATCTGCTTGTTAATTTATACAGAGAAAAAAGAAAAAAAAAACATATCCTTAATTATCTTGCATACATGATCTTCACAAAATCATTTAATTTTTCTCAAATGTTTTAATTTACAAAGAACAAAAAAGAAATATCAAATTTAATCCATAACTAAACATCACGATAGGAGCTGTTGTATTATAACTAATTGTCTTGATGGTAATTTTTAACTGTATCATGGAGCATATCATGCTGTAAATCTAAATCTTCCCTTTTATTTATTAAAAAAAAAAAGAGAAGAAAAGAATGAACATATATATTCTTACTACACATGATTATACGCTAATATATCTATCAGTCAGAAATCATGAATACAACTGGGCAGTCTTTAGGGCCAGAACCAATCAAATCTGCAGTACCAGCCACAAACCCAAGATCCAAATCCAAACAATGAAGATGGAGAAGAGCTTGCCTTGACCACGACCCAGATTTGTACATAACCATTATGTTCATTCTCATGCTAAACCTCACCCTTCCTCTCCTAACATTCTCTTCAATCTCCTTCAACAATGGATATTCAATGATGGGTTGATGATCATCCTCCTTCCCCGTGGTAGCGAACTTAACGTACATAGCCCTTTGTTCTTCGAAACCCAAATCGAAATCATCCATAGATGTTACAGAAAGTGCATTGTCTTGTCTGTAAAAAAGGGCTGCTTCAATGTGATTCATGTACAAATCCAAAGCTAAGTTTGGGTTGGAGACGGTGAGGTTTGCAATCCAAATGCCGGCCAATACGTTTGAGTTTGTGATGGTGAAATACGGAATGGAAAGTGAATTAATTTGGATAATTGGTGCTTTTGGACCCAAGGAGAATGACATGAACATGTTTAGTGAGCAAATCAGGATTATTATGGTGATTAATATGGTGAATAACAGGAGAAAAATTTTGGGGATGCTCCAGGATTTAATGGACATGCAGGAATGGTAGCTTGAAGGGTGTAGCCCGGCCATTAATTAATTGCTTCTTATCGCTCGCAGGAAAAAAAAGAATGTTAACTTTTCAATATTAATAGGAGAGGCAACAACGCGTAAAGAAGCTACATCAGGTTGTCTGTTTGATATTTTAGGTAGCATGTTCCGTAATCCCGTTTTAAGTATGGAATACACTTGGATTTAATTACTTTTAGTATTTTTTTCACCTTATTAATTTATTTTATTTGTAAAAACCAGATTTATTTTCTATTTTCATTTTCATAATTTTTTTTCTTCTAAAATCAACAACACATGTATTGAATAATTAAGGGTAAAATACAATTACATAGTGGTCCTTCTTATTCATTTTTTTCTCTTCTTCTCCACTGTTTCTCATTTTCTCCTCTATTGCTTTTCCTAGTTTAATATGCTTTTCTGCATTTACTCATTCCTTTTATTCTCTTCTGTTAGGATTTTGACTCAATTCCTCACAAAGAAAATTTCTAATTGGTTTGGGAAAAATTGTTTCATATTTTATAGTTGGTTGTCCTAGTAGGAATAGTAGTAATTTTCTATTAGATTGTTGATTGTACAAGTAGGAGTAATCTACTATGATGTTGTTGTTCTTTTCCTAATAATATTAGGAAAATATCCTTTATATAAAGGGGGTCCCAGAGAAATTTTGAGGCACACTCATAATTCACATATACATTGTAAACTAGAGGGGTTTACTATTAGAGATAAGATGAGAGCTTTCGATGTATTGGGGGCTTGGATTGTCAAGTAGAGAGGACACCTATAACTAGGGTTAGATTAAGAGCTTTTATTGTATTAATACTTTGGGGTGAGAGTTTGACAACTTTGCTCTTCCTAAAGTTGTAGTTAAAGATTAATAAAATAATAGAGTTGTTGGTTGATATAGGCAAAGAGGTTAACCAACCACGTTAATTTTTGGTGTTATTACTCTTTATTTTATTTTCCTATTTAATTGTTGTGGTTGTGTTTTTGCCTAAAATTTGAATAGGTTGATTTTAGAAGAAAAATCCCAATACTTTCTTTATGTCTCTTGCTCAATTTCCCTATCTTTTTCACATTCTCCATCTCCCATCCCGTTTCCATGCACTTATGTTGGAAATCTGGGTATCGTCGAGCACTCATGATGGAAAGCCTGGCCTACCCAAGATAAATTTGATTTTAAGGTTTTGAAGGGAATAGTTTAAATGCACTTAACCTCTCTTAACGTCCTATCATCTCTTGTCTCATTTTGGCTTCCATAAGCTAACTAAAAAACTATCATGTGGGCAGTTTCTAAGATATGAAAAATGCACAGAAAAGTGGGGGGTTGCACATGAATTCTTAGAGAGAGAAAGAGGCATTGTAGAGAGATAAATTTACACTATTTCCTTAATAGAGAAATAAAGTTCTTGGGTGGTGAAAATCAGAGTGCTTTCCTTCAAAGTGATCACACTCATGACCATGACGAGATGAAAAAGTGAAGACCAAAAAAGAGTCCAAAATACTAGGACATATTTGGGTTAACTAGTAAAAATCGAATCCGCTACGCATTCTCATTTTTTAACTTGCTCTCTCTGAATCTCAATATAAACTTCCTTTTTCCTTTTATGTATACATGTCAAGCATGGGTCGCACCACTAGTCAACTATATGCATACTCACTCATCAATAATAACGTAGTTTTATAGATGTTTTGATGTTGAGATCTTTTATTGGGTGGATTTTTATGCTCCTTTAACACATGGCTAGATGGAGGACGCATGGTGACAAATTAGAGCTCTAAATGATAAATAGAATGCTTTTGACCATAGAAGATCTGGTCTCACTAACATAAACAAGAACAACGTCTAGTGCCGTATAAATATGTCGTTGGAGGGATATAATCTTGATCTGTGGCGGCATAGGTCTATAACCATAGAAGCAAACGTTCGAGACCACAAAAGTCGCTCTTTAGGTCAAAGAAAAGTAAGGAATCAAGATCCACAAAACAAGATCCTTCATAGCTTAAGATAGTTGAAACAAGACAAAGGTGGTTGACTATGAAGTAAGTTTCCATTTGTTTATTTAATGTTAATTTTTTTTAGTGGTTGGAGTCTAAAAATGATGAAGTCATGAAGATTTATCATTCTTTTATTGGTAGGGCTTACACAAATTCCTTTTTATGTATTTCTTATATTTTTTTTTAAATATTTGATTTTGTAAGAATTTAATTTTTTTTCGTTTTTATCTTGTAGGAAAATGCTAATGTTTCTTTGTTGTGCTTAATGAGTGATGTGACCAAAATTTCCTAGTCCAATGAGAATTGGACATATGGCCTACTACACCTTAGGCAGTAACTTACTATGACTGTAATGATGGACACATTATCCTATATTTTGAAGACTCTAACCTTGACATGAGAACTCATGAGCAGAGATCAGTTCTTTCAAGTAGAGATCACTTCACAACAGGAAGAGATTTTTTCACAACATGCAGAGGCTCTTCACAATAGGCATATATCTCCTCACAATAGGCATAGGTTATTTCCCATAAGGCTCAAGGCTTAGGAGTCACATCCCACTTGTATCACATTTCGGGATCTCAAAAGAAAGGGTCACCGCACCTATATAAAGGGGTTCTGACATGCAAAGTAAGAGAGATATCCACACAAAGAGAAAAAAAAGAAAGAAGAGATCCAAGAAAAGCCTAGATAATAGAGGATAAACACACAAGGAATAAAGAGGACCACCTTGGTTCTCTTCTTCTCCATACTCCCTCGATATAACTTTAAATCCTCTCCTTATCTTTTTTCGAATACACCTATTGACTTAATAATCGAAGGGTCCTCCTCGGAGCATAATACTCTGGGAGATTTCTCTTTCAAGTTCTCAAACACACCAGACGTACATAGAACTAGGTCTCCTCAAAGTCCTATCCTTGAAAAAGTCCTCGAACAATACCTCGTTGAAGGCCACAAAAGATATGGCATCCTAAATCATCTTTTTTGGCATCAACAATGAGTATGATGACAATTTTTTGGTTCTCAATAGAAGCAGTTAACATGGTGTGAGAAATAGTCAAGCCTCTATTTTTTGGTTATAAATCCATAGTATGAACAAATTAAAAATATTATCATAGTAATGAACACATTTTATATAGTTGATTTCATTGTCTCAAGACATTTTCTGATATATTAATAAAACTTCAAACATTTGTGTTGGTGCAAAATTTAATTTATTCGTCAACCGAGATTAAAGTTGGCTCGATTGAAACATCACTTCTATAGAAGGGTTTGGTAATGCTTCAACTAAGAGGACTTTAATGATATACTATTATAAATTCAAGGACAAGAATCTAATCTAGCAAGTAATAAATAGAATAAGCAACAAGTGTAAAGTGACAACAAACTCAATATATTTATTGATATTGAAATTTAAAACAATGGGTTTACAAGACTAAAACCTCACAATACCAAGTAGAGATCTCGAGCTTGTTGTAGTGGATGCTGAGTCATTAATATAAATTTAGCTTGAATTCAAGATAAGCACAAAACGGGGTTGGATAAAGGGAATTATAGCTATGGCTATGATACATCTATTCCTATTGACTAGAAAGTAAAGACTTGAAAAGTAAGGAAAGTAAATATAGATGATGGCATCATGGAAACCATTGTGCTCTATTATTCACATAGGACCAATCAATGGTAACGCATGCAGATCGTTCTACTGACATGGATCCAATGTTGTAATGTAGCAAGAAAATAGTATCCCATAGGGCGATCAAATAATGTGCTATTGTGTCAGCCCTCAATATGACTCTCCATACAATATGCCTACTAATAGGCTAGAGAAGTCATCAACAACATGGTATGTCTCCAATCAGAATACCTCGAGGTTTTAACAGAGTGTCAACCACAAGACATACCCAACCAAACTCAAAACTGACACCAAGTTTTAAGTTTCTATAACATGACATGTCATATGTTCAAATGCATTCATACATATACAAAGATAAGATAACGCAATATGAATGAAAATATGTATGATGATCATCGATCAATATCATAATATCCAACTACCATACCCAAAACATAATGGGTTAAAAAATTATATAAATCCAATAATAAAAAATATTACAACATAAATAACTCCCACAAACCCAATACATCAAAGGACTTTAAAGCACTCAACTATCAACATGTTTCTTAAAAACAATGGATCTGAGACCTTTGGTTCGGGGATCAGCAACCATGTTCTCTGTTTGAATGTACTCAACTATGATGTCTACTTGCTTTACTAAATCCCTGACTGTAAAGTATTTCAGCTTAATATGTTTAGAACTACTACAACTCTTATTGTTATTTAAAAACAACACAACAGAGCTATTATCACAGTAAATCACTTGTGGTTTAGAGATGGAGTCAACTACAACAAGTCCTGAAATAAAATTTATTAACCATATAGCTTGTTTAGCTACCTAATAACAGGCTCTACCTACAGAGTGGAAGAAGCATTAATCGTTTATTTCACACTCTTCCAAGAAATAGCTCATTTGGCTAATGTGAAAACATATCCTGAAATGGATTTCAGGTTATCCAAGCAAGTACCAAATCCGAATCAGAGTAGCCTATCAACTCAAGTTATCTACCTTCCTATAAACAAACATGTAGTCCTTTCTCCTTTGCAAGTACCTCATCACTTTTTTAGCCACCATCCAGTGATCATGTCCAGGATTAGAAAGATAACGGCCAAGTAAACCCATAACATAAGCAATGTATGGTCTGGTAAAAACCTACGCATACATCAGGCTACCAACTCCCTCTCAAAATCATTTTTGGGACATTGACTTAAACTCAATTTTTTCCCTTTCACAATTGACACATCTCCAAACTTACAACTCTGCAATGTAGACCTGTATAAGCTCTCTAAGAAAGACCTGATATACCACGAGATCTATCCCTATGGATCTCAACACCAAGGAAAAAAGATGCCTCACTAAGATCTTTCATATTAAAAGTCTTAGACAACAACTATTTTGTCTCATGTAATAACCAAAGATCATTACTAGCAAGCAAAATATCATCCACATAAAGAATCAGATAAATAAATTTGTTGGGAAACCACCTTAAGATGCCCAGGTGGTGATCTTCCAAACACCCAAGTCTATACGACTTGTAATACAACCGAAAGAAAACAGGAATCAAAACCAAAGAAAGAACACCAGCAATTGTTATCGAGGTTCGGCAATAGCCTACATCCTCGTGAGTTCCTCCGAACTCTCTGCACTAATTCAATGGTTCTTACAATTTACAACAACACCTCTTCAAGAATCCTCTTGTTCTTGAAGAACTAAAGAAGAAAGAAAAGAAAGTGATAAGGTCTTGAGTTACCCTGCCCCAAGAAAATTTCACTTATAAGTCTCTTGAATCCCCAATCTATACTATTCTCTCTCTCTAAAAAACCAGCATCTCTTGAATGAATCTCTCCTATGTTTAGTGTCTTTGCACTCTCACACACCCATGTGTTCTATTTCACACACATTCACATATGATCTCTCATGGTGTCTTTCACTTGTTGAGATTGAAGCTAGGTGACCCTTTATATAGTGCACCACTTCTTGAACCTATCTTGAAGTCAATCTCCACCCTTAGATCTTGAGGACCAATCAATCATAGCCCTTCATCAATCCTAAGTGATCCTGTGCATTTTGATCATGCCTCATGCACCATTTGACAGTGCTGGAAAGCCAAGCATCAGTGTGCCTGGTGCCGCTGCCCAGAACAGGGCTGGCCGCGGCCTAGACCAGGGCTGACATCCTCTAGGTGCTAGGTGCCATGGCATGGCCTAGAGAGGGAGGTTTCTTGACTTTCTGCTGGTCGCAGCGCACACCTCCCACCTAATGCTGAACATGCTGAATTTCTTCTCCCATTTAATACTTAGACAAATACTAACAATCTCTACCTTTGTCTAAGCTATTAAACCCGAACCTTTGTGCAGAGAACTCAGGATCCAAACTCAACTTGAGTCATCATTCAACTGATTCTAATCCTAAGAAGTCCAAGCAATGATTGAACTTGCTTATAGGTAGAACTTTGGTGCCTAAATCTACAGGATTTTCCTCCGTGGCCACCTTGTCCACATGAATGCATCCTTTTGTAACATTTTCCCGTATGAAATGGTACTGAACATCCATATGTTTTGTCCTCTCATGGAACACTGGATTCTTACATAAGTTCCATGCACTTTGACTATCCGAAGACACCACCACCTATTCTTTTAGGTGCTTCCACACGTCTAACAACCCTTCGCACCACATAACCTCCTTTATGGCTTTCGAAGCCGCTATGTACTCAGGCCCAGTTGTTAAGAGTACTACCATCGACTGCCACTGAGCCTTCAAATACCTCAATAACCACTTCATCCCAAGCCAAAGCTCCTTTCCGGGATTACTCATAAATCTGCTGAGAACACCCATTGCCTGAGAAATGTCGGGTCTAGTGCTTACCATCATGAACATGACTGATCCAACCGCATTAGAGTAAGGGACCTTTTCCATTTCCTTCTTCTCCACATCTGTTCTTGGATATTGTTCGCTGGAGAACTTGAAATGACCAACAAGGGGAACCTTCACTGGTTTACCATCTTCCATAGAAAACTTGTACAACACCTTTTCTATGAAGGAAGACCGAGAAACCTTCAACCCATTTCTCTCCTTTTCCCAAATTCTTCTGATCCCAATGATCTTTTGTGTAAGGCCAGGATCCTTCCTCTAGAACTCCTCACTAAGTTGAGATGTCAACCTTCTTATCCTCTCCCTGCTGTTCCCAACCAACAACATATCAATGATACAGATGAGGATCATCACCACTTCCTCCACCTTATGTCTAGGTGAGAAGGTTTCTGTTAAATCTATGCTGTCTCTTTGCGTGAACCCCTTCGCCACCAGCCTAGCCTTGTTCCGGACTTCATCCCCTAGAGGGTTCCCTTCTTTGATCTTGTAAGTCCACTTACAATCCACAACTCTCTGTTTTCCTAGAATGTGCACCAATTCCCAAGAGTTGTTCTCCCTCAAAGAATCCATTTTTTCCTCCATAGCTAGCTTCCATCTTGATGAATCCTTACATCCCATGGCATCAATGTAAGTCTCTTGTTCACTTATCCCTCCTTTTGTCCAAAGAGCTGCTGCATTCGCAGCATCCGCAAAACCATATCTTAAAGGTGGTCTGACCAACCTTCTTTCTTGGTCTCTTGTGAGCTGATAGTCATTCTGACTTGCTGCATCATCTCTTTCTAGTTCAGCCTCTTTATGAGTGTCCTAAGCTTGGCATTCATCAATGGGCTCTACCTGGTCTGAACCCTCTTACCATCCTTGCTCTACCTGAACTGAATTTTCTTTGATGCTATGCTCCACAAATTCCGGACTGGTTTGCTCACTAGCCCCTGCAGGGTTAGTTTTCTCTAAATAGGGAAATAAATGGTCATTAAAAATGAAATCCCTACTTATTATGAGTTTCAATCCTTTTTTCTCTAAGGACCACAACCTATACTCCTTAGCCCCTTCCTCGTATCCTAGAAACACACATTTTCTAGATCCTAGGCTAAGTTTATCACCCTTTTGATGTGCAAACATAGCATATCCAAAAGTCCTAAGGTTGTTCAACTCAGGGGGTTTACCTAATGAGAGTCATAAAATGCATCTAAATAGTACTTAATTGTTAGCATTTTAGGGTTGATCCAGGTTGGAATTACACTTTTATACCTTAATAACTCTAAAGTGTTATTCTTGAATCGTTGACTTATTTCAGTGCATTTTCAAGTACTTTGAGCTTAAAAAAGAGAGAAAAAAGCTATCATCATTTTAAACACGAAGCTTCAATGAATACTTGAGTGAGATAATGGTCGCGGAAGAGCCAAGATGAAGAGAAACCAAGAAAAGAGATTTACTAAATTGCCAGAATTGCCCGTACAGATCAATCATCTTTGAAAATTACACTGTATTGATGTAAGAAGAACCAGGAGATGAGCCATATATGCTTAGAAAGATCCGGAAGTCTATTTTTTTAATAATTTTACAGCTTGTAAAAATGAGTTTTTTAGAGAAAGTTATGACAGTTTTAGTAGACAAAGGTCAGGCTGTGCAGGCTGTGCGGGCTGTGCGGGATTTCAGCGTGATTTTGGGTTTAAATCTCATATCCTACATCGGTTGGAAAATACATTTCTATATCTCACATCCCACATCGGATTGGAAACACATTGCACTCATGGTATTTCCCTATAAAAGGCCTACTCCACTTCATCTTTGAGGCAATCAATCAGAGCTCATCTGAAATCATCAGAGAGTGAATCCAGAGGGCCTTTAGGAGCAATCCAGAGGATTTTTAGGAGGAATCCGAAGTATACTTTTGGAGAGAAAGCTGAGGAATCGTCGAAGCTTTCGCTACCAAGGAAGAGATGATCATTGAGAGGCCAAAGGCAACTCAAGGAAGCATGAGCTCCATGGCCGGCTAGTCTCCAAGCAAGGCAAAGGGATGAATCCCTAGGTGTAGTTGTTCTTATTTTCCTTTATTTGATTAAGTTGTATTTTGGTATTATTTTCATTAAACGTTGTTATGTTTTATTCTTTAATTTAATTAGTAGATTTCTTATTAGTCCGGTGATTGCATGCTTCTTTTCCATTTAAGTCTAGTCATGCTCTTCTTATGTGTATTTGTTTGGGTGTGGTTGAGTTCGGTAGATCTCTTTTATAGATTTGTCCATTGCTGTGGTATTGTCATTTAGATATATCGTCGTCTTTTGATAATTTATAAGTTAGGTCATGTGTGCTTGAAAGTAAAGAATAATTTATATCAATTACATTAGGGTTTATACATGTACTTTAATTGAATATTTGCCGATTGCCTGTTTGGGATGTGAAACTTGCAATCGAGATAAAAATAGCTGAATCAAGTTAGGATTAGGGCAATGAACCTAGGGACGATTTTTGGAACCTTTTTGTTTCTTATTTATATCCATCAATTATTTACACAATTTTCAAACAATCAACAAATCAGATTCTTTCAATCAATCTTTTATCGTTTGTGTTGAGGTTTACACCTTCTTTTGTAATTAGTTTGTTTTCCTATGGAATCGACACCCCAAAGCTGTACTACAATAACCGCGTTATACTTTGGGCATAATTATTACCACTCCACATATCCTTGGGAGTCTTAAGGTCCACGGCCCTAGAGGGTGATCTATTAACCAAATATGCAGCAGTAGACACCATTTCCCCTAAAAAAACATTTGGGTAATCCGGATCCTATTAACATGCACCTAACCTTTTCCATAAGGGTCTTATTCATCCTTTCAGCAACTCTATTTTGCCGAGGGGTTTTCACAACCGTTCTATGTCTTAGAATCCCATTTAACTTACAGAATTGATTAAGTTCCTTGTTAAAAAATTCTAAGCCATTATCAGTTCTTAACACCTTAACTACCCTGCCCGTTTGAGTCTCCTCTAGCTTTTTCCACACCATTAATTTATTCAAATCATTTGATTTATTTTTAAACAAATAACCTAAACCTTTCTAGAATAATCATCAATTAAAGACAGAAAGTAAAGATTACCTCCCTGTGTTGGTGTTCTTGCTGGTCCCCAAAGATCCACATGAATGTAGTCAAGAATGCCCTTAGACTTGTGCACTTCGATGTTGAAGCTGGCCCGATGTTGCTGCTGAAGAACACAGCTCTTACAAAAATCGAGTTTCTCTACCTTATCACCATCAAGTAATCCATCTTTGTTCAGAACTTGTAGGCCTTTTTCGCTCATGTGTCCCAAGAAAGTGTGCCAAAGAGCTGCCTTATCCATCTCAGCTATCAAACTTGATACTTGATCCATGATGTCCGTGTCTCCGATCATCTCATAGAGACCATCCTTCATTGCTGCTTTGATCACTATCAAAGATCCCTTAGTTACCTTGATCTTTCCTCCCTCTGCTTTATATGTGTTCCCCATGGAATCTAGCTACCCCAATGAGATCAAATTCCTTCTCAAATATGGAAGATACCTTACATTCCTCAGCAGCCTTGTCATTCTATTAAACATCCTCAACTTGATGTCTCCTATCCCCCTCACTTGGCAAGAAATATCATTCCCCAGGAAAACCTTTTCATCATTGGTTTCCTTGAAATTCTTAAACCAATCCCGGTGAGGGCACATTTGAAAAGTGTACATGGAATCCAAGATCCATTTCTCACTGTCTTCTTGCCCCTTGCTCACATTTGAGCACATAACAAGAACATCATCATCTTGCTGTTCACCCTTGGCAACCAAAGCCTCTCCATTCTTGGTATGGCTTTCTCCCTCATCCCTCATCATCTTCTTGCAATCTTTCTTGAAATGACACTCTTTATGGCAATAAAAGCATCTCTTTCCTCCAAATCTCGGTTTAAAGTGCGCTCTCCCATGGCTTTCTCCTCTACCTCTGTCCCGGTAGTAGCCATGTATGTCACTGTGTGCTCTCTCATGGCTTTTTCCTCTACCTCTGTCCTAGTAATAGCCATGTATGTTACTATGTGCTCTCCCATGGCTTTCTCCTTTACCTCTATCCCGGTAGTAGCCATGTATGTTACTGCTATACGAAGTTGCTGGCCTTCCTCTAACGAACAGCCCTTCTTCACTTGATGCACTCCTTATATTGGCATCAAGATTGTCTTGCAATTCTTTATCAAGATCCAAAGTAAAGATTCGTTTACGAAGATACCTCTTATTAGGGAGAGTCTTAGCAAGAAACAACTCATCTAGTTTCTTCCAAATGACAGCTGGATCTTCCGAGTCTCCGCACTCCTTTGTGACATTATCTGACATATGCAGAAAGATGGTGCTGCACGCCATCTTCTTCATCTCATTCCGCTGGACCTCCGTGATACTTGCTGAAAAAGTGTCATCTTCTCCAATCGCCAAGTCCACCTTTTTGTTGCATAAGAACAGCCTTGATCTTCCGCTTCCAAAGGGCAAAGTCTCTCTTTCCATCAAACTTCTCAACAATGAAGTTTGAACCCATCTTGTGGAGAAAATCCTAGATTTATGCAGCACCCACAATTGCTTTCCAACTTCTTCTAAATCTCAAGAACATAATCAGAGATTGATCTCAGTACCATTCTTGAATCACCCTCAAGAACATGATCAGATCTTGATCTTTACTCCGTTCTTGAATCACCAAAGAAGTTGATATTTGATTCTTAGAGTCTTGCTCCGATACCCTCCTGTTCTTGCTCCGATACCCAAATGTTCTTGGACCACTGCTCTGATACCACTATTGGGAAACCATCTCAAGATACCCAGGTGGTGATCTTCCAAACACCCAAGTCTAGAATGACTTGTAATATAACCGAAACAAAACAGGAATCAAAACCAATCAAAGAAAGAACACCAACAATTGTTATCGAGGTTCGGCAATAGCCTACGTCCCCATGAGTTCCTCCAAAATCTCTGCACTAATTCAATGATTCTTATAATTTAGAGCAACACCTCTTCAAGAATCCTTTTGTTCTTGAAGAACAAAAGAAAAGAAGAGAGAAAAGAACGTGATAGGATCTTGAGTTACCCTGGAATTTTCCCCAAGAAAATTCCACTTACAAGTCCCTTGAATCCCCAATCTATACTACTCTCTCTCTAAAAAACCAGCCTCTCTTGAATGAATCTCTCTTGTGTTTAGTGTCTTTGCACCCTCACACACCCATGTGTTCTATTTCACACACATTCACATGTCATTCACATATGATCTCTCATTGTGTCTTTCACTTGTTGAGATTGAAGCTAGGTGACCCTTTATATAGTGCAACACTTCTTGAACCTATCTTGAAGTCAATCTCCACCCTTAGATCTTAACGACCAATCAATCATAGCCCTTCATCAATCCTAAGTGATCCTGTGCATTTTGATCATGCCTCACGCACCATTTGAGAGTGCTGGAAAACCAAGCATCAGTGTGCCTGGCGCCGCGGCCCAGACCAGGGCTGACATCCCCCAAGGCTGAGCCATGACGCAGCCTGGAGAGGGAGGCTGTTGGACTTGCTGCTGGCCGTGGCGCACACCTCCCACCTAATGCTGAACATGCTAAATTTCTTCTCCTGTTTATTACTTAGACAAATACCAACAAAATTTGCTCCCACTGACCTTCAGGTATATACATTGATCTACTTTATTATCATCAAAACTAATAGAAATCACCATCTCATCATATTTCAAGTACCACTAACGAGAAGCTTGGTTGAGACCGTAAATAGACTTGGTCAGCTTGCATACCAAGTGCTCTTTCCCAGGTTCCTCACAACCCTAGTGTTGCATCATGTAAAATTCCTCTACAAGATCACCATTCAGAAAAGTTGTTTTCACGTCCATTTGGTGAAGCTCCATATCAAAGTAAGCTACCAATGCCATGATGATCCTAAAGGAGTCTTTGGATGATACTGATAAGAAAGTGTGATTGTAATCTATGCCCTCTCTTTGAGTGAACCTTTTTGCTACCAGTCTAGCCTTATAATGCTCAATCTTCTCTTTTGAATCCTTCTTAGTTTTGTAAACCCACTTGAAACCTATGAACTTACAATCTAGGGGAAGCTCCATGAGATCCCAAATATTATTCCTAGCCAAAGACTGCATTTCATCCTTCATAGCATCAATCCACACTTCATACTAGGGATTAATGACAACATCATGATAGGTTACTGGATCAATAACCATACCAATATCATTGTCATTCTCTCCAAGAAACATATAATAATCACTTGAAATGGCATATCTCCTCTATCTACTAGACCTCCTCAAAGGTACCTCCAAAATGGGTTCTTGTGCAGGGTATACATTAACTGGTCAATATCAAAGATTGGATGATCAACTCCTATTATATCTGCTCTCCATAATCTACCCTCTCAACAAGTGCATGCACAACATTATCATTCGACATAGTTAAGGTCAAAGGGATAGAAACGAATTTCTCAAATACATTCTTCTCAACAACTGGCTTACTATCTATAGTCTCAGTAGCATCAAATTCCATAAACTTAGCTGTCATCGACTCCACAATTCTTATACCACATGTGCCATAATAGAACCTATATACTTTTGGATGTGTTGGATAACCAATGAAAGAAGAACTGGTAGTTCTAGGATCAGTCTTTCTCTCACACAGGTTAAAAATTATGACTTCAGTAAAACACATAGACACAAAAGTGATTTAGGCTAGGTTTCCTCTCTGTCCACAATTCAAAAAGTGTTTTGGGAATAGATTTACTTGGGACTGTATTGAGGACATATAAGGTTTTTTTAATGGTTTTACCCCCACAAAGATTCAGGAAGATTGGTTCTGCTCATTATGCTCCTCATCATATATTTAAGGATGCTGTTACGTCTCTCAGCCACTCTATTTTGTTTAGGACTACCTAACATGGTATATTCGGCAATTATCCCATTCTTCTGCAAGTATTTGCCAAATGGTCTAATCTATTGTCCAATATCTCCATGTCTCCCATAAAACTCACCACCTCGATCAGATCTTAAAATCTTAATAGGGTTTTCCAGTTTTTTCTCAACTTCAACTCTGAAAATTTTAAAATTTTTTAAAGCCTCATTTTTTTATCAAGTAAATATACCCCCAGGGAAAAATCATCAATGAAGGTAATGAAATAATTCTTTCCATTTACGGTAGGTGACATAAGTCCATTAATATCAGTGTGTGCTATTTTTAGAAGATCAGAACTACAAGTTGAGCCCTTCTTGGTTTTGGTTAACTTTCCCCTGATACAATCAACACAGATCTCTATATCCCCAAAGTCAATAGTAGGTAAAATATTATCCTTAGCAAGCCTTTCAACTCTCTCTCTAGAAATGTGACCTAGATGACTATGCTATAAAGCATAAGATTTTTCCTTTATAAGGGGTCTTTTAGAGGTAGCCGTTTCGACACCAAAATAAGTATACTCATTGCTTGAAACCAAACACAATCTGTATATGCCATCAGATAAAATAAACTTTCCAACAACAAAAGAATATTTAAGCAAACTAACGTTTCTATTCCTAATCTAAAAGAAATGTCCAAGTCTATCCAAAAAAGAAATCGAAATGGAATTCTGACTAAAAGAAGGTGCATAAAAAATATTCTCCAAAACAAGTTGAAAACCATATTCTAAATTCAAACTAACAGTTCCTACAAATTTAACTTCTACTTCAACATTGATCCCAACTCTAAGCTTGGATTCCTCCTCACTTAGTCTCCATTTGTTTATGAACCTTTACAAGGTCATAGCAATATGAACAGTTGCATCACTTTCTAACCACCAAGAATGCAATGGGGCACTAACCAAAACAGATTCAAAACAAACTAAACCTTGGGAATTATCTTTCTATTTGTCTTTATTAATGGCAGCCCTTAGACCTCCCATTCCAGGATTTTGACAATTTCTATGCCTCTTGTTATAAGGAACCTTCTTTGAACCATTAGGAGCATAATGATCATTGGGTTTTAATTTTTTAGGTTTGGAAAAGGTCTTAGTGCTACTGGGTTTGGTATGGGACGTAGCCAAAGTAGTATGCAATTTTTGTTTCTTAAGTTTTTCTTCCTTTGAGACACACCTAGAGGTCAGATCATTCACACTCCAAGTTTCGTTCAAAGTATTGTAGGCAATGTCAGCCATGCCTAAAGCAAACTCAACATCCTCCTTCTATCTCTTATAATTCGAACCATTTAGGATTTTAATGGTTGCTTGGTTATTATTTACAGAAAAGGAGATTGATTCAAGACAAGAATGCAACACATTAGCATAAGGGCAATAAGCAATATATTACAAAACAAAGAATCTAAGAGTATAGTTATAAACTCCCTTTTAGGAAGATAATACAATATACATTTAAAACTCTACACATGAAGCATATAAAGACAACATCTCAGTTTTCAAAAGAATTTCCCCCTTTGGGTAGATAAACCTTCTAAACTGACCCATCATATTTTCACATTGTTCCATGTATTTCCACAAATTACAGTACACAATTACTCCCTTTGGGAAGGTAACTGCATGTTGAAAATGAAATTATCCCGCAACATATTTTAGTGAAATCCCACAAGTATCAATGAGTGTGCCATTTTGGCAGCAAACACCCACACCAACCCATGAAAATTTTCAAACCGGGATAAACAATAATGCCTTTTACAACCAACAGACACGTGCAAAACGATAAACATGTATGTGACCATACAACAGGAGGTACTCAAAACAATATGTACCTCTATGAGCCACCTAACAATCAACAGCTGCATCCTTACCACAGGTCTTGAATATAACAAAATTTATTTAAATAATTTAATAAATTGTTTCTCATAACATCAAACAAGCTAAAATAATCATTTTTTTTATGTGGCCAATGATTGTGGGGCAACAATTGAATAAGCCAGTAATTCAAAACCTATAGAACAAAACTATATCCAAGGATATCATAGAATCATAATTAACCGCTCCATCTTCCATATTAAATAAGGTTAATTAAGTGAAAATATTAGTTATTCAAGAGTGTCGCAAGCGAAGATGGTGGCTATAATATATCGTACAGTTTATGCAATTTTGTAATGTGTTTTTTTTTCTTTTTAATTTAGAGATTGCGCATCCAATGCCTCCATTCACAATTCCTCTTTGGGACCCCTGATTATAATTTAGGACCAAATATGTCATTTTTACAATCCCACAATTTTTTTTTTCTTGTTTATGGATAAGATAACTCATAGCTATGCCCCCACCACAAACGATTCCTTTTAATTATTCATCATCTCAAGAAATCAATGTTATCCTAGAAATATATATAAAACCCTAATTAGAGGGGATATCCTTAGGCCTTAAGTACATGAGCCAAAATTCTAAATTAATCATCATGACCTTTTTCCGAATTCTTTTACATATTACATGGGGTTTTAGTCCATAACAATAACAAATAATATATATAGTACTCTCATAAAAAATAAAGAAACCCTAATTTTGTCCACTTTTCAGATCCTAAGTGTGGTAGAAGGGAAATGGCATGAAAAATCAAAATCAAAGCATAAAACCCTAATTTTGGCCACAAGTAAGTAGAAACAAAGAAATTAAATGAAATATTCTTTAATTAGGTTTTACATTGATGTATGTAGGCTTAAATTAACATTAACAATAATATTCTACATGAAATTAGAACACAAATAATTGCATAAGTAAATCATATACCTGATTGAGCCATGGTCACAGGGGAAATTTGAATTACCTTACATTGAAAGTATGATAAGGGTTAAGTCTTCTTTTTTGTACTCCCACAACATCTTTATCAGATTGATAGAAAAATGAAAACTCTGATGTACTATGAGGCAAAGAGGGGACATAGCCTGTTTATATATACATCAGTAACCCTAGTATTAAGAGTCCGAATGGGCCCTTCCATCTATGAGTCATATTGGAGTAAGACCTACACTAGTTGCTGATCCACAATATTAAGATGTGTACAAGCCCAAACAATATGATCACCAATTAACAACAGATGTGATCTCGTATTTTTCTTATTGAACCACATCCACTAATTCAGTTTTATAAAACCAAAACCACTATAATTAATGGTAGCCCACATAGGAAAATTTCAACAATGCTTTCTTCAACATTTATCTCCATGGATCCATGCACTTTAGTGTACTCTGCTTTCTCTCACACTCAAAAAGTTTGCTGGAAGACGCTCTGTTATGGCCTCCAATTTCTAGGGTATTTATTCAATTCATTGCCTCAAAAATTTAAGCTATAATCTTCCTCATCCAGGTAATTAAACTTTTCCATCAATTATAATAAAAAATTCTTGTAAAAAATTGTTCTGTCTTGGTCTCCAATTTCTAGGCTTTTTGTTCAACTCATGGCATCAAAATTTTAAGCTTTAATCTTCCTCTAAATTTTAAGCTTTTAAGTTTTGATTGCCCTTTTTTAAGTTGATCTTCAATTTATAATTAAAAATTAGTATTTGATTGATCCATTCCAGGATTATATATTTCAGGTTTAGAAAATTGATTCTATTTCTCTATTTATAGGTTGTTTAATTGAGACAAGTAGTTATTTTAGCTGATCTTCAATTTAGCTTAATATTTGATTAATCCATTTCAGGGTTATATATTTCAGGTTTAAGAAATGGAGAACACTTCTCTATTTCTCTTTGAATTGGAAGAGTTAAGTGCTCGAATTGTTGAAGGAATTCTAGGTAGTTCTAAGGTGAGTTTCCTTCTCTATTCTCTCCATTGAACTCAATTTCTCTCTTTTTTCGTTTATGTCCTTGATTGGTAAGCTTATGTGCTTGCTATTTTGTTGTATGTGCATGTTATTAAAAGCCACGGTGAGAAGATTAAACTCTATATTCTTTGTTAATCCTTGCTTTTCCAATATATGTTTTCTAATCATTTTGAGACATTAATTTAACTACACTTCACCTGACTCTTTATTCTCTCTTAAGAGGTGGTCATAAAGTTCATTTCAAGGTTTTTGGTCGCCAAAACTCCGTAGTAACTTAGAGTACAAAGCCTTTAGTGGATTTTTTACTAGGTTTTAATCATCAAGGGAGCTGGACTATTTTTCTTTTTTCCAAAAGAAATGAAGTGATAAGTCTAGTATAGATATTGGATTGTGATCTAAACTAACATGTTTATGCATTGGGAAACTTATTGAATTTTATGATTAATTAAAGTTAATAATGTTTCCAAGCTTCAAGAAACACTAATTACAGCTAAATAAATCGTCTCCATACATCCAAATGACACACTAGCAAATTTTGATTAGATATTAATGCTTTCTCTATCTTCTCTAAGAAAGGATTATCAATTTAAGTTTCTGCACTGTATTTGGAGAAAATTTAACTTGTCAAGACTGGACCTTTCTTGCCCTACTTTGGCACTACTGATTGCTCTTATAAATTCATCCCATGCTCAGGCTATGTCGGCATTGAGTGAAGCTTGCTCTTAGTTCTCCAACAATCTTTACTTTCTTGATTTTAATTGTTTTTAATTTACATTTCTATTGCAAATACAAATCTCTTTACTCTCTCTTTACAATGAAAATCTAGGATTCACGCTAGAAAAAAAGATGAGGACAATGGAATCATGCAAGGAAAAAGGAGGAAGAATGAGGACTAGAGGGATAAGTGATCATATATGTAAACGAAAATGAATGTAGCAAACAATTTGTTATTAGAGATTGTTTTGTGAACTTTTTTAATAATGTAATCTAAAAAAATAATATATACATGTTCATAGGTTATAAACAAACAAGTGCATGGTGTTGATGGATCGAATTTGGTGCTTCAGTTTTCAATTAGACGTTTATAGTTCGCCCTTGTGATCTTTTGAATATTTTGATAGGAGAATGAATAGAACCATTTGTTGGAAATCACCTTGACAAGATGCCCAGGTGGTGATCTTCCAAACACCTAAGTCTAGAATGATTTGTGAAGATTAGGAATCGAAAACAGAAATAGAAATGAAAGAAAGAAAGAAGATAAGCGATTTGTTATCGAGGTTCGGCAATAGCCTACGTCCCCGTGAGTTCACCTGAACTCTCTGCAGTAATCAATGGTTCTTTTACAATCACAGCAACCCCTCTCCAAGAAGCCTAAGTTCTTGAAGAAACAAAGAAGAAGAAGAAACAGAAAGTGACAAGAACTAACCCTGAGAATTTTTCAAGAAAATTCCCTTTACAAGCCCTTCAATCCCCTTTCTATTCTACTAACTCTTCTAAACAACCAGCCTTAAAAATGAGTCTCTCTTGTTTTGTGTCTTTGCACTCTTTAAAATTCTCCCACTTTTTATCACAAGTTATGTCACATTGTTGTTGAGAATGAAGCTAGGTGAGCCTTTATACAGTGCACCAACTTCTTGTCTAATCTTGAGGGTCAATATCCACCCTTAGATCTAGATGAGCAATTAACCATAGCCTTTGATCATTCCTTAGTCAAGCTATGCATTTTTGACATGTCTCATGAACCATGGAAGAGGTTTACACATGTGTGCATAAGTGTGCCTGGTGCCACGGCTTAGAACAGGGGGTGCCGCGGCACAGGGCAGAGCACACACTCCTCAGCTTCTGGGCGCCGCGGCCTTGGGGAGGGGGCGCCTCGGCCTAACTTTCCTCCAGCACCTTCCCCCTTCTGGGTGCCGTGGCCTAAGAAGAGCAGGGCCGTTGTTCGACTAGATGCACACACCTTTTTCCAGCTTTGTGTTGAGACACACTCCTAGTGTGCTGAGGCTTCAAGGACTTCATGCATGACCTCTTCCAACCTTGTTTAACCCTAGAAAAACTCGCATAATATCTACCTTTGTCTAAGCGATTAAACCTTAACCATTATGTAAAGAACTCAGGATCCAAACTCATCTTGAGTCATCAATCAACCGACTCCAATCCTAAGTAGTTCAAGGCAATGATTGAACTTACTTACGGGTAGAACTTTGGTGCCTAAATCTGCAGGATTTTCCTCTGTGGCTACCTTATCCACATGAATGCATCCTTTCATAACATTTTCTCTAATGAAATGATAATGAACATCCATGTGCTTTGTCCTCTCATGGAACACCAGATTTTTACACAAATGTAATGTACTTTGGCTATCCGAATACACCACAACCTGCTCTTCTAGGGCCTTCAACTTTTCCAACAACCCTTTGCACCACATAGCCTCCTTTACGGCTTCCGTTGCTGTTATGTATTTAGCCTCGGTTGTTGAGAATGCTACCATAGGCTGCAATTGAGCCTTCCAACTTACACAACATCCGTTTAAGTTGAAGAAGTAGGAAGTAATCGATCTTCTTTTATCCCGGTTTACTCCATAGTCCGAATCAACATAACCCTCAAGGCAGATGAACTTACTCCTCTTCTCATAAACCAGCCCCACATCTGGGCTTCCCTTCAAGTATCTCAGCAACCACTTCATCCCAAGCCAATGCACATTTCCGGGATTTCTCATAAATCTGCTGAGAACACTAATTGCATGAGAAATATCAGGTCTAGTGCTTACCATGGTGAACATTACAGAACCAACTGCACCAGAGTAGGGGACCTTTTCCATTTCCTTCTTCTTCTCATTCGATCTTGGACATTGATCACTGGAGAACTTGAAATGACCAGCAAGGGAAACCTTCACTGGTTTGCTATCTTCCATAGAGAACTTAGATATCATATTCTCTATGTAGGAAGTTTGAGAGATCTTCAATCTGTTTTTCTCCCTTTCTCGGATGATACACATCCCAAGGATCTTCTGTACATGGCCAAGATCCTTCATCTCAAACTCCTCACTGAGTTAGGCCTTCAATTTTCTTATCCTTTCTATGCTGCTCCCAACAAGTAACATGTCATTAACATAGATCAGAATGATCACCACTTCCTCCACCTTGTGCCCCTTGTAATATAAGCACGAATCATAGTAGCTCCTCATGAAACCCAGGCTGGTTACAAAGGAATCAAACCTCTTATTCCATTGCTGACGTGATTGCTTCAGGCCACGTAGAGATTTCTTTAGTTGGCACACCAAATCTCCCAGCCTTCCTTCCTCATAGCCTTTGGGTTGCCTCATGTAAATGGTCTCATCAAGCTCTCCATGTAAGAATGTTGTCTTTACATTCATTTACTCGATTTCCAAATTGAATTGGACCACCAATGCTAACACTATCCTGATCATCTTGTACTTCACAACCAGTGAGAATATTTTGATGAAATCTATGCCTTTCTTTCGTGTGAACCCCTTCGCCACTAGCCTAGCTTTATACTGGACTTCATCCCCTGAAGTATTCCCTTCTTTGATCTTGTAGATCTATCTACAATCCACAACTCTCTATTTTTCTGGTTTGGGCACCAATTCCCAAGAGTTGTTCTTGCTCAAAAAATCTATTTCTTCCTCCATAGCCAGTTGCCACTTTGATGAATCCTTACATTACATAGCTTCCATGTAAGTTTTTGGTTCACTCATCTCTCCTTCTATCCAATGAGCTACTACATTAGCATCAGCAAACCCATATCTCAAAGGTGGTCTGACCACCCTCTTTTCCCGGTCCCTTGTGAGCTGGTAGTCATTCTGACTTTCTGCATCAACCCCTTCTAGTTCAGCCTCTTCTTGAGTATCCTGAGCATGGCCTTCAACAATGGGCTCTACCTGGTCCAAACCTTCTTGCCTTCCTTGCTCTACCTGAACCAAATTCTCCTTGGTGCGATGCTCCACAAATTCTGGATTGGTTTGCTCACTAGCCCCTACAGGGTTAGTTTTCTCCAAGTAGGGAAATAACAATTCATTAAAAATAACATCCCTACTTATTATGAGTTTCATTCCTTTTGGTTCTAAGGACCACAACCAATACCCCTTAAACCCATCACCATACCCTAGAAATACATATTTTCTAGACCTTGGGTTAAGTTTATCATCCTTTTGATGTGCAAATGCAGCACACCCAAAAGTCCTAAGGTTCCTCAACTCAGGGGGTTTCCACTTCACATCTCCATAGAAGTCTTAAGCTCTAAAGCTCTAGAGGGTGATCTATTTACCAAGTATGCAGTAGTAGACACAGCTTCCCCCCAAAAATATTTTGGTAAACCGGATCCTATTACCATGCGCCTAACTTTTTCCATAAGGGTCCTATTCATCCTCTCAGCAACTCCATTTTGCTGAGGTGTCTTTACAACCGTTCTATGCCTTAGAATGCCATTTAATTCATAGAATTTATCAAAATCCTTATTACAAAATGCTAAGCTATTATCAGTTCGTAAAGCCTTAACTACCTTACCCGTTTGAGTCTCCAGCAACTTTTTCCACACAACAAATTTATTCAAAGCATCTGATTTATTTTTAAGCAAGTAAACCCAAACCTTTCTTGAATAATCATCAATTAAAGACAGAAAGTAAAATTTACCTCCCTGTGTTGGTGTTCTTACTAGTCCCCAAAGGTCCGAATGAATGTAGTCAAGAATCGCCTTAGATTTGTGCACTCCAGTGTTGAAGCTGACCCAGTGTTGCTTCCCAAGAATGCAACACTCGCAGAAATCCAATTACTCTACTTTGTCTCCTCCAAGTAGACCATCCTTGCTAAGAACTTGCACACCCTTTTCGCTCATATGTCCCAAGCGAGTGTGCCAAAGGGATGCCCTATCCATCTCAACAATTAAGCTTGCTGCTTGATCCTTGATTTTTGTCTCTCCGATCATCTCATAGAGTCCATATTTTATTGTTGCTTTGATCACTACCAAAGATCCTTTGGTTACCTTGATCTTTCCTCCCTCTGCTTTGTATGTATACCCCATAGAATCCAGCTGCCCCAATGAGATCAAATTCCTCTTCAAATCTGGAAGATACCTCACATTCTGCAGTAGCCTTATGGCTTCATCAAACATCCTCAACTGGATGTCTCCTATCCCCCTCACTTGGTAAGAATTGTCGTTCCCCAAGAAAACCCTTCCATCATTGATTTCCTTGAAATTCTTGAACAATTCCTTGTGAGGGCACATGTGATAAGTGCACCTGGAATCCAGAATCCATTTCTCGTTGCCTTACCTCATGCTCACATTTGAGCATACAACAAGAACATCATCTTGCTGTTCTCCTTTGGCAATCGAAGCCTCTCCATTGTTGGTTTGGCGTCTCCTTCCTCATCCCATAACCTCTTCTTGTAATCTTTCTTGAAGTGACCCTCCTTGTTGCAGTAGAAGCACCTCTTTCCTCCAAATCTTGATTTGGAATGAGATCGCCCATGGCTCTGCCCTCTACCCTTTGATTTCTCCCGGTTGTTGACATGGTTGCTACTGCCATTCTGAGTTGTTGGCCTTCCTCTTACGGACAGTCCTTCCCCACTTGATGCCTCCCTACTCTTGGCTTTGAAATCATGAGCCTTTATAGCATTGACCACAATTTCTTTGGTTAGTGTATCTCTTCCATATTCAATTGCATTAATTAAACTATTAAAACAATCAGGAAGAGAATTTAATAACATAATAGCCAATTGTTCATCTAGGAATTTAATACTACAACTAGCCAAATCTTGAAATAGCTTATTAAAGACATCAAGATTATCTTGCAACTCTTTACTAGGATCCATTTTAAAAGCAAAGATTCTTTTAAGAAGATAAATCTTATTAGGGAGAGTTTTGGTAAGAAACAACTCATCTAGTTTCTTCCATATGATAGCCGGATCTTTCGAGTCTCCGCACTCCCTTGTGACACTATCCGACATGTGCAAGAAAATGGTGTTGTAAGCCATCTTCTTCATCTCAATCCGCTAGTCCTCCGTGATACTTCCTGGAAAAGCATCATTTTCTCCAATAGCCAAGTCCACCTTCTGTTGCATAAGAACAACCTTGATCTTCCGCTTCCACAGGGAAAAATCTCCCTTTCCATCAAACTTCTCAACAATGAAATTTGAACCCATCTTGCTGAGATGATCCCAGATTTGTGCAGCACCCACAAATGTTTTTCAACTTCTTCTAAACCTCAAGAACAAGATCGAGATTGATCTCAACACTGTTCTTGAATCGCCCTAAAAAATATGATCTGATCTTGATCTTTACTTTGTTCTTGAATCACCCAAGAAGTTTGTTCTTTAATTCTTGGAGTCTTGCTCTGATACCTTCTGTTCTTGCTCCGATACCCAGTTGTGCAAGCTCTGATACCACTGTTGGAAATCACCTTGACAAGATTCCCAGGTGGTGATCTTCCAAACACCCAAGTCTAGAATGACTTGTAAAGATTAGGAATCGGAAACAGAAGCAGAAATGAAAGAAAGAAAGAAGACAAGTGATTTGTTATCGAGGTTCGGCAATAGCCTACATCCCTATGAGTTCACTTGAACTCTCTACAATAATCAGTGGTTCTTTTAGAATCACAGAAACCCCTCTCCAAGAAGCCTAAGTTCTTGAAAAAACAAAGAAGAAGAAGAAACAGAAAGTGATAAGAACTAACCCTGGAATTTTCCCAAGAAAATTCTCTTTACAAGCCCTTCAATCCCCTTTCTATTCTACTCACTCTTCTAAATAACCAGCCTTACAAATGAGTCTATTTTGTTTTGTGTCTTTGCACTTTTTATAATTCTCTCACTTTTGATCACAAGTTATGTCACATTGTTGTTGAGAATGAAGCTAGGTGACCCTTTATATAGTGCACTAACTTCTTGTCCAATCTTGAGGGTCAATATCCACCCTTAGATCTAGATGAGCAATCAACTATAGCCTTTGATCCTTTCTTAGTCAAGCTATGAATTTTAGACATGTCTCACGAACCATGGAAGAGGTTTACACATGTGTGCATCAGTGTGCCTGGCTCCGCAGCCTAGAACAGGGGGCGCCGCGGCACAGGGCAGAGCACACACTCCTCAGCTTTTGGGCGCCGTAGCCTTGGGGAGGAGGCACCATGGCCTAGATTTCCTCTAGCACCTTCCACCTTCTAGGCACCATGGCCTGAGAAGAGCAGGGCTGCAGGCTGACCTGATGCACACACCTTTTTCTAGCTTTGTGCAGAGGCACACTCCTAGTGTGCTGAGGCTTCAAGGACTTCATGCTTGACCTCTTCTAACCTTGTTTAAACCTTAGAAAAAATCCAACACCATTAATATATATTTTTTTAATAGAACCATTGTGTACCGATATTTAGGGATTATTTTATTTTGAGAGTTACTTAATTTATTATCTCTACTAGCATCTCAACACGCGTTAATGCACATGTTGATTTCCTCTTCTATCGGATTAAACAACTTAGCATCTCAACATTGAACCTAAGAGGTCACACACAAATTTGCAATTGCAAAAATAAGGAAAACTAAAGGGCTAACAAATAGAATTTTAGAAATTAATTTATACCAGGGGTTTAATGATAATTATAAAAATCCTATAGCTTTTAGGAGAAATGCTCTATATAATGGCTTTTTATTTGATAGAAACCCTAATACAATTTGTGAAACTTAAAATTAGATTTTAAATTATCTCTCTATACCCGAAATTCCTAGAGCTAGCACTTATAGATTTTCAGTCACCCTATAGCTCCTTGGTGTTTAACATCATCTTGAAGGAGATCTTTGTTTTTGGCTGTTCGTGTGGATACACTTGGAGGTCGAACATTTGAACGACTTATAAACTCTTCACCAAATTTCCAACCAGTATCAATGAAAGGTATAAATCTCTAACCTTGTATGGAGATTATCATTCTCCTTCTAGTAGATCCATAGAGAGCAGACTTGGGATTTCAATTTATCGGCATGAAAAAATTTAAATTTCCATTGTGTTTCTATGCCGATGGACTTACAATTAAAACTCGTTCCATGATGGTTAATGCTTACTATTACAGTTTTAGTATGAGTGGTATATACTCCTAATAAAGTCTTTTATGTTTTCCAAATGTCTAACGTAACAAAGACATGGAAAAGGACCTTTACCTGTGTGAGCATAAGAGGTGGAACTGCTTCTAACAAAAGTTTGGGTTTACATCTGTATATGTTCATTAAATCTAAGATTGAAAGTATGGACGTAATAATTAATTTAAATTATTTGTAAATTTCTCACCAAAATTTTGGATTGTAACATTTTTGGTTTTAACATAAGGATAGGAGGTTCAATCTATGGACACCAAGGACTTCGTTAGAACCCTAAGATGTGTACACTAATTAAAGGTTTAAGTCAAAAGATACTGTTAGGAATTTGTCTAAGAATTAAAGGTTGAAAGAATGAAGCTTCATCAGCATCAAATGCTGCCTGGTGCCGCGACACAGGTGGTGTGCACTGCAGCCACCAGCAGCTAGGAGAGCAACCTTCAGGTGTGCACCGCGGCATAGCCTCCCCAGCTGTGGCCGGCCGAGTGTCGGCTTCCCATCCCCTGAAGCACCTCGTGGCCTCTACTATTCTACGCCACGGCGTGAAGCCACCTGATACATGTTTTCAGTCTCCTTCTCCTGGTGCGTGGGACTTAGTTAAAACACCCAGGATTGCTTAGACATCTTGGAGGGCCATGATTGTTTGGTTCTCAAGATCTAAGGGTTGAGATTGACTTCAAGATTGGTTAAAGAAGTTATTGCTATATATAAAAGGTCATCTAGGAGCAATAACAACATATAAAAAACACATGAAACAGAAGAAGAGGTCTCATTCCAAGAGTGGCTGATGTTTAGAGAGTTAGGCTCTTAATTCTTCAGAGGTGTTTCTAGTGAGAGAGAGTAATCAAGATTAGGGATTCAAGGGCTTTTTAATTGGAATTTTCTTGGGGAAAATTCCAAGGAAACACTTAGTTCTTATTTCTTTCTTTTCTCTTCTTTCATTCATCAAGAATAAGAAGGTTCTTGAGGAGGTGTTGCTGTAATTGTAAGAACTCCATTGATTTAGTGCAGAGAGTTTGGAGGAGCTCACGGGGACGTAGGCAAATTACCGAACCTCAATAACAATTGCTTGTGTTTTCTCTTTTATGGTTTGATTCTTGTTTCGTACAAATCATTTTGGATTTGGGTGTTTGAAGGTCACCACCTAGGATTCTTGCAAAAGTGATTTTCCAACAGTGGTATCAGAGCTAGAACAAGTGGTATCAGAGCAAGGCTCCAAGAATCAAAGGAAACTTCTTGGGTGGTTCAAGAATGGTGTTGGGATCAAGATCTGATCGGGTTCTTGAGGTTCAAGAACGGTGTTGGGATCAAGATTTGATTGGGTTCTTGAGGTTTAAAAGTTGGAGATAAGACGGTTGGAAAACAATTGTGGGTGCTGCATAAATCTTGGGATTTTTCCAACAAAGATGGGTTCAAACTTCATTGTTGAGAAGTTTGATAGAAAGAGAAACTTTGCCCTTTGGAAGCGAAAAATCAAAGCAGTTCTTATGAAACAAAAGGGCGATTAGAGAAGATGATAATTTTCCAGCAAGTATAATGGAGCTCCAACGGAATAAGATGAAGAGGATGGCGTATAGCACTATCTTCCTGCACATGTCGGATAGTGTGACAAGGGAATGTGGAGATTCAGAAGATCCAGCTGTCATTTGGAAGAAACTAGATGAGTTATTTCTTACCAAAACTCTCCCTAATAAAATCCATCTTCTAAAACGAATCTTTGCTTTTAAAATGGATCCTAATAAAGAGTTGCAAGATAATCTTGATGTGTTTAATAAAACTAGTACAAGATTTGGCTAGTTGTAGTATAACATTCCCAGATGAACAATTGGCTGTTATATTGTTGAATTCTCTTCCCGATTGTTTTGAAAGCTTGATTAATGCTATTGAATATGGAAGAGATACACTAATCAAAGAAATTGTGATTAATGCTATAAGGGCTCATGATTTCAAAGCTAATAAGTGCTTAAATAGTCATATTTAAGCCCCTTAATTTACAGTTGTTAGGTCCTTAGTTGTGTTATTTCACTTTATTTTATGTGTTTTCTGGGTTTTCTATGTTTTGTAGGTTTTTAAATAAAAGGAAGCACTTTGGGAGCTGTTGGGCTTAAAAGAGCAAAGAGCTGTTGCCTGCACTGCGATCGAGCGCAGAAATGGTGCGATCGAGTACACTTGCGCGCGAGTGCAACATCCCACATCGACTAGAAGTACTTTGCAGCACCAAGTTGTGATCGAGGGCACTCGAGCAGAATCCCACATCGGTTAGAAAACACAAAGTACTTCGGAAGTTTCCCTATAAAAGCCCCTCTCCACTTCAGCTTTGAGAATCAACTGGGATCAGATCCAGAGGGCCTTTAGGAGCAATCCAGAGAACTTTTGGAGGGCAAGCTGAGGAATCTCCGAAGCTTTGCTACCAAGGGGGAGATCATTGAGAGGCTGGAGGCAACTCAAGGAAGCATGAGCCTCATGGCCAACTAATCTCCACGCAAGGCAAAGGGATGCATCCCTAGGTGTATTTGTTCTTATTTTCTTTTCTTGATTCAGTTGTAGTATGGATTTATTATCATTAAACATTGCTATAATTTACTTTTTAATCTAATTAGAAGATTTCCCCTTAATCCGATGATTGCATCTTTCTCCCCCATGTAAGTCTAGTCATGCTCTTCTTATGTGATATTGTTGAGGTGTGATTGAGTCCGGTAGATTTCTCTTATAGATTTGTCCATTACTGCAGTATTGTTATTATGACATATTGTCGTTTCTTGATAATCTATAAGTTAGGTCATGTGTGCTTGAAAGTAAAGAGTATTTCATAATAATTGCATTAGGGTTTATATATGTGCTTTGATTGAATATTTGTCGATTGCTTGTTTGGGATGTGAAACTTGCAATCGAGATAAAAACAACTGAATTGAGATTGGAATATGGCAACAAATCTAGGGAAGATTCCCGAAACCTTGTTGCTTCCATTATAGTTTTCATTACAATTACACAATTCTCATATCACTTTGCTTTATTATTCAAATTCTCTCGTTCAACTTTTATCGTTCGTGTTAAGGATTCCATCTTCTCTTGTAATTAACTTGTTTCCCTATGGAATCGACACCCCAAAGCTGTGCTACAACTACCGCGTTATACTTTGGGCGTAATCAAATTTTGGTGCCGTTGTCGGGGAGACGTGCTTAAGTACAAGAAAGATTGTCAACTTTTGACATGATGGTAGAAGAATTGTAAATAGTTTTTCTTTTCAGCAGCTGTAAAGGCGGTAACTTCATTCCCTCTTTAGCTTGCTGCATTAATTTTATTTTATTTTATTCTTTCTTTTTATAGTACGTTTATTATTTTGTGACCTTGCATGCTCAGATATAGAGACGCTTTGGGTAGATTTGCTTGTAGGCCTGTGCTAGAGTTAGAATCAAACTTTTTAAATCCTTTATTTGATAATCCATCTAGTTATGAAGAAATGAGTGAACACACTAGGACCCTTCAGGATTACCTCCACTCTACACGTATAGCCACACCATCATGCATCATGCTTCCAACCAATACTCGATAACTGGATTTTAAAACAGGGATGATACAGTTACTCCCTACATTTCATGGCTTGGAAAATGAAAACTCATATGTGCACATTAGAGAGTTTGAGGAAGTAGTTGCGACTTTTCATAGTCAAAATGAAACTGATGACATTGTGAGACTTAAGTTCTTTCCTTTCTCTTTGAAGGATAGAGCTAAGATTTGACTATACTCACTAAGACCATAATCTATTGGGTCGTGGACTGAGACGACTCGGGTCTTCTTTAATAAATACTTTCTCCAACATAAGACCAATGCTTTAAAAAAGCAAATCTCCACCTTTGAACAAAAGGACAGTGAGACTTTGTATCAGTCTTGGGAGAGATTTAAGGAGTTATTGAGTATGTGCCCTCACCATGGGTATGAGAATTGGCATTTAGTGAACTATTTTTATGAGAGACTTACATATAGAGAGCGCCAATTTGTAGAGATGATGTGCAGTGGTGAATTTTTACAAAATAATCCTGATGAGGCCAAAGAGTACCTCAATAAGCTTGCTGAAAAAGCTCACACTTGGAATGGACCTAGTGCTACTGAAAGCACAAATAGGTCACGACCTATAGGGCACCCAAATGGTGGTGGAATTTACCATCTTAGGGAAGAGGATAACCTTAAGGCCAAGGTCGAGATGCTCATTAGGGAACTAGAGGTGTTAAAGACTAAAAGCTCAAAGCCAACACAAGTAGTTAATCATGCAACATCTTTGAAACCATGTTTTGTGTGTGGCGGGGTAGATCATCTCGCCCAAGAGTGCCCCATATTTGCTAAGATGAGAGGGATGTATGAGGAATAATGTAATGCCTTAGGCATGTACAAGAAGCCTTTGGCACCCTTCTTTGATACTTATAATTCGGGATGACGAAATCACCCCAAGTTTAGCTGGAAGTCTGAAAACCAGCAGCTTGCACAACCCCCTGCACAATATCTTGAACCATATCAAGCACCTGTATTGTTGGTATTTATCTAAGGATTACGCAGGTCCCAACATGGTTTAAAGATGGTTAAAGTCTAAACCAAGGGTGGAGGATTAAAGTTCAGCAGGTTAGAAGACTACACACATGTGTCTGCAACACTTTAGAGCAAGGTAAGGCTAGGTGCACTAGTGTGCGCACTTCTGCACACAAGCAAAAGGGTGTGCGCATAGCTGGGAGAAGGGGGCAGCATCAGTGTACGCCACGCCCCTCCTTCTCCAGCACCGCACCTTGTAGAATGGGTATTCCAGGGATGCACTAGCATCGCACTGCGCATAGCCCAGCACCGCACCGCCCAGTGTACATGCCTCCTGAAATGCACCAGTACCTCACCGCACCTCCATCAGCGGTGCACCGCCCAGGGAGTGTGCAAAAGCGCTCTGCCCAGCACCGTGCCACGCCCTATTGAGCACCTAGGCGCTAGGCAAAATGCTGCATGCATGGACAACCTATTTTAAGCCTCTCTTTGGTGCGTGGGTGCATCACTTTGGAGCAAGTTAAGGCTAGGCGCACGAGTGTGCGCACAGCTTGGAGAAGGGGGCAGCATTAGTGTGCTCCGCGCCCCTCCTTCTCCAGCACCGCACCTTGTAGAATGGGAACTCCAGGGATGCACCAGCACCCCACCATGCATAGCCCAGCACCACATTGCCCAGTGTGTATGCCTCCTGAAATGCACCAGCACCTTATCGCTCCTCCATTAGTGGTACACAGCCCAGGGAGTGTGCAAAAGCACTCTACCCAGCACCGCACCGCGCCCTGTTGAGCACCTAGGCTCTAGGAAAAATGTTGCACACATGGATAGCCTATTTTAAGCCTTTCTTAGGTGCGTGGGTGCAAGGTTAAAATGCACAGTACCACTTAGGAGTGATGGAGGGCCATGATTAAGTGGGAATCATGATCAAAGGGTGAGGATTGAATCTCAAGAATGACCAAGAAGTGAGTGGCGATATAAAGGGTCACCTAGCTTCATTCTTATTAATCATTATTGTGACATTGTGTGAGATCAAGTGTAATACAAGAAAGAATTGTGTGAGAGATATAAACATAAGAGGGACTCTTTGTAGTGAGGCTGGTTGTAAAGAAGAGAGAGTAGATTAGATAGAGAGCATTGTTAGTTCTCATTTTCTTTCTTTCTTCTCTTCTTGGTTTCTTCAAGAACATGGTTTCTTGAAGAGGATTGTTGTAACTTGTAAGAACCATTTAATTTAGTGTAGAGAGTTCAGAGGAACTCACGGTGATGTAGGCACATTGCCGAACCTCGATAACAATTGCTTATCTTCTTTCTTTCTTTGATTTTCTGTTCCTGTTTTCGATTCCAAATCTTTACAAGTCATTCTAGACTTGGGTGTTTGGAAGATCACCACCTGGGCATCTTGTCAATGTGATTTCCAATAGTAGTATCAGAGCTTTGGACAGTGGTATCAGAGCTGCACAATTGGATATCAGATCAAGAACAAGAAGGTGACGGAGCCAAGACTCTAAGAATCAAAGATCAACTTCTTAGGTGATTCAAGAACGGTGCAAAGATCAAGATCTGATCGTGTTCTTGAGGTATATTCAAGAACGGTGTTAAGATCCATCTTTGATACGTGTTCTTGAGGTTAAAGAAAGCATTTGTGGGTAGTGCATAAATCAGAGATCTTGTCCGCAAAAGATGGCTTCAAATTCATGTGTTGAGAAGTTTGATGGAAAGGGAGACTTTGCCCTTTGGAAGTGGAAGATCAAGGCTGTTCTAATGTAACAGAAAGTTGACTTGGCTATTAAATAAGATGATGCTTTTCCAGCAAGTGTCATGGAGGACCAGCAGACCAAGATGAAGAAGATGGCTTACAACACCATTTTCTTGCACATGTCGGATAGTGTCACAAGGGAGTGCGAAGACTCGGAGGATCCGGTTGTCATATGAAAGAAACTAGATGAGTTGTTTCTTACCAAAACTCTCCCTAACAAGATTTATCTTCTTAAAAGAATCTTTGCTTATAAAATGGATCCTAGTAAAGAGTTGCAAGATAATCTTGATGTCTTTAATAAGCTAGTTCAAGATTTGAATAGTTGTAGCATTATTTTTCCGGATGAACAATTGGATGTTATCTTGTTAAATTCTCTTCTTGATTGCTTTGACAATTTGATTAATGCTATTGAGTATGGAAAGGATACTTTAACAAAGGAGATTGTGATCAATGCTATAAGGGCATATGATTTCAAAGCCAAGATGAAGGAGACATCAAGTGCAGATGGGCTGTTCGTAAGAGGAAGGCCAGCAACTCGGAATGGAAGTAGCAACCATGGAAACTACCGGGAAAAATCAAGAGGTAGAGGGCAGAACCATGGGAGATCTCATTCCAAGACAAGACTTGGAGGAGGAAGGAGATGCTTCTACTGCAATAAGGAGGGCCATTTCAAGAAAGATTGCAAGAAGAGGATGTGGGATGAGAGAGGAAGCCATACCAACCATGGAGAGGCTTTGGTTGCCATGGGAAAAAAATAAGTTGATGATGTTCTTGTTGTATGCTCGGATATGAGCAAGGGGAAAGAAGGCAGCGGAAAGTGGATTCTTGATTTCGGGTGCACTTATCATATGTGCCCTCACAAGGAATTGTTCAAGAATATCAAGGAGATCAATGATGGAAGGGTCTTCGTGGGGAATGACAATTCTTGCCAAATGAGAGGGATTAGAGACATCCAATCGAGGATGTTTGATGGAATGACAAGGCTGCTAGAAAATATGAAGTATGTTCTAGATTTGAAGAGAAATTTGATCTCATTGGGGTAGTTGGATTCCATGGGGTATACATGCAAAGTAGAGGGAGGAAAGATCAAGGTGGCCAAGGGATATTTGGTAGTGATTAAGGCAGCAAGAAACGAGGGACTCTATAAGATGATCGGAGAGACAGAAATCAATGATCAAGCAACAAGCTTGATGGCTGAGATGGACAAGGCAGCCCTTTAGCACACTCGCTTGGGATATATGAGCGAAGAGGGCCTGCAAGTTCTCAGCAAGGATGGCCTGCTTGGTGGAGACAAAGTAGAGGAACTTGATTTCTGCGAGTGTTGTGTTCTTGAGAAGCCACACCGGGTCAGCTTCAACACCGAAGTGCATGATAAGAGTCATAAAATGCATCTAAACAATACTTAATTGTTATCATTTTTGGGTTGATCTAGGTTTTAATTGCACTTTTATACGTTAACAACTCTAAAGTATCATTTTTGGATCATTGATCTATTTCGGTGCATTTTCAGGTACTTTAAGATCAAAAGAGGAGGAAAAGTTATCAATGCTTGAAGCACAAAGACTCAAGGTATACTGGAGTGAAGGAATACTTCCGGAAGGACAAGATGGAGGGCTTAAAAGAGCAACAGCTGCTGCCCGCATTGGAAAGGAGTTTCACAAAATTGTGAGAATTGCCCGTACAGATCAATCATCTTTGAAAATTAAATTGTATTGATACAAGAAGAACCAAGAGATGAGCCATAAATTCTTAGAAAGATCCAGAAGTCTATTTTTTGGATAATTTTACAGTTCGTCAAAAGGATTTTTCTTGAGAAATTTATGGCAACTTAAGTAGACAAAGGTCAGTCTGTGCGGGCTGTGCGGGATTTCAGCGTGATTTTGGGCTTAAATCCCACATCCCACATCAGTTGGAAATCATATTTATATATCCCACATGCCACATTGGATTGGAAATACATTGCACTTGTGGTATTTCCCTATAAAAGGCCTACTCCACTTTAGCTTTGAGGATCAATCGGAGCTCATCTGAAATCATCAGAGAGTGACTCCAGAGGGCCTTTAGGAGCAATCCAGAGGGCCTTTAGGAGGAATCTAAAAGTATAAATTTTGGAGGACAAGCTGAGGAATCGCTGAAGCTTTCGCTACCAAAGAGGTGATGATCGTTGAGAGGTCGGAGGCAACTCAAAGAAGCATAAGCTCCATGGCCAGCTAATCTCCAAGCAAGGCGAAGGGATGAATCCCTAGGTGTAGTTGTTCTTATTTTCCTTTATTTGATTCAGTTGTAGTGGAATTATTTTCATTAAACATTGTTATGTTTTATTCTTTAATTTAATTAGAAGATTTATTATTACTCTGGTGGTTGCATGCTTCTTTTCCATATAAGTCTAGTCATGCTCTTCTTATGTGTATCTGTTTGGGTGTGATTGAGTCCGGTAGATCTCTTTTATAGATTTGTCCATTACTGCAGTATTTTCAGTTAGATATATCGTCGTCTCTTGATAATTTATAAGTTAGGTCAGGTGTGCTTAAAAGTAAAGAAGATTTCATAACAATTACATTAGGACTTATGCATGCGCTTTAATTGAATATTTTCCGATTGTCTGTGTGGGATGTGAAACTTGCAATCGAGATAAAACAACTGAATCAAGTTAGGATTAGGGCAGTGAACCTAGAGAGGATTACCAGAACCTTGTTGTTTTCTTTATTATTATATCCATCAATTATTCACACAGTCATATCACTTCACTATCAATTCAGATTCTTTCATTTAATCTTTTATCGTTTGTGTTCAAGTTTACACCTTCTTCTGTATTTAACTTGTTTCTTTGTGGAATCGACACTCAAAAACTGTACTACAACTACCGCATTATGTTTTGGGCGTAATCAAATTTTGGTGCCGTTGCTGGGGAAACATGCTTAAGTACAAGGAAGATTGTCAACTTTTGACATGACGGTAGAAGAATTGTAAATATTTTTCTTTTCAGTAGTTTGTAAATACGGTAATATTGTTCCTTTCCCTTAGTTTTGATTTTTTGATTATTTATTTATTTGTTATTCTATTTTATTTATTTCCTCTCTGATTCATTTAGTGCATGCTTAGACCGAGAGATTTGCGAGGTAGATTCATTAGAGGACCCGAACTAGAATTACCCTCTTCTTCCGAGTCTGATAGTGAAACCTCGCCTAGATCAACCAATAGTGGAAACCCAAGTGAGAATTTAGAGGATTTTGTTAAATGGCCGATAACCTTAATGAGAATGTTGCAAGGACACTTCTGGATTACCTCCACCCTACACGCACAGCCACACCATCATGCATCATGTTTCCAGCCAATACTCGCCAATTAGATCTTAAACCAGGGATGATTCATTTACTCCCTACATTTTATGGCTTGGATAATGAAAACCTATATGTGCACATTAGAGAGTTTGAGGAAGTAGTCGCGACTTTTCATAGTCAAGACGAAACCGATGACATTGTGAGGCTTAAGTTCTTTCATTTCGCTTTGAAGGATAGAGCTAAGAGTTTGCTATATTCACTTAGACCACGATCTATTGGGTCGTGGACTGAAATGACTTGGATTTTTTTAATAAATACTTTCCCCAACATAAGAACAATGCTTTAAAAAGGCAAATCTCCACCTTTGCACAAAAAGGACAGTGAGACTTTGTATCAGTCTTGGGAGAGATTTAAAGAGTTATTGAGTATGTACCCTCACCATGGGTATGAGAGTTGGCGCTTAGTGAGCTATTTTTATGAGGGACTTACATATAGAGAGTGTCAATTTGTAGAGATGATGTGTAATGGTGAGTTTTTAGACAAAGATCCTGATGAGGCCATAGAGTACCTCAATGAGCTTGCTGAAAAAGCTCACACTTGGACTGGACCTAGTGCTACTGAAAGCATAAATAGGTCACAACCTATAGGGAACCCAAATGGTGGTGGAATTTACCATCTTAGGGAAGAGGATAACGTTAAGGCTAAGGTCGAGATGCTCACCAGGGAACTAGAGGCATTAAAAACTAAATGCTCAAAGCAAACACACATGGTTAACCATGCCGAATCTTTGAAACCATGTTTTGTGTGTGGCGGGGTAGGTCATCCCTCTCAAGAGTGCCCCACATTTGTTGATATGAGAGGGATGTATGAGGAACAATGTAATGTCTTAGGCATGTACACGAAGCCTTTTACCCCCTTCTCTAATACCTATAATCCGGGATGGTGCAATAACCCCACCTTTAGTTGGAAATCTGAAAATCAGCAGCTTACATAACCCCCTAGCTCATATTCTGCACCATATCATGCACCTTCATCTTCTAGGAGTCCTTTAGAAGACACTTTGCATACTTTTATTGAGGCACAGGGTAAGACAAATCAAAGACTTGAATCTTTGATTACGCAGGTTGTTGAAGAACAAAAGGAGATAAAGAGCCAAGTGTCCAAGTTGATGAGCTACTTGAGTGTGACTGAGCGAGGTAAGTTACCTTCTCAAGCTCAGTCTACATCCCATGGTCAACACCTAGCACAAAAGAATTTGAAGGAGGTGAATGCCATTGAGACACTGAGGGGTAAGTCATTACACATCCCAACAACGGAAAAATCAGAGGATGTGGATGAAAGCAATCAAGCACAAGCATACATGATTGACTCATTCATGGAAAAGGTCCAATACCTTAATCCATTTGAGTCCACCCTCATCCATGGCTTCACCAAAGCATACATCGAGCCAGAATTTGTGGATGTTACTGATGACATCCTTGAGACCCCCCAAAAGCATAGAAGCACCAAATTTGGCAATGAAGCAGTGGCAGATGCATTCAACCTATGTTTTTCAAGGAGGGAATAAGAGCGTCTGGCTGAAAACGTAAAACTTAGCGCTTATGGGAGGCAACCCATAGCGTATCGTTTTATTTTTATTGTTTTTTTATATTGTTTTTTTATTGTTTATTATTATTATCTTGTTGTTTTCCAGTTTTACTTTCATATTTCTTTTTCAGGGACAAAAATACGAAGCAGTTCAAATGGTGGAGCACAATTTTCAGCTTCTGTGCACCTTTGGATACAAGGGGAGTTTCCTTTACTCTTTCTTTTACATTGAGGTCAATGCAATTTTTAAGTTGGGGGTGGAGGAAACGCATCTCTTTGTTTCCATATTCTTTATTTCCATACATTTTTTTCTTTTTCCATTGAACTGCTTGGTGTTATTTTCCCTCTCTTTTTGTTTGTGTTTAGCATGCTTTGTGTTAGCCTTAGAGTCAATTTACATGTTAATGATATAAACTTAATTGAGATAGCAGATAGCATGTAGAAGAAGTTAAATCTTGCCTCGGTTTGAAATTAATTTAAGCATCAATCTTCATTTGGTTTGAAACTCTAGTTTGTGGTAAGATTGTATGATTAGTCTTAAACATTTAGAGAAATTTTATGTGTGATTGTTTTATGAATACTTTTGCGGTCTTGACAAGCTATAGAACTTACTTGATAATAACTTGAGGTGAATTCCTAGAATGGACACTACTTAGGATATGATATAGGCCATTTTTTAACCGTTTGAGCCTTTCAAGCCTACCATTGCTATATTTATCACTAGTCACCTATTTGAGCCTTTTTCTTGAAAAGAAAAATTGAGCCTTGTTTCTTTCAATAAACCATTTACTTACCTTTATGAGCCTAAAAATATTTTTATCCTTACCTTTCTTTTAAAAGAACTTAGTTATACATATGTTGTGAGAAGCACTTAAAAGGAGTAAGGGTGGAAATATGAAAAAATATCACTACCGCAACCCAAGTACATTAAAGGAGATAAGTTAGGGGTTGTGGAAAAGAAAAGAAAAAAAATGAAAAAGAAGGTGAATGGTTATGTGCCAAAATTAAAAAAAAAAAAAGAATTATGGCAAAGAAAGAAGAAAGAAAGAAAAGAAAAAAAATGGTGATTTGTTGAAAGAAATACTCGAAAAATAGTTGAAAGAGTTGGGTGTTGAAGTAAAGTTATCAAGTGCTTAACGTGATGTGTTCAAAACTAAGAGATTAAGTTCTTCCACTTGTTGAATCCTTCCCGTTCTTTCTTAACCTTTACCTTAGCCTAACGTTACAAGCTTATTAAATACCTTTTGATCCAATGTAGTGTGATTTTTCTACGATAGTGGAGAGTGATTTGAAAAGTGAGCCTATGGAGCTTGTTTTTGTGATTGGTGTCACGCAATTTATTATGTTTTTAGAGGCCAAGACTTGTATTCATGAATGTTATGCATAAAATCATCCAGGTGTTTGGATTAATAGTTTGTGGTAAGATGGATGTTAAGAGTCAATAACGATTTTAAGATTGATGTTTGGATTACTTTTGGACTTAGGTGAAATTTAATGATTCTATGTACCGTATGTTATGTTAAATTTTTGAGACAAAAAGTGAATTATTCTTGGTTCAACGCTAGCATTGCTTTACTTTGTTTTTAACTCCTACCATAGAATTCATCTCTTATTTTCGCTTCAATTGCTAGGGACTAGCAATAAGCTAGTTGGGGGTTGTGATGAGAGTCATAAAATGCATTTAAACAATACTTAATTGTTATCATTTTAGGGTTGATCTAGGTTTTAATTGCACTTTTATACGTTAACAACTCTAAAGTATCATTCTTGGATCATTGATCTATTTCGGTGCATTTTCAAGTACTTTAAGATCAAAAGAGGAGGAAAAGTTATCATTGCTTGAAGCACAAAGACTCGAGGCATACTAGAGTGAAGGAATACTTCCGGAAGGACAAGATGGAGGGCTTAAAAGAGCAACAGCTGCTGCTCGCATTGGAAAGGAGTTTCACTAAATTGCGAGAATTGCCCATACAGATCAATCATCTTTGAAAATTAAACTGTATTAATACAAGAAGAACCATGAGATGGGCTATATATGCTTAGAAAGATCCAGAAGTCTATTTTTTGAAGAATTTTACAGTTCGTCAAAAGGAGTTTTCTTGAGAAATTTATGGCAGTTTAAGTAGACAAGGGTCAGTCTGAGCGGGCTGTGCAGGATTTCAGCGTGATTTTGGGCTTAAATCCCACATCCCACATCAGTTGGAAAACATATTTCTATATCCCACATCCCACATCGGATTGGAAACACATTGCACTCGTGGTATTTACCTATAAAAGGCCTACTCCACTTCAGCTTTGAGGATCAATCGGAGCTCATCTGAAATCATCAGAGAGTGGCTCCAGAGGGCCTTTAGGAGCAATCCAGAGGGCCTTTAGGAGGAATCCAAAAGTATAAATTTTGGAGGACAAGCTGAGGAATCGCTGAAGCTTTCGCTACCAAGGAGGTGATGATCGTTGAGAGGTCGGAGGCAACTCAAAGAAGCATAAGCTCCATGGCCAGCTAATCTCCAAGAAAGGCGAAGGGATGAATCCCTAGGTGTAGTTGTTCTTATTTTCCTTTATTTGATTCAGTGGTAGTGAAATTATTTTCATTAAAAATTGTTATGTTTTTTTCTTTAATTTAATTAGAAGTATTATTATTACTCCGGTGGTTGCATGCTTCTTTTCCATATAAGTCTAGTCATGCTCTTCTTATGTGTATCTGTTTGGGTGTGATTAAGTCTAGTAGATCTCTTTTATAGATTTGTCAATTGCTGCGGTATTGTCAGTTAGATATATCGTCATCTCTTGATAATTTATAAGTTAGGTCAGGTGTGCTTAAAAGTAAAGAATATTTCATAACAATTACATTAGGACTTATGCATGTGCTTTAATTGAGTATTTTCCGATTGTCTGTTTGGGATGTGAGACTTGCAATCGAGATAAAAACAACTGAATCAAGTTAGAATTAGGGCAACGAACCTAGGGAGGATTACTGGAACCTTGTTGTTTTCTTTATTATTATATCCATCAATTATTCACACAGTCATATCACTTCACTATCAATTCAGATTCTTTCATTTAATCTTTTATCGTTTGTGTTCAAGTTTACACCTTTTCTGTAATTAACTTGTTTCCCTGTGGAGCAAAATTTGATTATGCCCAAAACATAACATGGTAGTTGTAGTACAGTTTTGGGGTGTCGATTCCACAGGGAAACAAGTTAATTACAGAAGAAGGTGTAAACTTGAACACAAACGATAAAAGATTGATTGAAAGAATCTGATTTGTTGATTTTATGGAAATTATGTTAATGATTGAATAATATAATAAAGAAACGACAAGGTTCTGGAAATCCTCCCTAAGTTCGTTGTCCTAATCCTAACTTGATTCAGTTGTTTTTATCTCGATTGCAAGTTTCACATCCCAAATAGGCAATTGAAAAATATTTGATTAAAGCGCATTTATAAATCCTAATGTAATTGTTATGAAATCTTCTTTACTTTTAAGCACACATGACCTAACTTGTAAATTATCAAAAGACGACGGTTCATCTAAATGACAATACCGCAGCAATGGACAAATCTATAAAAGAGATCTACCGAACTCAATCACACCCAAACAGATACACATAAGAAAAGCATGACTAGACTTATATGGAAAAAAAGCATGCAATCACCGGACTAATATAAAAATCTAATAATTAAATTAAAGAATAAAACATAACAATGTTTAATGAAAATAATATCCAACTACAACTGAATCAAATAAAGGAAAATAAGAACAACTACACCTAAGGATTCATCCCTTCGCTTTGCTTGGAGACTAGCCGGCCATGGAGCTCATGCTTCCTTGAGTTGCCTCCGGCCTCTCAACGATCATCTCCTCCTTGGTAGCGAAAGCTTCAGCAATTCCTCAGCTTTCCCTCCAAAATTATACCTCGGATTCATCCTAAAGGCCCTCTGGATTCACTCTCTGATGATTTCAGATGAGCTCCGATTGATCCTCAAAGCTAAAGTGGAGTAGGCCTTTTATAGGGAAATACCACGAGTGCAATGTGTTTCCAATCCGATGTGGGATGTGGGATATAGAAATTTGTTTTCCAACTGACGTGGGATGTGGGATTTAAGCCCAAAATTATGCTGAAATCCCGCACAGCTCGCACAGACTAAACTTTGTTTACTTAAACTGCCATAAATTTCTCAAGAAAAATCCTTTTGACGAACCATAAAATTCTCCAAAAAAAGACTTCCGGATCTTTCTAAGAATATATGGCCCATCTCCTGGTTCTTCTTGTATCAATACAGTTTAATTTTCAAAGATGATTGATCTGTACGGGCAATTCTCGCAATTTAGTGAAACTCCTTTCCAATGCAGGCAACAGTTGTTGCTCTTTTAAGCCCTCTATCTTGTCCTTCCGAAAGTATTCCTTCACTCTAGTAAGCCTTGAGTCTTTGTGCTTCAAGCAATGATAACTTTTCCTCCTCTTTTGATCTTAAAGTACCTGAAAATGCACCGAAATAGATCAATGATCCAAGAATGATACTTTAGAGTTGTTAACATATAAAAGTGCAATTAAAACCTAGATCAACCCTAAAATGATAACAATTAAGTATTGTTTATATGCATTTTATGACTCTCATCAGTGCACAAGTCTAAGGGCATTCTTGATTACGTTCATTCGGACCTTTGGGGACCAATAAGAACACCAACACAGGGAGGTAACTTTTACTTTCTGTCTTTAATTGATGATTATTCAAGAAGAGCGTGGGTTTATTTTCTTAGACATAAATCAGATGCATTGAATAAGTTAGTGGTGTGGAAAGGGCTGGTTGAGACTCAAATGGGTAGAGTAGTTAAGGAGATAAGAACCGATAATGGCTTTGAAATTTTTAACCAAGAACTTGATCAATTTTGTAGGTTAAATGGGATTCTAAGACATAGAACGGTTGTGGAAACCCCTCAGCAAAGTGGAGTTGCTGAGTGGATAAATAAGACCTTTATGAAAAATGTTAGGTGCATGTTAAATGGATTCGGTTTACCAAAATATTTTTGGGGAGAAGCTGTGGCTACAGCTGCATACTTGGTAAATAGATCACCCTCTAAAGTTTTAGAGCTCAAGACTCCTATGGAGATGTGGAGTGGAAAACCCCCTGAATTAAATAACCTTAGGACTTTTGGGTGTGCTGCATATGCACATCAAAAGGAGGATAAACTTAGCCCAGGATCTAGAAAATGTGTATTTCTAGGATATGGGGAAAGGGCTAAGGGATATAGGTTGTGGTCCTTAGAAAAGAAGGGCATGAAACTGATTATAAGTAGGGATGTTATTTTTAATGAATTATTATTTCCCTACTTGGAGAAAACTAACCCCGCAGGGGCTAGTGAGCAAACCAGTTTGGTTCTTGTGGAGCATCGCATCAAGGAGATCTTGGTTCAGGTAGAGCAAAGGAGGCAAGAGGGTTCGGACCAGGTAAAGCCCTTAGATGAAGGCCAGGCTCAAGAAACTCAAGAAGAGGCTGAACAAAAAGAGGTTGATGCAGCAAGTCAGAATGACTACCAGCTCACAAGAGACCGGGAAGGAAGGCAGGTTGGACCACCTTCAAGATATGGGTTTGCAGATGCTTCAGATGCAGCAGCTCCTTAGATAGAAAGAGAGATGAGTGAACAAGAGACTTACACGGACGCCATGGAGTGTAAGGATTCGCCAAGATGGAAGCTAGCTATGGAGGAAGAAATAGATTCTTTGAGGAAGAATAACTTTTGGGAATTGGCAAAAATTCCAGGAAAGCAGAAAGTTGTGGAATGTAAGTGCACTTGCAAGATCAAAGAAGGGTACCCTCCAGGAGATGAAGTCCGAAACAAGGCTAGGCTGGTGGCTAATGGGTTCACAAGAAGAGAAGACATAGGTTTCACAGAAACTTTCTCACCTGGACACAAGGTGGAGAAGATGGTGAGTATCCTCATCTATGTCGATGATGTGCTGTTGGTTCAGAACAATAGGGAAATGATGAAAAGGTTTACATCTTAACTCAGTGAGGAGTTTGAGAGGAAGGATCTCAGCCTTACACAAAAGATCCTTGGGATGTGTAGAATCCAAGAAAAGGAGAGAAACTGATTAAGGGTTTCTTGGGCAATGGGTGTTCTCAGCAGATTTGTGAGTAGTCCCACAAAAAAGCATTGGCTTGGGATGAAGTGGTTGCTGAGGTATTTAAAGGCTCAGTGGCAGCCGGTGGTAGCACTCATAACAACCGGGGAAGAATGCATAGCGGCTACGGAGGCCATAAAGGAGGCCATGGGGTGCAAAGGGTAGTTGGATGAGTGGGAGGTCCTAAAAGAGCAGGTGGTGGTATCTTTGGATAGCCAAAGTGCATGGAACTTGTGGAGAAATTCTCTGTTCCATGAGGGGACGAAGCATATGGATGTTCGGTATCATTACGTTCCAAAAAATGGTACGAAAGGATGCATTCATGTTGACAAGAAGACCGTGGAGGAAAGTCCTGTAGATTTAGGCACCATGGTTCTACCTCTAAGAAGGTCAAATCATTGCCTTGGACTTCTTAGGAATGGAGTCGGTTGATTGATGACACAAAATGAGTTTGGATCCCGAAGCTCTTTGTAAAAATGGTTCAGGTTTAAACACTTAGACAAAGGTTGAGATTGTTGGTATTTGTTTAAGGTTTAAGCAGGTCCCAACATGGTTCAAAGATTGTTAAAGTCTAAACCAAGGGTCAAGGATTAAAGTTTAGCAAGTTAGAAGATTGTTCACATGTGTGTGCATCACTTTGGAGCAAGGTAAGGCTAGGCGCACTAGTGTGCGCACTTCTATACACAAGCAAAAGGGAGTGCGCACAGCTTGGAGAAGGGGGCAGCATCAGTGTGCGCCGTGCCCCTCCCTCTCCAGCATCGCACCTCGTAGAATGGGGACTCCAGGGATGCACTAGCACCTCACCATGCAAAGCCTAGCACCACACTACCCAGTGTGTATGCCTCCTGAAATGCGCTGGCACCTCACCGCTCCTCCATCAGCGGCGCACCGCCCAGGGAGTGTGCAAAGGCACTCTGCCCAGCACCGCACCGCGCCCTGTAGAGCACCTAGGAGCTAGGCAAAATGTGCACACATGGATAGCCTATTTTAAACCTCTATTAGGTGCGTGGGTGCAAGGTTAAAACGCACAGCACCACTTAGGAGTGATGGAGGGCCATGATTAAGTGGGAATCATGATCAAAGGGTGAGGATTGAATCTCAAGCATGACCAAGAAGTGGGTGGCTATATAAACGGTCACCTAGCTTCATTCTTATTAATCATTATTATGACATTGTGTGAGATCAATTGTAATACAAGAGAGAAATTTGTGAGAGATAGAAACACAAGAGGGACTCTTTGTAGTGAGGCTAGTTGTAAAGAAGAGAGAGTAGATTAGATAGAGAGCATTGCTAGTTCTCATCTTCTTCCTTTCTTCTCTTCTTAGTTTCTTCAAGAACTTGGTTTCTTGAAGAGGATTACTATAACTTGTAAGAACCATTTGATTTAGTCAGAGAGTTCGGAGGAACTCACGGGGACGTAGGCACATTGCTGAACCTCGATAACAATTTCTTATCTTCTTTCTTTCTTTAATTTTCTGTTCCTGTTTTTGATTCCAAATCTTTACAAGTCATTCTAGACTTGGGTGTTTGGAAGATCACCACCTGGGTATCTTGTCAAGGTGATTTTCAACAGTGGTATCAGAGCTTTGGACAGTGGTATCAGAGTTGCACAGCTGGGTATCGGAGCAAGAACAAGAAGGTGACGGAGCTAAGACTCTAAGAATCAAAGATTAACTTCTTGGGTGATTCAAGAACGGTGCAAAGATCAAGATCTGATCGTGTTCTTGAGGTAGATTCAAGAATGGTGTTAAGATCTATCTTCGATATGTGTTCTTGAGGTTGAAGAAAGAATTTGTGGGTAGTGCATAAATCAGGGATCTTGTCCACAAAAGATGGCTTCATATTTTTGTGTTGAGAAATTTGATGGAAAGAGAGACTTTGCCCTTTGGAAGCAGAAGATCAAGGCTGTTCTAATGCAATAGAAAGTTGACTTGGCTATTAGAGAAAATGATGCTTTTCCAGGAAGTGTTACGGAGGACCAACGGACCAAGATGAAGAAGATGGCTTACAACACCATTTTCTTGCCCATGTCGGATAGTGTCACAAGGGAGTGTAGAGACTCGGAGGATCCGGCTGTCATATGGAAGAAACTAGATGAGTTGTTTCTTACCAAAACTCTCCCTAACAAGATTTATCTTCTTAAAAGAATCTTTTCTTTTAAAATGGATCCTAGTAAAGAGTTTTAAGATAATCTTGATGTCTTTAATAAGCTAGTTCAAGATTTGAATAACTGTAGCATTATTTTTTCCGGGTGAACAATTGGCGGTTATCTTGTTAAATTGTCTTCCTGATTGCTCTGATAATTTGATTAATGCTATTAAGTATAGAAGGGATACTTTAACAAAGAAGATTGTGATCAATGCCATAAGGGCACATGATTTCAAAGCCAAGATGAATGAGACATCAAGTGGAGATGGGCTGTTCGTATGAGGAAGGCCAGCAACTCGGAATGGCAATAGCAACCATGGAAACTACTGGGAGAAATCAAGAGGTAGAGGACAGAACCATGGGAGATCTCATTCCAAGACTAGACTTGGAGGAGGAAAGAGATGCTTCTACTGCAATAAGGAGGGCCATTTCAAGAAAGATTGCAAGAAGAGGATGTGGGATGAGAGAGGAAGCCATACCAACCATGGAGAGGCTTCAGTTGCTATGGGAGAACAGCAAGGTGATGATGTTCTTGTTGTATGCTCGGATATGAGCAAGGGGAAAGAAGGCAGCGGAAAGTGGATTCTTGATTTCGGGTGCACTAATCATATGTGCCCTCACAAGGAATGGTTCAAGAATTTCAAGGAGATCAATGATGGAAGGGCCTTCTTGGGGAATGAAAATTATTGCCAAGTGAGGGGGATTAGAGACATCCAATTGAGGATGTTTGATGGAATGACAAGGCTGCTATAAAATGTGAGGTATATTCTAGATTTGAAGAGAAATTTGATCTCATTGGGGTAGTTAGATTCCATGGGGTATACATGCAAAGTAGAGGGAGGAAAGATCAAGGTGGCCAAGGGATCTTTGGTAGTGATCAAGGCAGCAAGAAACGAGGGACTCTATGAGATGATCGAAGAGACAAAAATCAATAATCAAGCAGTTAGCTTGATGGCTGAGATGGACAAGGCAACCCTTTGACGCACTCGCTTGGGATATATGAGCGAAGAGGGCCTGCAAGTTCTCAGCTAGGATGGCCTACTTGGTGGAGACAAAATAGAGGAACTTGATTTCTATGAGTGTTGTGTTCTTGAGAAGCAACACTGGGTCAGCTTCAACACCGGAGTGCACAAGTCTAAGGGCATTCTTGACTACGTTCATTCGGACCTTTAGGGACCAACAAGAACACCAACACAGGGAGGTAACTTTTACGTTCTGTCTTCAATTGATGATTATTCAAGAAGAGTGTGGGTTTATTTGCTTAAAAATAAATCAGATGCCTTGAATAAGTTAGTGGTGTGGAAAGGGTTGGTTGAGACTCAAATGGGTAAAGTAGTTAAGGAGATAAGAACCGATAATGGCTTAGAAATTTTTAACCAAGAACTGGATCAATTCTGTAGGTTAAATGGGATTCTAAGACATAGAAAGGTTGTGGAAACCCCTCAGCAAAGTAGAGTTGCTGAGTGGATCAATAAGACCCTTATGGAAAAGGTTAGGTGCATGTTAAATGGATCCAGTTTACCAAAATATTTTTGGGGAGAAGCTGTGGCTACAGCTGCATACTTTGTAAATAGATCACCCTCTAGAGCTTTAGAGCTCAAGACTCCCATGGAGATATGGAGTGGAAAACCCCCTGAATTAAACAACCTTATGACTTTTGGGTGTGCTGCATATGCACATCAAAAGGAGGCAAGAGGGTTTGGACCAGGTAGAGCCCTTAGATGAAGGCCAGGCTCAAGAAACTCAAGAAGAGGCTAAACAAGAAGAGGTTGATGCAGCAAGTCGGAATGACTACCAGCTCACAAGAGACCGGGAAGGAAGGCAGGTTGGACCACCTTCAAGATATGGGTTTGCAGATGCTTCAGATGCAGCAGCTCCTTAGATAGAAAGAGAGAAGAGTGAACAAGAGACTTACACGGACGCCATGGAGTGTAAGGATTCGCCAAGATGGAAGCTAGCTATGGAGGAAGAAATAGATTCTTTGAGGAAGAACAACTTTTGGGAATTGGTTAAAATTCCAGGAAAGCAGAAAGTTGTGGAATGTAAGTGCACTTACAAGATCAAAGAAGGGTACCCTCCAGGAGATGAAGTCCGGAACAAGGCTAGGCTGGTGGCTAATGGGTTCACAAGAAGAGAAGACATAGGTTTCACAGAAACTTTCTCACCTGGACACAAGGTGGAGAAGATGGTGAGTATCCTCATCTTTGTCGATGATGTGCTCTTGGTTCGAAACAATAGGGAGAGGATAGAAAGGTTTACATCTCAACTCAGTGAAGAGTTTGAGAGGAAGGATCTCAGCCTTACACAAAAGATCCTTGGGATGTGTAGAATCCAAGAAAAGGAGAGAAACCGATTGAGGGATTTTTGGGCAATGGGTGTTCTCAGCAGATTTGTTAGTAGTCCCGTAAAAAAGCATTGGCTTGGGATGAAGTGGTTGCTGAGATATTTGATAGGTCAGTGGCAGCCAGTGGTAGCACTCATAACAACCGGGGTAGAATGCATTGCGGCTACGGAGGCCATAAAGGAGGCCATGGGGTGCAAAGGGTAGTTGGATGAGTGGGAGGTCCTAAAAGAGCAGGTGGTGGTATCTTTGGATAGCCAAAGTGCATGGCACTTGTGGAGGAATTTGGTGTTCCATGAGGGGATGAAGAATATAGATGTTCGGTATCATTACATTCCGAAAAATGGTACGAAAGGATGCATTCATATTGACAAGAAGACCATGGAGGAAAGTCCTGCAGATTTGGGCACCAAGGTTCTACCTCTAAGAAGGTCCAATCATTGCATTGAAATTCTTAGGAATGGAGTCGGTTGATTGATGACTCAAGATGAGTTTGGATCCCGAGGCTCTCTGCAAAATGGTTCGGGTTTAAACACTTAGACAAAGGTAGAGATTGTTGGTATTTGTCTAAGGTTTAAGTAGGTCCCAACATGGTTCAAAGATTGTTAAAGTCTAAACCAAGGATGGAGAATTAAAGTTCATTAAGTTAGAAGATTGTACACATGTGTGTGCATCACTTTGGAGCAAGTTAAGGCTAGACGCACTAGTGTGCGCACAGCTTGGAGGAGGAGGCAGCATCAGTGTGCGCCGCGCCCCTCCTTCTCTAGCACCGCACCTTGCAGAATGGGAACTCTAGGGATGCACCAGCACCCCACCATGCATAGCCCAGCACCACACTGCCCAGTGTGTATGCCTCCTGAAATGCACCAGCACCTCACCGCTCCTCCATTAGCAGTGCACAGCCCAGGGAGTGTGCAAAAGCACTCTGCCCAGCACCGCACCGCGCCCTGTTGAGCACCTAGGGGCTAGGAAAAATGCTGCACACATGGATAACCTATTTTAAGCCTTTCTTGGGTGCGTGGGTGCAAGGTTAAAATGCACAGTACCACTTAGGAGTGATGGAGGGCGATGATTAAGTAGGAATCATGATCAAAGGGTGAGGATTGAATCTCAAGAATGACCAAGAAGTGGGTGGCGATATAAAGGGTCACCTAGCTTCATTCTTATTAATCATTATTGTGACATTGTATGAGATCAAGTGTAATACAAGAAAGAATTATGTGAGAGATATAAACACAAGAGGGACTCTTTTTAGTGAGGTTGGTTGTAAAGAAGAGAGAGTAGATTAGATAGAGAGCATTGTTAGTTCTCATTTTCTTTCTTTCTTCTCTTCTTGGTTTCTTCAAGAACTTGGTTTCTTGAAGAGGATTGTTGTAACTTGTAAGAACCATTTGATTTAGTGCAGAGAGTTCAGAGGAACTCACGAGGACATAGGCACATTGCCGAACCTCGATAACAATTGCTTATCTTCTTTCTTTCTTTGATTTTCTGTTCTTGTTTTCGATTCCAAATCTTTACAAGTCATTCTAGACTTGGGTGTTTGGAAGATCACCACCTGGGCATTTTGTCAAGGTGATTTTCCATAGTGGTATCAAAGCTTTGGATAGTGGTATCAGAGCTGCACAGCTGGGTATCAGAGCAAGAACAAGAAGATGACAGAGCCAAGACTCCAAGAATCAAAGATTAACTTCTTGGGTGATTCAAGAACGGTGTAAAGATCAAGATCTGATCGTGTTCTTAAGGTAGATTCAAGAATAGTGTTAAGATCCATCTTCGATCTGTGTTCTTGAGGTTGAAGAAAACATTTGTGGGTAGTGCATAAATCAGGGATCTTGTCCGCAAAAGATGGCTTCAAATTTCTTTGTTGAGAAGTTAGATGGAAATGGAGACTTTGCCCTTTGGAAGCGGAAGATCAAGACTGTTCTAATGCAACAGAAACTTGGCTATTGAAGAAGATGATGCTTTTCCAGCAAGTGTCACAGAGGACCAGCGGACCAAGATGAAGAAGATGGCTTACAACACCATTTTCTTGCATATGTCGAAAAGTGTCACAAGGGAGTGCGGAGACTCGGAGGATCCGGCTATCATATGGAAGAAACCAGATGAGTTGTTTCGTACCAAAACTCTCCCTAACAAGATTTATCTTCTTAAAAGAATCTTTGCTTTTAAAATGGATCCTAGTAAAGAGTTGCAAGATAATCTTGATGTCTTTAATAAGCTAGTTCAAGATTTGAATAGCTGTAGCATTATTTTTCCGGATGAACAATTGTCTATTATCTTGTTAAATTCTTTTCCTGATTGCTTTGATAATTTGATTAATGCTATTGAGTATAGAAGGGATACTTTAACAAAGGAGATTGTGATCAATGCCATAAGGGCACATGATTTCAAAGCCAAGATGAAGGAGACATCAAGTGGAGATGGGCTATTCATAAGAGGAAGGCCAACAACTCGGAATGGCAGTAGCAACCATGAAAACTACCGGAAGAAATCAAGAGATAGAGGGTAGAACCATGGGAGATCTCATTCCAAAACAAGACTTGGAGGAGGAAGGAGATGCTTCTACTGCAACAAGGAGGGCTATTTCAAGAAAGATTGCAAGAAGAGGATGTGGGATGAGAGGAGAAGCCATACCAACAATGGAGAGGCTTCGGTTGCCATGGGAGAACAGCAAGGTGATGATGTTCTTGTTGTATGCTCGGATATGAGCAAGGAGCAAGAAGGCAGCAAAAAGTGGATTCTTGATTTTGGGTGCACTTATCGTATGTGCCCTCACAAGGAATGGTTCAAGAATTTCAAGGAGATCAATGATGGAAGGGTCTTCTAGGGGAATGACAATTCTTGCAAAGTGAGAGGGATTGGAGACATCTAATTGAGGATATTTGTGAGGGCACATACGATAAGGCTGTTGGAAAATGAGAGGTATGTTCTAGATTTGAAGAGAAATTTGATCTCATTGGGGTAGTTGGATTCCATGGGGTATACATGCAAAGTAGAGGGAGGAAAGATCAAGGTGGCCAAGGGATCTTTGGTAGTGATCAAGGCAGCAAGAAACGATAGACTCTATGAGATTATCAGAGAGACAGAAATAAATGATCAAGCAGCAAGCTTGATGGCTTAGATGGATAAGGCAGCCCTTTGGCACACTCACTTGGGACATATGAGCGAAGAGGGCCTGCAAGTTCTCAACAAGGATGGCCTATTAGGGTTTATATATGTGCTTTGATTGAATATTTGCCGATTGCTTGTTTGGGATGTGAAACTTGCAATCGAGATAAAAACAACTAAATTGAGATTGGAATAAGGCAACAAACCTAGGGAGGATTCCTGGAACTTTGTTGCTTCCATTATAGTTTTCATTACAATTACACAATTCTCATATCACTTTGCTTTATTATTCAAATTCTCTCGTTAAACTTTTATCGTTCGTGTTAAGGATTCCATCTTCTCTTGTAATTAACTTGTTTCCCTATGGAATCGACACCCCAAAGCTATGCTACAACTACCGTGTTATACTTTAGGCGTAATCAAAAGCCTAGATGAAAGAAGGATCAAATGGAGAAGATCTATTCGTCAAATATACTTTAGGCGTAATCAAAAGCCTAGATGAGAGAAGGATCAAATGGAGAAGGTCTATTCGTCAAAGGAAGGCCTGCAACTCGTTAAAGGAAGGCCTCCAACTCGAAATGGCAGTAACATCTATGGCAACTATCGGGACAAACCAAAGGTTAGAGGTCAAAGCCATGGAAGATCGCATTCTAAATTGAAGTTTGGAGGAAAGTGATGCTACTACTGCAATAAGGAGGGTCATTTCACGAAAGATTGTAAGAAGAAGTTGAGGGATGAGGAAGGAAGAGGCCATACCAATAATGGAGAGGCTTCGATTGCCAAGGGAGAACAGCAAGATGATGATGTTCTTGTTGTATGCTCAAATGTGAGCGAGAGGCAAAGAAGGGAGAAATGGATCTTGGATTCCAGGTGCACTTATCACATGTGTCCTCACCGGAATTGGTTCAAGAATTTTAAGGAAACCAATGATGGAAAGGTTTTCTTAGGGAACGATACTTCTTGACAAGTGAGAGGCATAAGAGACATCCAATTGAGGATGTTTGATGGAGTTACAAGGTTGCTATGGAATATGAGATATCTTCCGGATTTGAGAAGAAATTTGATCTCATTGGGGCAGCTAGATTCCATCGGGTACATATACAAAGCAGAGGGAAGAAAGGTCAAGGTAACCAAGAGATCTTTGGTAGTGATCAAAGCAGCAATACATGATGGTCTCTATGAGATGATTGGAGAGACGGACATCAAAGATCAAGCAGCAAGCTTGATGGCTGAGATGGAAGGTGGTTCTTTGGCACAATCGCTAGGGACATATGAGCGAAAAGGGGCTGCAAGATCTCAGCAAGAATGGTTTACTTGATAGTGACAAGGTAGAGAAACTTGATTTCTGTGAGAGTTGTGTTCTTAGGAAGCAACATCGAGTCAGCTTCAACACCGGAGTGCACAAATCAAAGGGTATTCTTGACTACATTGATGCCAATTGATGCGATGAAATTGACACTAGCAAGTGCACTAATCGTTCAAGTAATAAAATGATGAGTAAATATCGTTCCCAATGAGGACTAAGCAAATACTATAGAAATTATGACTCGATTCTTATTGTTATTTGAGCAAACGAATAATTGTCGGAGAAAAGTTTATTAACAATTAACTAAAATGGGAAAACATAACGCAATAGTAAATAAAGGAAGACTTGCAAACTTTGGAATGAAGACTTTTATGAACTAACGTGCTAAGGACTTGACTTCACCTAAACCATAATTGACGAGAGTTTCGAATGGACAAGTTTCATTTAATATGTTTTTCAAGATGGTAGAATCCCCAATAAATTGGTTATCCATATTCCAGGTCTAACCACAATCTCAAGAATCATTAACTTCAAATATTCGTATTCCAGGTCTATTCTAGATTAATTAAAATTAAGAAGCATCAAGTGTTTTTGGATTCCTTTCAATTAAATCTCCCTATTCGGTTACGATTTAAGCGAACCACATGAACTTCTTAGAATCCCTATTCGGTTACTCCTATTTCATTAATGGTATGTTTTACCCTGGCCTTTGCATAGATAATAATCCAATATCATATTTATCAGTTCAACCATTCATGAAAGCACGGCTTCTCTATTCGACACATCGCCATACCCAAAGAAGGAATCAAAATAATAAAAAGCATTAAGAACAATAAAACACACTCTTTGAAAAACACATTAAATTCCACTTGTCCAAACAACAACTCAAGATAAAGGTTTAGGATCCATCTATCCTTAACACAAAATTATCTACTCCATAATAATATTCAAACAATCCATGTTCATATTATAAAACATCAACATAGCTAGATAAGAATAATACAAAACCGGAGAAGAATGATTTAAGAGCTTGATGCATAGCCTTCCGGAGTGTCTCCAACTCTCCTCTTTCGTCTTCTCTCCTCCAAATTCTGTTTTCTTCTTTCTCTCTCTCGTCCCTCTTGTTCAGCTAGGGTTTTCTTTTTATAACTTTTCAGAATCCGGGGGCTGGCGCTGCAGCTCCAACTTCCCGGCGCTGCAGCTTCAAGAAGTCTTTCTAACCCTAATCTGGCGATGCAGCTCCAAATTTCTGGCGTTGCAGCGCCAACTTTTTGTCCAAATTGGTCTCTTTTAGCCAGCTACCAGCACTGCAACACCAACATCTCGGCGCTGCAGCCTTGAGTTTCTGTCTTCTTTGTGCATTTTGGCCTTCTAGTGCTCTCCAACGCTCTAGCAAGTGTTTGCACAATAAATTTCCATGACTTAGCATTGATAAATCAACTAAAACAACTTATTAGTAGAATAAGAAAAACTAAACTTAATTTTCTAAAAATACATGCAACATAATTCTAATGCTTAAGATCAACACCAAAAACGTGCCTAAAAACAGTATAATAACAAGATTTATTCAGAGTTATCACACCCCCAAACTTATGTTTTTGCTAGTCCTCGAGCAAACTAGAATAAAATTCTATGCAAACACATCCTAAGAGTGTGAGATGGTTTGATTAGATTTGATATAACATGCCTCAAAGATTGCATATAAATCATAATGCAAGAAAACTTTCCAAATGCTGCAAATGTCTAGAATTTCAAATTTATTGGCAGCTTTATCTTACATCAAATTCTTTAAACGTGTGTGTGTGTAACACCTTTATAAACTTAATCATCTCGCCACTCTGATCGGTTTATGCAAGCAAGTAGGATAATTCCAATCTTTCAAACTCTATAAGCTTGCTTTTCACACCACTCTCCACTAATGTAGGCCATGACAATACCCGAGATCACCAGGACTTTATTCTGCTTATAACTTTGGCTAAGGTTAAGGTATGGTAAAAGATTGATTTGAGGTTCACATCATCTTAAGCACATCAACCAATAAAAATTTTTATTGCGAACTTTCCCTCAGTTATCATGGAATACTTCCAATACTTTTGCTATTGTCACATCTTCTTCTTCTTCTTTTCTTTTTCTCTTTATTTTTTTTATTTTTTATTTTTTTGTATGCTTGTACTATAGTAGCATTAGTCTTTGTTTCCATGTGCATTACTGAAACTATAGCATAGCATGTACACGACGATCAAACACAACTTTTCCGGCTGCCTGTGATAGCCAGAATACAACTTGATCAAATAGTTCGTGTGGTAAACCTTTTTAACTTCGATCTTTCCCTTGGTCACTCTCGATGGGAAATATGTAATACTTATCATAGCTAAGTGAAGACTGCTTCCTCTTACTCAATCCTTTGTCACCACTTAAGAGAATAGTCCCTTTATTAATCAATGTGCTTACAGGTGAAAGGTGGAGATATATATATATATATATATTTTGAAAGGGAAATAGGTTATATGATTGGGTGACAAAACAACATGTATCCAAGCTCAAAAGGGGAAAACTAAGGATAATCACATATCAAGGGTTGGTTAGAAAGGCTCAAACTTTCCAAACATGGCCTGGATCCTTTCTTTGGTATAGTACTACCTAGGATTTCGCCTCGAGTGGTCTTCAAACAAGTTCTAGAGTCCAAGAGATTACAAGACTACACTGCTCACATAAACAATCTCCGAAATAGCAAGACAACAAAGTGCTTAGGTGTACATGCTCATTGAGTTCAAAGAGTTCAATGTAAAATAAATCCAACAACAAATTCAAGCACACAGACAAACGCAAAATTTTTCAAATTTTCAATGGCTATAATCAAGTCATTCTATTTCTCATCATCGAAAAAATCAAAATAAAAAACAAACAACAGAAAGCACTCAGATAAAAAAATAGAAAAATAACTAGAAACATGAGCAGTGCACAACATTCAGATAAAGTTCCCACCCCCAAACTTAAATGATACATTTTCCGTAATGTATAGAATTTGAATTATAAAGCAAAAGAAAGGAACTCCCCTGATTAGTCGGAGTCCGAATCAATCGTCTTTGTCAATGTCCTCATCCTCATGATCACTGCTATGATCAGGATATTGTGGTAGTGGAGAGGGAGAGCAACTGGAAATTAAATTTTAGAGTGCCCTAACTGTGGAAGGGCTGTGCATTTAAATGTCAACTTGCGGCCTGGCGCTGTAGCTTCCACTTTCCAGCACTGCAGTGCTGGATTTCTGGGCAGATTTAACGTGCATGAGTGCAGAAACAGCTTGTGTGCACAGCTCCTGGCGCTACAGCGCCAACATTGTGAGGCTACAGCGCTGAATCTCTGACCTGAACAGCATATAAATGAAAGACCTGATGCTGCAGCGCTAGAAATATGAGGCTGCAGTGCTGGATCGCTGTCCTGACTTCATGTAGGGCTGAAAAAAAACCAAAAAATGCACATTGTAAGGCCATAAAAATTGATATACAAATAAATTAAGCAAAACAAACAAATTTGAAACACACCAAATAATTTCTAAAGGCAAGAAAAAATTAAAAAGTAAGAATCAAAATGGTAGTTCTAATTTATAGTCTTTAGCTTGACTTTCTATTTTATGGCTCTTGGAGAATAGTGGTGGATGATTTAGGGTCAAAAGTCCCCGTAATGTAATGCTTCAATCTATGCCCGTTAACCTTGAATGTCTCCTTGTTTTTCTCGTGTTGAACCTCAACGACACCAAAAGGTGAGACACTTATCACGGTATGCGGTCTAGTCTACCGAGATTTCAGCTTTCCCGAAAATATGTGTCTTCTTAGGACTTTCTGCAACCGTTTTTCCATTTTACCTGTCAACGAAGAAGATATTATCACAGGGAAATATTTTTCTCTAAATAAGCATATTTTAAATGAGCAAGTAAAGTTTTCAATTCAGTTATTATTATTTGTTCTTCTGGCACTTCTTTTCCCATTCCAGACTCCAAGTTCCTTGCTTCTTCTTCAATGATGAGTTTTTCAGTGGTATTAGTTCCCGATTCCATGTTACATCCCTCCAAAGTATCTTCATTTAATGTTTTCTCCTGAAACTCCTCAATGAGGTTATCAACAATATCCACTTGAAAACAAGAAGAAGTAGAAAATCCAGAAGGGTGTTTCATAATTTTATACATATCAAAAACTACTTGCTCATCATTGACTCTTAAAGTCAATTTCCCTTGTTGTACATCAATTAGGGCTCTCCCTGTAGCAAGGAATGGACATCCAAGTATAAGAGGTACCTCACGATCCTCTTCCATGTCGAGAACAATGAAGTCTACAGGGAATATAAATTTATCAACCTTTACCAGTACATCTTCTATAATTCCCCGTGGTCTCTTAATAGATCGATCAGCTAATTGCAATGACACTGTTGTTGTTTTGATTTCTTCTAATCCAAGTTTCCTGAAAATTAAAAGAGGCATAAGATTGATACTTGCACCAAGGTCACATAAAGCTTTATCAAAAAATGAATTTCCTAAAGTGCAAGGTATAGTAAAACTCCCTAGATCTTTCAATTTTGGAGGTAGCTTGTTTTGCAGTATAGCGCTGCACTCTTCAGTTAACATTACCGTTCCATGTTCCTTGAGCTTCCGCTTATTAGAAAAAATTTCCTTCAAAAATTTAGTGTAGCTAGGCATCTGTGATAAAGCCTCTACAAATGGAATGTTAATATGCAATTTCTTGAAAATCTCTAAAAATTTTGAAAATTGCTTATCTAGTTTTTCTTTCATAAATTTTTGAGGATAGGGAAGAGGTGGTATATATTTAGTTTCAGGGTTAGAATCGATCAAACCTTTACCAGTACATTTCTTTGTTGAAACACGTTTCTTCTCTTGCTCAATCTCTTCTTTCTCACCTTCTTGATGAGTGATTTCTTTAGGTTGTGGCTCTTCCAATTGTGTGCTGCTCCTTAGTGTTATGGCCATGACATCCTCCTTAGGATTTTTTTTCTGTGTTGCTCAGAAGAGAACCTTGTGCACATCTAGAAATTATGGTTGCTAGCTGGCCAACCTGAACTTCCATATTTTTGATAGATGCTTCTTGATTTTGGAATCTAGTTTCTGCTGTACTTAAGAATTTGGCCATCATGTCCTCAAAGTTGGACTTTTTTCTTGAGGAGGATATTCAGGATGAGGTTGCTTCGCATTGCTTTGATTCCACGAGAAGTTTGGGTGATTCCTCCATCCCGGATATATGTGTTGCTGTATAGATTGTTTTGCCTGTGAAAATTTGAAACAAAATTAGCTTGTTCAGCAGATGAATTATACGCAAACTGATTACCTGCTTAACAGTTACTGCTATGGTGGCCACTACCACCACACAATTCACATATAACATGTGTAGTAGGATAAAGTCCATCTATCTTCTTGGTGAGAACCTCCATTTGTGCTGTTAAAGTTTTAACAGCATTTATATTGTGCAATCTTGAGGTTTTGTTAACAGGTAACCTCTCAACTGGCCATTGATAAGAATTTGTGGCCATCTCTTCTAGCAATTCAAGAGCCTATTCTGGAGTTTTTCTCATGATCGTGCCACCTGTAGCTGCATCAATCATATTTCGGGTTACACTTGTTAAACCGTTATAAAAAGTTTGTACCTACATCCAAGTGGGCAACTCATGATGAGGACATCTTCTCAAAAGGTCTTTAAAACGTTCCCATGCCTCATAGAGTGACTCTCGATCGACCTGCAAAAACATAGTAATTTCATTACGTAACTCTTTAGTTTTTGCAGGAGGGAAGTATTTCCCTAAAAATTTATGTGCCAACTCTGCCCATGTTGTTATGGATCCGATAGGCAGAGAAGTCAACCAGCTTTTTGCTTTATCCCTCAATGAGAATGGGAAAAGCCTTAAGCAAATTACATCCTCCGATACTCCGTTATGCTTGAATGTGTCACAAATTTCTAGGAAATTAGTCAAGTGAACATTTGGATCCTCTTGCGATAGGCCCCCAAATTGTACTGAATGCTGAATCATCTGAATGATGGCGGGCTTAATTTCAAAATTGTTCGCTTGTTTAGGTGGTCGCCGAATGCTAGATTCAACACCATCCATCTTTGGCATGGCATAATCCCACAGTGCACATTGCACCTCTGCATTGTTTCCTTCTGCCATTGTGTCAACTGTTATTGGTGCTGCTCTTCTCAAAGTGTGAAAAGTGCGCTCAATCTCTGGATTCAATTCCGCAAGTATTCTCCCACTAGTACGTGTCATGCACTAGTAACAAAAACCTTGCAAAATAGACTTAAAAACAAATTAATAAACTCTCAAATTAACTAGCAGAATCACAATAAATGTAATATTTTATTTCAGTCCCCGGCAACGGTGCCAAAAACTTGATGCGATAAAATTGACACTAGCAAGTGCACTAATTGTTCAAGTAATAAAATGATGAGTAAATATCGTTACCAACGAGGACTGAGCAAATACTACAGAAATTATGACTCGATTCTTATTGTTATTTGAGCAAACGAATAATTGTTGGAGAAAAGGTTATTAACAATTAACTAAAAGGGAAAAACAGAACGCAATAGTAAATAAAGAAGGACTTGCAAACTTTGGAATGAAGACTTTTATGAACTAACGTGCTAAGGACTTGACTTCACCTAAACCATAATTGACGAGAGTTTCGAATGGACAAGTTTCATTTAATATTTTTTTCAAGATGATAGAATCTCCAATAAATTGATTATCCATATTCCAGGTCTAACCACAATCTCAAGAATCATTAACTTCAAATATCCGTATTCCAGGTCTATTCTAGATTAATTCAAATTAAGAAGCATTAAGTGTTTTTGGATTCCTTCAGTTAAATCTCCTTATTCAGTTACGATTTAAGCGGACCACATGAACTTCCTAGAATCCCTATTCGGTTACTCCTATTTCATTCATGGCATGTTTTACCCTGGCCTTTGCATAGATAATAATCCTATATCATATTTATTAGTTCAACCATTCATGAAAGCATGGCTTCTCTATTCGACACATCACCATACCCAAAGAAGGAATCAAAATAATAAAAAACATTAAGAACAATAAAACACACTCTTTGAAAAACACATTAAATTCAAGTTGTCTAAACAACAACTCAAGATAAAGGTTTAGGATCCATCTATCCTTAACACAAAATTATCTACTCTATAATAATATTCAAACAATCCATGTTCATATTATAAAACATCAACATAACTAGATAAGAATAATACAAAACCGGAGAAGAATGATTTAAGAGCTTGATGTGTAGCCTTCCGGAGTGTTTCCAATCTCATTTTTCGTCTTCTCTCCTCCAAATTCTGTTTTCTTCCTTCTCTCTCCTGTCCCTCTTGTTTAGCTAGGGTTTTCTTTTTATAACTTTTCAGAATCTGTGGGCTGGCGATGCAGCTCCAACTTCCCGGCGCTGCAGCTTCAAGAAGTCTTTCTAACCCTAATGTGGCACTGCAGCTCCAACTTTCTGGCGCTGCAGCGCCAACTTTCTGTCCAAATTGGTCTCTTTTAGCCAGCTACTAGCGCTGCAGCACCAACATCCCGGCGCTGCAGCCTTGAGTTTATGTCTTCTTTGTGCATTTTGGCCTTCCAGTGCTCTTCAGCACTCTAGCAAGTGTCTGCATAATAAATTTCCATAACTTAGCATTGATAAATCAACTAAAACAACTTATTAGTAGAATAAGAAAAACTAAACTCAATTTGCTAAAAATACATGCAACATAATTCTAATGCTTAAGATCAACACCAAAAATGTGCCTAAAAGCAGTATAATAACAAGATTTATTAAGAGTTATCATCAATCTTTGGGGGCCAGCAAGAAGACCAACACAAGGAGGTAATCTTTACTTTCTTTCTTTAGTTGATGACTATTCTAGAAAGGTTTGGGTTTATTTGTTTAAAAATAAATCAAATGCTTTGAATAAGTTTGTGGTGTGAAAAAAGTTGCTGGAAACTTAAACAAGTAAGGTAGTTAAGGTTTTAAGAACTGATAATGGCTTAGAACTGTGTAATTAGGATTTTGACAAATTTTGTAAGTTAAATGGGATTCTAAGACATAGAACGGTTGTGAAAACCCATCAGCAAAATGGAGTTGCTGAGAAGATGAATAGGACCCTTATGGAAAATGTTAAGTGCATGATTATTGGTTCCGATTTACCCAAATGTTTTTGGGGGGAAGCTGTGTCAACTGCTGCGTATTTGGTTAATAGATCACCCTCTAGAGCTTTGGATCTTAAGACTCTCGATGAGAAGTGGAGTGGAAAACCCCCTGAGTTAAACAACCTTAGGACTTTTGGATGTGCTGCGTTTGCACATCAAAAGGATGATAAACTTAGCCCAAGATCTAAAAAGTGTGTGTTTCTAGGATATGGTGAAGGGGTTAAGGGGTATAGGTTGTGGTCCTGATCAGAGTCATAAAATGCATCTTTACAATACTTAATTGTTAGCATTTTAGGGTTGATTTAGGTTTGAATTGCACTTTTATACCTTAAACAACTCTAAAGTGTCATTCTTGGATCAATGATCTATTTTGATGCATTTTTAGGTACTTTAAGTTCAAAAGAGATGGAAAAGCTATCATTGCTTGAAGCACAATGACTTGATGAACACCGGAGTGAAGGTTCGCAAGCACTTGGAAAGGAGTTTCACTAAATTTCCAGAATTACCCATACAGATCAATCATTTTTGAAAATCAAACTATATTAATGCAAGAAGAACTAGGAGACGAGCCATATATTCTTAGAAAGATCCGGAAGTCTATTTTCTGGAGAATTTTACGACTCGTAAAAATGATTTTTCTAGAGAAAGTATGGCAGTTTTAGTAGACAAAGGTCAAGCCTCGAGAACATCATCATTGTGTGCCGCGGCATGGATAGAGAAGCGTCGCCCCCTCCAGCACCACACCACCTTGAACCCCCTCCTAGCACCGCAGCATGGATAGGGCAGCACCGCAGCTTCTAGCAAAGTAGACTCTCGGACCAAAGTGAGCGCCGAGACCCCTAGAAGAGAGAGGTGCGGCGCGCACACAGTCTCCTGACCTAATTAGGACTTCTAAGTGACAATTTTGAGCCCACAAATACCCTTGAACCCTTGTACTATGATAACTCTGAATAAATCGTGTTATTATACTGCTTTTAAGCACGTTTTTGGGGTTGATCTTAAGCATTAGAATTGTGTTGCATGTGTTTTTAGCAATTTGAGTTTAGTTTATCTTATTCTACTAATAAGTTGTTTTAGTTGAATGATCAATGCTAAGTCTTGGAAATCTTCTGTGCAGACACTTGCTGGAGCACTAGAGAGCACTGGAAGGGCAAAATGCATGAAGGAGACAGAAACTCAAGTATACAGCGCTGGGATGTTGGCGTTGCAGCGCTGGTAGCTGGCAAAAAGAGAGGTATTTGGACAGAAAGTTGGCACCGCAGCGCTGGAAAGTTAGAGCTGCAACGCCAGAATAGGGTTAGAAATATGTCTTGGCACTGTAGCGCTGGGATGTTGGCGCTGCAGTGCTAGCCCATGGATTTTGAAGGTTATAAATAGAAACCCTAGCTGAACAAGAGGGGGGCACGGCCGTAGAAGAAGAAAACAGAATCTGGAGGAGAAGAGACGAAAAAGGAGAGTTGGAGACACTCCGGGAGGCTACACATCAAGCTTTTAAATCATTCTTCTCCAGTTTTTTATTATTCTTATCTAGCTATGTTGATGTTTTATAATATGAACATGGTTTGTTTGAATATTACCATGGAGTAGATATTTTTCTGTTAAGGATAGATGGATCCTAAACCTACGTTTTGAGTGCTATGTGGACAAGTTAGAATTTACTTTGTTGTTTAAAGAGTGTGTTTTATTATTCTTAATGCTGTTTATTATTTTGATTCCTTCTTGAGGCATAGTAATGTGTCGAATAGAGAAGCTATGCTTTTATGAATGGTTGAATTAATAAATATGATGTTGGATTGTTATCTATACAAAGCCAGGGTAAAACATGCCATGAATGAAATAGGAGTAACCGAATAGGGATTCTAGGAAGTTCATGTGGTCCGTTTAAACCGTAACCGAATAGGGAGATTTAACTAAAAGGAATTTCATTGAACTTAATGCTTCTTAATTTGAATTAATCTAGAATAGACCTAGAATATGAATATTTGAAGTTGATGATTCTTGAGATTACGGTTAGACTGGAATAAGGATAACCAATTTATTAGGGATTCCACTATCTTGAAAAACATAGTAAACGAAATTTATCCATTCAAAACTCTTGTCAATAATGGTTTAGGTGAAGTCGAGTCCTTAGCATGTTAGTTTATAAGAGTCTTCATTCCAAAGTTTGCAATTCTTCTGTTATTTACTATTGCGTTATGTTTTTCCCTTTTGTTAATTGCTAGTAAACTTTTCTCCTACTATTATTCGTTTACTCAAATAACAGCAAGAGTTGAGTCATATTTCTATAGTATTTGCTCAGTCCTCGTTGGGAACGATATTTACTCATCATTTTATTACTTGAACGATTAGTGCACTTGCTTGTGTCAATTACATTTATTGTGATTCTACTAGTCAATTTGAGAGTTTATTAATTTGGTTTTTAAGTCTATTTTGCAAGGTTTTCGTTTCTAGTGCATTACACATACTAGTGGGAGAATACTTGCAGAACTTAATCCAGAGATTGAGTGCACTTTTCACGCTTTGAGAAGAGCAGCACCAGTAACAGTTAATACAATGGAAGAAGGAAACAATACAGAGGTACAACGTGCACTATGGGATTATGCTATGCCAAAGATGGATGGTGTTGAATCTAGCATTCAGTGACCACCTATACAAGCGAACAATTTTGAAATTAAGCCTGCCATCATTAAGATGATTCAACATTCAGTACAATTTGGGGGCCTATCACAAGAAGATCCAAATGTTCACTTGACGAATTTCTTTGAAATTTATGACACATTCAAGCATAACGGAGTATCAGAGGATGCAATCCGCTTAAGGCTTTTTCCGTTTTCACTGAGGGACAAAGCAAAAAGCTGGTTGACTTCTTTGCCAGCAGGTTTCATTACGACATGGGCAGAATTGGCACAAATTTTTTTAGGGAAATACTTTCCTTCTACAAAAACTGCAAAGTTACGTAATGAAATTACTATGTTTTTGCAAATCGATAGGGAGTCACTCTATAAGGCATGAGAATGTTTAAAGAACTTTTGAGAAGATATTCTCATCATGAGTTGCCCACGTGGATACATATACAAACATTTTATAATGGTTTAACTAGTACAAGTCGAAACATGATTGATGCAGCTGCAGGTGGCACTATCATGAGAAAAACTCCAGAAGAAGCTATTGAATTGCTAGAAGTTATGGCCACAAATTCTTATCAATGGCTAGTTGAAAGGTTACTTATTAATAGAGCCTCAAGATTGCACAATATAGATTCTGTTACAGCTATAACAACATAAATGGAGGTTCTCACCAAGAAGATAGATGGACTTTATCCTACTACACATGTTATATGTGAATTGTGTGGTGGTAGTGGCCACCGTAGTAGTAACTGTCAGGCAGGTAATCAATTTGCATCTAATTCATCTACTGAACAAGCTAATTTTGTTTCAAATTTTCACAAGCAAAGCAATCCATATAGCAATACATATAATCTGGAATTGAGGAATCACCCAAACTTCTTGTGGAATCAAAGCAATGCGAAACAACCTCCTCCTGAATACCCACCTCAAGAAAAAAAAGTCCAACTTGGAGGGCATGATGGCCAAATTCTTAAATGCAGCTGAAACTAGGTTCCAAAATCAAGAAGCATCCATAAAAAATCTGGAAGTTCAGGTGGGTCAACTAACAACCATAATTTCTAGACGTGCATAAGGTTCTCTTCCGAGCAACACAGAAAAAATGCTAAGGAGGATGTCAAGGCCATAACACTAACGAGTGGCACACAATTGGAAGAGCCAAAACCTAAAGAAATCACTAATCAAGAAGGAGAAAAAGAAGAGACCATACAAGAGGAGAAGCTTGTTTTAGAAAAGAAGTCTACTAGTAAAGGTTTGATCGATTCTAACTCTGAAATTAAATATATGCCACATCTTCTCTATCCTCAGAAATTTATGAAAGAAAAACTAGATAAGAAATTTTCAAAACTTTTAGAGATTTTCAAGAAATTGCATATTAACATTCCATTTCCAGAGGCTTTATCACAAATGCCTAGTTACACTAAATTTTTGAAGGAAATTTTTTCTAATAAATGGAAGCTTGAGGAACATGGAACGGTGATTTTAACTGAAGAGTGCAATGCTATACTGCAAAACAAGCTACCTCCAAAATTGAAAGATCCAAGGAGTTTTACTATACCCTGCACTTTGGGAAGTTCATTCTTTGATAAAGCTTTATGCGACCTTGGTGCAAGTATCAATTTTCTGCCTCTTTCAATTTTCAGGAAACTTGGATTAGAAGAAATTAAAATAACAACAGTGTCATTACAATTAGCTGATCGATCTATTAAGAGACCACGGGGAATTATAGAAGATGTATTGGTAAAGGTTGATAAATTTATATTCCCTATAGACTTCATTGTTCTCGATATGGAAGAGGATCGTGAGATACCTTTTATACTTGGACATCCATTCCTTGCTACAGGGAGAGCCCTAATTGATGTACAACAAAGGAAATTGACTTTAAGAGTCAATGATGAGCAAGTAGTTTTTGATATGTATAAAATTATGAAATACCCTTCTGGCTTATCTACTTTTTCTTGTTTTCTAGTGGATATTGTTGATAACTTCATTGAGGAATTTCAGGAGAAAATATTAAATGAAGATACTTCGGAAAGATGCATCATGGAATCAGGAACTACTACCACTGAAGAACTCGTCATCCAAGAAGAAGCAAGGAACTTGGAGTCTAAAATGGGAAAAGAAGTGCCAGAAGAACAAATAATAATAACTAAATTGAAAACTTTACTTGGTCATTTGAAATATGCTTATTTAGAGAAAAATATTTTCCCTGTTATAATATCTTCTTCGTTGACAGGTAAAATGGAAGAACGGTTGCTGGAAGTCCTAAGAAGGCACATCTTTCTGGGAAAGTTGAAATCTCGGTGGACTAGACCATACACCATGATAAGTGTATCACCTTTTGGTGTCGTTGAAATACAACACGAGAAAAACAAGGAGACGTTCAAGGTTAACGGGCACAGATTGAAGCACTACATTATGGGGGCATTTGACCCTCAATCGTCCATAACCATTCTCCAAGAGCCATAAATCAGAAAGTCAAGCTAAAGACTATAAATTAGAACTACCATATTGGTTCTTATTGTATTTTATTTTATTTTATTTTTCTTGCCTTTTGAAGTTGTTTTGTGTGTTTAAATTTTTTATTTTTTTTGTTCTGTTTAGTTTGTCTGTTAATTCAAATTTTATTACTTTAAAATGTGTTTTTCTTGGTTTATTTTGAGGACTACTTGAAGTCAGGACAGAGACTCCGTGCAGCAGCCTTGCACTTTGGGCGCTGCAGTGCCAGGTCCTGCCCCCACACGCTGATACTGCTTACATGCTGAACTGTCCAGAGATTTAGCGCTGCAGCGCTGGAAAGTTGGCGCTGCAGTGCCAGGTCACACACTGTTTTTTTTTAAATAGACAACTCTTCCACAAATCAAGGTCCTTTTGCATCTCCCACCATGGACTATCTATTGGATCACGGATATAGAACAAGCACCGAGCATAGGCGCCTCTTCCTCACAGCCTCTCCTAGTACGCCAACAATGGCATATATCACTTTCTGATTGTCTGACAGCGGTTGAGACGGAGCTTCATGAGCTTCGGCAATGGGGTCAGCAACAGGCATCATACATTATAGGTTGTTTTCAAACCAATGACCAGATGATGAGGATTTTTTCCAATCATTTGGGAATTGACACACAGCAGCTACCTCCACTACCACCATATCCCAGTCATAGCAGTGATCCGGAGGATAAGGACATTGACAAAGACGATTGATTCAGCCTCCGACTAATCAGGGAAGTTCCCTTCTCTTACTTTATAATTCAAATTTTATACATTGCGGACAATGTATCATTTAAGTTTGGGGGTGGGAACTTTATCTGAGTGTTGTGTGCTGCTCATGTTTCTAGTTATTTTTCTGTTTGTTTTATCTGAGTGCTTTCTGTTGTTTGATTTTGATTTTGCCGATGATGAAAAATAGATTGACTTGATTATAGCCATCGAAAATTTGAAAAATGTTGTGTTTATCTGTGTGCTTGAATTTGTTGTTGGATTTATCTTACATCGAACTCTTTGAACACAATGAGCACTTACACCTAAGCACTTTGTTGTCTTGCTATTTCGGAGAGCCTTTATGTGAACAGTGTAGTCTTGTGATCTCTTGGACTCTAGAACTTGTTTGAAGACCACTCGAGGCGAAATCCTAGGTAGTACTGTACCAAAGAAAGGATCCAGGCCATGTGTGGAAAGTTTGAGCCTTTCTAACCAACCCTTTATATGTGATTATCCTTAGTTTTCCCCTTTTGAGCTTAGATATCTATTGTTTTGTCACTCGATCATCTAACCTATGTCTTTTTCAAAGAAAAACATGAAAAAAATGCTATAACTCTACCTTTCACCTGTGAGCACATCGATTAATGAATGGACTATTCTCTTAAGTGGTGGTAGAGGATTGAGCAAGAGAAAGCGGTATTCACTTGGCTATGATAAATATCACATATTTCCCATCGAGAGTGACCAAGGGAAAGATCGAAGTTAAAAATGTTTACCACACAAATTATATGATCGAGTTGTATTCTGCCTATCAAAAGCAGCTGGCAAAGCCGTGTTTGATCGTTGTGTACATGCTATGTTATAGTTTCATTAATGCACACGAAAATAAAGACTGGTGCTACTATAGTACAAGCATACGAAAAAAAAAGAGAAAAGAAGAAGAAGATGTGACAACAGCAAAAGTATTGGAAGTATTCCATGATAACTGAGGGAAAGTTTGAAATAGAATTGTTATTGGTTGATGTGCTTAAGGTAATTTGAGCCTCAAATCAATCTTTTACCATACCTTAACCTTGGCCAAAGTTATAAGCTGAATAAAGTCCTAGTGATCTCGGGTATTGTCATGGCCTACATTAGTGGAGAGTGGTGTGAAAAGCAAGCTTATGGACTTTGAAAGATTGGCATTATCCTACCTGCTTGTATAAACCGATCAGAGTGGCGAAACGATTAAGTTTATAAAGGTGTTACACACACACATGTTTTAAGAATTTTATGTAAGATAAAGTTAGCAATAAATTTGAAATTCTAGACATTAGCAGCATTTGGAAAGTTTTCTTGCGTTATAATTTAGATGCAATCTTTGAGGCATGTTATATCAAATCTAATCAAACCATCTCGCACTCTTAGGATGTGTGTGCATAGAATTTTGTTCTAGTTTGCTCGAGGACTAGCAAAAAGGTAAGTTTGGGGGTGTGATAACTCTGAATAAATCATGTTATTATACTGCTTTTAGGCACGTTTTTGGTGTTGATCTTAAGCATTAGAATTGTGTTGCATGTGTTTTTAACAATTTGAGTTTAGTTTATCTTATTCTACTAATAAGTTGTTTTAGTTGAATGATCAATGCTAAGTCTTGGAAATCTTCTGTGCAGACACTTGCTGGAGCACTGGAAGGGAAAAATGCATGAAGGACACAGAAACTCAAGGCTGCAGCGCTGGGATGTTGGCGCTGCAGCGCTGGTAGCTGGCCAAAAATTTGGACAGAAAGTTGGCGCTGCAGCGCTGGAAAGTTGGAGCTGCAGTGCCAGAATAGGGTTTGAAATATGTCTTGGCGCTGCAGCGCCAGCCCATGGATTTTGAAGGTTATAAATAGAAACCCTAGCTGAGCAAGAGGGAGGCGCGATCGTAGAAGAAGAAAACATAATTTGGAGGAAAGGAGACAAAAAAGGAGAGTTGGAGACACTCCGGGAGGCTACACATCAAGCTTTTAAATCATTCTTCTCCAGTTTTGTATTATTCTTATCTAGCTATGTTGATGTTTTATAATATGAACATGGTTTGTTTGAATATTACCATGGAGTAGATATTTTTGTGTGAAGGATAGATGGATCCTAAACCTACATTTTGAGTGCTATGTGGACAAGTTGGAATTTACTTTGTTTTTCAAAGAGTGTGCTTTATTGTTCTTAATGTTGTTTATTATTTTGATTCCTTCTTGAGGCATAGTGATGTGTCGAATAGAGAAGCTATGCTTTTATGAATGATTGAATTAATAAATATGATGTTGGATTGTTATCTATGCAAAGCCAGGGTAAAACATGCCATGAATGAAATAGGAGTAACCGAATAGGGATTCTAGGAAGTTCATGTGGTCCGTTTAAACCGTAACTGAATAGGGAGATTTAACTGAAAGGAATTCCATTGAACTTAATGCTTCTTAAGTTGAATTAATCTAGAATAGACCTAGAATATGGATATTTGAAGTTGATGATTCTTAAGATTGTGGTTAGACCTGAATAAGGATAACCAATTTATTAGGGATTCCACCATCTTGAAAAACATAGTAAACAAAATTTGTCCATTCAAAACTCTTGTCAATAATGGTTTAGGTGAAGTCGAGTCCTTAGCACGTTTGTTTATAAGAGTCTTCATTCCAAAGTTTTCAAATCTTCCGTTATTTACTATTGCGTTCTGTTTTTCCCTTTTGTTAATTGCTAGTAAACTTTTCTCCTACAATTATTGGTTTGCTCAAATAACAGCAAGAGTTGAGTCATAATTTCTGTAGTATTTGCTCAGTCCTCGTTGGGAACAATATTTACTCATCATTTTATTACTTGAACGATTAGTGCACTTGATAGTGTCAATTTCATCGCATCATACTATAAATAGATCGCTTAGGGTTGAAGAAAGATAGTCAATAGAAGGCTGGAAAACTCAAGGGAGGCTGCCACACTCTCTCCCATAGCCAACTAATCTCTAAGCAAAGCGAAGGGATGAATCCCTAGGTGTAGTTGTTCTTATTTTTGTTTCTTAATTCAGTTGTAATTTGGATTTATTGCTAAACATTGTTTATGATTTATTCTTTGCTTAAACAAGAAGAATTAAGGTTCATGTGACAGCTGCACTGTATGTTCTTCTTATTTTAGATTTTATTAACTCGGTGATTGCATGCTTCTTCTCCATATAAGTTTTGTCAAGATCTTCCTATGTCAAGTTATTTAGATGTGATTAAGTCTAGTAGATTTATCTTTTAGGTTTGTCCATTACTGCCATATTGTCATAGAGATATATTGTTGTTTCTTGATAAACCTATAGGATAGGTCGTGTGTGCTTGAATCGAAAGTAAAGAGTACTTCATAAGCAATTATATCAGGGGTTTATATATGTACTATGATTGAATATTTGCCGATTGCTTGTTTGGCATGTGAAATTTGCAATTGAGATAAAGACAACTGAATTGAGATTGGAATAAGGTAACAAACCTAGGAAGGATTCCCTAAACCATGTCGTCTCCATCATATTTTCAATCTAGTTACACAATTTTACACAATTACTCCATTATCAACAGTTCATACTTTCTCACTTAAATCTTTACTGTTTGTGTTATGGTTCACACATTCTTTTGTAGTTAACTTGTTTCCCTATGGAATTGACACCCCAAGCTGTGCTACAACTACCGCGTTACTCTTTCGGTGTAATCAAATTTTGGCGCCGTTGCCGGGAAAACGTGCTTAAGTACAAAGAAGATTTCAACTGTAAGACGAGACGGTACTATCATTCCTTTCTTTAAGCTTTGATTTTCTGATTTTCTTTTATTTGTTCTGTTTTATTTATTACCTTTTAACTCAGTTGGTGTATGCTTAGACTGAGAGATTCACGAGGTAGATTCATTAAGGGACCCGAAATAGAGATACCTTTTCCTTCCACGTCCGTTAGTGAATCCTCGCCTAGATCAAACCCTAGTGTACACCCAACCAAGAATTTAGAAAATTTTGTTAACATGGCTGAAAACCCTAATGAGAATGTTGCTAGGACACTTAAAGATTATATGCACCATAGCCGAACAACCACCCCATCATGTATCATATTCCCCCCTAATGTTCAACAACCTGATTTCAAACTGGGCATGATCAAATTGCTACCAACCTTCCATGGATTTGAGAATGAAAACCCTTATATCCATATTAGGGAATTTGAGGAAGTAGTAGCAACCTTTCAAGGTAGAGCTGATATATTAGACATCGTCAAACTTAGGTTTTTTCCTTTTTCACTTAAGGAAAAAGCCAAGGCCTGGCTGTACTCATTAAGGCCTAGGTCGATAGGTAGTTAGGATGAGATGGTCCGAATTTTCTTTCAAAAACACTTCCCAACCCATAAGACCAACAACCTCAAGAGACAAATCTCAAACTTTGCACAAAAAGAGAGTGAAACCTTATATCAAGTTTGGGAACATTTCAAGGACCTTTTAAATTCTTGTCCACATCATGGGTATGAGAGTTGGCGGGTAGTTAGCTAATTCTATGATGGGCTTCTAAGTAGGGAAAGGTAGTTCATAGAAATGATGTGCAATGGGGATTTTCTTCAAAAAGATCTCGACCAAGCCATAGATTTCCTAGATGACCTATCAAAAAAATCCCACACTTAGACAGGACCAAATGCCATAGAAAGCATTAGGAGAAATCAACTCACTGGGATTTATCAACTTAGGGAAGAGGACAGCCTTAAAGCCCGTTTAGAGGCCCTAACTAAGGAAATTGAAGCCTTAAAAACTAAGGATGCTAGAGCCCCCGAACCGGTTGCTAGGGTAGAGTCCTATGAGCCTTGTTTTATGTGTAATGGGGTAGATCATCTACCTAGGGATTATCCAACTTATTTTGAGATGAAAGGGGAGTGTAATGCTTTAGGTACACCCTTTAGGAAACCAGACTCACCCTACTCTAACACCTACAATCCCGGTTGGAAGAATCACCCTAATTTCAGTTGGAAATCCGACATGCAACCCCCTTCCTACTCTAGTACCCAATGGAACCTGAGGCAACCTCATCTAATGCACCTCAACAATCTTTATCTTTGGAAGATATGTTTAAGTCATTTATATAGGTACATTCCATGAGTGTGGAAGATCAAGGAAAAATAAATCAACGGTTGTTAGAGGAACAACAAGCGATCAAAGAGGAACAAAAGGTAATAAAGAGCCAACTCACCAAGTTGACTAGTTTCTTGACGATTCAAGAGCAAGGTCATTTTCCCTCATAGCCACAACCTAATCTAAGGGGACAACATATGGCACAAACCTCCAACCTTGAAAATCAAAATATTAGAGAGGTTAATGCCATAATCACTCGCAGCGGTAAGAAAATTGATGGACCCCCTCTACCATCAATCCTGAATCCTAACACTATGTGCAACAAGGATAAAACCACCGATGAACAAGAGGCCCATGATGATTATCTCCACCGGTGCCTTTCTCTCAAGCACTCCTTAAACCTAAGGAGATAAATACAACACTAAAAGGTGAGATTCTTGAACAACTTCAGCATGTTAAAATTAATCTTCCTTTTCTTCATGTCATAAAATAGATTCCCAACTATGCTAAAGTCATCAAGGATCTATGCACATTCAAGAGGAAGCACAATGTGAAGAAGATGACATTCCTAATGGAGCAAGCAAGTACAGTAATTGACAGCAAGACACTACCCAAATATAAAGATCCGGGCTGTCCAGCAGTGGCTTGCCAAATTGGAAACAAATCTTGTGGCCAAGCATTGCAAGATTTGGGTGCTAGTGTGAACCTCATGCAATACTCCATGTACTTATAGCTTGGTCTAGGTGAGATCAAACCAGCCTCCATGGTACTTCAATTAGTGGATAGATTGGTAAGAAAACTAAGAGGTATTGTAGAAGATGTTTTGTTGCAAATTGATAATTTCTACTATCCTGTTGATTTTTTGGTTTTAGATACTGTTTCTACTTTAAACACGGAGTAAAAAATTCCTTTGATACTTGGAAGATCATTCCTTGCCACCGCCAATGCCCTCATTAATTGTAGGAATGGCCTAATGACATTATCATTTGGAAATAGGACTCTAGAGGTAAATGTTTTTCGAGTCTCATGGTAGCCACATGAAGAGGATGAGTACATCAAAGATAATTCTAACTCTTCAGAATGCGTTCCTAATAATTTTGAATTCAATGATTCTTCAATTTATTCCCATTCTGTTAATGTTGTTGATGTTTTTGATAAGCCACGGGAATTTATTAAGAAATATTGGCAACCATGCTTTGAGGAGTTGCTTGAGAGAAGTCACATGGATGAGGGAATCAAATACTCTACTGCTAATAGTAAATGGGCAACACCAAGAACACTTAAGCCACATGCAGTGGGATTTAAGTATTCCTTGCCAAAAGATTAGCACTGAGGCCATTGAGTTCGGAGCCTCATCTTCAGCATCACAATGAGGCCAGCAGTGAGAGTGGTGCAGCGTCTGGCTGAAGACATAAAACTTAGCGCTAATGGGAGGCAACCCACAGCATATCCTTTTATTTGTTTTGTTTTTCATATTTCTTTTTCTTGTTTATTATTATTATTTTGCTGTTTTCCAGTTTTACTTTTGTATTTCATTTTCAAGGACAAATATACGAAGCAGTTCAAATGGTGGTGCACAATTTTCAACTTCTGTGCACTTTTGGCTACAAAAGGAGTTTCTTTAACTTTTGCTTTCGCATTGAGGACAATGCTTATTTTAAGTTGGGGGTGGAGGAAAGGAGGAAACATATTCTTGTTTTTCATATTTTTATTTGAACTGCTTGGTAACATATTCTTGTTTTTCATATTTTTCTTTGAACTGCTTGGTGTCTTTTTCCTTTTTGTTTGTTTTTAGCATGCTTAGTGTTAGCCTTAGAGTTAATTCACATGTCAATGATATGAGCCTAATTGAGATAGCATATAGCATTTAGAAGTAGTTAAATCTTGCTTCGGTTTGAGAATAATTTAAGTATCAATCTTAACTTGGTTTGAGACTTTAGTTTGCAGTAAGATTGTATGATTAATCTAAAGCATCTAGAGAAGTTTTATGTGTGATTGCCTTGTGAATACTTTTGCGGTCTTGACAAGCTCTAGAACTTATTTGATAATCACTTGAGGCGGATTCGTAGAATGCACACTATTTAGGATATGATATAGGCCATTTTTGAACCGTTTGAGCCTTTCAAACTTACCATTGCTATATCTATCACTAGTCACCTATTTGAGCATTTTTCTTGAAAAAGAATTTGAGCCTTATTTTTTTCAAAAACCCATTTACTTATCCTTATGAGCCTAAAAATATTTTATCCTTCCCCTTCTTTTAAAAGAACTTAGTTGTACACATTTGTCGAGAAGCACTTAATAGGAATAAGGATGGAAATATGAAAAACCATAACCCAAGTATATTAAAGAAGATAAGTTGGTGGTTTTGGAAAAGAAAAGAAAAAGAAAATGAAAAAAGGAGGTGAATGGGTATTTGCCAAAAATAAAAAAGAAAACAGAAAAAGAAATGGATTATGACAAAGAAAGAAGAAGAATAAAATAAAAAATGGTTATATTGAGAGAAATGCTCAAAGAGTGGTTGAAAGAGTTTGGTATTGAAGTAAAATTATCCAGTGCTTAAAAGTGGTTGTGTTTAAAGCTAAGAGATTGAGTTCTTTTACATGTGAATCCTTTCCGTTCTTTCTTAACCTTTACCTTAGCCTAACATTACAAGCTATTGATTCAAGGTGGTGTGATTTTTCTACAATAATGGAGAGTGATTTGAAAAATAAGCCTATAGACCTTGTTTATGTGATTGATGTCACACAATTTGTTATATTTTTAGAGGCCAAGACTTGTATTCATGAATGTTGTCCATAAAATCATCTAGGTGTTCGAATTAATGGAATGTGGTAAGATGGATGTTAAGCGTCGATAACAATTTTAAGATTGATGTTTAGATTACTTTTGGACTTGGGTGAAATTTAATGATTCTATGTGTCGTGTGTTATGTGCGATTTTTGAGACAAAAGTGAATTACTCTTGGTTTAACACTAACATTGCTTTACTTTGTTTTGATTCTCACCGTAGAATTCATCTCTTGTTTTCGCTTGAATTGCTAGAGACTAGCAATAAGCTAGTTGGGGGTTATGATGAGAGTCATAAAATGCATCTTTACAGTACTTAATTGCTAGCATTTTATGGTTGATCTAGGTTTGAATTGCACTTTTATACCTTAAACAACTCTAAAGTGTCATTCTTGGATCATTGATCTATTTCAATGCATTTTCAGGTACTTTAAGTTCAAAAGAGATGGAAAAGCTATCATCACTTGAAGCACAATGACTCGATGAACACTGGAGTGAAGGTTCATAAGTACTTGGAAAGGAGTTTCACTAAATTGCCAGAATTGCCCTTACAATTCAATCATTTTTGAAAATTAAACTGTATTAATGCAAGAAGAACTAGAAGATGAGCCATATATTCTTAGAAAGATCCAGAAGTCTATTTTCTGGAGAATTTTACGGCTTGTAAAAATGATTTTTCTAGAGAAAGTTGTGGCAGTTTTAGCAGACAAAGATCAGGCCTCCATAACAGCATCAGTGTGCGCCACGGCATGGATAGAGCAGCGCCGCACCCTCCAGCACCACGCCACCTTGAATCCCCTCCTAGTTCCACGGCGTGGATAGGGCAGCGCTGCACCTTCCAGCAAAGCACACTCTCGAACCAAAGTGAGCGCTGAGACGCCCAAAAGAGAGAGGTGCGGCACGCACACGGTCTCCTGACCTAATTAGGACTTCTAAGTGACAATTTTGAGCCCAAAAATACCCTTGAACCCTAGTACTATAAATAGATCACTTAGAGTTGAAGAAAGATAATCAATAAAAGGCTGAAAAACTCATGGGAGGTTGCCACACTCTCCCCCATGGCCAACTAATCTCCAAGCAAGGAGAATGGATGAATCCCTAGGTATAGTTGTTCTTATTTTCCTTTCTTAATTCAGTTGTAATTTGGATTTATTGCTAAACATTGTTTATGATTTATTCTTTGCTTAAACAAGAAGAATTAAGGTTCATGTGACAGCTGCACTGTATATTCTTCTTATTTTAGATTTTCTTAACTCGGTGATTGTATGCTTCCTCTCCATATAAGTTTAGTCAAGCTCTTCTTATGTCAAGTTGTTTGAATGTGATTAAGTCCGATAGATTTATCTTTTGGGTTTGTCCATTACCGCGATATTGTCATTTCTTGATAAACCTATAAGATAGGTCGTGTGTGCTTGAATCAAAAGTAAAGAGTACTTCATAAGCAATTACATCAGGGTTTATATATGTGCTGTGATTGAATATTGGCCGATTGCTTGTTTGGGATGTGAAACTTGCAATCGAGATAAAGACAACTGAATTAAGATTGGAATAAGGCAACAAACCTAGGGAGGATTCCTAGAACCTTGTCGTCTCCATCATATTTTCAATCTATTTTCATAATTTTACACAATTACTCCATTGTCAACAGTTCATACTTTCTCACTTAAATCTCTACCGTTTGTGTTATGGTTCACACCTTCTTTTGTAGTTAACTTTTTTCCCTGTGGAATCGACACCCTAAAGTTGTGCTACAACTACCGTGTTACTCTTTGGGCATAATCAGGTCCTTAGAGCCAAAAGTAACTAAACTTATAATAAGTAGGGATGTCATTTTTAATGAGCTATTATTTCCCTATTTGGAGAAAACTAACCCTGTAGGGGATAGTAAGCAAACCGGTCCGGTTTATGTGGAGGATAACATCAATGAAAATTCAGTTCAGGTAGAGCAGGGAAGGCAAGAGGGTTCAGATCAGGTAGAACCCATTGATGAAGGCCAAGCTCGAGACACTCAAGAGGAGGCTGATCTAGAAGGGGATGATGCAGCAAATTAGAATGATTATCAGCTCACAAGGGACCAGAAAAGGAGGCAGATCAGACCACCTTTGAGATATGGTTTTGCGAATGCTAATGTCGTAGCTCCTTATTCAGAAGGAGGGATAAATGAACCAGAAACTTACATTGATGCCATGGAATGTAAGGATTCATCAAGATGGAAGCTAGCTATGGAGGAAGAAATGCATTCTTTGAGGAAGAACAACTCTTGGGAATTGGTGCCCAAACCAAAAAAATAGAGAGTTATGGATTGTAAGTGGATTTACAAGATCAAAGAAGAGAACACTCTAAGGGATAAAGTTCAGTATAAGGCTAGGCTGGTGGCAAAGAGGTTCACAAAAAGAGAAGGCATAGATTTCACAGAAATTTTCTCACCGGTTGTTAAATATAAGATGATAAGGATAGTGTTAGCTATAGTGGTCCAATTTAATTGGGAGATCGAGAAAATGGATGTGAAGACAGCATTCTTATGTGGAGAGGAAGGAAAGCAGGGAGATTTGGTGTGCAAATTGAATAAATCTCTCTATGGCCTGAAGCAATCACCTCGACAATGGAATAAGAGGTTCGATTCCTTTGTAACTAGCTTGGGTTTCATGAGGAGCTACTATGATTAGTGCTTGTACTACTATTGGTATTTGTCTAAGGATTAAACGAGATGAAGAATGAAGCTTCATCAGGCCTTGGCGCCTCACCCCAGGAGGTGTGCTCCTCAGCGCCCAGTAAGGAGAAGTGTTCAGCCCTTGGTGAGCGCTGCACCCCAGGAAATGTGCACCTCACCGCCTAGCAAGGAAGAGTCTTTTGCCTAGGTGTGCATCGCACCTCAGGAAGGGTGTGCAGTAGCACCCAGAAGGTGGAGGTAGTGTGCCCTGGCTTGAGCCGCAGACTGCCCTGTTTTGAGCCGCGATGACAGGCACACCTGATGCTTCTTGACCAGCACTTTGGATTGATGTGTGAGGCTTGATCAAAATGCATAGGATCACTTAGAATTGTTGAAGGGCTATGACTGATTGGTCCTCAAGATCTAAGGGTTGAGATTGTCTTCAAGATTGGTTTAGGAAGTGGTTACACTATATAAAGGATCATCTAAGAGCAATTCAAAGGGTAAAAGTGTAGTGTAGAGTATGTGTGAAATAGAACACATGGTGTGTGACAGTGCAATGTTGGAACATTTATCTACCCAAATAATAATGCAAATAACCATCATAGTTTTACTTACAAGTTCACAAGGTCTGTGGTAGCATAGTGTGCAAGTGCGAGATCATTTCCACAAGGATTAGTGAATTTCGTTTTAGAATTAGTTTCTTCAAGTTAAAAAGAGAAATAACAAATTTGATTGTGAGTAAATAAAAATAATGAGAACATGGGACTACTGATGAGTCTTAAATATTGCATATTTAAGACCTTTAACTTATATTTGTTATGCTCTTAGTTAGTAGTATTTCACTTTATTTTATGTCTTTTTTGTGTTTTGTGTATTTTTATAGGTTTGTGGAGAAAATGAAGCATTTCAGGAGATATGAAGCTTCAGGAGCAATAGCGATCGATCGCACTATGCTGCGATCGAGCAGATGGTCAACAATCCCACATCGAAATGTTTGCAGTACAGTGCATCTGTGATCAAGCGCACCAGACACGCGATCGAGCGCACATGTGATCGTGCGCACAAGACATACGATCGATCGCACATGCAATCGATCGTACCATTCTACGATCGAGCGCACTCGGGACAGTATCCCACATCGAATCTGAAACCTACAGTGCTCCGAGACTCCCCTAGCATTCAGGTGGATCCCGAAGGCTTTGCTACCACAAGGGGAAGCGCCGCCCATCAGCAAGTGGAATTTCTCCCATGTAAAGTTATTTATTTCTTTAGTTGTTTTAGTTTAATGTTTAGCACTTTTATTATGAATTGTAGTTTCATAGTTATGAGTGGCTAGAATCTTCAGCTAAGGTTGAAGATGAAGCCTCGCTGTTGCTTGACATAGTAGTTCAGATTTTCTTGTACAAATCTGACATTTTTTAGTATAAATGTTCTGTCAATTATTTGAGTAAATCTTGTGATTGATTGAGTTTAAATTGTTCTGTTGGATATTCCTTGTGTTTCATCTGATGGATACATCGAATTGTTTTCGATTAAATTGGATTTCCTTTGTGATTTGTTAAAAGCGGATACATTGGATGTTTTTGGTTTAATTGGGATATTCTTTGTTTTTGTCATAAGTTGGATTCATGGAATGTTTTGATAGGCTATGTTTTTACGACATATATGCTTAAACTTTGGTGGGGTGGATTCGAAAACCTTAGTGTTTTTATTATTAGTTTTTAAAATTAATTTAGTTTAGTTTTAATTTGCTTTCCAAAATATCATTCAGAATTCGGAACTAGGTTAAGATAAAGTTAGTTTAGATTAAATTATATTTTCATAATGCAATTCCCTGTGGATTCGACGTCGCACTTGCACAACGCTATATTGCAAACGACTCGTGCGCTTGCGAGTAATTTAAAACTCACAACAAGTTTTTGGTGCCGTTACCGGGGAATTGTTTGGTTTGTGAAATTTTTGTCTGAATTTATTTTATTTTTCTACTAGTTAGTTAGCACTTTTAATTTAAAAAAAATTTAAATAAAAAAATCAAATTTGTTAATTTTTGTGAGTAGTGTGTTTGCTATTTTTGCTTTATTCTGTTGTTTCTGCTGGTTAGTACCTTATTGTTTTCTGTTGGTGTATGCTTGGTCAGAGATCATTGAACTTAGATTTGATACATTTAGATCCTGACTTAGAAAGGACTCTTAGGAGACAGAGAAAAGCACTAGTTGAGAGAGAGACTGTTGAGATGGGAGAGAATTTTAGGAATGCACATCATCCTGAACATGTAGAGCAACCTAGAGCTTGGAACGTGGACTCCACTACATCCCTTAGGGATTTGTTCGCACCTATTGCGACTAACTCATCCTCTTGCATAGTGTTGCCACCTACCAATGCCACCCACTTTGACTTAAAGCTACATGTTATCCAACTCTTACCCTCATTCCATGGCTTAGATCTTGAAAATCCTTATAGTCATGTGAAGAAGTTCAAAGACATTTGTGCCACATTTAAATTCCAGAACTTCTCTGAGGAGTCAGTCCATCTTTGACTCTTCCCTTTTTCTCTTCACGATAGAGCTAGGGTTTGGTTGGATTCCAACACGCCCGTGTCTATTACATCTTGGGAAAACCTGCTTAGCAAATTTTATCATAAGTTTTTCTCAATGTCTAAAGTGAATGAGTGCCGAAAGGAGATTAGCTCTTTCACTCAGGATGAGGATGAAAAATTTTCTGAGAGTTGGGAGCGCTTCAAAGAACTACTGATCAGATGCCCTCCACATGGATATGAGAAGTGGAGACTCGTTCAGTTCTTCTACCAAGGGTTGACTCAACCCAACCGTAGCATGATCGAGTCTATGAATGGGGGGGCATTCTTGAGTCTGACAGGAGATGAAGCATATATGGCGTTGGACAAGTTGTCCGACAACTCGCAGCAGTGGGATTTTTCAAGCTGTCGAGATAAGTCCATTCGTGCTCCAAAGAGAGGAGGCATCGATGAGGTTAGGGAGGACTCTGATTTAAGGATAAAGTTAGATGCCCTCACTAAGAAGATTGACACTCTAACTGTGAGCCAATCCATCAATGCTGCGAACATATTCAATGTTGAAAGCTGTTTCATCTGTGCTAGTCCCATGCATCTAGCACAGAATTGCCCATCAATGCCGGCTTGTGCTGAGTATTCTACGGAACAAGTAAATGCTTTTAATGACTATCAAAGGTAGTCAAATGGATCGTACTCCGAGACGTACAATCCAGGGTGGTGGAACCACTCAAATTTTTCATGGAGGCAAAACCAACCAATGAATCAGGGAAGAGCCCCTCATAATGCTCAAAATCAATATCCTCCCGGATTTGCCCAACAAATTCCTGGTCATGGTCATTCTACCTATCCAGCACCATTACCTACTTACCAAGTTCCCACTCAAACACCAGTGCTAGTTTCACAGTCACTAGAGGACACCATTAAGGAATACATGAAAATGAATAGCCAATCTATGAGCGACGTAGTGCAACAATGGTAAACACCCAAGCAATTGCCAAGCTGGAGAGTCAAATAGGGTAAATTGCAAGTCACTTGGGTGAGAGAGAGAAGGGGAAGTTCCCCAGTCATCCCATGCCCAACTCGAAAGGACAATTTATGGTTGGGAGTCCATCAACTCCTATGCACGGGGAGGAACAAGTACAGTCGATTGTCACACTGAGGTCTGGGAGACAAGTGGACAATCGAGTGGAAGAGAGCCCTGCTATGCAGTAAAGGCAAGGGAGTGGCAACAAGGAGAAGAGAGATGCTGAGCCATCTACAGCCACACCTATTGAGAAAGGCCCTCCCAGGTCATTTGTACCTAGAGTGCCTTACCCCAACAGACTACAGGCACCCAAGAAAAGAGGGAAGTATGAGGAAATTCTGGAGGTATTCAAACAGGTCCAAATCAATATCCCATTTTTGGATGCCATCCATCAAGTGCCATCATATGCCAAGTTTTTAAAGGACTTGGTCACTATCAAGAGGAGGACGAATGTCTCAAAGAAGGCATTTTTGACCGAGCAGGTCAACTCAATCCTTTAGTGCAAGCTACCCATCAAGTATAAGGACCCGGGGTGTCCTACCATCTCTTGCACGATAGGAGTCAGCCATATTGAGAGGGCTCTTTTGGATCTAGGAGCGAGTGTGAATCTTTTACCCTACTCAGTCTATTTGTAGTTGGGGTTAGGATAATTGAAGCCCACATCCACGATGCTTCAGTTGGCTGACAGGTCAGTGAAAAGACCATGGGGAATAGTTGAGGACGTCTTGATAAAAGTGGATAAATTCTATTTCCTAGTGGATTTTATTGTGTTTGACACAGAGCCGGTCCAGAATGTAGGGATTCAAATACCGGTTATTCTAGGGCGACCATTCTTAGCCATGGCTAACACCCTGATCAATTGTAGGACAGGGGTGATGAAGATTTCCTTCGGAAATATGACAGTAGAGTTAAACATCTTTGATATCACTAGGTAACCACTGGAGTATGATGAAGTGAGAAATGTATGCTTGATAGAGGAAATTCTTGAGGAGACTGTGGATGAATAAAGCATTGAGGATCCCTTGGAGGCGTGTTTTGCTCACTTTGGAGAGGACTTGGGCTTAGATAAGCTACTTGAGGAAGTGAATGCCATTTTGGAGTCTAATCCTCAAGAAAGCAATGAGACAGAGGAAACTGCATCACTTGAACCCCCCAAGAAAGAACTTAAGCCTTTACCTGATAATCTTAAGTATAAGTTCTTAGGGCCAGCCAATTATTTGCCTGTGATTATAGCTTCTGATTTGGGTGAGGCTCAAGAAGAGAAATTATTAGATGTTCTAAGAGAGCACAAAGAAGCTATCGGTTGGACTATTGAGGATATCAGGGGAATCAGCCCCTTGGTGGTGATGCACAAGATACATTTGGAGGAGAATGCCAAGCCATCGAGGGAGCCACAAAGAAGGCTCAACCCAGCTATGCAAGAGGTTGTGAGGGCAGAAATAATTAAGCTGTTAGATGCAGGGATCATTTATCCTATCTCTGATAGCAAGTGGGTGAGCTTGATTCATGTCGTGCCCAAGCGAGCGGGATTGATGGTAGTAAAGAATGAGGACGACGAATTGGTGCCAACTCGTGTTCAGTCAGGGTGAAGAGTGTGTATAGACTACCGTAAGCTGAACATTGCCATAAGGAAAGATCACTTTCCACTGCCATTTATTGATCAGATGGTAGAGCGTTTGGCTGGGCATGAGCATTATTGTTTTTTGGATGGTTATTCTGGATATAACCAGGTCCCCGTGGACCCCAAAGATCAGGAGAAGACGACGTTTACCTGTCCTTTTGAGACATTCTCCTACCGTCGCATGCTCTTTGGGTTATGCAATGCACCCGCTACTTTTCAGCGATGCATGATCAGTATATTCTCTGACATGGTAGAGCGGTTCTTAGAGATTTTCATGGATGACTTCTCCATCTTCGGTTCAACCTTTGAAGAGTGCCTGCACCGTCTCGCTTTGGTTTTAGTGCGGTGCAAGGAGAAGAACCTAGTGCTTAATTGGGATAAGTGCCATTTTATGGTTAAGCAAGGCATTGTACTGGGGCATGGCGTATCTCATCAGGGGATTGAAGTCGACAAAGCGAAGGTGGACCTGATTTCCAACCTTCCACCCCCACGTACAGTGAAGGAGGTTCGATTTTTTCTGGGCCATGCAAATTTCTACAGGAGATTTATCCAAAATTTCAGCAAAATTGCCAGGCCCTTGTGCCAGTTATTACAAAAGGATGTCCCATTTATATTTGATGAGGACTGTAAGAAAGCATTTGGGGATCTGAAGAAGATTCTGACGCCCATACCCATTATTCAGCCACCCAACTGGGGTATGCCTTTTGAGATTATGTGTGATGCATCAGATTATGCTGTTGGAGTTGTTGTGGGACAGTGTGTTGATAAACTTCCCCATGTTATCTATTATGCAAGTCAAACTCTAAACGACGCACAACTCAATTACTCTACCACTGAGAAGGAGTTGCTTGCAGTCGTTTTTGCATTAGACAAGTTTAGATCCTACTTGTTAGGATCTAAAGTCATTATCTACTCGGACCATGCAGCATTGAAGTATCTTTTCCCTAAAAAAGATGCTAAATCTCGTCTTATCTGATAGATCTTGCTACTTCAAGAGTTCGACATTGAGATTCGGGATAAGAAAGGTTCAGAAAATGTGGTTACGGACCATTTGTCTAGATTGATTGTGGAATTCACTGAGACCGCCACTCCCATTTCTAAAACCTTTCCTGATGAGAAATTAATGCTCATTGCTCAAAACCCCGCTCCATGGTTTGCTGATATAGTGAACTATCTTGTCACTGGACACATGCCTTTGCATTGGGGGCGACAAGATAAATCAAAGTTTTTAGCCATGGTAAAACATTTTTTCTAGGATAATCCTTATCTGTTTAAGTATTGTCCCGATCAGATCATCAGAAGGTGTATTCCTGAGCATGACCATCTAACGTCATCGCCTTTTGTCATGATCATGCTTGTGGAGGCCATTTCAGTGCTAAAAAGACCGCTGCAAATTTTTTGCAGTGTGGATTTTATTGGCCTACCATGTTCTGAGACTCTCACACCTACTGTGTATCTTGTGAGCGTTGCCAAAAGCTAGGGGGTCTTTCTAGGAGGAATATGATGCCCTTCAACCCTATTCTAATTGTTGAGATTTTTGACATGTGGGGCATTGATTTTATGGGACCGTTCCCAAACTCCTTTGGCAACTTGTACATTCTAGTTGCTGTGGACTATCTGTCCAAGTGGGTGGAGGCCGTTGCGTGCAAGACCAATGACCATAGAGTTGTGGTCCAGTTTTTGAAGGATACTGTTTTTGCTCGATTTGGTACGCCTCCACCCACTTGGACAGATAGTGCAAAAGTGCGCCTCTGTCCAAGTGGATGGAGGTAAGCACTTTTGCAACCGGATTTTTGCTCGGTTGCAAAAGTGCTTACCTCCATCCACTTGCAAAAGTGTTTAAGTGATTGAGGTAAGCACTTTTGCAACCGGATTTTTGAGCAGTTGAAGAAGAAGTATTTCATCACACACAAGGTTGCCACCCTATATCACCCGCAGACGAGTGGACAAGTGGAAATTTCTAATCGCGAGATCAAATATATTTTAGAGAAAACTGTGAACCCTAGTAGAAAGGATTGGTCTTTGCGATTGACTGATGCACTGTGGGCATATCGGACAGCCTTCAAGACGCCAATTGGCATGTCTCCTTGTTGTATTGTGTACGGAAAGGCATGTCACCTTCCGGCCAAATTAGAGCATCATGCGTATTAGGCTGTCAAGCAACTGAATTTCAATCTTTCCAAGGCTGGCTCACAACGGAAGCTCCAACTCAATGAATTGGAGGTGCTACGGAATGATGCATATGAGGGTGCCTGATCATACAAAGCACAAATGAAGAAGACTTATGACCAAAACATTTTGAGACGAGCTTTTGAGCCGGGTCAAAAAGTTCTTCTTTACAATTCGCACCTGCATCTTTTTCCAGGCAAGCTCAAATCTCGATGGACAAGCCCATTTATTATTCGGTCGATTTTTCCTCATGGGGCCATCGAGATTGAGGATCCAAAGAATTGTAATACTTTCAAGGTAAATGGACAGAGGCTCAAACCATTCTTGGAGTTGAGGAGTCCAGACATAGAGATGATATTATTGGAGGATCCTGTTACTCTGATTGAGTGTCGTCTACTAAGGGGAGTCTGGCTGAAGACATTAAACTTAGTGTTCATGGGAGGCACCCCACAGCTTATCTTTTCTGTATATTTCTTAATTTTTATGATTAATGTTTGTTTCCAGTATTTTTTGTTTTCCAGTTTTTATTTTTCAGGGACAATGCGTACTTCAGTTCAAGTTTGGGGGTATGCTATGAGCCATACCAGTCCAGATGGTTCTTCATATCTCAGGTCAGCCCTTTCCATATTAGTCACACATTGGGGTCAATGTGTAATTTAAGTTTGGGGGTATGGGAGACACATCACACACTTTGTCCTAATTTGTTGTCTTTTCGTCGTAAAGATAAATGCATGTTCATGTTCGTCTAAAAATTTTGGTTGATCTGAAAAATTGTGATGTGATTTCATTGGTGAGTTTAAAACTTTGAACACATGATCTGATGATAGATTTTAAACTTTAGTTACTTACTTTAGGCATTTTCGAGAATTCACATGTTTGATCTAATCTCACACAAGCACATTAGCACATATTTGTGTGAGGTATGACATGTGAGTTGAATGTATACGTTTCCTTGTCTTAACTGAAACCGGATGACTTGTTGGATAAACACTTGGGCATATATAAAAAAAAAAATTTGATCATCATCAATAAACTTTCCACTGAGTAATTGGACCTCTTGCCTTAGTAAGTAGTGAGTGTTCACGTCAAAAGGTGGGAATTTTATTCATAATGATCATTGTGAAACTTTCTGCTGAGTAACTGGACCTCTTGCCTCAGTAAGCAGTGAGTGTTCACGTCAAAAAGTGGAAATTTTGCTTGGTAGTATTAAGGCCAGTTTAATTTTGTAGCCTTTTTTACTCGAGTTAGTAAGTCCTTAGGGGTGCCTTTATACCTAATGCCCTAAAACCATCTGGTTTGGGAGTCATTGACTCAATACTCGTTACATGGGTCAATTAGAAAGCTTAAGGGAACTAAACATAGCAGAGCCTTATATATATATAAAAAAAAAAACTATGCTATCGTTGTTCTTTCCGATGAGAAATTCTGTGGATCTTGAGACTTGAATTACCTTGTACATTGAAGTTATTTGAAAACTTCATCTGTATATGCTAATTTGCTTTACACTGATTCAAGTTTGTGATGTCTTACCATGCCTCTTGTAAGTAATTAGGTTTTAAATTCTTATTCATTGTGAAAATGGGTTCGACTTATTTAAGCTTGCTCATGAATGAATCTCATGATTTTTTATGCTCCTTAAATTTTTGGATACCATGAATACTGAACTTATCTTTATCATCCTTGATTATTCATTTAGTTTTTTATTTTGTTTTGCTAAGGGACTAGCAAAATATAAATTTGGGGGTATTTGATGAGTCTTAAATATTGCATATTTAAGACCCTTAACTTATATTTGTTAGGCTCTTAGTTAGTAGTATTTCACTTTATTTTATGTCTTTTATGTGTTTTGTGTATTTTTATAGGTTTATGGAGAAAATGAAGCATTTCAGGAGATGTGAAGCTTCAGGAGCAATAGTGATCTATCGCACTATGCTGCGATCGAGCACATGGTTAACAATCCCACATCGAAATGTTTGCAATATAGTGCATCTGCGATCGAGCGCACCAGAAACGCGATCGAGCGCACATGTGATCATGCGCACAAGACATACGATCGATCGCACATGCTATCGATCGCACCATTCTGCGATCGAGCGCACTCGGGCCAGTATCCCACATCGAATCTGAAACCTACAGTGCTCCGAGACTCCCCCTATATAAACACCATCTGACTTCATTATTCATGTACACTTTCTAGGCCACTTTGATGTTAACCAGTGGACGTCTGCTAGGATTCTGGTGGATCCCGAAGGCTTTGCTACCACGAGGGGAAGCGCCGCCCATCAGCGAGTGGAATTTCTCCCATGTAAAGTTATTTATTTCTTTAGTTGTTTTAGTTTAATGTTTAGCACTTTTATTATGAATTATAGTTTCATAGTTATGAGTGGCTAGAATCTCCAGCTAAGGTTGAAGATGAAGCCTTGCCGTTGTTTGGCATAGTAGTTCAGATTTGCTTGTACAAATCTGACATTTTTTAGTGTAAATGTTCTGTCAATTATTTGAGTAAATCTTGTGATTGATTGAGTTTAAATTGTTATGTTGGATATTCCTTGTGTTTCATCTGATGGATACATCGAATTGTTTTCGATTAAATTTGATTTCCTTTGTGATTTGTTAAAAGCGGATAAATTGGATGCTTTTGGTTTAATTGGGATATTCTTTGTTTTTTGTCGTAAGTTGGATTTATGGAATATTTTGATAGGCTATGTTTTTAGGACATATATGCTTAAACTTTGGTGGGGTGGATTCGGAAACCTTAGTGTTTTTATTATTAGTCTTTAAAATCAATTTAGTTTAGTTTTAATTTGTTTTCTAAAATATCATTCAAAGTTCGGAACTAGGTTAAGATAAAGTTAGTTTAGATTAAATTATATTTTCACAATGCAATTCCCTGTGGATTCGACCTTGCACTTGCACAATATTATATTGCAAATGACTCGTGCGCTTGCAAATATTTTAAAACTCACAACAACTACGATATCCACCCTAATTATACTTTCCTACTAAATAAAGTGTCAATGCTCTAGCCTTATCATGAATATCTAATGGTTGCCAACCTAAGGGCTTGGTCCACACCTTAGACTATTGATCTCCCTATGCAACGAGTTAGGCATGGAGTATACTCTAACTCTTTTCTTTCTTAAGAGATTCAGCATGGGCATATACTGAGTTGTTCCTTAAGAGAGCATGAGTGCTGTGGAGATCGGCAACCACACAGGGCCTAGGGTTTGGTCCACTCCTGGTTTCCCATGTTGATTAACCCGGGAATCCGGTGTGGATATCCTTTGTTACTAATGTTGAACCTAAGACTCGGTCATCCAAATTGATTCGACTAACTTATCCATACCACATGCATACGTTGATCAGGCACACACATATGAGGAATTTAAATACAAACATGCATTAATCAAGTTAAATATTCTAACAAGGCTATACCAAAGATAATCAATGAATGAACATGTGGAAAAGCATAACTAGGGCTTTAATCGAGCCCTATAGGAGTTTAGTTACACATGCTAAGTAAACTAAACATTCTAAACATAATGAAATAAAAATAGAAAAATAAAACCAAAGAAGACTCGGGAGATGTGTCGTCCATTCCTCTCCTAAGCTTGCTGCTTCGAATCTAGAACAAAAGCTTTAGTTTATGTGTTTTACAGTGCTATTTATAGGGTCCTTATGGTGTCCCGAAACCTTAATTTCCTATTTGGAGTCTGGAGACTTCTTTCCATATCTGGCTCTGCCGCCTCTGGAGTGATTGCGCTCGAGTGTATGCGGGATGCGCTCGAGTGTAGGTGTTCGCTCGAGCCTTCTTCAAGTGCACTAGTGCTCTTGTGCGCTCGATCTGAAGGGAGGTGCGCTCGAGTGCACCTTACTGGATGGCAGAACTTTACTTTTGCTCGTAAAAGCTCCAAATTATCATCTTTTTGTCCAAGTCCTATGAAAAACACATAAAACACAAAAATGAAGTAGAAACTACTAAAATGTATAAATAAAGAGTCTAACAAGTGTAAATTAAGGGGCTTCAATATGACTATTTAAGCACTTATCACACCCCCAAACTTACATATTGCTAGTCCCTTAGCAATACAAAGCTAAAGACTATGTTAGAACAAAACTAAAGATAGTTTCTTTTCCATGATACTAAAAAATTTGGGTTGTGCATAAAACCATGATAACTGTTCATGAGTAAGCTTATAGTAAAAAGACATTGTTGTATTGAAAAAGGATTTTCAAAAGCTTATGTTATTTACCTAAGGCTGGCCTAAGGCATCGCAAGTTTGATTCGTGTGTGATGACTTAGCACATATAGGATGGGATTTCCACATAATTTTAGTGTATAGTGTTTCGGTGCCCAAAATCTTTATCGAATTTCTTATCAAAGAGAACAAAATGGCATAATACTTGCTTCTTTTTTTTTTCTTTTATCATGCTATCTTTGCCATGTTGAGTTCCATCGAGCTTTCTATCTGACCTTTGTAACGAGTGTTTGGCCAACGACTCCCAAACCAGATGGTTTTAGGGCATTAGGTGTAAAGACACCCCTAAGGACTTACTAACTCGAGTCAAAAAGGCTATAGAACTAACAGGTTTTAATGCCTCTAAATGAGATGCCCACCTTTTGACGTGAACGCTCAATGCTTACTGAGGCAAGAGGCCCAATTACTCGGTGGAAATCTATGATCATTAAACGTTTACTTCCCATCTTTTGATGTGAACACTCAATGCTTACTGAGGTAAGAGGTCCAGTTACTGAGTGGAAAGTTTTTAATGATCACTTAGAAGCTTTCGATTTTCTTTTTGCATGATGAACATTTTTCTTTATTTTTCTTATGCCAAAGTGTTCTTTTTAACAAGTTATCTGATTACAGTTAGGTTATGGAAACATATATAAAAGAATTATGTGTCATACCCCACACAAATGCGTGCTAAATGTGCTTGTGCAAATTTGGATCAAACTTGTGAATTCTTAGGTGCCTTGAGGTTGGTAATTAACTTTGTAAAAATTCCCAATACAAGACTATGTGTTCTAGTTTTTAAGCTTACTAATGAAGTGTTATCAAATTTTTTAAATCAACCAAAATTTTTGTTTACCAAAAGAACATGCATTTATCTCTCCTAAAAAAAAAATGGGACTTAGTGTTTGCATGTGTTTCAAGTGTGTGTGTAATAGTATCTAGTATCTCCCACTACCCCTAACTTAAAATACACATTGTCCCCAATGTGTGTGTGGCATGGAAAGATCTGACCTGGGACAAACTTGAACTGGATGCACGCACTAAGTACCTGACAAAGAAAAAAAAACATTGTTCTGGAAAACAAACTATAAACAATAGACACGTAAATATAATTATAAACAAATGAAAAGTACTAAAAGGAAAAGGATATGTCTGGGGTGCCTCCCATGAGCGCTAAGTTTTACATTTTTAGCCAGATGGGGTATCCTCTCACTGCTGATCATTTGTGGGTGCAATCGAGGAGGTACTGGGTGTAGGAGGTAGGCGGTCAAGGATGGCCTGTAGTATCACCTCCTGTCATGTAAACTGTGCCTCTAACCCATCGATCTGCTGATGGATCAAATGGGCTGCCTCACGATCCTCCTAACGGATGTCAGATAGCTCACAGCGGAAGGAGGATAGCTCATCTAGGAGGTACTGATACTTCGTGGATCCCATGTCTATTTGATCCTCCTCCCATGATGGGCTTACTGGTGAATGCTCGGCCTCCATCGGATCATCCGCCATAGGCTCGGCAGCTGGAATCTGTACCCTGGGTGCTCGGGGCATGTGCGATTGGCTGAGGCTCCACTGGGCTCTCCCAAAGAAAGGTGGTCACTAACCGGGCCGTCAATAGAAGAGCTCCTAATCCCTTTCTTCTTGAAGATGTGATTGAACAAGTAGGGGAACGGAAGGCCCCTGGCATTAGCTGTGGTCGTCTGCCGGTTATGCATCCCATCCCAGAACTTATGTATCTGACTCTATATGACCGCTGGGATGGAGTACCAGTGACCCCGATGAAAGGTGTAGAGAGCCTGTAAGAACTGATCCCGTCTCTATGTCTTGTGCCCCAAAGGACACACGTTCCGCTATAGGACTGAGTCAACGAACCATAAATGGGAAAGAAAGCTCGACCTGCTCCCCGCATTGTTGTGGCGGTCTGCGTACTATCCCGCACATATATCCTCTATAATGTGTGGTAGAGGGAACTGGTCAGGGTGCTCCTCTATTTGGCTGTCCTCCGGTGGGGACTCATCACAGTAGTGTAAAGAACCGGCTATATCGGTGGTGGTCAGCTTTATGAATTTGCCTTGGACTGAAGAAGATAAGATCTCTGGTCTATTGCAGTCGTAGGTTAGGTTCTCGTAGAAGTTGACCACAAATCGTATGTATGATGTCGAGCAGACTGGCTTGAACAGCCGCTTGAGTTCTCGGTTCTTGAACTCTTAGACCGCCCATCTTGTGGTGTCTAAACTCTTGGAGTCCTCTTCCACGTTAAATGTTGTCTCGAACAGTATTTCACGCTATTCGAAACTGGGTCGGGATGCTTGATGGTGACTCCTAGAAGCACGGGATGTAGAAGCCATGCTCTGAAATGTGAAACTGCATTACCGTCAAAATTGCGCTTGATCGCATAAGAGGTAGTGCACTCGATTGCTGATACCTAACACTCGATCGCACTCGGTCAGGTAATTTGTCGAACACCTTAAGCGCACCAAAAACCAGAAGCTATAGAATTTATACACACTTGATCAAAACCTCCGAGTTGGATTTGGGAAATTTCTGGGGAAGGTGGTCTTGTGGATGGGTGATACACGGTGGTAGAGTGGCGAGTGTGATGGAGGAGCGGTGAAAATGTGGTTGTCAGAGTGGTATATTGGTGGTTAGTTAGCCCTGAGGATGAGTTTTGGCGATGTGAGTGCGAGAGAGCGTAGCCAAAGTGTGTTTGAGCGTAAGGGTAAAAAAAATGGGTTTCTGAGTTGAGTGTATTTAAAAATCCTCATGTGCCTTCTGCCCTGAGTGCACTTGAGCGCATAGTGAAATACGCTCGATCGCATGTGTGCGTAACTGCTTAATGTGATGCGCTCGCGCGCATTGGTGTGTAGGCCAAGAAGGCGCTCGCACGCATGTGGTGTGCACTCGATCGCATGATATATAATTTTGTTAAGAGTAAAAGAAGTTAATAGTAACGAAATAAATAAAGGTAAAAATAGGAACGATACAGTCATACCAACTTATAGTGGTCTCAGTACCACTAACCTTGATAGAGGCACTTGAGCAATATGTTATGCAAGTGGAATTGCTCAAGTGCTCTCTATGGTAGCTTTAAGGCTACGTCCCTTGAAAGAGGCACATAGGGTCCCCATCAGGTGGTTCCAGTGCTATTGATGGCTGCTTTGTCTTCAATTTTGGTGCCTGGTCAATAAAAGAAGGAGAAGTAGTATTAGCAAGTGCAGGTTTTTTAATTTGGAGATTACACTTACTTGAGAGCTTGGGTGTGTCTTTGATGGTGTGAACAGCTCCATTAATATCTTTAATCATGTTATCATCTGGCCCAATGTCCAATCTTATGTCAACATTGCTGGGGATGATCTCCAATGGAACAATACAATGGACTTTAGACACTTTTTCACTAATACCTTGCATGAAGCTCACATTATAACACTCATTATTAGTTTTAGTGGAGTCTAGTGTATTAAATATTTTAAATTCTACCTCTTCATCATTAACTTTCATAGTGACAATACCCCTTTTTACATTAATATTCGTGTCAGTAGTGATCATAAATGGTCTCCCTAAGATGATAGGGAGTGGTACAGGCATATGGCATTCCTCCATGTCTAATACGATAAAATTAGCAAGTAAAATAAATTTACCTACTCTTACTAAAACATCCTCTAGGATACCTCTTGGTCGTTTGATGCTTCTGTCAGCCAATTGTAATGTAATGGAGGTTGGTTGGAGTTCCTCCAAACCTAGTGTCTCGAATACACTGTAAGGTAGCAAATTGACACTCGCTCTTAGGTCCAATAATGCATGCTCGAAAAGCTGGTTACCTAGCCTGTAAGGAATAGTAAAACTACCTGTATCTTTTAGTTTAGGTGGTAATTTTCTCAATAATACAGCACTCACCTCTTCGGTCAAGGCTACCGTCTCATACTCCTGAAATTTCTGTTTGTTAGTGCAATAATCTTTTAAAAACTTAGTATAAACAGGTAGTTGTCTTATTGCATCTAATAAAGGAATATTTATTTCCACCTTTTTCAAAGTTTCGAAAATATCAATCATTTTAGTTTCCTTTTTAGGCTTCACTAACCTTTGAGGGAAGGGTAGAGGTGTATTTACCTTTTCCATCTCTCTTACCTTAGATATGGAGGTTTGGCCTAGAGATGCTTATGTAGGCTCATTGGTGCCGATGATCTTACCACTTCTTAAGGTTGTTGCAGCATTCAGTTGCTGATGTCCTCTTGGATTAGGCAGTGGCTAGGTTGGAAGCTCTCCTTGCTTTCTGCTACTCAATTCTTTGGCCAACTATCCCATTTGTACCTCTAGTCCTTGAATGGCTTGATCGTGTTTTGCAGTGATTTGTCTCATTTCAGTCCGAAATTGCCTTGACTCTTCCATGAATTGTTCATGTTTATTCAGGATTTGTTGTTGCTGAGTCGCTAGTTGCCTCACAAGACTTTTGAGGTTATTTTTCTTTGGTTCAGGAGCAGATTGGGCTGCTGGTTGGAAGTTTCTTTGCTGCTCTTGACTATTTTGGTTGTTGCTCATGAGAAATTCAGGTGATTCCGCCATCCAGGGTTGTAGGTGTTAGCATAGGGGTTGTTCTTCGGCGGATAATTATTTGGTCCCACAAAGTTGGCTTGCTCATGATCTGCAGATGAATACAAAGGACACGTATCAATATTATGATCAAATTGTGAGTAAATAGCACATAGATGGAGTGGTGTAGCTGTTGGGTTCGTTGAGGTGTTCTGGGCAGCCATAACTTTAACTAATAGATCAAGTTTCCTCTCCACAACAGCTATTTGAGGAGATGATCCTCCATTTAAGCTTACCTCATACATACCCTTACTTTTGGTTATATGTCTACCTCGAGAGGAGAACTGCCGCATGTGTTCACTTAGGGTTTCGAAGAGTTCCATAGCCTCTGTGCTGCTCTTCTCCATCAGCACTCCTCCACAACCTGAATCCACAATGTTTTTGTTAGAATCACTCAAACCTTCATAGAAAGCTTGTACCAGTTCGTCTTGGGGTAGGTTGTGGTGTGGGTACTTGAGTAGTAGCTCGTTGAAGTGTCCCTAGGCCTCAAAGAATAGATCACCATCCTTTTGTTGGAAGGATTGAATTTCTTTTCTCATTTGCCTCGTCTTTTAGGCTGGGAAGAACTTCTTTAGGAATTTGCTAGCCAACTTCTCCCAAGTGTGGATGGAAACTGCAGGCAAAGAATTATACAATAATTTAGCATTATCTTTCAAGGACAAAAGGAAAAGAATTAACCTTATTCCTTCTTGGTCTAAGCCTCGAATGTGCTAGAATTTGCAGAGGTCGAAGAACTCTCGAAGTTGCAAATGTGGATCCTTACTAGGTGTACTCCTAAAGTGAGTCAGTGCACTGAGTATCTGCGGAGATATGTAGTAGTTTCCTTCTGCCTCGGGTTGATATGCAATGCACGAAGGTTGATCGAGGTTCTGTGGGATGAAGGATTACTTCATTGGCCTCTGCTCAGGTGGTTGCTATTCGACTATCTGTTCTGCCATCGGTGTGTCTTCCTCAACTCTTCCTTCTTCCTCTTCCGAATTGTCTCTAAGCCTTTGTCGGATAGTTCTCTCTAGCTCGGGATCAAGAGGAAGGAATGCCGGATTCTTGGATCGACGTCCGTGCATGAATCAGTGGCAGTTACGTGAGTGCAGCAGTCAAACACTGCTGCTCGGATGACTCTCTACCTCAATTGCACTCGATCGCACTAGAGAGTGCGCTCAATCGCAACTGGCACAGAAAGCTCTCCTGGAGTACCTGAAACAGAGAAAAAGGAAATTGATTAGGGTTTTGAGGAAAAGAAAAAAATAAGATAAAAACAATAATCAAGAACGGAATAGATTAAAAAGGGAATAACAATAATTAAACTAAATGAAATATTAATTCTAAAAAGAAATTTAGTGCAATCCTCAGCAACGGGGCCAAAAACTTGTTGAAACGTTTATCTACCTAAATAATTATGCAAATAACCATCCTAGTTTTACTTGCAAGTGCATAAGGTCTGTGGTAGCATAGTGTGCAAGTGCGAGATCATTTCCACAGAGATTGGTGAATTTCGTATTAGAATTAGTTTCTTTAAGTTAAAAAGAGAAATAACAAATTTAATTGTGAGTAAATGACAATAATGAGAACATAGGACTACGATATCCACCCTAATTATACTTTCCCACTAAATAAAGTGTCAATGCTCTATCTTTATCATGAATATCTAATGGTTGCCAACCTAAGGGCTTGGTCCACACCTTAGGCTATTGATCTCCCTATGCAACAAGTTAGGCATGGTGTATACTCTAACTCTTTTCTCTCTTAAGGGATTCAGCATGGGTGTATACTGAGTTGTTCCTTAAGAGAGCATGAGGGTTGTGGAGATCGGCAACCAAATTTATTCAACTAACTTATCCATACCACATGCATACGTTGATCAGACACACACATATGAGGAATTTAAATACAAACAGGCATTGATCAAGTTAAATATTCTAACAAGGCTATAGCAAAGATAATCAATGAATGAACATGTGGAAAACCATAACTAGGGTTTCAATCGAGCCCTATAGGAGTTTAGTTACACATGCTAAGTAAACTAAACATTCTAAACATAATGAAATAAAAACAGAAAACTAAAACTAAAGAAAACTCGGGAGACGAGTCGTCAATTCCTCTCCTAAGCTTGCTACTTCGAATCTAGAACAAAAGTTCTGGTTTATGTGTTTTACAGGGCTATTTATAGGGTCCTTATGGTGTCTCGAAACCCTAATTTCCTATTTGGAGTCTGGAGACTTCTTTCCATATTTGGCTCTGCCGCCTCTGGAGTGATTGCGCTCGAGCGTATGCGGGATGCGCTCGAGTGCAAGTGTGCGCTCGAGCCTTCTTCAAGTGCGCTAGTACTCTTGTGCGCTCGATCTCAAGGGAGGTGCGCTCGAGCGCACCTTATTGGATGGCTGAACTTGACTTTTGCTCCTAAAAGCTCCAAATTATCATCTTTTTGTCCAAGTCTTATGAAAAACACATAAAACACGAAAATGAAGTAGAAACTACTAAAATGTATAAATGAAGAGTCTAACAAGTGTAAATTAAGGGGCTTAAATATGACTATTTAAGAACTTATCATGCAAAGACACAAAAAACACAAGAGAGACTCATTCGAGAGAGGCTGGTTGTTTAGAGAGAGAGTAGTATAGATTAGGGATTCAAGGGCCTTGTAAGTGGAATTTTCTTGGGGAAAATTCCAGGGAAACACAAGTCCTTATCACTTTATTTTTCTCTTCTTTCATTCTTCAAGAACAAGAGGATTATTGAAGAGGTGTTGCTGTATTTGCAAGAACTCATTGATTTAGTGTAGAAAGCTCGGAGTAGCTCACGGGAACGTAGGCAGATTTACCGAACCTCGATAACAATTGTTTGTGTTTTTTCTTTGCTTGATTGTTGTATCTATTCATTACAATTCATTCTAGACTTGGGTGTTTGGAAGATCACCACCTGGGCATCAAGAGGGGTGATTTCCAACAGTGGTATCAGAGCTAGAGCAGCGGGTATCGGAGCAAGACTCCAAGAATCAAAGGTCAACTTCTTGGGTGATTCAAGAACTGAGTAGAGATCAATATCCGATCGTGTTCTTGAGGTGATTCAAGAACGGAGTAGAGATCAATATCTAATCATGTTCTTAAGCTGATTCAAGAACGGAGTAGAGATCAAGATCTGATCGTGTTCTTGAGGGTGATTCAAGAACGGTATTGAGATCAATCTTTGATCGTGTTCTTGAGATTTAGAAGAAGATGGAAAGTAATTGTGGGTGCTGCATAAATCTGGGATTTTCTCCGCAAGATGGGTTTGAACTTTATTGTTTAGAAGTTTGATGGAAAGGGAGACTTTGCCCTTTGGAAGCAGAAGATCAAAGCTGTTATTATGCAACAAAAGGTGGCCTTGGAGATTGGAGAAGATGATGCTTTTCCAGCAAGTATCACGGAGGTCCAGCGGAATGAGATGAAGAAGATGGCATACAGCACCATCTTTCTGCACATGTCGGATATTGTTACCAGGGAGTGTGGAGACACGGAAGATCTAGCTGCAATTTGGAAGAAACTAGATGAGTTATTTCTTACCAAAACTCTCCCTAATAAGATATATCTTCTGAAATGAATCATCGCTTTTAAAATGGATCCTAATAAAGAGTTGCTTGATAATCTTGATGTGTTTAACAAACTAGTTCAAGATTTGGTTAGTTGTAGTATAACATTCTCGGATGAACAATTGGTTGTTATGTTGTTGAATTCTCTTCTTGATTATTTTGAAGTTTGATTAATGCTATTGAATATGGAAGAGATACACTGTTCTGCGATTATCTACCTAAATAAATAAGTAAATAATCGTACTTGTTTTACTTGCAAGTGCACAAGGTCTATAGTAGCATAGTGTGCGAATGCAAGATCATCTCCACAGGGATTGGTAAAGTTCGATTTAGAATTAGTTTCGCAATAATGAAGTAAAAGCAAGAGAAATAACTATTGAGTTTGAAATAATAAAGATAAAGGCGTAGGCACTTGATATCCACCACTAATTATGCTACCACAACAAAACAGTATGCCAATGCTTTACTCATGTCATGAATACCTAATGTTTGTCAACCAAAGGGCATGTTATCTACTCCTTAAGCTATTGATCTCCCTAAGCAACGAGTTAGGCATGGTATCTACTCTAACTCTTTTCTGTCTTAAGGGATTCAGCATGGTATCTACTGAATTGTTCCTTAAGAGAGCATAGGTACTATGGAAATCGACAACCACATGAGACCTAAGGCATGGTATCTACTCCCGGTTTCCCATGTTGATTAACCCAAGAATCCAGTGTGGATATCTTTTGTTACTAATGTCAGACCCAAGACTCGGTCATCCAAATTGGTCTAACTAACAAGTTCATACCACATGCACATATTGATCAGACATATACATATGAGGAATTTTAAATAAACACAGGCATTAATCAAGTTAAGCAACACAACATAAATATCCCAAAGGCGCCAATACTAAATTATTGAGTAAATATAATTAGGGCTTCAACCAAGCCCTTACCAAAAAGTTAATTACACATAATAAGATAAAAAGGAAAGAAGAAACCCGAAAACATTATAGAGAAGAGTCGTCAATTCGTCTCCACAATCTCTTCCTTCGGGCTCGTCAAGCCTTCGGCCTCCCCGAACAAAAGCTAAAACTAAAAGAGAGCTTGATCCCCCAAAAAGGAGATCTACTCCAAAGGGAGATTAAAAGATAAAAAAAAGGATATCTAATTTGTGTTTTTTTAAGTGTATTTATAGGGGTTGAATAATCCTAGAAGACTCAAGAAACTTTAAATTTCCTAAAACATAAAAACTCCTTTATTTCCAAAACTGGTTTTGCCGCTTTACTGTTCATGCCCGTACATGTGCGCTCGATCGCATGCGTGGTGCGCTCGATCGCCAGTCTGCGCTCGATCTCACAGAGGAGTGCGCTCGATCGCAAGTCTGCGTTCGATCGCATAGAGGAGTGTGCTCGATCGCACTCTAGCCAGCAGCTGCTCCAGGATTTCCAGATTTCTTCCTTTAAGTGCCAAAAATGCTTCTTTTTCTCCAAGACCCCATAAAAACGTGTAAAACACAAAAGTGAAGTAAAATAGACTAAAACATATAGACAAAGAGCTTAACACATGTAAATAAGGGGCTTAAATATGAATATTTAAGCACCTATCACACCCCCAAACTTGCATATTGCTAGTGCCTTAGCAATACAAAACTAAAAACTAAATGAAAAATAAAGTTACATAGATAAATCTGCTGTTCATGGTGTCCACAAAAGTTAAGGTATCGCACAAAACCATGATGTGCATTAATGAGCAAGCTTAAAAATACAAACACATCTTCGTAATGAATCCAAGTTTTAAACGTTGATTACTTACATGAGGTAGGTTAAGGCATCACAAGTCTGATTTTTAGTGTGTGGTGAATTAGAACATAAAGATTTAAGTTTCCAAAATAACTCTAATGTGCAGTGTTTCGGTGTCTCAAGATTCACCAAATTTCCTATCAGAATGAACAAACAACGGTATAGTTTTATTTATTTCTTTTTCTTTTATTGTGAGATTTTTGCCAAGTTGAGTTCCTTTAAGCTTTCTAATTGACTCATGTAATGAGTGTTTAGCCAATGACTCCTAAACCAGATGATTTTAGGGCATTAGGTGTAAAGACACCCCAACTGGTCTTAATGCTACCAAGCAGAAATTCCCACCTTTTGACGTGAACACTCAATGCTTACTGAGGCAAGAGGCCCAGTTACTCAGTGGAAAGTTTGTTTAATGATCTGTAGGAGCACTTTATTTTCTCTTTTTGCGCAATAATAATCTTTTTTCTATTTCCCTATGCCAAAGTGTTCATCTAACAAGTCATCAGGTTACAGTTAAGCCATAGAAACATACAAATTAAAGCTACATGTCATACCCCACACAATTATGTGCTAATGTGCTCGTGTCGGTTTAGATCAAACTTGTGAATCCTTAAATACCTAAAAGTGAGTAATTAAAGTTTAAAACTCAATTATTAGACCATGTGTTCACGGTTTTAAGTTCACTTATGAAGTCAAATCATACTATTTGTTTAGATCAACCAAAATTTTTAGAACAAAATGAACATGTATTTATCTTTTGAACAAAAAACTGGGACAAAGTGTGTGGATGTGTCTCCCATACCCCCAAACTTAAATTACACATTGTCCCTAATGTGTGAATAACATGGAAAGATCTAACCTGGGAGATTGAGAATTAGCTGGGCCGGTATGGCTCATAAAACATCCCTAAACTTGAACGGATGTACACACTATCCTTAAAAAGAAAAGGAAAAACTAACGTAATACGGGAAAACAAAGAGTACGAAAAATAAATAAATAACAATAAATATAAAAAAAATAATAAAAGGATAAGCTGTGGGATACCTTCCATGAGCGCTAAGTTTAACATCTTTAGCCGGACCAAGCCTTATTTCTCCCCAAAACTAAGATTGGCAGCAACTAGCACAGGTGGTGTCTTATTTTCTCCCATATAAGCATAATTTAAGTGCTTTGGCAATTGGTTCAACTCCAAATTCGGTGCCTAGACAATAAAAGGGAAAATAGTATTAGTAGGCCCAAGAATTTCAAATGGATCGGTGTACTTACTTGGAGGCTTTGGAAAGGCCTCAAGGAGGTGAATAGTGTCAATGATGTCATTAGTAACATCCTTGCATTTGGGCTCAATATCCGATCTTGGGACACTATAGGTAAGAGCGGTTTCTACTGGATCAAAGTGATGGACCTGAAAAGTTTCCTCAATAACACTTTGCATCATGCATACATTAAAACATTTTATATTATCTGGGGGTAATTTTAATGCATTATATCTTTTGATTTCAACCTTCTCACCATTTACCTTCTCCATCTCACTTACCTTGGATGTGGATGCTTGTGGAAGCTCATTAGCTCTGATGATCTTACCATTTGTTAGAGTTGTCACGGCATTTAGTTGTTGATGTCCTCTTAGAGTAGGTAGTGGTTGGACTGGAAGTTCACCCAACTTTCTTTCACTTAACTCCTTAGCCAGTTTCCCCATTTGTTCCTCGAGTCTTTGAATGGCTTGCTCATGTTTTGTAGTGGTTTGTCTTTGTTTAGTCATGAACTGTTCTTGTGAAGTCATCAATTGCCTCATAAGACTCTCTAGGTCACTATTTTATGATTTCGGCACTGGTTGGGCTGCTGGTTGGAAGTGTCGTTGCTGTCCTTGAAGATTCAAAGCATTTTGAGTGTTGCTTCATGAGAGGTTGGGGTGGTTCTGCCATCCAGGATTGTAGGTATTTGCATATGCGCTGTTCGGTCCCTCATAATTTGCTTGTTCTTGATCTGTAGTTAAATACAGAGGACAAGTATAAGTATTAAGATCAAAATGAGAGCATATAGCACATACCTAGCGTTGTGTAGCCTGTGGACTAGGTGAGTTGTTCTGATCAGCCATGGCTTTTATGAGCATGTCTAGCGTTCTTTCCATAGCAGCCATCTGATTTGAAGATCCATCATTGAAGCTCACCTCATACATACCCTTGCTTTTAATTCCTTGTCTACCTCTCGAGGAGAATTGTTGGGTTTGCTCACTTAATGTCTCAAACAGCTCCATGGCTTCTTCACTAGTCTTCTCCATCAGCACACCTCCACAACCGGAATCCACTATACCTTGATTTATGCCACTCAAACCTTCATAGAAAGCTAGGACCAGCTCATCTTGAGGTAAGTTGTGATGTGGACATTTGAGTAGCAGCTCATTAAAGTGTCCCCATGCCTCGAAGAAAAGGTCTCCATCCCTCTGTTGGAAGGATTGAATCTCCTTCCTCATCTGCATTGTCTTTTAGGCTGGAAAAAATTTCCTTAGAAATCTACTAGATAGCTCTTCCCAAGTATGGATGGAATCTGTAGGCAATGAATGATACCACATTTTAGCATTATCTTTTAATAAAAAAAGGACAAAAGGCGCAAGTGTGGATCCTCAGCAGGTGTACTCCTAAAATGAGTCAAGGCACTGAGTATCTGTGGAGATATGTAATAATTTTCTTCCACCTTAAGTTGATATGCAATGCATGAAGGATGGTTGAGGTTTTGTGGAATGAAGGATTGCTTCATAGGTCTCCGTTCTGGTGGCAGTTGGTTGTAAAGCTGTTCCATTGGTGCTTCACCCTCAAATTCTTCTTCTCTCTCCTTGAAGTTGTTTCTAGGCCTCTTTCGAATGATCTACTCACTCTCTATATCAAGTGGAAGGATGTTTGGGTTCCTCACTCGAAGCTCTTGCATGAATCAGCAGGAATACCTTAGTGCAACAGCTTCAGTACTGCTACTCGGGTAGTCTCTTGACTATTTGCGCTCGAGTGCTCCAAGTACTACGCTCGATCGCACCAGTGTGCTTGATCGCACTTAGGTTTACGCTCGATCGTAGTGCCAGAATTAACACTGATGCACACCTGAAACAGAAAGCAAGAAAATAACAAAAACGAAGAATTAAGTTAGATAGTTGATGAAAATAAAATAAAATAAAACAAAACAGATTAAGAAAAATATTTAATGAAAAATAAGAAAATAAAATTGAACAAAATAAATGGGAAATAATTCTAAACAGAAATTTAGTACAATCCCCGGCAACGGGGCCAAAAACTTGTGTGATTATCTACCTAAATAATTAAGTAAATAATCGTATTTGTTTTACTTGCAAGTGCACAAGGTCTACAGTAGCATAGTGTGCGAATGCAAGATCATCTCCACATGGATTGGTAAAGTTTGATTTAGAATTAGTTTTGCAATAATGAAGTAAAAGCAAGAGAAATAATTATTGAGTTTGAAATAATAAAGATGAAGGCGTAAGGACTTGATATCCACCATTAATTATGCTACCACAACAAAACAGTATGCCAATGCTTTACTCATGTCATGAATACCTAATGTTTGTCAACCTAAGGGCATGGTATCTACTCCTTAAGCTATTGATCTCCCTAAGCAATGAGTTAGGCATGATATTTACTCTAACTCTTTTCTGTCTTAAGGGATTCAGCATGGTATCTACTGAATTGTTCCTTAAGAGAGCATAGGTACTATGGAAATCGACAGCCATATGAGACCTAAGGCATGGTATGTACTCCTGGTTTCCTATGTTGATTAACCCAAGAATCCAGTGTGGATATTTTTTGTTATTAATGTCAGACCCAAGACTCAGTTATCAAAATTGGTCTAACTAACAAGTCCATACCACATGCACATATTGATCAGATATATACATATGAGGAATTTTAAATAAACAAAGGCATTAATCAAGTTAAGCAACACAACATAAATATCCCAAAGGCGCCAATACTAAATTATTGAGTAAACATAATTAGGGTTTCAACCAAGCCCTTACCAAAAAGTTAATTACACATAATAAGATAAAAAGGAAAGAAGAAACCCGAAAACATTATGGAGAAGAGTCATCAATTCATCTCCACAATCTCTTCCTTCGGGCTCGTCCAGCCTTCGGCCTCCCCGAACAAAAGCTAAAACTAAAAGAGAGCTTGATCCCCTAAAAGGGAGATCTACTCCAAATGGAGATTAAAAGATAAAAGAAAGGATATCTAATTTGTGTTTTTACAAGTGTATTTATAGGGGTTGAATAATCCTAGAAGACTCAGGAAACCCTAAATTTCCTAAAACATAAAAACTCCTTTATTTCCAAAACTGGTTCTGCCACTTTACTGTTCACGCCCATACATGTGCGCTCGATCGCATGCGTTGTGCGCTCGATCACAAGTCTGCACTCGATCGCACAGAGGAGTGCACTCGATCGCACTCTAGCCAGCAGCTGCTCCAGGATTTCCATATTTCTTCTTTTAAGTGCCAAAAATGCTTCTTTTTCTCCAAGACCCTATAAAAATGTGTAAAACACAAAGTGAAATAAAATAGACTAAAACATATAGACAAAGAGCTTAACACATGTAAATTAAGGGGCTTAAATATGAATATTTAAGCACCTATCATACACTAACCAAGGAAATTGTGATCAATGCTATAAGGGCTCATGATTTCAAGGCCAAGATAAGATAAGCATAAAGTGGAGAAGGGCTGTTCATTAGAGGAAGGCCAGCAACTCGGTATAGCAGCAACATATATGGCTACTACCGGGACAAACCAAGGGGTAGAAAAGAAAGCCATGGGAGAGCGCACTCTAAACCGAGATTTGGAAGAAATAGATGCTTCTACTGCCATAAGGAGGGTCATTTCAAGAAAGATTGCAAGAAGATGATAAGGGATGAGGGAGGAAGCCATACCAAGAATGGAGAGGCTTCGGTTGCCAAGGGAGAACAGTAAGATGATGATATTCTTGTTGTGTGCTCAAATGTAAGCAAGGGGTAAGGAGGCAGCGAGAGATGGATCTTGGATTTTGCTGCACTTATCATGTGTGTCCTCACCGGGATTAGTTCAAGAATTTCAAGGAAACCAATGATGGAAAGGTTTTCCTGGGGAATGATACTTCTTGCCAAGTGAGGGGCACATGAGACATCTAGTTGAGGATGTTTAATGGAATGACAAGGCTGCTAAGGAATGTGAGATATCTTTCGGAGTTGAGAAGAAATTTGATCTCATTGGGGTAGCTAGATTCCATAGGGTACACATATAAGGTAGAGGGAAGAAAGATCAAGGTAACCAAGGGATCTTTGATAGTGATCAAAACAGCAATGAAGGATGGTTTCTATGAGATGATCGGAGACACGGACATCAAGAATCAAGTAGTAAGCTTGATGGCTGAGATGGATAAGGCAGCCCTTTGGCACATTTGCGTGGGACACATAAGCGAAAAGGGCCTGCAAGTTCTCAACAAGAACGGTTTACTTAATGGTGACAAAGTAGAGGAACTTGATTTCTGCGAATGTTGTGTTCTTGGGAAGCAACATCGGGTCAGCTTCAACACCGGAGTGCACAAGTCTAAGGGCATTCTTTACTACATTCATGCGGATCTTTGGGGGCCAGCAAGAACACCAACATAGGGAGGTAATCTTTACTTTCTATCTTTAATTGATGATTATTCTAGAAAGGTTTGGGTTTATTTGCTTAAAAATAAATCAGATGCTTTGAATAAATTAGTGGTGTGGAAAAAGCTGTAAGAAACTCAAATGGGCAAGGTAGTTAAGGTGTTAAGAACCGATAATGGCTTAGAAATTTTCAACATGAAACTTGATCAATTCTGTAAGTTAAATGGGATTCTAAGACATAGAACGGTTGTGAAAACCCCTCAGCAAAGTGGAGTTGCTGAGAGGATTAATAAGACCCTTAGGGAAAAGGTTAGGTGCATGTTAATAGGTTCTGGATTACCCAAATGTTTTTGGGGGAAAGTGGTGTCTACTACTGCGTATTTGGTTAATAGATCGCCCTCTAGAGCTTTAGAGCTCAAGAATCCCAAGGAGATGTGGAGTGGAAAACCCCCTGAGTTGAACAACCTTAGGACATTTGGATGTGCTGCGTTTGCACATCAAAAGGTTGATAAGCTTAGCCCAAGGTCTCAAAAATGTGTGTTTCTAGGATATGGGGAAGGGGCTAAGGGGTATAAGTTGTGGTCCTTAGAGCAAAAATGATTTAAACTCATAATAAGTAGGGATGTCATTTTTAATGAGCATTTATTTCCCTATTTGGAGAAAACTAACCCTGCAGGGGATAGTGAGCAAACCAGTTCGGTATTTGTGGAGCATAGCATCAAGTAAAATTTAGGTGCATAGACCAATTTTTTCGATTTGGATTTACTGTTTTTTCAAGTATTCACTTAATTTCTCTATTTACTAGTTCCGCTTGGCCATTGGTTTGTGGATGATAAGCTATAGAAACCTTATAAGTGACTCCATACCTGTGCATCAAAGCCTCAAAAGGATGGTTACAAAAATGTGACATTTGATCACTAATTATAACATGTGGAGTACCGTACCTAGATAAAATATTATCTATAAAAAATTTAACAACAACTTTATTATCATTAGTGCGGCAAGGTATAGCTTCAGCCCATTTAGAAACATAATCAATGACAAGAAAAATGTAAAGATACTCAAAAGAAGGTGGGAATGGTCCTACAAAATCGATCCCCCAATAATCAAAGATTTCCACCACTAATATCGGGTTGAGAGGCATCATATGACAGCGGGACAATGAACCTAGCTTTTGTCATCTTTCACATGAACGACAAAACTCATTAGTATCCTTGAATAAAGTAGGCCAATAAAAACCACATTACAAAATTTTTGCAGCTATCTTTTTAATAGAAAAATGACCACCACAAGCATAGGTATGACAAAAAGTTAACACACTATCAATTTCCATATCTGGAATGCATCTTCTTATTATTTGATTGAGACAATATTTAAAAAGATAAGGATCATTCCAATAAAAATTCTTTACCTCAGCTAAAAACTTATGCCTATCTTGCGCACTCCATGTAGATGGAACTTAACAGGAAACCAAGTAATTTTCAATGTCGGCATACCATGGTCTGTGACAAAGGACAACAAATAAATTCTCATCCAGAAAGGTTTCGCGAATGGGCAAAATGTTGGTATCATTCTTAAATTCCAAACGATATTGATGGTCTGCCACAACAGTTTCCACCCCCTTTTTGTCTTTGATGGTCAAGTCAAATTCATGCAAAAGTAAAATCCAACGTATCAAACGGACCTTAGCATCCGTTTTTTAGAAAATAAATTTAAAGGCGGAGTGATCCGTGAATATGATGACAAGTGAACCAATTAAATAAGAGTGAAATTTATACAATGCAAATACTACGTCTAGTAATTCTTTCTTGGTTGTGGTGTACATCATTTGAGAATGATTCAAGGTTCTACTAGCATAATAAAAAAAAATGGTTTTCTTTCCCTTCTTTGTCCTAAAACTGCCCCTAAAGCATAATCACTAGCATCACACATAATCTCAAGAGGCAAGGTAAAATCGGGTGATTGCATAATAGGGGCGGTTGTAAGCTTTGAGACAAGTGTCCTAAAGGCTTTCTCACATTCAAGGCTCCACATAAACTCGGTATCCTTCAACAAAAGGTTACATAAGGGTCTCGAGATAGCACTAAAATTTTGAATAAACCTTCTATAAAACCTGGCATGCCCTAGAAAAGACCTAACATCTTTAATATTCTTAGGAGTGGGTAATTTAGAGATTAATTCAATTTTTGATTTATCCACTTCTATCCCCTTTTCGGACACTATATGGCCCAAAACTATTTCTGAAGACACCATAAAATGACACTTCTCGCAATTAAGCATAAGCCCCTTCTCTTCACACCTACACAAAACATTTTTTAAGTTAGATAAACATGAATCAAAAGAAGTTCCAAACATGGTTAAATCATCTATAAACACTTCTATACAATTTTCAACCATGTCACTAAAAATACTCATCATGCATCTTTGAAAAGTAGTCGGTGCATTACACAAACCAAAGAGTATTCTACGAAAAGCAAAAGTACCAAAAGGATAAGTAAAGGTGGTCTTCTCTTGATCCTCTAAGGCAATTTCTATTTGGTAGTATCCCGAATACCCATCTAAAAAGCAATAGAAAGGATGACTAGCCACACGTTCTAAGATTTGATCTATGAATAGAAGGGGAAAATGGTCTTTCCGAGTAGTCAAATTAAGTTTCCTATAATTAATGCACATACGCCACCCGGTCAGTACTTTACTTGGTACTAACACCCCTTCTTCATTTTCTACCATGGTCACCCCAGCTTTCTTAGGACCTACTTGAGTTGGACTAATCCACTTACTATCGGATATTGGATATATAATTCTCACATCTAATAGCTTTAAGACTTCTTTCTTAACTACCTCTTTCATAATTGGATTTAGTCTTCTTTGTGGGTCTCTACGAGGGTTAGCTCATTCTTCTAGATAAATCCTATGGGAACAAATTAAAGGGCTAATACATGTTATGTCGGCTATAGTCCAACCTAGTGCAGATATATGCTCTCTTAACAAATTCAACAATTTATCACATTGCATATCACTAAGATCGCAAGAAATAATAACCGGAAAGGTATCACCTAGGCCTAAGAAGGCATCTTTAATAATACTTGGGCGGTGTCTTACTTTCAATTACCACACTTGCTTGCTCTGTTAAGAATACTATCTTCTTCACATTGTGCCTCCTCTTGAGTGTGCATAGATCCTTAATGACTTTAGCATAGTTGGGAACCTGTTTTATGACATGAAGAAAAGGAAGATTAATTTTAACTTACTTAAGTTGTTCAAGAATCTCACCTTTTAATGTCAAATTTCTCTCCTTAGGTTTAAAGAGTTCTTGACGGAAAAGCACCGGTATGGAATCACTATGGGCATCTTGATCCTTGGAGGCTTCATCCTTGTTACTCATGGTGTTAGGAATCAAGTTTGATGGTAGAGTGGGTCAATCAATTTCCTTATCGCTACGAGTAGTCATTGCATTAACCTCTATAACATTTTGATTGTCGGGATTGGTGGTTTGTGCCATATGTTGTCCCCTTGGATTAGGTTATGGCTGCGAAGTAAAATGACTTTGCTCTTGAACCGTCAATAAATTAGTCAACTTGGTGAGTTAGCTCTTTATCACCTTTTGTTCCTCTTTGACCCCTTGTTGCTCTTTTAGCAACCGTTGATTTATCTTGCCTTGCTCTTCCACACTTTGGGCATGTACCTACATAAATGACTTAAAAGCATCTTCCGAAGGCAGAGATTATTGTGGTGCATTAGATGAAGTTGTTTTCGGTCTTCATTGGGCACTAGATTGGGTAGAAGGTTGTGTATCGGATCTCCAACTAAAATTAGGGTGATTCTTCTAATCCAAGATTAAAGGTGTTAGAGTAGGGTGAGTATGTTTTCTTAAAGGGTATACCTAAAGCATTACACTTTTCCTTCATCTCAAAATAGGTTGGACAATCCCTAGGTACATGATCTACCCCATTACACATAAAACAAGGTTCGTGGGACTCTATCCTAACAACCGGTTCGGAGGCTCTAGTATCCTTGGTTTTTAAAACCTAAATTTCCTTAGTTAGGACCTCTAAACAGGCTTTAAGGCTATCCTCTTCCTTAAGTTGATAAATTTCAGCGGTTTGGTTTCTCTTAGTACTTTCTATGGCATTGGATCCTGTCCAAGTATGGGCTTTTTTTGATAAGTCATCTAGAAAATCTATGGCTTCGTCGGGATCTTTTTGAAGAATATCTCCATTACACATTATTTCTATAAATTGCCTTTCCCTACTTAGAAGTCTATCCTAGGAATAGCTAACTACCCACCAACTCTCACACCCGTGGTGTGGACAAGAATTCAAAAGGTCTTTGAAACGTTCCCAAACTTGATGTAAGGTTTCACTATCTTTTTGTGTAAAGTTTGAGATTTGTCTCTTGAGGTTATTGGTCTTATGGGTTGGGAAATACATTTAGAAGAAGGCTTGTGTCATCTCATCTTAACTACCTATAGACCTAGGCCTTAATGAGTATAATCAAACCTTGGCATTATCCTTAAGCCAAACGGGGAAAAACCTAAGTTTGACGGTGTCTAACATATCGGCCCTACTTTGAAAGGTTGCTACTACTTCCTCAAATTCACTAATATGGACATAGGGGTTTGCATTCTCTAATCCATGGAAAGTTGGTAGCAATTGGATCATGCCCGGATTAAACTCAAGTTGTTGAACATTAGGGGGAACATGATACAAGATGGTATGGCCGTTCAGCTAGAGTGCAAGTAGTCCTTAAGTCTCCTAGCAACATTCTCATTGTTATTGATGGCCATGTTAACAAAATTCTCTAAATTCTCGTTTAGGTGTGCACTATGATTTGATCTAGGCGAGCTTTCACTATCGGACATGGAAGGAGAGGGTAACTCTACTTCGGGTCTTTTAATGAATCTACCTCACTTATCTCTAAGTCTACGCATACACCAAAGGGATTAGAGGGGGGATGAATAAAGAAAACAAAATAAAATAAAAATCAAAAATCAAAACAAAGAGCAAAGAACAATGTTACCGTCTTGTCTCAAAGTTGACAATCTTCTTATAATTAAGGGCAGTCCTCAGCAACGACGCGAAAATTTGATAACGCTCAAACTAACACGTGATTATTATGAATAGTTGAGGTGTCAATCCCATAAGAAAAGCAAACTACACGAGAAAGTGTAAACCTTCACACTAAACGATAAAGTTCAAGTAAGAAAATCTGAGTTTTACAAATGAAGTTATATAAGAGAATTGTGAAAATATGATGAAGAATTTAATAAAGAAATAACAAGGTTCCAGGAATCCTTCCTAAGTTGGTTGCCTTATTCCTATCTTGACTCAAATGTTTTATCTCAATTACTACTTTCACATCCCAAACAAGCAATTGGTAAATATTCAATCAAAGCACATAAATACCCTAATGTAATTGTCATAAATTACTCTTTAATTCCAATTCAAACACATAAGATTTATTTTATAAATTATCAAGAAGCGACAATATATTTCAATAATAACACTAAATTAATGGACAAACCTATAAGATAGATCTACCGAAATCAATTGCATCTAACAACTTTGACATAAGAAAAGTTTGACTAGACTTATATAGAGAAGAAGAGTGCAATCACCAGATTAAGAAAATCTAAGAGAAGAAGAACATAAATTGCAGCTGTCATCTGAATTCAAATCCTTCTTATTTAATCAAAGTGTAAATCATAAACAATGTTTAACAATCAATCCATACAACTGAATCAAAGATAGAAATAAGAACAACTACACCTAGAAACTCATCTTTTCGCCTTGCTTGGAGTTTAGTTGAACATGGAGTTCATCCTTGATCACCTTGAGGAAGGAGAAGATGGAAGCTCTCTCAATCAAAAAACTCTCTCTCAGCAAACCCAAGTGTTCTATTAATACCCCAGAAGGTTCAAGGGTATTTTTGGGTAAAAAAAGTCATTAAAGTCCTAAAAAGGTTGAGAGAAATCATAAACTAAAAATAGAGAAATCATGTCCGCGGCACGACACAGAACAGGGGCGCCATGGCACGACTGTATGAAATACTTTCGAGCCATAGCGCAGCCACCTGAACATAGATTTTTAATGATGTAGATGGTCACGGCGCAAATCATCCGTGCCATGGCACAAACCCCTAAAAATGGGTTTTTCTTCATTTTATCCTTTCGAAACCATTCCTTAACTCCGACATGCATAGAATCTTCGTGCTTTAATCAACATTAGCTTTTCCATCTCTTTTAAACCCAAAATACCTAAAAATGCATCGAAGTAAATCAATATACCAAGAATGACACTTAAGAATTATTAAGGCACAAATGTGTAATCCAGCCCTAAAATCAACCCTAAATGTTAACAAATAAACACTAGAAAGGATGCATTTTCTAATTCTCATCATGAGGCAGAGGCAGAGGATCAATAGTTGAAAGAAGACACGGTGGTTAGTTACAGCCAAAAGACAGCAGAGTCTATGCATTGACCCAACAGGATGCACAAGCCACTCTTGATATTGTTATGGGTATGGTATCTATTCTTAATACACTTACTAGATTATTTATTGATCCTAGTGCAACCCATTATTTTGCATCCAGTTTTTATATGAAATCTATTGATGCTTGTACTAGTTCTTTAATGCATACTATTATTGTTGAGGTTCCTACTGGGGATAAGGTTATTATCAGGAAAATTTGTCGGGGTTGTGTGATTAGTATGGCTGATTGAGAACTTGAAGTTAATTTATTGCCTTTAGATATGCAGATTTTGATCTAATTTTGGGGATGAATTGGTTATCTGCATATCATGCTTGGGTAGATTATTTTAGGAAGAATGTGGTGTTCAGGATACCAGGGCAAGAGGAGTATAATTTTTAGGGAGAACGTAAGATACTTGCTAACTATCTTATTGCTGCCCTGACTGCTAGTAAATGGTTGAAGAAGGGTTGTGAGGCGTATTTGACATATGTGGTGGATTCTAGAAAGAAGATTAGGAAGTTAAAAGAAATCTTAGTAGTGAGTGATTTTTTTTGACGTGTTCCTTAAGGAGTTGTCTGGTTTTCCTCCCAACAAAGAGATTGAGTTTTTTATTGAGGTGATTCCAAGATCAGAACCCATATCTATAGCACCTTACATAATGACACTAGTTGAATTGAGAGAATCAAAAGTTTAGCTTCAGGAGTTGCTAGATAAACAATTTATTTGACCTAGTATATCACCTTGGAGAGCCCCTGTGTTGTTTGTGAAGAAGAATGATGGAACAATGAGGTTGTGTATTGATTATAGATAGTTGAATAAGATCACCATCAAGAATAAATATCATTTGCCCAGGATAGATGATTTATTTGAGTAGTTACAGGGGGCTAGGGTGTTTTTTAAGATAGATTTGAGATCGTGTTATCATCAGTTGAGGATAAAGGAGGGGGACGTGCTTAACACTACTTTTAGGACACGTTATGGCCATCATGAGTTCCTTGTGATGCCATTTGGGTTGACTAAGGCTCTTGCATCATTTATGGATCTAATTAATCAGGTATTTAAACCATTCTTGTATAGATTTGTGATTGTATTTTTTGATGATATTCTGGTATATTCTAAGAATGAAGAGGAGCATGTGCAATATTTGGAGATAGTGTTGGAAATTCCGAGGGGAGAGAAATTGTATGCAAAATTCTCTAAGTGTCAGTTTTGGCTAAATAAAATATCTTTCTTGAGGCATGTTGTGTCAGGAGATGGTATAGTAGTTGACCCACATAAAGTGGAGGCGGTGTTGAATTGGGAAAGACCAACTAGTGTGACTGAAATTAGAAGTTTTTTGGGGTTGGCTGGTTATTCTAGAAGATTTATCCAGAATTTTTCTATTATTGCTGGACCATTGACCAGGAAGGAAGTGAAGTTTATGTGGTCAGAAGAATGTGAAAAGAGTTTCCATCTGTTGAAAGAGAAATTGACTACTTCTATGGTATTAGTGCTTTCTTTTGGTAATGAAGGATTTGTGGTATATAGTGATCCATCGCATCAGGGGTTGGGATGTGTGTTGATACAACATGGGAGAGTTATAACCTATGCCTCTAGATAATTGAATATCCATGAGAGAAATTACTCGACCCATTATTTAGAATTGACTGCCATAGTTTTTTCTTTGGAGATTTGGAGACATCAACTGTATGGAGCCATTTGTTAAATTTTTACTGATCATAAAAGTTTGATGCATTTACCTTCCCAGAGAGAGTTGAATTTGAGGCAAATAAGGTGGATGGAGTTGATTAGTGACTATGAGTGTACAATTCATTATCATCCAGGGAAGGCTAATGTAGCAGTCGATGGATTGAGTAGAAAGTCTACAGGGAGATTAGCTGTTATCGGGAGTCATGATATTAGCTTGATGGTAGAATTTAATGAAATGAGATTGCAGTTGAGTATAAGTGATATATGAGCATTGATGGCAAATATGGTTGTACAATCTTCTATTATTGGTCACTTTCTACAGATGCAGAGTAGAGATGAAGGGATAGAGAAGATCAGACAAGAAGTATTGAGTGGGAAGCCGACTGAGTTTAGAATTAGAGAAGATGGTATGGTGGTATTGGGACATAGAGTTTGTGTTCCTAATGATGTTGAAATGAGAAACGAGATACTAAAATAGGCTCATGATTCTATGTATTCTTTACACCTGGGTAATAATAGGGGGTAGAGATAGAATTATTGGTGGTCAGGGATAAAGAAGGATGTATCTGAGTATATTTCTAGATGTTTGATTTGTCAACAGGTGAAGTCTGAGAATAAACATCCGGCAGGTTGTTATAGCCTCTTTCAGTACCTGAATAGCTATGAGAGAATGTGAGTACGGATTTTGTTTCTAAGTCTTCGCATTTCCTTCATATTAAAACTACTTGGAGCCCTGAAAAGTTGGCTGAATGGTATGTAGCGGAGATTGTGAGATTACATGAAGTACTTTTGAGCATTATATCAAATAAAGATTCTAGATTTTGGAGTGGTTTTCAAAAAGCTATGGGTACACAGTTGCATTTTAGTACAACTTTTCATCATCAAACTGATAGGTAGACAGAGAGAATCATCAGAATACTAGAAGATATGTTGAGGGCAAGTGTATTGAGTTTTTCAGTGAGATAGGATGTTTATTTACCTTTGATCGAGTTTGCATACAATAATCAGTATCAAGCTAGTATTAGGATGGCACCATTTGAGACTTTATATTGTAGAAGGTGCAGAACTCCAGTATGTTGGGAAGAAGTTGGAGAAAGAAAGATGTTTGGTCCAAAAATGATAGATTTGACTATTGAGATGATCAAACTGGTTAGAGAGAACCTTATAGCAGCACAGAACAGACAGAAGGGATATGTTGATGATAGAAGACTACCTTTTGAGTTTCAGGTTGGTGACTGGGTGTATATGAAGATATTTCTGTGGAAGGATGTATTGAGATTTAAAAAGAAAGGAAAGTTGAGTCCGAGATTTGTGGGGCCATATGAGGTAATTGAAAGAGTTGGACCAGTAACATATAGATTGGATTTTCTTCTAGAGTTAAAGCAGTTGCACAATGTGTTTCATGTTTCTCTTTTGAGAAAATGTTTACACGATGAATCTTATAGTATTCCGAGTCAAGCTGTAGAACTTCAGGAAGATTCGACCTTTATGCAAGTACTAGTCAGAATTTTAGACAGAAAGGAACAAGTCTTGCGTAATAAAGTTATTCCTTTAGTTCAAATGTTATGGTACAACAAAGATATTGAAGAAATTACTTGGGAGCATGAAGTAAGAATGAGGAAAGAGTACCCCTAGCTTTTTTATGAGTTAGGTAAGGAAATTTCGAGGATGAAATTTTTATAAGGTGGGTAGAATTGTAGTACTCGTGTTCATAAAATAAGGATAAAGAAGTAATTTTACATATTATATTGAATTAAATAATCCATTGATGAAAGATTTAATATTGATTTGAAAGATAATATTGAAAATTTTGTTGAAAAGAGTTAGAAATTTTTAAAGAAGAAAGTACTGAAATTTTTTTAAATTTGGAGTTGAAATGAAAGAATTTTGATGAAAAATATTGACTGAACTTGAGAAAAATAATTAATTTTTTTGGAACGAAGAAAATATGAAAAAATGGTTTTTAAAGGGTAAATGGCAAAACAATAATTATGTAATGGCAAAACAATAAATTTTAAATGATGAAAAAATTGTAAATAACTGATGGCAAAAATGTAAATTGTATTTAAAAAACATTGCAAACTTCTCATGAAGCAGTGAGGAAAAAAAAGCCTCTGAGTGGTGAAGCAAAAAAAAATCTCTGAACGGTGAAATAATGGGAAAAAAAATTCTTTAAATAGTGAAACAGTGGAAAAAATGGAAGCTTATAAGTCTCTGAAATGCCCAGAGACTTTATTTTCCTACCAAATCCTATTTGGTTTATTTCTTTCTTCAATTCAAATTTCTTATTAAAAAGTTATAAAAAAAATTTCTCCAATATTAGAGATAGTTACTGCCATCCAATTACAATAGCAAGATTTCATCATGTTTGAGGTAAATTTTCAATAAGACTCATAACTAAATAATTATATTGTTTGAGTTAAGTTATGAAAGTTTATGATTAGGTGTTGGTGATCAGCAATCTAAAGAAATTGCTGAAAAGAGTAGGAAAGGCAAGGAGGTGATCCATAGGTAGCTTTAAGTGCTACATGGTGAGTTGATTTACTTTTAGTAATCGAGACAAATAAAAATATGAATTTATGATATTTGAATAAATTGCTGAATTATAATGATTGAATGATGTATTTTTTGTTATGTAAGATAGTTGATTGTTTTATTAATTAGGGATTAAATATTATATTGAATATTAATTATATAAGAATTTTTATTTTAAAAAGGATGGATTAATGAAAAATATGTTGAGAAGTTATATGAAAATTTTGAAAATATGATTGAAAAATTGATATGATATATGAGGAGACAATTTAATAAATATGATAAAAATAATAATTTTGAGAAAGAGCTAGATAGTTGAACTGAATGCTTTGATGTATGCTTGCTTGCATGTTATTGCTCATATGCACAAAAGGGAAGACTAGGAGGGCAGCTGGTCTGACTGAGAAAACCAGTAAGGTAGCTGGTTTGGCTGAAACATGTCGACATGTGAGAAGACGTTCTCTGATGATAATATGAAATGATTTGATGAGAAATAAAGAAAGATGATTTAAATTCGTGTAAAATATTTGTTTTAAATATTTATTATTAATGCTTGATATGCTAAAGAATCAGTTTTGATTACTAAATAATTGATAGATAGATGAGTCTTATAATGAAACAATTATGATGATAGATAAATAGAAAGGATGACATAATAAAGAATTATATTATTGATTATTTGTATGATGTGAACTTTATGATGATATTAAATTAGAAGTATTAAATTGATAAAATATATGAGATATATGTATTAAAAGAGGATAGCATGATAATTCATTTATTAAGAGAAATTGATAAATGATTGAATTAGAATATAAGAAGAGATAGATGATTAATTATGCTGATTTAACAATGAATGAGTATAACTACGAGAATACAAATTGAGTACTTCTAGTAAATTTAATTCACTTAGCTTGTGAAACTCACTCTTCATTATTAAATAATTTTTGGTAGCGGCAGTACAGATAATTTTGTGAGCTAAGATTGAGACTGAGTCATTATCTGTAAGTCTCTAAGTCCACATCCTCAGACCAATGAAAGAGATTTTTTTTTTGTAGATATTCATGCCTAATATGTTGTATACATTGTTTCAGATGGGATATTAATAATTTAACTCCCCTGTTGAGGGTTGATGTATATATATTTTCAGTCGATGTATGTTTTTATATTGTTGCATATATGTGTCGTGCTGGGATTTCAAAACGTGACGACACCATCTCGGGCGTGGCCAACCTGGAATGGGTTATTACAATTATCAACACCATTATCGAAGCTTGAAGCAGTATAAATAGCAGCAGAATAAATCATAAGACACACAAAGACAATCAACCAATAATTATTATCTTTTCTACATTTACTTTTCTTTACTTCCCAGTAGAAGTAGTTGTAGTTGTAATCGTAGTAGTAATTTATTTTTTTTATCCTCTTTCTCTACCACAAAGTTGATCCAAGCCAGGGCAGCATTGATGGCTTAGCCTACATTACAACAAGCTCAAAGAGACTATACTTGGTACTTTGAGGTTTTAACCTTCTAAACCCTTTTGTATCAGAGTTGCTTTAAATATCAATACATTGAATTTGTTGTAACTGAAGAATTGTTATTTATTTCTCTCATTAATTGCTAGACTAAATTCATTTTCTTGAATTGATAACAACATATCATGAAGTCCATTTATTCCAAAAAAAATTTGATATCTTATACAAACTAATATTCGCATCATTTTATGTGTATGAGCTTAGTGCCACTCTCATGGATGTAGTGCCTTTGTTCCATGCCCTGCCTCTATCTCTTGTGTTCATAGCCACCATCTATGTACTTCGTTTCTTCCCGTATCTTTTCCTTTTTCCCTCTTTTAACTCAATTTCATTTATTATACCCTATTTTGACCATGAGACAACAAACATAGCCTGAGAGTGATGCGAAACATTCTATTGAAGCCATTAAATTTAATGATGTTGATTATCTTTGTTGTATTGGTCGAGCTACCTATGCTAAGCGATTACGACTTTGGGACTCTTAACACTAATGAGCTCACCAAATTCACTACTCCTTTCTGCTTCATCTTTGACAAACAATGTCATTTTTCTTATGCAGTTAGGCTTGCATTCTTCCTTGCACCTGTTGAATTTGCTATCCCACCAAATTCATTTGGTGGGTTTCTATGCCTATTCAACACCACAACCAATGATTCAGCTCGTCATCATTTTTCTTGTTGAATCTGACACTTTTGCAAATCCTGAATGGGATCCATCAGTTACACATGCTAGAACCAACAATAACTCAATTTTTTTAACCATGTTTACCCCTTGAAATGCTAGCTTGCACAGTGGAGATATTTCTAATTCAATAATTACTTATAATGTTGTTACTAAGAATTTGAGTATTTTTTTTTTATCTACCAAACAACATCTAGCACTCAAGAGAATTCTAGTCTTTCAAACCAAATTGACCTAAAGGAGATTCTACTTGAGTGGGTAACAGTTGGATTTTCTGTTGCTGTGAGCTATCTTGTCTAATGAAATGTATTTGTATCATGGGAGTTAAATTCAAGCTTATATATGAAGGGAACAAATGGACAAAATTTGAAAAGGATTAGACTAATTATAGGTCTAATGGTTTCAATTTTTGTTTTGATAGCTGTAGTGATCATAGCATTGGGGATCATGTAGAGGTGGAAACATGTGAGAAGAGAAACAACAGAGACAGAAAATTTAACATCGATGAATGATGAACTTGAAAGAGGAGTAGGACCAAAAAGAATTTCAAATAGAGAGCATGTTTTTGCTACCAACAACTTCTCAAATGAGAGGAAGTTGGGTGAACGAGGATTTACTACTATTTACATGGGCTACATAAATGATTAAGATATGGCAGTGGCTATGAAGAATATTTCAAGAGGCTCTAGAGTAGGAAAGATGGAGTACATTACTGAAGTGAAGATCATCAGCAAGTTAAGAAACAAGAATCTAGTGCAACTCATAGGTTGGTCCCATGATGGAGAAGAGTTCCTATTTGTCTATGAGTTTATGCCAAATGGTAGCCTTGATTATCATATCTTTAGCAAAAGTCTTTGTATGGGTTGGTCTTAGAGGTATAAGATAGCTCATGGTTTTGCCTCAGCATTTTTGTATGTTCATGAAGAGTGGGATCAATGTGTGGTGCATTGGGATACTAAATTGAGTAATATAATGTTGAATTCTAGTTTCAATGTTAAAATTGGCGAATTTGGATTACCTCGACTCATATGAGTCAAACCTAGTAGAATAATATGACTTCCCAAATAGTGGTTGTGAAACCTTAAACCTTTATGTTATCAATTACCATGTAATTCAATCCTTTCATCATGCAGTGTCCATATTAAGCTAATTAGTGTATGCAATACTGTCAAACCCTTAGCATTAATTCTTTGTGTCTAGATCTCAAGAATATAATTCTTACGGGGAAATTGAAAACTTCTTTCAAATTCTCACCCTGCCTTTACCAAAGAACTTCCTGAATTATATCTTAGTAGATCACATAAGACATTCTCTCCTTTTACTTATGAGTGATAAATCCCTTATTGTGCACTCACATGCCTCTATATGAAACCCATTATACCCAATTACTACCAATTAATGACCAATGAATATGACCATATTACATAGCATAAAAGTATAATAAATCTCATATAAATAACCATGGTGCCTCAGGTTTAAGGATCACATGCACAACTATAACATAAGAATTGCCTATTGACAGACAAGTAGAACTCCATTAGCTGTTCTTAATTCAAGTTAAGTTCAGTGAACTCATTCTACAATGAGTACCTACATACTTGTTTTAGTGTCTACCACACAAGTGACATTGTTAAGAGCCACCCTTTTTTAGAAACCTAATTCGCTCCAAAAATTTTGAACGGGCTGCATGCGAGTTCCTATGATGAATTTTTGATCTTAATGCACACGAACTTAGTAAATATGGAGGCTTGAATTTAATTGCGGAGTAGAATTAATTGGAAACCCTTTCTATTTAATCCACTGAATCCACCTTAAGATTAAATAAATTGGTCCTTATTTGATTCCATCAACTTCAAGTTCAAAGTCTTCAATTAAATTTTGGCCCAATCCAAAACCCATTAACTTTTGCTAAGCCCAAATTCTAAGCCAAAGAACACTTCCAATTTTTGTGGGTAAGTTTTTAATTTCACCCTCCACTTGGCACGTTTTGATTGGTTCACTTATTTTTCAAGATAAACTCTCTTTTACATCAAAAAGTTGTCTCCTTCTTTCCCCCATGTGGTTGTCCATATGGTGTAAGAAAAGAGGAAGTTTTACTCACTTTTTTGCCATTTTAAACCCACTTTTCCCTCCTAGGTTCCCACCCTTTCTTATGTGCCAAAAACCATATTTTTCTACCTAAAGAAAAACAATTTTCTACCTAAAAAACTTAAAAACTACACTTTTTTCCCATGTGAGGGTGTAAAATTGAAGTCTACTTCATCTTCTTACTTTATTGAAACCACCTTCCCTCTTAACATTTTCTACCTAAAAAATTCCCCTTTTTTTTCCCTCTTATGGTAAGTCGCAAAGAGGAGAAATCCTCCTCACTTTTTTTTTTTTTTTTGCTTTATTGAAACCACTATAACACCTAAACCTTGCACCTTTTTCAAAAATCACCAAAAAGGAAGTCTTCCACACCTTTTTTGCTTTATTAAAACCACCTTATCTCTTCACTTTTCCACCTCAAAAATATCCATTTCTCATCCCAATAGCTAGCCATCAAAAAGATTATTTTCTTCTCACTTTTTTTCTTTGTTTACCACACCTTACCCTTCCTAGCCTCATCTTTTTCACCTCAAAAGTTGCAACAAGTCTCTCCTCACATCCCCATGGTCAGCCATCTCTTTTATTCCCCTTCATTTTGTGTTTTTTTAATCCCTTGGATAGCCCACTCTCCTCCTACAAATACCCCTTGTTAGCACAAAACACACAAAATAACACCTAAAGAGAGGAGAATGAATAAAATAATAGAAAAAGCAAAGAGAGAAAAAAAGAGAAGTTTAGAGGAGTAAAAAAAGAGAGAAGCATCACAAAAGAGAAGAGAGCACACAGAAAAGAGATAAGAGAGAGAAAAAATAAACAGAGAGAGCTTCTCACATTCAACCACCCCTTACATTTAGTCTTCTAATCCTCAATTAGACCAACCTTTCTAATTCATCGAGTCCATAAGAGCGTGTGGAATCCGGTAGGATTATCCTCGCACATCAAAATTTTCCTTAGCTAAGACGGTTAGTTAAATTTTTTGTTTGTAAAATAAGTCATTAACATGCTTTATGTGTATACATCATCTTGAAAATAGAACTTGATTTTTATTTGATGAACTCCATTGTAGTTTCCTTGTTCATTTCTTTATCCTAGTTCCTTCATGATAATCATTTTATTTCTTTTAAGACATATTCTTTCTTCTAATTTGCTACAAATCACATGCTCTTTTATTTTAAAAATAGTTAGGACCCCCTTTGGTCCATTTTATTTCAAAATCGCATGTTCATTAAGACCACAATCTAGTCCCTTTCACTTAAAATCTGCACACACTTCGCATGCATCCTCACGCATCCGCACGCAACTGTGCACACTTTGCACTAACCCACACACACATGCACACACCTGAACATACTTGCACACAACCGAACACATGTGCACACACTTAGCATGCATCAGCACGTGTTCACACACTCACACACACTTAGTGCTAATCCGCACACACCTAGTTCTAACATGTGGACACTCTCACACGCCCGCACAAATACCAAACATATTATCTTTAATCCATTTTTTTAAAGTTGTTTTGGCTTATTCATTTAACTCTCACATGTCAACTTTATTTATTCAAGTTTGCATGCTTTAATTCATCTTCTTTTTTCATCCGAACATTACAATCAATTTTGATCATTTCCTTATTTTATGTTTAAAATATCTCTTCTTTCATGTATTTACTTTTATCACATTACTTTAAATGCAATATTTGGTGTCATCAAGATTGATTATAAATTGTGAATGTGTGCTTACCTTTGCTTTATTAGTATATGGTAATAATATTAAAATTAAATTTTTGAATAAGTTTTCTTGAAACATGAAGGGCTAGAATTTGATCTAGACAAAAGAGGGAGCTTAATTTCTCTCCTTCTCTTGTACCTAAATCTCCCAAGGCTCGAAATCTCTCAAGTAGACCAATGACAAAGGATTTGACCCCTCTTTAAGGTCAAATGGCGACTCCTTAACCGTCATCTTTGCTTTGTACTCGAGTGACAATAATCACTCGTCTAATAAATTAAAAGTGCACCCATCACATGAGTTTCCTTAATACTTATAAAGAGTTTATGTTAGAATTGGTAGGTTTCACTTGTTTCTATAAGCCTACTCATTGTAATTCGCACCCTCGCCATATACACATTCTTTAAGGCAAGTGGATTTGGGTAATGAGTCGGATGCTTCAGTAATAGGAGAAAAAGAGTGGTATTTACAGTTGGTGACTTCACTGGGAGATTTAACCTTAAAGTGTTTCTTGGAAATCTTTTAAAACTTTAATCATAAATTATTATTCCATACTTCACTCTGCCCACTTGCACTTACCTTTTGCTCTCGATAGAGCAAATTGGGGACCCCATTTCCTCTTGCTTTCTGGTGTGACCCTGACAGTTACATAGATAAAAAGATGAAGAAACAACAAGGTAGTGAAGTGGAGCTCGAATAATAGAAAGCATAAGAGAAGATGGGATAACAAGGGTTGTTAAGGAGAAGCTAGAGAACAAGGTAAGCTCCTCATAGGTTACAATACACATAAGAAAGCTCGAGGCAGTTAACACATGAATGGGAAGTTATTTTGCTCCTAGAGTTGTCAAGATCTTTTGTGATATAGTGGCAAAACTACATGGAATCCCTAAATCCATTATCTATGATAGGGATAAGGTCTTGAGTTCCTTCTAGAAACAACTGTTCAAATTTAGTGGCACTTCTTTAAACTTCAGTTCTCCTTACCATCCCCAATCAGATAGGTAAACTAAAGTCCTTAATTGGTGTATTAAGAAATATTTAAGAGCTTTCACTCAAGATAAACCCCAGGTATGGCTTTAACTTCTTCCCTGGGTAGAATATTCCTATAACACCAATCTGCTATCAAAATGACACTATTCAAAGCTTTGTATGGTAGGGAACCTCCTATCATCAAAAGATATATACGTGGCTCCTCCAATATTGAAGCTATTGACAATGATTTATTAAAGAGAGATGAGCTCCTCTAACTCTTAAAGACACATCTTGTAAGCTCAATCCAAAATGAAATCAATAGCAGACACCAAAAGATAGGATAAGGAGTTTCAGTAAGGGAGTTGGGTGCTAGTCAAACTACAACGTTACAAGCAGTAGTTGTTGTCCTTAAGACTTAATTAAAAGCTAAGCAAGAAGTATTATGGACCATTTCGGGTGATAGAAAAAATTGGTACAGTGATTACACCCAAAGAGTAACGCGGTAGTTATAGCACAACTTTGGAGTGTCGATTCCACAGGGAAACAAGTTAACTATAAGGAAAAGTATAAACTTTAATATGAAATGATAAAATCCAAATAAGTAACTCTGAGTTTTGATAGTAAAGTATTATGAGGAAATTGTGTATTTGTAATGAAGAATATAATAAGGAAACAACAAGGTTTCGGGAATCCTCCCTAGGTTCGTTGCCTTATTCCAATCTCGATTCAGTTGTTTTTATCTCGATTGCAAGTTTCACATCCTAAACAAGCAATCGATGTATATTCGATTAAAACACATATAAACCCTAATGTAATTGTTATGAAATGCTCTTTACTTTCGATTCAAGCACACATGACCTATCTTATAGGTTTATCAAGAAACGACAATATATCTCTATGAAAATATCGCAGTAATGGACAAACCTAAAAGATAAATCTACCGGACTTAATCACATCTAAACAACATGACATAAGAAGAGCTTGACTAAACTGATATGGAGAGGAAGCATGCAATCACCGGGTTAAGAAAATCTAAAATAAGAAGAACATAGGGTGCAGCTGTCACATGAACCTTAATTATTCTTGTTTAAGCAAAGAATAAATCATAAACAATGTTTAGCAATAAATCCAAATTACAACTGAATTAAGAAAGGAAAATGAGAACAACTACACCTAGGGATTCATCCCTTCGCCTTGCTTAGAGATTAGTTGGCCATAGGGAGAGTGTGGCAGCCTCCCTTGAGTTTTCCAGCCTTTTATTGATTCTTTAATGAATGATGGATGTCAAATATTAAACCCTAAGTGGTCTATTTATAATACACAAGGTCTAAGGGTGTTTTAAGGTTTAAACAATCATTAAAACCCTAATTAAGTCGTAACTCAAAAACAGGGGGTTCGAGCTCGCACCACGGCTCACACTAATCCGGGGCGTGGCTCAGCCTTTTCCTTATTTTCTTCACTTTCTGGAGGCCATGGCCGAGCCTAATCCAGGCCACGGCTCAGCCCTTCAGGCCGCACCTAAGCTTGATCCAGGCCGCGGCGCACATTGGTGCTGTTCTGGAGGCCTAACCTTTGTCTACTAAAACTGCCATAACTTTCTCTAGAAAAATCATTTTTACGAATTGTAAAATTCTCTAGAAAATAGACTTCCAGATCTTTCTAAGAATATATGGCTCATCTCCTGGTTCTTCTTGCATCAATATAGTTTAACTTGGAAAAATGATTGATCTATAAGGGCAATTCTGGCAAATTAGTGAAACTCCTTTCCAAGTGCTTGTGAACCTTCACTCCGGTGTTCATCAAGCCATTATACTTCACGCAATGATAGCTTTTCCATCTCTTTTGAACTTAAAGTACCTAAAAATGCATCAAAATAGATCAATGATCCAAGAATGACACTTTAGAGTTGTTAAGGTATAAAAGTGCAATTCAAACCTAGATCAACCCTAAAATGCTAACAATTAAGTACTGTAAAGATGCATTTTATTACTCTCATCATAACCCCCAACTAGCTTATTGCTAGTCCCTAGCAATTCAAGTGAAAACAAGAGATGAATTCTACGGTGGGAATCAAAACAAAGTAAAGCAATGCTAGTGTTAAACCAAGAGTAATTCACTTTTGTCTCAAAAATCACGCATAACACACGGCACATAGAATCATTAAATTTCACCCAAGTCCAAAAGTAATCTAAACATCAATCTTAAAATCGTTATTGACTCTTTACATCCATCTTACCACAATCAATTAATCTGAAAATCCGGATGATTTTATGCATAACATTCATGAATACAAGTCTTGGCCTCTAAAACAAGATAAATTGCGTGACATCAATCACAAAAACAAGCTCCATAGGCTCACTTTTCGAATCACTATCCACTATTGTAGAAAAATCACACTACATTGGATCAATAGGTCTTTAATAAGCTGGTAATGTTAGGCTAAGGTAAAGGTTAAGAAAGAACGGGAAGGATTCACAAGTAAAAGAACTCAATCTCTTAGTTTTAACCACAACCACTTTAAGCACTGGATAACCTTCAACACCCAACTCTTTCATCCATTTTTTATAAGAGCGTATCTCTCAATAAGTCACCACTTTTCTTTTCTTTTCTTCTTTCATTGCCATAATTCACTTATTTTCTTCTCTTTTGTATTTTGGCATAAGACCATTCACCTCATTTTCCATTTTTTTTTCTTTTCTTTTCCACAACCCCCAACTTATCTCCTTTAGTGTACTTGGGTTATGGTTTTCATATTTCAGTCCTTACTCCTTTTAAGTGCTTCTCAACAAATGTGTATAACTAAGTTCTTTTAAAAAAAAGGTAAGGATAAAATATTTTTAGGCTCATAAAGGTGAGTAAATGGGCTATTGAAAGAAACAAGGCTCAAATTCTTTTTCAAGAAAAAGGCTCAAATAGGTGACTAGTGATGAATATAGCAAGGTAAGTTCGAAAGGCTCAAACGGTCCAAAAATGGCCTATATCATATCCTAAGTAATATGCATTCTAGGAATTTGCCTCAAGTGATTACCATATAAGTTCTAGAGCTTGTCAAGACCGTAAAAGTATTCACAAAACAATCACACATAAAACTTCTCTAAATATTTTAGACTAATCATACAATCTTTCCACAAACTAGAGTCTCAAACCAAATGAAGATTGGCACTTAAATTAATTTCAAACCGAAGCGAGATTTAACTACTTCTAAACATTATATGCTATCTCAATTAGGCTCATATCATTGATATGTGAATTAACTCTAAGGCTAACACAAAGCATGCTAAAAACAAAGAAAAAGGAAAATGACACCAAGCAGTTCAAAGAAAAATATGAAAAACAGGAATGTGTTTCCTTCTTTCGTCCACCCCCAGCTTAAAATAAGCATTGTCCTCAATATGAAAGCAAAAGTTAAGGAAACTCTCTTGTAGCCAAAAGTGCACAGAAGCTGAAAATTGTGCACCACCATTTGAACTGCTTCTTATATTTGTCCCTGAAAAATAAATATAAAAGTAAAACTGGAAAACAGCAAAATAATAATAATAAAAAAGAAAAATAAATATAAAAAATAATAAAATTAAAAGATATGCTGTGGGGTGCCTCCCATGAGCGCTAAGTTTGACATCTTCAGCCAGACACTATACCACTCTCACTACTGGCCTCATTGTGGTACTGAAGATGAGGCTCCATACTCAGTGGCCTCAGTGCTTGTCTTTTGGCAAGGAATACTTAAAGTCCACCACATATGGCTCAAGTGTTTTTGGTGATGCCCATTTACAATCAGCAGTAGGGTATTTGATTCCCGTATCCATATGACTTCTCTCAAGCAACTCCTCAAAGCATGGTTGCAAAGATTTCTTAATAAATTCCTGTGGCTTATCAAAAACATCAACAACATTAACGGCATAGGGATAAACTGAAGAATCATTGAATTCAAAATTATTAGGAATGAATTCTGAAGAGTTAGAATTATCATTGATGTACTCATCCTCTTCATGTGGCTCCCATAAGACTCGAAAAACATTTACTTCTAGAGTCCTAGTTCCAAATGATAATGTCATTAAGCCATTCCTACAATTAATAAGGGCATTAGCGGTGGCAAGGAATGGTCTTCCAAGTATCAAAGGAATTTTTGACTCCGTGTTTACAGTAGAAACAGTATCTAAAACCAAAAAATCAATAGGATAGTAGAAATTATCAATTTGCAACAAAACATCTTCTACAATACCTCTTGGTTTTCTTACCGATCTATCCGCTAATTGAAGTACCACGGAGGTTTGTCTGATCTCACCTAGACCGAACTGTAAGTACATGGAGTATGGCATGAGGTTCACACTAGCACCCAAATCTAGCAATGCTTGGCCACAAGATTTGTTTCCAATTTGGCAAGCCACCGTTGGACAGCACAGATCTTTATATTTGGGTGGTGTCTTGCTGTCAATTACTGCACTTGCTTACTCTATTAAGAATGTTATCTTCTAAACATTGTGCCTCTTCTTGAGTGTGCATAGATCCTTGATGACTTTAGCATAGTTGGGAATCTGTTTTATGACATGAAGAAGAGGAAGATTAATTTTAACATGCTGAAGTTGTTCAAGAATCTCACCTTTTAATGTTGTATTTATCTCCTTAGGTTTAAGGAGTGCTTGAGGGAAAGGAACTAGTGGAGAATAATCATCATGGGCCTCTTGTTCCTCGGGGGTTTTATCCTTTGCACACGGTGTTAGGATTCAGGGTTGATGGTAGAGGGGGTCCATCAATTTTCTTACCGCTGCGAGTGATTATGGCATTAACCTCTCCAACATTTTGATTTTCAAGGTTGGAGGTTTGTGCCATATGTTGTCCCCTTGGATTAGGTTGTGGCTATGAAGGAAAATGACCTTGCTCTTGAATCGTCAAGAAACTACTCAACTTGGTGAGTTGGCTCTTTATTACCTTTTGTTCCTCTTTGATCGCTTGTTGTTCCTCTAACAACCGTTGATTTATTTTTCCTTGATCTTCCACACTCTTGGCATGTACCTGCAAAAATGACTTAAACATATCTTATAAAGGTAAAGATTATTGAGGTGCATTAGATGAGGTTACTTCCAGTTACCATTGGGTACTAGAGTGGGAGGGGGTTGCATGTCGGATTTCCAACTGAAATTAGGGTGATTCTTCCAACCGGGATTGTAGGTGTTAGAGTAGGGTGAGTACGGTTTCCCTAAGGGTATACCTACAGCATTACACTCTTCCTTCATCTCAAAATAAACTGGACAATCCTTAGGTAAATGATCTACCCCATTACACATGAAACAATGCTCATAGGACTCTACCCTAGCAATCGGTTCAGGGGCCCTAGCATTTATGGTTTTTAAGGCTTCAGTTTCCTTAGTTAGGGCCTCTAAACGGGCTTTAAGGTTATTTTCTTCCTTAAGTTGATAAATCCCAGTGGGTTGGTTTTTCCTAGTGCTTTCCATGGCGTTTGGTCCTGTCCAAGTATGGGCTTTTTCCGATAGGTCATCTAGGAAATCTATGGCTTGGTCAGGATCTTTTTGAAGAGAATCCCCATTGCACATTATTTTTATGAATTGTCTTTCCCTACTTAGAAGTCCATCATAGAAGTAGCTAATCACCCGCCAACTCTCATACCCATGGTGTGGACAAGAATTTAACAGGTCCATGAAACGCTCCCAAACTTGATATAAGGTTTCGCTCTCCTTTTGTGCAAAGTTTGAGATTTGTCTCTTGAGGTTATTGGTCTTATGGGTTGGGAAGTGCTTGTGGAAGAAAACTCATGTCATCTCATCCCAACTACCTATGGACCTAGGCCTTAACGAGTACAGCCAAGCCTTGGCTCTTTTCCTTAAGTGAAAAAAGGAAAAACCGAAGTTTGACAGTGTCTACCATATCAGCCCGACCTTGAAAGGGTGCTACTACTTCCTCAAATTCCCTAATATGGATATAAGGGTTTTCATTCTCAAATCCATGGAAGGTTGGTAGTTGATGAGAGTCATAAAATGCACTTTAACAGTACTCAATTGTTAGCATTTTAGGGTTGATCTAGGTTTTTATTGCACTTTTATACCTTAACAATTCAAAAGTGTCATTCGTGGATCATTGATTTGTTTCGATGCATTTTCAGGTGTTCGGAGTCTAAAAGAGAGGGAAATGCTACCATTGAATAAATCAAAAAGATCCCATGCATATCAGAGTGAAGGAGTGCTTTTGGAAGGACAAAATGAAGGGAAGAAAGTGTGTGTGCCGCGACCTGGAAAGGAGTTTCACTAAATTGCCAGAATTGCCTATATAGATCAATTATCTTTACAAATTAAACTTTATCGATTCATGAATAACCAGGAGATTATCCATATATGCTTAGAAAGATCCAAAAGTCTATTTTCTGGAGAATTTTACGGCTTGTCAAAATGATTTTTCTAGAGAAAGTTATGGCAGTTTTAGTAGACAAAGGTCAGTCTAGAACAGCACCAGCCAGCACCGCAGCGCCCAGAACCTCCACATCTTGAACAACCAGCTAGCACTGCGGTGCTCCTCAACAGCACCATGGTGCCCAGAAGCTCACACAATCCATAATATGTTTAGCAGTGCGATGCTCCCCAGCAGCACCGCAACGCGCACACGGATTTGCATCTCCGAATTATACCCTAATTAGGATTTTAATGACTTTTTAAACCCTAAAACACCCTTGGACCTTGTGTATTATAAATAGAACACTTAGAGTCTGTAAAAGACATCAATTAGAGGCTGGAGGCCAGGGAAAACATCATGAAGGCTGCCACACTCTCCCCCATGGCCAACTAATCTCCAAGCAAGGCGAAGGGATGAATCCCTAAGTGTAGTTGTTATTATTTTCTAGTCTTGATTCATTGTAGTTTGGATTTATTATCATTAAACATTGTTATGATTTATTCTTTAATCTAATTAGAAGATTTCCTCTTTTAGGTCCGGTAGACTTCTCTTTTAGGCTGGATGTGCTTGAGTCCGGTAGACTTCTCTTTTAGGTTTGTCTATTACTGCGATATTGTCATTAAAGATATATTTTTGTTTCTTGATAAACCTATAGGATAGGTCATTTGTGCTTAATTCGAAAGAGAAATTCATATCAATTACATTAGGGTTTACTTGTGCTTAATTGAACATTTGCTGATTGCCTGTTTGGGATGAGAAACTTGCAATCGAGATAAAAACAACTGAATCAAGAATAGAATAAGGCAACGAACCTAGGGAGGATTCTCAGACCCTTGTTGTTGTCTTTATTATATTCATCAAACTATTTACACAATTTGCTCACAACTCAGATTCTTCCGTTTAATTTTTTATCGTTTGTGTTAAGGTTCACACCTTCTTTTGTAGTTAACTTGTTTCCCTGTGGAATCGACACCCCAAAGCTGTGCTACAACTACCATGTATGTTTTGGGCGTAACCAAATTTTGGCGCCGTTGCCTGGGAAACGCGCTTAAGTACAAAGAAGATTGTCAACTTTTGACAAGACGGGAGAAAAATTGTAGATAGTTTTTCTTTTCAGCAGCTGTAAAGGCAGTAACTTCGTTCCCTCTTTAGCTTGCTGCATTAATTTTATTTTATTTTATTCTTTCTTTTTATAGTAATTTTATTATTTTGTGACCTTGCATGGTCAGATATAGAGACACTTTGGGTAGATTTTCTTGTAGGCCTATGCTAGAGTCAGAATTAAACTTTTTAAACCCTTTATTTGATAATCCATCTCCTTCCAAGTCTGATAGTGAAATCTTGCCTATATCAACCCATAGTGGAAACCCAAGTGAGAATTTAGAGGATTTTGTTAACATGGCCGATAACCTTAATGAGAATGTTGCTAGGACACTTCAGGATTACCTCCACCCTACACGCACAGCCACACCATCATGCATCATGTTTCCAGCCAATACTCACCAATTAGATCTTAAACCAGGGATGATTCAATTACTTACTACATTTCATGGCTTGGATAATGAAAAAACATATGCGCACATTAGAGAGTTTGAGGAAGTAGTCAAGACTTTTCATAGTCAAGATGAAACCGATGACATTGTGAGGCTTAAGTTCTTTCCTTTCGCTTTGAAGAATAGAGCTAAGATTTGGCTATACTCACTAAGACCTCGATCTATTGGGTTTTGGGCTGAGATGACTTGGGCCTTCTTTAATAAATACTTTCCCCAACATAAGACCAATGCTTTAAAAAGGCAAATCTCCACCTTTGCACAAAAGGATAGTGAGACTTTGTATCAGTCTTGGGAGAGATTTAAGGAGTTGTTGAGTATGTGCCCTCACCATTGGTATGAGAGTTGGCGCTTGGCAAGCTATTTTTATGAAGGACTTACATATAGAGCGCGCCAATTTGTAGAGATGATGTGTAATTGTGAATTCTTGGAGAAAGATCCTCATGAGGCCATAGAGTACCTCAATGAGCTTGCTGAAAAAGCTCACACTTGGACTGAACCTAGTGCTATTGAAAGCACAAATAGGTCACGACCTGTAGGGAACCCAAATGGTGGTGGAATTTACCATCTTAGGGAAAAGGATAACCTTAAGGCCAAGGTCGAGATGCTCACTAGGGAACTAGAGGTGTTAAAAACTAAGAGCTTAAAGCCAACACACGTAGCTAATCATGCAAAGTCTTTTGAACCATGTTTTGTGTGCGGCGGGGTAGATCATCTCACCCAAGAGTGCCCTACATTTCCTGAGATGAGAGGGATGTATGAGGAACAATGTAATGCCTTAGGCATATACAAGAAGCCTTTAGCACCCTTCTCTGATACTTATAACCCAGGATGGCGAAATCACCCCAATTTCAGCTGGAAGTCTGAAAACCAGTAGCTTGCACAAACCCCTGCACCATATCTTGAACCATATCATGCACCTGTATCTTCTAGGAGTTCTTTAGAAGACACTTTACATGATTTTATTGAGGCACAGGGGAAGACTAATCAAAGGCTTGAATCTTTAATTGTGCAGGTTGTTGAAGAATATAAGGATTTAAAGAGCCAAGTGTCCAAGTTGATGAACTACTTGAGTGTGACTGAGCAAGGTAAGTTCCCTTCTCAAGCTCAATCCACACCCCATGGTTAACACCTAGCACAAAATAATATAAAGGAGGTAAATGCCATTGAGACACTAAGTGGTAAGTTATTACACATCCCAACAATGAAAAAATCAGAGGATGTGGACGAAAACCCACCAAGCATATATGATTGACTCATTCATAGAAAAGGTCCAGCACCTTAATCCATTGGAGTCCACCTTCATCCATGGCTTCACAAGAGCATATATCGAGCCAAAATTTACGGATATTACTGATGACATCCTTGGGGCCTCTCCAAAGCATACAAGCACCGAATTTGGCAGTGAAGCAGTGGCTGGCGCATTCAACCTATGTTTTTCAAAGAGGGAATAAAACCGTCTGGCTGAAGACGTAAAACTTAGCGCTCATAGGAAGCAACCCATAACATATCCTTTTATTTTTACTGTTTTTCATATTTTTTCTTATTTATTATTATTATTTTGCTGTTTTCCAGTTTTACTTTCATATTTCTTTTTCAAGGACAAATATACGAAGCAATTCAAATGGTATAGCACAATTTTTTAGCTTTTGAGCACCTGTGCACCTTTGGCTACAAAGAAAGTTTCCTTACTCTTTCTTTTACATTGAGGTCAATGCAATTTTTAAGTTGGGGGTGGAGGAAACGCATCTCTTTGTTTCCATATTCTTTATTTCCATACATTTTTTTCTTTTTCCATTAAACTGCTCGGTATCATTTTTCCCTTTTTGTTTGTTTTAAGCATGCTCTGTGTTAGTCTTAGAGGTAACTCACATGTCAATGATATGAACTTAATTGAGATAGCATATAGCATTTAGAAGAAATTAAATCTCGCTTCGGTTTGAGAATAATTTAAGTATCAATCTTGATTTGGTTTGAGACTCTAGTTTGTGGTAAGATTGTATGATTAGTCTAAAAACATTTAGAGAAGTTTTATGTGTGATTGTTTTATGAATACTTTTGCAGTCTTGACAAGCTCTAGAACTTACTTGATAACCACTTGAGGCAAATTCCTAGAATGCACATTTCTTAGGATATGATATAGGCCATTTTTGAACCGTTTGAGCCTTTCAAACTTACCATTGCTATATTTATCACTAGTAACCTATTTAAGCCTTTTTCTTGAAAAATAATTTGAGCCTTGTTTCTTTCAATAGCCCATTTATTCACCTTTATGAGCCTAAAATATTTTATCCTTACCTTCCTTTTAAAAGAACTTAGTTCTACACATTTGTTGAGAAGTACTCAAGAGGAGTAAGGATGAAAGTATGAGAAAAAAAAATTATTACTACCATAGCCCAAATACATGAAAAGAGATAAGTTGGGGGTTGTGGAAAAGAAAAAAAAATGATGAAAAAGGAGGTGAATGGTGTTATGTAACAAAATAAAAAATAAAAAAGTGAAGTATGGCAAAGAAAGAAGAAAGAAAGAAAAAAAAAATGGTGATTTGTTGAAAGAAATGCTTGGAAAATGATTGGAAGAGTTGGGTATTGAAGTAAGGTTATCCAGTGCTTAAAGAGTTGTGTTCAAAACTAAGAGATTAAGTTCTTTTACTTGTTGAATCCTTCTCGTTCTTTCTTAACCTTTACCTTAGCCTAATGATAAGAGTCATAAAATGCATCTTAACAGTACTTAATTGTTAGCATTTTAGGGTTGATCTAGGTTTTAATTGCACTTTTATACGTTAACAACTCTAAAGTATCATTCTTGGATCATTGATCTACTTCGGTGCATTTTTAGGTACTTTAAGCTCAAAAGAGGAGGAAAAGTTATCATTACTTGAAGCACAAAGACTCGAGGCATATTGGAGTGAAGGAATACTTCCGGAAGGACAAGATGGAGGGCTTAAAAGAGCAACAACTGCTTCCCGCATTGGAAAGGAGTTTCACTAAATTGAGAGAATTGCCCATACAGATCAATCATCTTTGAAAATTAAACTGTATTGATACAAGAAGAACCAGAAGATGAGACCTATATGCTTAGAAAGATCCGGAAGTCTGTTTTCTGGAGAATTTTACGGTTCATCAAAAGGATTTTTCTAGAGAAAGTTATGGAAGTTTTAGTAGACAATGGTCAGGCTGTGCGGGATTTCAGCACCTAACGTTACAAGCTTAGTAAAGACCTATTGATCCAATGTAGTGTGATTTTTCTACAATAGTGGAGAGTGATTCGAAAAGTGAGCCTATGGAGCTTGTTTTTGTGATTGATGTCACGCAATTTATGTTTTTAGAGGCCAAGACTTGTATTCATGATTGTTATGCATAAAATCATCCGGTTGTTCGGATTAATGGATTGTGGTAAGATGGATGTTAAGAGTTGATAACAATTTTAAGATTGATGTTTAGATTACTTTTGGACTTGGGTAGAATTTAATGATTCTATGTGCCGTGTGTTATGTGCGATTTCTGAGATAAAAGTGAATTACTCTTGGTTTAACACTAACATTGCTTTACTTTGTTTTAATTCCCACCGTAGAATTCATCTCTTGTTTTCGATTGAATTGCTAGGGACTAGCAATAAGCTAGTTGGGGGTTGTGATGAGAGTCATAAAATGCACTTTAACAGTACCTAATTGTTAGCATTTTAGGGTTGATCTAGGTTTTTATTGCACTTTTATACCTTAACAATTCTAAAGTGTCATTCGTGGATCATTGATTTGTTTTGATGCATTTTCAGGTGTTTGGAGTCTAAAAGAGAGGAAAATGCTACCATTGAATAAAGCACAAAGATCCCATGCATATCGAAGTGAATGAGTGCTTTCGAAAGGACCAAATGAAGGGAAGAAAGTGTTTGTGCCGCGACTTGGAGAGGAATTTCACTAAATTGCCAGAATTGCCCAAACAGATCAATTATCTTTACAAATTACACTGCATTGATTCAAAAGGAACCAGGAAGTAAACCCGGGCAAGCTAGAGAGAGAAGCTCTCAACTGCTACAGTGCTTGTCCATGGTTTCCCGCCCCTTTCTCCTCCCCCTCCCATGTTCTCAGCATCAAAACCTCTGTAATCTTTAGCATGGGAAATAAAAAACCCAGTAGGAAGCCTCCTATTTCAGTCCAAGAGCAGAAAGACCTAGAATATGTTGAGAATCATTTCAAAAACAAAGCTGCTAAAGTAGCTATGTCGCGAGAAGAAGTTCCAGTAAGTTCTAGCAAGAATGGGGCTAGAGGTTCAAGCAAAAAGTTAGAAAGCTCTTCCTGCTCCTTAGGAGAGGAGGTGTCTAAGTCCTTGAGGCCTGAGAAGGAAGGCTCAGCCTCGGGCAGTGAAAGAAGCTTGCACAGAGCTTCAATGGTGAACAGTAGCCAAAATCAAGTTAAGGCAAATGAAGCAAAGCAGGCATTGCAGGTAGAGTCTCAGGCCTTAGAGGATGAGAACCAAAGCTCCTCCGAGGAGAGTGAAGATAACTCAGTTCAAGCAGAATCCTATTCTTCTAATGAAGATGATGATCCCAGCTACCAAGCTAATGTTCACGGAGGACCAGTTGCAGCTAGGCATGGAAAGGAAGAGGCAAGAAAGGGGTCTAGTCCTCACTCTCCCTTGAAGAATGGGGCTCCCCCCATTGGTTCCTCATCCAATGGGGCTCCCCTAAGGCAAGTAGCTTTAGCAGGAGCCCAAGAGAAATCAAAGACTAATAACAAAGACAATATTCCACAGGAGGAGGGTAAGAAGGCTCCCTGGGTCAGTTTGTTTGCAGACAACAGGAAGCAAAACAAGGGATTGTAACTCTCCATCATTGAAAGTAAAGGGGATACAGTCTGTGTCACAGAGGAAGACATTGGGGAGGTATTTGGAGACTACCCTTCCTGCTTGGTTGGCTACTTTGCTGGAAGATTCCCAGGGAGGGCTGCATTGAAGATGCTTACTGATTCCTGGAAGGTAAAAGTCTTAACTCAATTCCATGATAGTGGTTGGATTGTGTTCAAGTTTGAGAATGCTGAGGCTAGTACGAATGTATTGCAAGAAGGACCCTATCAAGTATATTCAGACCCTTGCTCTTGAAATCCATGCCCAAATTTTTTCAATTTGGTAATGAAGAAATCAGTACTATCCTAATATGAATTCAGTTGAGGGCACTACCCCTTGAGTTGTGGACTGTAAACTGCCTAAGTAAGATAGGCACCCAACTTGGCAAGCCCTTATATGCTGACCAGTTCACAAACAACAAAAATAGAATATCATATGCTAGGCTACTTGTGGAGGTTGATGTAGGAAAGAAAATCAAATTTTTAGTGCCTGTTAGCTTCCCTAATGGGAATACTTTTGAGCAAAGGATATCTTATGAAAACCTCCCTAAATACTACCCCAAATGTAAGATCCTAGGTCATGACCTCCACTCTTGCAGCCTTCATGTTAACTCAGATAAGGGGAGAAAGCAAAATGGAAAGGGAAAGGAGACTGTAAGGCAGGAAGGGTCTAAAGTTCCTATTGATCATGACAAAGGGGTTAACAACCAACAGGCTGAGACAGTTGGGGATAGCCCTTGCATAGGTCCTTCAGTTAGGGGAAGAACAAGCCAAGAGCCTAGAGATGCATACCAAGTAGAGAATGTTCCAAAAATAGAGGATCCCTGCCCCAGTGTAACTAGGGTGGAGGGGGACCAAAAGCCTACTCTACATCCAATCCAACTGGTTGCTGTTTTAAAATCCTCCCACCCCCCTGATGCTCCTGACATTGAGCTGCCTTTAGAGCCAGGAGTGCAGGGGAGAAGTCTTCTTTCCACTAAGAAGAAAAAAGGGAAAACAGGCCTGAAAGACACACCTACAGTTGGGAAGGGAGGGAAATCCTCCCATACCCCTAAATGATAGTTGCCTGCTGGAACATCAGGGGTTTTCACAAACCTCTGAAGCACAATGGGGTACTGCACCTCATGAAAAGTAATAAAGTTGATGTGATGGGCATTTTGGAATCCAAGCTTGATGAAGGGAAGCTACTCAAAATAATGGGTAACAAATTCAGTTGTTGGAGGCAGATCAACAGCTTCACTATTCACCCTGCTGGTAGGATTGTAGTGATGTGGAACCCTTCTAAGCTCAGTTTAACTTTAATTGAAGCTTGTTCTCAAGTTATTCACTGTAATTTCTCTTGCTTAATATCCTCTTGTAATTTTGTAGTTAGTTTTGTATATGGCTTTAATACTATTGTAACTAGAAGACCTATGCAGGATAACCTATGTAATTTCAGCCATGAGAACCCAGCCCCATGGCTTGTCCTGAGGAATTTTAACAATGTCTTTGCTGTTGATGAGAAAGCAAATAGGTTGCCTGTAATTGACTATGAGTTAAGGGACCCCTTCTTTTGTTATAGAGAAACTGGCCTCACTGATGTTAGTGCTACTGGTTGCCTGTTCACATGGTCTAACAACAACATATGGTACAAACTGGACAGAGTGATGGTGAATAATGCCTGGTTCTACAAGGGGTTCAGAGCCCAGACCACTTTCCTTCCTGCTGGTTGCCTTTCTGATCATTCCCCATGCCTTGTTAACTTGCTGGATGAAGTTAGGGGGGGCAGAAGATCCTTCAAGTTCTTTTACATGTGGGCTGACCATGATAAGTTCTTGGACATTGTTAAAGCTCACTGGGGCAGCACCTTGGGTGGGACTAAACTATTCAAATTGTGTAGAAATTTGAAAGCTCTTAAAAGTACACTTCAGCCACATTTCAGAGAGAGCCCTTGAGGCTTCACAAAAGCTGTCCAGCCTCCAAGGGGAGCTGCATGATAATCCCTCAGATTTAGAACTCCAAACAATGGTGGGTATTCAGAAGCTGAAGGCCTTCAAATTAGCTGAAGCTTAGAGAAGTTTCCTATCCCAGCAGGCCAAATGCTGATACCTTTTGAACAGTGACAGGGGCACAAAATTTTCCATAGCCTGGTTAAAAGGAAGACAAGTAAAAATCACATTGCTGCAGTGGTTTCCTCCAATGGTTCTAAGACTGCCTCAGAAGTGGAAGTGGTTGAGGAGTTCCTAAAGTTCTACAAGGACCTTTTAGGCTCTTCTTCAAGTTGCAGTCCTATAGATCTGGATATAATTAGAGATGGCCCAACAATCCAAGAGAACCAAGCTGGCCTGCTGATTAAGGAGGTCACAGTGGAAGAGATCAAGGAAGCCCTCTGGAGTATAGGGGAGGACAAGTCCCCTGGTCCTGATGGCTACTCATCAAGGTTTTTCAAGAAAGCATGGGATGTGATAAACCAAGATGTCATTGAGGCTGTTAAGGAATTTTTCCAGAATGGGAGACTCCTAAAATAGTCAAACCATACCTCCCTTACCTTGATACCTGATGAGAGTCATAAATGCATCTTATCAGTACTTAATTGTTAGCATTTTAGGGTTGATCTAGGTTTTAATTGCACTTTTATACGTTAACAACTCTAAAGTATTATTCTTGGATCATTGATCTACTTCGATGCATTTTCAGGTACTTTAAGCTCAAAAGAGGAGGAAAAGTTATCATTGCTTGAAGCACAAAGACTCGAGGCATACTGGAGTGAAGGAATACTTTCGGAAGGACAAGATGGAGGGCTTAAAAGAGCAGTAGCTGCTGCCCGCATTGGAAAAGAGTTTCACTAAATTGCGAGAATTGCCCGTACAGATCAATCATCTTTGAAAATTAAACTGTATTGATACAAGAAGAACCAGGAGATGAGCCATATATCCTTAGAAAGATCCGGAAGTCTGTTTTCTGGAGAATTTTACGGTTCATCAAAAGGATTTTTCTAGAGAAAGTTATGGCAGTTTTAGTAGACAAAGGTCAGGCTGTGCGGGATTTCAGCGTGATTTTGGGCTTAAATCCCACATCTCACATCGATCGGAAAACACATTTCTATATCCCACATCCCACATCGGATGGGAAACATATTGCACTCTTGGTATTTGCCTATATAAGACCCACTCCACTTTAGCGATCAATCGGAGCTCATCTGAAATCATCAGAGAGTGACTTCAGAGGGCCTTTAGGAGCAATCTAGAGGATCTCTAGGAGGAATCCGAAAGTATATATTTGGAGGGCAAGCTGAGGATGATCGTTGAGAGGACAAAGGCAACTCAAGGAAGTATGAGCCCCATGGCTGGCTAGTCTCCAAGCAAGGTGAAGGGATGAATCCCTAGGTGTAGTTGTTCTTATTTTCCTTTATTTGATTCAGTTGTAGTTTGCTATTATTTTCATTAAATATTGTTATGTTTTATTCTTTAATTAGTAGATTTTTATTAGTCCGGTGATTGCATGCTTCTTTTCCATATAAGTCTAATCATGCTCTTCTTATGTGTATTTGTTTGGGTGTGATTGAGTCCGGTAGATCTCTTTTATAGATTTATCCATTGCTGCAGTATGGTCATTTAGATATATCGTCGTCTTTTGATAATTTATAAGTTAGGTCATGTGAGCTTGAAAGTAAAGAATAATTCATAGCAATTACATCAGGGTTTATAAATGCACTTTAATTGAATATTTGCTGATTGCCTGCTTGGGATGTGAAACTTGCAATTGAGATAAAAACAACTGAATCAAGTTAGGATTAGAGCAAAAAACCTAGGGATGATTTCCGGAACCTTGTCGTTTCTTTATTATATTATTCAATCATCCACACAATTTTCACAAAATCAATAATTCAGATTCTTTCAATCAATCTTTCATCGTTTGTGTTCAAGTTTACACCTTCTTTTGTCATTAACTTGTTTCCCTGTGGAATCGACACCCCAAAACTGTATTACAACTACCGCGTTATGTTTTGGGCGTAATCAATACCCAAAGGTAAACTAGCATCTAAAGTGGAGGATTTCAGACCTATGGCTTGTTTCAATGTGATTTACAAGATCATCTCTACGATGCTTGCCTCTAGATTAGCTCCTTGTTTGAGCCTTATTGTCAACCCAGCCCAGGCAACTTTCATCAAATCCAAAAATATGACTGAAAACATATACTTGGTCCAGGAGCTGCTTAGAAAGTATAGTAGGAAAAGAATCTCCCCTAGGTGTATGATTAAGATAGACCTTAGGAAAGCCTATGACACTGTGGAATGGGAGTTCCTGAACAGCTTGATTGAGGGCCTTGGGTTTCCTAATAAGTTTAGAAAATGGATCATGGAATTTGTTACTACTACAGCCTTCTCTTTATCCATCAATGGGAGCTTGCATGGTTTTTTTGCTGGGAAAAAGGGCCTTAGATAAGGAGACCCCCTCTCCCCGTACCTGTTTGTCTTGATTGTGGAGTACTTATCTAGGCTTCTAGGGAGATTAAAAGAAGAGAATGGATTCAGATACCACCCAAAGTGTGACAAACTTAAGATCACCTACCTGGCCTTTGTTGATGACCTTATCCTCTTTGCTAGGGGGGATGGTATATCTGTAGGGCAAATTATGGAGTGTGTCAACCAATTCAGTGAGTGCTCAGGGCTGCAAGCAAGCCTGGCCAAATAAAACATCTTCCATGCTGGAGTCCAGGCTGCAGAGTTAATGGAAATCAGAAGGATTACTAGTATGGAGGATGGTCCTTCCCTTTCAAATATTTGGGGGTTCCCTTGGCTTCAGCAAGACTAAATACTACTCATTACCTCCCCCTCATAGAAAAAATCTTAGGGTATATTAATGTATGGGCTGGCTCTTCCTTATCATATGCTGGCAGAATTGAATTAATCAAATCAGTGCTGCAAGGTGTGGAATGTTTTTGGCTGGCTATCTTCCCAATCCCTGGTAATATCCTAGAGAAAATAGTCAGGATGTGTAGATCCTTCCTTTGGAATGGTAAGAGTAATGGTATGAGGAAGGCTCTTGTTGCCTGGGGAGCCTTATGCAAACCAAAATCTGAAGGAGGTCTAGGCTTGGTAGACTTAAAAGCTTGGAACAAGGCTCTCCTTACTAGGGTTCTTTGGAATATTCACATGAAAAAAGATTCACTCTGGATTCAATGGGTTCAACACTACTACCTGAATAACATATCAATATGGGAAATCATGGCAAGAAAAGGAGACTCCCCTCTTTGGAAGAGAATATTGGAAATCAGAAATGATCTTACTGCCCAATCATCCTCCACTCTATAGGCCAGGGACAGACTTATGGAATGGAGGGTTCAGGATGATCTATGCATTAAGAAGGTCTACAACTCTATAAGGCTGAAAGGAAATAAGGTATGTTGGGCCACTTTGGTATGGTATGGCAACTGCCCCCCCAAACACTCCTTCATCCTCTGGCTGGCCATTCAAAATAGGCTTCTCACCAAGGACAGACTCCAGCTAGAAGGAGATGACAAACTATACCCACTACGTAAAGAGCAGGAGGAATCAAGAGAGCACCTTTTCTTCTCATGCAGGATTAGCATGGAAACCTGGGATGTCATCAATAGGTGGCTTGGTTGTAGAAGGCAGATGAACACAATTGAAAGTGCAATTAAGTGGTCCCTAAAAGTTAGAGGTACTGGCCCTCCAGCCATTGCCAATAAGATTGCCCTAGCATGCACAGTCTACAACATTTGGATGGCTAGAAATGCCAAATTGTTTGATCATTCCACTGTCCAAGCTTCCAGACTTGTCAAGAAGATCCAGATTGTAATCTATAGAATTGTGTATGATCTTTGCCCTCAGATTACACTTCTATTGTAAGCTTTTTGTACAGGCTTCTTTTGTAAGCTTATTTTTGTTTTCTGAACTTGATCTCTATAAATCTCCTGGGTATGCCCAGTGGTTCCTTTGTATATTTTTGATTAATTCAAGCTTTATTTACTGATAAAAAAAAAGAACCAGGAAATGAACCATATATGCTTAGAAATATCCGGAAGTCTATTTTTAGGAGAATTTTATGACTCATCAAAATGATTTTTCTAGAGAAAGTTATGGCAGTTTTAGCAGACAAAGGTCAGTCTAGAACAGCACCAGCCAGCACCGCGGCCAGCACCGCAGCGCCCAGAACCTCCACATCTTGAACAACCAACCAGCACTGTGGTACTCCTCAACAGCACCGCAGTGCCCAGAAGCTCGCCCAATCCAGAATATGACTAGCACCGCGGTGCTCCGCAGCAGCACTGCAGTGCGCACACGGATTTGCATCTCCGAATTAGACCCTAATTACGATTTTAATGACTTTTTAAACCCTAAAACACCCTTGGACCTTGTGTACTATAAATAGACCACTTAGGGTTTGTAAAATACATCGATTAGAGGCTGGAGGCTGAGGAAAACATCATGAAGGCTACCACACTCTCCCCCATGGCCAACTAATCTCCAAGCAAGGCGAAGGGATGAATCCCTAAGTGTAGTTGTTCTTATTTTCTAGTCTTGATTCATTGTAGTTTGGATTTATTATCATTAAACATTGTTATGATTTATTCTTTAATCTAATTAAAAGATTTCCTCTTAATCCAGTGATTGCATGCTGCTCCTAGATATAAGTCTAGTCATGCTCTTCTTATATCAATCTGTTTGGATGTGATTGAGTCTGGTAGACTTCTCTTTTAGGTTTGTCCATTACTCCAATATTGTCATTAAAGATATATTTTCGTTTCTTGATAAACCTATAGGATGGGCCATGTGTGCTTAATTCGAAAAAGCAATTCATATCAATTACATTAGGGTTCACTTGTGCTTAATTGAATATTTGCCGATTGCCTGTTTGGGATGAGAAACTTGCAATCGAGATAAAAACAACTGAATCAAGAATAGAATAAGGCAACGAACCTAGGGAGGATTCCCGGAACCTTGTTGTTCTCTTTATTATATTCATCAAACTATTTACACAATTTTCTCACTACTCAGATTCTTCCATTTAATCTTTTATCGTTTGTGTTAAAGTTCACATCTTCTTTTGTAGTTAACTTGTTTCCCTGTGGAATTGACACCCCAAAGCTATGCTACAACTACTGCGTATGTTTTGGGCGTAGTCAGTAGCAATTGGATCATGCCCGGTTTGAAATCAGGTTGTTGAACATTAGGAGGGAACATGATACACGATGGGGTGGCCATTCGGCTAGGGTGCAAGTAGTCTTTAAGTGTCCTGGCAACATTCTCATTAGGGTTTTCAGCCATGTTAACAAGATTTTCTAAATTCTCTGTTGGGTGTACACTAGGGTTTGATCTTGGCGAGGTTTCACTAACGGACGTGGAAGGAAAGGATATCTCTAATTCGAGTCCCTTAATGAACCTACGTCGCAAATCTCTTGGTCTAAGCGTACACCAACTGAGTTTAAAAACTAATAAAAACAGAACAAAACAAAAAAAATCAGAAAATAAAAAACTTAAAGAAAGGAACAATAGTACTGTCTCGTCTTAGAGTTGACAATCCTCTTTGTACTTAAGCATGTTTCCCCGGCAACGAAGCCAAAATTTGATTATACTCAAAGAGTAACGCAGTAATTGTAGCACAGCTTTGGGGTGTCGATTCCACAGGGAAACAAGTTAATTATTAGGAAAAGTTTAAACTTTAATACGAAACGATAAAATCCAAATAAGTAACTCTGAGTTTTGATAGTAAAGTATTATGAGGAAATTGTGTATTTGTAATGAATAATATAATAAGGAAACAACAAGGTTTTGGGAATCCTCCCTAGGTTCGTTGCCTTATTCCAATCTCGATTCAATTGCTTTTATCTCGATTGGAAGTTTCGCATCCAAAACAAGCAATCGGTGTATATACAATTAAAACACATGTAAACCCTCATGTAATTGTTATGAAGTACTCTTTACTTTCGGTTCAAGCACACATGACCTATCCTATAGGTTTATCAAGAAACGATAATATATCTCTATGAAAATATCGCAGTAATGGACAAACCTAAAAGATAAATCTACCGGACTTAATCACATCCAAACAACTTGACATAAGAAGAGCTTGACTAAACTTATATGGAGAGGAAGCATGCAATCATCGGGTTAAGAAAATCTAAAATAAGAAGAACATACGGTGTAGCTATCACATGAACCTTAATTCTTCTTGTTTAAGCAAAGAATAAATCATAAAAAATGTTTAGCAATAAATCCAAATTACAACTGAATTAAGAAAGGAAACTAAGAACAACTACACCTGGGGATTCATCCCTTCGCCTTGCTTGGAGATTAGTTAGCCATGGGGGAGAGTGTGGCAGTCTCCCTTGAGTTTTCCAGCCTTTTATTGATTCTTTAATGAATGATGGATGTCCAATATTAAACCCTAAGTGGTCTATTTATAATACACAAGGTCCAAGGGTGTTTTAGGGTTTAAACAATCATTAAAACCCTAATTAAGTCGTAACTCGGAAACAGGGGTTCGAGCTCACGCCGCTGCTAAAACTAATCCAGGCTATGGTTTAGCCTTTTCCTTGTTTTCTTCACTTTCTGGAGGCCATGACCCAGCCTAATCCAGGCCATGGCTTAGCCCTTCAGGCCGCACCTCAGCTTGATCCAGGCTGCGGCGTACACTGGTGCTGTTCTGGAGGCCTAACCTTTGTCTACTAAAATTGCCATAACTTTCTCTAAAAAAATCATTTTTATGAGCTATAAAATTCTTCAAAAAATAGACTTCTGGATCTTTCTAAGCGTATATGGCTCATCTCCTAGTTCTTCTTGCATCAATACAGTTTAATTTTCAAAAATGATTGATCTATACGGGAAATTCTGGCAATTTAGTGAAACTCATTTCCAAGTGCTTGTGAACCTTCACTCCGGTGTTCATTGAGTCATTGTACTTCAAGCAATGATAGCTTTTCCATCTCTTTTGAACTTAAAGTACCTGAAAATGTATCAAAATAGATCAATGATCCAAGGATGACACTTTAGAGTTGTTAAGGTATAAAAGTGCAATTCAAACCTAGATCAACCCTAAAATGCTAACAATTAAGTACTGTAAAGATGCATTTTATGACTCTCATCATATAGTAGTTTATAAGTTAGCCATACCACCTACCTCTAAAATTCATGATTTCTTCAATGTATCCCTTCTAAGGCCCTTCCAAGGAACACCTCCTAACACCCCACTATACTTTCCTGACTTGAGCATTAACAACAAGCCATTTCCTACCCCTTTGACCATACTAGATCACATAACCATTTGGACACACCACAAGCTAGTTCCCTAAGTACTTGTTTAGTGGTAAGGGTTGCCACTTGAGGAAACATCTTAGGAAGACTCCACTATGTTGCAGACACTCTTGCAGACTCTGGACCTCGAGGACAAGGTCAATTTTGGAGGGGTTGCTAATGATAGCTACATAGATCAAAAGGTAAAGAAACAAAAAGGCAATGAAGTGGAGCTGAAACAACAGATGGAAAAAGAGATCATGGGACAATAACATGTGTTAAGGAGAAGCCAAAGAACAAGGTAAGCTCCTCAAAGGTTACAATACACCTAAGAAAACTCAAGTTAGTTAGCACACGGATGGGAAGTTAGTTAGGTAGTTAGGAGATTGTTGGAAAAGTTGTTAAGTTGTTACTCTAACTGTTTTACCATTTGTACACCTAAGCTTTATAGTTGATCTTGATTGTGATTGTATAAATAATGCACACTACTTATTTGTAGAGAATAAGTGAAGTAAATCCATTCTTCTTACTTTCTTACTCATTCTCTTTTAATTCCTTTATCAATTTCATTCTTCTTCTCCCAAATTCTTCTCTTTTCTTCTCTTATCGTCTCCTCTTCTATTATGTATCTTCATTTTTCAATTCTAGTCCGAATTCTTAATACAAGAACTGTATCAAACCCTCATTTGCTTATCTTACACCCTTGGTGTGGACAAGTTCCTCTTAGTTCTTATCATGTAATGAAGGTTTGTCATTGCATTTGTACTCTTGTGGTCCACCTTTTAGGACACTCGAGGAGCATAATGGAATCCTTCTAGCCATGGGGTACCTGAACCCACCGGAGATATAAGGCGAGCGTACTCTTTTTTAAGCAAACCCTAGAACCTTCCTATCTAGGACAGGGACCTTTTCTATCCTTTTGCTTGCTTGCATGTGTTTGTTCTCACCTCATATATTAAAATAAGATAAAATCAATTTGTTTGATAACATGCTTTGTGGTCGTGTTTTCCTCTTAATTAAATTATAATCAAACAAATTAAACCCCATGTTGGGCCTAGTTTGGCCCAAAATAGCAATCTTTCTCTTAGTTAAGTCTTGTTAACTTGACATCATTAAAAATCCTGACCAAATAAATTAATGTTGATTATATCCTAACCCAATGAATTTAAGTGAATGAAAGCCTAAGGATCGAGCGAAATGATCTATGTGAAGGATAATTTTCATCATTCATTTGGGCTTCTAATGTTTGGCCCAAATCATCGTTAAGTTTTGAATCCTTAGGGAGACTTATTGATTTCATGTTCACAATACTTAACTATAAGAACCTTCTCATGTTTGGTTTGGACCTATGATAAGCCTAGTCAGGCCCGAAATATGAGGATTTTCTCTTAGTTAAGTCTTGTTAGTTTGACTTCATTAAGGACCTCACAAAGGAAACTATTGATGAATAGACCCTATCCTAAGAAATATGAGTGAATGGAGCTCAAAAGATAAAGTGGAATGATCCATATAAAAGGGTAATTCTCATCATTTATTTGGGCTTCTTTGATTTTTCCTAAATCATTATTAAGCTCTGAATTCTTTAGGAGACTTATTTATTTCAATTTCATAACACTTAACTTTAAGAAAGCCTAAGTCTAAACAAGGGAAGTTTGATTAGATTTTAATCAAATGAAATTTTCCTTTACGTTCTCTGTTTCTACCTATTTGGGCTAAATAAAGAACTTATTCGCAACTAGACTTTAATTCATTCAATAGGCCTTTAGACGTAAAATCGAAACCCATTGCTAAATACTACGAATAAATGAGCATAGAAAAAAAAGGATTCCCGACATAAAGAACTCAAAAAGTGTTTTCTTTTCTTTCTTCTTATAAGAAAGAGTCATAGGTACAAGCCAAGAATTAGTCCCTTCCTCACTTTGGTTCAGATTCTCTACTAGAAGACTAAGGAAAAAGTCTCCTATGGGTCCAATCTCTTTGACAGTGGAAGAGTTTGCAGATAGTTTGGTTTTCAAGAGCAGCTCAGATTCAGTTAAAGTAATGGTTGAAGAGAAAGTGATTGATACTAATGAGGTCAGTTTGTTGGCCAACCTATCCAAAACACTAGATAGTTCGGAAAAAATTGTAGCTAGGAAGGAGTTGCAAGCCTCTTGGGGTGACAAAGTAGGTTTTTTTTAGGATGAAGAAGAATACCTCATAGACAAAGAGAAGAAGAAGGTTAGTTTCGAGATGAAGTCAATCATTGATAAATTTTAGAAATGTAGAGCGCTTTGAGAAAATCCAAAGGCATTGATGGCTATCTTCTTGAAATTTATGGGCAATGTACCCATCCCAAAGTCAGTCGATCGCCTAAGTTCAAAATGCTTGATATGAGTTATTTTGATAGATTCGAGGATCCCAAGACCCACTTGAGGCAGTATGCTAGCCTCTTGAGACTATCTGGTTTGGACACTGATCAATTAGCTGCGTTCTTCCCCAAGTCCCTCACTTGTGTCGCACTAAACTAATGTTTTTCACAAGATTCTAGTACTCTGAAAGAATGGGAAGATATAGCCCAATCATTTATGGACTAGTATGCTTATAACACTCTATTAGATATCACCCAACAGGGACACGAAAACCACTAAGCAGAACCCAAATGAAATCTTCTCAGAATTTATCTTTTGTCGAAGAGGTAAAGTAGAAAAAATGGCTATAAGACTTGTAGAGAATGACCATGTCAGAATTGTGATGAGAAACTTACTGTCAGTGTACCATGAGAAGATGTTTGCCATGCCTATTGCTAGTTTGAAGCAATTAGTTGACTCAAGTACTCAAGTAGAAGATGTTATCTTTGAGGGTAAAATTGAGAAGACTGATGGGAAGTTTGTGAAGTAAAATGTTGCTAGTGGTTGTGGCACCAAGCCCAGTAAGGTAAACTTTGCTCAAATAAACAGTGTACAATCAAGTGTATGGGCAGACAATTCTTCAAGACATTAGCAGTTGAATAATCGTGGTTACAACTAGCCGAGTCATTTCCAAAATACAACTCAATACAGGAGTCAGTCTGAGAGGAAGCATCGAGGCTTTAAAGACCTCACACACTTAGAGATAAGTTTGTTTCAAGCTTTTTCCAAGCTCTCAAAAAATGATAAACTCTGCCCTCTGCCAATAAGACCCTTCCCCAACTCAGTTCCACCATATTGGGATCATTCCAAATATTTTTATTTCAATCAGTTAACTGGTTATGACATCGATGGATGTCAAAGACTAAAGAATGAAATTCAGGACCTTATTGATAATGATCTTGAGCCACCCTAGGTTGTCAAAAATCCCATGCCTAATTATCGAAACGTGGCCCCGCTGAACTTCCTTAATATATTCAATGAATCACCAATAATCCTTAACCCCTCCACCGTAATCATCCCAATATCCAAACACAACCTCGAACACAATCCCAAATGTAATCCTAAACACAAACTTATCCTTACCCTAGAATACCTCTAGAACTTCAAATAAAACAGTCATTATAGTGGGGCCTCGATTAATGGCATCTAGGACGGTGACAGTGAGGATGATAAAAATGTAGTAGACGGAATAGTAGCAGAGAAAGCACCAATGAGGACATGTTGTTTGGTGACAATAGCAACCAGAACAGAAAATAGAGTAACCAATGTGAAGATCAAAGGTTGCGAAGAGACAATAACAACATCAGTAATAGACTAAGAGAAAGGTAGTGGAAGGAAAGATCAGACTGTTTGAGACAACAATAGTGAAGAGGAAAAAGAAGAGATGAGTCATTTGACTAGAGGTGGCCATTATTTTAAGCCACCTCACCTCGAAGTTCATGCTCTCGAAAGGGAAGGAGAAGATGAGAAAAGTGTAACAACAAAGAGAGAAAATGAGAAGGATAAAGAAAAGGATAAGGATCCAGTGTTAAGGCAGTTAAAGAATACTCACGCTAATAACTCCATTTGGGGATTAGCGATGCCTTTAAAGAGACACCAATGGGCCATGGTGGACCATTTAGGTGGAATAGACATTCCCATAAACCTCCCATAATTATCTTTTAGCATCGATTAGTATATCAAAGAAAATGGAATTAGACCTGAGTTTCATTGACAAAGATGTCCCACCATGTGGATGGAATCATAACAGTGCCTTTTATCTAATAGCGAAGTATCGGGAAAAGAAGGGACACATGGTACTTATTGATAATAGGTCAACCTTTGATGTCTTACCTCTGTAGATGACAAAAATTCTCGAACTTGAGAAGGATGACTTGCACCCGAGTAGCCAGATAGGCCAAGCTTATGATAATACAAAGCACTTGGTGGCTAAGAGAATGAGCTTAAGATACAAGTTTAGTCTGGACGATATGGTGATTTATTTAAATGTCATCAATATTGCTGCATCCTTCAATATTCTACTGGGTGAACCATGGCTCCATAGTTTGGGTGTAGTGCCTTTAACCGTCCATCAAAAAGTGAAGTACATAATTGGAAATTGAGTGATAACCTTTTTCGGGGATGAAATTGGCATCGCTCCTATGCTCAAAAATCAAGACAGAGAGCAAGGAGCTACATAGTTTCTCCTTTGAGGAAGTGGAAACTATCAATATAATAGATGTTGGGCCATGCATCAACTTTGTAATCTTCCATATCATGAAAGGAATGAACTGCTTCTCGGGAGAAAGTTTGTGAAAGTATGGATAAAGATTGAAGGAATTCCTAGATTTTAAGCAACAATTTAGAAGATAGGGCCTAGGCTTTCAATCCGACAGCAGTAGCAAGAAAAAGAAAGGTCAATTCTGTGGGACTCTGAATAGGTAGTTTGTGAAAGAGAAAGAAGATTTTCCCTACTATGGGATTCTTGAGCCATGGGTGAATAGAAGGACTCAAGAAAAATAGTCAAGATTCGAGAGATTCTTTGATCTTGAATTCTGTAAGAAAAGAGTTATAATTGAGAATAAAGAGGCGCAACAAGTAGGTGACTGGATTGAGAATCTGGATGGTGGAGCTTTGAGTATCTTAATGATGGGAGAGAGTTAGATGGAAGGCTTCGATCCGAGTGTGCTAATCAGGCCAATTGACAGGTGCACCAGCGGCAGCAAAGAGTCAGCTCAAGTGTCATTTTATTTCTTTTATTTTTGTAAAATCAAGGGTGAGCAGGGGAATGATTTCCTTGACCCCTTTCTTAAGGCCATTAATGTACTAATCAAGAAACTAAATGAGAGAATGAACGATTCTAAGTACTTTGAGTCTTCTTTATGTGATGGGAAAATCATAAATGAAATTACCCAGAAATTTCCTTTACTTAAGTAGAATATTGAGCTAGTTAACAATGACAAATAAAGCATAGCCTAACCTAAAATGAAAGAAACTTGAATCATTAATTTATGCACTATAAAAATCCATGAAAAATTCACTTTGGTTCAACCATATTTGAAAAATAAATGTGAAAATATAATAAAAGTTTTACAAGAGTACAAAGATGTGTTGGCATGGTCATACGAAGATATGCCAAGCATTGATCTAGGATTGTGCAACATAAGATCCTTTTGAATCCAGAGGCCATGCTAGTCAAATAGAAGTTGAGAAGAATGAAGGCAAATTGGGTAGTCAAGATCAAATAAGAAATCCTCAAGTTGTTACAAGCTAGTTTCTCAATCATTTTCGAATATCCTTAATGGGTAGCAAATATGGTAGCAGTGCCAAAGAAAGATGTTAAGGTCAGAGTATGCGTTAATTACAAAGATCTGAATCGAACCAACTTTAAAGGTGACTTCTCGTTGCCTTATATAGACACCTTTATGGACAATACAGTTGGAAATTCTCTTTTGTCATTCAGGGATTGTTATTCTAGGTATAACTAGATTCTCATAGCTCTTGAAGATAGAGAAAAGACTACCTTCACCACTTAGTGGGGGACCTTTTATTACAAGGTCATGTCATTCGGGCTAAAAAATGTCGGAGCAACTTATTAGAGGATGGGCACCATTTTTTTACATGATATGATCCATAAAAGGTGAAAATGTATATGGATGTCATGATTTTCAAGTCTGAAAGCAGAGACAAATACTAGGATGCCTCCAAAAGTTCTTTGACAGAATTCAAAAGTACAAGCTACAACTAAATTCTAAAAAATTTGCATTCGAGGTTAGTAATCTTCTAGGTTTCATGGATAGTTAGAGGGAAATCGAAGCAGATCAGAAGAAGGTGTCTACAATCCTAGAAATATTAGTGCTAAAGATATTGAAAAAGGTCAAAGTATGTTTAGGAAGGCTTTAGTGTATCAACAGGTTCATTGCTAAGCTCACCTATACCTGCGAACCCATTTTCAAATTGCTTAGAAAAGGCCAGCTAGTGGTGTGGAATGAATAGTGTTATAAAGCCTTTGAAAAGATCAAAGACTACCTCAAGACTAGTGTTGGTCCCACCTAAGTATGGTGCTTCGCTTTTCTTATAATTGTTTATCACTAGCACCTCCATGGGCGTCTATGTTAGCTCAAGAGGATGAAGAAGAAAAAGAAAGGGCCATCTACTACCTCAGTAAGAAACTCATGTCTTATGAGTTGAATTATTCTTGGGTAAAAAAGTCTTGCCTCACTTTAGTCTAGGCCGCCAAGAAACTCTAACATTATTTCTAATCCTTATTAGTGAAAGTAATGTCTCTCTTAGACCCTTTAAAGCATCTCTTTGAAGCCCCAACCTTATACGGAAGAATGATTAATTGGATGGTCATTCTCTCCTAGTTTGATCTTCAATGCATGGCCTAGAAATCAGTTAAAGGAGGGATAATTTCAGATTTCTTGGTTGATTTCCCAAAAGGAAAAAAGGGGATTGAAGATTCCAGCTTTTTGGATGAAGGAATTATGGAAGTAAAAAACTATGAATGGAAGATGTACTCCGACTGGGTAGTTAATCAGAAAGGTTTTGGCATTAGGACAATATTAGTTTTTCGGAAGGAATTGTCAATGCCTTGCCAATTCACTGGAATTTTGAGTCCACCAATAAGGTAACCGAGTATGAAGTTTGTATCACTGGTCTAGAAGCACTCGCTAAGATTGGGTCAAAAGAAGTCACAGTGTACAAAGATTCTTCCTTAATCATTTTTCAGTCTCGTGGAGAATGGAAAACCAATGACGAGAGGATGAAGTGTTATAAGAGTCATCTAAAGAATTTGGTTTAGTGCTTTAACAGGGAATCCTTTGCTTATCTAACTCGAGCCCAAAATAAGTTCACTGACGCACTAACCACTCTAGTTTGAATGTTGGAGATGCTTGAAAGGGCTAACACAATCCCGTTAGTGGTTGAATAAAATGATGAACTAGCTTATTGCTCAACCATTAAGATCCAATTTCAATCATCTAATTGCTTACCCCAGTATACAAACATCTACGATTTTCTGCAAAAAAGAGGATTTCCTTACCAATACTGAAAAAAAGGGACAAACGAGTGATACAGACACTGGCCTCGCAGTTTGTCATTTATGGTGGGAGAATTACAAGAGATCATTCAATGGGATTCAACTACACTATGTGGATGAAAGTACTTGAAGGTATGGGAGGTCCACACATGAATGAGAAAATGTTGGTAAGAAAGATCCTTCATTTGGGTTATTACTGGATTAGCATTACCACTCCTTATCCTTTTGCTACTTGAGGCATAGACATAATTGGTAAAAGATCTCCTAAGGCTTCCAATGGTAACGAGTATATCCTAGGGGCAATTTACTATTTTAGCAAGTAGATAAAAGCAACATCATTTTTTACCTTAAAGTCTAAGCATGTGGCATGGTTCATTAACCATAACATCATTTGTTGTTATGGTGTACCTTTTGAACTGATCTCTAATAATGGCACATATTTCTAAGGTGAGGTCATGGACTTACTTAATAAGTAAAAAATTGAGCATCACAAGTCCTTTCTTTACTAACCTCAAACCAACGAGGCAGTAGAAGTAGCTAACAAGAATGTTAAGAGCATTTTGGTTAAGATCATAGAAACCTGTCGCATTAGGCATGAAAGCTTCCTTTTACCCTTTGGGGATATCAAACTTCGATCAAGTCTTCTACAGGTACCACTCCTTACTCCTTAGTTTATGGTTGGAGGTGGTTCTCCCACTAGAGGTGGAAATTCTTTCACTAAAGATGACCATGGAAAGCTAGTTGGAAGAGGTAGATTGGATTCAAAGGCAATATGATGAGTTGGCATTGATTGAAGAAAAGCAGGTCAAAGCGAGATTATGCCCAGAGGTATTAAAAAACTGTTATAAGAGCTTTTAACTAGAAATTAAAAAATTGGGGCATCAAGGAAAGAAATTATGTGGTAAAAGAACTCATGCCAATAGTCCATGACTTGGGGGAAATTTTAGACCAAACTGGGCAGGTCCATATTTAGTCAAGAAGATCTTATCTAGGGAGCCTTGCACCTCATGGATAGCGATGGCAATGAATTTATTAAACCTACCAATCTGGATCTTCTTAGGAAGTATTACATATGATCCCCTTTTTCTTTCCCTCATTGTTGTATCCCCACTCCATCTACCTTTTTTCTATAAAAAAAAAAACGGCTCGCTAAGTTGAAAACCTGAAGGGGCAGCCTATGCATAAGTTAGAGCATTCCACTAGACCAAAAACCATCAAGGGAGGTTTAGGCAAAAAGAAAAGTTAAAATTCCTTGTGTCTTAAACTACATAAAGGCTTGATTACATTCATGGATACGTAGGCAACCACTTTGGTGCAACCATATCTCTTTTGTAAATCCTGTTTCCCCCTTTTCATACTTGTAATTTCTGTATGAATGCATATTTTGTGCAAAAATTAAAAGATAATAAAAGGAAGTTCACACTATTATGCCAATGAAGAATTGAAACATGGATCAATTTAATGCATTAATGACTTGAGTTTTCGAGCATGTCATTTTTTTTCTTTCATTCTTTTTGGATTTTCTTGTTACATAATAAACACTCAAGGACTGATGTCATTTTAAACTTATATTGGACACTCTATAGTAGCTATTCTTCTTTTATTCCTTTTAAGATGCTTCCACTTAACCATAGACCCATGCCAATAAAGTAAATTGTAGAAGTAGTGCGAAGAATTTGAGTCATGGTATATTTGGGCAAATTATCTCTAATTCACTCATTCAATTATTTTCTCATCGAACAGGTGTAATAGCCATGGTCGGATTGTGGTACGGTTTTGCGGTCACCTATATTGTCTAAGAATCTATACTAGAGAGTAATATGAGCAGTGGGTATTACCTGCAAGCACCACACAACCTTTTTTTTGAAGGTTGACAAGGTGGCCATAGATATCTTCCACAAATGGCATACTTGTCGAATTTGCAAAACATCGGGTTTGTAAAACCAGTTAATCCAACTCTCCAATGAGTCTTGTTTAATCAAAAGTTTGCAGATCGAAAGGTGTTTTGGCTCATATTCAATGTCATAAGTATTGGGAGGAGCTACTATTGATAGTTTGTCAAATAGACACATCTAAAGAAGAAAATTTCATACACCGTTTGAAAAATTGAACAGAGCTAGTAAAGCATGAACTTTTTACTTGGAGTAACAATGGACTTCCAGTAAGATAAAGGGTCTCGTAGTGGTGGAAGGCATCAAGGCCATTGATGAGGGCCATAAAATGCATCTCAACAGTGCTTAATTGTTGGCATTTTAGGGTTGATCTCTGTCTTAATTGCATTTTTATATGTTAATAACTCTAAAGTGATATTCTTGAATCATTGACTTATTTCAGTGAATTTTCAGATACTTTAAGTTCAAAAGAAGAGGAAAAGATATCATTGCTTGAAGCACTAAGATTCCATGCATATCAAGGTGGAGGAGTGGTTTCGGAGGATAAAATGAAGATAAACGAAACCAAAAGAGCAAGAAAGAAGCTTCAGTGAGAGGTGCACCACCCACTAAGGAGAGGTGAACCCTCCAGCCTTGAGAAGAAGAAGCATCAGTGAGAGGTGCACCGCCCACTAAGGAGAGGTGCACCCTCCAGCTTTGAGAAGAAAAACCAAGAGTGAGAGGTGCACCGCCTAATGACCAGCGTCGCACCGCTTAGAACCGCATCCTTTGCACCCCTCCTAGTGCCGCGGCATGAATAGGGCAGTGTCGCACCCTCCAACAAAGCACACTCTCAGACCAAAGTGAGCGCCGAGGTGCCCAGAAGAGAGAGGTGTGGCGCGCACATGGTCTCCTGACCTAATTAGGAGATCTAAGTGACAATTTTGAGCCCACAAATACCCTTAAACCCTTGTACTATAAATAGATCACTTAGGGTTGAAGAAAGATCATTCATAAAATCAATCAAAATCTGGAAACTCCAAGAAGCAGCCTCATTCTCCTCCATCAAAGTGTTCAGCCATGAGTTCCATGGTGAACTAATCTCCAAGCAAGGCGAAGGGATGAATCCCTAGGTTTTTTTGTTCTTTAATTCCTTTATTTGTTCAGTTGTAATGGGGATTTATTGTCAAATATTGTTATGACTTATTCTTTAATCTAATTAGAAGATTTCCTTTCAATCCGATGATTGTATCTCTCTCTTTGATATAAGTTTAGTCATGCTTTTCTCATGTCAAGGTTGTTGGATACGATTGAGTCCAGTAGGCTTATTCTCTAGGGTTGTCTATTACTGGAATATTGTCGTTAAAGATACATTGTCATTTCTTGATAACTCTATAATTTAGGCCATATATGTTTAACAAATAAAGAAGAGTAAGCCATATCAATTACATTAGGGTTTGTATATGAGATTTAATTGAATATCCACTGATTGTTTATTTGGGATGTGAAACTTGCAATCGAGATAAAGACAACTGAATTAAGATTAGAATAAAGGCAACGGGCCTAGGGAGGACTTCACTCTTGGTTTAAACATGGTTAAGGTTTAAACATGTCCAAAGATGGTCCAAAGATGGTTTAAGTCTAAACCAAGGCTAGAGGATTAAAGTTCAGCAAGTTAAAGGTTTGCACACATGTGTGTGCATCACTTTGGAGCAAGCTAAGGGTAGGCGACTTCTGCACACAAGCTGAAGGAGTGTGCGCATAGCTGGGTGAAGGGGCAGCATCAGTGTGTGCCGTACCGCCCCTATACCAGTGGTGCACCGCACAGAATGGAGGCTCCAAAAATGCACTAGCACCACACCACCCATTTATCAGCACCACACCGTCCAGAAGGTGTGCTGCTTGATTCGCACCAACACCGCACCGCTCCCCACCAGCACCGCACCGCCCAAAGAGTGTGCAAAGGGACTCTGCCCAGCACTGCACCGCGCCCTGTTGAGTGCCTAGGCATTAGGAAAAGTAAAGCACACAAGGACAGCTTGTTTTAACCCTCTCTTAGGTGCTTGGGTGCAAGGTTGAAATGCACAGCACCGCTTAGGAGTGATAGAGGGCCATGATTAAGTGGTAATCATGATCAAAGGGTAAGGATTGAATCTCAAGAATGACCAAGAAGTGGGTGGCTATAAAAGGGGTTTCGTAGCCTCATTTTTCAATAATATAGAACAACACAAGTTTGTGACATACTTTGAGATCAATTGTAATACAAGAGAGAATTATGTTAGAGTGTAAAGATCAAACACAAGAGGGACTCATTGTAGTGAGGCTGGTTGTAAAGAGAGAGAAGTCTAGATTAGATAGAGAGCATTGGTAGTTCTTATCTTCTTCCTTTCTTCTCTTCTTGGTTTCTTCAAGAACTTGAGCTTCTTGAAGAGGGTTGCGGTATTTGTAAAGAACCATTGATTTAGTGCAGAGAGTTCAGAGGAACTTACGGGAACGTAGGCACATTGCCGAACCTCGATAACAAATTGCTTATCTTCTTTCTATCTTTGATTTTCTGTTCTTGTCTTTGATTGATGTATTTCTTTCTACAAGTCATTTTAGACTTAGGTGTTTGAAAGATCACCACCTGGGCATCTTGTCAAGGTGATTTCCAACAGGTGGTCACTCACTGGCCCGTCAACAGAGGAGCCCTTGATCCCCTTCTTCTTGAAGATGTGTCTGAGTAGGAAGGGGAAGGGAAGTCCCCATACATTAGCTGTGGTGGTCTGACGGCTGTGCACATAGTCCCAAAACTTGTGTATCTGGCTCCATATGATGGATGGTATGGAGTACCAGTGACCCCAATGAAAAGTGTATAGGACCTGTATGAACTGGTCCCTCCTCTGAGTCTCGTGCCCTGATTACGCCCAAAGTATAACGCGGTAGTTGTAGCACAGCTTTGGGGTGTCGATTCCACATGGAAACGTGAACTACAAGGAAAGTGTAAACTTTAATATAAAACGGTATAATCTAAATGAGAGAATCTGAGTAGTGTGAGAAAATTGTGTAATTGTAATGAAAAATATAATGGAAGCAACAAGGTTTCGAGAATTCTCCCTAGGTTCGTTGCTTTATTCCAATCTCAATTCATTTGTTTTTATCTCGATTGCAAGTTTCACATCCCAAACAAGCAATCAACAAATATTCAACCAAGCACATATATAAACCCTAATGTAATTGATATGAATTACTCTTTACTTTCGAGTTAAGCACACATGATCTATCCTATAGATTTTTCAAGAAACGACAATATATCTTTAATGGCAATATTACAGTAATGGACAAACCTAAAAGATAAATCTACCAGACTCAATCATATCCAAACAATGTCACATAAGAAAAGCATGACTAGACTTATATGGAGAAGAAAGATACAATTACTGGATTAAGAGAAAAATCTTCTAATTAAATTAAAGAGTAACTCATACAATGTTTTGATAATAAATCCAAACTACAACTGAATTAATAATGGAAAATAAGAACAACTACACCTAGGGATTCATCCCTTCGCCTTGCTTGGAGATTAGTTAGCCATGGGGCTCATGCTTGAACACTTGATGGGGGAGAATGTGGCAGCCTTTAGGAGTTTTCCAGCCTCCAATGAATATCTCTTCTCAAACCCTAAGTGATCTATTTATAATACAAGAGGTCCAAGGATGTTTTAGGGTTTAAATAATAATTAAAGTCCTAATTAGGACATAACTTGGAAACAAAGTTTCGTGTGCGCGCTGCGGCTCTCACTTACTAGAGCAGTGGCTCTGTCTGTTCTTGGTTGGATATTGATTATGCCCAAAGTATAACGCAGTTATTTGTAGTACAGCTTTGGGGTGTCGATTCCACTGGGAAACATGTTAATTACAGAAGAAGGTGTAAACATGAACACAAACGATAAAAGATTGATTGAAAGAATCTGAATTTTTTATTTTATAGAAATTGTGTAAATAATTGATGGATATAATAAAGAAACAAAAAGGTTCTGGAAATCCTCCCAAGGTTCGTTGCCCTAATCCTAACTTGATTCAGTTATTTTTATCTCGATTGCAAGTTTCACATCCCAAACAGGCAATCGACAAATATTCAATTAAAGCACATGTATAAATCCTAATGTAATTGTTATGAAATATTCTTTACTTTTAAGCTCACATGACCTAACTTATAAATTATCAAGAGACGACGATATATCTAAATGACAATACCACAACAATGGACAAATCTATAAAATAGATCTACCGGACTCAATCACACTCAAACAGATACACATAAGAAGAGCATGACTAGACTTATATGGAAAAGAAGCATGCAATCACCGGGCTAATAAAAATCTACTAATTAAATTAAAGAATAAAAGATAACAATATTTAATGAAAATAATAGCAAACTACAACTAAATCAAATAAAGGAAAATAAGAACAACTACACCTAGGGATTCATCCCTTCGCCTTGCTTGGAGACTAGCCGGCCATGGAGCTCATGCTTCCTTGAGTTACCTCCGGCCTCTCAACGATCATCTCCTCATTGGTAGTGAAAGCTTCGGCGATTCCTCAGCTTGCCTTCCAAAATTATACTTCGGATTCGTCCTAAAGACCCTCTGGAATGCTCCTAAAGGCCCTCTGGATTCACTCTCTGATGAATTCAGATAAGCTCCGATTGATCCTCAAAGCTAAAGTAGAGTGGGTCTTATATAGGCGAATACCAAGATTTCAATGTGTTTCCCATCCGATGTGGGATGTGGGATATAGAAATGTGTTTTCCAACCGATGTGGGATGTGAGATTTAAGCCCAAAATCACGCTGAAATCCCGCACAGCCCGCACAGCCTGACCTTTGTCTACTAAACTGCCATAACTTTCTCTAAAAAAATCCTTTTGATGAACCGTAAAATTCTTCAGAAAATAGACTTCCGGATATTTCTAAGCATATATAGTTCATCTCCTGGTTCTTCTTGTATCAATACAGTTTAATTTTCAAAGATGATTGATCTGTACGGGCAATTCTCGCAATTTAGTGAAACTCCTTTCCAATGCGGGCAGCAGTTTTTGCTCTTTTAAGCCCTCAATCTTGTCCTTCCGGAAGTATTCCTTCACTCCAATATGCCTCGAGTCTTTATGCTTCAAGCAGTGATAACTTTTCCTCCTCTTTTGAGCTTAAAGTACCTGAAAATGCACCGAAGTAGATCAATGATCCAAGAATGATACTTTAGAGTTGTTAACGTATAAAAGTGCAATTAAAACCTATATCAACCCTAAAATGCTAACAATTAAGTACTATTAAGATGCATTTTATGACTCTCATCACAACCCCCAACTAGCTTATTGCTAATCCCTAGCAATTCAAGCGAAAATAAGAGATGAATTCTATGGTAGGAGTTAAAAACAAAGTAAAGCAATGCTAGCGTTGAACCAAGTGTAATTCACTTTTTGTATCAAAAATTGCACATAACATACGGCATATAGAATCATTAAATTTCATCTAAGTCCAAAAGTAATCCAAACATCAATCTTAAAATCGTTATTGACTCTTAACATCCATCTTACCACAATCCATTAATCCGAACATCCGGATGATTTTATGCATAACATTCGTGAATACAAGTCTTGGCCTCTAAAACATGATAAATTGCATGACATCAATCACAAAAACAAGCTCCATAGGCTCACTTTTCAAATCATTCTCCACTATTGTAGAAAAATCACACTACAGTGGATCAATAGGTCTTTAATAAGCTTGTAACGTTAGGCTAAGGTAAAGGTTAAGAAGGAATGGGAAGGATTCAACAAGTAAAAGAACTTAATCTCTTAGTTTTGAACACAACTCTTTAAGCACTAGATAACCTTACTTCAATACCCAACTCTTCCAACCATTTTTCGAGCATTTCTTTCAACAAATCACCATTTTTTTTCTTTCTTTCTTTTTTCTCCGCCATAATTCATTTTTTTCTATTTTGGCACATAACCATTCACCTTCTTTTTCATCATTTTTTTTTATTTTCTTTTCCACAACCCCCAACTTATCTCCTTTAATGTACTTGGGTTGTGGTAGTGGTATTTTTTCATATTTCCACCCTTACACCTTTTAAGCGCTTCTCACAACATGTGTATGACTAAGTTCTTTTAAAAGAAAGGTAAGGATAAAATATTTTTAGGCTCATAAAGGTAAGTAAATGGTTTATCGAAAAAAACAAGGCTCAAATTTTCTTTCAAGAAAAAGGCTCAAATAGGTGACTAGTGATAAATATAGCAATGGTAGGTTTGAAAGGCTCAAACGGTTCAAAAATGGCCTATATCATATCCTAAGTAGTGTGTATTCTAGGAATTCACTTCAAGTGATTATCAAGTAAGTTCTAGAGCTTGTTGATACCGTAAAAATATTCATAAAATAATCACACATAAAATTTCTCTAGATGTTATAGACTAATGATACAATCTTACCACAAACTAGAGTCTCTAACAAATGAAGATTGATGCTTAAATTAATTTCAAACTGAAGCAAGATTTAACTTCTTCTAAATGCTATATGTTATCTCAATTAAGTTTATATCATTGACATGTAAATTAACTCTAAGGCAAACACCAAGCATGCTACAAACAAACAGAAATGACACCAAGCAGTTCAATGATATGCAATAAGAAATGTATATCTTCCACCCCCAACTTAAGATAAGCATTGTCCTCAATGAAAAAAAACAAAAGTTAAGGAAACTCCCTTTTTAACCAACGGTGTGTGGAGTTGAAAGTTGTGCACGATCATTTGAACTGCTTCATTTATTTGTCCCTAAAAAATAAATACTAAAGTAAAACTGGAAAACAGCAAAATAATAATAATAAACAAGAAAAAGAAATATAAAAAACAGTAAAAGTAAAGGGATACGTTGTGGGCTGCCTCCCATGAGCACTAAGTTTTACGTCTTCAGCCAGACGCTCTTATTCCCTTCTTGAAAAACATAGCTTGAATGCATCCGCCACTGCTTCATTGCCAAATTCGGTGCTTCTATACTTGGGAGGGGCCTCAAGGATGTCATCAGTAACATCCGCAAATTTTGGCTCGATATGTGCTCTGGTGAAGCCATGGGTGGGGGTGGACTCCAATGGATTAAGATGCTGGACCTTTTCCATGAATGAGTCCATCGTGTATGCTCGGTAGCTTTCGTCCACATCCTCTGATTTCTTCGTTGTTGGGATGGGTAAGGACTTACCACTTACTATCTTAATGACATTCACCTCCTTCAAATTCTGTTGCAGTAGGTGCTGACCATGGGATGTGGACTGAGCTTGAGTAGGGAACTTACCTCGCTCAGTCACACTCAAGTAGCTCATCAACTTGGACATTTGGCTCTTTATCTCCTTATGTTCTTCAACAACCTGCACAATTAATGATTCAAGTCTTTTATTAGTCTTACCCTGTGCCTCAATAAAAGCATGTAAAGTGTCTTCTAAAGAACTCCTAGAAGACACAGGTGCATGATATGTTGCAGAATATGAGCTAGGGGGTTCTGCAAGCTGCTGATTTTCAGATTTTCAGCTGAAGGTGGGGTTATCACGCCGTCTCGAATTATAGATATTAGAGAAGGGTGTAAAAGGCTTCGTGGTGGGTGTCGAATCCAACAAATAATAAAATTCTCACTCTCAAAAAAACAAATTGTAACAGTGATGAGCAATGTCGAATCCACAGAGATTGGGTAGATTTATTTTAATGAAAATTAAAGCGGAGAAAAGGGGGGTTTGAAATTTCGGAGTGAAATAAAAGAGAAAGCAATTATAATCAACTAAAAACTAAGGAGAAACCAATATCGGGCAAATATCCAACCGAAGGTATGATTTCATAATTGGTTGAGAGAATTGATCACAGATATAAGGATAAAATCTTCTATTCTTCACCAAATTGGTTATGGTTGCTAACAAGCTCTAACAACCTATCTCTCCTTACTTTCTCGATAACCAAAACAAGCTCTTTGATTACTTCCCTTGTTAATAAACAACCCTAAATAAGCTCTTAGGATTTAATCTATCTACAACATTAATAATTAGAGAGACTACCAATTCTAGCCAACAAATACACAAGCTCGATTCATTTAGACTAGGTTATATATCTCCATAACATAAATCGAAAATCTGGTTATAATCAACTTTGTTATTTTACCACTAATATTAGAACGTTTAAACAATTACGAATTTAAAGTTCTAAACGGCAATTTATTGACCTGATAATTGAACAACGGGCCCTTTGCATCAATCAACCAAGACAATAATTGATAATAAACACAGAAGATATATAAATAGAGAAGAAATAAAAGAGCAATGAAAATTATTTAGATCTCACAATTCTTGAAGAACCAAGACTTCAATTATCCTTCAGTTGGAAGAAAAGTATTTAGCTACTCATAATTAAAAGAAAACTTAAAAAAAGAGAAGAGGGATTTTCTATTCAACAGCCGCGCCTTCTATCCGAGCTTCCCCCTTTTCTTTTAGCTAGGGTTAGTATTTATAACTTTCAAAACCCGCGGGCTGGCGCTACAGCTCCAATTTGCTGCCCTATCTTCACATATTATCACCATTCTGGCGCTGCAGCCTCAGCTTTCTAGCGCTGCAGCTCCAAGTTTCTGTCCAATCTTCACAAATCTCTTGATTTTGAATTCAATTTGATTTAACTCCTCAATATACTCTACAAAATACGAAACATAATCAAAATCCAAGATTTAAGCAAATATAACTATTAAAACATGAAAAAATATAACAAACATATAGATATTATGAACTCTTATCAAATTCCCCGACACTTAAACAATGCTTGTCCTCAAGCATACAATAACTCAAGTTCGTCACCTTTTCTCCCCATCGCTCCTTCTTCTACCTTTACTCATCCTCTATAATCCAAATTATCATGCCTTAAAGATTTAAATCTAAAGACAAATAAGAAATGAACAATTTCGTAGTGTAAATTCTTATAAACCACACCATGAACAATCACCTCAATGATCTTCTCGAAATCAAAATGCAATAGGATCTAACACCCTCTCATTGGATTCACTCAATACGCTCAAAGTGTTTAGGGTATCGATGAACTCTCAAGTCAAAACATAGAAGATCTTAACCATAAGCTTACTAATATATCACATTAATTGATTGAATTGAATGCAAAGAATCTAAGGGTCTTAAATAGGTTGTAACGGGGCTTAGGTACAGTGTGGTGATAAGGAATTTTTAGGTGTTTTTGTCAAAGGAATTATACCAACTTCTCCACACAAAACACAACTCAATAACGTCGAATGTTTTCTTCAATCAATTCACTTCCAAACAATTAAAATTGCACAACTTTTCTCTCTTTTTGGCCGACTAATTTTTTTTTCTTTCTTTATTTTTTTTTCTTTTTCTCTGGCCGCCTATTTTTTTATTTTTTTTTTTAATTCAAGGCACTTGTAACTTGAATCACTTTATTCCCAGCATCTTTCAATCCTTTCAGAGATAATTTGAAGCTTCATGTGAACAAGCTAGTACGATCCTTCAATTAGAGGTTCAAAAGAGGGAAAACGACAAAAGAATGGGTTGACATTACTTATACCATGGTTAACTTCCAACAAAAGGGTCAAGGTTCAAAATTGGCTTTCTATAGTAAAAATCAAGGTAGGCTTCTTAAGAAAACTAAATGGCTCCACCTAAATGCCCTTATTAATTCAATGCATCCAATTCAAGAATGTAGTTTCGTGACATGCATAACAAAGCAAGTTCTAGAAAAATCAACTATGTGTGACAATCACTCAATTAAGAAAATGGAGCATAATATAATATGAATGCTCATTGGCTCAAAAGTGCACAAAAAGGGTCATGTGCATTAGATCCAACACATTTTTCATTCAATCAATCATCAGGAGCAATTAATCACTGTGTAGTAAATAAGAATTCAACCATTCATGCTAATCCCTTATTACGCTTCAATTTATCTCAATAATTCACAATAATCCAGATCATTTAAGACAAGCATCGACAGAATCTAGAATTCAGAAGAGAATGATCACAAACAAGAACTAAAGTATCACTTGGATTTTGAAAAATTTCTTGAAAAGTTAAGTTCAAAGTAAAATCAAATTCAAATTCATATGTCAGAGACCGTCCCCCACACTTAATCCATACATTATCCTCAATGTATCAAAAATAGATGCTCAAAAGCTATAAAAGAACAAGAGTAAGTAGAAAACTCCCCTGAAAATGTTGAGCATCAACCAAGATATCAGTCCCGTGCTTGGGGGCGAAGGTTGTGTGAATCCCATGTAAGCAAAGAAAGATGTCATATTTTGTCCATTCTGGCAACTTGGTCTTCGAGTCTTGCAAGCTGATTTAACAATTTCTTCTGGTTTGTTGCCTAATTCTAGGATTCAAGATTTTCCATAAGGCTTGCCCACAGGTTACGAAAATCATCTTTTGCCAAATAAATTGGAAAGAAAATCAAATGCACTCCAAAAAATGATTAAAAAAAATCCTAAAAATAATCTAAATAAAAGAAAAAGGAATAAAATAAAGAAAACAAGGAAAGTAAGACAAAAAGTTGGGTTGCCTCCCAAAAGCGCTAAGTTTTACGTCTTCAGCTAGACACTCTTATTCCCTCCTAGACAAACATAGGTTGAATGCACCAGCCACTGCTTCATTGCCAAATTCGGTGCTTGTATGCTTTGGAGAGGCCTCAAGGATGTCATCAGTAACATCCACAAATTCTGGCTTGATATATGCTGTTGTGAAGCCATGGGTAATGCATATTTCATATGATCTAGTAATGGTTTCAATTCCAATTTTGGTGCCTGCACAATAGAATGAAGAAGTTTTGTGTGAGAAAGAGGCAACTCAATGTAAGACACATCACACCTTACAGGTTGAAGTGATTCCAATTCATAGATTGCATCTTGCAGGTCGGACTCCAACACAAACTTCTTCATGATCTTTTGTAGCCCTTCAAGAGTGAAATGCCTGCTAAGTATAACTTTTAGCTTATCATCATCAATTAGATCAAAGATTTCCTGCGCCAACGGGTCAATAACATCCATAACAAAAACAGAAGATACATCATTAGGGTACCTCATGGCGTCATAAATATTGAATTGAATAATTTCACCATCAAATTCCATTGTGAGTGTACCATCATGCACATCAATTTTTGTCCTAGATGTTTTTAGAAATGGCCTTCCTAATCACATTAGTGTTGAATTAGAAGAGTCATCTTCTTCCATGTCAAGAACATAAAAATTAGCAGGAAAGACCAACCCATTAACTTGTACTAAAACATCCTCCAAGACTCCTTCAAGATATACATTAGATCTATCAGCAAGTTAAATAATCACACCTGTTTCTTTTAATGGACCAAGATTCAAAGATGAATAAATAGAGAGAGGCATGACATTTATTGAAGCTCCTAGATCTAACATTGCTTTCTCAGTCCTAATATCACCTAGTTTGCAAGGGATAGTAAACATACCTGGGTCCTTGCATTTTGGAGGTAATTTTTTTTGGAGGACAGCTGAAACATTTTCCCCCATACTTATCTTTTCATTACCTTTCAACTTCCTCTTGTTGGTGCACAACTCCTTAAGAAATTTAGCATATCGAGGCACTTATTTAATTGCATCAAGTAAAGGAATATTTACCTCAACCTTGCGAAAAGTTTCAAGAATTCCCTTCTCTTCCTCTTCTTTCTTGGATTTAGTCAATCTAGTAGGAAAGGGAGGATTTGTCACCAATGCCTTTGGTTGTTCACTATCGAGTCCTCTAGGCTGGTCAGTTTGAGATTGAGGAACAACTACTTCTTTTTCAATTTCTTCTCCACGTGCTGCCTTACTGGGTTTGTTCAACTCCTTCCTGCTTCTCAAGGTAACTGAACTAGAATTTTGTTTTAGGTTAACAACTGTTTGGGAGGGAAATTTACCTTGAGATTTGTTGGAAATCACCTTGACAAGATGCCCAGGTGGTGATCTTCCAAACACCTAAGTCTAGAATGACTTGTAGAAAGAATTTCAACAATCGAACACAAGAACAGAAAATCAAAGAAAGAAAGAAGACAAGCAATTTGTTGTCGAGGTTTGGCAATGTGCCTATGTCCCCATGAGTTCCTCCGAACTCTCTGCACTAAATCAATGGTTCTTACAAAGTTACAGCAACCCCCTTCAAGAAACCACAATGTTCTTGAAGAAACCAAGAAGAGAACGAGAAAGTGATAGACCTATTACAATGCTTCCTATCAATTCTCTACTACCATCTCTTCTTTACCACCAGCCTCTCTACAATGAGTCCCTCTTGTGTTTTGTGTCTTTGCACTCTCACACAATTCTCTCATCCACACACATGTCTCACAAGTTACATTACATCTTGTGTCACAACCTTATGTTTGTGGTGTTGAGATTGAACCTAGGTGACCCTTTATATAGTGCACCAACTTCTTGTCCAATCTTGTGTGTCATTCTCCACACTTAACCATGGCCCTCCATCAATCCTAAGTGGTGCTGTGCATTTTAACCTTGCATTCATGCACCTAAGAAAAGGCTAAAGCATGCTGTCCATGTGTGCTGGCCGCGCTGCAGCGCCGCGCTGCAGCTCCAAGTTTCTGTCCCCTGTGCTATTCCTGCCAGGTTCCAGCACTGCAGCTCCGTGCTGCAGCTCCAAGTTGCTGTCCCCTTCACACAACACCCTTCTGCTTGTGTACAGAAGTGCGCACACTAGTGCGCATGGCCTTCCCTCGCTCCAAAATGAAGCACACATATGTGTGCATCCTTCTAACTTGCTGAACTTTGATCCTCCACCTTTGGTTTAGACTTTAACCATCTTTGAACCATACTTGGACCTGTTCAAATCTTAACCATGTTTGAACCATGTTTAAACCTTAGACAAATACTAACAATCTCTACCTTTGTCTAAGTGTTTAAACCCGAACCATTTTTGCAAAGATCTTTGGGATCCAAACTCATCTTGAGTCATCAATCAACTGACTCCAATCCTAAGAAGTCCAAGGCAATGATTGGACCTTCTTAGAGGTAGAACCTTGGTGCCTAAATCTGCAAAACTTTCCTCCGTGGTCTTCTTATCAACATGAATGCATCCTTTCGTACCATTTTCCAAAATATAATGATACCGAACATCCATATGCTTCATCCCCTCATGGAACACCAGATTCCTCCATAAGTTCCCTGCACTTTGGCTATCCAAAGACACCACAACCTTCTCTTTTAGGACCTTTCACTCATCCAACAACCCTTTGTACCCCATAGCCTCCTTTAGGGCTTCCATAGCCGCTATCTATTCTGCCCTGGTTGTTATGAGTGCTACCATTGGCTACCACTGAGCCTTCAAATACCTCAGCAACCACTTCATCCCAAGCCAATGCTTCTTCCCGGGATTACTCACAAATTGGCTGAGAACACCCATTGCCCAAGAAACCCTCAACCGGTTTCTCTCCTTTTCTTGGATTATACACATCCCAAGGATCTTTTGTGTAAGGCTGAGATCCTTCCTCTCGAACTCCTCACTGAGTTGAGATGTAAACCTTTCCATCCTCTTCCTGCTGTTCCAAACCCACAGCCCATCAATGATATAGGTGAGGATACTCACCATCTTCTCCACCTTATGTCAAGGTGAGAAAGTTTCTGTGAAACCTATGTCTTCTCTTCTTGTGAACCCATTTGCCACCAGCTTAGCCTTGTTCTGGACTTCATCTCCTGGAGGGTACCCTTCTTTGACCTTGTAAGTCCACTTACAATCCACAACTCTCTAATTTCCCAGAATGTGCACCAATTCCTAGAAGTTGTTCTTCCTCAAAGAATCAATTTCTTCCTCCATAGCTAGCTTCGATCTTGGTGAATCCTTACATCCCATGTAAGTCCCTTGTTCACTCATCCCTCCTTTTTTCCAAGGAGTTGCTGCATCCACAGCATCCGCAAACCCATATCTTGAAGGTGGTCCGACCAGCCTTCTTTCACGGTCTCTTGTGAGCTGATAGTCCTTTCGACTTGCTGCATCAACCTCTTCTAGTTCAGCCTCCTCTTAAGTGCCCTGAGCATGGCCTTCATCCAACGGCTCTACCTGGTCCGAACCCTCTTGCCTTCCTTGCTCTACCTGAACTGAATCTTCTTGTTGCTATACTTCATAAGAACCAAACTGGTTTGCTTACTAGTCCCTGTAGGGTTAGTTTTCTCCAAATAGGGAAATAACAATTCATTAAAATGAACATCCCTACTTATAATGAGTTTCAATCCTTCTAAGGACCACAACATATACCCCTTAGCCCCTTCCCCATATCCTGGAAACACACACTTTCTAGGTCCTGGGCTAAGCTCATCATCCTTTTGTTGTGCATATGCAGCACACCCAAAAGTCCTAAGGTTGTCAAACTCAGGGGGTTTTCCACTCCACATCTCCATGGGAGTCTTTTGATACACAATCCTAGAGGGTGATCTATTTACCAGGTATGCAGTTGTAGCCACAGCTTCCCCCCAAAAACATTCGTGTAATCCGGATCCATTTAACATGCACCTAACCTTTTCCATAAGGGTCTTATTCATCCACTCAGTAACTCCACTTTGCTGAAGGGTTTCCGCAACTGTCCTATGTCTTAGAATCCCATTTAACCTACAGAATTGATCAAGTTCTTGGTTAAAAATTTCTAAGCCATTATCGGTTCTTATCCCCTTAACTACTCTACCCATTTGAGTCTCAACCAGCCCTTTCCACACCACTAACTTATTCAAGGCATCCGATTTATTTCTAACCAAATAAACCCACACACTTCTTGAATAATCATTAATTAATGACAGAAAGTAAAAGTTACCTCCCTATGTTGGTGTCCTTGCTGGTCCCCAAAGGTCCGCATGAATGTAGTCAAGAATGCCCTTAGACTTGTGCACTCCGGTGTTGAAGCTGACCCGGTGTTGCTTCTCAAGAACACAACACTCGCAGAAATCAAGTTCCTCTACTTTGTCTCCACCAAGTAGGCCATCCTTGCTGAGAACTTGCAGGCCTTCTTCGCTCATATGTCCCAAGCGAGTGTGCCAAAGGGCTGCCCTATCCATCTCAGCCATCAAGCTTGCTGCTTGATCATTGATTTATGTCTCTCCGATCATCTCATAGAGTCCATCATTTCTTGCTGCCTTAATCACTACCAAAGATCCCTTGGATACCTTGATCTTTCCTCCCTCTATCTTGCATGTGTATCTCATGGAATCTAGCTGCCCCAATGAGATCAAATTCCTCCTCAAATCCGGGAGATACCTCACATTTTGTAGCAGCCTTGTCATTCCATCAAACATCCTCACCTGGATGTCTCCTATGCCTCTCACTTGGTAAGAAATATCGTTCCCCAAGAAAACCCTTTCATCATTGGTCTCCTTGAAATTCTTGAACCAACTCCGGTGAGGGCACATGTGATGAGTGCACCCGAAATCCAAGATCTATTTCCCTCTGCCTTCTTGCCTCTTGCTCACATCTGAGCATACAACAAGAACATCATCATCTTGTTATTCTGTTTTGGCAACCGAAGCCTCTCCATTCTTCGTATGGCTTCCTCCTCTATCCCTTATCATCTTCTTGCAATCTTTCTTGACATGACCCTCCTTATGGCAGTAGTAGCAGCTCTTCCCTCCAAATCTCAGTTTGGAATACATTCTCCCATGGCTTTCTCCTCTACCTCTGTTCCGGTAGTAGCCATGTATGCTACTGTGCACTCTCCTATGACTCTCTTCTCTACCTCTATCCCAGTAGTAGCCATGCATGCTGCTGTGCACTCTCCCATGGCTCTCTCCTCTACCTCTGTCCCGGTAGTAGCCATACATGCTGCTGTGCGCTCTCCCATGGCTCTCTCCTCTACCTTTGTCCCGGTAGTAGCCATGCATGCTGCTGTGCACTCTCCCATGGCTCTCTCCTCTACCTCTATCCCGGTAGTAGCCATGGTTGCTACCATACCGAGTTGTTGGCCTTCTTTTAAAGAATAGCCCTTTACCACTTGATGCAGTCCTTATCTTGGCATCAAGATTATCTTGCAACTCTTTCTTAGGATCAAATTTAAAAGCAAAGATTTGTTTACGAAGATACCACTTATTCGGGAGAGTCTTGGCAAGAAACAACTCATCTAGTTTCTTCCATATTACAGCTGGATCTTCTGAGTCTCCGCACTCTCTTGTGAAATTATCCGATATGTGCAAGAAAATGGTTCTGTAAGCCATCTTCTTTATCTCAATCTGTTGGTCCTCCGTGGTACTTGTTGGAAAAGCATCATCTTCTCCAAGAGCTAAGTCCACTTTCTGTTGCACTAGAACCTCCTTAATCTTCCGTTTCCAAAGGGTAAAGTCTCCCTTTCCATCAAACTTCTCAATACCGAAATTTGAAGCCATCTTTTGCGGACAAGATCCCTGATATATGCACTACCCACAAATGCTTTCTTCAACCTCAAGAACATAGATCGAAGATGGATCTTAACACCGTTCTTGAAACAACCTTCAAGAACACGATCGGATCTTGATCTTTACACCGTTCTTGAATCACCCAAGAAGTTTAATCTTTGATTCTTGGAGTCTTAGCTCCGTACCTTCTACTTCTTGCTCCGATAACCAGCTGTGCAAGCTCTGATACCACTATCAAAAGCTCCGATACCACTGTTGGAAATCACCTTGACAAGATGCCCAAGTGGTGATCTTCCAAACACCCAAGTCTAGAATGACTTGTAGAAAGAATTTCAGCAATCGAACACAAGAACAGAAAATCAAAGAAAGAAAGAAGACAAGCAATTTGTTGTCGAGGTTCGGCAATGTGCCTACATCCCCGTGAGTTCCTCCGAACTCTCTGCACTAAATCAATGGTCTTACAAAGTTACAGCAACCCCCTTCAAGAAACCACAATGTTCTTGAAGAAACCAAGAAGAGAACGAGAAAGTGATAGACCTATTACAATGCTTTCTATCAATTCTCTACTACCCTCTCTTCTTTACCGCCAGCCTCTCTACAATGAGTCCCTCTTGTATTTTGTGTCTTTGCACTCTCGCACAATTCTCTCATCCACACACATGTCTCACAAGTTACATTACATCTTGTGTCACAACCTTATGTTTGTGGTGTTGAGATTGAACCTAGGTGACCCTTTATATAGTGCACCAACTTCTTGTCCAATCTTGTGTGTCATTCTCCACCCTTAGATCTTGATGACCACTTAACCATGGCCCTCCATCAATCCTATGTGGTGCTGTGCATTTTAACCTTGCATTCAAGCACCTAAGAAAAGGCTAAAGCATGCTGTCCATGTGTGCTGGCCAAAGCTGCATCGCCACACTACAGCTCCAAGTTTCTGTCCCTTGTGCTATTCCTGCCAGGTTCCAGTGCTGTAGCTCCGTGCTGTAGCTCCAAGTTGCTGTCCCCTTCACACAACACCCTTCTGCTTGTGTGCAGAAGTGCGCACACTAGTGCGCATGGCCTTCCCTTGCTCGAAAATGAAGCACACACATGTGTGCAGCCTTCTAACTTGCTGAACTTTGATCCTCCACCTCTGGTTTAGACTTTAACCATCTTTGAACCATACTTGGACCTGTTCAAACCTTAACCATGTTTGAACCATGTTTAAACCTTAGACAAATACCAACAAGATTCCAATCGGTTCACAGAAGATACCAGTTGACTCATTTGATTCTCCAATTGTTGAATGCTTGTTCTTGTCTCCTGTTGAAATTGATGCGTGTTAGTTGCAAGTGATTTAACAATTTCTTCTAGAGACATACCTGAACTTGTGGAGGTTGGTTGTGGTGGTGGAGCATGTGGTCTATGCTGAAAGTGTTAGAATTGTGGTCTTGCTCCATAGCTGAAATTGAGATGATCCCTCCATCCTGGGTTATAGGTATTTGAATAGGGGTCATATTTCATTTGCGGTGGGCCTGGAAATCCTCCAGCTGCATTGACATGCTCATAGGAATCATCTCGAAGTGTAGGGCACATGTCAGTTGGATGAACGATGGTGGCAAAAATCTCACAAGATTTCACTTGTTGCATATTTCCTACAGCTAACTGTTGGATAACAGAAGTTAGATTGGATATTTGATTTGCAATGGAAGATATACTTACCTCATTCACCCTTATTGAAGATGTGTCCTGCCTGAATCTAAATTGTTGTGAGTTAGTGGCCATGATGGAGATCAAATCTCTAGCGTCACGAGGAGTTTTGTTCACTATGGCACCTCCACTCGCTGCATCCATCATCTTCCTTTCCATGGGTAGGAGCCCTTCGTAGAAATATTGAATGAGGAGCTGTTCAGAAATTCCATGTTGTGGGCAACTTGCACAGAGTTGCTTAAATCTTTCCCAATACTCGTGAAGGGTCTCTGTATCTTTCTGTTTTATTCCACATATCTCCCTTCTAATGCCAGCAGCTCGTGATGCTGGGAAAAATTTATCAAGAAATAATCTCACCATCTCCATCCATTTGGTTATAGAGCCAGGGGGTCAAATAAAATAACCAATCCTTTGCTTTTTCAGTCAGCGAGAATGGAAAAGCACGTAATTTGATTTGATCTTCGGTCACTCCTTGTGGTTTCATGCTTGAACACACCACGTGGAATTCTTTCAGATGCTTGTGAGGATCTTCATTCTCAATACCACGAAAAGTTGGGAGCAAATGGATCAATCCAGATTTTAACTCAAAACCCACTTCCAAAGCTGGATATGTAATGCAGAGTGGTTGTTGATTTAAATTTGGTGCAGCCAATTCCCTTAAAGTTCTCTCTTGATTGGCCATTGCTTCTTCTATTTCAAAATCGCTAGATGAATCAACTAAGTCAGGTACTAAATTAAATCTGGGGGGTGAGGATGAAGATGCTTGTTTGTCATGCAATTTAGCTTCCTTCCTCAACTCCCGAGCTGTCTTCTCAATCTCAGGATCGTATTGGAGTTCACCTGCACGAGAAGAACGAAGCATTAAAATAAATCTAATTAACACAAATCCCCGGCAACGGTGCCAAAAATTTGGTGGGTGTCGAATCCAATAAATAATAAAATTCTCACTCTCAAAAATACAAATTGTAACAATGATGAGCAAGGTCGAATCCATAGAGATTGGGTAGATTTATTTTAATGAAAATTAAAGCGGAGAAAAGGGGGGTTTGAAATTTCGGAGTGAAATAAAAGAGAAAGCAATTATAATCAACTAAAAACTAAGGAGAAATCAATATCGGGCAAATATCCAACCGAAGGTATAATTTCAGAATTGGTTCAGAGAATTGATCACAGATACAAGGATAAAATCTTCTATTCTTCACCAAATTGGTTAAGGTTGCTAACAAGCTCTAACAACCTATCTCTCTTTACTTTCTCGATAACCAAAACAAGCTCTTTGATCACTTTCCTTGTTAATAAACAACCCTAAATAAGCTCTTAGGATTTAATCTATCGACAGCATTAATAATTAGAGAGACTACCAATTCTAGCCAACAAATACACAAGCTCGATTCATTTAGACTAGCTTATATATCTCCATAACATAAATCGAAAATCTTGTTATAATCAACTTTGTTATTTTACCACTAATATTAGAACGTTTAAACAATTACGGATTTAAAGTTCTAAATGGCAATTTATTGACTTGATAATTGAACAACGGTCCCTTTGCATCAATCAACCAAGACAATAATTGATAATAAACACAAAAGATATATAAATAGAGAAGAAATAAAAGAGCAATGAAAATTATTTAGATCTCACAATTCTTGAAGAACCAAGACTTCAATTATCCTTCAGTTGGAAGAAAAGTATTTAGCTACTCATAATTAAAAGAAAACCTAAAGAAAAGAGAAGAGGGATTTTCTATTCAACAGCCGCGCCTTCTATCCGAGCTTCCCCCTTTTCTTTCAGCTAGGGTTAGTATTTATAACTTTCAAAACCCGCGGGCTGGCATTGCAGCCTCAGCTTTCTGGCACTGCAGCTCCAAGTTGCTGCCCCATCTTCACATATTATCACCATTCTGGCGCTGCAGCCTCAGCTTTCTAGCGTTGCAGGTCCAAGTTTCTGTCCAATCTTCAAAAATCTCCTGATTTTGAATTCAATTTGATTTAACTCCTCAATATACTCTACAAAATACGAAACATAATCAAAATCCAAGATTTAAGCAATTATAACTATTAAAACATGAGAAAATATAACAAACATGTAGATATTATGAACTCTTATCACTTCGTGTACATGCCTAAGGCATTACATTGTTCCTTATACATCCCTCTCATATCAGCAAATGTGGGACACTCTTGGGCGAGATGGTCTACCCCGCCACACACAAAACATGGTTCAAAAGATTTTGCATGATTGCCCACGTTTGTTGGCTTTGACCTTTTAGTCTTTAATGCCTCTAGTTCCCTAGTGAGCATCTCGACCTTTACCTTAAGGTTATCCTCTTCCCTAAGATGGTAAGTTCCACCACCATTTGGGTTCCCTATAGGCCGTGACCTATTTATGCTTTCAGTAGCACTAGGTCCAGTCCAAGTGTGAGCTTTTTCAGCAAGCTCATTGAGGTACTCTACAACCTCATCAGGATCTTTGTCTAAAAACTCACCATTACACATCATCTCTACAAATTGACGCTCTCTATATGTAAGTCCTTCATTAAAATAGCTCACTAAGCGCCAACTCTCATACCCATGGTGAGGGCATATACTCAATAACTCTTTAAATCTCTCCAAAGACTGATACAAAGTCTCGCTGTCCTTTTGTGCAAAGGTGGAGATTTGCCTTTTTAAAGCATTGGTCTTATGTTGGGGAAAGTATTTATTAAAAAAAATCCGAGTCATTTCAGTCCACTACCCAATAGATCGTGGTCTAAGTGAATATAGCCAACTCTTAGCTCTATCCTTCAAAGCGAAAGGAAAGAACTTAAGCCTCACAATGTCATCGGTTTCGTCTTGACTATGAAAATTCACGACTACTTCCTCAAACTCTCTAATGTGCACATATGGGTTTTCATTATCCAAGCCATAAAATGTAGGGAGTAAATGAATCATCCCTGGTTTAAGATCTAATTGGCGAGTATTGGCTGGAAACATGATGCATGATGGTGTGGCTGTGCGTGTAGGGTTGAGGTAATCCTGAAGGATCCTAGGGGGTTAATATTCATGTTCACTCATTTCTTCGGGACTAGATGGACTATCAAATAAAGGATTTAGAAATGAATTGAATTCTGACTCTACAACAGGCTTACAAGCATCTCTATGTCTTTGCATTCAAGGTAACAAAATAATGAAAAAAAATTACTATAAAAAGAAAGAATAAGATAAAATAAAATAAAATTAATGCAGCAAGCTAAAAGAGGGAACAAAGTTACCGCCTTTACAAACTACTGAAAAGAAAAACTATTTACAGTTCTTCTACCGTCATGTCAAAAGTTGACAATCTTCTTTGTACTTAAGCGCGTTTCCCTAGTAACGGCGCCAAAATTTGATTACGCCCAAAGTATAACGCAGTTATTCGTAGTACAGCTTTGGGGTGTCGATTCCATAGGGAAACAAGTTAATTACAGAAGAAGGTGTAAACTTGAACACAAACGATAAAAGATTGATTGAAAGAATCTGAATTGTTGATTTTATAGAAATTGTATAAATAATTGATGGATATAATAAAGAAACGACAAGGTTCCGGAAATCCTCCCTAAGTTCGTTGCCCTAATCATAACTTGATTCAGTTGTTTTTATCTCGATTGCAAGTTTCACATCCCAAACAGGCAATCGGCAAATATTCAATTAAAGCACATGTATAAATCCTAATGTAATTGTTATGAAATATTCTTTACTTTTAAGCTCACATGACCTAACTTATAAATTATCAAGAGACGACAATATATCTAAATGACAATACTGCAGCAATGGACAAATCTATAAAAGAGATCTACCGAACTCAATCACACCCAAACAGATACACATAAGAAGAGCATGACTAGACTTATATGGAAAAGAAGCATGCAATCACCGGGCTAATAAAAATCTACTAATTAAATTAAAGAATAAAACATAACAATATTTAATGAAAATAATAGCAAACTACAACTGAATCAAATAAAGGAAAATAAGAACAACTACACCTAGGGATTCATCCCTTCGCCTTGCTTGGAGACTAGCCGGCCATGGAGCTCATGCTTCTTTGAGTTGCCTCCGGCCTCTCAACGATCATCTTCTCCTTGGTAGCGAAAGCTTCGGCGATTCCTCAGCTTGCCCTCCAAAATTATACTTCGGATTCGTCCTAAGGCCCTCTGGATTCACTCTATGATGAATTCAGATGAGCTCTGATTGATCCTCAAAGCTAAAGTGGAGTGGGTCTTATATAAGCAAATACCAAGAGTGCAATGTGTTTCCCATCCGATGTGGGATGTGGGATATAGAAATGTGTTTTCCAACCGATGTGGGATGTGGGATTTAAGCCCAAAATCACACTGAAATCCCGCGTAGCCCGCACAACCTGACCTTTGTCTACTAAAACTGCCATAACTTTCTCTAGAAAAATCATTTTTGCGAACCGTAAAATTCTCTAGAAAACACACTTCCGGATCTTTCTAAGAATATATGGTTCATCTCCTGGTTCTTCTTGTATCAATACAGTTTAATTTTCAAAGATGATTGATCTGTACAGGCAATTCTCGCAATTTAGTGAAACTCCTTTCCAATGCAGGCAGCAGTTGTTGCTCTTTTAAGCCCTCCATCTTGTCCTTCTAGAAGTATTCCTTCACTCCAATATGCCTCGAGTCTTTGTGTTTCAAGAAATGATAACTTTTCCTCCTCTTTTGAGCTTAAAGTACCTGAAAATGCACCGAAGTAGATCAATAATCTAAGAATGATACTTTAGAGTTGTTAACGTATAAAAGTGCAATCTAGATCAACCCTAAAATGCTAACAATTAAGTACTGTTAAGATGCATTTTATGACTCTCATCACATATGCTTCTGGGCACCGCAGCCCTGCCTACTCCAGGCCGCAGTGCATACTTATTGGTTTCCTTGTTCTTTTTGTGCTTCTTTCTGGAGGCCGAGGCTTGGACTTCTTCAGGCCGCAGCGCACACAATCAAGACTTAATTCTATTCATTTTGTCCTTCCGCAATCATGCCTTCACTTCGGTATTCATTGAGTCATTGTGCTTCAAGAAACGATAGCTTTTCCTTCTCTTTTGGACTCAACGTACCTGAAAATGTACCAAAATAGATCAACAATCCAAGAATACCACTTTAGAGTTGTTAACGAATAAAAGTGCAATTAAAATCTAGATCAACCCTAAAATGCTAACAATTAAGTACTGTTGAGATGTATTTTATGACTCTCATCACAACCCCCAACTAGCTTATTGCTAGTCCCTAGCAATTCAAGCGAAAACAAGAGATGAATTCTACGGTACGAATCAAAACAAAGTAAAGCAATGTTAGTGTTAAACTAGGAGCAATTCACTTTTTGTCTCAGAAATCGCACATAAAACACAACACATAGAATCATTAAATATCACCCAAGTCCAAAAGTAATCCAAACATCAATCTTAAATTTGTTATCGACTCTTAACATCCATCTTACCACAATCCATTAATCCGAACACGCGGATGATTTTATGCATAACATTCATGAATATAAGTCTTGGCCTCTAAAAACATAATAAGTTGCGTGACATCAATCACAAATCAAGCTCCATAAGCTTATTTTTCAAATCACTCTCCACTATTGTAGAAAAATCACACTACATTAGATCAATAGGTCTTTAATAAGCTTGTAACGTTAGGCTAAGGCAAAGGTTAAGAAAGAATGGGAAGGATTCAATCAATAAAAGAACTTAATCTTTTAGTTTTAAACACAACCTTATTTTAAGCATTGGATAACCTTATTTCAACACCCAACTCTTTCAACCATTTTTTTGTAAGAGCAGATCTCTCGATAAGTCACCACTTTTCTTATCTTTTCCTCTTTCTTTGCCATAATTCACTTCTTATTTACTTTGGCATAAGACCATTCACCTTCTTTTTCATTCTTTTCTTTTCTTTTATTTTCTTTTCCACAACCCCCAACTTATCTCTTTTAGTGTACTTGGGTTATGGCAGTAATATTTTTTTTCATATTTCCATCCTTACTCCTCTTAAGTGCTTCTCAACAAATGTGTATAACTAAGTTCTTTTAAAAGAAGGGTAAGGATAAAATATTTTTAGGCTCATAAAGGTAAGTAAATGCGTTATCGAAAGAAACAAGGCTGAAATTCTTTTTCGAGAAAAGGTTCAAACAGGTGACTAGCGATGAATATAGCAAGGGTAAGTTTGAAAGGCTCAGATGGTCCAACAATGGCCTATATCATATCCTAAGTAATGTGCATTCTAGGAATTCGCCATAAGTGATTATCAAATAAGTTCTAGAGCTTGTTGAGACCACAAATTTATTCACAAAGCAATCACACATAAAACTTCTCTAAATGTTTTAGACTAATCATACAATCTTACCGCAAACTAGAGTCTCAAACCAAATGAAGATTGACACTTAAATTATTCTCAAACCAAAGAAAGATTTAATTTCTTCTAAATGCTATATGCTATCTCAATTAAGTTAATATCATTGACATGTGAAGTAACTCTAAGGTTTAACACAAAGCATGATAAAAACAAACAAAAAAGGGAAAATGACACCAAGCAGTTCAATGGAAAAAAAAAAAGAAATATGTTTCCTTCACCCCCAACTTAAAAATTGCATTGCCCTCAATGTGAAAGAAAAGGTAAAGGAAACTCCCTTTGTAAGCAAAAGTGCACAGAAGCTTGAAATTGTGCACCACCATGTGAACTGCATGCCGTTCTTGTTGTTGAAATTTTGATTTGATGCCCAAAATTGGAGAGAAGAAGGAGTACCCACCGACTTGAAGTTTTCTTGATGAACCCAAAATCCTCTTAGTACCAAGCTTTTTGGAGAAATTTCTAACAAAATCTGCAATATTAGTGCTAAATCCTCCAAGAAATGATGTTAGAATCAAGAAATTTTGAGTAAAAGTGAGTTGGTAAGTGAGGGTTTGGAGAGAGGATGAGAGAGAGAGAAGTGTACTGTGTTTCTCAAAGGTGAAATGAGGAAGATAATGCAGATTTGGATTTAAAATGACCAGCTCATGTGTTGGCAGATCAGGTGGAGCCGTGGCTTGGCCTAGTGGGCACCGTGGCTTGAAGGTGTGGGCATGTGTGGCGTGTGTGCATACCTTCTGTGCGCTGCAGCGCGCTAGATGTTGGGCCTAGGCACGGGCTCATGGGCATGTGTGTGAGCATTCTGGGTGCTGCAGCATGCCAGATGCACGGCCTAGGCGCGGGCTGGTGTGCCTGCTGGGCTGATGTGGTGCGGGCCTAGGCGTGCACACTGGTTATGTGTCTAAGCAAAACACCTTGTTTGTGTGCCAAATAAAAATATAAAATTAGTAAAATAAAAAATAAATATTAAACTAAAAATTAGATTAAATCAAACTAGAAAAAGAACTAAAATTTCAAATTCAAATGAACTTAATTAAAAACAAAATAAACAAAAAAAATAAATAAAAACATACATTTTTGTTGTGGTCAAGATGAATAGACGAGATCCATAAGCGGAATGTCTTCCACTTTTGGATCTTTCCTATCCATTAAGATTTTAAGGCGTTGACCATTTACTTTAAAAATTCGACCATCTCTAGTATCCTCAATTTCCACCACCCCATTTGCAAAAAAAAATTTCACTCTAAAAGGGCTGGTCCACCTCGAGCGAAGTTTTCCTGGGTGCTTATGTAGTCTAGAGTTGTATAAGAACACCCGATCACTAGGCTTAAATTTTTTCCTTAAAATATTTTTATCATGAAACTCTTTCATTTTAACCTTATAGGTTCGAGAGTTCTCATAAGCATCATTTCTTAACTCCTCTAACTCGGTCAACTGATATTTCCTAAGCTTACCCGCTTCTTCTATATCAAAATTGAAAGACTTGATGGCCCAATAAGCTCGATGCTCGAGTTCTACAGGTAAGTGGCAAAGCTTTCCAAAAACAAGCCTATAAGGTGACATGCCTAAGGGAGTTTTGAAAGTTGTACAGTAGGCCCAAAGCGCATCAACTAGTGTCAAAGACCAATCCTTGTGATCCGGGTTGACCGTTTTTTCTAGAATTTGTTTAATTTCTCTATTTGCAAGTTCTACTTGTCCACTTGTCTGAGGGTGGTAAGCTGTGGAAATCTTATCTAACACCCCATATTTTCTCATCAAAGCTTCAAAAGAACGGTTGCAAAAATGTGTACCTCGATCACTAATTATAGCACGTGGTGTACCATATCGAAATAACACATTTTCTTTTAGAAATTTAATTATTGTTCTATTATCATTGCTTCGGCAAGCTGCTACCTCTACCCATTTTGACACATAATCTATTGCCACAATGATATATTGATATCCGAAAGAAGGAGGAAATGGTCTCATGAAATCAATGCCCCAACAGTCAAAGATTTCAATCACTAAAATTGGGTTTAAGGGCATCATATTTCGATGAGATACAACTCCTAACTTCTGATACTTTTCGCATGAGTGACAATAAATGTTTGCATCTTTAAATAAGGTTAACCAATAAAATCCACACTGCAAAATTTTTGCAGTGGTTTTTTTCATTGAAAAGTGGCCTCCACAAGCTTGGGAGTGACAAAATTCTAAGACGCTGGCAATCTCTTAATTAGGGATACAACACCTTAAAATTTGGTCAGGGCAGTACTTGAAGACATAAGGGTCATCCTAATAAAAATTACATACCTCATACAAGAATTTCCTCTTGTCTTGAGCACTCCAATCCATTGGTATCTCACCGGTAGCCAAACAATTCACGATATGAGCAAACCATGGTAAAGAAGTAATGGAGAGTAATTGTTGATCGAGAAAATCATCCTTGATTGGCATGTCATTAGAAGTGTCCTCAAATATGAGCCTCGAGAGATGGTTAGCTACCACGTTCTCTACTCCTTTCTTGTCTTTGATGGTGATGTCAAATTCTTGCAAGAGTAGGATCCATCGTATTAGTCATGCCTTAGCATCCTTCTTTGTAAGAAGGTACTTGAGGGCTGCATGATCCGTGAAGATAATAATAGAAGAACCAATTAATAAGAATGAAACTTGACCAAAGCAAATACTATAGCTAGCAATTCTTTTCAGTGGTGGAGTAGTTCATTTGAGCATTATTCAGGGTTTTACTAGCATAGTAAATAACAAAAGGTTTTTCACTCCCTTCGTTGTCCAAGAATAGCACCTACAACATAGTCACTAGCATCACACATGATTTCAAAGAGTAAAGTCCAATTAGGTGACTGCATTATAGGTGCTGATGTAAGATTGCCAATTAGGATTTTAAAGGCCTCTTGACAAGCTTGAGTCCACTCAAATGGGACAGCTTTAATTAGGTGGGCACATAGTGGTCTAGATATGTTGGAAAAGTTTTGTAGGAACCTTATATAAAAACTAGCATGACCAAGGAAGGATCTTACATCCTTTACTGTCTTAGGTGTGGACAATTTAGAGATTAATTCAATCTTAGATTGATCGACCTCTATCCCCTTAGAAGAAACAATATGCCCTAAGACAATACCGGATGGTACCCTGAAATGGTATTTTTCCCAATTTAAGACTAATTCCTTTTCCTCATAACAAATCAACACTCTTTCTAAATTCATTAAGCATGCATCAAATGAAGATTCAAAAACAGTTAGGTCATCCATGAAAACCTCCATGCAATTTTTAACAATGTCACTAAAAATTCTCATCGTGCAATGTTAAAAAGTGGCAGGGGCATTACACAATCCAAATGGCATTCTACGAAAAGCATAGGTGCCAAAAGGACAAGTGAAAGTGGTTTTCTTTTGGTCTTCTAATGCAATTTCAATTTGATAATAACTAGAATAACCATCTAAGAAATAGTAAAAAGGATGACTAGCTACATGCTCAAGAATTTGATCGATAAAGGGGAGTGGGAAATGGTCTTTCTGGGTGGAAACATTTAATTTTCTATAATCAATACACATGCGCCACCCAGTCACAAGTTTTGTAGGGACTAACTCTCCTAGGTCATTCTTTACCACAGTGACTCCAGACGTTTTAGGAACGACTTGTGTAGGACTTACCCATTTACTATCAGCTATGGGATATATAATTCACGCATCTAATAGTTTTAACGCTTCATTCTTCACTACGTCTTTCATAGTGGGGTTAAGCCTACGTTGAGGGTCTCTACGAGGACTAGTCCCTTCATCCAAATTTATCTTATGAGAACAGATCAGGGGACTAATTCCTTTTAAATCAGCCATGCTCCAACCTAAGGCTGATTTATGTGCATTTAAGATCCGAATTAATTTATCACCTTGAGACTCAGACAATTCAGATGAGATAATAACACGAAAAGTATCACCTGGATCGAGGAAAGAATGCTTCAAAACTTTAAGTAATGGCTTCAATTTGACTTTAGGTACTTCTACACTTGAGGAGATTTGTCTCTCGCTTTTTTCGGGCAACTCCTCAAACTTTTGTTGCCATGCTCGAGTGCCATAATCTTGAGATTTATCAAAAACAACACAAATATCAATTATATTAGTTTTACCATTAATAGAATCAATCTCAGAATTAACAAGAAAATATTTAAGAGGATCAAAATCATGAGCTATAGAAACTCCCTCATCGATGAGTGACTCGATCATGTATAATTGGTGGTTCTCATCCTCATCTTCGGGCTGTTTTGCAACATTGAAGATGTTCACCTCGAGGGTCATGTTTCCATTCCTACAGTTAATTAGAGCATTTGCAGTAGCAAGGAAAGATCTATTCAAAACCAAAGGAATTTTAGAGTTAGTGTCAACAGCAGAGGTGGTATCAAGGATTAGGAAATCAACAGGATAATAAAATTTATCAATTTGCATTAAGACATCCTCTACCATACCTTGTGGTACTTTGACTGAACGGTTAGCCAATTACAGTAGCACAGCGATTGGTTTGATCTCCCCCAAACCCAATTGTAAATAAATAGAAAATGACATCAGATTTACACTAGCTCCCAAATCTAGCAATGCTTGTCTAACCTCATGATTTCCAATGCTACATGCAATGGTTGGACAACTAGGATCCTTGTATTTTGGGGGAATTCTTTGCTCAATTAAAGCACTAACCTTCTCTGTTAGGAATGTTGTTTTCTTTACATGGTGCTTCCTCTTAATTGTACACAAATCTTTAAGAACTTTTGCATAGGTAGGAACTTGCTTAATCACATGCAAAAAAGGAAGGTTAAGTTTTACTTGCCTCAAGTTCTCTAGGATTTCATTGTTTAGGTCCAGATTTTTCTTGCTTGATTTTAAGGCTTGAGGGAATGGTGCCTTAACAAGGCTCTTGATAACCTCAGGGTCCTTGGGTAGTTCAACATTACTACTACTCTAACCCTTTTCCATATCCTCGGATTTGTTCATTGTTGGGATGTGTAATGTTTTACCACTTCTTGTCACAATGGCATTTACATTTTCCATATTTTTTTGTGCCATGTGTTGATCATAGGGTGTGGACTGAGCTTGGGAAAGGAACTTCCCTCGCTTAGTCACACTCAATAAGCCCATCAGTTTGGTCACTTGGCTCCTTATCTCTTTGTTCTCTTCAACAACTTGTGTAATTAATGCCTCACACCTTTGGTTTGTCTTACCCTATGCCTCAATAAAAGCATGTAAACTGTCTTCTAAAGAACTCTTACAGGATGAGGGTGCAAGATATGGTGCAGGGTATGATCTAGAGGGTTGTGCAAACTACTGGTTTTCAGACTTCCAGCTGAAGTTGGGGTGATTTCGCCATCCTGGATTATAGGTGTTAAAGAAGGGTGCTGAGGGCTTCTTGTACATGCCTAAGACATTAATTATTCCTCATACATCCCTCTCATCTCAGCAAATGTGGGACACTCTTGGGCGAGATGATCTACCCTGCCACACACAAAACATGGTTATAAAGATTTGGTATGATTAACCATGTGTGTTGGCTTTGAGCCTTTAGTTTTCAATGCATCTAACTCCCTAGTAAGCATTTCGACCTTAGCTTTCAGGTTGTCTTTTTCCCTAAGATGGTAAATTCCACCACCACTCGGTTTCCTGCAGGACGTGACCTATTTGTGCTTTCAGTAGCATTAGGTCCAGTCCAAGTGTGAGCTTTTTCAACAAGCTCATTAAGGTATTCTATGGCCTCATCAGGATCTTTTTACAAAAATTCACCATTACACATCATTTTTACGAATTGGCGCTCTCTATATGTAAGTTCCTCATAAAAGTAGCTCACTAAGCGCCAACTCTCATACCCATGGTGTTGACACATACTTAATAACTCTTTAAATTTCTCCCAAGACTGATACAAAGTCTCGTTCTCCTTTTATGCAAAGGTGGAGATTTGTCTTTTTAAAGTATTGGTCTTATGTTGAGGGAAGTATTTATTAACGAAGACCTGGGTCATCTCATTCCATGACCCAATAGATCGTGGTCTCAACGAGTATAACCAACTCTTAGCTTTATTCATTAAAGAGAAAGGAAAAAACTTGAGTCTCACGATATCATCAATTACATCTTGACTATGAAAAGTCGCAACTACTTCCTCAACCTCCCTAATATGTATATATGGGTTTTCATTTTCCAAGCCATGAGATGTAGGGAGTAATTATATCATCCCTGTTTTAAAATCTTGATGGTGAGTGTTGGTTGGAAACATTATGCATGATGGTGTGGCTATTCGGCTAGGATACAAGTAATCCTTAAGTGTCCTAGCAACATTCTCATTAGGGTTTTTAGCCATGTTAGCAAAATCTTCTAAATTCTCGTTTGGGTGTACACTAGGGTTTGATCTAGGCGAGGTTTCACTAACGGAAGTGAAAGGAAAGGGTAGCTCTATTTCAGGTCCTTTAATGAATCTACCTCGTGAATCTCTCGGTCTAAGCATACACCAAATGAGTTAAAAGGAAAAGAATAAAACAAAACAAATAAAAGAAAATCATAAAATCAAAACTTAAAGAAAGGAACAATAGTACCGTCTTTTCTCAAAGTTGACAATCTTCCTTGTATGTAAGCATGTATCCCCAACAACGGTACCAAAATTTGATTACGCCCAAAGTATAACGCGGTAGTTGTAGCATAGCTTTGGGGTGTCGATTCCAAAGGAAACGTGAACTACAAGGAAAGTGTAAACTTTAATATGAAATAGTATAATCTAAATGAGAGAATCTGAGTAGTGTGAGAAAATTGTGTAATTGTAATGAAAAATATAATGGAAGCAACAAGGTTCCAAGAATCCTCCCTAGGTTTGTTGCCTTATTCCAATCTCAATTCAGTTGTTTTTATCTCGATTGCAAGTTTCACATCCCAAACAAGCAATCGACAAATATTCAACCAAGCACATATATAAACCCTAATGCAATTGATATGAATTACTCTTTACTTTCGAGTTAAGCACACATGACCTATCCTATAGATTTATCAAGAAACGATAATATATCTTTAATGGCAATATTGCAGTAATGGAAAAACCTAAAAGATAAACCTACTGAACTCAATCATACCCAAACAATGTCACATAAGAAAAGCATGACTAGACTTATATAGAGAAGAAAGATACAATCACCAGATTAAGAGAAAAATCTTTTAATTAAATTAAAGAGTAACTCATACAATGTTTTGATAATAAATCCAAACTACAACTGAATTAATAATGGAAAATAAGAACAACTACACCTAAGGATTCATCTCTTCGCCTTGCTTGGAGATTAGTTAGCCATGGGGCTCATGCTTGAACACTTGATGGGGGAGAATGTGGTAGCCTTGAGGAGTTTTCTAGCCTCCAATGAATATCTCTTCTCAAACCTTAAGTGATCTATTTATAATACAAGAGGTTCAAGGGTGTTCTAGGGTTTAAACAATCATTAAAGTCCTAATTAGGTCATAACTCGGAAACAAAGTTTAGTGTGCGTGTCGTGGCTCTATCTGTTCTTGGTTGGATATGCTTCTGGACGCTGTGGCCCTACCTAGTCCAGGCCGCGGCTCTGCCTGATGGTCTTTTAGGGTGAGCTTCTAGGCCCCACGGCCCTACCTAGTCCAGGCCGTGGCGCATGCTATTTAGTTTCCTTGTTCTTTTTGTGTGTCTTTCTGGAGGCTAAGGCTTGGACTTCTTCAGGCCGCAGCGCACACACTCAAGACTTGATTCTCTTTGTTTTGTCCTTCCTCAATTATGCCTTCACTTTGGTATTCATCGAGTTATTGTGGTTCAAGCAACGATTGCTTTTCCTTCTCTTTGGGACTCAACGTACCTGAAAATGTATCGAAATAGATCAACAATCCAAGAATACCACTTTAGAGTTGTTAACGAATAAAAGTGCAATTAAAACCTAGATCAACCCTAAAATGCTAACAATTAAGTACTATTGAGATGCATTTTATAGCTCTCATCATGCCCCAAGGGGCACACATTGCGCTGGAGATTAGAGTCCATGAGCTATAGGCGGGGAGGCAACTTCGATCGGCTCCCCACATTGTTGTGGTGATCAGTGTACTGGCCCGCACATATATCCTCGATGATGTGAGGCAGGGGAAACGGGTCTGGCTGCTCCTCCATATAGCTGTCCTCCGAAGGGGACTCATCACAGTAGTGGATGGGAGTTGCGATATCAACGGTGGTCAGCTCAATGAATCTGCCCTGGACTGAGGAGGATAAGATCTCTGGTCTGGTGTAGTCATAGGACAGTTTCTCATAGAAGCTGACAATGAATTATGTATAGGCTGTCGAGCAAACCAGCTTGAACAGCCGCTTGAGTCCCCAGGCCTTGAATTCTTGGACCGCCCATCACGTGGTGTCCAAGCTCTTGAAGTCCCCATCTATATTGAATGTAGTCTCGAACAATATTTCTCATTGTTCGATACTACGCCGGGTGGATTGGGAATGGCTGCTGGAGGCTCAAGAACTGGAAGCTACTTGTTTAGACATTGTGGTGTAGCTTTTGGGGTAAATGAGCTCGATCACAAGTGATGGTGCGCTCGATCACAGGAATATGGCGCTCGATTGCACTCGTTTAGGCAATTGGTCGAACAACTTCTAGACAACAGAAGCTTAAAGCTATGAAATTCACACGAACTCGATCCCATCCTCTTGTAAACATGAAGCAAAAAAATCAAAACATAAGGTAAATACATAATATAATTAAATTTAAAAATCAAGAACTGTGTGTGTTGGAGTGTAACTTATTAGAAACAAAAATGGGTATACATTGTGTACTTAGGAAGGGAGTGGGTGTGCAATGGGGAAAGAGGAGGTAGGGGCTAGTTGTAGGGTGGTTTACAGTGGTAGGGTGGTGATTGGTGTGGATTGCCAGTGGTGAGAGGGAGGCGTGAGGTGGAATTCGTGTAGAATAAGGGTGAGTACGACAGACAGAAAAAAAGCGTGCACTAGAGTGTAAATAGAGGTAAATGGGCATTGTGAGTGAAGTGTGAGTTAAAAACCTTACGTGTCCTCTCTGCCCCGAGTGCACTTAAGCGCATGGTGAAGTACGCTTGATCGCACTTGTGCGCAAGTGTGTGGTGGGATGCGCACGAGCACTATAGAGTGCAGGGTGAAGGTGCACTTGAGCATACTATGTGGTGGATGCACTGGCGCGCTATATAGCGCAGGGTGAAGGTGCACTCGAGCATACTGTTTGGTGAGCTCGAGCGCAAGGCAGCATGTATAGAAAATTTTTAAACCTTACGAATAATGAATTTAGAACAATACAACCATACCATACTTTAGTGGCCTCAGTACCACTAACCTCGATAGAGGTGCTTGAGCTATATGGTTATCAAAGTGTAAATTTCTCAAGCGCTCTCTATAGTAGCTTCAGTGCTACTCCCTTTAAAGGAGGCACTTAAGGCCCACCTTTTGTGGTTCAGGTGCCCTTGATAACTGCTTCATCTCCAATTTTGGTGCATGGACAATAGAAGAGAGGAGAGTAGTATTAGTAGGCTCAGGAGGTTCAATCGGAGGAATAAACTTACTTGGATGCTTTGGTGCGGCCTTAAGGGGGTGTATAGCTTTGTTGATGTCCTTAGTAACATCGTCATATTCTGGCTTGATCTCTAATCTTGTGACACTATCGGGGGTGGTCTCCAATGGATCAACTTGATGGACCTGAAAAACTTGCTCAACAACATCTTGCATCAATGTTGTGCTTTTATCTACCTAAATAAATAAGCAAATAATCGTACAGTTTTACTTGCAAGTGCACAAGGTCAGTAGTAGCATAGTGTGCAAGTGCGAGATCATTTCCACAAGGATTGGTGAATTTCGTTTTAAAATCAGTTTCTTAATATAAGAAGATAGAAATAACTGTCAAGTATGAATTAATATTAATAAGAACATAGGGCTTTGATATCCACCACTAATCATACTTTCCCAATAAGTAATGCGCCAATGCTCTAGCCATACCATGAATACCTAATGGTTGTCAACCTAAGGGTATGGCATCTACTCCTTAAGCTATTGATCTCCCTAAGCAACAAGTTAGGCATGGTATCTATTCTAACTCTTTTCTTTCTTAAGGGATTTAGCATGGTGTATACTGAGTTGTTCCTTAAGAGAGCATACGATTTGTGAAAATCGACAACCACACGAGACCTAGGGTATGGTGTATACTCCTGGTTTCCCATGTTGATTAACCCAAGAATCCAACGTGGATTTCTTTTGTTATTATTGTCAAACCAATGACTCAGTTATCCAAATTGATCTATCTAACTCATCCATACCACATGCATACGTTGATCAGACACACACATATGAGGAATTCAATAAAATAGGAATTAATCAATTAAAGCATCATAACATGGCTATTTGCAAAGATAATTAATGAATATATATATATGGGAAAGCATAACTAGGGCTTCAATTGAGCCCTATAAAGAGTTAGTTCCACATGATGTCTATGATAAACATCATTATAACATAAATTTAAACTGAAAAAATAAAACCCGAAGAATACTGTGGAGATGAGTCGTCAATTCCTCTCCAAAGCTTACAACTTCAAGCAAAAGTAAAAGATAAAAAGAAGGATGTGTTTTCTGTGTTTTAAAAGCCTATATATAGGGTTCTAAGGGTGCCCCGAAACCCTAATTCCAAAATAGGTTCGGAAGAAAGTTTTCCAAAACTGGCTCTGCCGCCTCTCTGTATGTGTGCGCTCGAGCACAAGTGAGCACTTGAGCCTTCTATGTGCACGCTCATTTGCAAGTGCGCTTGATCACACTATCTTTCTCCATACTTCAGTTTTCTTCTTGTGAAGCTTCAAAATGGTTTCTTTTCTTCACAAGGCTATAAAGACACAAAAAACACAAAAATGAAGTAAAACATAATAAAATATGTAAACAAATAGCTTAACAAATGTAAATTAAAGGGCTTAAATATCGATATTTAAGCACTTATCACACCCCCAAACTTACATATTGCTAGTCCCTTAGCAATACTGAATTAAAAACTAATTGAGAAATAAAATAAAATTAAAGATAATCACATCATTCAGGATATCTAAAAATTTGGGTTGTACACAAAACCATGATTTGTTCATGAGTAGGCTTAAAATACAAACACATCTTTACAATGAATAAGAGTTTTAAATTCTAATTACTTGCACAAGGCTGGTTTAAGGCATCACAAGTTTGACTTAATGTGTGGTGGATTAGCACAAAAAGATGAGGCTTCCAAACATCTCTACTATATAGTATTTCAGTGTCTTAACATTCATCGAATTTCCTATTAGAATGAACACTAGTGGCCTAGTTTTCTTTCTTTTCTTTTTCTTTCATCATGAGCTTTTTGCCAAGTTGAGTTTCATTAAGCTTTCTAATTGACCCATGTAACAAGTGTTTAGTCAATGGCTCCTAAACCAGATGGTTTTAGGGCATTAGGTGTAAAGGCGCCCCTAAGGACTTACTAACTCGAGTCAAAAAGGCTTCGAAACAAACTGGTCTTGATGCTTCCTTGCAAAATCCCCACCTTTTGACGTGAACACTCACTGTTTACTGAGGTAAGAGGTCCAGTTACTCAGTAAAAAATTTTATGATCATTAAATGCTTATTTCCCATCTTTTGACGTGAACACTCACTGCTTACTGAGGCAAGAGGTCCAGTTACTCAATCGAAATTTTATTTAATGATCATTAGGAGCATTTTATTTTCTGTTTTTGCATGATAGACATTTTTCTTTATTTTTCTATGCCAAAGTGTCTATCTAACAAGTTATCCGATTATAGTTAGGTCATGGAAACATAAACATAGAGATAATATGTCATACCTCACACCATCATGTGCTAATGTGCTCGTGTTAGATTTAGATCAAACTTTGTGAATTCCTAAATGACTTGAGGTAGGTAATTAAGACTTTTTAAAACTTTTATCATTAGACTATGTGTTTTAGATTTTAAGCTAACTGATGAAGTTTTATCATAATATTTGTTTTTAATCAACCAAAAATTTTTTAACACAAAATGAACTTGCAATTATCTTTTTCAAAAAAAAAAACCTGGGACCTAGTGTGTGCATGTGTTTCTCCGTACCCCCAAACTTAATATACACATTGTCCCCAATGTGTGAGTGACATGGAAAGATCTGACCTGAGAGATGGAGAACTATACTGCTGGTAGGGCTTGTAACACGCCCCCAAACTTGAACTAGATGCACGCACTATGTTCCTGAAAAAGAAAAAGAAATGTTGTGCCGAAAAACAAGAAATATGGATGATAAACAATTAAATATAAACATAAATACTAATAAAAGAAAATACTATAATGAAAAGGATATGCTGTGGGGTGCCTTGCATGAGCGCTAAGTTTTACGTCTTTAGCTAGACGGGGTATCCTCTCACTGCTGGTCATCAGGTGGGGCAGTCGATGAGGTACCAGGTGCAGGAGGTAGGCGATCGAGGATGGCCTGTAGCATCGCCTCCTGTCGTGTAAACTGCACCTCCAATCCATCTATCCGGGATAGATCAGTCGGGTCGCCTCTCTGTCCTCCCGAAAAATGTTTGAGAGCTCGCAACGGAAGGAGGATAGCTCCTCGAGAAGGTGCTGATACTCTATGGACCCTATGTCTGGCTGGTCCTCCTCCCATGTAGGGCTCACTGTCGGGTGCTCAGTGTCCATCGGATCATCTACCACAGGCTCAGCAACAGGAATATGCACTCGGGGTCCTCGGGGCATATGGGACTGGCTGAGGCTCCACTAAGCCCTCCCGAAGAATGGATGATCACTAACTGGTCCTTCGACAGAGGAGCCTCTGATCCCCTTCTTCTCGAAGATGTGGTTGAGCAAGAAGGGAAAAGGGAGCCCCAATACATTAGCCGTGGTGGTCTGACGGTTGTGCACATAGTTCCAAAACTTATGTATCTGAATCTAGATAATAGCTGGGATGGAGTACCAGTGACCCCGGTGAAAAGCATAGAAAGCTTGTAGAAACTGATCCCTCCTCTGAGTCTTGTGCCCTAAAGGGCACACGTTATGCTGGAGGAGGGACTCAATGAACCATAAACGAGGAGGAAACTTCAATCAGCTCCCCAAATTATTGTGTCGGTCCGCATACTGGCCCGCACACATGTCCTTAACGATGTGGGGCAAAGGAAACAGGTTTGGCTGCTCCTCCATATAGCTGTCCTCTAAAGGGGACTCATCACAGCAACGGAGTGAAGTGGCGATATCAGTAGTGGTTAGCTATATGAATCTGCCCTGGACTGAGGATGATAGAATCTCTGGTCTGGTACAGTCATAGGTCAGGTTCTTGTAGAAGCTGACCACGAATCAGGTGTATGCCATCGAACAGACCGGCTTGAAAAATCGCTTGAAACCCCGAGCCTTGAACTCTTAGACCGCCCATCTTAGGGCATCCAAGCTCTTAAAGTCTTCATCTATGCTGAACGTAGTCTCGAACAGTACTTCACGCTGCTCAAAACTAGGTTGGATGGAACGGGAGCAGCTGCCGAAGGCTTGGAAACTGGATGCCATTTGCTGAGGTATGAAAGTGCAGTTGCTATCAAATATGCACTCGATCACAAGTTATATGCATTCGATCGCATTAGAGGACATATGCTTGATCACAGAGGATGGGTGATTGAGCACATTCGTTCTGGCAATTTATCGAACAGCTTCTGTGCGACAAAAGGTTGAAGCTATGGAAAGCACACTTAACACGACCTTAACCTCCTACAATTACAAAATGCAGCCACACAGTAAATGAAAGATGCAATTAATTATTGAAGTTGAGTTCAAAAATGTGTGTGAGTGTGTATAGTAACAAATAATATAGAGACACAAAAATATGGGTATAACATACCTGGGGCCCGTGAAAGGGATTGGTTAGGTAAAAAGAGGTGAGAGGTAGGATGCGTTGATGAAATTTGGGGTGGGGTGGGGTTGGTGATGAGCCAGGAGCTGGATGGAGAGTTAGGTTTACAGTGTGAGATGGTGGTTGCGAGAAAGAAAACAGTGGAAGTGCAATTGAGTGTAAGTGAGGGAGTCAGAGGGAAACTATTTATAACCCGCACGTGACCTCTCCGCCCCGAGTGCGCTCGAGTGCTTTTGTGAGGTGCGCTCGATCGCACTTGTGTGAAAGTGCTTAGTGTGATGCGCTCGTGCGCACTGGATTGCAGGGCGAGAGTGTGCTCGAGCACACTATGTAGTGCGCTCGATCGCAAGGCAGAAGTTGCAAATAATAATAAAGCATAAAAGGCTTAAAATAATGAAATGAATAAGGAGAAGAACTAGTAACGATACAACCATACCATACTTTAGTGGTCTCAGTACCACTAACCTCAGTAGAGGCTCTTGAGCTACATGATTGTCATAAGTGGAATGGTTCAAGCGGTCTCTTGATATAGTGCTATTCTCTTTGAAGGGAGCACTTAAGGCCCACCTCTTGTGGCTCAAGTGCTCTTGGTTCAGCTGCATAATGGACAGATTGAAGCGCCAAGTCCTCATCTCTATGAGGTAAGTCAATATGAAGGTATGGTTTGGCTCTGTGTCCATTTACTGTGAAAGGCTGATTTCCATTGGAACCATGGACCTCCAAAACACCATGAGGAAAGACCTTGGTGACCACATACGGACCATACCATCGGGACTTGAGTTTTCCTAGGAATAGTCTTAATCTTGAGTCATATAGTAATACTTTTTGTCCCACATGAAACTCTTTCCTAACTAGTTTTTTATCATGACATGCTTTTGTCCATTCTATATAGAGCTTGGCGTTCTCATAGGCATTATACCTCATTTCCTCCAGCTCATTTAAGTGCAGTTTCCTTTTCTCTCCTGCTTGTTTCATATCAAAATTGAGCTGCTTTATGGCCCAATATACTCGATCCTCTAATTCTACTGGGAGATGGCATGCTTTTCCAAAGACTAGGCGGTATGGAGACATGCCAATTGGAGTTTTATAAGCTGTCTGATATGCCCATAGAGCATCATTTAGGCGCAAAGACCAATCCTTCCGATTGGGCTTCACGGTCCTCTCTAGGATTCCTTTGATCTCTCGGTTACTTAACTCCACTTGGCCACTAGTTTGAGGATGATATGGAGTGCCAACTTTATGAGTGATCCCATATATTCTGAGTAGGGCGGCAAAAGAGTGATGATGAAAGTGGCTGCCGCCATCACTTATGATTGCTCTTGGGGTCCCAAACCGAGTAAATATGTTAGCCTGTACAACCACTTTGTGATCATTAGTCTTTGACGAGATAGCCTCGACTCATTTGGACACATAATCCACACCCACAAGAATATATAAATAACCAAAAGAATTAGGAAATGGACCCATGAAATCAATGCCCCATACATAAAAAAGTTTTACTATATGAATATTTTGTAGAGGCATCTAATTTTTGGAAGAGATGTTACCTGTCCGCTGGCATCTATCACATGAGTTGCAAAAGGACAAGGCATCTTTGAATAGATTAGGCCAATAAAAACCGAATTGTAATACCTTAAGAGTTGTTCTCTTGGCTCCAAAATATCCTCCACAAGCAAACTAATGGCAGTGTTGTAATAAGCTCAAGTACTCCTTTTCTGAGACACACTATCGGATGATTTGATCTGGGCAGAATTTGTAGAGGTAAGGGCCATCCCAATGGTAGTGTCTAGACATAGATATCAGCCACTTATTTCCTTGCGTGGTCATACCTAGGGGAAAAACCTTAGCAGTTAGATAATTGACAATATCAGCATACCACAGAAGTTTTACCTCTAGTGCAAATAATTGTTCATCAGGGAAGTTCTCATTCAAAGGCAGCTCATTTTTTGTCATTCTCATATGGTAGCCTTGATAAATGATCTGCAACCACATTCTCACTGCCTTTCTTGTCTTTGATCTCCAAATCGAATTCTTGCAATAGGAGTACCCATCTGATTACCCTAGGCTTTGCATCTTTCTTAGAAAACAAATATCTCAATACAGCATGATCAGTGAATACAATAACCTTATAGCCAATAAGATATGATCTAAACTTCTTTAAAGCAAAAATAACAGCTAACAATTCCTTTTCAATAGTAGAATAGTTAAGCTAAGCATCATTCAAAGTTCTAGAAGCATAGTAAATAGCATGAGGTACCTTATTGACTCTTTAACATAAGACAGCTCCCAAGGTGAAGTCACTAGCATCGCACATCAATTCGAATGGAAGGTTCCAATCTGGTGCCATCATTATTGGGGCAGAGGTGAGAACATCCTTCACTGTGTTGCAAGCTTTCATGCAGTTATTAGTCCACTCAAACTTGGTATTTTTAGCTAACAATGCACAAAGAGGTCCCGAGATCTTAGAGAAATTCTTGATGAATCGTCTATAAAAACCAGCATGTCCAAGGAAAATTCTAACACCTTTGACTATAAGAGGAGGTGGCAGCTTTGAAATGATGTCTATTTTAGACTTGTCTACCTCAATACCTTTGTTGGAGATGGAGTGACCCAACACAATGCCTTGTTGAACCATGAAGTGACATTTCTCCCAATTCAGCACTAAGTTACTTTCTTCACATCTCTTTAGGACACTCTCCAAATGATTTAGGCATTCATCAAAGTTGGAACCAAAGACACTGAAATCATCCATTAATACCTCAATGTATTTCTCCACCATAACGGAAAATATGCTCATCATACATCTTTGAAAAGTGGCTGGTGCGTTGCATAAACCGAATGGCATCCTTCGATAAGCAAATGTACCGAAAGGACATGCGAAGGTAGTCTTTTCTTGATCTTCAGGTGCTATGGCAATCTGGTTGTACCCACTGTACCAATCCAAAAAGCAATAATAGCTGTGTCTAGCTAATCTCTCTAACATTTGATCAATGAATGGTAAAGGGAAATGATCTTTTCTGGTCACTGTATTCAATCTTCGGTTGTCAATACATACCCTCCAACTAGTTGTTTTTCTTATAGGTATGAGCTCCTCATTCTTATTCTTCACTACTGTGATCCCACTCTTCTTACGAACAACTTAGACCGGGCTTACCCATTTACTGTAGGAGATGGGGTAGATAATGCCAACATCTAATAGTTTTAACACCTCGACCTTTACTACCTCTTTCATGTGTGGGTTGAGTCTTCTTTAAGCATCTCGAGTGGGCCTTGCTTCATCCTCAAGGTAGATATTATGCATGCACTTGGCTGGATATATCCCTTTAATGTCAGCAATGGTCCATCCAATGGCAGATCTATGTTCCCTAAGAACTCTTAATAATTTATCTTCTTCTCTATTACTCAAATTAGCAGCCACAGCCACTAGTAATGTCTTCTTTTCTCCCAAATAGGCATAAGTTAAATGCTCTGGTAGCTGCTTTAATTTCAATGTTGGTGCCTAGACAATAGAAGGAAGAAGAGTAGTATTAGTAGGTATGAGAGGTTCAAATGGAGGAGCATACTTACTTGAGTGTTTTGGAGAAGTCTTAAGGAGGTGCACAGCTTTATTGATGTCATTAGTAACATCTTCAGGTTCTTACTCAATATCCATTTCCGTAAAGCTATGGGTAATCGTAGTCTCCAATGGATCAATGTGCTGGACCTAAAAAGCTTGCTCAACAAAACTTTGTATCATACATATATTAAAGCATTCCATATCATCTTGAGGTAGTTTTAATGCATCAAATATTTTAAATTCTATTTTTTCATCATTGACTTTCGTACTTACTATACCCTTTTTCACACAAATCTTTGTATCTGCAGTTCTCATGAAGAGTCTTCCTAATATGATGGGCAGGGATAATGGCATAGGGCATTCGTCCATATCTAGCACAATGAAATCAACAGGTAAAATGAACTCACCTACCTTTACCAGTACATCCTCAAGAATACCCCTAGGTCTTTTTACACTTCTATCTGCCAACTGCAAGGTAATGGAAGTCGGTTGCAGCTCTCCCAAACCTAGGGTTTCGAATACTATGTATGGTAGCAAATTTACACCCTCTCCAAAATCTAGTAGTGCTCACTCAAACAACTGATCACCTATCGTACAGGGAATAGTAAAACTACCTGGATCTTTTAGTTTTGGTGGGAGTTTTCTTAATAGCACAGGACTTACCTCTTCAGTTAAGGCTACAGTCTCATGCTCTTGAAACTTTCTCTTATGAGTGCAACAATCTTTTAAAAATTTAGCATAATTAGGCATTTGTTGAATTGCATCTAACAAGGGAATGTTGATTTTAACTTTCCGCAAGGTTTCAAAAATATCAAGCAGTTTATTTTCTTTCTTTTGTTTTAGTAAACTTTACGGGAAGGGTGGTGCATTCACTTTCTCTGTCTCGCTCACCTTTGATGCCGATGGTTTCTCTAGAGATGCTTTTGCAGATTCATCGGTCCCTATCACCTTACCATTTCTAAGGGTCGTGATAGCTTTCAGTTGTTGATGCCCCCCAGGGTTAGGTAGTGTTTGAGCCGGAAGCTCACCTTGCTTTCTGCCACTTAGCTCTTCAACCAATTATCCCATTTGTACCTCTAGCCTTTTGATGGCTTGTTCATGTTTTGCTGTGGTTTGCCTTAGTTCAGTCCAGAATTGCCTTTCATCTGCCATGAACTGATCTTGTGAAGTCATTAATTGTTACTACTGAGTTGCTAATTGCCTCACAAGACTTTTGAGGTCACTTTTCTTTGTCTTAGGAGCTAAGTGAGTAGCTGGCTGGGAGTTTCTTTGCTGCCCTTGCTGCTTAAAGGTATTCTGATTGTTGCTCCAAGAGAAATTTAGGTGGTTTCGCCATCCAGGGTTGTAAGTGTTTGCATATGGGTTGTTCTTTGGCGGATAGTTGTTAGGTCCCACATAATTTGCTTGCTTCGGATTCGCAGAGTAATACAAGGGACGTATATCAGCATCATGATCAAATTGGGAACATATTGCACATACTTAAGGTGGTGTAGCTGGTGGATTGGGTGATGCATTCTGAGAGGCCATGGCTTTGACTATCAGATCTAGTTTCCTCACCACAACAACTATTTGGGTAGAGGATCCTGCATTTAGGTTCACGTCATACATACCCTTGCTCTTGGTTACATGTCTACCTTGAGAGGAGAACTGCTGGGTGTGTTCACTTAAGGTTTCGAATAGCTCGATGGCTTCTTCGCTGCTTTTCTCCATCAGCACTCCTTCACAACTTGAGTCCACAATACTTTTATGAGTACCACTTGAACCTTCATAGAAATCTTGTACCAATTCATCCTGAGGTAGATTGTGATGTGGGCATTTAAGTAGCAGCTCGATGAAATGTCCCCATGCCTCAAAGAATAGGTCTCCATCCTTTTGTTGGAAAGACTGCCTCATTTGCCTCGTATTTTGGGCTGGGAAAAATTTCCTTAAGAACTTGCTGGCAAACTCCTCCTAAGTGTGGATAGAAACTGTAGGCAATGAATTGTACCACAATTTAGCATTATCTTTTAAGGAAAAAGGGAAAGAAATTAACCTTATTCCTTCTTGGTCTAAGCCTCGGATGTGCTGGAACTTCCAGAGATCAAAGAACTCTCGAAGGTGCAAGTATGGATCCTCATTAGGTGTACCCCTAAAGTGGGTCAATGCACTAAGTATTTGCGGAGATATGTAGTAGTTGCCTTCCATGATGGCTGATCAAGTTTCTGTGGAATGAAGGATTGCTTCATCGGTCTTCGCTAAGGTGGTTGTTGATTTTTGATTTGTTTCGCCATTTTTGCTTTTTTTTTAATTTTTTCTACCTTTTCGGAGTTGTCTCTAATTCTTTGTCGGATAGTCCGCTCAAGCTCGGTATCGAGGGGGAAGAACGTTGGATGCTTGGATCGAAGCCCGTGCATGAATCGATAAAAATCTCTTAAGTGCAGCAGTCAAACACTGCTACTCAGGTAACTCCCTGCCTCAATTGCCCTCGATGGTATAGGAGGGTGCACTCGATCGCAAGTGGCACAGAAAGTTTTGCTGGTGTGCCTGAAACAGAAAAAAAAATCAATTAAATTTTGGATAAAAATAAAGGTAAAAGCAAAAGCTTAAAATTTTGATAGAAATAAAACTGAATAAATATATAAAAATTACTGAATTAAATGAAACTAATTCTACAAGGAAATTTAGTGCAATCCCCGGCAACAGTGCCAAAAACTTGTTATGCTTTTATCTACCTAAATAAATAAGCAAATAATCATACAGTTTTACTTGCAAGTGCACAAGGTCAGTAGTAGCATAGTGTGCAAGTGCGAGATCATTTCCACAGGGATTGGTGAATTTCGTTTTAGAATCAGTTTCTCAATATAAGAAGATAGAAATAACTGTTAAGTGTGAATTAATAATAATAAGAACATAGGGCTTTGATATCCACCACTAATCATACTTTCCTAATAAGTAATGTGCCAATGCTCTAGCCATACCATGAATACCTAACGGTTGTCAACCTAACGGCATGGTACCTACTCCTTAAGCTATTGATCTCCTTAAGTAACGAGTTAGGCATGGAATCTACTCTAACTCTTTTCTGTCTTAAGGGATTCAGCATGGTATCTACTGAATTGTTCCTTAAGAGAGCATAGGTACTATGGAAATTGACAACCACATGAGACCTAGGGTATGGGGTATACTCCTGGTTTCTCATGTTGATTAATCCAAGAATCCGACGTGGATTTATTTTGTTACTATTGTCAGACCCAGGCCTGGGTCATCCAAATTGATCTAACTAACTCATCCATACCACATGCATATGTTGATCAGACACACACATATGATGAATTCAATAAAACAAGCATTAATCAATTAAAGCATCATAACATGGCTATTTGCAAAGATAATCAATGAATATATATATATATATATATATATGGGAAAGCATAACTAGGGCTTCAATCGAGCCCTATAAAGAGTTAGTTCCACATGTTTTCTATGATAAACATCATTATAACACAAATTAAAACCGAAAAAATAAAACCCAAAGAATACTGTGGAGATGAGTCATCAATTCCTCTCCAAAGCTTACAACTTCAAGCAAAAGTAAAAGATAAAAAGAAAGATGTGTTTTCTATATTTTAAATGCCTATATATAGGGCTCTAAGGTTGCCCCAAAACCCTAATTCCAAAATAGATCCGGAAGAAAGTTTTCCAAAACTGGCTCTGCAGCCTCTCTGTACGTGTGCGCTCGATCGCTTGCTTCTGCGCTTGAGCCTTCTACGTGTGCGCTCGTTTGCATGTGCGCTCGATCGCATCCATGGTGCGCTTGATCGATCTGTTTTTCTCCAGATCTTCAATTTTCTTCTTGTAAAGCTTCAAAATGCTTTCTTTTCTTCACAAGCCTATAAAGACACAGAAAACACAAAAATGAAGTAAAACATAATAAAATATGTAAACAAAGAGCTTAACAAATGTATATTAAGGGGCTTAAATATGTATATTTATGCACTTATCAATCAAGCATACATTAGAACATTCCATATCATTTTTTGAGTGATTTTAATGTATCAAATATTTTGAATTCTATCTCCTCATCATTTACCTTCATAGTGAGAATGCTTTTTTTTACACATATATTTGTATCAGTAGTTATCATAAAGGGTCTTACTAAGATGATGGGTAGAGGTAATGGCATAGGACATTCTTCCATATCTAATACAATAAAATCAGCAGGTGAAATAAATTTACCTACTTTTACCAAAACATCCTCAAGAATACCTCTTGGTCGTTTGATGCTTCTGTCAGCCAATTGCAAAGTGATGGAGGTTGGTTGAAGCTCCCCCAAACCTAGTGTCTCGAACACACTGTATGGCAACAGATTGAAACTTGCCCCTAGATCCAGTAATACTTGCTCAAATAACTGATCACCTATCTTGCAAGGAATGGTAAAACTACCCGGATCTTTTAGGTTTGGGGTAGTTTTCTTAATAGCACAACACTTACCTCTTCAGTCAAGGCTACTGTCTCATGCTCCTTAAACTTCCTTTTATTAGTGCAATAATCTTTCAAAAATTTAGCATATGCAGGAATTTGTTTAATTGCATCTAATAAATGAATGTTAATATCTACTTTTCTCAAAATTTCAAAAATGTCAATCAATTTAGTCTCTTTCTTTGGCTTTACTAACCTTTGAGGGAAGGGTGGTGTATTCACCTTTTCCATCTCACTTACCTTAGATGTGGATGCTTTGTCTGGAGATGCTTGTGCAGGTTTATTAATACCTATGATCTTACCACTTCTTAGAGTTGTCACAGCATTAAGTTGGTGATGTCCTCTTGGATTAGGTAGTTGTTAGGCTGGAAGTTCACCTTGCTTTCTGCTACTCAGTTCCTTGGCCAATTGCCCTATTTGTACCTCTAGTCCTTGAATTGATTGTTCATGTTTTGCAGTGGTTTGTCTTATATCCATCCGAAATGAACTGTTCTTGTGAATTCAACAACTGTTGGTGTTGGGATACTATCTGTTTTTGCTGAGTTTCTAGTTGCCGCACAAGACTCTGTAGATCATTTTTCTTTGTTTTGAGAACTGAGTGGGCTGCTAGTTGGGAAATCCTTTGCTTCCCTTGACTCTGATTGTTGCTCCAAGAGAAGTTGGGGTGATTTCGCCATTTAGGGTTGTAAGTGTTTGCATACGGATTGTTCTTTGGCTGATAGTTGTTTTGTCCCATATAATTTGCTTGGTCAGGGTCTGCAAATGAATACAAGGGACATGTCTCAGTATTATGAACAAACTGAGAACATATAGCACATACCTGGAGTGGTGTAGCTGGTGGATTGGGTGATGCATTCTAAGCAGCCATGGCTTTAACCAGCAGATCTAGTTTCCTCTCCGTTGGTATTTGTCTAAGGTTTAAACATGGTTCAAATCTAAACCAAGGTTGGAAGAATAAATTTCAGCATGTTAAAGGAGTACACACATGTGTGTGCATCACTTTGGGTGTGTGTGCACACCTCTATTCAGCAAGGCAAAGGAGTGCACACAACTGTGTGAAGGGCAGCATCAGTGTGTGCTGCACCGCTCCTTCACCAGCGCTGCACCACGCAGCAAGGGAGGTGCTGAAAGAAGGGCAGCACCGCACCACTCCTTCACCAGCGCCACACCACTCAGCAAGTAGTGAAAATAGTGTTTTGCCTAGCGCTGCAGCATACCCTGTTAAGTGCCGCAGCACTAGGCACACTGATGCACACATGGACAGCTTGCTTAAGCCTCTTCTTAGGTGCATGAATGCAAGGTTAAAATGCACCGCACCACTTAGGATTGATGGAGGGCCATGGTTAAGTGGTCATCAAGATCTAAGGGTGGAGATTGACTCTCAAGATTGGACAAGAAGCTGGTGCACTATATAAATGGTCACCTAGCTTCATAATTTATGAGAGTCATAAAATTCATCTAAACAATACTTAATTGTTAGCATTTTAGGGTTGACTGAGGTTGGAATTACACTTTTATACCTTAATAACTCGAAAGTGTTATTCTTAAATTGTTGACTTATTTCAGTGCATTTTCAGGTACTTTGAGATTAAAAAAAGAGATAGAAAAGCTATCATCATTTTAAACACGAAGCTTCAATGAATACTCGAGTAAGATAATGGTCGTGGAAGAGCCAAGATGAAGAGAAACCAAGAAAGGAGTTTCACTAAATTGCCCATACCGATTAGTCATTTTTTAAAATTAAACTGTATTACTGCAGGAAGAACCAGGAGATGAGTCATATATGCTTAGAAAGATCCGGAAGTCTATTTTCTGAAGAATTTTACGGTTCATAAAAATGATTTTTCTAGAGAAAGTTATGGCAATTTAAGTAGACGAAGGTCAGGCTGTGTGGGCTATGCGGGATTTCAGCGTGAGCAGAAGTTTTTGGGCTTAAATCCCACATCTCACATCGGTTGGAAACACATTTCCATATCCCACATCCCAAATCAGATTGGAAACACATTGCACTCATGGTATTTCCTTATAAAAGGCCTACTCCACTTCAGTTTTGGGAACCATCGGAGAATCTGAGATCATCAGAAAGTGAATCCAGAGGGCCATTAGGAGCAATCCAGAGGGTCCTTAGGAGGAATCCGAAGTACTTTTGGAGGGCAAGCTGAGGAATCACCGAAGCTTTCATTACCAAAGGAGAGATGATCGTTGAGAGGCCGGAGGCAACTCGAGGACGCATGAGCCCCATGGCCGACTAGTCTCCAAGCAAGGCGAAGGGATGAATCCCTAGGTGTAGTTGTTCTTATTTTCCGTTATTTGATTTAGTTGTAGTTTGGTATTATTTTCATTAAACATTGTTATGTTTTATTCTTTAATTTAATTAGTAGATTTCTTATTAGTCCGGTGATTGTATGCTTCTTTTCCATATAAGTATAGTCATGCTCTTCTTATGTGTATTTGCTTGGGTGTGATTGAGTCCGGTAGATCTCTTTTATAGATTTGTGCATTGCTGTAGTATTGTCATTTAGATATATCGTCATCTTTTGATAATTTATAAGTTAGGTCATGTGTGCTTGAAAGTAAAGAATAATTCATATCAACTACATTAGGGTTTATACATGTGCTTTAATTGAATATTTGCCGATTGCCTATTTGGGATGTGAAACTTGCAATCGAGATAAAAACAACTGAATCAAGTTAGGATTAGGGCATTGAACCTAGGGAGGATTTATGGAACTTTGTTGTTTCTTTATTATATTATCCATCAATTATTTACACAATTTTCACACAATCAACAATTCAGATATTGTCACTTTAACTTTTATCGTTTGTGTTGAGGTTTACACCTTCTTTTGTAATTTGTTTGTTTCCCCATGGAATCGACACCCCAAAGTTGTACTACAATTTCTACATTATACTTTGGGCGTAATTAAATTTTGGCACCGGTGCTGGGGAGACGCACTTAAGTACAAGGAAGATTTTCAACCTTGAGACATGATGGTAGAAGAATTGTACATAGTTTTTCTTTTCAGCAGCTATAAAGGCGGTAACTTCATTACTTCTTTTAGCTTCCTGCATTATTTTTTTCATTCTTTCTTTTTATAGTATTTTTTTATTATTGTTCTTTTTTCTAAGTTTTGATTTTCTGACTTTTTTTATTCAATTTTATTTATTTCCTCTCTGATTCATGTGGTGTATGCTTAGACCGAGAGATTTTCGAGGTAGATTCATTAGAGGACCCGAAAATAGAATTACCCTCTCCTTCCACGTCTGTTAGTGAAACCTCGCGTAGATCAAACCATAGTGCACCCCTATTAGAGAATTTAGAGGATTTTAACATGGCCGATAACCCTAATGAGAATGTTGCTAGGACATTTCAAGATTACCTCCACCCTACACGCACAGCCACACCATCATGTATCATGTTTCCAGCCAATACTCGCCACCTAGAGTTTAAAACAGGGATGATACAGTTACTCCCTACATTTTATGGCTTGGATAATGAAAACAAATATGTGCACATTAGAGAGTTTGAGGAAGTATTTGCGACTTTTCATAGTCAAGATGAAACTCATGACATTGTGAAACTTAAGTTCTTTCCTTTCGCTTTGAAGGATAGAGCTAAGAGTTGGCTATACTAACTTAGACCAAGATCTATTGGGTCGTGGACTGAGATGACTTGGGTCTTCTTTAATAAATACTTTCCCTAACATAAGACCAATGCTTTAAAAAGGCAAATCTCCACCTTTACATATAGAGAGCATCAATTCATAGAGATGATGTGTAATGGTGAATTTTTGGAGAAAGATCCTGATGAGGCCATAGAGTACCTCAATGAGCTTGCTGATAAAGCTCACACGTGGACTAGACCTAGTGCTACTGAAAGCACAAATAGGTCACGACCTATAGGGAACCCAAATGGTGGTGGAATTTACCATCTTAGGGAAGAGGATAACCTTAAGGCCAAGATCGAGATGCTCACTAGGGAACTAGAGGTATTAAAGACTAAGAGCTTAAAGCCAACACACGTGGTTAATCATGCAAAATCTTTTGAACCGTGTTTTGTGTGTGGCGGGGTAGATCATCTTGCCCAAGAGTGTCCCACATTTGCTGAGATGAGAGGGATGTATAAGGAACAATGTAATGCCTTAGGCATGTACAAGAAGCCTTTGACACCCTTCTCTGATACTTATAATTATGGGATGGCGAAATCACCCCAATTTTAGCTAGAAGTCTGAAAACCCACAACTTGCACAACCCCCTGTACCATATCATGCACCCATGTCTTCTAGGAGTTCTTTAGAAGACACTTTACATGCTTTTATTGAAGCACAGGGGAAGACTAATCAAAGGCTTGAATCTTTAATTGTGCAGGTTGTTGAAGAACATATAGAGATAAAGAGCCAAGTATCCAAGTTAATGAGCTACTTGAGTGTGACTGAGTGAGGTAAGTTCCCTTCTCAAGCTCAGTCCACATCTCATGGTCAGTACCTGGTGCAACAGAATGTGAAGGATTTGAATGCCATTGAGACAGTATGTGGTCAGTTATTACACATCCCAACAACGACAAAATCAGAGGATGTGGACGAAAGCCACCAAGCATACATGATGGACTCATTCATGGAAAAGGTCCAGCACCTTAATCCATTGGACTCTACCCTCACTCATGGCTTCACAAGAGCATATATCAGGCCAGAATTTGCGGGTGTTACTGATAACATCCTTGAGACTTCTCAAAAACATACAAGCACCATATTTAGCAATGAAGCAGTGGCGGGTGCATTCAACCTATTTTTTTCTATGAGGGAATAAGAGCATCTGGCTGAAAACGTAAAACTTAGCGCTCATGGGAGGCACCCCACAACATATCCTTTTACTATTAATGTTTTTCTTTCTTGTTTATTATTCGCATTTTTTTTTTCTGTTTTCCAGTATTAACTTAGTATTTCCTTTTCAAGGAAAAATGTACGAAGCAGTTCAAATGGTGGAACCCAATTTTTAGCTTCTGTGCACCTTTGGCTATGAGGGGAGTCTCCTTTACTCTTTCTTTTACATTGAGGTCAATGCAATTTTTAAGTTGGGGGTGGAGGAAATGCATTTCTTTGTTTCCAAATTCTTTATTTCCATACATTTTTTTCTTTTTCCATTGAATTGATTGGTGTCATTTTCTTTTTTGTTTGTTTCTAGCATGCTTGGTGTTAGCCTTAGAGTTTATTCAAAAGTCAATGATATAAGCTTAATTGAGATAGCAGATAGCATGTAGAAGAAGTTAAATCTTGCTTCGGTTTGAAATTAATTTAAGTATCAATCGTCATTTGGTTTGAGACTCTAGTTTGTGGTAAGATTGTATGATTAGTCTTAAACATTTAGAGAAATTTTATGTGTGATTGTTTTATGAATACTTTTGCGGTCTTAACAAGCTCTAGAACTTACTTGATAATCACTTGAAGCGAATTCCTAAAATGCACACTACTTAGGATATGATATAGGCCATTTTTGAACCGTTTGAGCCTTTCAAACCTACCATTGCTATATTTATCACTAGTCACCTATTTGAGCCTTTTTCTTGAAAAGAAAAATTGAGCCTTATTTCTTTTGATAAACCATTTACTTTCCTTTATGAGCCTAAAAATATTTTATCCTTACCTTTCTTTTAAAAGAATTTAGTTATACACATGTTGTGAGAAGCACTTAAAAGAAGTAAGGGTGGAAATATGAAAAAATATCACTACCGCAAACCAAGTACATTAAAGGAGATAAGTTGGGGGTTGTGGAAAAGAAAAGAAAAAAAATTGAAAAAGAAGGTGAATGGTTATGTGCAAATAAAGAAGAAAGAAAGAACAGAAAAAAATAGTGATTTGTTGAAAGAAATGCTCGAAAAATGGTTGAAAGAGTTGGGTGTTGAAGTAAGGTTATCCAGTGCTTAAAGAGTTGTGTTCAAAACTAAGAGATTAAGTTCTTCTACTTGTTGAATCCTTCCCGTTCTTTCTTAATCTTTACCTTAGCCTAACGTTACAAGCTTATTAAAGACCTTTTGATCCAATGTAGTGTGATTTTTCTACAATAGTAGAGAGTGATTTGAAAAGTGAGCCTATGGAGCTTGTTTTTGTGATTGACGTCACGAAATTTATTATGTTTTTAGAGGCCAAGACTTGTATTTATGAATGTTATGCATAAAATCATCCGGGTTTTTGGATTAATGGATTGTGGTAAGATGGATGTTAAGAGTCAATAACGATTTTAAGATTGATGTTTGGATTATTTTTGGACTTGAGTGATATTTAATGATTCTATGTGCCGTGTGCTATGTGCGATTTTTGAGACAAAAGTGAATTACTCTTGGTTTAACACTAATATTGCTTTTCATTTACTTTGATTCCCACCGTAGAATTCAGCCTTTGTTTTCGCTTGAATTACTAGGGACTAGCAATAAGCTAGTTGGGGGTTGTGATGAGAGTCATAAAATGCTTCTCAACAGTGGTTAATTTTTAGTATTTTAGGATTGATCTCAGTCTTTATTGCACATTTATGTGTTAATAACTCTAAAGTAATATTATTGGACCACTGACTTATTTCAGTGCAATTGTCAGGTACTTTGAGTTTAAAAGAGAAAAAGAAGCGATCGTTGCTTAAAAGGCCAAGATCCCATGCTTCTGGAAGGACAAGATGGACTACTGCTTGTACTACGATCGAGCACATAATCAGTGCGATCGAGCACACATCCCACATCGACCAAGAAGTACTCTGTAGCGCAACTACGATCGAGCGCACCAATCAGCGATCGAGCGCACTCGGACAGTATCCCACATCGGTTAGAAAACACATATCACTCCGGGAGTTTGCCTATATAAGACCCACTCCACTTCAGCTTTAAGCAATGAATCGGAGCTCATCTGAAATCATCAGAGAGTGAATCTAGAGGGCCGTTAGGAGTAATCCAGAGGGACCTTAGGAGGAATCCGAAGTATACTTTTGGAGTGCAAGCTGAGGAATCGCCGAAGCTTTCACTACCAAGGAGGAGATGATCGTTGAGAGGCCGAAGGCAACTCAAGGAAGCATGAGCTCCATGGCCAGCTAGTCTCCAAGTAAGGCGTAGGGATGAATCCCTAGGTGTAGTTGTTCTTATTTTCCTTTATTTGATTCAGTTGTAATTTGGTATTATTTTCATTAAACATTGTTATGTTTTATTCTTTAATTTAATTAGTAGATTTCTTATTAGTCCGGTGATTGCATGCTTCTTTTCCAAATAAGTCTATTCATGCTCTTCTTATGTGTATTTGTTTAGGTGTGATTGAGTCCAGTAGATCTCTTTTATAGATTTTTTCATTGCTGCGGTATTTAGATATATCGTCGTCTTTTGATAATTTATAAGTTAGGTTATGTGTGCTTGAAAGTAAAGAATAATTCATATCAATTACATTAGGGTTTATACATGCACTTTGATTGAATATTTACCGATTGCCTGGTTGGGATGTGAAACTTGCAATCGAGATAAAAACAACTGATTCAAGTTAGAATTAGGGCAACGAACCTAGGGAGGATTTTCGGAGCCTTGTTGTTTCTTTATTATATCCATCAAATCTATTTACACAATCACAATTTTCTCACAATTCAGATTCTGGCATTTGATCTTTATCGTTTGTGTTGAGGTCCACACCTTTTCTTATAGTTATCTTGTTTCTCTGTGGAATCGACACCCCAAAGCCTTACTACAATTACCACGTTATGTTTTAGGCGTAATCATCCCACATCGGTTGGAAACATATTTCTATATCCCATATCCCACATCGGATTGGAAACGCATTGCACTCGTGGTATTTCCCTATAAAAGGCCTACTACATTTCAGCTTTGGGAACCATCGGAGAATCTGAGATCATTAGAAAGTGAATCCAGAGGGCCTTTAGGAGCAATCCAAAGGGCTCTTAGGAGGAATTCGAAGTACTTTTAGAGGGCAATCTGAGGAATCACCGAAGCTTTTACTACCAAGGGGGAGATGATCGTTGAGGCGCCGGAGGCAACTCGAGGACGCATGAGCCCCATGCCCGGCTAGTCTCTAAACAAGGCGAAGGGATGAATCCCTAAGTGTAGTTGTTCTTATTTTCCTTTATTTGATTCAGTTGTAGTTTGGTATTATTTTCATTAAACATTGTTATGTTTTATTCTTTAATTTAATTAGTAGATTTCTTATTAGTTCGGTGATTGCATGCTTCTTTTCCATATAAGTCTAGTCATGCTCTTCTTATGTTTATTTGCTTGGGTGTGATTGAGTCCGTTTGATCTCTTTTATAGATTTTTCCATTGTTGCAGTATTGTCATTTAGATATATCGTCATCTTTTGATAATTTATAAGTTAGGCCATGTGTGCTTGAAAGTAAAGAATAATTCATATCAATTACGTAAGGGTTTATACATGCGCTTTAATTGAATATTTGCCGATTGCCTGTTTGGGATGTGAAACTTGCAATCGAGATAAAAACAACTGAATCAAGTTAGGATTAGGCCAACGAACCTTGGGAGTATTTTCAGAACCTTTTTGATTCTTTATTATATTATCCATCAATTATTTACACAATTTTCACACAACCAACAATTCAAATTTTGTCACTAACTTTTATCGTTTGTGTTGAGGTTTACACCTTCTTTTGTATTTAGTTTGTTTCCCCATGGAATCGACACCCCAAAGTTGTACTACAATTACTACGTTATACTTTGGGCGTAATCAAATTTTGGCACCATTGCCGGGGTGACACGCTTAAGTACAAGGAAGATTGTCAACCTTGAGACATGATGGTAGAAGAATTGTAAATAATTTTTCTTTTCAACAGCTGTAAAGGCGGTAACTTCGTTCCTTCTTTTAGTTTGCTGCATTATTTTTTTCCTTCTTTCTTTTTATAGTATTTTTTATTATTGTTATTTTTTATAAGTTTTGATTTTCTGATTTTTATATGCTGTTTTATTTATTTCCTCTCTAATTCATGTGGTGTATGTTTAGACCGAGAGATTTGCGAGGTAGATTCATTAGAGGACCTCGCCTAGATCAAACCATAGTGCACCCCTATTAGAGAATTTAGAGGATTTTAACATGGCCGATAACCCTAATGAGAATGTTGTTAGGACACTTCAGGATTACCTCCACCCTACACTCACAGCCACACCATCATGCATCATGTTTCCAGCGAATACTCGCCACCTAGAGTTTAAAACAGGGATCATTCAGTTACTCCCTACATTTCATGGCTTGGATAATGAAAACTCATATGTGCACATTAGAGAGTTTAAGGAAGCAGTTGCGACTTTTCATAGTCAAGATGAAACTCATGACATTGTGAAACTTAAGTCTTTCCTTTCGCTTTGAAGGATAGAGCTAAAAGTTGGCTATACTCACTTAGACCACGATCTATTGGGTCGTGGACTGAGATGACTTGGGTCTTCTTTAATAAATACTTTCACCAACATAAGACCAATGCTTTAAAAAGGCAAATCTCCACCTTTGCACAAAAGGATAGCGAGACTTTGTATTAGTCTTGGGAGAGATTTAAGGAGTTATTGAGTATGTGCCCTCACCATGGGTATGAGAGTTGGTTCTTGGTGAGTTATTTTTATGAGGGACTTACATATAGAGAGCGCCAATTTATAGAGATGATGTGTAATGGTAAATTTTTGGAGAAAGATCCTGATGAGGCCATAGAGTACCTCAATGAGCTTACTGAAAAAGCTCACACTTGGACTGGACCTAGTGCTACTGAAAGCACAAATTGATCATGACCTACAGGGAACACAAATGGTGGTGGAATTTACCATCTTAGGGAAGAGGATAACCTTAAGGCCAAGGTCAAGATGCTCACTAGGGAACTAGAGGTGTTAAAGACTAAGAGCTTAAAGCCAACACACGTAGCTAATCATGCGAAATCTTTTGAACCATGTTTTGTGTGTGGCGGAGTAGATCATTTCGCCCAAGAGTGCCCCACATTTGCTGAGATGAGAGGGATGTATAAGAAACAATGTAATGCCTTAGGCATGTACAAGAAGCTTTTGGCACCCTTCTCTGATAACTATTATCCAGGATGGCAAAATCACCCCAATTTCAGCTGGAAGTCTGAAAACCAGCAGCTTACACAACCCGCTGCACCATATCTTGAACCATATCATGCACTTGTATCTTCTAGGAGTTCTTTAGAAGACACTTTACATGCTTTTATTGAGGCACAGGGTAAGACTAATCAAAGCCTTGAATCTTTAATTACGCAGGCTGTTGAAGAAAATAAAGAGATAAAGAGCCAAGTGTCTAAGTTGATGAGCTACTTGAGTGTGACTGAGCGAGGTAAGTTCCCTTCTCAAGCTCAGTCCACACCTCATGGTCAGCACCTAGCGCATCAGAATATAAAGGAGGTGAATGCCATTGAGACACTAAGTGGTAAGTTATTACACATCCCAACAACAAAAAAATCAGAGGATGTGGACGAAACCCACCAAGTATACATGATTGACTCATTCATGGAAATGGTCCAGCACCTTAATCCATTAGAGTCCACCCTCACCCATGGCTTCACAAAAGCATATATTAAGCTAGAATTTATGGATTTTATTGATGACATCCTTAAGGCCTCTTCAAAGCATACAAGCACCCAATTTGACAGTGAAGTAGTTGCTGGTGCATTCAGTTCATGTTTGTCTAGGAGGGAATAAGAGCGTCTGGCTGAAGATGTAAAACTTAGGGCTCATGGGAGGCACCCCACAGCATATCCTTTTACTTTTATTGTTTCCATATTTATTTTTCTTGTTTATTGTTCGTATTTTTTTTGTTTTCCAGTATTAACTTAGTATTTCTTTTTCAGGGACAAATATACGAAGCAGTTCAAATGGTGGAGCACAATTTTCAGCTTCGGTGCACCTTTGGCTACAAAGAGATTCTTCTTTACTCTTTCTTTTACATTGAGGTCAATGCAATTTTTAAGTTGGGGGTGGAGGAAAAGCATCTCTTTGTTTCCATATTCTTTATTTCCATACATGGTTTTCCCAATGAACTGCTTGGAGTCGTTCTCCCTTTTTATTTGTTTTTAGTATGCTTTGTGTTAAGCCTTAGAGTTTATTCACATGTCAATGATATGAGCCTAAATTGAGATAACATATAGCATTTAGAAGAAGTTAAATCTTGCTTCGGTTTGAAATTAATTTATGCATCAATCTTCATTTGGTTCGAGACTCTAGTTTGTGGTAAGATAGTATGATTAGTCTTAAACATTTAGAAAAGTTTTATGTGTGATTATTTTGTGAATATTTCTGCAGTCTCGACAAGCTCTAGAACTTACTTGATAACCACTTGAGGCGAATTCCTAGAATGCACATTACTTAGGATATGATATAGGCCATTTTTGGACTGTTTGAGCCTGTTACCTACCATTGCTATATTTACCACTAGTCACCTATTTGAGCCTTTTCTTGAAAAAGAAGTGAGTCTTATTTCTTTCAATAGCCCATTTACTAACCTTTATGAGCCTAAAGAGAATATTTTATCCTTACCTTTCTCTTAAATGAACTTAGCTATACACATTTGTTGAGAAGCACTTAAAAGGAGTAAGGATGGAAATATGAGAAAATATCACTACCATAACCCAAGTAGATTAAAGGAGATTAGTTGGGGGTTATGTAAATGAAAAAAAAAATGAAAAAGTAGGTTAATGGTCTTATGCAAAAATACAAAAGAAAAGTGAATTACGGCAAAGAAAGAAGAAAAGAAAAGAAAAGTGGTGATTTTGAAAAAAAAAAAGAAGAATGCTCGAAAAATGGTTGAAAAAGTTGGGTGTTGAAGTAAAGTTATCTAGTGCTTAAAAGTGATTGTGTTTAAAAGCTAAGAGATTGAGTTCTTTTTCTCGTGAATCCTTCCCATTTTTTCTTAACCTTTACTAACGTTACAAGCTTATTAAAGACCTATTGATCCAATGTAATGTGATTTTTCTACAATAGTGGAGAGTGGTTTGAAATGTAAGCATATGGAGCTTGTTTTTGTGATTGACATCACGAAATTTATCATATTTTAGAGGCCAAGACTTGTATTCATGAATGTTATGCATAAAATCATCCGGGTGTTCGGATTAATGTTTGTGGTAAGATTGATGTTAAGAGTCAATAATGATTTTAAGATTGATGTTTGGATTACTTTTGGACTTAGGTGAAATTTAATGATTCTATGTGCCGTATGTTATGTGCAATTTTTGAGACAAAAAGTGAATTACTCTTGGTTCAACGCTAGCATTGCTTTACTTTGTTTTTAACTCTTACCATAGAATTCGTCTATTGTTTTCGCTTGAATTGCTAGGGACTAGCAATAAGCTAGTTGGGGGTTATGATGAGAGTCATAAAATACATCTAAACAATACTTAATTGTTAGCATTTTAGGGTTGATCGAGGTTGGAATTACACTTTTATAAAATGCATCTAAAGTGTTATTCTTGAATCGTTGATTTGTTTCAGTGCATTTTCAGGTACTTTGAGCTTAAAAAAATAGATAGAAAAGCTATCATCATTTTAAACATGAAGCTTCAATGAATACTCGAGTGAGATAATGGTCGCAGAAGAGCCAAGATGAAGAGAAACCAAAAAAGGAGCTTCACTAAATTGCCAGAATTGCCTATACCGATCAGTCATTTTTGAAAATTAAACTATATTGATGCAAGAAGAACTAGGAGATGAGCCATATATTCTTAGAAATATCCGGAAGTCTATTTTCTGGAGAATTTTACGGTTCATAAAAATGATTTTTTTAGAGAAAGTTATAGCAATTTAAGTAGACAAAGGTCAGGCTGTGGGGGTTGTGCAGGATTTCAGCGTGAGCAAAAGTTTTTGGGCTTAAATCCCACATCCCACATCTGTTGGAAATGTATTTCTATATTCCACATCCCACATCAGATTGGAAACATATTGCACTCATGGTATTTCCCTATAAAAGACCTACTCCACTTCAGCTTTGGGAACCATTCGGAGAATCTGAGATCATCATAAAGTGAATCCAGAGGGCCTTTAGGAGCAATCCAGAGGGCCCTTAGGAGGAATCCGAAGTACTTTTGGAGGGCAAGCTAAGAAATCACTGAAGCATTCGCTACCAAGGGGGAGATGATCATTGAGAGGCCGGAGGCAACTCGAGGACGCATGAGCCTGATGGCCGGCTACTCTCCAAGCAAGGCGAATGGATGAATCCCTAGGTGTAGTTGTTCTTATTTTCCTTTATTTGGTTCAGTTGTAGTTTGGTATTATTTTCATTAAACATTGTTGTGTTTTATTCTTTAATTTAATTGGTAGATTTCTTATTAGTCCGGTGATTGCATGCTTCTTTTCCATATAAGTCTAGTCATGCTCTTCTTATGTGTATTTGTTTGGGTGTGATTGAGTCTGGTAGATCTCTTTTATAGATTTGTCCATTGTTGTGGTATTGTCATTTAGATATATCGTTGTCTTTTGATAATTTATAAGTTAGGTCATGTGTGCTTGAAAGTAAAGAATAATTCATATCAATCACATTAGGGTTTACACATGCGCTTCAATTGAATATTTGTCGATTGCCTGTTTAGGATGTGAAACTTGCAATCGAGATAAAAATAACTGAATCAAAGTTAGGATTAGGGTAACGAACCTAGAGAGGATTTCCGAAACCTTGTTGTTTCTTTATTATATTATCCATCAATTATTTACACAATTTTCACACAATCAACAATTCAGATTTTGTCACTTTAACTTTTATCGTTTGTGTTGAGGTGTACACCTTCTTTTGTAATTAGCTTGTTTCCCTGTGGAATTGTGTTGTGCGAAAATATACCTAAATAAATAAGTAGATAGTCGTACTAGTTTTACTTGCAAGTGCACAAGGTCAACAGTGTAGTATAGTGTGCGAAAGCAAGATCATCTCCACAAGGATTGGTAAAGTTCGGTTGTAGAATTAGTTTCTTTAAAGTAAAAAAGAAATAAATAACTGTTGAATAAGATTTGATAAAGACACAGGGCTTTGATATCCACCACTAGTCATACTTTCCCATTTGTATAATGTATCAGTGCACTAGCCTTATCATGTATACCTAATGGTTGCCAACCTAAGAGCTTGGTCCACACTTTAGGCTAATGATTTCCCTATGCAACGAGTTAGGCATGGTGTATATTCTAACTCTTTTCTCTCTTAAGGGATTCAGCATGGGTGTATACTGAGTTGTTCCGTAAGAGAGCATGAGAGCTGTGGAGATCGCCAACCACACGGGACCTAGGGCTTGGTCCACTCCCGGTTTCCCATGTTAATTAACCCACGTATCCAGATAAGATATCCCTTGTTACTAATGTTAGACCCAGGACTCGGTCATCCAAATTGATCTAACTAACCAATCCATGCCACATGCATACGTTGGCCATACACATACATATGAGGAATTTAAAAAAGCACAGACATTAATCAAGTTAAGCAACATAATAAAGGCTATTGGCAAAGATTTATCAATGAATAAATATATAAGAAAGCATAACTAGGGCTTCAATCAAGCCCTATAAGAAAGTTAGTTACACATGCTGTCTAAAGTAAACATCATACATAAACTAAGCATAAAATATAAAACCCGAAGAATACTAGGGAGACGGGTTGTCAATCCTCTCCAAAGCCTAAAACTCCGAGCTAAACAGAAGATAAAAGTGATCCCTTACTTGTCCTTTTTTTTGTGTGCTTTACAGGTGTATTTATAGGGCTTGAGTAGTCCTAGAAGGTGCAGGAAACCCTAAACTTCCTAAACCATAAAAACTCTCTTATTTCCAAAATAGGGTTTTGCAGTTTACTATTCACGCTCGTACATGTGCACTCGATCTCATGCGTCTTGCACTCGATCGCAGTGTTGCGCTCGATCTTTCTTGCGTGCGCACGATCGCAATATGCGCTCGATCACATTGCATGTTGCGATCGATCGCAGCTTAACCAGAGGCTGCTCCAGGATTTTCCAGGCTTCTTCCTTTAAGTGCCAAAACTGCTTCTTTTCTTCCAAGACCCTATAAAAACATGTAAAACACACAAATGAAGTAAAATGGACTAAAATAACATAACTAAGGGTCTAATAGATGTAAATGAGGGGGCTTAAATATGAATATTTAAGCACCTATCACACCCCAAAACTTACATATTGCTAGTCCCTTAGCAATACGAAACAAAACTAAAATGAAAAATAAAAACACAGATAGATTCAATGTTCATAGTGTCCACAAAAGTTTAAGTCTTAACACAAAACTATGATGTTCATTCATGAGCAAGCTTAACAGATACAAACATATTTTTGCAATGAATAAGAGTTTTGAACGCAAATCACTCTCATGAGGCAGTTTAAGACATCACAAGTTCGAATTTGGTGTGTGGTGAGCTAGCACATAAAAGATTAGGTTTCCAAATAATTCTAATGTGTACGTTTCGATGTCTCAAGATTCACCAAATTTCCTATTAGAATCAACAAAGATGGCATAATTCTTCTTTTCTTTTGTTTACGATGTTTTTGTCAAGTTAGTTCCCTTAAGCTTTCTATTTGACTCATGTAACGAGTGTGTAGCCAATGACTCCCAAACCAGATGGTTTTAGGGAATTAAGTGTAAAGACGCCCCTAAGGACTTACTAATTCGAGTCAAAAAGGCTACGAAACTAATTGGTCTCAATGCTCTTATCAGAATTTCCACCTTTTGACGTGACATTCACTGCTTACTGAGGCAAGAAGGTCAGTTACTCAGCGGAAAGTTCTTTTCAGTGATTTTTTGAGTTAAAAAATTTTCCACCTTTTGACGTGACACTCACTGCTTACTGAGGCAAGAGGGCCAGTTACTCAGTGGAATGTTTGTTTTATTGATCATTAGGAGCATTTCTTTCTTTTTGGGTACTAACAATTTGTTTATATTTTCTTATGCTAAGATATTAGTCTAATAGGCCATTTGGTTCACAGTCAAGCAAAAGAAACACATAAATCAAAATTACATGTCATACCCCACACAATTATGTGCTAACGTGATTGTGATCATTTAGGTCAAACTCGTGAATCCTTAAATGCCTAAAAGGAAGTGATCTAGGTTCAAAACCTAATTATTGGCCTATATGTTCGAGATGTTAAGCTCATTTACGAAGTCAAATCATATTCTTCGTTTAGATTACAAATTTTTTTTTAGAATAGTATGAACATGCATTTATCTATGAAAACAACAAGACAACAAAATAACAACAAAATGGGACATAGTGAGTGTGTGAATGTGTCCCCATACCCCCAAACTTAAATTGCACATTGTCCCCAATGTGTGAATAGTATGGAAAGATCTGACCTGGGAGATGGAGAACTGGTGGGTGGCATGGCTCATAGCGCGCCCCCAAACTTCAACTGGATGCACTCACACTGTCTTTGAAAAAGAAAGAAAAAACAAACATAAAATGGAAAACAAGTAATAAACAACAAATAGAAAAGTAAACTATGAAATACTAATAATAAAATAAAATAAACTATTAAAAAGAATATGCTTTAGAGTGCCTCCCATGAGCGCTAAGTTTAACGTCTTCAACCAGACGTGGTATCCTCTCATTGCTGATCATCAGGTGGTGCAGTGGAAGAGGTACCGGGTGCCGGAGGTAGGCGATCAAGAATAACCTACGGCATAGCCTCATGCCATGCTAACCGAGTCTCCAAACTATCCATGCGCTGATGCACAAGTGTGGTAGTGGCAGAGACCTCACCTCGGAAGGAGGACAGCACAGCTAGAAAGTACTGGGACTCGGTGGGTCCCATGTCCGAATGATCCTTCTCCCGTACTGGGCTAACTATAGGGGTCTCGGTCTCCATAGGATCCTCCTCAACTCTCTCAGCTGCTGGATCAGGTGCTGGGAGTCCTCGAGGCATGTGCGAGAGGCTATGTGTCCACTGAGCCTTCCCGAAGAAAGGATGCTCTCGCACTTGTTCGTCGCTGGTGGTCCTCTTAATCCCTTTCTTTTTTAGTATGGAGGAGAGTAGGAATGGGAAAGGGAGGCCTCATACATTGGTCGTGGTGGTCTGCCGGCTATGGACGTGAACCCAGAATTTGTGCAACTGGCTCCATATAACAACCGGAATAGAGTACCAGTGACCTCTGTGAAAAACATATAGGGTCTGTAGAAACTGGTCTCTCTGCTGTGTCTTGTGCCCCAATGGACACACATTGCGCTGAAGGATCGTGTCAACAAGCCAAAGTTATGGAGGCAACTTTGACCAGCCGACTGCATTGTTGTGTCCGTCGACATACTGACCAGCGCACATATTCGTAATAATCTTAGCCAAGGCAAAGGACTCTAGCTACTCCTCGATATTGGTGTCCTCTAGAGAGGACTCCTCAGTGCAATGAAGAGCAGCGACTGTATTGGCACTAGTCACCTCGACAGGTGTGCCATGGACTGAAGAAGTCAGTACTCCCGGTCTGCTACAGTCAAAAGATAGGCTCACATAGAACTGGACTTCGAGTTGTGTGTAAGCAGTCGAGCAAACCGGCTTGAAAAGTCTCTTCAACCCTCGATGTCTAAATGCTTGGATGGCCCATTGAGTGGCATCTATGTGCTTGAACACGTCATCGATGGCGAAGGGGGTTTCGAATAGGAGCTCTCGTTGCTCGATGCTGGGCCTGGATGACGAGGCACGGCTGCTGGATGCACCGAAGGTGGAAGTAGATGGTTTGGACATGCTGTTAGAAGGTTCTGCCTAATTTGCGATCGATCTAAAAATGATGCGCTCGATCGCACACTGAACTATGCGCTTGATCGCACGCGGTCAGGCATTTCCTCGAACAGGTGGTGTGCACCAAAAGACCAAGCTATGGTCTGTGGCTTTGGATGTGTTCCTATCCTCCTGCAAACATAAAAATAACACCAAAACATGCAGAAGATAAGTTATATATATAGGAAGTTAAATTAAAACAAGAAAATTTGTGCGTGTAAACAATAAAAATGGGTACCTTGTGCAGTGGAGGGGATGTGTAATGGGGAGGGGTTATGTGGCGGTAATGGTTGTAGACGGTGATGATGGTGGATGACGGTGGTGATGGGGAGTGGTGATGGTGGTGATGATGGAGAGTGTGGAAGTTGAGGAGAGAATGTGGGTGTTGTGCATTTGTAACTAGAGAGTGCAAATCTTCTGCGAGAGGGAGTGAACAGTGAGAGAGTGAGTGAGTGTGAGTGAAAGTGTTTAGACTTATATCTGAACCACTGTCTGCCATGAGTGCACTCGATCGCACGCGGGGTGCGCTCGAGCACATTGACTGGTGCGCTCGATCGCACTCTTGCGCTCGATCGATCGCAAATAGTGTGTATGTGCAAAAATGGAAACTTACCTTTCTAAAAAATGACAAGTGTGGAAAGATACAACCTTACCATGTGTTAGTGGTCGTAGTACCACTAACCTCCGTAGAGATGCTTGAGCTTTATGGATAATTGAAATGAACTTGCTCAAGCACTCTCGTGCTTCAGTGCTAGTTGGTTGGAAGGGGGCACCTAAAGCCCACATCAGGTGGTTTAAGTGCCCTTGACAACCACTGCATCTCAAATGTTGGTGCTTGGTCAATAAAGTAAGGAAAAGTAGTATTAGTAATTGTAGGAGGGTCAATTCGAAGAACATACTTACTTGACGGCTGTGGTGTGTTCTTGAAGAGATGTGCAGCTGTATTAACGTCTACATTGTCCTCTTCAGGCCGAATATCCACTCTTGTGTCCTCATGGTTGGGGATGGTCTCCAATGTAGTGGTGTGATGGACCTGAGAGGCTTTCTCAACAACACTTTGCATGAAGCTCACATTAGATTATTCATTATCATTATTGGTTGATTTTAATGTATTAAATATTTGAAATTCTATCTCCTCATCATTTACCCTCATTGTGACAATGCCTCTTTTTACACTAATATTAGTGTCAGCAGTTACCATAAAGGGGCGCCCTAGGATGATGGGGAGAGGCAATAGCAGAGTACATTCTTCTATATCTAATACTATAAAATCAGCAGGTATAATGAATTTTCCTACTCTTACCAACACGTCCTCAAGGATACCTCTCGGTCGTTTGATGCTTTTGTCAGCTAATTGCAAAGTGACGAAAGTCGATTGAAGCTCCCTCAAACCTAGTGTCTCGTATACACTATATGGCAGCAGGTTGACACTTGCTCCTAGATCTAATAGTGCATGCTCGAACAGCTGGTCACCTAGCCTGTAAGAAATAGTAAAACTACCCGGATCTTTCAGTTTAGGTGGTAATTTTATTAAAAGCACAACACTTACCTCTTTGGTTAAGGCAACCGTCTCATGTTCCTGAAACCTCCTTTTGTTAGTGCAATAATCTTTCAGAAATTTAGCATATGCAGGAATTTGTTTAATGGCATCTAACAAAGGAATATTAATCTCTATTTTTTTCAAGGTCTCAAAAATGTCAATTAATTTGGTCTCTTTCTTAAGTTTGACCAACCTTTGAGGAAATGGTGGGGGTGTATTTACCTTTTCCATTTCACTTACCTTAGAGGTGGATGCTTTGTTAGGAGATGCTCGTGTAGACTCATTGATGCCTATGATCTTTCCACTTCTGAGGGTTGTCACAACATTTAGTTGTTGATGCCCCCCAGGATTGGGTAGTGTTTGAGCTGGGTGCTCTCCTTGCTTTCTGCTACTGAGCTCTTTAGCTAGTTGTCCCATTTGTACCTCTAGTCTTTGAATTGCTTGCTCATGTTTTGCATTGTTTTGTTTTTGCTGAGTCATGAATTATTCTTGTGACGACATCAATTGCTGCTGCTGAGTGGCCAGTTGTCTCACAAGACTTTCGAGGTTGCTCTTATTTGGTTTGGGAGTAGCATGAGCAGTGGGCTGGGGGTTTCGTTGCTGTCCTTGATTGTTCTGATTGTTGTTCCATGAGAAATTCGGGTGATTCCGCCATCCAAGGTTGTATGTGTTTGCATAGGGGTTGTTCTTCGGCGGATAGTTATTAGGTCCCACATAATTTGCTTTTTCTGTATCTGCAGGGGAATACAAGGGACAAGTATCAGTATTATGGTCGTATTGGGAACATATTGCACATACCTGGAGTGGGGTAGATGGTAGGCTGGATGAGGTATTTTGAGTAGCCATGGCTTGTACTAATAAGTCTATTTTCCTTTCCAATGCTGTTATTTGAGGGGAAGATCCTCCATTCAGATTTACCTCGTACACACCTTTACCTTTGGTTACATGTCTACCTCGAGAGGAGAACTGCTAAGTGTGTTCACTGGGGGTTTCGAAGAGCTCCATTACTTCTTCGCTGCTTTTCTCCATCAATACTCCTCCACAACCTGAATCAACAATACTTTTGTTAGTGTCATTCAAACCTTCATAAAAGGCTTGTACCAGTTCATCTTGAGGCAGGTTATGGTGTGGGCATTTGAGTAACAATTCGTTGAAGTGTCCCCATGCTTCGAAGAAGAGGTCCCCATCCTTTTGTTGGAAGGACTGGATTTCCTTCCTCATTTGCTTCGTCTTTTGGGCTGGGAAAAACATCCTCAGGAACTTGCTTGCCAACTCCTACTAAGTGTGGATAGAAACTGCAGGCAAAGAATTATACCATAATTTAGCGTTATCTTTCAAGGAAAAAGGGAACAGAATTAACCTTATTTCTTCTTGGTCTAGGCCTTGTATGTGCTGGAACTTGCAAAGATCAAAAAATTCTCGGAGGTACAAGTGTGAATCTTCATTAGGAGTACCCCTAAAGTGGGTCAAAGCATTCAATATTTGTGGAGATATGTAATAGTTTCCAGTTGCCTCAGGTTGATATGCAATGCATGATGGTTGATCAATGTTCCGTGGGATGAAGGAGTGCTTCATCGGCACTCGTGCAGGTGGTTGCTGGTTTTCGAGCTGTTCTGCCATTAGTGTTTCGTTCTCGACTTCTTCTTCGTTCTCCTCGGAGTTGTCCCTCAGCCTTTGTTGGATTGTCTGTTCAAGCTCGGGCTCAAGGGGAAAGAATGTTGGATGTTAGGATCGAAGTCCGTGCATATAACAGCTTCAGTGCATTAGTGTAACTCTACTGCTCGGGTAGCTCTCTGTCCTAATTGCGCTCGATCGCACAGAAGGTTGCGATCGATCGCAAATATCACAGAAAGGTTTGTTAGGGTTTGATGTACCTAAAACAGAAAATAAATCAATCAGGTTTTTATGAAAAAGACGGTAAACAGAAAATAAAGTAATAACAATAATAATTAAACGAAGGTAATTCTAAAAGGAACTTTAGCGCAATCCCCGACAACGACGCCAAAAATTTGTTGTACGAAAATATACCTAAATAAATAAGTAGATAGTCGTACTAGTTTTACTTGCAAGTGCACAAGGCCAACAGTGTAGTATAGTGTGCGAAAGCAAGATCATCTCTACAAGGATTGGTAAAGTTCGGTTGTAGATTTAGCTTCTTTAAAGTAAAAAAGAAATAAATAACTATTGAATATGATTTGATAAAGACATAGGGCTTTGATATCCACCACTAGTCATACTTTCCCATTTGTATAATGTATCAGTGCACTAGCATTATCATGTATACCTAATGGTTGCCAACCTAAGAGCTTGGTCCACACCTTAGGCTAATGATCTCCCTATGCAACGAGTTAGGCATGGTGTATACTCTAACTCTTTTCTCTCTTAAGGGATTCAGCATGGGTGTATATTGAGTTGTTCCTTAAGAGAGCATGAGGGCTGTGGAGATTGGCAACCACACGGGACCTAAGGCTTGGTCCACTCTCGGTTTCCCATGTTGATTAACTCGCGTATCCGGATAAGATATACATTGTTACTAATGTTAGACCCAAGACTCGGTCATCCAAATTGATCTAACTAACCAATCCATACCACATGCATATGTTGGCCATACACATACATATGAGGAATTTAAATAAGCACAGCCATTAATCAAGTTAAGCAACATAATAAAGGCTCTTGGCAAAGATTTATCAATGAATAAATATATGAGAAAGCATAACTAGGGCTTCAATCGAGCCCTATAAGAAAGTTAGTTACACATGCTGTTTAAAGTAAACATCATATATAAGCTTAGCATAAAATATAAAACCCGAAGAATACTAGGGAGACGGGTTGTCAATCCTCTCCAAAGCCTAAAACTCCAAGCTAAACAGAAGATAAAAGTGATCTCTTAGTTGTCCTTTTTTTGTGTGTGCTTTACAGGTGTATTTATAGGGCATGAGTAGTCATAGAAGATGCAGGAAACCCTAAACTTCCTAAATCGTAAAAACTTTTTTATTTCCAAAACAGGGTTCTGCAGTTTACTGTTCACACCTGTACATGTGCGCTCGATTGCATGCGTCTTGCACTCGATCGCAGTGTTGCACTCGATTCTTCTTGCGTGCGCACAATCGTAATGTGCGCTTGATCGCATTGCATGTTGCAATCGATCGCAGCTTAACCAGAGGCTGCTCCAAGATATTCCAGGCTTCTTCCTTTAAGTGATAAAACTTTCTTTTCTTCGAAGACCCTATAAAAACATGTAAAACGCACAAATGAAGTAAAATGGACTAAAATAACATAACTAAGGGTCTAACAGATGTAAATGATGGGGCTTAAATATGAATATTTAAGCACCTATCAAATCGACACCCCAAAGTTGTACTACAATTACCGCGTTATACTTTAGGTGTAATAAATTATCAACAAGAATAACATAAGTTTGTGACATACTTTGAGATCAATTGTAAAGAGTGACAAGACACAAAACACAAGAGGGACTCATTGTAGAGAGGTTGGTTGTAAAGAAGAGAGAGTAGTATAGATAGAGAGCATTGTAATAGTTCTTATCATCTTCTTTCTTCTCTTCTTGGTTTATTCAAGAACTTGAGGTTTCTTGAAGAGGGTTGCTGTAATTTTAAAGAACCACTGATTTAGTGCAGAGAGTTTAGACGAACTCACGGGGACGTAGGCTATTGCCAAACCTCGATAACAAATCGCTTGTCTTCTTTTCTTTCTTGCTTTCGATTGCTGTATTTCTTTCTATAAGTCATTCTAGACTTGGGTGTTTGGAAGATCACCACCTGGGCATCTTGTTAAGGGGATTTCCAACAGTGGTATCAGAGCTTGCATAGTTGGGTATCGGAGCAAGAACAAGAAGGTTACGGAGTCAAGACTCCAAGAACCAAAGATCAACTTCTTGGGTGATTCAAGAACGGAGTAAAGATCAAGATCAGATCGTGTTCTTGAGGGTGATTCAAGAATGATGTTAAGATCCATCTTCATTCGTGTTCTTGAGGTTGAAGAAAGCATTTGTGGGTATTGCATAAATCTGGGATCTTGTCCGCAAAGATGGCTTCAAATTTTGTTGTTGAGAAGTTTGATGGAAAAGGAGATTTTTTCCTATTGAAGCGGAAGATCAAGGCTGTTCTTATGCAACAGAAAGTTGACTTGGCTATTGGAGAAGATGATGCTTTTCCAGCAAGTATCACGGAGGACTAACAGATTGAGATGAAGAAGATGGCTTACAGCACCATTTTCTTGCACATGTCGGATAGTGTCACAAGGGAGTGCGGAGACTCGGAAGATCCAGCTATCATATGGAAGAAACTAGATGAGTTGTTTTTTTACCAAAACTCTTCCTAACAAGATTTATCTTCTTAAAAGAATCTTTGCTTTTAAAACGGATCCTACTAAAGAGTTGCAAGATAATCTTGATGTCTTTAATAAACTAGTTCAAGATTTAGCTAGTTGTAATATTAAATTCCCGGATGAACAATTGGTTGTCATTTTGTTAAATTCTCTTCCTGATTGCTTTGATAATTTGATTAATGCTATTGAGTATTGAAGGGATACTTTAACCAAGGAGATTGCGATCAATGCCATAAGGGCACTTGACTTCAAAGCCAAGATGAAGGACACATCAAGTGGAGATGGGCTGTTCGTAAGAGGAAGGCCAGCAACTCGAAATGGCAGTAGCAACCATGGCAACTACCGGGAGAAATCAAGAGGTAGAGGGAAAAGCCATGGGAGAGCACATATCAAATCAAGATTTGGAAAGAGGTGCTTCTACTGCAACAAAGAGGACCATTTTAGAAAAGATTGCAAGAAGAAGATGCAGGATGAGAGAAGAAGCCACACCAACAATGGAGAGGCTTCGGTTGCCAATGGAGAACAGCAAGATGATGTTCTTGTTGTGTGCTCAAATGTGAGCAGGAGGCAAGGCAGCAGAAAGTGGATTCCGGATTTCGGGTGCACTTATCACATGTGCCCTCACAAGGAATGGTTCAAGAATTTCAAGGAGATCAATGATGGAAGGGTCTTCTTGGGGAATGACAATTCTTGCCAAGTGAGGGGGATTGGAGACATCCAATTGAGGATGTTTGATGGAGTCACAAGGCTGTTGCAAAATGTGAGATATCTTCCAGATTTGAAGATAAATTTGATCTCATTGGGGCAGCCAGATTCCATGGGGTATACATGCAAAGTAGAGGGAGGAAAGATCAAGGTGGCCAAGGGATCTTTGGTAGTGATCAAGGCAGCAAGAAACTATTGATTCTATGAGATGATCGGAGAGACAAAAATCAATGATCAAGCAGCAAGCTTGATGGCTGAGATGGATAAGGCAGCCCTTTAGCACACTCGCTTAGGATATATGAGCGAAAAGGGCCTGCAAGTTCTTAGCAAGGATGGTTTACTTGGAGTTGACAAAGTAGAGAAACTGGATTTCTGTGAGAGTTGCGTTCTTGGGAAGCAACACCGGGTTAGCTTCAACACCGGAGTGCATAAGGCTAAGGGGATTCTTGACTGCATTCATTCGGACCTTTGAGGACCAGCAAGAACACTAACACAGGGAGGTAACTTTTACTTTCTGTCTTTAATTGATGATTATTCAAGAAGAGTGTGGGTTTATTTACTTAGAAATAAATTAGATGCCTTTGATAAATTTGTTGTGTGGAAGAAGTTGTTGGAAACTTAAATGGGTAGGGTAGTTAAGGCTTCACGAAATGATAATGGCTTAGAATTTTGCAATAAGGATTTTGATAAATTCTGTGAATTAAATGGCATTCTAAGACATAGAACGGTTGTAAAAACACCTCAGCAAAATGGAGTTGCTGAAAGGATGAATAGAACCCTTATGGAAAAGGTTAGGTGCCTGTTAATAGGATCCGGTTTACCAAAATATTTTTGGGGAGAAGCTGTGGCTACAGCTGCATACTTGGTAAATAGATCACCCTCTAGGGCTTTAGAGCTCAAGACTCCCATAGAGATGTGGAGTGGGAAACCCCCTGAATTAAGCAGCCTTAGGACTTTTGGGTGTGCTGTATATGCACATCAAAAGGAGGATAAACTTAGCCCATGATCTAAAAAATGTGTATTTCTAGGATATGGTGATGGGGTTAAGGGATATAGGTTGTGGTCCTTAGAAAAGAAAGGCATTAAACTCATTATAAGTAGGGATGTTATTTTTAATGAATTGTTATTTCCCTACTTGGAGAAAACTAACCCTGTAGTAGCAAGTGAGCAAACCAGTCTGGAAGTTATGGAGCATCGCATCAAAGAGAGTTCGATTTAGATAGAGTAAGGAAGGTAAGAGGGTTCGGACCAAGTAGAGCCCTTGAATGAAGGCCATGCTCAAGAAACTAAAGAAGAGGTTGATGCAGCAAGTCATAATGACTACCAGCTCACAACAGACCGGGGAAGGAGGGTGGTTAGATCACCTTTGAGATATGGGTTTGCGATTGCTAATGTAGCAGCTCCTTAGATAGAAGGAGAGGTTGAACAAGAGACTTACATTGATGCCATGGGATGTATGGATTCGTCAAGATGGAAGCTAGCTATGGAGGAAGAAATTGATTCTTTGAGGAAGAACAACTTCTAGGAATTGGTGAAAGTTCCAGGAAAGCAGAAAGTAGTGGAATGTAAATGGAGTTACAAGATCAAAGAAGGGTACCCTCTAGGAGATGAAGTCCAGAACAAAGCTAGGTTGGTGGCGAATGGGTTCACGAGAAGAGAAGATATAGGTTTCACAGAAACTTTCTCACCTGGACACAAGGTGGATGAAGTGGTGATTATCCTCGTCTATGTCGATGATGTGTTGTTGGTTCAGAACAGTAGGGAGAGGATTGAAAGGTTTACATCTCAACTCAGTGAGGAGTTTGAGAGGAAGGATCTTAGCCTTGCACAAAAGATCCTTGGGATGTGTAGAATCCAAGAAAAGGAGAGAAACTGGTTAAGGGTTTCTTGGGCAATGGGTGTTCTCAGCAGATTTGTGAGTAATCCCAGAAAGAAACATTGGCTTGGGATGATGTGGTTGCTGAGGTATTTGAAGGCTCAGTGGCAGCCAGTGGTAGCACTCATAACAACCGGGGCAGAATGCATAGCAGCTACGAAAGCCATAAAGGAGGCTATGGGGTGCAAAGGGTTGTTGGACGAGTAGATGATCCTAAAAGAGTAGGTGGTGGTGTCTTCGGATAGCCAAAGTGCATGGAACTTATGGAGGAATCCGGTGTTCCATGAGGGGACGAAGCATATGGATGTTCGGTATCATTTCATTCGGGAAAATGTTACGAAAGGATGCATCCATGTGGACAAGGTAGCCACGGAATAAAATCCTACGGATTTAGGTAATAAAGTCCTACCTCTAAATAAGTTCAATCATTGCCTTAGACTACTTAGTATTGGAGTCGGTTAATTGATGACTCAATATGAGTTTGGATCCTGAAGTTCTCTGCACAATGGTTCAGGTTTAAACACTTAGACAAAGGTAGAGATTGTTGATATTTGTCGAAGGTTTAAACATGGTTCAAACATGGTTAAAATCTAAACAAAGTGTGGAAGAATAAATTTCAGCATGTTAAAGGAGTGCACACATGTGTGTGCATCACTTTGGATGTTGTGCACACCCCTATTTAGCAAGGCAAAGGAGTGTGCACAGCTGTTTGAAGGGCAGCATCAGTGTGTGCTGCACCACTCCTTCACAAGTGCTGCACCGCCCAACAAGGGAGGTGCTGAAAGAAGGGTAGCACTGCACCACTACTTCACTAGTGCTGCACTACTCAGCAAGTGGTGAAAATGGTGTTTTGCCTAGCGCCGCAGCATGCCCTGCTCAATGCCGCAGCACTGGGCACACTGATGCACACATGGACAGCTTGTTTAAGCCTCTTCTTAGGTGTGTGGATGCAAGGTTAAAATGCACATTACCACTTAGGATTGATGGAGGGCCATGGTTAAGTGGTCATCAAGATCTAAGGGTGGAGATTGACTCTTAAGATTGGACAAGAAGTTTGTGCAATATATAAAGGGTCACCTAGCTTCATTATCAACAAGAATAGCATAAGTTTGTGACATACTTTGAGATCAATTGTAAAAAGTGACAAGACACAATATAAGAGATAATTGTGTAAGAGTGCAAAGACACAAAACACAAGAGGGACTCATTGCAGAGAGGCTAGTTGTACAGAAGAGAGAGTAGTATAGATAGAGAGCATTGTAATAGTTCTTATCATCTTCTTTCTTCACTTCTTAGTTTCTTAAAGAACTTGAGGTTTCTTGAAGAGGGTTGCTGTAATTGTAAAGACCCATTGATTTAGTGTAGAGAGTTCAGAGGAACTCATGGGGACGTAGGCTATTGCCGAACCTCGATAACAAATCGCTTGTCTTCTTTTCTTTCTTACTTTCGATTGCTGTATTTCTTTCTACAAGTCATTCTAGACTTAGGTGTTTGAAAGATCACCACCTAGGTATCTTGTCAAGGTGATTTCCAACACTCTCCATAGCAGCTATTTGGGTAGAGGGTCCTCCATTTAGGATCACCTCATACATACCTTTGCTTTTGGATCCATGTCTACCTCGAGAGGAGAATTTTTGTGTGTGTTCACTTAAGGTCTCGAATAGCTCCATGGCTTCTTCACTGTTTTTCTCCATCGGCACTCCTCCACAACCTGAATCCACAATACTTTTATTAGTATCGCTTAAACCTTCATAGAAAGCTTGTACCAGTTTATCCTGAGGTAAATTGTGATGTGGGCATTTGAGTAGCAACTCATTGAAATGTCCCCATGCCTCAAAGAATAGGTCTCCATCCTTTTGTTGGAAAGACTGAATCTCCTTCCTCATTTGCCTCGTCTTTTGGGCTGGGAAAAATTTCCTTAGGAATTTGCTGGCCAACTCCTCCCAAGTGTAGATAGAAACTGCAAGCAATAAATTGTACCACAGTTTAGCATTATCTTTTAAGGAAAAAGGGTAAAGAATTAACCTAATTCCTTCTTGGTCTAAGCCCCGGATATACTGGAACTTGCAGAGATCGAACAACTCTCGAAGGTGCAAGTGTGGATCCTCATGAGGTGTACCTTTAAAGTGAGTCAATGCACTGAGTATCTGTGGAGATATGTAGTAGTTGCCTTCCACCTCTAGTTGATAAGAAATGAAAGATGGCTGGTCGAGATTCTATGAGATAAAGGATTGCTTCATAGGTGTTTGCTTAGGTGGTTGTTGATTTTCGATCTGTTCCGCCATTGGTGCTTCTTCCTCGAGTTCTTCTTTTACCTCTTCAGAGTTGTCTCTAAGCCTTTGTCAGATGGTCCGCTCAAGCTCTGTATCGAGGGGAAAGAAAGTTGGATGCTTGATCAGCAAAAAATTGCTTCAGTGCAATAATTCACATTACTGCTCGGGTAGCCTCTGCCTCTTATGCGCTCGATCGCACAGAGGGGTGGGCTCAATCACAAGTGGCCCAGAGAGTTCTGTTGTAGTCCTTGAAACAGAAAACGAAATAGAAATAGATTAGGTTTTTGATGAAACAAAATTAAAAGTGAAAATAGAAATTGAAAATTTTGAGATTTTTGATAAAATAAAACAGAATAAATAAATAAAACTAAAAATGACTAAACTAAACGAAAATAATTCTAGAAAGAAATTTAGTGCAATCTCCCGGAAACAGCGCCAAAAACTTGTTGTGCATTTATCTACCTAAATTATTAAGCAAATAATTGAACTTGTTTTACTTGCAAGTGCACAAGGTCAACAGTAGCGTAGTGTGCAAATGCGAGATCATCTCCACAGGGATTGGTAAATTTCGTTTTAGAATTAATTTCACAAAGTAAAAATGGATAGAAATAAATATTGAGTCGAGATTAATAATGATAAGAACATAAGGCTTTGATATCCACCACTAATCACACTTTCCTAATAAATAATGTGCCAATGCTATAGCCCTACCATGAATACCTAATGGTTGTCAACCTAAGGGCTTAGTTCACTCCTTAGGCTATGGATTTCTCTATGCAATGAGTTAGGCATGGTGTATGCTCTAACTCTTTTCTTTCTTAAGGGATTCAACATGGTGTATACTGAGTTGTTCCTTAAGAGAGCATAAGGTATGTGGAAATCGACAACTACATGAGACCTAGGGCATACTGTATACTCCCGGTTTCCCATGTTGATTAACCCAATAATCCGATGTGGAATTATTTTGTTACTATTGCTAGACCCAGGACTCGGTCATCCAAATTGATCTAACTAACTAATTCATGCGACATGCATACATTGATAAGACACACACATATGAGGAATTCAATAAAGCAGGCATTAATCAATTAAATCATCATAATATGGCTATTTGCAAAGGCAACAATGCTCATATATAGAAAAGCATAATTAGGGCTTCAATCGAGCCACATTAAGAGTTTTGATTACGCCCAAAACATAACGCAGTATTGTAGTACAGCTTTGGGGTGTTGATTCCACAGGGAAACAAACTAATTACGAAGGTATAAACCTCAACACAAACGATAAAAGTTAAAGTGACAAAATCTAAATTGTTGATTGTGTGAAAATTGTGTAAATAATTGATGGATAATATAATAAAGAAACAACAAGGTTTCAAAAATCCTCCCTAGGTTCGTTGCCCTAATTCTAACTTGATTCAGTTGTTTTTATCTCTATTGCAAATTTTACATCCCAAATAGGTAATCGGCAAATATTCAATTAAAGCACATGTATAAACCCTAATGTAATTGATATTTAATGATTCTATGTGCCATGTGCTATGTGTGATTTTTGAGACAAAGGTGAATTACTCTTGGTTTAACACTAATATTGCTTTTCATTTACTTTGATTCCCACCATAGAATTCATCCTTTGTTTTCGCTTGAATTATTAGGGACTAGCAATAAGCTAGCTGGGGGTTGTGATGAGAGTCATAAAATGCTTCTCAACAGTGGTTAATTGTTAGCATTTTAGGATTGATCTCGGTCTTTATTGCGCTTTTATGTGTTAATAACTCTAAAGTAATATTATTGGACCACTGACTTATTTCAGTGCAATTTTCAGGTACTTTGAGTTTAAAAGAGAAAAAGAAGCGATCATTGCTTAAAAGGCCAAGATCCCATGCTTCTGGAAGGACAAGATGGACTGCTACCAGTACTGCGATCGAGCGCACAAGCAGTGCGATCGAGTGCACACCCCACAACATATCCCTTTACTTTTATTGTTTTTATATTTCTTTTTCTTGTTCATTGTTCGTATTTTTTTTTTGTTTTCCAGTATTAACTTAGTATTTCTTTTTCAGGGACAAATATATGAAGCAATTCAAATGGTGGAGCACAATTTTCAGCTTCTGTGCACCTTTGGCTACAAAGGAGTTTCCTTTACTCTTTCTTTTATATTGAGGTCAATGCAATTTTTAAGTTGGGGGTGGAGGAAACGCATCTCCTTGTTTCCATATTCTTTATTTCCATACATTTTTTTTCCATTGAACTGCTTGGAGTCGTTCTCCCTTTTTGTTTGTTTTTAGAATGCTTTGTGTTAAGCCTTAGAGTTTATTCACATGTCAATGATATGAGCCTAAATTGAGATAACATATAGCATTTAGAAGAAGTTAAATCTTGCTTCGGTTTGAAATTAATTTAAGCATCAATCTTCATTTGGTTAAAAACTCTAGTTTGTGGTAAGATAGTATGATTAGTCTTAAACATTTAGAAAAGTTTTATGTGTGATTATTTTGTGAATATTTTTCAGTCTCGACAAGCTCTAGAACTTACTTGATAACCATTTGAGGCGAATTCCTGGAATGCACATTACTTAGGATATGATATAGGCCATTTTTGGACCATTTGAGCCTGTTAAACCTACCATTGCAATATTTACCATTAGTCACCTATTTGAGCCTTTTCTTGAAAAAAGAAGTGAGCCTTGTTTCTTTCAATAGCCCATTTACTCACCTTTATAAGCCTAAAGAGAATATTTTATCCTTATCTTTCTCTTAAAAGAACTTAGCTATACACATTTGTTGAGAAACACTTAAAAGGAATAAGGATGGAAATATAAGAAAATATCACTACCATAACCCAAGTACATTAAAAGAGATTAGTTGGGGGTTATGTAAAAGAAAAGAAAAATGAAAAAGGAGGTGAATGGTCTTATGCCAAAATACAATGGTCCTATTTGAGCCTTTTCTTGAAAAAAGAAGTGAGCCTTGTTTCTTTCAATAGCCCATTTACTCACCTTTATAAGCCTAAAGAGAATATTTTATCCTTACCTTTCTCTTAAAAGAACTTAGCTATACACATTTGTTGAGAAACACTTAAAAGGAATAAGGATGGAAATATGAGAAAATATCACTACCATAACCCAAGTACATTAAAGGAGATTAGTTGGGGGTTATGTAAAAGAAAAGAAAAATGAAAAAGGAGGTGAATGGTCTTATGCCAAAATACAATGGTCCTATTTGAGCCTTTTCTTGAAAAAGAAGTGAGCCTTGTTTCTTTCGATAGCCCATTTACTCACCTTTATAAGCCTAAAGAGAATATTTTATCCTTACCTTTCTCTTAAAAGAACTTAGCTATACACATTTGTTGAGAAATACTTAAAAGGAATAAGGATGGAAATAGGAGAAAATATCACTACCATAACTCAAGTACATTAAAGGAGATTAGCTGGGGGTTATGTAAAAGAAAAGAAAAATGAAAAAGGAGGTGAATGGTCTTATGCCAAAATACAAAAGAAAAGTTAATTACAGCAAAGAAAAAAGAAAAAGAAAAGAAACGTGGTGATTTTTAAAGAAAAAAAATGAAAAATGCTCGGAAAATGCTCGAAAAAGTTGTGTGTTGAAGTAAGGTTATTTAGTGCTTAAAAGTGATTGTGTTTAAAGCTTAGAGATTGAGTTCTTTTTCTCGTGAATCCTTCCCATTTTTTCTTAACCTTTACTTAGCCTAACGTTACAAGCCTATTAAAGACCTATTGATCCAATGTAATGTGATTTTTCTACAATAGTAGTGGAGAGTGGTTTGAAATGTAAGCATATGGAGCTTGTTTTTGTGATTGACGTCACAAAATTTATCATGTTTTAGAGGCCAAGACTTGTATTCATGAATGTTATGCATAAAATCATTCGGGTGTTTGGATTAACGGATTGTGGTAAGATGGATGGTAAGAGTCAATAACGATTTTAAAATTGATGTTTGGATTATTTTTAGACTTGAGTGATATTTAATGATTCTATATGCCGTGTGCTATGTGCAATTTTTGAGACAAAAGTGAATTACTCTTGGTTTAACACTAATATTGCTTTTCATTTTCTTTGATTCCAACCATAGAATTCATCCTTTGTTTCGCTTGAATTACTAGGGACTAGCAATAAGCTAGCTGGGGGTTGTGATGAGAGTCATAAAATGCTTCTCAACAGTGGTTAATTGTTAGTATTTTAGGATTGATCTCGGTCTTTATTACGCTTTTATGTGTTAATAACTCTAAAGTAATATTATTGCACTGAAATAAGTCAGGGGTCCAATAATATTACTTTAGAGTTGTTAACACATAAAAGTACAATAAAGACCGAGATCAATCCTAAAATACTAAAAATTAACCACTGTTGAGAAGCATTTTATGACTCTCATCAAGTTTAGTTACACATGCTAAGTAAACTGAACATTATAACCATAACTAAACTAAATAGAAAGATAAAATCCGAAGAATACTATGGAGACGAGTCGTCAATTCCTCTCCAAAGCTTACAACTTCAAGCAAAATCAAAAGGTATGTTTCCTGTGTTTTACAAGTCTATATATAGGGTTCTAAGGGTGCCCCGAAACCCTAATTTCCAATTTAAGATCCAGAGACTTCTCTCCAAAACTGGTTCTACTGCCTCTGTGTGTGTGTGCGCTCAATCACATGGGTCTACACTCGAGCCTTCTAAGTGTGTGTATGAGTGCCTATGCACTCGATCACAAGAGATGTGCGCTCTAGCTGGTTTGCAGATTTTCACTTTTTCTTCCTTAGAGCTCCAAAATGTTATCTTTTCGTCAAAGACCTATGAAAAATATAGAAAAGATAAAAATGAAGTAGAATCTACTAAAATACATAAACAAAGAGCCTAACAAGTGTAAATTAAGGGGCTTAAATATGACTATTTAAGCACTTATCAGGATGCATCACTATTCACCACAAATCATTCATCACTAGAAGGAAGTACCAATACTAGAGTTGTAATCAATTTCTCCTTTAGTAATTGGAAACATTTCTCACACTCCCCAGACCATAAAAATCTCACCTCTTTCCTGGTCAATCTAGTCAATAGTACTGCAGTAATATAAAAATTATAGATAAATCATCTATAATAACCAACCAACCCCAATAAGCTTCTAATCTTAGTCACATTAGTTGGTCCATCCCAGCTCAACATTGCCTCTACCTTTTGTGGATCAATTGTTATATTATCTCCAGATATTAAATATCTCAAGAAAGTTACTTCATTCAACCAAAACTTACATTTAGAAAATTTAGCATACAATCTTTCACTCCTCATAATCTCCAACACCATTTCTAAATTCCTCACATGTTGTTCTTCATTCTTAGAATATACCATATTGTCATCAATAAATACAACCATAAACTTGTTAAGATATAGTTTAAATACTTTATTCATCAAGTCTATGAATGTAGATGGAGCATAAGTCAATCCAAATGGTATAAAAAGAAACTCATGGTGACCATAACATGTCCTAAAAGCAGTCTTAGGCATGTCTCTTTCTTTTATTCTCAATTGGTGATAACTTGATCTCAGGTCTATCTTAGAAAATACCCTTGCTCCCTGTAACTTCTAAAATACATCATCTATCCTGGGTAAAGGATATTTGTTCTTAATGGTTATCTTATTCAACTATCTGTAGTCAATACACGATCTCATCGTTCCATCTTTCTTCTTCACAAACAACACAAGGCTCTCCAAACACACTAAGTCTGATAAATTGTTTATCTAACAATTCTTAAAACAATACTTTCAACTCTCTCAAATCAGCTGGTGTCATCCTATAAAGTGCTAAAGATATGTGTGTTGAACCCAAAATCACATCTATAAAAAACTAAATCTCCTTACTAGGAGGCAATCTAGATAATGCTTCACGAAACACATCAGGAAAATCTTTCACTACTAAAATTTCTTCTAACTTCCTATTTCTCTTTTTAGAATCCATTATGCATGCCAAATACTCATCACAACCCTTCTTCAACCATCTACTAGCAGTCAGGGCAAAAATAAGACTATTTGCAAGTATCTTACGTTCTCTCTGAAAGTTAAACTCCTCTTGTCCTGGTATCTTGAACACCTCATGTTTTTTAATACAATCAACCCAGACATGATACGCTGACAACCAATTCATCTCCAAAATCAAATCAAAATTAACCATACTTAAAGGAAACAAATCAACTTTAAACTCTCTATCATCCATAAGGATTACACAACTCCAATAAATAGTTTTAAGCAAAATTCTATCTTCAGTAAAAATTGCAACAATAAGATTATGCATCAAAGGACTAACATAAACATCAATAGACTTCAAAAACACACTGGATGCAAAAGAATGAGTTGCACCAGGATCAACCAATATTGATATGTCCACATTTTCAACATAAAAAGCACCTCGAATTAGGACAATTCTGGGATAAATATCTTATCTGATTACATCTATAACACGTTCTAGTATTTCTATCACGTTACCACATCCCTTAGGTAGTATACTCCCACCTCAACCATAATTTCCAATTCCCACATACTGTCACCTAAATCTAGGGGTCCCACCAATATTATTCTGAACTACAGAAGCAACAGATCCTGCTTGCCTCTGGCTCTGTATTACAGTTCTCTGTGACAAGGAATGCCCCCTCTAGGGTGGTCTCCCACCCTACACACTCATACTACTACCACCTCTGGGTCCCTAAAATCTAGACCTCTTCAGTCAATCCCTCCTACTTCTAAACTCCATCATATCCTTCTCAATCTGTAGTGCTATATCCACCAACCTAGCATAATTCATATGTCTCATGTAAGATAGTTTCGCTTTAATCTCAAAATGTAATCCATCCATCAACCTCTTACACTTCTTCTCCTTTATGCCTAACATTTTCGATACAAAACTCATTAAAGTCCCAAATCTGCTATCATATTGAGCCACAGTCAACATATTTTACCTCAAATAAATGAAATATCTCTTTTGTTGGGCTCCGAAAGTATATGAGCAGTATTTATAAAAGAAAAAGCCTCCTTAAATCTTGTTTTTATTTTTCTAAGGTTTAAACAGGTCCAACTATGGTTAAAATCCAAACCAAAGGTGGAGTATCAAATTTTAGCAAGTTAGAAGGTTGCACACATGTGTGTGCATCATTTTGGAGCAAGGGAAGGCCATGCGCACTAGTGTGTGCACTTCTGCACACAAGCTGAGAAAGTGTGCGCATAGCAAGAAGTGTGCCAGGTCTGGGTCAGCACCGCACCGCTCAGAACTAGCGCCGCACCCTCCAAAATGGTGTTGTCTAGGACAGCTCCAGCGCCCAGGCACCCAAAATCTAGCGATGCACCTTCCAGCAAGTTGCACTCCAGGACTGGGTCAGCGCTGCAGTGCCCAGATCCAGCGTCGCATCGCCCAGTGTGCACGCAAGCACACTCTGCCTCAGTGCCTCACCGTGCCCTACTGAGCGCCGCACCGCCAAGCACACTATTGCACCTATAGGCAGCAAGCTTAAAGGCTCTCTAAAGTGTGTGTGCACAATACCAAAATGCACAGCACCACTTGGAGGATGTTGAAGGGCTAAGATTAAAAGGAGATCATAATCAAAGGGTGGAGATTGATTCACAAGAATGTCCAAGAAGTTATGGCTATTAAAGGGGTTCCTTAGCCTCATTCTAAACATATAGAACAAGAGAAAGTTATGACATTGTGAGATAATTGTAAATACAAGAGAGAATTGTGTGAGAGACATAAACATAAGAGGGACTCTTTGTAGTGAGGCTGGTTGTAAAGAAGAGAGAGTAGCATAGAGAGAGAGCATTGTAATCTTCTTCCTTCTCTTCTTAGTGTCTTCAAGAACTTGGTTTCTTGAAGGGGATTGCAGTAACTTGTAAGAACCATTTGAGATAGTGCAGAGAGTTCGGAGGAACTCATGGCGACGTAGGTACATTGCCGAACCTTGATAACAAATTGCTAGTCTTCTTTCTTTCTTTGATTTTCTGTTCTTGTGTCCGATTGCTGAAATTATTTCTACAAGTCATTCTAGACTTGGGTGTTTGGAAGATCACCACCTGGGCATCTTGTCAAGATGATTTCCAACAGTGGCATCAGAGATTTGGACAGTAGTATCAGAGCTGCACAGTTGGGTATCAGAGCAAGAACAAGAAGGTGACGGAGCCAAGACTCCAAGAATCAAAGATAAACTTCTTGGATGATTCAAGAGCGGTGTAAAGATCAAGATCTGATCGTGTTCTTTAAGGTTGATTCAAGAATGGCGTTAAGATCCATCTTTAATCTGTGCTCTTGAGGTTGAAGAAAGCATTTGTGGGTAGTGCATAAATCTGGGATCTTGTTCGCAAAATATGGCTTCAAATTTATGTGTAGAGAAGTTTGATGGAAAGGGAGGCTTTGCCCTTTTGAAGCGGAAGATCAAGGCTGTTCTAATGTAATAGAAAGTGGACTTGGCTATCGGAGAAGATGATACTTTTCCAGCAAGTGTCACGGAGGACCAGCGGACCAAGATGAAGAAGATGGCTTACAGCACCATTTTCTTGCACATGTCGGATAGTGTCACAAGGGAGTGCGGAGACTCGGAGGATCCGACTCTATCATATGGAAGAAACTATATGAGTTATTTCTTACCAAAACTCTTCCTAACAAGATTTATCTTCTTAAAAGAATCTTTGCTTTTAAAATGGACCCTGGTAAAGAGTTGCAAGATAATCTTGATGTCATTAATAAGCTAATTCAAGATTTGAATAGCTGTAGTATTATTTTTCCGGATGAACAATTGGCTATTATTTTGTTAAATTCTCTTCCTGATTGCTTTGATAATTTGATTAATGCAATTGAGTATGGAAGAGATAGTTTAACAAAGGAAATTGTGATCAATGTCATAAGGGCACATGATTTCAAGGCCAAGATGAAGGAGACATCAAGTGGTGATGGACTGTTTGTAAGAGGAAGGCCATCAACTCAGAGTGGTAGTAGCAACCATGGCAACTACCAGGAGAAATCAAGAGGTAGAGGGCAGAACCATGGGAGATCTCATTCCAAGACAAGACTTGGAGGAGGAAGGAAATGCTTCTACGGTAGCAAGGAGCACCATTTCAAGAAAGATTGCAAGAAGAGGATGTGGGATGAGAGGAGAAGCCACATCAACAATGGAGAGGCTTCGGTTGCCAAAGGAGAACAACAAGATGATGTTCTTGTAGTGTGCTCAAATGTGAGCTGGAGGCAAGGCAGCAGAAAGTGGATTATTGATTCCGGGTGCACTTATCATATGTGCCGTCACAAAGAATGGTTCAAGAATTTCAAGGAGATCAATGATGGAAGGGTCTTCTTGGGGAATGACAATTCTTGCCAAGTGAGAAGGATTGGTGACATTCAATTGAAAATGTTTGATGGAGTCACAAGGCTACTGCGAAATGTAAGATATCTTCCAGATTTGAAGAGGAACTTGATCTCATTGGGGCAGCTAGATTCCATGGGGTATACATGCAAAGTAGAGGGAGGAAAGATCAAGGTGGCCAAGGGATCTTTGGTAGTGATCAAGGCAACAAGAAACGATAGACTCTATGAGATGATCAGAGAGACAGAAATCAATGATCAAGCAGCAAGTTTGATGGCTGAGATGGACAAGGCAGCCCTTTGGCACCCTCGCTTGGGTCATATGAGTGAAAAGGGCTTGCAAGTGCTTAGCAAGGAAGGTCTACTTGGTGGTGACAAAGTAGAAAAACTGGATTTCTGTGAGAGTTGCATTCTTGGGAAGCAACACCGGGTTAGCTTCGACACTGAAGTGCATAAGTCCAAAGGGATTCTTGATTACATTCATTCGGACCTTTGGGGACCAGCAAGAACACCAACACAGGGAGGTAACTTTTACTTTCCGTCTTTAATTATTGATTATTCAAGAAGAGTGTGGGTTTACTTTCTTAGGAATAAATCTGATGCCTTGAATAAATTTGTTGTGTGGAAGAAGTTGCTGGAAACTCAAACGGGTAGGGTAGTTAAGGCTTTACGAACCGATAATAGCTTAGGATTTTGCAATAATGATTTTGATAAATTCTGTGAATTAAATGGCATTCTAAGGCATAGAACGGTTGTAAAAACACCCCAGTAAAATGGAGTTGCTGAAAGAATGAATAGAACCCTTACGAAAAAAGTTAGGTGCATGTTAATAGGATCCAGGTTACCAAAATATTTTTGGGGAGAAGCTGTGGCTACAACTGCATACTTGATAAATAGATCACCCTCTAGAGCTTTAAAGCTCAAGACTCCCATGGAGATGTGGAGTGGAAAACCCCCTGAATTAAGCAACCAAAGGACTTTTGGGTGTGCAGCATATGCACATCAAAAGGAGGATAAACTTGGCCCTAGATCTAGGAAATGTGTATTTCTAAGATATGATGATGGGGTTAAGGGATATAGGTTGTGGTCCTTAGAAAAGAAGGGCATGAAACTGATTATAAGTAGAGATATTGTTTTTAATGAATTATTATTTCCCTACTTGGAGAAAACTAACCCTGCAGGGGCTAGTGAGAAAACCAAACCGAAAGTTGTGGAGCATCGCATCAAGGAGAACTCGGTTCAGGTAGAGCAGAGGAGGTAAGAGGGTTAGGACCAAGTAGAGCCCTTAGATGAAGGCCAAGCTCAAGAAACTCAATAAGAGGCTGAACAAGAAGAGGTTGATGCAGTAAATGACTACCAGCTCACAAGAGACCGGTGAAGGAGAGTGGTTAGACCTCCTTTGAGATATGGGTTTGCAAATGCTAATGTAGCAGCTCCTTGGAGAGAAGGAGAGGTTGAACTAGAAACTTACACGGATGCTATGGAGTGTAAGGATTTGTCAAAGTGGCAGCTGGCTATGGAGGAAGAAATGGACTCTTTGATGAAGAACAACTTTTGGGAGTTGGTGCCCAAACCTGAAAAATAGAGAGTTGTGAATTGTAGATGGCTCTACAAGATCAAAGAAGGGAATACTCCAGGGGATGAGGTTCGATATAAAGCTAGGCTGGTGGTGAAGGGGTTCACACAAAAAGAAGGCATAGATTTTACCAAAATCTTCTCACCGGTTGTGAAGTACAAGACAATACGGATAGTGTTAGCATTAGTGGTCCAATTTGATTGGGAAATCGAGCAAATGGATGTGAAGACAGCATTCTTACATGGAGAGCTTGATGAGACCATTTTCATGAGGCAACCCGAAGGTTATGAGGAAGGAAGGCAGGGAGAGTTAGTGTTGAAATTAAAGAAATCTCTCTATGGCCTGAAGCAATCACCTAGGCGATGGAATAAGAGGTTTGATTCCTTTGTAATCAGCTTGGGTTTCATGAGGAGCTACTATGATTCGTGCTTGTACTATAAGGGGACAGAAGGTTGAGGAAATGGTGATCATCCTCATTTATATTGATGACATGTTGCTGGTTGGGAGCAATATGGAGAGGATAAATAAACTGAAGGCTCAACTCAGTGAGGAGTTTGAGATGAAGGATTTTGGCCATGCACTAAAGATCCTTGGGATGTGTATCATCCGGGAAAGGGAGAGAAACAGATTGAAAATCTCTCAAACTTCCTACATAGAGAAGATGATATCTAAATTCTCTATGGAAGATAGCAAACCAGCGAAGGTTCCTCTTGCTGGTCATTTCAAGTTCTCCAGCGATCATTGTCCAAGATCGGAGGCGGAGAAGAAAGAAATGGAGAAAGTCCCTTACTCTAGCGCTGTTGGTTCTGTTATGTACACTATGGTAAGCACTAGACCCGATATTGCTCATGCAATGAGTGTTCTCAGCAGGTTTATGAGTAATCCCGGAAAGGAGCATTGGCTTGGGATGAAGTGGTTGCTGAGGTATTTGAAGGGAACCCCATAAGTAGGGCTAGTGTATGAGAAGAGGGGTAATGCCATCTGCCTTGAGGGGTTTGCAGATTCGGACTATGGAGCAGACCAAAATAAAAAGAGATCGATTGCCTCCTAGTTCTTCAACTTAAACGGATGTTGGGTAAGTTGGAAGGCTCAGTTACAGCCAGTGGTAGCACTCTCAACAACCGAGGCTGAGTACATAGCTGTTACGGAGGCCATCAAGGAAGCTATGTGGTGCAAAGGGTTGCTTGAAGAGTTGAAGGTACTGGATTAGTAGGTTATGGTATTTTTGGATAGTCAAAGTGCCTTGTACTTATGTAAAAATCCAGTGTTCCATGAGAGGACAAAGCATATGGATGTTCGATATCATTTCATTCGGGAAAATGTTATGAAAGGATGCATCCATGTGGACAAGATTGCCACAGAAGAAAATCCTGCAGACTTGGGTACTAAAGTTCTACCTCTAAGTAAGTTCAATCATTGCCTTAAATTACTTAGGATTAGAGTTGGTTAATTGGTGACTCAAGATGAGTTTGGATCCCGAAGCTTTCTGTACAATGGTTCAGGTTTTTTGAACACTTAGACAAAGGTAGAGATTGTTGTTATTTGTCTAAGGTTCAAACAGGTCCAACCATGGTTTAAAAATGGTTAAATCCAAACAAAAGGTGGATTATCAAAGTTCAGCAAGTTAGAAGGTTGCACACATGTGTGTGCATCATTTTGGAGTAAGGGAAGGCCATGCGCACTAGTGTGTGCACTTTTGCACACAAGCTGAGAAAGTGTGTGCATAGCAAGAAGTGTGCCAAGTCCGGGTCAGCACCGCACCGCTCAGAACCAGTGCCGCGCCCTCCAGAATGGTGTGCTCCAAGACAGCACCAGCACCTAGGCACCCAAAATCCAGTGGCACGCCTTCCAGCAAGTTACACTCCAGGATCGGGTCAGCGCTGTAGTGCCCAGATCCAGTGCCGCACCACCTAGTGTGCACGCAAGCACACTCTGCCTCAGTGCCTCACCGCGTCCTTCTGAGCACCGCATCGCCAGGTACACTGTTGCACCCATAGGCAACAGGCTTAAAGGCTCTCCAAAGTGTGTGTGCACAATACCGAAATGCACTGCACCACTTGGAGGATGTTGAAGGGCTAAGATTAAAAAGAGATCATAATCAAAGGGTGGAGATTGATTCACAAGAATGTCCAAGAAGTGAATGGCTATAAAAGGGGTTCCTTAGCCTCATTCTTCACATATAGAACAAGAGAAAGTTGTGACATTATGAGATCAATTGTAAATACAAGAGAGAATTGTGTGAGAGACATAAACACAAGAGGGACTCTTTGTAGTGAGGTTGGTTGTAAAGAAGAGAGAGTAGCATTGAGAGAGAGCGTTGTAATCTTCTTCCTTCTCTTCTTGGTGTCTTTATGAACTTAGTTTCTTGAAGGGGATGCTGTAACTTGTAAGAACCATTTAAGATAGTGATTCAAAGGAACTCACGGGGACGTAGGCACATTGCGGAACCTCGATAACAAATTGCTTGTCTTCTTTCTTTCTTTGATTTTCTGTTCTTGTGTTCGATTTCTGAAATTATTTCTACAAGTCATTCTAGACTTGGGTGTTTGGAAGATCACCACCTGAGCATCTTGTCAAGGTGATTTCCAACAAATCTATTCCAAGTTAAGGGTCTATCAATATATGCACTTACCCTGGGAAAAGTATCCTCCCACCATTCTAAAGCTTCTCCTTCTAACTCAACGAAATAAAGGCAACCCTCTGCCTGTCAGTCACTGGTAAAATACCAAATAATATTTCTACATGTTTCACCCATAGCTCATACTCAAAAGGATTCATAGATCCTTTAAACAATAAAGCATCCTACTTCATATATCTAACTAAATAATATCACTGCATCTTGTGCATAAACTCACCTTTCCTCTTTTGAATGTCTACCATTACTGAATTTACAACAACCTCAGGCACTACTCTAGCTTGTTCATCAAGTCTATGCTATAGACTATCAACTCTATCATCTGTTACATTCATTTTTCTTAAGAGCATCAGCAAGAGCTTCTCTTAGCTTCTCTCTTTCAACTCTAGATTCTCTCACACCCCTACTAGCATCAATTATATTATCAACACTTTCCCTTCTGGGAAACTCATTCTAACTTAACCTCCATCTTAATCTCATCTCGTCTAAAAATTGGGGCCTAGCATGCTCTCTCTGGTCAATAACTCTAACTCTAGTTCTCCTATGTCCACACAACATCCTTGTTGGAAATCACCTTGACAAGATGCCCAGGTGGTGATCTTCCAAACACCCAAGTCTTGAATGACTTGTAGAAAAGAAAACAACAATCGAACACAAGAACAGAAAATCAAAGAAAGAAAGAAGACAAGCAATTTGTTGTCGAGGTTCGGTAATGTGCCTACGTCCCCGTGAGTTCCTCTAAACTCTCTGCACTAAATCAATGGTTCTAACAAAGTTACAGCAACCCCCTTCAAGAAACCACAATGTTCTTGAAGAAACCAAGAAGAGAACGAGAAAGTGATAGACCTATTACAATACATCCTATCAATTCTCTACTACCCTCTATTCTTTACAACCAGCCTCTCTACAATGAGTCCCTCTTGTGTTTTGTGTCTTTGCACTCTCACACAATTCTCTCATCCACACACATGTCTCACAAGTTACATTACATCTTGTGTCAAAACCTTATGTTTGTTGTTGTTGAGATTGAACCTAGGTGACCCTTTATAGAGTGCACCAACTTTCTGTCCAATCTTGTGTGTCATTCTCCACCCTTACATCTTGATGACCACTTAACCATGGCCCTCCATCAATCCTAAGTGGTGCTGTGCATTTTAACCTTGCATTCACGCACCTAAGAGAAGGCTAAAGCATGCTGTCCATGTGTGCAGGCCAAAGCTGCAGCGCCACGCTGCAGCTCCAAGTTTCTGTCCCTTATGCTATTCCTGCCAGGTTCCAGCGCTACAGCTCCGTGCTGCAGCTCCAAGTTGCTGTCCCCTTCACACAACACCCTTCTGCTTGTGTGCGGAAGTGCGCACACTAGTGCGCATGGCCTTCCCTTGCTCCAAAATGAAGCACACATATGTGTGCAGCCTTCTAACTTGCTGAACTTTGATCCTCCACCTTTGGTTTAGACTTTAACCATCTTTGAACTATACTTGGACCTGTTTAAACCTTAACTTATTTTGAACCATGTTTAAAACTTAGACAAATACCAACAATCTCTACCTTTATCTAAGCATTTAAACCCGAACCATTGTGTAGAGATCTTAGGGATCCAAACTCGTTTTGATTCATCAATCAACTGACTCCAATCCTAAGAAGTCCAAGGCAATGATTGGACCTTCTTAGAGGTAGAACCTTGGTGCCTAAATCTGCAGGACTTTCCTCCGTGGTCTTCTTGTCAACATGAATGCATCCTTTCGTACCATTTTTTGGAATGTAATGATACCGAACATCCATATGATTCATCCCCTCATGGAACAGCGGATTCCTCCACAAGTACCCCGCACTTTGGCTATCCGAAGACACCACAACCTGCTCTTTTAGGACCTCCCACTCGTCCAACAACCCTTTGCACCCCATAGCCTCTTTTATGGCTTCCATAGCCGCTATGTATTCTGCCCTGGTTGTTATGAGTGCTACCATTGGCTGCCACTGAGCCATGAAATACCTCAACAACCACTTCATCCCAAGCCAATGCTTCTTTCCGGGATTACTCACAAATTTGTTGAGAACACCCATTGCCCAAGAAACCCTCAACCGGTTTCTCTCTTTTTCTTGGATTATACACATCCCAAGGATCTTTTGTGTAAAGCTGAGATCCTTCCTCTCGAACTCCTCACTGAGTTAAGATGTAAACCTTTCCATCCTCTTCCTGCTATTCTAAACCAACAGCCCATCAATGACATAGGTGAGGAGACTAACCATCTTCTCCACCTTGTGTCCAGGTGAGAAAGTTTCTGTGAAACCTATGTCTTCTCTTCTTGTGAACCCATTCGCCACTAGTTTAGCCTTGTTCTGGACTTCATCCCCTGGAGGGTACCCTTCTTTGACCTTGTAAGTCCACTTATAATCCACAACTCTCTAATTTGCCGGAATGTGCACCAATTCCCCAGAAGTTGTTCTTCCTCAAAGAATCCATTTCTTCCTCCATAGCTAGCTTTGATCTTGGCGAATCCTTACATCCCATGCACGTCCCTTGTTCACTCATCCCTCATTTTGTCCAAGGAGTTGCTGCATTCGCAGCATCTGCAAACCTATATCTTGAAGGTGGTCTAACCAGCCTTCTTTCCCGGTCTCTTGTAAGCTGATAGTCCTTCCGACTTGCTGCATCAACCTCTTCTAGTTCAGCCTCCTCTTGAGTGCCCTGAGCATGGCCTTCATCCAAGGGCTCTACCTGGTCCGAACCCTCTTGCCTTCCTTGCTCTACCTGAACTGAATCTTCCTTGATGCTATGCTCCACAAGAACCAAACTGGTTTGCTCACTAGCCCCTGCAGGGTTAGTTTTCTCCAAGTAGGGAAACAACAATTCATTAAAATTAACATCCCTACTTATAATGAGTCTTAATCCTGCTTTCTCTAAGGACCACAACCTATACCCCTTAGTCCCTTCCCCATATCCTAGAAACACACACTTTCTAGATCCTGGGCTAAGTCTATCATCCTTTTGTTGTGCATACGCAGCACACCCAAAAGTCCTAAGGTTGTCCAACTCAGAGGGTTTTCCACTCCACATCTCTTCGGGAGTCTTTTGATACACAATCCTAGAGGGTGATCTATTTACCAAGTATGCAACTATAGCCACAGTTTCCCCCCAAAAACATTCGGGTAATCCGGATCCATTTAACATGCACCTAACCTTTTCCATAAGGGTCTTATTAATCCACTCAGCAACTCCACTTTGCTGAGGGGTTTCCACAACCATCCTATGTCTTAGAATCCCATTTAACCTACAGAATTGATCAAGTTCTTGGTTAAAAATTTCTAAGCCATTATCGGTTCTTATCCCCTTAACTACTCTACTCATTTGAGTCTCAACCAGCCCTTTCCACACCACTAATTTATTCAAGGCATCCGATTTATTTCTAACCAAATAAACCCACACTCTTCTTGAATAATCATCAATTAATGACAGAAAGTAAAAGTTACCTCCCTGTGTTGGTGTCCTTGCTGGTCCACAAAGGTCCTCATGAATGTAGTCAAGAATGCCCTTAGACTTGTGCACTCCGGTGTTGAAGCTGACTCGGTGTTGCTTCTCAAGAACACAACACTCGTAGAAATCAAGTTCCTCTACTTTGTCTCCACTAAGTAGGCCATCCTTGCTGAGAACTTGCAGGCCCTCTTCGCTCATATGTCCCAAGCGAGTGTGCCAAAGGGCTGCCCTATCCATCTCAGCCATCAAGCTTGCTACTTGATCATTGATTTCTGTCTCTCCGATCATCTCATAGAGTCCATCGTTTCTTGCTGCCTTGATCACTACCAAAGATCCTTTGGCTACCTTGATCTTTCCTCCCTCTATCTTGCATGTGTATCCCATGGAATCTAGCTACCCCAATGAGATCAAATTCCTCCTCAGATCCGAGAGATACCTCACATTTTCCAGCAGTCTTGTCATTCCATCAAAAATCCTCACCTAGATGTCTCTTATGCCTCTCACTGGGTAAGAAATATCATTCCCCAAGAAAACCCTTTCATAATTGGTCTGCTTGAAATTCTTGAACCAACTCCGGTGAGGGCACCTATGATGAGTGCACCCGGAATCCAAGATCCGTTTCCCGCTGCCTTCTTGCCCCTTGCTCACATCCGATCACACAACAAGAACATCATCATCTTGCTGTTCTGTTTTGGCAACCGAAGCCTCTCCATTCTTGGTATGGCTTCCTCCTCTATCCCTTGTCATCTTCTTGCAATCTTTCTTGACATGACCCTTCTTATGGCAGTAGTAGCAGCTCTTCCCTCCAAATCTCAATTTGGAATGCATTCTCCCATGGCTTTCTCCTCTACCTCTGTCCCGGTAGTAGCCATACATGCTGCTGTGCACTCTCCCATGGCTCTCTCCTCTACCTCTGTCCCGGTAGTAGCCATGGTTGCTGCCATACCAAGTTGCTGGCCTTCTTTTAAAGAACAACCCTTTACCACTTGATGCACTCCTTATCTTGGCATCAAGATCATCTTGCAACTCTTTCTTAGGATCAAATTTAAAAGCAAAGATTCGTTTACAAAGATACCTCTTATTCGGGAGAGGCTTGGCAAGAAACAACTCATTTAGTTTCTTCCATATTGCAGTTGGATCTTCCGAGTCTCCGCACTTCCTTGTGATATTATCCGACATGTGCAAGAAGATGGTCCTGTAAGCCATCTTCTTCATCTCAATCTGCTGGTCCTCCGTGGTACTTGCTGGAAAAGCATCATCTTCTCCAAGAGCTAAGTCCACTTTCTATTGCACTGGAACCTCCTTGATCTTCCGCTTCCAAAGGGTAAAGTCTCCCTTTCCATCAAACTTCTCAATACCGAAATTTGAAGCCATCTTTTGCGGACAAGATCCCTGATTTATGCACTACCCACAAATGTTTTCTTCAACCTCAAGAACACAAATCGAAGATGGATCTTAACCGTTCTTGAATCACTTTCAAGAACATGACCAGATCTTGATCTTTACACCGTTCTTGAATCACCCTCAAGAACATGATCAGATATTGATCTTAACACCGTTCTTGATTTACCTCAAGAACACGATCAGATATAGATCTTAACTCCGTTCTTGAATCACCCAAGAAGTTTGATCTTTGATTCTTGGAGTCTTGGCTCCGTACCTTCTACTTCTTGCTCCGATAACCAGCTGTGCAAGCTCTGATACCACTGCTGGAAATCACCTTGACAAGATGCCCAGGTGGTGATCTTCCAAACACCCAAGTCTTGAATGACTTATAGAAAAGAAAACAGCAATCGAACACAAGAACAGAAAATCAAAGAAAGAAAGAAGACAAGCAATTTGTTGTCGAGCTTCAGCAATGTGCCTACGTCCCCGTGAGTTCCTCTAAACTCTCTGCACTAAATCAATGGTTCTTACAAAGTTACAGCAACCCCCTTCAAGAAACCACAATGTTCTTCAAGAAACCAAGAAGAGAACGAGAAAGTGATAAACCTATTACAATGCTTCCTATCAATTCTCTACTACCCTCTATTCTTTACAACCAGCCTCTCTACAATGAGTCCCTCTTGTGTTTTGTGTCTTTGCACTCTCACACAATTCTCTCATCCACACACATGTCTCACAAGTTACATTACATCTTGTGTCACAACCTTATGTTTTTTGTTGTTGAGATTGAACCTAGGTGACCTTTTATATAGTGCACCAACTTCTTGTCCAATCTTGTGTGTCATTCTCCACCCTTAGATCTTAATGACCACTTAACCATGGCCTTCCATCAATCCTAAGTGGTGCTGTGCGTTTTAACCTTGTATTCACGCACCTAAGAGAAGGATAAAGCATGCTGTCCATGTGTGCCGGCCAAAGCTGCAGCGCCGCGCTGCAGCTCCATATTTCTATCCCTTGTGCTATTCCTGCCAGGTTCCAGCGCTGCAGCTCCAAGTTGTTGTCCCCTTCACACAACACCCTTCTGCTTGTGTGCAGAAGTACGCACACTAGTGCGCATGGCCTTCCCTTGCTCCAAAATGAAGCACACATATGTGTGCAGCCTTCTAACTTGCTGAACTTTGATTCTCCACCTTTGGTTTAGACTTTAACCATCTTTGAACCATACTTTGACCTGTTCAAACCTTAACCATGTTTGAACCATGTTTAAAACTTAGACAAATACCAATAATCCTCAGACTATGCATTAAAATATAATTTAGTTTAATCTTCCACTTTATTTCTTCTTATGGATTCTATAGAATCATAGAATGAAATGCTCTGATACCAAAATTGTAACGACCCATCTCGGGTTGGCCACTCTAGAGACGGTGTTGTCACGTTTTGATATCCCAACATTACATATATTTGAAACAATTTAAAAACATCAACCGAAATTATATATATATCTATACATCAATCCTCAACCCTCAACAGGGGAGTTACATTATTAAAATTTCAACCGAAATACTATATACAACATATGATGCATTAATATTTTTAAATATTGTTTTTTTGTTTCTTTCCATTAGCTTGAGGATGTGGACCACAAGAATTACATATAATTACTAAGTCTGAATCACAGCTCAACAATCTATCTGTCCTACTTGCTACCTGAAATTACCTAACAATGAGGAGTGAGCTTCACAAGCTTAGTGAATTAAATTTACTATAAGTATTCAATTTGTACAATTCCAATCATATCTTATAATTCAATTATTCAAATAGTCTTCGAATATTCATTCATTTATATCTCATATAATTTGATAATAGTATTCTATTATCACTACTCATATCATAATCCTCATTATTTATCAATATCTTCTTAAGTTAATTATTGAATATATCAATCTTTCTTCTCGTATATTTAATCATCTTGAGACTTATCAATTCAACCTCATTATTTACCTCGTTATGAGATTCACAACATATAATCAATCACTCAGATAATTCTTATCATATTTTTTTCCTCATCATATTTGTCTCTTTGTGAGACTTATTTATCTATCAATAAATTCACAATCAAGAACGATGCTTAAGCAATAATAATCAATATTTAAAACAAATGCAATACATGTATTTAAATTATCAGAGTATTTCATATTATCATTTGGGAACGTCATCCCATATGTCGACATGTTTAAGCTTAGACCGGTTGCCTTCCCGATTCTTTTATTTTCATTAGACCGGCTACCTTCCCGGTTCTTTTATTTTCAGCTATACTGGCTGCCACAATTCTTTTATTTTTATTTAGACCAGTTGCCTTCCGGGTTCTTTTATTTTTCAGCTAGACCAACTGTCAGTTGCCTTCTCAAATCTTTTATTTCATGCATATGAATAATAATATGAAATATGTATATGTGCAATAAATAAAACAAGCATACATTCAAACATTCAATTTGGCTATCCAACTCTTTCTCAAAATTATTATTTTTATCATATTCATTAAATTATGTCCTCATATATCATATCAAATTATCAATCATAGCTTGTCAAGAATTTCATTTATCCTTTCATTACATATTTCATCAACTCATTCTTTCATTAGTATTACTTCTCATATAATAAATTTTGAGTATATCAATTGTTCATATAATATTAATCAATCAACTTTCATATTTCATCAAATCATTGTAGTTCAATAATTAATTCAAATATCATCACTTTATATTTCATATTTATGTTGATTACTAAAAGTAAATCTAACTCATCATGTAGCACTTAAAGCTACCCGTGGATCACCTCCTTGTCTTTCTTGCTCCTTTCAACAATTTCATTCGATTGCTGATTGTCAACACTTGACATAATATTTATATTAAAAATTCTAATTTATTCTTTAATTTTCCATAATTCATACCCTTTAAATTTCTACATCAAATTCCAATTAATTTCATGTATGCATAATTTTAAAAGTAAAATTCACATTATTACCTTTTGTTTTTCTTAAAGCTTCCCTCGAATCTCTTAAAAATTCTCACGTAAACTTCTTCAAAATTTCAATCTTTCAACCCTTCTTTAAGTCCTCAAGTGTTTAAAGAAAGAGAGTAATTTGAATTGAAGAAAGAAAGAAACCAAACAAGATTTGGTAGAAAATGTAAAACAAACAAAAAACTAAATTTAATACTAAAACCCTTTCAAACTGCCACCATGTCTCTGTTGTCCATCATGCATTACTTTGAAATTATGTGACAACACCTGGACGTTCAGGTGTTGTCCTACTCTTTTATTTTTCAAAAGAATTATTTCATTCAATAATAAATCTTTCATGTATATATTATTTAAATTACATGTAACATATATCAAATTACTTATTTACCCTTACTTTAAGAATACGGGTATTACAGTCCAGGTCAACTAGTAAGCCAAAGTCCTCATTACCAGTCGAACCAAAGTCTTCATTAGTAAGCAAAATCACAAACCAAAATCCTCATCAACAAGCGAACCAAAGTCCTTGTCAGCAAGCAAACCAAAGTCCTCATTAGCAAGCAAAATCACAAACCAAAGTCCTCGTCAAAAGGCAAACCGAAGTCGTCCCAGTAGGCAAATCCAAACCTAAGTCCTCATAACAGAAACCAGTCAATCCAGAAGTACTGAACAACTAAACGAATGCTAGCTCCGTCATTTCATGTATGTATCATTGTCATGGGTGTTCCTGTGACACAAAATTTTCCCAACAGCATACTTACTTTTATGTGTGCATTACATATTTGTCATTCTAACATTTTGAAATGAAATAGTGATCTCTCACAACCTTTTATTAAAATTCTCGAAGGAACCCCAATCAAATATTCATCATAGGAACTCACACGCGGCAATATGTAGACACCCAATTTCGTTCCAAAAATTTTGAACGAGCCGCATCTGAGCTTCTATGATGAATATTTGATCCTATTGCTCTTGGACTCTATGAATTCACAGGTTTGAATTTAATTATGGAGTATATCCAATTGCAAGCCATTTCTATTCAATCCATTAAATCCACTTTAAGCTTAAATCAATTAAGCCATATTTGATTACATCAATTTCAAGCCTAAAGCCTTCAATTAAATTTTAGCCCAATTCGAAACCCACTAAAGCCCATTAAATTTTTATAAGTCTAAACATTTTTGTCCCAAATTGCAAGCCTAAGAAGATTTCTAATTTTTGTGGGTGAATTTTTAATTTCACCCTCCACTTGGAATCTTTTGATTGGTTCACACTTTTTCAAAATAAAATTTATCTTTTACATCAAAAAAAAATTTCCCTGCTCTCTCCCATGTGACTGACCATATGATGTAAGAAAATATGAAGTTTTTCTCACCTTTTTTCCTTTTAAAACCAATTTTACCATTCTAGGTTCCTACCCTTTCTTATGTGCCAAGAACCTCCCTTTTTACTAAAGAAATACATTTTCTACCTAAAAACATCACCTAAAATACTTAAAAAAACTGCACTTTTTTTTTCCATGTGAAGGTGTAAAATGGAAGTCTTCTTTCACATTTTTGCTTTATTGAAACCACCTTTCCTCTTCACATTTTCCATCTAAAAAATCCTCCATTTTCCTTCCCCTATGGCCAAACACAAAGAGGAGAAATCATTCTCTCTTTGTTTTTTGCTTTATCGAAACCACCATAACACCTAAAACTTGTACTTCTTTTAAATCAAACCAAAGGGGAAGTCTTCCTCACCTTTTTGCTTTATTGAAACCACCTTCCCTCTTCATTTTTTTCCATCTAAAAAATCCTCATTTCTCTTCCCCATCGCCATTGATGAGAGTCATAAAATGCATCTTAACAGTACTTAATTGTTATCATTTTAGGGTTGATCTAGGTTTTAATTGCACTTTTATACGTTAACAAGTCTAAAGTATCATTCTTGGATCATTGATCTATTTCGGTGCATTTTCAGGTACTTTAAGCTCAAAAGAGGAGGAAAAGTTATCATTGCTTGAGGCACAAAGACTCAAGGCATATTGGAGTGAACGAATGCTTCCAGAAGGACAAGATAGGGGGCTTAAAAGAGCAACAACTGCTGCCCGCACTAGAAACGAGTTTCACTAAATTGCCAGAATTGCCTGTACAGATCAATCATCTTTGCAAATTAAACTGTATTGATACAAGAAGAACTAGGAGATGAGCCATATATCCTTAGAAAGATCCGAAAGTCTATTTTCTGGATAATTTTATGGTTCATAAAAATGATTTTTTTAGAGAAAGTTATGGCAGTTTAAGTAGACAAAGGTCAGGCTGTGCGGGCTGTGCGGGATTTCAACGTGAAGGGCATGTGAAGGCCTAAATTCCACATCCCACATCAGTTAGAAACACATTTTTATATCCCACATCCCACATTGGATTGGAAACACATTGCGCTCATGGTATTTTCCTATATAAGACCCACTCCACTTCAGCTTTAAGGACCATCGGAGAATCTGAGATCATCTGAGATCATCAGAAAGTGAATCCAGAGGGCCTTTAGGAGCAATCCAGAGGGCCCTTAGGAGGAATCCGAAGTACTTTTGGAGGGCAAGCTGAGAAATTGCCAAAGCTTTAGCTACCAAGGGGGAGATGATCATTGAGAGGCCGGAGGCAACTCGAGGACACATGAGCCCCATGGCCGGCTAGTCTCCAAGTAAAGCGAATGGATGAATCCCTAGGTGTAGTTGTTCTTATTTTCCTTTATTTGATTCAGTTGTAGTTTGGTATTATTTTCATTAAACATTGTTATGTTTTATTCTTTAATTTAATTAGTAGATTTCTTATTAGTACGGTGATTGCATGCTTCTTTTCCATATAAGTCTAGTCATGCTCTTCTTATATGTATTTGTTTGGGTGTGATTGAGTCTGGTAGATCTCTTTTGTAGATTTGTCCATTGCTGCAGTATTGTCATTTAGATATATCATCGTCTTTTGATAATTTATAAGTTAGATCATGTGTACTTGAAAGTAAAGAATAATTCATATCAATTACATTAGGGTTTATACATGCACTTTAATTGAATATTTGTCGATTGCCTGTTTGGGATGTGAAACTTGCAATCGAGATAAAAATAACTTAATCAAGTTAGGATTAGGGCAACGAACCTAGGGAGGATTTTCGGAACCTTGTTGTTTCTTTATTATATTATCCATCAATTATTTACACAATTTTCACACAATCAACAATTCAGATTTTGTCACTTTAACTTTTATCGTTTGTGTTGAGGTTTACACCTTCTTTTGTAATTAGTTTGTTTCCCTGTGGAATCGACACCCCAAAGCTGTACTATAATACCGCATTATATTTTGGGCGTAATAAAATTTTAGCACCGTTGCCGAGGAAACACATTTAAGTACAAGGAAGATTGTCAACTTGTGACATGACAGTAGAAGAACTGTAAATAGTTTTTCTTTTCAGCAGCTGTAAAGGTGATAACTTCGTTCATTCTTTTAGCTTGCTGCATTATTTTTTTTTCCCTTCTTTCTTTTATAATATTTTTATTTATTATTGTTCTTTTTTCTAATTTTTGATTTCTGATTTTTTTTAATTTATTATTATTCTGTTTTATTTATTTCCTCTCTGATTCATTTGGTGCATGCTTAGACCGAGAGATTTGCGAGGTAGATTCATTAGAGGACCCGAACTAGAATCACCCTCTCCTTCCACGTTTGATATTGAAACGTCGCCTAGATCAAACCATAGTGCACCCTCATCAGAGAAGCATCCATTGCAAATGTTTTCTTCCTCTCACTTTTATTATTTGTCTAACACACTTTACCCTTCCTAGCCTCACCTTCTTCACCTCAAAATTTCCAACCTTTCTCTCTCCACATCCCCATGGTCAGCCATCTCTATTCTTCCCCTTTATTTTGTGCTTTTTTATTCCCTTTGATAACCCACTCTACTCCTATAAATACCCTCACTTGTTAGCACAAAACACACAATATAACACACAAAGAGAGGGGAATGAATGGAAAAATAAAAAGACCAAAGAGAGAAAAAAAAAGTGAGAAGTTTAAAGAGAGTAAAAAGGAGAAAAGTTTATTAAAAGGGAAAAAAGTTTATAAAAATTGAAGAGAGAAGCATCAAAAAAGAGAGAAAACCATACAAAAAAGAGAGCGCTTTTCACATTTAGCCACTCCTTACATTTAGTCTTCTAATCCTCAATTAGACCAACCTTTCTAATTCATCAAGTCCATAAGAATGCGCAGAATCTCCAAAGATTATCCCCACACATAGAAATTTTCCTTAGCCAATAAGGTTAGTTAAATTTCTTTTGTTTGCAAAATAAAGTGTTAACATGCTTTATGTGTATAAACCATATTGAAAATATAACTTATATTTTATTTGATGAACTTCATTGTAGTTTCCATGGTCATTTCATTATCATAGTTCCTTTATTATGCTCATTTCATTTCATTTAAATTACATGGTTTCTTCCAATTTGCTACAAATCACATGCTCTTATACTATAAAAATAGTTAGGACCCCCTTTTAGTACATTTTATTTCAAAATCACATGCTCAGGACGACCCCCCTCTGGTCCTTTTCTCTTTAAATTTGGACACACTTGGCACACATCTGCACGCAACTACATGCACTTGGCATGCATCCGCACACATTCGCACACATTTAGTACTAACTCACACACATGTACACACGCCTATACCCACTGCACATTCACGCACACACCCACACACACGTGTAAAAACTTGGCACGTGTCTGCACACACTTGTACAAACTTAGTACTAATCCACACACACTTAGTTCTAACCTGTGCGCACCCTCACACATGCCACACATGCTATATTTAATTGATTTTTTTAAAGTAGTTTTGGATCTTGCATTAAATTCTCAAATGTATACTTTATTTATTTAAGTTCCCATGCTTTAATTCACTTTCTTTTTCTATCTACATGTTGCAATCAATTTTGATCATTTCTTTGTTATATGATTAAAATACATTTTCTTTAATGTATTTACTTTTACCGAACCGCTTTAAATGCAATATTTTGTGTCATCTTCTTAATTATAAATTGTTAATGTGTGCTTACCTTTGCTTTATTCGTGTATGGTAATAATTCTTAAATTAAAATGTTGAATAATTTTCCTTAAAACACAAAAGGGTTAGACTTCGATCTAAAGAAGAGAGGGAGCTTTAATTCCTCACTCTCTTGTAGCTAAATCTCTCAAGCCTCAAAATCTCTCATGCAAACCAATGATAAGTGATTTGACCCCCTTCAAGGTTAAATGATGATTCCTTATCCGTTCTCCTTGCTTTGTACTCGGGTGACAACAATCAATCGTCAAATACATTAAAAGTGCACCTATCACGGAAGCCTTCTTACTACTTATAAAGGGTTTTTATTTGACTTGGTAGGTCTCACTAATTTCCATAATCCTACTCATCATAATATGTACCCTAGCTATATCCACCATCCTTAAGGGGAGTGGCCTTGGGCAATGAGCCGAATAAATAGGTAACAAGTGAAAAGAGAAGTACCTACACCTCCTAATGGATAAAATATAGTATGTACTAGTCTAATCAGATTACTAGCATTCCATTTCGTATCCTATGACCAGAAACATTTAAGAGAAAAGCTTTTGATAAGACTAGGTCTCAAAATTATGATCTCATCATAATCTTATCTCCACTGCTGTTACTCTATGGACTTAATCATGACAATGTAATTAAACAAATATTCATAATTAATAAACTTATCATTAATTATAAAAATAATTTGAATAAGATTTTTTTTACAAATAATATGCCTAGACATCTGTTGTTATTTGTCTAAGGTTCAAACAGGTCCAACCACGGCTTAAAAATGGTTAAAGTCCAAACCAAAGGTGGGTTATCAAATTTCAGCAAGTTAGAAGATTGCACACATGTGTGTGCATCAATTTGGAGCAAGGGAAGGCCATGTGCACTAGTGTGCGCACTTCTGCACACAATCAGGAAAGTGTGCGCACAACAGCAGCATCATCAGCACCATGGCGCCCAAAACCAGAACCATGGCGTCTAGAATGATTTGCTGAAGGACCGCATCAGTGCCATGGTGCCCAACACTAGCACCATGGTGTCCAGAATGGTTTGCTAAAGGACCGGACCAGTGCCATGGCACCCAGAACCAGCACCATGGCGCCCAGAAGGTGTGCAAAGGTGCTCTGCCCAGCACCATGGTGCCCCCTGTTGAGCACCTAGGCGCCAGGCAAAGTGCTGCACACATGGACAACCTGTTTTAAGAACTTTTTAAGTGTGTGAATGCAAGGATAAAATGCACAGCTTCACTTGGAGATGATTAAGGGCTAAGATCTAAGGGAGAACAAGATCAAAGGGTCAACAATGAATCTCAAGAATGTCCAAGAATTAAGAGGCTATAAAAGGGGTTCTAAAGGCCTCATTTCTACCATAATATACAACACACACACAAGAGAGATTTGTGACATTGTGAGATCATTGTAAACACTTAGAGAGAATTGTGTAAAAGTTACAAACACAAGAGGGACTCTTTGTAGTAAGGCTGGGTGTATAAGATAGAGAAGTCTAGAATAGTGAGAGGACATTGTTAGTTCTCATCTTCTTCCTTCTCTTCTTGTTTCTTCAAGAACTTGGATTCTTGAAGGGGATTGCTGTAACTTTGTAAGAACCATTGAGATAGTGCAGAGAGTTCGGAGGAACTCACGGGGACGTTGGCACATTGCTGAACCTCGATAACAATTGCTTGTCTTCTTTTCTTTCTTTGATTTTCTGTTCTTGTGTTTGATTGCTGTTTTCTTTCTACAATCATTCAAGACTTGGGTGTTTGGAAGATCACCACCTGGGCATCTTGTCGAGGTGATTTCCAATGGTGGTATCAAAGCCATGCCCCGGAGTTAGCGATGTGGATGAATCCTCGGAATGCCAAACGAAAGGTGGTGGGCCCAGGTTTGATCACGATGAGATCCATGGATAGAGCTCGATTAGACCGGCGGTGTGCTCCAGATTCTTCATGGACGTGTCCTGGTCATAACACGGTGAAGAGGAGTTGACCTGGGATAGAGCAAGCTCTCGAGGCAGGTGGTGCTCCATGTAAGGCGTGTGCTCCAATGCAGTGGAGTGGAGAATCCTGGTTGGTAGAGAGTGGACGGATGGATGATCGTTTGAGGGGAGGCTCAGTGGTCCTTCATTCGAGGGGAGGATTGTTGGGTATACGACCAAGGTCCCACATTGGCTAGAAGTGGGGAGGATCATGGGTATATAAGGATGGAAAAATATCTCCATTGGTATGAGGCCTTTTGGGGTTAAAACTCAAGAGCAAATCCATGAGGGCTTAGGCCCAAAGTGGACAATATCATACCAATGTGGAGATATGTGGTGTCTGTAGTCCTTACAAGTGGTATCAGAGCATAGCAGCTGTTTATCGAAATAAGAAGTAGAAGGTACGGAGCCAAGACTCCAAGAATCAAAGATCAAACTTCTTGGGTGAATGAAGAATGGTGTAAAGATCAAGATCCGGCCGTGTTCTTGAAGATTGATTCAAGAACGGTGTTAAAGATCCATCTTCGATCTGTGTTCTTGAGGTTGAAGAAAGTAGTTGTGGTTAGTGCACAAATCTGGGATCTTGTCTGCAAAAGATGGCTTCAAATTTCTGTGTGGAGAAGTTTGATGGAAAGGGGGACTTTACCCTATGGAAGCGGAAGATCAAGGCGGTTCTAATGCAGTAGAAAGTGGACTTGGCTATTGGAGAAGATGATGTTTTTTCAGCAAGTGTCACGGAGGACCAGCGGACCGAGATGAAGAAGACGACCTACAGCACCGTCTTCTTGCACATGTCGGATAGTGTCACAAGGGAGTGTGGAGACTCGGAGGATCCAGCTGTCATATGGATGAAACTAGATGAGTTGTTTCTTACCAAAACTCTCCCTAACAAAATTTATCTTCTTAAAAGAATCTTTACTTTTAAAATGGACCCTAGTAAGGAGTTACAAGATAATCTTGATGTCTTTAATAAGCTAGTTCAAGATTTGAATAGCTGTAGCATTTCTTTTTCGGATGAACAATTGGCTGTTATTTTATTAAATTCACTTCCAGATTGCTTTGAAAATTTGATTAATGCAATTGAGTATGGGAGAGATAGTTTGACAAAGGAGATTGTGATCAATGCCATAAGGGCACATGATTTCAAAGCCAAGATGAAGGAGACATCAAGTGTTGAAGGGCTGTTCATAAGAGGAAGGCCAGCAGCTCGGAATGGCAGTAACAATGGCTACTACCGGGACAATGGTAGAGGAGAAAGCCATAGGAGAGCACACTCTAAACCAAGGGTTGGAGGAAGGAGGTGCTTCTACTGCAACAAGGAGGGCCATTTCAAGAAAGATTGCAAGAAGAGGATGTGGGATGAGAGGAGAAGCCATACCAACAATGGAGAGGCTTCGGTTGCCATGGGAGAACAGCAAGGTGATGATGTTCTTGTTGTGTGCTTGGATGTGAGCAGGAGGCAAGGTAGTGGAAAGTGGATTCTTGATTTTGGGTGCACTCATCATATATGCCCTCACAAAGAATGGTTCAAGAATTTCAAGGAGATCAATAAAGGAAGGGTCTTCTTGGGGAATGAAAATTCTTGCCAAGTAAGAGGGATTGGAGACATCCAATTGAGGATGTTTGATGGAGTCACAAGGCTGCTGCGAAATGTAAGATATCTTCCAGATTTGAAGAGGAACTTGATCTCATTGGGACAGCTAGATTTCATGGGGTACACATGCAAATTAGAGGGAGGAAAGATCAAGGTGGCCAAGGGATCTTTGGTAGTAATCAAGGCAGCAAGAAATGATGGACTCTTTGAGATGATCGGAGAAATAGAAACCAATGATCAAGCAGCAAGCTTGATGGCTGAGCTGGACAAGACAGCCCTTTGGCACACTCACTTGGGACACATGAGCGAAAAGAGCCTGCAAGTGCTTAGCAAAGAAGGTCTACTTGGTGGTGACAAAGTAGAAAAACTGGATTTCTGTAAGAGCTGTGTTCTTAGGCAGCAACATCGGGTCAACTTCAACACTAGAGTGCACAAGTCTAAGGGCATTCTTGACTACATTCATGCGGACCTTTGGGGACCAGCAAGGACACCAACACAGGGAGGTAACATTTACTTTCTGTCTTTAATTGATGATTATTCAAGAATAGTATGGGTTTATTTGGTTAAGAATAAATTAGATGCCTTGAATAAATTAATGGTGTGGAAAGGGCTGGTTGAGACTTAAATGGGTAGAGTAGTTAAGGGGATAAGAACCAATAATGGCTTAGAAATTTTTAACCAAGAACTTGATCAATTCTGTAGGTTAAATGGCATTCTAATACATAGGATGGTTGTGGAAACTTCTCAGCAAAATGGAGTTGCTGAGTTGATGAATAAGACCCTTACGGAAAAGGTTTGGTGCATGTTAGATGGATCCGGGTTACCAAAATATTTTTGGGGAGAAGCTGTAGCTACAGCTGCATACTTGGTAAATAGATCACCCTCTAGGATTGTGTCCCAAAAGACTCCCATGGAGATGTGGAGTGGAAAACTCCCTGAGTTGGACAACCTTAGGACTTTTAGGTGTGCTGTGTATGCACAACAAAAGGATGATAGACTTAGCCCAGGATCTAGAAAATGTGTGTTTCTAGGATATGGGGAAGGAGCTAAGGGATATAGGTTGTGGTCCTTAGAAAAAGAAGGATTTAAACTCATAATAAGTAGGGATCTTCTTTTTAATAAATTGCTATTTCCTTACTTAGAGAAAACTAACCATGCAGGGGCTAGTGAGCAAATCAGTTTGGTTCTTGTGGAGCATAGCATCAAGGGAGATTCTGTTCAGGTAGAGCAGAGGAGGCAAGAGGGTTCAGACCAGGTAGAGCCCTTGGATGATTGCCAAGCTCAAGAAACTCAAGAAGAGGCTGAACTAGAAGAGGTTGATGCAGCAAGTCGGAAGGACTATCAGCTCACAAGAAACCGGGAAAGAAGGCTAGTCGGACCACCTTCAAGATATGGGTATGCGGATGCTGCAGATGTAGCAACTTCTTGGACAAAAGGAGGGATGAGTGAACAAGGGACTTACATAGGATGTAAGGATTCGCCAAGATCGAAGCTAGCTATGGAGGAAGAAATGGATTCTTTGAAAGAGAACAACTTCTGGGAATTGGTGAAAATTCCAAGAAAGCAGAAAGTTATGGAATGTAAGTGCACTTACAAGATCAAAGAAGGGTACCCTCCAAGGGATGAAGTCCCAAATAAGGCTAGGCTGGTGGCGAATGGGTTCACAAGAAGAGAAGACATAGGTTTCACAGAAACTTTCTCACCTGGACACAAGGTGGAGAAGATGATGAGTATCCTCACCTATGTCATTGATGGGCTGTTGGTTTGGAACAGCAGGAAGAGGATGGAAAGGGTTACATCTCAACTCAGTGAGGAGTTTGAGAGGAAGGATCTCAGCCTTACACAAAAGATCCTTAGGATGAGAATCATCCGAGAAAAGGAAAGAAACAGGTTATTTCTCGGGCAATTGGTGTTTTCAGCAAATGTGTGAGTAATCCTGGAAAGAAGCATTGGCTTAGGATGAAATGGTTGCTGAGGAACAAGGAGGCTCAGCCAATGGTAGCGCTCATAACAACCGGGGCAAAATTCATAGTAGCTATGGAAGCCATAAAGGAGGCTGTGGGGTGCAAAGGGTTGTTGGACGAGTGGGAGGTCCTAAAAGATCAGGTTGTGGTGTCTTTGGATAGCCAAAGTGTGGGGCACTTGTCGAGGAATCCGGTGTTCCATGAAGGGACAAAGTATATGGATGTTCGGTATCATTACATTCCGAAAAATGATACGAAATGATGCATTCATGTTGACAAGAAGACCATGGAGGAAAGTCCTACAGATTTAGGTACTAAAGTTCTACCTCTAAGTAAGTTCAATCATCACCTTGAATTAATTAGGATTGGAGTTGGTTAATTGGTGACTCAAGATGAGTTTGGATCCTGAAGCTTTCTGCACAATGGTTCATGTTTTTTGAACACTTAGACAAAGGTAGAGATTGTTGTTATTTGTCTAAGGTTCAAACAGGTCCAACCATGGCTTAAAAATGGTTAAAGTCCAAACCAAAGGTGGGTTATCAAATTTCAGCAAGTTAGAAGATTGCACACATGTGTGTGCATCAATTTGGAGCAAGGGAAGGCCATGTGCACTAGTGTGCGCACTTCTGCACACAATCAGGAAAGTGTGCGCACAACAGCAGCATCATCAGCACCATGGCGCCCAAAACCAGAACCATGGCGTCTAGAATGATTTGCTGAAGGACCGCATCAGTGCCATGGTGCCCAACACTAGCACCATGGTGTCCAGAATGGTTTGCTAAAGGACCGGACCAGTGCCATGGCACCCAGAACCAGCACCATGGCGCCCAGAAGGTGTGCAAAGGTGCTCTGCCCAGCACCATGGCGCCCCCTGTTGAGCGCCTAGGCGCTAGGCAAAGGACTGCACACATGGACAGCCTGTTTTAAGACCCTTTTAAGTGTGTGAGTGCAAAGATAAAATTCACAACTTCACTTGGAGATGATTAAGGGCTAAGATCTAACGGAGAACAAGATCAAATGGTCAACAATGAATCTCAAGAATGTCCAAGAATTAAGAGGCTATAAAAGGGGTTCTAAAGGCCTCATTTCTACCATAATATACAACACACATACAAGAGAGATTTGTGACATTGTGAGATCATTGTAAACACTTAGAGAGAATTGTGTAAGAGTGACATACACAAGAGGGACTCTTTGTAGTAAGGCTGGGTGTATAAGATTGAGAAGTCTAGAATAGTGAGAGGACATTGTTAGTTCTCATCTTCTTCCTTCTCTTCTTGTTTCTTCAAGAACTTGGATTCTTAAAGGGGATTTCTGTAACTTTGTAAGAACCATTGAGATAGTGCAGAGAGTTCGGAGGAACTCACGGGGACATAGGCACATTGCCGAACCTTGATAACAATTGCTTGTCTTCTTTTCTTTCTTTGATTTTCTGTTCTTGTGTTCGATTGTTGTTTTCTTTCTTCAAGTCATTCAAGACTTGGGTGTTTGGAAGATCACCACTTAGGCATCTTGTCAAGGTAATTTCCAACAACATCAAATGCCATTAGTTTTTAGGGTATGCTACTAACATAGTCGATCCCATATATCCATATAATGGTGGAAGGCCACGATAAGATATTCATAATGTCTCTTCATTACAACTTAATAGCAATTACTTTAATGAAGGAGTTTAATTAGTTTTTAGTCTCATCATTTAATTTAAACATGCATCACATACATATCACACATCATATAATATCAAATAAAATATGACTCTGGGCGATTATGGACTTTTGTGCATGACTCACTTAAGCCACTAAGTGAATCATTGGTCTAAATTTAGGGTTCTATAAAATTTTCACAAATTCTCACATAATGAGCATTATAATCTTAAAACGAGCATCCATTGCTTCCTTGCATGCTCGATCATCCTCCAACTATATATGAAAAATTCCTATCTACTCCTATCAAACTATTCTAAGTAATTACATTACATAATCAATAAGAAACCTTGATTCGAAATCAAGGGGAGTTAGAATTTTATAATTAGAGATAAAAGAGAGGTAAGGAATGCAAACCCCATTTAAAATTACATATCTAAAAAATAGTGAATAAATATTAAAACCCATAAAATTACAACCATACATTCAATCATATTGAATATTTACCAATCACATAGCTCAATTATTTGGTTTTAAGTCCGTAATCCCCCATTCTTAAATATACATACAATAACGTTGCATAAAATAGATTTAAATGTAATTTATTCAAGTTATGGCTTTAATTCTTAGATTGCTTATCCTAATCAAATTAGGTTTCCAAGAATTTTCTAATCCTATTCTAAAGAGGATTTAAATTTCTTATTCATTAGAATTCATAATTCTAATGTAATAAGGATTTTGGAGTTTTACTTTAATCCAAAATTAAGAAAATTTCTTGATAAAAAAAATAATTTTTTACAATAAAAAATAGTTTATTTAATTAAATAAAATTTTAATTTTGAATTTCAAGTCAAAAAAATTTAGAATCTCAAAAACGAGTAAAAAATGATTTTTAGGGAAAAAAAAACGTATTTGCTGATTTTAACATTGTTTGGTTTTTTAATCATAGTAGAAAAAATACTTGGAATTTTGAATTATGGTTAGTGGAATATGAAGCTATACTTCTATATCTTTCTATTTCTTCCAAAAACTCTGAAATCCGATTTAAAAGGAGTAAATTATGCATGTTTGAAGTCGAACTAGAAAACTTGTTTTGCTTCAACTTTTTATGCTATTTTCACAATCTCCATCCTAAAACAATTTTTATTTGATGCAAAATCATATTTTTATCATCAAAATATGTTTTTGGAATCAATCTCCTTTGATTTAGTATATTTATAAATAATCTAAAACAATTTTATCATGATTACATGATGTTGGTATTTGTCTAAGGTTTAAACATCGTTCAAACATGGCTAAGGTTTGAATAGGTCCAAGTATGGTTCAAAGATAGTTAAAGTCTAAACCAAAGGTGGAGGATCAAAGTTTAGTAAGTTAGAGGGCTGCACACATGTGTGTGCTTCATTTTGGAGCAAGGAAAGGCCATGCGCACTAGTGTGCGCACTTCTGCACACAAGCAGAAGGGTGTTGTGTGAAGGGGATAGCAACTCGAAGCTGCAGCACGGAGCTGCAGTGCTGGAACCTAGCAGGAATAGCACAAGGGACCGAAACTTGGAGCTGCAGCGCGGCGCTGCAGCTTTGGCCGGCACACATGGACAGCATGCTTTAGCCTTCTCTTAGGTGCGTGAATGCAAGGCCAAAATGCACAGCACAACTTAGGATTGATGGAGGGCCATGCTTAAGTGGTCATCAAGATCTAAGGGTGGAGAATGACACACAAGATTGGACAAGAAGTTGGTGCACTATATAAAGGGTCACCTAGGTTCAATCTCCACACCACAAACATAAGGTTATGACACAAGATGTAATGTAACTTGTGAGACATGTGTGTGGATGAGAGAATTGTGTGAGAGTGCAAAGACACAAAACACAAGAGGGACTCATTATAGAGAGGCTGGTTGTAAAGAAGAGAGGGTAGTAGAGAATTGATAGGAGGCATTGTAATAGGTCTATTACTTTCTCGTTCTCTTCTTCGTTTCTTCAAGAACATTGTGGTTTCTTGAAGGGGGTTGCTGTAACTTTGTAAGAACCATTGATTTAGTGCAGAGAGTTCGGAGGAACTCACGGGGACGTAGGCACATTGCCGAACCTCTACAACAAATTGCTTGTCTTCTTTCTTTCTTTGATTTTCTGTTCTTGTGTTCGATTGCTGTTTTCTTTTCTACAAGTCATTCAAGACTTGGGTATTTGGAAGATCACCACCTGGCCATCTTGTCAAGATGATTTCTAACAGTGGTATCAGAGCTTTGGACAGTGGTATCAGAGCTTGCACAGCTGGTTATCGGAACAAGAAGTAGAAGGTACAGAGCCAAGACTCTAAGAATCAAAGATCAAACTTCTTGGGTGATTCAAGAACGGAGTTAAGATCTATATCTGATCGTGTTCTTGAGATAACTCAAGAACGGTGTTAAGATCAATATCTGATCGTATTCTTGAGGGTGATTCAAGAACGGTGTAAAGATCAAGATCTAGTCGTGTTCTTTAGAGTGATTCAAGAACGGTTAAGATCCATCTTCGATCTGTGTTCTTGAGGTTGAAGAAAGCATTTGTGGTTAGTGCATAAATCTGGGATCTTGTCCGCAAAGATGGCTTCAAATTTCGGTATTAAGAAGTTTGATGGAAAGGGAGATTTTTCCCTTTGGAAGAGGAAGATCAACGAGGTTCTAGTGCAACAGAAAGTGGACTTAGCTCTTGGAGAAGATGATGCTTTTCCAGCAAGTGTTATGGAGAACCAGCGGATTGAAATGAAGAAGATGGCTTACAACACCATTTTCTTGCACATATCGGATAATTTCAAAAGGGAGTACGGAGACTCGGAAGATCCAGCTGTAATATGGAAGAAACTAGATGAGTTGTTTCTTGCCAAGACTCTCCCGGATAAGAGGTATCTTCATAAACGAATCTTTGCTTTTAAATTTGATCCTAAGAAAGAGTTGCAAGATGATCTTGATGCCAAGATAAGGAATGCATCAAGTGGTAAAGGGCTGTTCTTTAAAAGAAGGCCAGCAACTTGGTATGGCAGCAACCATGACTACTACTGGGACAGAGGTAGAGGAGAGAGCTATGAGAGAGTGCACAGCAGCATGCATGGCTACTACCGGGACAGAGGTAGATGAGAGAGCCATGGGAGAGTGCACAACAACATGCGTGGCTACTACCGGGACAGAGGTAGAGGAGAAAGCCATGGGAGAATGCATTCCAAACTGAGATTTAGAGGGAAGAGCTGCTCCTACTGCCATAAGAAGGGTCATGTAAAGAAAGACTGCAAGAAGATGATAAGGGATAGAGGAGGAAGCCATACCAAGAATGGAGAGGCTTCGGTTGCCAAAACAGAACAGCAAGATGATGATGTTCTTATTGTGTGCTCGGGTGTGAGCAAGGGGCAAGAAGGTAGCAGGAAATGGATCTTGGATATCGGGTGCACTCATCACATGTGCCCTCGCCGGAGTTGGTTCAAGAATTTCAAGGAAACCAATGATGAAAGGGTTTTCTTGGGGAATGGAATTTCTTACCAAGTGAGAGGCATAGGAGACATCCAGGTGAAGATGTTTGATGGAATGACAAGGCTGCTGGAAAATGTGAGGAATCTCCCAGATTTGAGGAGGAATTTGATCTCATTGGGGCAGCTGGATTCCATGGGATACACATGCAAGATAGAGGGAGGAAAGATCAAGGTAGCCAAGGGATCTTTGGTAGTGATCAAGGCAGCAAGAAACGATGGACTCTATGAGATGATCGGAGAGACAAAAATCAATGATCGAGCAGCAAGCTTGATGGTTGAGATGGATAGGGCAGCCCTTTGGCACACTCACTTGGGACATATGAGCGAAGAGGGCCTGCAAGTTCTCAGCAAGGATGGCCTACTTGGTGGAGACAAAGTAGAGGAACTTGATTTCTGCGAGTGTTGTGTTCTTGAGAAGCAACACCGGGTAAGCTTCAACACTGGAGTGCACAAGTCTAAGGGCATTCTTGACTACATTCATACGGACCTTTGGGGACCAGCAAGGACACCAATATAGGGAGGTAACTTTTACTTTTTGTCATTAATTGATGATTATTCAAGAAAAGTGTGGGTTTATTTGGTGAAAAATAAACCGGATGCCTTGAATAAGTTAGTGGTGTGGAAAGGGCTAGTTGAGACTCAAATGAGTAGAGTAGTTAAGGGGATAATAACCGATAATGGCTTAGAAATTTTTAACCAAGAATTTGATCAATTCTGTAGGTTAAATGGGATTCTAAGACATAGGACGGTTGTGGAAACCCCTCAGTAAAGTGGAGTTGCTGAGTGGATGAATAAGACCCTTATGGAAAAGGTTAGGTGCATGTTAAAGGGATCTGGATTACCCAAATGTTTTTGGGGGGAAGCTGTGTCTACTGCTGCGTATTTAGTGAATAGATCACCCTCTAGGATTGTTTCCCAAAAGACTCCCGAAGAGATGTGGAGTGGAAACCCCCCTAAGTTGGACAACCTTAGGACTTTTGGGTGTGCTGCATATGCACAACAAAAGGAAGATAAGCTTAGCCCAGGATCTAGAAAGTGTGTGTTTCTAGGATATGGAGAAGGGGCTAAGGGGTATAGGTTGTGGTCCTTAGAAGGATTGAAACTCATTATAAGTAAGGATGTTCATTTTAATGAATTGTTATTTCCCTACTTGGAGAAAACTAACCCTGCAGGGGCTAGTGAGCAAACCAGTTTGGTTCTTGTGGAGTATAGCATCAAGGAAGATTCATTTCAGGTAGAGGAAGGAAGGCAAGAGGGTTCAGACCAGGTAGGGCCCTTGGATGAAGGCCATGCTCAGGGCACTCAAGAGGAGGTTGAACTAGAAGAGGTTAATGTAGTAAGTTGGAAGGACTATCAGCTCACAAGAGACCGGGAAAGAAGGCTGGTCGGACCACCTTCAAGATATGGGTTTGCAGATGCTGCAGATACAGCAACTCCTTGGACAAAAGGAGGGATGAGTGAACAAGGGACTTACATGAGATGTAAGGATTTGCCAAGATCGAAGCTAGCTATGGAGGAAGAAATAGATTCTTTGAGGAAGAACAACTTCTGGGAATTAGTGCACATTCCGGGAAATCAGAGAGTTGTGGATTGTAAGTGGACTTACAAGGTCAAAGAAGGGTACCCTCTAGGCAATGAAGTCCGAAACAAGGCTAAGCTGGTGGCGAATGGGTTCACAAGAAGAGAAGACATAGGTTTCACAGAAACTTTCTCACCTGGACACAAGGTGGAGAAGATGGTGAGTATCCTCACCTATTCCATTGATGGGCTATTGGTTTGGAACAGCAGGAAGAGGATGGAAAGGTTTACATCTCAACTCAGTGAGGAGTTCGAGAGGAAGGATCTCAGCCTTACACAAAAGATCCTTAGGATGTGTATAATCCAAGAAAAGGAGAGAAACTGGTTGAGGGTTTCTTGGGCAATAGGTGTTCTCAAAAAATTTGTGAGTAATCCCGAAAAGAAGCATTGACTTGGGATGAAGTGGTTGCTGAGGTATTTGAAGGCTCAATGGCAGCCAAGGGTAGCACTCATAACAACCGAGGCAGAATATATAGCGGCTATGAAAGCCATAAAGGAGGCTATGGGGTGCAAAGGGTTGTTGGACGAGTGGGAGGTCCTAAAAGAGCAGGTTGTGGTATCTTTAGATAGCCAAAGTGTGTGGCACTTATGGAGGAATCCGGTGTTCCATGAGGGGACGAAGCATATGAATGTTCGGTATCATTACATTCCGAAAAATGGTACGAAAGGATGCATTCATGTTAACAAGAAGACCACGGAAGAAAGTCCTGCAGATTTGGGCACCAAGGTTCTACCTCTAAGAAGGTCCAATCATTGCTCTGGACTTCTTAGGATTTGAGTCAGTTGATAGATGACTCAAGATGAGTTTGGATCCTGAAGGTCTCTGCACAATGGTTTGGGTTTAAACGCTTAGACAAAGGTAGAGATTATTGGTATTTGTCTAAGGTTTAAACATGGTTCGAACATGGTTAAGGTTTGAACAGGTCCAAGTATGGTTCAAAGATGGTTAAAGTCTAAACCAAAGGTGGATGATCAAAGTTCAGCAAGTTAGAAGGCTGCACACATGTGTGTGCTTCATTTTGGAGCAAGGGAAGGCCATGCGCACTAGTGTGCGCACTTCTGCACACAAGCAGAAGGGTGTTGTGTGAAGGGGACAGCAACTCGAAGCTGCAGCACGAAGCTGCAGCACTGGAACCTGGCAGGAATAACACAAGGGACAGAAACTTGGAGCTACAGCACGGCGCTGCACCTTTGGTCAGCACACATGGACAGCATGCTTTAGCCTTCTCTTAGGTGCGTGAATGCACGGCAAAACGCACAGCACAACTTAAGATTGATGGAGGGACATGGTTAAGTGGTCATCAAGATCTAAGGGTGGAGAATGACACACAAGATTGGACAAGAAGTTGGTGCACTATATAAAGGGTCACCTAGGTTCAATCTCCACACCACAAACATAAGGTTGTGACACAAGATGTAATGTAACTTGTGAGACATGTTTGTGGATGAGAGAATTATGTGAGAGTGCAAAGACACAAAACACAAGAGGGACTCATTGTAGAGAGGCTGGTTGTAAAGAGGAGAGGGTAGTAGAGAATTGATAGGAAGCATTGTAATAGGTCTATCACTTTCTCATTCTCTTCTTGGTTTCTTCAAGAACATTGTGGTTTCTTGAAGGGGGTTGCTGTAACTTTGTAAGAACCATTGATTTAGTGCAGAGAGTTCGGAGGAACTCACTGGGACGTAGGCACATTGCCGAACCTCGACAACAAATTGCTTGTCTTCTTTCTTTCTTTGATTTTCTGTTCTTGTGTTCGATTGCTGTTTTCTTTTCTACAAGTCATTCAAGAATTGGGTATTTGGAAGATCACCACCTGGGCATCTTGTCAAGGTGATTTCCAACACATGACGATAATCAATTCAAGAACACATTCTTAAATTTTATTGACCTATGGTTTCGTAAACCGTAATCTAACTTTTAGATTATCAATTTGCAATCTTTAGAATTCTAAGATCAAATCTTTTAAGCCATAGCAATAAATTACCTTATCTTATATAAATCATTAAGATGGCTTTGATACCACTTGAAGGAGATCAATGTAGAAAACACAACGGAAATTTAAAATTTTCATTGATTCTTATAAATCCTTAATCACCTTATGATTTATATACAACATCAAGAACATTTAAGGATAGAAATATTACCTTTGATTTGTGGTGTTCTTGACTAATTATTGTACCTAAATTCTACATTATATCCAAATTCGCAAAGATGCTTGAACCCAAATTCTTGCATCCTTGAACTCACAACAATCATAAAAGTATGCTATCTTTAAAGAAAGTTCACACAGGTTAAATCTTGAATTAGGATTTCTCTTTATGATTTTTCTCTCTTTGGGAATAAAAAAATCTAAAATCTTTTAGGAGAAACTTATGTGTAGACTAATATGCTAGCAAAAATCTGAACACTAATAAACTATTTATAGTGTCAGTGTTAGAAGCAACTAACCATTAATTACAAACGACACCCCTGCATTTGTTTTCTAATTACATATTGTGTATGACCTTTTAGGTTCAAACTAATCTCGTTGTATGTCATAAATTTTTATGTAATTATAATTATGACCCTTTCCAATTAATTAGAACTCCTAATTTATTTTGAATCAAAACTCCTTTTAATTCTTCCTTTTTTAAGAATTAATTAATTTTTTATTAAATTAATTCTTATGGCTTCTACCCAGATAGTATGAATTTGGTCATTCATCTTTTAACCTTTCTGTTATCAGTTACCATTAAATTCAATAATTTCATCGTGCAATGTCCCGATTAAACTAATTATGGTATGAAATTATTATCAAACCTTTAGCATTAATTCTATGTGACTAGATCTCAAGAATATAATTCTTATGGTAGAATTAAAAACTCTTTTCTAATTCTCACCCTTCCTTGACCATGGAACTTCCCGAATTATATCTTAGTAGATCACATAGGACATTCTCTCTTTTTACTTATGAGTGATAGATCCTTTATTATAAACTCACATACCTCCATATGAAACCCATTATACCCAATTACTACCAATTAATGATCCCTTAATAGAACCATATTAAATAGCATCAAAGTATAATAAGTCTCATATAAGATAATCATGGTGCCTCAGGTCCAAGGATCAAATGCACAATTGTAACATAAGAACTACCTATTGATAGGCAAGTAAAACTCCATTAGGTGTTCTTAAATTGAGTCATTCCTAGTGAACTCATTTTCTAATGAAAACCTACACACTTGATTTAGTGTCACCACGTAAGTGACATTAAGATCAGTCACCCTCCCAATTGACCAAACATAGTACGTACCAGTCTAACACGATTACTAATGTCTATTTAGTATCTTATGACTAGGAACATTTAAGAGAAAAGCTTTCGAGAAGACTATATCTCAAAATTATGATCTTATCATAATCCTATCTATATTTCTCTTACTCTGTGGACTTAATCATGAAAATGTAATTAAACAAATATGCATGATAAATAAAATTGCCATTAATTATGATTATAAATTGAATAATATTGTTTTGCAAATAATATGCCTAGACATCATATATCATTGGCTTATATGGCATACCACTAACAATATATACATGTGATGTATGTATGTTATGTATGCAATTAGATTATCTGCTTATTATATGTATTTGATACATCTTTAAATCATGTGATATAAATGTAAAGACATATGTGTGCAAATTTGTTACGCAAACGTATGGTTTTCACCTGTAGGAAAATTATATTGACTATTAAACATATGATAAATATGAGGTAAACAAATGATATAACTTTGTTGCGCAAACATAAGGGTTATATCATGAATTTACACTTGTAAGGAATTGTGGGCTTGACTTAACTAAAATAGATATTATTTTTTGCGCAAACATAATGTCATATGCATTTAAGAGGATAAATTATGATTGGGAATTGCATGAGATGAAAATGATAATAGTTATCTAACTTTCAACTGCATTATAGTTTGTCATGCAAACGTAAGGCTATAATGGAAAAGTTATAGGATCCCAGTCCTCACTATGAAACCATCCAAAGGGGTTTTTTTCTTTCGACACTAAGGGTTGTGGGAATCAAAAAAAATAGTGCGAGGTATCATTTAGATTAAAAACCAAATCTTTATGGTAGTTAATAATATGAATAGACACTATTTTTATATGTTGTGACATCGTAGATCACAATAATTAAACTCATTATCATGCATACTTTATGCAAACAAATTGACTGGTCCAATCTCCTAGATTGGTTAATGAATTTGAGAATCCTTCTCAATTTAGAAAAATTGGCTAGTTTTTTGATAAATAACTTCAAGCAACTGTTGCTGAGAATGTTCTAGAAGAAGAGTTTGCTACTTATAAGAAGTGGTAACAGGATGACATGTGGGCTAGACGCTACATGCTATAACATATATGTCTAATGAGCTTTAGAAGCAATATTACAAGATAGAAATTGCTTATACAATATTTCTTTATCTACAAGAGTTTTATGGTGAGCATAACCTCTTTAGAACGAGGATGTTCGAAGGATCACTAGTTCATGAGCATTTATTAAAGATGATCAACTATATCAAGCAGTTAAACTAGCTTGTTTTAGTATGGATGTAATAACCTAATTTTTCAATCCCTTCTAGACTCATTATTGTAGTATGTTATGAACTACAACATGTACAAGTTTGAAGCTACGTTTCTAGAACTTGTTAAATGTTGAAGACTACAAAAGTTGCGATCAAGAAATGTTAAGACTCCTATTACACTTATTGATGGAGCTTCTTCCTCTAAATAAAAGTCTTGAAAAAGAAGAAGAAACCATTGAAAGCAAAGGGAGGTGTCAATAAGGATATTTTACTAAAATCCAAGAAGTATAAGGGATAGTGTTCTCGTTGTGGCAAATATGGACATTGATAGAGAAAATGCAAGGATCACCTTGCAAGACAAGCATTTAGAAGACAAGTCTTAGTTGTCCTTTGAAGAAATTAACTTATTAGTTAATAATACTTATACTTGGGTTTTGGATATTGAGTATGGTTCTCGCATTTGTAATAGTTTGTAGGCGTTGACAAAAGGCAAGAAACTAAGTAAGGAGAAGTCAGTCTTCACCTTGAAAATGGAGCAAGCGTTGCTACATTAGACGTAGGGACTTATTACTTAGTTTTACCATCTAGAAATAGATGATAAAATATTTCATATGGAATAAAAAAGGAAATGAGATAATAATCTAAATCATTGCTACACATGGCACTTAAGACTAGGTCATATCAATGAGGAAAGTGCAAACAAGTTAGTAAAAGATAGATTCTTGGATCTATCGAATTGTGAATCCTATCAAACCCATGAAACCTATCTCATGGAAAGATGACTAGATCTCTATTTAGTGGACATGAAGTAAGAGCCCCGAATGTATTAGGGTTAATACATAGTGATATATATAGGCCCCTAATAGTTAGTGCAAGGGGAGGTTACTTCTGCTTCATTATCTTTACCGATGATCATTCTAGGTATGGGTATGTGTACTTAATGAAGTACAAGTTGGATTCTTTTGAAAAGTTCAAATAATTAAGAAGTGAAGTTGAAAAGAAAACTGGGAACAGTATTAAAGATCTTCGATTAGATCGAGGAAGATAATACCTGATAGATGACTTTCTCAATTATCTTAAAGAGAATAAGATTCTCTCTCATTGAACTCCTCTTGGAATTGCACCCTATTGGATATGGTACAATCTGTGATGAGTGATACTGATCTTCCTATATCCTTTTGCGGACATGTTCTCCTAGCCACCACACATTTCTTGAATAGGGTTCCCTCAAAGGTAGTATCTAAAACACTATATAAGATATGGAAAAGGAAGAAATATAATCTTAAACATGTTAAGATTTGGGATTGTCCCACCTATGGAAAGAAGTTTAATACAGATAAGTTGGGAACTAGGTCTGACAATTGTAGGTTATAGGATATCCAAAAGAAAGTTTAGAATATTATTTCTATCATCCTTAAGAACAAAAGATGTATGTTTTCAAACTTTCTACCTTCTAGAAAAAGAGTTTATGCTACAAAGGAGTAGTGGAAGGAAGATAGGTCTTAATGAAGCGTCACAAGAACCACAACTCAGTACTGCTGAAATTGAGGAATCTAAATCAATAAATCTTCCTAATAAACAACCAGTTTGTAGATCTAGAAGAATATCCAAAGCTCAAAAGATATATGTTATTCATTAATTGATAATATATAATTATTAATGGAAATCATGTTATTTATCATGTTCATTACAAATCACTACATGTGCATTACATGCTAAAGCCCATAGAATATGAGTAAGGGAAATAAGAACAATGATGAGATCATGGTAGTGAGATGTATTTCCTTAAGCTTAATTCTTAAATGTTCCTAATCATAGGATCAATAAGAAGGGCATTAGTGAATCCAGATATATTAGTACAAACCATGTTTCCTCAAGGAGTTGAGGGTGATTGATCTGACAATCACTAATGTATGAGACACTAAAACAAGTTATGTAGGTCATTGTTAGAGAACAGTTACATCGAATTGACCCAACTGAGAAATTCCTAATGGATATTTTACTATCTATCAATAGGAATTCTCATATTGTAGTTGTACAAGTGATCCTTGGACTTGAGGCACCTGGATATCTTGTGTATAGGTCATCATTCTTTGATCCTACCCAAATGTGATTATAATCAAGGGTCACAAAGCATAGTAATTAGGTCACATATGCATGGAGATATGAAAGTGAATAATAGATGATCCATCACTCTTAGTAAAAGAGGGAATGTTTTATGTAATCTGATTAAGTCATAGCTTGGAAATCCTTGGCGAAGATGGGGTGAAAATTAGATAGGAGTTTCTAATTTTCCAATTTAAGTTATGGACTTGAGATCTAGATGCATATGATTAAATAATTAAGGATTGAGATTAAATTCACGCCTTAGGTTTAATCAAGGACATTTCATGATAGAAGGATTGAATTGTACGATAACTGACAACGAAAAAGTTCACATTAATGCATATTATCTAAGTAGTCATGATATTCTGCTAGGTGTCAATCATGACTTGTAGAAGCCCTTAAGAATTAATTATAATTAATTATTAATTAAAAAGAAATTTAATTAATTGGATGGGATCCAATTGTTACATAAAAGTCATTACCTACTACCAGCGCAATATTGAACTTAAGAGGTCACTTATAATTGGGTAATTGCAACATTTAGGAAAACTAATGGGCTAATAGAGAGATTTATAATAATTAATTAAAGTAGAGGTTTATTTGAAATTCTAGAAATCCTAGAGCTTTTAGGAGTAAATGCTCTATATAAAGGTTCTATTTGATAGCAACCCTAATACAATGGTTTTGAGACTAAACTCAGATTTTAAACTCTCTCTCCCTCAAAAGCTGAACTTTTTAGAGCTAGCACTTAGGGAATTTTTAGCTAGCCCTAGTCCTCCTATTCACACAGTGTTTGACATCCAGGAGAAGGGGACCTTTATTCTTGGTTTCTTATAGGGATGCACTTAGAGGTCAAACACTTAAACGGCTCGTCAACTCTACACCAAATTCTCAATCAGAATCTTTATAAAGGTATAAATCTCAAACCTTATATAGAGATGGATTATCATTCTAATAGATTCATAGAGAAATTCATGAGATAAAGTTTATTGGTATAGAAAAAATTTAAATTTCTGCTACGTATCTATACTAATAAACCTACACATACACCTCCAGTTCCTTGTGGATCATATCAAGTAAAAGGGTGGTGTCCATTCTCTGGTAGGTTGCATGAGCATTCTTGAGTCCAAAGGGCATAACCCAATAGCAAAAAGTTCCCCATTGTGTAGTGAAGGTCATTTTCTCTCTATCGTCTCGTTCCATAAGGATTTGATTGTACCTTGGATATCCATCTTGAAATGACAATAAAGCATTGCCAACTATGTTATCTATTAAGTTATCTAAGTGAGGTCTATATAGTCCACACAAACTCGAATTATGTCATATTTCTTTAGTACAACTACCCCATTTGTTGTAAGTCCTTCGGCATAGAAACACAATGGAAATTAAATTTTTTATGTCGATATATTTAATCTCAACAATTCTTTTTATGGATCTATTAGAATGAATACAATTATCTCTATACAAGGTTAAAGATTTATACCTTAATGAACAATATAGTTTAAAATTTAGTGTAGAGTTCATGAGTCATTCAAGCGTCCGATCTCTAAGTTTATCCAGACGAACAACCAAAACCAAGGTGGAAGTCTACAACCATAGAATACATAGTGAAAAATAAAAAATGTATGCCTATAGAGTTAAATCCTAAGATAAATCTCTATGAATCTATTAGAATGATGATCCAAATAATATTTCCATATAAGGTTAGAGATTTTTTATCTTTGATGAAGATTCTTGTTGATATTTGAAACAGATTCACCAACCGTTAAAGTGTCCAGCCTCAAAGCATATATACAATAGCAACAAAGAATAGGGGTCTTCTTCTCTAGGATGTCGAACACCATGCGATGAAGAACAATAGGGCTGCCTAAAAATTTCTTAGATGCTAGCTTTGAAAATTTTGCCCTTCTAGAGAGAGAAAGTGTCTAAAACTAATTTTAGAAATAATAATATTACAAAATTTTCTATCAAATAGAAAATTTATATTGAGTTCTTACTCTCGAAAGCTCTAGGATTTCTATAATTGCAATTAAACCCTTAATTTAATTAAGTCCTAAAATTCTCTCTTTTAGCCCATTAGTTTTTCTTATTCTTGCAATTTCCTTATTGTGTCGACATGTTAGGTTCAATATTACGCTACTAGTAGGTCTTAACAATTAGGTAACAATTGGATCCCATCCAATTAATTTAAATTCTTTTTAATTTTAATTCAAATTAAAACTCCTTCTAATTCTCCCATTAATTAAGAATTAATTACAATTAAGTCTTGAGGGCTTCTACAAGTCATGATCGACACCTAGCAGTATATCATGACTTTACAAATAATATGAATTAATGTAAACCTTTCCATTGTCAGTTACCATACAATTCAATCTTTCCATCATGAAATGTCCCTGATTAAACCTGAGGCATGGATTTATTGTCAAGCCTTAATTATTTAATCATATGTATCTAGATCTCAAATCCAAAACTTAAATGGTGAAATTAGAAACTCCTTTCTAATTTTCCCTGCACCTTGGCCAAAGAATTTTCAAGCTATGACATAATCAGATCACATAGGACATTATTTCTCTTTTACTGAGAGTGGTGGATTCTCTATTGTACACTCACATACCTCCATGAATAAGTGGTCAAACCAAATTTCTACCCTTTTAGAATCTTATTTACATATCATCAAAACATGATGACCTATACATAAGATATCCATGGGGCTTTATGTCCAATTATCACTTGCAGAACTGAAACATAAGAATTCTTATTGATAGTTATTAAAATATCTATAAATAATTTCTTAATCGAGTCAGTTCAGTGTATCTATGCTCTAACAAGCACCTACTTAACTTGTTTTAGTGTCTCATACCCTAGTGACAGTGAGATCAAACACCTTCAACTCGTTGAGGAAACATAGTATGTACTAATCTAACCAGATTAACTAATGCCCTTCTTAGTGATCCTATAATTAGGAACATTTAAGAATAAAGCTTAGGAAATAAATCTCACTAGCATGATCTTATCATGGTGCTTATTTCCATTGCTCTTATTCTATGGGTTTTATCATTCAATGCACATATGATGATTTGTAATGAACGTGATAAATAAGATGATTGCCATTAATAACTATTTATTCTCAATAAATGAATAAGATCAATTTACAAGTAACATGCCCATAACATCAAATGTTATTGTCTTGTAGGGTATACTACTATCAATCTCACTTGTACTAAAGCCAATAGCCCAAGTATCTCTTACACATTGCTTTAGGTAGTGTATCCATTATATTATTTGTTGATAAAACTATTTTATCTTTACATTTCTTGTTCTATTGATTCCTCTAATCAAATGGAATTTTTGCAACAATTGTTTGGATTTTTTATGAGACCTTGATTCCTATGCCTGAACAGTAGCGTGATTGTTGTCACAATATCATAATACTGAATTTACAGTGTCATAAACCATTCCAACCTTAGTAATGAACTATGGTCGAATCCACAGTAGTCACTTACTTGGAACATTTTTAACTCACTGCCCCACTATTTAAGGTAAACACTTATCTGAATATTGGCTTACTATCATATTTTTTTTTTTTATGATTGAAATTAGAGTTTGTGATGGCTTTAAGTTTCAAATCCTTTTCTCCATTTGCGAGGAACAAACCTTTAGTTTTTCTTAAAAACTTAAGAATGTTCTTCATAGCTATCTAGTTACCCTCATCTGGATTTGACTGATATTTTCTCGTAACACTTAGAGCATATTCAACATCAGATCTTATACATAAAATGGAGTACATGATATATGCAATCTACAAATGTATTCTCTCTCCTCAAGTGTCTTTGTAGATATTCGAGAGAGTAATTCAATAATCCATCTTGGAATTTTCTCTATGTATGCAGATTTGGAAAAGCCTGGTATCTTTCTAGATCTATCTCTATAGATCTTGTTCCTCAACTTGTAGGATGCCTCACCCAAATCCTTTATGGAGAATTTCTTTGATAGCCAAATCCTGAGTGATTGTAACATACCTGCATCATTCTTAAAGAGTAGTATATCTTTTATGTAAAGCACTAAGAATGTCATAGAGCTCCCACTAACCTTCTTATACACACATGACTCATCTTTGGTTTTGATAAAATCAAATGATTTGATTACCTCATCAAAACGGATGTTCCAACTTTGAGAAGCTTGCTTTAATCCATAAATTTATTTTTTAAGTTTGCATACCTTGTAGTTACCACCAATAGATGTAAAACCCCCAGGTTGTGTCATATACACATCCTACTCAATGTTTTCATTGAGGAATTTAGTCTTTACATCCATCTGACATATCTCATAGTTACGGTATGCAACTATTGCAAGTAAAATCCTAATGGATTTAAGCATGGTCATAAGAGAGAAGATTTCGTCAAAGTTAACTCCTTGCTTTTTCTTGAAACCCTTCCCTACTATCCTTTCCTCATAGGTCTCTACCTTTCCATCCACACCAATCTTTCTCTTAAAGAGCCATTTGCAATCTATAGGTGCTATACCTTCAGGTGCATCGACCAAAGTCCACACTTTGTTAGAGTACATGAAATCCATTTTGAATTTTATAGCATTTAGCCACTTCTTCAAATTGATGCCTAACATCACTTCTTCATAGAAAGCAGGTTCCTTATCATCTATAAAGTGTACCTTCAAGTCATTATTTATGAGAAATCCATACCTCTTTGGATCCATGGGTACTTTGCTAGATCTACGAACTGGTTGTGTAATGACAAGATCTATTAAGTCAGGTTCCTCACTTTGAACAGTACTAGATTGTAGTTCTTGTGAATCTTCATCAAGATCTATCTTACTCCCATTGCCTCTTTCTAGCATAAACTCTTTTTTTCTAGAAATGTATTTAGGAACAAACATCTTTTGTTCCTAAGGATGATAAAAATGATATCGTAAACATTCTTTAGGATATCCCACAAACCTACATTTATCAGACCTAGTTCCCAACTTATTGTATGTAACTTCTTTACATAAGTAGGACACCCCCAAATCTTAATGTACTTAAGAATATGTTTTGTCCTTTTCCACATATCATATAGATTTTTGCGTACTACCCTTGAGGGAACCTTATTCAATAAGTGTGCGGTGGTGAGGAGGGCATATCCTCAAAAGGATACAGGAAGATCAATGAAACTTATCATGGACCGTACCATATCCATTATAGTACTATTCAAATGTGGTGTTCTAAGAGATGTTTCAAGAAGAGTCCATTATAAGAGAATCCCATTCTTTTTTAGATAATCAAGAAAATCACCAGTCAGGTATTCACCTCATCGATCAGATCGAAGAGATTTAATACCCTTCCCAAATTGCTTTTCAACCTCACTCCAAAATTCTTTGAAATTTTTAAATGATTCAAATATGTATTTCATTAAGTTCACGTACCCATACCTTGAGTGATCATTGGTAAGGGTAATGAAGCAGGAGTATCGAGGGTCCACACATATCACTGTCTAATAACCCTAATACATCTGTAGCTTTTTCTTCATGTCCACTAAATGGAGATCTAGTTATCTTTCCCATGAGATAGATTTCACAAGTTGGATATGATTCAAAATCAGATAGATCAAAATATCCACCTTTTACCAACTTGTTTACCATATCTTCAATAAACTAGTCTTAAGTGTCATGTGTAGGAATGATTTATTTCATTTTCTTTTTTTCCTTTTATGTTGTTCAATATTGAAAATATTACCATCTACTTCAAGAATATAAAACCATTATTCAATGTAATACCATAAAATTTATTTCTAAAATAAATAGAACAACAATTGTCCTTAAGGGAAAATTCATAACCTTCCTTAGCTAACTTAGAAACTGAAATAACGTTTCTAATTAAAACTAGTTGATGGGGTTGATGTGTGGACAGTGTGTGAAACAAGGAATGGAGAGGTTTTTAGTCAGTGTTTTGGGAGGAGGTTTGATCTTCTTTTGACTATAAGAAGCTCTTTAATGTGTTTATGATTACTTGAGTACAATATTATATCTTTAGAGTTATATATATAGCTCTATACAAGTATATACAGCTAAGCAAGATAGCTAACAGATTCCTAACTAAATTTCAACTGTACTAAAAGCTTCTAACTAACTCATTTCTTTTGCTACCTTAGTTCTTCTTGTTTCTTCTCATTTGCGTCTCTTGTCATCCAAATTGGTTCTAGTCCTTACTGTCTTAGCTCAATTGTCCTATAGATCTCTAGCTTCTTCAAGTTAGCTATGTCTCTTAGCTTTCTTCTTGTAAAAATACTGCCCCCATGGAAAGGTACCTTGTCCCTAAGGTGAAGCTAAGGTAGAGATTACTATATTCTGTTAGCATCATCCCAAGAGGATTTTTCCAATGGCAGTTTGTCCCATTAAGCCAAATGCTGTCTCACCCAATGACCTTGTTACAAAACATCTCTTTCGCCTAGTATTGCAATGGACCGATAAATGGGATAAAAACTAGAGTAATCATCTGGGAGGGGAACTAGTGTAATGGAGGAGCCTTTGAAAGGCTTAAGGAGTGAAATGTGGAAGACAGAGTGAAGTCTGCATCCTTCTAGAAGCTGGTGTTTGTATGCAACTTGTCCTCTCTTCTCCGAGATGGAAAATGGCCCAAAATATCTTTTGCTCAATTTTTGGGACACTCTTGCAGTTACTAAGTGTTGTCTATATGGATGTAGCTCTAGGAGGACTATGTCACTAACTTAGAGCTACAACTCAGTTCTATGTTAGTTAGTTTGGTGCTTTATTCTTTATTATGCTTTGATCAAGTGAGCTCTGATTTGGTTAAGGATCTCTTCCCTGGTGCTTAAAGTGTGATACATAGCTTCAATGAGAGAAAATCCTCTAATATAAGAAAAGATTGTTAGTGGAGGTCTTCCATACACTATCTGGAATGGAGTAAAGCCCAGATAGGAATGAAAACTAGTGTCGTAGTAGAATTCAACACAAGCTAAGTAAGTGGACCACATGTGTGGTTGATCAGCAGCAAAAGCTCTCAAGAATAGCTGCAAACATCTATTGGCAACATTTGTTTGTCCATCAGTTTGAAGGTGGTAAGAATTACTCATTCTCAATTGATTGCCTTATAGTTTGAAGAGTTCTCTCCATCATTGATTGGTGAAGAGTAGATCCCTCTCACTAACTATAGACTTTGGAATGTCATGGACTTTGTAGAGAGTGTTCATGAAGACAATTACCATTTTGCTTGCTGTAAAGTTAGGAGTGAGAAGAGCAAAATAGGTAAATTTTCTGAGCCTGACTTCTATTACATATATGGCTATAAAGCGATAAGAAGGTGGTAGAGGAGTGATAAAGGCCATGGAGATATTTTTCTAACTCTGTGCTAGAATTGGTAGAGGTTGCAACAAACCATAATGTTTGATGTTGAGTGACTTCACATCTTGACAAATGGTGCATTGAGACACAAATTGAATGATATCTTTCTTTATATGATTCCAATGGAAACTACTAGATAGTCAAAATGCCAACATGTCCTTTTGTTGGAGTGGAATGGCATTTAGTAATAAAGAGCCTCTTCAAGTTGGAATGTCTACTTACAAAGAATTTCCCTTTGTAGTAAAGAATTTCATCCTTCATAATCCATTCTTTGTGGTGTTGTTGTAATGACCCATCTCAAGTGGGCCCTACTTGGAATGGTATCCAATACTTTTCATAACTGAGCACCTAGACAATCATATATAATAACAAAAGCTTCCTAACATACATCATATTATATACAATATTCATATAATTATATCAAAATCTTTAAGCATATCTTTTATAGATTACATGGTATCTCAATGTACACAACTTTCAAGGGTTGATTTCTATATATGAATAAACTACATATATATACAAACTTATATAAAAGAACTGGACAAGGATGCTTTGCACATGGACCGACCTAAGAGACTTCAATCACTTCACAAATCGCTGCTTAAGATCTAAGATCTTTTGAAAAACTTCTTGCAAAGATTAATGGGAGGGGTGAGCTATAAAGCTCAGCGAGTACTCACTTTTACTTGAAGTAATTGCTTTCAAATCCCTATTTAATCAAGAATTTTTATTTATCCATAACATAAGTATTACAATCCTCTCAATAGGCAAATCAAACATATACCTACATGGGTAAATCAAATCACACGCCTTTCAAGGGCATATCAATTCATATGCCCTTCATGGACCAATCAAATAATTTTCACATAAATTATAATGCAATATGAAATGATGCATAATTTAATCATTTAAAAAAACAATACAACTAGGACGTCTCCCCACGTATTGGTATGTCATTCTCAATCATTCAGTCACAATTTCACAAATTTTTGATCCCATCGACCAACTTTTCAAGTGGAGTTCTAAACATCCAAAGTTTCTTTGGTACCCTTACACCCCTCGTGGGAAGGGACCTACCACAATTTTTTCCATCATTCTTCCCTCAACAACATACTGTCAAATCAACACATGATATAATGAATACAAACATAATACAATCTTCATTCCAATTTCATCCATTTACTTATATGTAAACATAAGGAGTCTCATTATCTCATTATCTCATTATATAAAAAGACATAATTTATAATTTTCATAAGTATTAATCTTTTTATTCTTCATTATTAACCTTCACGTTTACTAAAAGTAAAGTAATCTCATCTTGAGAATCAAATCTTAATCTCGAATTATTTCCTTGCCCTTATTAGGTTCTTCAATTCCACCTATGGAAGATATTACTTAACTAATCAAAATAAGATTTACACAATTATAACACTTAATTACACTAAGAAAGAAAATGAATAAGAAAAACTATGTCCTAAGTCAAAGTATTTACTCTCTCTTGGTCTAAGTGTTCTTATAAGAATTGAACTCTATTTCTAACTCATAATTCATTTGGAATAGTTTAAAAGGAGTTAAAACCTTGAAATATAAGAAAAAACTTTAATTTTCTTTGAGAATAAGCTAATCCAATCGACTGTATTGTCCTTTCAAATCGACTGTATTGCTCTTTCAATCGACTGTATAGAACTTTCAGTTGACTCAATTAAGTCCAGAAACTATATACCCATTTTTCAATTGACTAGGTACTTATACTAATCGACTGGTAACTCGATTTCAACAAAAACACCCGATAAAATTCAACTTTTTCCTTCAAAATCACCATGATATACCCATAATTTTCCCAAATCCTTTTACATATAAGTGTTTCCCTAAGGTTTTAAGACAAAACCCCATAATATCCAAAACAAATTTCAAGTTTCAATACTTCAAACTATAAATCCTAATACAAAACCCATTCTTAAAACCTGAAAACCCATTTTCTCTTCAAATTGTTTTAGGATGCTTTCAAATCCAAAATTTATGAACTCAAACTCATGAAATCAACTTACAAGAACAGATTTTGAAACTCTTAAGGTCTCTCTATTTTAAATTCTTCATAAAAACTTAAATTAGGTAAACAAGAACTTAGGTTCCACACAATTATCATACAAAAGCAAAGAAATCCTTACTTAGTTCTTTTTCTTCTTGATTATTCAAGCAATCAAGCCAAGAGAACGGAAGAGAGTAGATAAGTCTTGAAATTTCGGGAAGTTTTGAGAGTGAGCCGAGAATGAGAATTTAATTATTTCTAAATTAAAGAAAATAGTAATTCAAATAAAAACATTAAAATAATAGAATGTTCTCTACAGTTGAGACTCATTGGTGTAGGTTTGTTGTAATGCTAGTATGGCATGATCTTCTAAGTACTCTTTCTTGAGATCAACCAAGAATTGAAAAACTAGTATTGTAAATGCTAGATAAGTTGCCATTTCCTTGTCATTTGGCAATTTTGTGAGTGCATTAGCTACTTTACTGTTATTGCCAAGGTTATAGAGGATTTCATATGAGAATCCTAACAACTTTGTGAGGTAATGTTGTTCCTCAGGAGTCTAAATTGTCTGGTCGATCAGGTACTCAAGTCTTTTTTGGTCAGGTTTGATGAAGAATTTAGCTCCCAATTAGTATTGTCTCCATTTCTTTACAACTGTAGTGATGTCATATAGTTCTCTGATGTAAGCAGATTGTGATTGCATCCTTGGTGCCATCTTTTTGTTATAAAAGGTACTAAGATGAGGTGGTTGTAGGAGGACAACACCTATTCCAAAACCACTAGCACCAATTTCCAGAGTGAATGGTTTAGTAAAATTAGGAAAACTGAGGACTATGGTAAAAGTCATTGCTTACTTCAACAATAGGGATGCTTCTTTAGCTAATAGACCCCATTGGAAGGCATCTTTCTTTAGGAGGTTAGTCAATGGACTAGCCAGTCTTGCATAACTTTTTAAAAACCTTCTATAACAACCTGTTCACCCCAAGAATCCTCTAAACTATTTTGGGGAAGTAGGTTCTGGCTACTCTACCATTGCTTGGATCTTTGGTTGGTCAGGTTTAACTCCATTTGCAAAAATGATGTTCCCTAAGTAATCTATGAACTTCTTGGAAAATTGGAACTTGTTCATCTTTGCAAATTGTGTATGTTGTTGGAGGCACTACAAGACTAGTCTCAAGTAGTTTACATGGTCTGCCATGAATTTACTGTAGACAAAGATGTCATCAATAAAGATGATGACAAATCTTTTTAAGAAATGTGTGAAGATTGGTTCATTTTTTCCTAGAATGTAGTAAGGGAATTTTTTAGCCCAAATGGAATCACCAGGAATTCGTAATGACCCTAGTGTGTTCTAAAGGAACTCTTTAGAACGTCTTATGTTCTCATTCTGATCTGGTAGTAACCATCTCTGAGATCCAGTTTGGAGTACATTACCATGTAGCTTATCCTTTAGCTCCTCAATAGTAGGTATATAAAATTTATCCTTTTTAGTAAGATCATTTAAGGCTCTATAATCAACACAAAACCTCTAGCAATCATCTTTATTTTTAACAAACAAAACAGACAAACTTTATGGGCTATTGTTGGGTTGAATGACACCCTCTTTAAGCATGGTACTGACTAGTTATTACATCTCAACATTTTGGTAGTGAAGATATCTATATGGCCTCCCATTGACAAGTTTTACATATGATTCTAGTGTGATTTTTTTGTTAGTATGTCTTAGTGGTGGCAGTGTACATGGTGTGACAAAAATATGACTAAACTCTTGAAATAATTGTGCTATTTCAAGGTATTCTAAGTAAGAAATAGAATTCTATATTTTCACTTCATAGTTGTCCACAGTCATAAACATTAAGAGAAAATAAGAGTCTAGCCTATTATTCTTGGACAATTTAGTAAGGGAACTGGAAGAAATGTGTTCATCTGTTACCTTTTATTGTCCTTATAGATGTACACTAGTGCCTTTCCAGTATAAGTCCTTGGTAAGAGCAGTGTTATCAGTTGTCACAAGGCCAAGTTCTTGCAGCCATTGTACTCCACAATGAGGTCTGGTCCTTGTAGTGAGATCATATAAAAATTTGTTGTGCATGCATATCCTTGAATGGAGAATAGGGTTTGTTCACATACTCTAATGTAGGTTAAGTATTCACCATTTCCAACTTGTAACTTAAAGTGAAATGATGAGGTGATAGGCAATGCAAGAAACTAAGCTACCTTTTCTTGGATGAAGTCGTGGGTGCTGCCTCCATCAATCAAGAATTAGACTAGATGATTCTTGATTGAGCCCAAGAGCCTTAGTGTTTTAGATGTTCTCTGACCAAGAAGAGCATGGAGGGATATCTTAGGGATTTGTTCCTCTTTTGGAGTAGCAAAGGGATTAAAGAATTCATGATCTTGACTTTCTTAGTTATCACTTTCCAAGAACAATAAGGAGGAGCTCTTTGCTTTGCACTTATGTTGTGGATGAAACTTTCATCATAGTTAAAGAAATGAGCTTTCTCTCTTCTTGATTGCATTTCTTGAAGAGATAATCTTTTAATGGGGAATTTTTTAATTTGTAGAGTTTGTGGCCTTACTGTGTGAGGTTGAGGAGCCAGAGTGATACCTCCATTTGATGACTTGCATCTAGAGGCTTGGGGTTGAACCTAGATTGCTAAGGCTTTAAAGGCCCTTTGATGTCTCCCAATCTTTCTTCTTGCAATCTTGCTAACCCCATAGCATCATGAAAGTCCAGAGGCCTATGAGAAATATCATCTCTTCTGATGTAAGGTTTCAAGCTAGAGGTGAAGCAATTCATCAAGAACTGGTCAGAGAGTCCAATAACCTTGCTAGACAATTATTCAAACTTGGCTTGGTAGTCTAGGATGGTACCTTCTTAGGTGAGTTTTGTCAGTGCACCTTGATGTTCTTCATAAACCGAGGGGCCAAATCTTGAATGCAATGCCTTGACAAATTAAGGACAAGAATGGATCATTGTTTTGTGATGAGTCGACTAGAAACAACTTGTTGCTAGACCTTCCAAGCGGAGTGAGACTAATGGCAGTCTTTGATGATTTGGAGTGTAGGAGAAGAAGAAGAATTACTTAACTTGGAAGAGCCAATCCATAAGGTCTCCTTGTTTGAATTTCTTTTTAGTAAGAAATTCCCAATTGACATTTTATTGCTGTTAATAGGAATTCTTATGTTGCAGTTGTACAAGTGATCCTTGGACTTGAGACACCATAGATATTTTGTGTATAGGCTATGATGCTTTAATGTTATATAACTGGGATTATAATAATGGGTCAAAAGGGTACTAATTGGGTATGAATACTTATGCATTGAGGTATTCGAGTGAACAATAGAGGATCCATTACTCTTGGTAAAAGAGAAAAAATATCGTTACCCTTTTGATAGGAGTCAGCCAGATCGAGAGGGCTCTATTAGATCTAGGAGCAAGTGTGAATCTTCTGCCTTACTCAGTCTATCAACAGTTAGGGTTAGGAGAATTGAAGCCCACAAACACAACGCTTCAATTGGCTGATAGGTCAGTGAAAATACCACAGGGAATAGTTGAGGACGTTTTGATAAAAGTAGATAAGTTCTATTTCCCCGTGGATTTTATTGTGCTTGACACAGAGCCGGTTCAGAATGTAGGGATTCAAATACCGGCTATTCTAGGGCGACCATTCTTAGCCACGACTAACACCCTGATCAATTGTAGGACAAGGGTGATGAAGATTTCCTTCGAAAATATGACAGTGGAGTTAAACATCTTTGATATCACTAGGCAACCACTGGAGTATGATGAAGTGAGAAATGTATGCTTGATAGGGGAGATTCTTGAGGAGACTGTGAACGAATCAAGCATTGAGGATCCCCTAGAGGCATGCTTTGCTCACTTTGGAGAGGACTTGGGCTTAGATAAGTTACTCGAGCAAGTGAATACCATTTTGAAGTCTGATCCTCGGGAGAGCAATGAAACGGAGGAGACCGCAGCACCTGAAACCAAGAAGGAACTTAAGCCTTTACCAGATAATCTTAAGTATAAGTTCCTAGGTCCAGCCGATTGTTTGCCTGTGATTATAGCATCAGATTTAGGTGAGGTTCAAGAGGAGAAATTATTAGATGTTTTAAGAGAGCACAAGGAAGCTATCGGCTGGACTATAGAGGATATTAAGGGAATCAGCCCCTCGTTGGTAATGCACAAGATACATTTGAAGGAAAATGCCAAGCCATCGAGGGAGCCACGAAGAAGGCTTAACCTAGCTATGCAAGAGGTTGTGAGGGCAGAAGTAATGAAGTTGTTAGATGCAGGGATCATTTATCCCATCTCTGATAGCAAGTGGGTGAGCCCAATTCATGTCGTGCCCAAGCGAGCTGGATTAACGGTAGTGAAGAATAAGGACGACGAGTTGGTGCCAACTCGTTTTCAGTCAGGGTAGAAAGTGTGTATAGACTACTGAAGACTGAACGCTGCTACAAGGAAAGATCATTTTCCACTCCCATTTATTGATCAGATGGTGAAGTGTTTGGCTGGGCACGAGTATTATTGCTTTTTGGATGGTTATTCTGGATATAATCAGGACCCCGTGGACCCCGAAGATCAGGATAAGACGACATTTACCTGTCTTTTTAGGACATTAACCTATCATCACATGCCCTTTGGGTTATGCAATGCACCCACTACTTTTCAGCGGTGCATGGTCAGCATATTCTCTGACATGGTAGAGCTGTTCTTAGAGATTTTCTTGGACGACTTCTCCGTCTTCGGTTCAACATTTGAGGAGTGCTTGCATCGTCTCACTTTGGTTTTAGTACGGTGCAAGGAGAAGAACCTGGTGCTTAATTGGGAGAAATGCCATTTTATAGTCAAGCAAGGTATTGTACTGGGACACGTCATATCCCATCGGGGGATTGAGGTCGACAAAGTGAAGGTGGACCTGATTTCCAACCTTCCACCCCCACATACAATGAAGGAGGTTCGTTCTTTTCTGGGCCATGCAAGATTCTATAGGCGATTTATCTAGAATTTCAGCAAGATCGCCCGGCCCTTAAACAAGTTATTAATGACGGATGCCCCATTTGTATTTGATGAAGATTGTAAGAAAGCATTTGGGGATTTGAAGAGGATTCCGACGTCCACACCCATTATTCAGCCACCCAACTGGGGTGTGCCTTTTGAAATTATGTGTGACGCATCAGACTATGCTGTTGGAGTTGTTTTAGCGCAGTGTATTGATAAACTTCCCCATGTTATCTATTATGCAAGTCAAACTCTAAACAACGCACAACTTAATTACTCTACCACTGAAAATGAGTTGCTAGCAGTCGTTTTTGCATTAGACAAGTTCAGATCCTACTTGTTAGGATCTAAAGTCATTATCTACTCGGACCATGCAGCATTGAAGTATCTTTTCTCTAAAAAAGATGCTAAATCTCGTCTTATCCGATGAATCTTGCTACTTTAAGAGTTCGACATAGAGATTCGAGATAAGAAAGGTTCCGAAAATGTGGTGGCGGACCATTTGTCTAAGTTGATAGTGGATTTCACTGAGGCCGCCACTCCCATTTTTGAGACCTTTCCTGATGAGAAATTGATGCACATTGCTCACAGTCTCGCACCATGGTTTGCTGATATAGTGAACTATCTTGTCACCGGACATATGCCTTTGCGTTGGGGGCGGCAAGATAAATCAAAGTTTTTGGCCATAGTAAAACACTTTTTCTGGGACGATCCTTACTTGTTCAAGTATTGTCCCGATCAGATCATCAAAAGGTGTATTCCTGAGCATGACCAATCTAATGTCATCGCCTTTTGTCATGATCATGCCTGTGGAGGCCATTTCAGTGCTAAAAAGACCGCTGCAAAGATTTTGCAGTGTGGATTTTATTGGTCTACCCTGTTCCAAGACTCTCACACCTATTGTGTATCTTGTGAGCGTTGCCAAAAGCTAGGGAGTTTTTCTAGGAGGAATATGATGCCCCTCAACCCTATTCTGATTGTTGAGATTTTTGCCGTGTGGGGCATTGATTTTATGGGACCGTTCCCAAACTTCTTTGGCTACTTGTACATTCTAGTTACTGTGGACTATCTGTCCAAGTGGGTGGAGGCCGTTGTGTGCAAGACCAATGACCACAGAGTTGTGGTCCAATTTTTGAAGGACACTATTTTTGCTCGATTTGGTATGCCTCGAGCAATCATAAGTGATGGAGGTAAGCACTTTTGCAATAGGATTTTTGAGCAGTTGATGAAAAAGTATTTCATCACACACAAGGTTTCCACCTCATATCACCCGCAGACGAGTGGACAAGTGGAAATTTATAATCGCGAGATCAAACACATTTTAGAGAAAACTATGAACCCTAGTAGAAAGGATTGGTCTCTGCGATTGACTGATGCACTGTGGGCATATCGGACAGCCTTTAAGATACCAATTTGGCATGTCTCCCTATCGTATTGCATACGGAAAAGCATGTCACCTTCCAGTTGAATTAGAGCATAGAGCCTATTGGGCTATCATGCAGTTGAACTTCAATCTTTCGAAGGCTGGCACACAAAGGAAGCTCCAAATCAATGAATTAGAGGAGCTACGGAATGATGCATACGATTGTGCAAGGTCCTACAAGGCACAAATGAAGAAGACTCATGACCAACACATTTTGAGACGAGCTTTTGAGCCGGGTCAAAAAGTTCTTCTTTACAATTCACGCTTGCATCTTTTTCCAAGCAAGCTCAAATCTCATTGGACAGGCCCATTTATTATTCGGTCAGTTTTTCCTCATGGGGCCATCGAGATTGAGGATCCAAAGAATGGTAGCACTTTCAAGGTAAATGGACAGAGGCTAAAACCATTCTTGGAGTTGAGGAGTCCGGACATTGAGACGATATTGTTGACGGATCCTATTTACTCTGATTGAAGGTCATCTACGAAGGAGAGTCTGGCTGAAGACTTTAAACTTAGCGCTCATGGGAGGCACCCCACAGCTTATCCTTTTTGTTTGTTTATTATTTTATATATTTATGATTAATGTTATTTTCCAGTATTTATTTTTCAGGGGCAACGCGTACTTCAGTTCAAGTTTGTGGGTATGCTACGAGCCATACTAGTCCAGATAGTTCTCCATATCCCAGGTTAGCTCTTTCCATATTATTCACACATTGGGGTCAATGTGTCATTTAAGTTTGGGGGTATGGAAGACACGTTACACACACTTTGTCCTAATTTATTGTTGTTTTTTTCTTTGTGAAGATAAATGCATGTTCATATTCGTCTGAAAATTTTGGTTGATTTGAAAAAATTGTGATGTGATTTCATTGATGAGTTTAAAACTTTGAACACATGATCTGATGATAGAGTTTAAACTTTAGTTACTTACTTTAGGCAGTTGAGAATTCACATGTTTGAGCCAATCTAACACGTGCACATTAGCACATATTTTTGTGAGGTATGACATGTGATGTTAATGTGTATGTTTCTTATCTTAACTGAAAATGGATGACTTGTTGGATAAACATTTGGGCATATATTAAAAAAAATGAAAAAAATGATCATCATCAATAAACTTTCCATTGAGTAACTGGACCTCTTCCCTCAGTAATCAGTGAGTGTTCACGTCAAAAGGTGGGAACTTTATTCATAATGATCATTGCGAAATTTTTCGCTGAGTAACTAGACCCCTTGCCTTAGTAAGCAGTGAGTGTTCACATCAAAAGGTGGAAATTTTGCTTGGTAGCATTAAGGACAGTTTAGTTTCGTAGCCTTCTTGACTCGAGTTAGTAAGTCCTTAGGGGTGTCTTTACACCTAATGCCCTAAAACCATCTGGTTTGGGAGTCATTGACTCAACACTCGTTACATAGGTCAATTAGAAAGCTTAAGGGAACTAAACATAACAGAACCTTATATAAAAAAAATAAATAAATAAAACTATGCTATCGTTGTTTATTCTGATGAGAAATTCTGTGAATCTTGAGACGTGGAAGCATTGTACATTGAACTTATTTGGAAACCTCATCAGTATATGCTAACTCACTTTACATTGATTCAAGCTTATGATGCCTTAGCATGCCTCTTGTAAGTAATTAGGTTTTAAATTCTTATTCATTGTGAAAATGGGTTAGATTTTTTAAGCTTGCTCATGAACGAATTTCATGATTTTGAGTGCTCCTTAAATTTTTAGATAACATGAGTGATGAACTTATTTTTATGTTCTTTGTTTTTCATTTAATTTTTTTATTTTGTTTTGCTAAGGGACTAGCAAAATATAAGTTTGGGGGTATTTGATGAGTCTTAAATATTGCATATTTAAGCCCTTTAATTTATATTTGTTAGGTTCTTAATCTGTATTATTTCACTTTGTTTTATGTGTTTTCTGTATTTTTATAGGTTTGTGGAGAAAATGAAGCATTTCGGGAGATGTCAAGCTTCAAGAGCATTAGCGATCGATCGCACCGTGCTGCGATCGAGCGCATGGTCAATATCCCACGTTGAAATCTTTGCAGTGCAGTGTTCTTATGATTGATCGCACCTGACTCACGATCGAGTGCATAGGCGATCGTGCGCACAAGACCTGCGATCGAGCACAAATGCGATCGATCGCACTATTCTGTGATCGAGCTCACTCGGGACAGTATCCCACATCGAATCTGAAACCTATAATGCTTCGAGACTCCCCCTATATAAACACCATCTGACTTCATCATTCGGTGTGCAATTCTTGAGCCATTTGGTGTAATCCGGTGGACATCTGCTAGCATTCTGGTGGACCCCGAAGGCTTTGCTACCACGAGGGGAAGCGCCGCCCAACAGCAAGTGGAATTTCTCCCTTGTATAGTAAATATTTCTTTTCGTTTTGTTTTGTTTAGTTTAAATGTTTAGCACTTTTATTATGAATTGTAGTTTTATAACTATGAGTGGCTGGAATCTTTAACTAAGGTTGAAGATGAAGTCTCGTCGTTGTTTGGCATATTAGTTTTAGTTTTGTTTCTGATGTTTTAGTATAAATGTTCTGTCAATTATTTGAGTAGAATCTTATGATTGATTGTGTTTAAATTGTTCTGTTGGATATTGCTTGTGTTTCATCTGATGGATACATCGAATTGTTTTCGATTAAATTGGATTTCCTTTGAGATTTGTTCAAAGCGGATACATTGGATGCTTTTGGTTTAATCGGGATATTCGTTGTTTTTTGTTTTAAGTTGGATTCATAGAATGTTTTGATAGGCTATTGTTAGAACATTGAGATATATGCTTAACTTTGGCAGGGTGGATTCAGAAACCTTAGTCTTTTTATCAATTGCTTTAAACCAATTTAGTTTAAGTTTATATTTCAAAATTCAGAACTAGGTTAAGATAAGGTTAGTTTAGATAAAATTATATTTTCACAACGCAATTCCCTGTGGATTCGACCTCGCACTTGCATAACACTATATTGCAAACGCCTCGTGCGCTTGCAAGTAATTTAAAACACACAACAAGATACACATGGACTGTGGTAAATAGAAAGATGCAAGTTTTTAATGGAACAAATGTAGTGTTGAAGGCTACTATGAATAAGAAAGGGCTTGTGTGTGTTGGATGAGATGGTTTTGCTTGGAAAATTAGGTGGAGACATGAAATGACCAAAAGGAATGATTTCATCAAATAAGAAGAGAGTTAGATATGTTGATGAGATGGAGAATTTGAGCCAAGGTGGAGACTGTTAGTATTTTGGCTTAAATCCTCACAAGGAAGAATTCTAATTGGTCTAAGAAAAGTTTAATTTCCTATTTTGTAGTTTCTTGTTCTAGTAGAAGTAGTATTTTACTATGTTGTTATTGTTCTTTCCTAGTAGTATTAAAAAAATATCCTCTATATAAATGGGGTCCTAGAGAAAGTAAAGAGCACACTCATAATTTCAATATACATTTGCGTTGCTTGGTACAAGTAAGTACCAAACAAGCCCATTATAAATCAGAGGGATTTAAAACTAGAGCTAGGTTGAGTGTTTTTGGTGTATTGGGGATTTTGAGTTGTGAGGTTGATAGGGTAATAATTTTATTTTTCCTAAATTTATGATTAAGGATTAATAAAGTTGTGAGTTTGTTAGTAGCGTAGGCAAAGAGGTTGTCGAACCATGTTAAATTATTGTGTTGTTGATACTTGTTTGTTTTCCCTAAAATTCTAGTAGTCGAAGTTGTTCCGAGAGGGCCCACTCGAGATGGATCATTACATATCCGAGGCAAAGGAAAGTTGTCTTTCGGACAGACTTTGTTGAGATCGGTGAAGTCTATGCGGATACTCCATTTCCCATTTTATTTCTTCACCAAAACCACATTGGTGACCCATTCCAAATAGTAGGTTTCCCAGATGAAGTTAGCTACAACGAGCTTGTCCACTTCCTCTTCTGTAGCCTTTTATCGCTCCGGGGTGAAAGACCTCTTCTTTTGGATGACAGGTTTGTGGTTGCGTTCCACATTCAACCTGTGGACGATGACTTACAGGTCTATTCCTAGCATGTCAGAGGCCAACCAAGTGAACACATCTTTGTTTCTTCACAGGAAGGAGATTAGTGATTCTTTGAAATCCTCGGGTAGGCTAGACCCAATTTGAATGGTTTTCATATCTCCCTCTTCGCTTAGGGGAACGACTATCAGTTCTTCCACTGGTTGGCGCCGTGGTACCTTGAGCTCATCTCGTAAATCTTCGATCTCCAAGGGTAGGGTTTCAGTCTTCTTGTGACCCCTGATAGAGTTGGTAGCAGGATCAGGACATCTTTTGATCTCCTTGGACTTCCCCAACACCATGGTTTGTGGGAAAATTCATCTTCAAGTGATAAGTCAATATCACTACTCTTATCTCATTTAGAGTAGGCCTACCGAGGATGACGTTATACGAAGATGGGTGTTTAACCACCAAAAATGTGGTCATCACAATGGTCTGTTGTGGAGCCAATCATGTGGTGACATGAAAGACTATACTATCTTCGGCAAACACTGGTGTTCCTAAGAATTAGTACAATGGGAAAGCCATTGGCTTGAGCTGATCATCTCTCAGCTTCATCTTCTTGAAGGCATCATAGTATCTAATATCTGTCGAACTTCTGTTGTCAACTAAAATCCTCTCAACATTGTAGTTTGCGATAAAAAGTGTAACAATCAAAACATCATCATGAGGGGTCTGTAGCCCTTCTAAGTCATCATCAGTAAAGGAGATCACTTGGATTGTTTTGACCCTTTTATGTGGTCCGCTAACCGATACCACTGATCGAGAGTAGGCTTTCTTTACTTGTGAGGATTGTCCCCTATCGTTAGCCCCCCATAAATCGTCTTGATGGTCCTAGTTACTATGGTTGTATAGCCTCTATTGCTTTAGAGATGCTTGTCATTTCAGCCATTTCTCATCGGACTCGACCTAGGGCTTCGACGATCACTCCGCTTAAGATTCGACAATTCAATGTTCTACCTGAATGAGCGCCTAGGGCTTTATAGGGGGCAACCTTCATTGCCTCAGAATGTACGAGGCCCAATGTACTCTTTTAAATGCCCTCGGTGGATAAGGGACTCAATTTGAATCTTTAGGGAATTACATTCCTCGGTGTCATGCTCGTAGTCTCTATGAAAGCGACACAACCTGGTTTAATCTTTGTTTTTGTTGGTGTATAGAGGTCTCTGAGGCCAATGGAGAATGTCTCGATTTTGGACATTCATCAAGATGTTGGTCCTGGGTGCAATGAGTGGGGTGTAGTTGTCGAACAGACGAGTTACCTTTGGGTTTCCCTCTTGGCAAGACTTCTTCGGTAAACCATCTTTTGGTTCAACGGAGTCCCTCTTCCTTTTCTCTCTTCATTCTTCTCTTTCCTTTCGAAATTCTTGATCATCTTCAGCGATCATATACTCCTCGGTCCAAGTGGGGATTTCATTCATGTCCTTGGGAGGGCGCTTGGTGAGTTTAGAACTAAAAGACCTAAACCTGAGCTCGTTTTTGAACACCAGGGTCTGTACCATGGGATCAAGGTCTAGAATCTCCCATGCTACAACATTAAACTGTGAGATGTATTCTCAGAGTTCTCCCCCCCACCCCCCTTACACTAGATGATGCTAAAGAGGCTCTCCAAGGTCTTCCGAGGTCCCTTACTGTTGAGGAAGTGTGTCACGAAGGCATGACTTAGCTCCTTAAATAAACTAATGCTGTCAGGCTTGAGGTGCTAGTACTAGATGCTAGCAGCCTTCTCAAGAGTCAGAGGAAAGGCTTTGTAAATTACAGCATCTATATGACAATATAATAGCATAGTCTTCTTGTAAAGTTGAAGATGATCCATGGGATCTGTTGAACCATCATAGGCCTTTATGATGGGCATTCTGAAATGTCGTGGGAGAGGAGCATCAAGGATATCTTGTGTGAAATGAGGGGCTTGGTAGTTGAGCTCGTCAAAGATGTTGGTATTTCTTCCCTTAAAAGATTCTCCTATTCTTTTATCCATCACTTACAACTTTTTATCCAAGCCGGAGTAGTTTTTGAAGGTGGAGAAACATCGAGACTTCGACGCAAGATTGGGAGAGGACCCAGTGATAGAGTGGCTGTAGGTCGGTTAGTTGAGATTCAAATGCCTTGTTGGCCGAGGGCTTCGTTGAGGTGGCGGAGGCAAAGGGGGATGAGCCTGCCCACTGAGTTCAGGAACTAAACATGCTACTAGCTGGGTAAGTTCCATAAATTGTTCTTGTGTAACTGGAGTGGCTGAGTTTGCTGTAGTCGGCACATTTGGACTCTCCAAGATATCGGGATTCGTCGAGTTTGACTAGGAATGCTGCCTAGGCCTAGTTCGCCTATCATATGGCTCATTAGGGTTCTGCTCGGAGGTAGCTTGCTCCTGAATAACAAGGAATTCTGAGCCGAGATGTTGTCTGCAAGTAGAAGCTCAGGTGGTAACCGTGGTTGAACTAGATGTGTTTTTGGTGGAATTCTTAAGCGGTATAGTGATAGATGAGTTATTTTTCCTTTAGGAATTAAGAAGAAGAATTTTCCCACGGACAATGTCAATCTGTTGATGTCGAAAATCTGCTAGGTACTCAAGCAGTCGTGGTGTAAAACCTGGACATGCAAAAATGAAAGAAAACGTAAAATTCGCCAGAGGACTAAAGGGGTTATGCCTCTGAGGGGACTCTCTGATGCCTAAATTAGTATAGAGCTTTGAAGTAACTAAAGAGTATAAAGGGAATTATGTGTGTAAAAAAATTGAATGTACGTGGCAAGAACCCCCTTATATAGTGTTTTGGAGCAGAGTCTACTTAGGATAGTGATTGATCACTAAGTGTTAGGATATGATCGGGATTCCCATTAGTTGGGATATTTTGATAAGACCAGATTATCCGTAAGCCGGAGTATTGTCGTGGGATTAAGATTCTGATGAGAAATTATTGCTATACCCTTTACCACATGTTCTTATTTGATTAGTTGTTCTGTCTTGTTTATGCGATTACTTTTTTGTCCTTTATAGATGCCACATGTCATTGTGTCATTGATCGAGAAATTTTCTCATACATCACCTATCAGCTAAACATTGAATTCATGTATAATAAACTTATCAATCCTAGAACCAAACAAACGATACAAAATTACTACTTTATTCCATCATTAATCTTGTCCTAGTCCGCTTTGTTCCCACATTAACCCCGCCCAATCAAGTTGGATACTGAAAACACCCAACCTTTTATCTCAAATCGGGTGTGATCCACCTCTATCTCAAATCGGGCATTATCCAAAGTCGATTATTATCTACATGAACCCATCATAGTCAAGTCGGGTACCTAAAAACCCGGACCGTTACCATTCCGAGCTGGTTGTCAATAAAAATCTCTACACGATTGGCTTTCTTAAACAAATTTCATGACCTTCGTCACGTTTTCTCCAATTTTCTCCTATTAATTTGTATGGCCACTAAAGAAATTTTTGACTGAATTCTTTTAATTCAATATAATTTTTTCTATTCTTCTTCTTTTTTTTTTATCGTTCGGATCTCTGGTACCAATCACAATGGTAGTTTGTTTTCTTCTAAAAAAAATCACATTTGGTGTGATTTACACGTCACGTCCCAAAGTATTTTTCAATGATGGGTTCAGGCATATGGGCATGCCACAGATAATTGTCCAGTTGAGCTCTTTGATTACAAAAGATTATTTTTGTGACAAACTTTCTCACAAAATTACAATAAGAAAGATTGCAGAGATTCTACTAGGTTAACAACCTCATCAAAATCCAATTGAAAAATCGAGTTATTATCACCGATCATCCTTATATTTTGTTCTTTATTTTAATGTTCTCTAACATTTCAAAAACCATCAATTTACCTTACATTTAAAACATGTGTCCAACAAATCCTTCTGATAATTCCAACGAAATTGATATCGTTGCACACAAAAATCTTGACATAAATTGATACCGACTCACACAAAAATCTTAACAAAAATTTTTCCGAATATAATAATCAAGATTTTTGTGTGTCGATATCAACTTCACTGAAATTATCACCAAAAAGGTTTATTGACACGTGCCTAAAATGCGATGTAAAAATTGATCGTTTTTTAAAATGCAAGCAGGATATTGAAACCGAAAACAAAATGTAAGGGTGATTAATGATAATAACCCAAATCATTGCCGCAATCGTCTTCAACATGCTGACAGTTAATAATCTCATGGGTGCCCATGCAAGCACAAACACACAAGGAGAGAGACTTCCCAAAAAAAAGTGAAAGCTTTCATAACTGACTGCACTCAACATTGTCCAGATCCAATAAGCCACACATGCACCATTAACATACCCAAAGAGTCATCAAAGCAACTAACTGTCAAACTCCTACATGCATACCGAAGAAGACTGTTACAAAAGCAAACACCATTAACATACCCAAAGAGTCATCAAAGCAACTAACTGTCAAATTCCTACATGCATACCGAAGAAGACTGTTACAAAAGCAAACATGATCCTCGGTAGTCATATCGTCTAACTACGTCATGGTCCTTTTTAAATAGGCTTGATTTTGAAGTGGAGTGAGATAAGAGAGAATACAAAACACTTCAAGTCCTGCAACCACAAATTTTGAATTAGAAGCAGCATTGGGCATTATAAGTGAAAGGTATAGTCAAAAGACCAATACACGGAGCCATCAGATGACTTTGTACAAGTGTGACTGATACCAATGACTTTCAAAACCTAGTTATTCCATGGGCCATCAGATGAAATATTATCAACCAAGAAAGCAGCACTTCTACTTATAACTGGCAGGCATAATAATGTCTAATGAAAACCAGGGCGACACCTATTGGGTCTTGGGACACTTAACATCCTGATTTGCTTAAAAATCAGAAGAGACTATTTCAAAATGATCTTACAACTATGTAAGCACTTGAGAAAATAATGATGCACACCACATATGCCAGCACACAAAGAAATTCATTCCAAAACACTGCCCAAAAACAAAGCTATGCCAACTCACAACCATGAAATATGAAAGCCTTTTGTCCATGAAACTGACAGGGAAATAGAGTCAGATGACAATATAAAGCAGAGCAGATATTAAAATGACTAGAGATTATTGCCAATGACACATAAATTCCAAATCCATATGGTTCTTAAGAAAGATTTATAACAAATCCTATCGTAAGCAATTGTGAAAAATCCTTTCAATTTTTTTGATGAGACAAAAAAAAAAACAGATTTTCTTATAGTTTAATACACTTAGTTGAAGAATTTCAAAAAACAATACACTTGGTTGAAACATAATGACAGAACTCTCGAGGAAGAACTTTGCTCAAGAAACAGTTTTCATGACCATCTGTGTGACTGTCTCGTTATAAATATAAATCTTCGGAATTTGCATATACATTAAGATTAAGATCAACCATTTCTTATTTTACGAACAGCATGACACAATGCCGAGATATTAAAAACTAAAACACTCTGTTCCCATAAAACAACACAACTATGGTAAAAACTGAAAATAAGCAACCATAAAAACAAGGAGTGCCTATCAGCTGACCTGAACAAGATAATAGAAAAGGCGAAGCCCTTCAGGATCCTTACTACTCTGGACATCAACAAGGGATCCAATCTTTGAAGTAGTGAAGGAGACATGCTCATTTCCCATCACAATCTCAAGCTCCTGCCGCCCAACACGGTCAGGTTCTGGCCAGTTGTTATCATCTTCCTTCATTATCTGTACATGCAAAACCAATCACTATGAGTGAATCAAAGGGCCAGAGAACTTCTAAAAAACTAAACCACAAAAATTATTAAGGTTATGTTTGGATTGAGGAAGAGGAGAGGATAAGAGTACCCCCTCCCCTTCCAAATTATTTCATTTTCTCTCATTTCCTCTCCTTACTAAACTTCCACATAATGGAGGATTAAAAAACTATAGTATTGAGAAGATTTGATGGGATAAAGATACTCCTTCAAATATTCTCTTTTCCTATAAAAACACTCAAACAAGAGGTGCAATGTACCCCATTTCCCCCCAATCAAATTAAGGAGTAAAGGGGAAAAATAGTTTTATAAAGCTCCAACTTGGGACAAAATTAAACATTCCTAAAGGCCAATCAAGTAGCTCAAAAAAGCATAGAGAAGGAATCCAATCTATTTCTTATCAACTAATTTCAGAGCCCTAAAAATTCAAACACAAAAAGGAACAAGCAAAGCCACTGAGAACCCCCTCAAAATCAGAACAAACTAGATAGACAACCATGAGTCAATAAATTTTATGTGAGTATGGAAATTAGAAACAAGAACCCTGGATTTTTTAGATATGTTTTTAGAGGAAAAAGAATTTCAAAATTGAAAAAAAAAATTAATATAAGAAAGAAGAAAGAAGAAAACAAACATCACTCTCGGCGACGATGCGTTTGCACTCCTTGATGACGGCAGGGGTGAGGAAGACCTCTTTCCGGATCATCGTATCGTTCTTGTAGTTCGAGTTGTTGGCGTATCGGAGCTTGCCGTCTGGCCTGAACTCGAACTCCAAGAACTCATGCCCGAATTTCCCTTTGTGTCCCACGTAATATCTAAGGTAGAAATCTCCGTTATCATCCTCCGTTGCCACCTCTCGCTCTCTCTCTCTCTCTCACTCTCTCGGAATCAAAGGGATTGCAAAACGCAAAAGTCTGATCTAGGCTGCAGTAATTCTGGCATTAGCTAAAAAAAAAGTAAAAAAGAATAATTGTTAATAATAATAGGATTGATATTACAATAAAATTAAATTTATGTAAATTGAAGTTTTCATTTAATTTAACCTAATTCCTTGTCAAATTAACCACAACATCATTTCTTAACATTTCAATTTCGATAACTTCTTCACCATACCATTGAGAAACATGCTTGCTTATCATCAGAAAAGTTATCATGATCATCAAAGCTATACACTATGCTGCTCCAAGCAAATACGGGGAACACAGACATCAAAGATTACTTTGATAATAGCAAACAGTTGGTAAATTAAGGCATAAAAACTAGCAAAGTCAAAACTATAGTTTGGAATTTGTACAACATACCCTTCAATGTAGGTATTTTAATTAACAGTCTATCAAAGAAAATCTATGAAGATCTTTATGTGTGTAATAATCAGTACAACTGTCAAATAGAGCTTATATAGCTTGGTGAGTGTTAGTGGTATTGGCTTATTAGTATGTTATTAGTGTAAGGGTAGTAATGTACTTACCCTCTTTATATATATATATATATATATATATATATATATGTGTGTGTGTGTATGTGTGAAAAGTAACGGCCATTAGGCTTGTAACTCTTCCCTCTCTCTTTGTAACTCTTCTTCTTCCCTTCCCTTGTTTCTAACACACACATCACAATAACATGGTATCAAAGCCACCATGGACCTTGATTAAATTCGATGACCTTTCTCTCTTTTTTCCTTTATTTTGTTTTTTTTTTTCCGGCGAAGCACTACAGCAGCTTTCAAGTGAGTTTCTTACTGTTTATTCTCCAGCACCACTAATTTTCGAGTCGATTTGGCAACCCTAGACCATCTTCATCATTTCTGGCAGTTTCTGTTCTTTTCTGGTGCACCAGCAGCTTTCCGAAGAAATTTCGATAGCTCCTCCCTGATAGGAGCCCACTATCAGATTTACATTGTTCAGGCGAACAAAACCCAACTTCTGACGATTTGATCGGACACCTATATGATGTCCAATTTCATCTGCCTCGGTTCGCGATCCGTTTACCAATTTTCTACCTAGTTACCTAGATCTATTCTGACCCATTTTCTACCCCAATTATCCAAATCATTTACACGAACCAGATCCGTTGGCGCGACCCGAATCTGTCAAGTAAAAAAAAAGAATGTTCTTCTTGGTTTCCTGATGCTATTCCTAGTCCTATATTTATGTTTTTTCCTCAGTGATGGTCCTGTAATGCATTAATTTTCTTCTTGTGTTATAGTATTTATGTGTTGAGCCAACCTTTTGTTAAGTCTATTATGTAGTTGCTGTCAAGTATAGATTCTAAGTATAATTATGGGTTGGCCCTTCCAATTACTACTCGTAAGTTAGATGGTACTAATTATGCTCAATGGGCTCCCGCTGTTCAAATGTATTTTATTGGTAAAGACAAAGAAGCTCATCTTACGACAGAGGCTCCTCTTGATGACCCAAAGGATTCAAATGTTAGTAAGGTTTGGAGGTGTGATGATGCTAAGTTGGTTGGTTTATTGTGGAATTCTATGGAGCCTTCGATTGCTAATATGTGTTCTCACGTTCAGACGAGTAAAAAAGTATGGGATTATGTTAGGTTTTTGTATTCAAGTAATCTTACTCGGATGTATGACTTTTCTTTTGAGTTTTTTGGATTCCAAATGGGCACTAAGACCCTTCTTGAATATTTTACAGATGTGCAACGAGTTTTTGAAGAATTACATTATGTGATGCCTCTTTCTACTAATCTTCAGGTCATGCAACAACAAAAGGAACAAATGGTAGTTCTTAAGTTTTTAGCGGGTTTGCCATATGGGTTTGATTTTATGACATCTCAAATTTTTTCTGGTTCAGAACTTTCATTCCAAATTGAGACTTACTCTCGCTTTTCGAGTAATCTATCATCTCATAACATAGTGATTCTGCTGATACATCTGCTTTAGTCACTCAGACTTGGTAGGGTGGTCATGGTGATTCTAGTGGTAGTCGTGGTCGTGGTGGTCAGGATTTTAGTATTCGTGGTGGTAGAGGAGGTCGTGGTGGTCATGGTAAACCTCATTGTACTCACTATTAGCATGATGGTCATACTTGTGATACTTGTTTATCCACTCACTGAAATCGGGCTGGTCATACTCGTGATACTTGTTATAATTTGGTTGGGAAACCTCCTATAGCAAATGTTGTAGCCATTGATGTGATTGAATTTGCTTCCACCTATACTGATTTGAAGTTGAGATCTATTTCCATGGATGACTATGCTCGGTTTTCTCTATTCTTTCGCTTTATCTAGAACTTGGGTTATCGATTTTGTTGCTACTGATCACATATCAGGTATCATTGATGACTTTTCTTATTTTTCTCAGTCGTCATCCTTACCTACGGTCTCTCTTGCTGATGGATCTCAAACTATTGCTAAGTGGAATAGACATTGCTCACCCTAGTCCATATATATCTTTATCATCTGTCATTTATCTTCCTTATTCAAATTTTAATTTATTAGTTGTGAGTCAAACCGGTTGCTTGTCCTATTGCTGTGTCTCCTCTTCAACTCCATTGTCGCCTTGGACATCATTCATTGGAGTCTTTGAAGATCTTAGTTGTAATATCCTTACCTTTGGGGTAGGGATAATTTAGTAACTTATTAAAATTTATATTACGATTATAGTGCATACATATATAATTTAAAACTAAAGTTAGAAGAAATATTGAGTCAAAATTTTAAAAATATGTGTAAACGGATATATTTGATTTTTTTTATGTTGGGATTTAAGCCCATTTGTTAGATGTGTATTTGTGTATTTGAATTTAAGAACTTGGTTAATGGGTATATAAACCGAGGTTCAAACCCAAGAGGGGGTGAATTGGATTTTAAAAACTTTTTGGTAATTAACTTGCATATTTTTAAAACAGTTTGATAAGAAATACACACAATCAAATAATACGCTTATAAATAAAGGAGTTAAGGAAGAGAAAGTGCAAACTCCGTTTATAGTGGTTCGACAATATCAAAATCTCTCCGACCCTACATCCACTCTCTTCAAGGACTCCTTGAAGTAATCCACTAATAGTTAGTCGAGCAACTTCACGGGTGTTGCACAAACCTTACTATAATCTCTTCTTCACGGAAGTTACAACCGAAGTGTTTAATCCTAAACACTCTAAGAGTTACACCAACTCTTTCCCTTTACAATAAATTGTATTAACTGTAAAGTAAATGGTAAAGAGATAGAAATGAATGCTTTTTCAAATAAATAATATCTCTCTTTCAAGAACAAGCTTGAAGAATGGCTCACAATGAATTTTTCAAAGGTTTTGAGAATTAATGAGCTATATGATGAATTGAATGTGCTATCTTCCTTGTTTAAATGCTTATTGAAGTAGACTTATATAGTCTTGAATCAATATGGTCGTTTAACACTGACTTGGTAGGTTTGGGGCATTAAATGCTCAAGTCCCGTGTCTCAAATAGTCATATTTTCGAATTACCAATCGTCTTCAACCTAGTTTTCGTGTTTCAAAATAGTTTTTGACTTAGAAAATTTTTGTATTTTAGTTTTGTCAAAGTCTTTTGTAAGTTGAGCCATAGATCAAGCTAAGTAATTGAATTTAGAGATTTACAGAGTGATTCAATTCCCTTAGTGCCTATTCTAGATCTTCTGTCTTGTTTTGGTTTCTGAACGTGTTGAAGTCTTGCATTTTGTTACTGAACTGAATGCTTTTACCGCTAAAATTCTTAGATAAAATTGTTAGTATAATTTAAGCAATATTTTGTCATTATTAAAATCAAATACGGGTCAACAATCTCCTCCTTTTTTTATGATGACAAAACTAAGAAGAGAAAAAACAATTTTAAAATAAGTGTTGGTTTTTTCGAAAATTTTGGACATATTGCCTCTGTTTTTCTGATAAAAACCAACCTGTAAGCATTCATGAAACAGTTCATATATAGTTAAATCAATCTCAACCAAGCAAACAAGACTATATTACATTTGTTAACATGTTCGGAGTGATGACCTCCCTAAATTTTTTCTCTATTCTTAGTTTTCAGAGATTTTTCTCCACTGTTTTGATAACAACAGAAAAAGAGGTGTAAACAAAAAAAATAAGCAATATTATCACCATAGAGGTGAAGATCAAATACAAGCATATGAATGTATATTAAGAAATGAAATGCTCGTGCTAAAATATCCATAGAGCTGTCATAGATAACACAAATGGTAAAGAAAAAAGACTCAGCGAGCAGGGGAGTCAAAAGTTGTCCTGAAATAGATCTCAAATCTCTACTAACGAGCCTTCCGAGTGCTCTCAGAGTAACTCAAAGTCATCCCTGAGGGTGTTGATGTCATAACGCATATGATCAATATCAGTTCGCACCAACTAGAAGCTCTGGTCGACAAAAGAGCTCAAGCTCTGGAAGCCCAACTACATGGACAATTGGAGGCTTGCAATAGCCTGTAGGACATCGTTGTGTCCAGCCTAACTAGCACCATAGCCACCATGTCAAGCATGCTGTGGACTAGGTGGATGCTTATCAGTGTCCATAGCAGTGGGAGGAGCTGCATCATCAGGCATCTCGTCATCCTCCTCGTTATTGTCGTCATCATCGATCCGTATATGCTTCCCAGCCTTAGAATAGATCAAGCCATCCGAATTGAGCACCCCATATTCTTTAGAGAAGAGACATTAATAATCTCTTTGGGGTCGATATCCTGAGCTTTTGAGGCTGGCAGGGGGACATGGAAGTGCTGGAGGATTAGGGTTATGAACATCCCGTATGGGAGGCACTCGGAGTCACTTGCTTCACCATTTATCATATTGGTGACAAAAGGGGATAAATATTGAAATATTGTCCAGTTTTGAGACACCAAATCAATACTATGTCTATTTTAGACATATAGCCCCGACTCCCGAGTCTCGGGTGGATGGTCCAACTCACTATGAGGTTGAACAATTTTGAATCGAAGAGCGTGTCACTACATTGGTGAAATGTAGTGGGTCTAAAGATATAATTAGGGTTATCCCTTATAATCTCACATGCCTCGTCGTAGTCAAAATTTTCTGGCCATCCATCTAGACTCCACTGGACCCCTCCCACGGGGATTGTTAGTAGGTTAACCAAAAGGTCGGTATTGACTTCAAATTCTATACCCATCAACTTGGTTTTAAATCAAAAAGCTAATGGGCACGGTTTGACTAAGTTGGCATAGAATTGGTGAATGTGGCGTGGGTAGTATTTTTGGTGGATGTTTATAAGGGGGGTTAAGTGAATATCCACAGAAGCAGGAAATATGTCAAAATTTGCATGAAAGATGGAATCTAAATCGATGAATCTTCCTGTCATAATTTTCTTATGGCAGATGACAAAGGTATACCTTCTATTGGCGGCAGGGTTGTAGAAGAGGGACTCATCGAGCTCGATCCTTGCCTACTTGCTCGAGGAACCAGCTCTCCCCTTGCCTTTGGTGTCCAGTGTTGAGGACTTCTTGGAACGAGGCCTTGTGGGCGTGTAAGGTCCGACAATCGTGGTCTTAACACGTATTCTCTTAGACATTTTTAAAAAAATCATTTGGGGAGAGATTTTTGGAAATGATGGGGTTTCAACCATGAAAAGTTGAAATAGATGTGATTTGAGGGATGATTAAGGGATCTATGGAGTTATTTTGAGAGATTGTGGTCTAAAATCAAAGATTTTCTAGAGAAAGAAAGCTTAGGGTTTACAAAAATGGCGTAAAAACTGAAAAATTTGAAGTGACTATTTATAAAATTGCTATACTAGTTGACTGGGTCATTCTTTTTTTGGGGACGTTTCGACATACCAGTCAACTGGGTTGAGATACCAGTTGACTGGGACATTGGTCAGTGAGACATCAATCGACTGTATTGACCCTACTAGTTGACTGGGTTCATCAGAAGAATTTTTAAAATTTTGGGCTCCAAGTTTCTCATGTAATACTAGTCAATTATGTCCTTGTACTAGTTGACTGGTGAAAAGGGCAGTGAGTTACGAGTTGACTGGATTGACTCAACTAGTCAACTGGGTAACTAGACAGAAAGATACCAATCAACTGGATCAATATACTAGTCGATTGGGTCTTTCACAAAACATAAAATTTTGAGCTCTAACTTGGAATTTTAGCAAGAAATGATTTATTTATGTCATCTTAAGTGAGAGATATATTAAATAGGAGTTAATATCCACTAGATGTTAAATATGCATATAATGAAATGTAGATGCAATCAAACACACATATTTTCATAATTGGTTAATCCCATTAATGGTCTAATCTTGCTAAAGCTATATTTGTTCAAGAGCTTAGTAAGAATGTTCTATTTGGTCCTCTGAAGAGATGAAGTCTAATATAATATCACCCTTTTGAGCATGGTCTCTTATGAAGTGATGTCTTATTTCTATGTGTTTGGTTCTCGAATGCTGAGTAACGTTTTTGGTAAAATTGATAGTGCTAGTGTTATCACAATGAATTGGTATATTTCTAAAGTTCATGCCATAGTCTTCTAATTGTTGTTTCATCCACAAAACTTGTGCACAACAATTTTCGGCTGCTACATATTCCGTTTCGACAGTTGATAGTGCAACCGAATTTTGTTTCTTGGAAGACCAATAGGTTAACATTGGACCTAAAAATTGGCATGTTCCATTAGTGCTTTTTCTATCTAGCCTACAACCCGCAAAGTCAGCATCCGAATATCCTACAAGCTTAAAAGTTGATTTTCTAGAATACCATAACCCTAGGTTTTGAGTACCTTGTAAATATCTTAGGATTCTTTTTACAGCAATTACATGTGATTCCTTAGGATTAGCTTGAAATCTAGCATACTTGCATATAATGAACATTATATTATGTCTACTTGCAGTTAGATAAAGTAAAACTCCCATCGTGCTTCGATAAGTTTTAGTATTTACACACTTACCTTCCTCATCTACATCAAGTTTTGTAGAAGTTCTCATAGAAGTGCCAATTGACTTTGAGGGTTCCATCCCAAACCTTTTTAATAGGTCCTTGGTGTACTTGGATTGATTGATGAATATGCATTCTTTCAATTGTTTGATTTGAAGTCCAAGAAAGTAGGTAAGCTCTCTTATCATGCTCATTTTAAATTCACTTTACATATACTTAGCAAAATCTTGACACACAGATTCATTAGTAGCACCAAATATAGTATCATCAGCATATATTTGGACTAGTAATGTGTCATTTTTGTGAGTTTTTGTGAAGAGGGTTGTGTTTATTTTTTTCTCTTGTAAAACCATTTTCAAGAAAAAAACTTACTTAGTCTTTCATATCATGCTCTTGAAGCTTGCTTCAACCCATATAGAGATTTAGAAAGCTTATATACATGGTTTAGAAGACTAAGATTTTCAAATCCAAGAGGTTGTTCAACATACACCTCTTCTTCTATAAAACTATTTAAAAATGCACTTTTTACATCCATTTGAAATAGTTTAAGTTTATTAAAGCATGCAAAGTCCAGTAACATACAAATGGCTTCTAATCTGGCTATAGGAGCATAGGTCTCATCAAAATCTATTCCTTCTTCTTGATTATATCCCTTAACAACTAGTCTAGCTTTGTTCCTAGTTACTATTCTATTTTCATCCATTTTATTTCTATATACCAATTTAGTTCCTATTATAGTGTGATTCTTTAGTCTAGGAACTAGATTTCATACTTTGTTTCTTTCAATTGATTTAATTCTTCTTGCATAACATTTATCCATTCAACATCATTTTCGGCTTCTATAAAAGTCTTAGGTTCTACTTAAGATAAATAGGCTACACAATTGCAAATATTTCTTATAGAGGAACGAGTTCTTACCCCTTGTGAAGGATCACTAATCATTTGATCGATTGGATGACAATTCACATACCTCTAATCCTTGGGAAGACTATCCTCTTATTGACTTAAAGATGGTTGATCAAGATTGAGAGTATCTACCTCTTGTCTTATTTGAGGTTGACTCTCATTCGGGTCAACAATAGGAGTAGGAGTTTCCATTCTTGGAAAAAAATTTGCATCATCATTAAAAGAAACTGCTCTACTACTAATTGGGTTAGACTCATTGAAGGTAATATGTATGGATTCTTTAACCACTAGAGTTCTTTTGTTAAAGACTCTATAAGCTTTACTAGAGGTTGAATATCTTAAGAATATCCCCTCATCGGTCTTTGAGTCAAATTTACCTAAATTAGCTTTTACTGTTGTTTAAGATGAAGCACTTGCAACCAAAAGCATGAAAATAAGAGATATTAGGCTTTCTACCTTTCCATAGTTCATATGGAGTTTTGTTAAGCATAAGCCTAATTAAAACATAGCAAGAAAAGTTTACGACTTCTACCCAAAAATATTTTGGCAAACTGTTTTCACAAAGCATTGTTCTAGCAAATTCTTCTAGAACTCTATTTTTCCTCTCAACAACTCCATTATGTTAAGGAGTTCTAGGTGCTGAAAAATTGTGATCAATTCCATTTTCATCACAAAATTTTGAAAAGCTTTGGTTTTCAAATTCTTTGCCATGATCACTTCTAATGCTTGAAATAGAAATACCTTTTTCATTTTGAACCTTCTTGCAAAAGTTCACAAATTCTTTATATGCTTCATTCTTATAAGCAATAAAAATAACAAAGATATATCTTGAATAATCATCAACAATAACATGAGTATAATGATGGCCGCCTAGACTAATAGTACTTATTGGACCAAACAAGTCTATATGAAAAAGTTCCAATGGTCTAGAGGATGAGATTATATTTTTTGATTTAAAAGAAATTTTTTTTCCCATTTGACAAGCATCACACACCTTGTCTTTTTCAAATTTGATTTTTGAAAGTCCAATAACTAAATCTTTTCTTGAAATAATTTTAAGAAAATCAATGTTCACATGACCAAGTCTTCTATGCCATAGCTATGGATTTTCACTAAAAGCGGGAAAACATTTTTCATTTTCTGAATGCAAAGATTTTAAATCAACTATATAGACATTTTCGTGTCTATGGCCAACAAACTTGATCTTGCTACTTTTGATGTCTTTTACTAGACAATGAGAGGTTTCAAATATGACTTTGTTGCCTTTGTCATATAGTTGACTAATACTAAGTAAATTTGGTTTAAGACCTTACACATATAAAACATGATTAATAGTTGAGAAATCATTACCAACTTTGCCATGCCCGATGATATTTTTCTTTGTGTTGTCTCCAATAGTAACGTGTCCGCCATCCCTTAAAGTTAGTTCTTTGAACATGCTTTGATCACCGATCATGTGCTTTGAGCATCCACTATCAAGGTACCAATAGTTACCTTTTTCCTTGGTGTGGAGACATATCTACATTACACAAGGATATACAATTGCACTTTTAGGTATCCAAAATTTCTTGGGTCCTTTAGGGTTTGTCCTAGAAAATACGGTTCCTTTCAAGACTCATACTTTCTTAATATTATAAGGTGCTTTGTAATTGTAGACATATTGATGATGCATGATCCTAGGATAATAGTTATTGAAGTTTCTAGGATTTCTTAAATATGCATGTCTATAGTTCATTGGATAAGCATTCCTAGAATACATGTTTCTATTATGAAAATTATGAACATATAGGTTATCTCTAGAAAATGTATGATGGTTATTTCTAGGACGTGCAGTTATACCATGCAAGTTATGAGTATACACATTATCTCTAGGATATACATGATGGTAGTTCTTAGGACGTGTATTTCTAGTATATGCTTTCCTTGAATGGTTATTCCTAGCATTTGCATTTATTGAGTGAACATACATATATGCATGAGTATTTATAGGATGCTTATCTCTAGTATATGAATTAGGATTTAAATTTGTATTCTTAGACCTACTAGCATATATTAAGGGAATGCTTTTAATCTTGCTAGTGGCATTGGAAGTGGAGGTTTCATTAACACATGTTGCTTTCATAAACAAAGTCTCTTTTTGATTTTTTCTTGCCTAATAGGGAATAATCCAAGACAGATTTTCCTTCACTTAACCTTTGGCAAGATAGCACTTCATCTAGCTTTTATTTTCCAAGCATAAGTCTAGATATAATGCTATTCAAATCTATTATTTTCTTCTTTAAAATATCATTTTCATTTTTTAGAAAATCTTGTGAAGAGTTATAAAGTATAGAAGATAGTTTTTCTTTTTCTTCCTTTAAGCCTTCTATCTCTTTAGAAAGAGATGAGACTTCCTTATTGAGGACTACATTCCTAGAATCAAATTTCTTCAATTCTTCATGCATTTCATTTATAACTTCAATTAACTCTTCACTACTACTAACAATGTTATTATTAGAAGGGGAAGAAGTTGATACCTCATTCTCATAATCAATTACCATCAAGCATAGGTTGGCAATCTCCTCTGTAAACCGAGATTCAAACCCAATAGCCATGAATTGGGTTTTAAATTGTTTTTGCTAATTACTTTGTAAGTTTTTAAGCAGTTAAATACACAAAACACCCAATCAAATAATATGCTTGAAAGTAAATAGTTTAAGGAAGAGAAAGTGCAAACTCCGTTTATAGTGGTTCGGCAATATCAGATTCCTTCTGACCCTACGTCCACAATCTTCAAGGAACCTCCTTGAAGTAATCCACTAAAACTTTAGTAGTACAACTTGACGAGTGTTGTACAAACCTTACAACCAATCTCTTCCTCAGGGAAGCTATAATGAAGTGTTTAATCCTAAGCACTCTAAGAGTTATACCAACTCTTTCCCTTTACAATAATGCTGTAAAGTAAATGGTAGAGAGATAGCAATAAGTGCTTTTACAAATGAACAATATCTCTTTTCAAGAAAAAGCTTGAAGAATGGCTCATCACTAAATTTTTCAAAGCTTTTGAGAATTAATGAGCTATTTTATGAATTGAATGTGTTCTCTCATTCTTTTAAATGATCATTGAAGTGAGTTTATATTGCCTTGAATCATTATGGCCATTTGAAACTGACTTGGTAGGTTTGGGACATTAAATGCTCAAGTCTTGCATTTCAAACAGTCATATTTTCGAATTACCAGTCGACTGGGTCCTTGTACCAGTCGACTGGGTCAAGTGAAGATTTTTCACTTTTTTGGCTAAGGGAGAGTACCAGTCGAATGAGTCAGAGGATCAATCGGCTGGGTGAAGTTGCCAGTCGACTAGGTCCTCAACTTTAGTTGACTGGGAACTTTCTGTCTCATATCCCAGTCGACTGGGTTGTCCTTCAGCCTAGTTTTTTTTTTTTAAAAATAACAATTTTTGACTTAGAAACTTTTTATATTTTTAGTTTTGTCAAAGTATTTTGTAAATTGAGCCACATATCAAGCTATGTCATTGACTATAAGAGATTTACACTTGTTTTAATTACCAATGCCTATTCTAGATCTTCTATCTTGTTTTGGTGTCTGAATCGCATTAAGTTCTTGCATCTTGTTTCCATACTGAATATTTTTACCGCTTAAACACTTAGATAAACTGTTAGTGCAATTAGAGTAGTGTTTTGTCATTATTAACATCAAATACGAATCAACATTCTCCCCCTTTCCATAATTGATATGGGGTTTTGTTAAGCATAGGCCTAATTAAAACTCTATTTAAAACATAGTAAGAAGTGTTTATGGCTTCCGCCCAAAAGTATTTTGGTAAACTATTTTCACAAAGCATTGTTCTTGCAAACTCTTATAGAACATTTTTCCTCTCTACAACTCCAGTTTGTTGAGGAGTTCTAGGTGCTAAAAAATTGTGATCAATTTCATTTTCATCACAAAATTTTGAAAAGCTTTGGTTTTCAAATTCCTTTCCATGATCACTTCTTATACTAGAAATAAAAATTTCTTTTTCATTTTGAACCTTTATACAAAAGTTCACAAATCTTTTGTAAGCTTCATCCTTGTAAGCAATAAAAATAACAAAGGTATATCATGAATAGTCATCAACAATAACAAGAGCATATTGATGGCCACCTAGACTTATGGTACTTACTGAACCAAACAAGTCCATATGTAGAAGGTCCAATGGTCTAGTAGTTGAGACTATATTTTTTGATTTAAAAGAAACTCTAATTTGTTTTCCCATTTAACAAGCATCACACACCTTGTCTTTTTCAAATTTTATTTTTGGAAGTCCAATGACTAAATCTTTTCTTGAAATGATTTTAAGAAAATTCGTCTTAACATGGCCAAGTCTTCTATGCCATAGCCATAAGTTTTCACTAAATGCAGGAAAGCATTTTCATTTTCCGAATGCAAAGATTTTAAATCAACTATATAGACATTTTTGTGTCTATGGCCAACAAACTTGATCTTGTTACTCTTGATGTCTATAACTAGACAATGAGAGGTTTCAAATATGACTTTGTTGCCTTTGTCACATAGTTGACTAATACGAAGCAAATTTGGCTTAAGGCCTTGCACATATAATACATGATCAATGGTTGAGAAATCGTTACTAACTTTTCCATACCCGATGATCTTTATCTTTGTGTTATCTCCAATGGTGACATGACTGCCATCCTTTAAAGTTAACTCTTTGAACATGCTTTGATCACCGGTCATGTGCTTTGAGCAACCACTATCAAGGTACCAATAGTTACATTTTTCCTTTGTGTGGAGACATATCTACATTACAAAAGGATACACAATTGCACTCTTAGGTACCCAAAATTTCCTGGGTTTGAACATGCATGTTATTACTAGGAAATTTATGATAGTAGCTCCTAGGATGTGCACTTCTAATGTGAGCATACATATTATTTCTAGAATAAACATGATGGTAATTCCTAGGATGTTCATGTATAGTGTGCAAGTTATGAGTATACATATTATCTCTAGGATGAATATGATGGTTACTCCTAAGATATGTGTTTCTAGTATATGCATTTCTTGAATGATCATTCCTAACATTTACATTACTTGAGTGAGCATACATATATGCATAATTATTTCTAGGATGCTTAATTCTAGTATATGCATTAGAATTTAAATTCACATTCTTAAACCTATAAGTATATATTGAAGGAGTACTTTTAATCTTGCTAGATGTCGTGGAAGTGGAGGCATCATTCAAACATGTTGTTTTCATAAACAAAGTCTCTTTAGACTTTTGCTTGCCCAATGGAGAATAACCCAAGCTGAATTTTCCTCCATTTAAGTTGGGAATTTGTCTAAGAATTAAGGGTTGAAAGAATGAAGCTTCAGCAAGCTTTGGCACCACGGCATAAGGTTTGTGCGTCGCGGCCTCCAACAAGTGGGAAATGTCCTCATCCAGGTGTGCACCATGGTACAGGCTGGTGTGCACCACGACACAGGGTTGCCACCAGCATGGGAGGCTTTTCTGCCCTGGTGTGCGCCGCAGCTTGCCCTGTTCTGAGCCGCAGTGCAAGGCATACCTGACACCTTATTTTCAGCACTTTGAGATGGTGTGTGGGACTTGGTTAAAATGCACAGGATTACTTAGACCTCTTGGAGGGCCATGATTGTTTGGTTCTCAAGATCTAAGGGTTGAGATTAACATCAAGATTGGTTAAAGAAATTGTTGCTCTATATAAAGGGTCATCTAGGAGCAATAAAAATATGACATGACAAGATTCATACAAGAGTGCAAAGACACAAGTATGAGATAGAAGAAACACAGCACAAGAATAGGTCTCATTCCAAGAGTGGCTGGTGTTGAGAGAGATAGACTCTCAAATCTTCAGAGGTGTTTCTAGTAAGAGAGAGTATTTAAGAAGTGGGGTTCAAGGGTTTTGTAATTGGAATTTTCTTGGGGAAAATTCCAGGGAAACACTTAGTTCTTATCTCTTTCTTTTCTCTTCTTTCATTCATCAAAAACAAAAGGGTTCTTGAGGAGGTGTTGCTGTAATTGTAAGAACTTCACTAATTTATGCAGAGAGCTTGGAGGAGCTCACGAGGACGTAGGCAAATTACCGAACCTCGATAACAATTGCTTGTGTTTTCTCTTTTATAGTTTGATTCTTGTTTTAGTACAAATCATTCTGGATTTGGGGGTTTGGAAAGATCACAACCTAGGATTCTTGGAAAGGTGATTTTCCAATAGTAGTATCAGAGCTAGAAAAACAGTTGTATAAGAGCTAGAACAGTGGTATCAGAGCTACAGCAGTAGGTATCAAAGCAAGACTCCAAGAATCAAAGGAAACTTCTTAGGTGATTCAAGAACGGTGTTGGGATCAAGATTTGATTGGGTTCTTGAAGTTTAGAAGTTGAAGAGGAAAGGTTCAGAAAACAATTATGGGTGCTGCATAAATCTTGTGATTTTCTTCGCAAGATGGGTTCAAACTTCATTGTTGAGAAGTTTGATGGAAAGGGAGATTTTTCCCTTTGGAAGCGAAAAATCAAGGCGGTTCTTATGCAACAAAAGGTGGACTTGGCTATTGGAGAAGATGATGATTTTCCAGCAAGTATCATGGAGCTCCAGCGGAATGAGATGAAGAAGATGGCATATAGCACCATCTTTCTGCACATATAAGATAGTGTGACAAGGGAGTGTTGAGACTCGAAAGATCCAGCTGTCATTTGGAAGAAGCTAGATGAGTTATTTCTTACCAAGACTGTCCCTAATAAGATTTATCTTCTGAAACATATCTTTGCTTTTAAAATGGATCCTAATAAAGAGTTGCAAGATAATCTTGATGTGTTTAATAAACTAGTTCAAGATTTGACTAGTTGTAGTATAACATTCCTAGATGAACAATTGGCTGTTATTTCGTTAAATTCTCTTCCCGATTGTTTTGAAAGCTTGATTAATGCTACTGAATATGGAAGAGATACACTAACCAAAGAAATTGTGATTAATGCTATAAGGGCTCATGATTTTAAAGCCAAGATGAGGGAAGGATCAAGTGGAGAAGGGTTGTTCGTTAGAGGAAGGCCAGCAACTCGGAATGGCAATAACATCCATGGCAACTACCGGGACAAATCAAAGGGTAGAGGTCAAGGACATGGAAGATCGCATTCTAAACCGAAGTTTGGAGGAAAGTGATGCTACTACTGCAATAAGGAGGGTCATTCCAAGAAAGATTGCAAGAAGATGATGAGGGATGAGAAAGGAAAAAGCCATACCAACAATGGAGAGGTTTCAGTTGCCAAGGGAGAACAACAAGATGATGTTCTTGTTGTGTGCTCAAATGTGAGCAAGAGGCAAGGCATCAAGAAATGGATCTTGGATTCCGGGTGCACTTATCACATGTGTCATCATCGGGATTGGTTCAAGAATTTCAAGGAAACCAATGATGGAAAGGTTTTCTTGGGTAATAATACTTCTTGCAGAGTGAGGGGGATAGGAGACATCTAATTGAGGATGTTTGATGGAATCACAAGGCTACTGTGGAATGTGAGTTATTTTCTGGATTTGAGAAGAAATTTGATCTCATTGGGGCAGCTAGATTCCATGGGGTACACATACAAAGCAGAGGGAGGAAAAATCAAGGTAACCAAGGGATCTTTGGTAGTGATCAAAGCAACAATAAAGGATGGTCTCTGATTATGCCGAAAACATAACGTGGTATTATAGTACAGCTTTGGGCTGTCGATTCCACAGGGAAACAAACTAATTACAAAAGAAGGTGTAAACCTCAACACAAACGATAAAAGTTAAAGTGACAAAATCTGAACCGTTGATTGTGTGAAATTTGTGTAAATAATTGATGGATAATATAATAAAGAAACAACAAGGTTCCGGAAATCCTCTCTAGGTTTGTTGCCCTAATCCTAACTTGATTCAGTTGTTTTTATCTCGATTGCAAGTTTCACATCCCAAACAGACAATCGGCAAATATTCAATTAAAGCGCATGTATAAACCCTAATGTAATTGATATGAATTATTCTTTACTTTCAAGCACACATGACCTAACTTATAAATTATCAAAAGACAACTATATATCTAAATGACAATATTGCAGCAATAGACAAATCTATAAAAGAGATCTACCGGACTCAATCACACCCAAGCAAATTCACATAAGAAGAGCATGACTAGACTTATATGGAAAAAAAGCATGCAATCACCGGACTAATAAGAAATCTACTAATTGAATTAAAGAATAAAACATAACAATGTTTAATAAAAATAATACCAAACTACAACTGAATTAAATAAATGAAAATAAGAACAACTACACCTAGGGATTCATCCCTTCGCCTTGCTTGGAGACTAGCCGGCCATGGGGCTCATGTGTCCTCGAGTTGCCTCCGGCCTCTCAACGATCATCTCCCCCTTGGTGGTCAAAGCTTCGGTAATTCCTCAGCTTTCCCTCCAAAAGTACTTCGGATTCCTCCTAAGGGTCCTCTGGATTGCTCCTAAAGGCCCTTTGGATTCACTTTCTGATGATCTCAGATGATCTCAGATTCTCTGATGGTCCTTAAAGCTGAAGTGGACTGGGTCTTATATAGGAAAATACCACAAGTACAATATGTTTCCAATCCGATGTGGGATGTGAGATTTAGAAATGTATTTCCAACCGATGTGGGATGTGGGATTTAAGCCTTCACATGCCCTTCAAAACTTCTGCTCACGCTGAAATCCCGCACAGCCTAAACTTTGTCTACTTAAACTGCCAGAACTTTCTCTAGAAAAATCATTTTTATGAGCCATGAAATTCTCCAGAAAATAGACTTCTGGATCTTTCTAAGAATATATGGCCCATCTCCTAGTTCTTCCTGCATCAATACAGTTTAATTTTCAAAGATGATTGATCTGTACGGGCAATTCTAGCAATTTAGTGAAACTCCTTTCCAGTGCGGGCAGTAGCTGTTGCTCTTTTAAGCCCTCCATCTTGTCCTCCAGTATGCCTCGAGTCTTTGTGCTTCAAGCAATGATAACTTTTCCTCCTCTTTTGAGCTGAAAGTACCTGAAAATGCACCGAAATGGATCAATGATCCAAGAATGATACTTTAGAGTTGTTAACGTATAAAAGTGCAATTAAAACCTAGATCAACCCTAAAATGATAACAATTAAGTACTGTTAAGATGCATTTTATGGCTCTCATCACAACCCTTAACTAGCTTATTGCTAGTCCCTAGCAATTCAAGTGAAAACAAGAGATGAATTCTACGATGGGAATCAAAGTAAATGAAAAAGCAATATTAGCGTTAACCAAGAGTAATTCACATTTTGTCTCAAAAATTGCACATAACACATGGCACAAAGAATCATTAAATTTTACCCAAATCCAAAAGTAATCCAAAATCAATCTTAAAATCGTTATTGACTCTTAACATCAATCTTACCACAAACCATTAATCCGAACACCCATATGATTTTATGCATAAAATTCATGAATATAAGTCTTGGCCTCTAAAAACATAATAAATTGCGTGACATCAATCACAAAAACAAGCTCCATAGGCTCACTTTTCAAATCACTCTCCACTATTGTAGAAAAATCACACTACATTGGATCAAAAGGTCTTTAATAAGCTTGTAACCTTAGGCTAAGGTAAAGGCTAAGGAAGAACGGGAAGGATTCACAAGTAAAAGAATTCAATCTCTTAGCTTTAATCACAATCACTTTAAGCACTTGATAACCTTTACTTCAACACCCAACTCTTTCAACCATTTTTCGAGCATTTCCTTCAACAAATCACCATTTTTTTTCATTTCTTTATTTCTTCTTTCTTTGCCATAATTCATTTTTTTTTTATTTATTTTGGCACATAACTGTTCACCTTCTTTTTCATCATTTTTTTTTCACAACCCTCAACTTATCTCCTTTAATGTACTTGGGTTGTGATAGTGATATATTTTTTTTTTCATATTTCCACCCTTACTCCTTTTAAGTGCTTCTCACAACATGTGTATGACTAAGTTCTTTTAAAAGAAAGGTAAGGATAAAATATTTTTAGGCTCATAAAGGTAAGTAAATGGTTTATCAAAAGAAACAAAGCTCAGTTTTTTTTTCAAGAAAAAGGCTCAAATAGGTGACTAGTGATAAATATAGCAATGGTAGGTTTGAAAGGCTCAAACGGTTCAAAAATGGCCTATATCATATCCTAAGTAATGTGCATTCTAGGAATTCACCTCAAGTGGTTATCAAGTAAGTTCTAGAGCTTGTCGAGACCACAAAAATATTCACAAAATAATCACACATAAAACTTTTCTAAATGTTTAAGACTAATCATACTATCTTACCATAAACTAGAGTCTCAAACCAAATGAAGATTGATGCTTAAATTAATTTCAACCCGAAGCAAGATTTAACTTCTTCTACATGTTATCTGCTATCTCAGTTAAGTTTATATCATTGACATGTAAATTGACTCCAAGGCTAACACAAAGCATGCTAGAAACAAACAAAAAGGAAAATGACACCAAGCAATTCAATGGAAAAAGAAAAAAAATGTATGGAAATAAAGAATATGGAAACAAAGAGATACGTTTCCTCCACCCCCAACTTAAAAATTGCATTGACCTCAATGTAAAAAAAAGAGTAAAGGAGACTCTCCTTGTAGCCAAAGGTGCACAGAAGCTGAAAATTATGCTCCACCATTTGAACTATTTCGTACATTTTTCCTTGAAAAGGAAATACTAAGTTAATACTGGCAAACAGAAAAAAATGCGAATAATAAACAAGAAAGAAAAACAATAATAGTAAAAGGATATGCTGTGGGGTGCCTCCCATGAGTGCTATGTTTTATATCTTCAGCCAGATGCTCTTATTCCCTCATAGAAAAACATAGGTTGAATGCACCCGCCACTACTTCATTGCTAAATTTGGTGCTTGTATGTTTTTGAGAGGCCTCATGGATGTCATCAGTAACACTCACAAATTCTGGCTCGATATATGCTCTTGTGAATCCATGAGTGAGAGTGGAATCCAATGGATTAAGGTGTTGGACCTTTTCCATGAATGAGTCCATCATGTATGCTTGGTGGCTTTCGTCCACATCCTCTGATTTTTTTGTTGTTGGGATGTGTAATAACTTACCACTTACTGTCTCAATGGCATTCACCTCTTTCACATTCTGTTGCGCTAGGTGTTGACCATGGGTGTGGACTGAGCTTGAGAAGGGAACTTACCTTGCGTAGTCACACTCAAGTAGTTCATCAACTTGGACACTTGGCTCTTTATCTCTTTATTTTCTTCAACAGCCTGCGTAATTAAAGATTTAAGTCTTTGATTAGTCTTACCCTGTGCCTCAATAAAAGCATGTAAAGTGTCTTCTAAAGAACTCCTAGAAGATACAGGTGCATGATATGGTTCAAGATATGGTGCAGAGGGTTGTGCAAGCTGCTGGTTTTCAGACTTTCAGCTGAAATTAGGGTGATTTCGCCATCCCAGATTATAGTTATCAGAGAAGGGTGCCAAAGGCTTCTTGTACATGCCTAAGGCATTACATTATTCCTTATACATCCCTCTCATCTCAGCAAATGTGGGGCACTCTTGGGCGAGATGATCTTCCCCGCCACACACAAACATGGTTCAAAAGATTTTGCATGATTAGCTACATGTGTTGGCTTTAAGCTCTTAGTCTTTAACACCTCTAGTTCCCTAGTGAGCATCTTGACCTTGGCCTTAAGGTTATCCTCTTCACTAAGATGGTAAATTCCATCACCATTTGGGTTCCCTATAGGTCGTGACCTATTTGTGCTTTCGGTAGCACTAGGTCCAGTCCAAGTGTGAGCTTTTTCAACAAGCTCATTGAGGTACTCTATGGCCTCATTAGGATCTTTCTCCAAAAATTCACCATTGCAGATCATCTCTACGAATTGGCGCTCTCTATATGTAAGTCCCTCATAAAAATAGCTCACCAAGCTCCAGTTCTCATACCCATGGTGAGGGCACATACTCAATAACTCCTTAAATCTCTCCCAAGATTGATATAAGGTCTCACTATCCTTTTGTGCAAAGGTGGAGATTTGCCTTTTCAAAGCGTTGGTTTTATGTTGGGGAAAATATTGCTAAAGAAAGCCCGAGTCATCTCAGTCTTAGTGAGTATAGTCAACTCTTAGCTCTATCCTTCAAAACGAAAAAGAAAGAACTTAAGCCTCACAATGTCATCGGTTTCATCTTGACTATGAAAAGTTGCGACTACTTCCTCAAATTCTCTAATGTGCTCATATGAGTTTTCATTATCCAAGCCATTAAATGTAGGGAGTAATTGAATCATCCCTGGTTTAAGATCTAATTTGCGAGTATTGGCTGGAAACATGATGCATGATGGTGTGGCTGTGCGTGTAGGGTGGAGGTAATCCTGAAGTGTCCTAGTAACATTCTCATTAAGGCTATCGGCTATGTTAACAAAATCCTCTAAATTCTCACTTGGGTTTCCACTATGGGTTGATCTAGGTGAGATTTCACTATCAGACTCGGAAGGAGATGGATTATCAAATAAAGGATTTAAAAAGTTTAATCCTGACTCTAGTACAAGCCTACAAGCAAATCTACCCAAAGTGTCTCTATATCTGGGCATGCAAGATCACAAAATAAAAAAATACTATATAAAAAAAAGAAAAAAGAAAAGAAAATAAAACAAAAAAATTAATTCAGCAAGCTAAAAGAAAGAACGAAATTACCGCCTTTACAGCTGATGAATAAAAAGACTATTTACAACTCTTCTACCGTTATGTCAAAAGTTGACAATCTTCTTTGTATTTAAGCGCGTTTCCCCGGCAACGATGCAAATTTTGATTATGCCCAAAACATAACGCGGTATTGTAGTACAACTTTGGGGTGTCGATTCCACAAGGAAGCAAACTAATTACAAAAGAAGGTGTAAACCTCAACACAAATGATTAAAGTTAAAATGACAAAATCTGAATTGTTAATTGTGTGAAATTTGTGTAAATAATTGATAGATAATACAATAAAGAAACAACTGGGTTCCAAAAATCCTCCTTAGGTTCGTTTCCCTAATCCTAACTTGATTCAGATGTTTTTATCTCGATTGCAAGTTTCACATCCCAAACAAGCAATCGACAAATATTCAATTAAAGCGCATGTATAAACCCTAATGTAATTGATATGAATTATTCTTTACTTTCAAGCACACATGACCTAACTTATAAATTATCAAAGACGATGATATATCTAAATGACAATACCATAGCAATGGACAAATCTATAAAAGAGATCTACCGGACTCAATCACACCCAAGCAAATACACATAAGAAGAGCATGACTAGACTTCTACGGAAAAGAAGCATGCAATCACCGGACTAATAAGAAATCTACTAATTAAATTAAAGAATAAAACATAACAATGTTTAATGAAAATAATACCAAACTAAAACTGAATCAAGTAAAGGAAAATAAGAACAACTACACCTAGGGATTCATCCCTTCGCCTTGCTTGGAGACTAGCCGGCCATGGGGCTCATGCGTCCTCGAGTTGCCTCCGGCCTCTCAACGATCATCTCCCCCTTGGTAGCGAAAGCTTCGGTGATTCCTCAGCTTACCCTCCAAAAGTACTTCGGATTCCTCCTAAGAGCCATCTGGATTGCTCCTAAAGGCCCTCTGGATTTACTTTCTGATGATCTCAGATGATCTCAGATTCTCCAATGGTGCTTAAAGCTGAAGTGGAGTGGGTCTTATATAGGCAAATACCACGAGTGCAATGTGTTTCCAACATGATGTGGGATGTGGGATATGGAAATGTGTTTCCAACCGATGTGGGATGTGGGATTTAAGCCCTCACATGCCCTTCAAAACTTCTGCTCACGCTGAAATCCCGCACAGCCTGACCTTTGTCTACTTAAACTGCCATAACTTTCTCTAGAAAAATTATTTTTACGAGCCATAAAAGTCTCCAGAAAATAGACTTCTGGATCTTTCTAAGCATATATGGCTCATCTCCTAGTTCTTCCTGTATCAATACAGTTAAATTTGCAAAGATGATTGATCTGTGCGGGTAATTCTGGCAATTTAGTGAAACTCCTTTCTAGTGCGGGCAGCAGTTGTTGCTCTTTTAAGCCCTCCATCTTGTCCTCCAGTATGCCTTGAGTCTTTGTGCTTCAAGCAATGATAACTTTTCCTCCTCTTTTGAGCTTAAAGTACCTGAAAATGCACCGAAATAGATCAATGATCCAAGAATGATACTTTAGAGTTGTTAACATATAAAAGTGCAATTAAAACCTAGATGAACCCTAAAACGATAACAATTAAGTACTGTTAAGATGCATTTTATGACTCTCATCACAGAAATCCTCCCTAGCTTCTGTTGGTATTTGTCTAAGGTTCAAACATGTCCAAGTATGGTTCAAAGATGGTTAAAGTCTAAACCAAAGGTGGAAGATCAAAGTTCAGCAAGTTAGAAGGCTGCACACATGTGTGTGCTTCATTTTGGAGCAAGGGAAAGCCATGCGCACTAGTGTGCGCACTTCTGCACACAAGCAGAAGGGTGTTATGTGAAGGGGACAGCAACTCAAAGCTGCAGCATAGCACTGCAGCGCTGGAACCTGATAGGAATAGCACCAGGGACAAAAACTCAAAGCTACAGCGATGGGAAGTCGACGCCGTAGCACTGGCCGGCACTCATGGACAGCATGCTTTAGCCTTCTCTTAGGTGCGTGAATGCAAGGTTAAAATGCACAGCACCACTTAGGATTGGTGGAGGGCCATGGTTAAGTGGTCATCAAGATCTAAGGGTGAAGAATGATACACAAGATTGGACAAGAAGTTGGTGCACTATATAAAGGGTCACCTAGGTTCAATCTCAACAAGAAGACACAGGAATGTGATGATGTAACTTGTGAGACATATGTGTGAATGAGAGAATTATGTGAGAGTGTAAAGACACAGACAAACAAGAGGGACTCATTGTAGAGAGGCTGGTTGTAAAGAAGAGAGGGTAGTAGAGAATTGATAGGAAGCATTATAATAGGTCTATCACTTTCTCGTTCTCTTCTTGGGTTCTTTCAAGAACTTGAGGTTTCTTGGAGAGGGTTACTGAATTGTAAAGAACCATTTGAGATAGTGCAGAGAGTTTAGAGGAACTCACGGGGTCGTAGGCACATTGCCTAACCTCGATAACAAATTGCTTGTCTTCTTTCTTTCTTTGATTTTCTGTTATTGTGTTCGATTGCTGAAATTCTTTCTACAAGTCATTCCAGACTTGGGTGTTTGGAAGATCACCACCTAGGCATCTTATCAAGGTGATTTTCAATAATGGTATCAAAGCTTTGGATAATAGTATCAGAGCAGCACAGCTGGGTATCGGAGCAAGAACAAGAAGGTGATGGAGCCAAGACTCCAAGAATCAAAGATCAACTTCTTGGGTGATTCAAGAATGGAGTTAAGATCTATATCTGATCGTGTTCTTAAGGTGAATCAAGGACAAAGTTAAGATCAATATCTGATCGTGTTCTTGAAGGTGATTCAAGAATGGTGCAAAAATCAAGATTCAATCCTGTTCTTGAGGGTGATTCAAGAACGGTGTTAAGATCCATCTTCGATCTGTGTTCTTGAGGTTGAAGAAAGCATTTGTGGGTAGTGCATAAATCATGGATCTTGTCCGCAAAAGACAGCTTCGAATTTCAATATTGAGAAGTTTGATGGAAAGGGATATTTTTCCCTGTGGAAGCCGAAGATCAAGGAGGTTCTAGTGCAACAAAAAGTGGACTTGGCTATTGGAGAAGATGATGTTTTTTCAGCAAGTGTCATGGAGGACCAGCGGATTGAGATGAAGAATATGGCTTATAGCACCATTTTCTTACACATATCGGATAATGTCACAAGGGAGTGCGAGGACTTGGAAGATCCAGTTGCAATATAGAAGAAACTAGATGAGTTGTTTCTTGCCAAGGCTCTCCTGGATAAGAGGTATCTTCATAAATGAATCTTTGCTTTTAAATTTGATCCTAAGAAAGAGTTGCAAGATAATCTTGATGCCAAGATAAGGAGTACATTAAGTGGTAAAGGGTTGTTCTTTAAAAGAAGGCCAGCAACTAGGTATGGCAGCATGAATGGCTACTATCGGGACAAAAGTAAAAGAGAGAGCTATGGGAGAGTGTACAACAGCATGGACGGTTACTACCAAGACAGAGGTAGAGGAGAGAGCCATGGGAGACTGCATAACAGTATGCATGGCTACTACCAAGATAGAGGTAGAGGAGAGAACCATGGTAGAGTGCACAGCAGCATGCATGGCTACTACTGGGATAAAGGTAGAGGAGAAAGCCATGGGAGAATGCATTCCAAACTGAGATTTGGAGGGAAGAACTGCTACTACTACCATAAGGAGGGTCATGTCAAGAAAGATTGCAAGAAGATGACAAGGGATAGAGGAGGAAGCCATACCAAGAATGGAGAGGCTTCGGTTGCCAAAACAGAACAGCAAGATGATGACGTTTTTGTTGTGTGCTCGGGTGTGAGCAAGGGCAAGAAGGCAGCGGGAAATGGATCTTGGATACAAGGTGCACTCATCACATGTGCCCTCACCGGAGTTGGTTCAAGAATTTCAAGGAAACCAATGATGAAAAGGTTTTCTTAGGGAATGATATTTCTTACCAAGTGAGAGGCATAGGAGACATCCAGGTGAGGATGTTTGATGGAGTCACAAGGCTACTGGAAAATGTGAGGTATCTCCCAGATTTGAGGAGGAATTTGATCTCATTGGGGCAGCTAGATTCCATGGAGTGTACATGCAAAGTAGAGGGAGGAAAGATCAAAGTAGCCAAGGGATCTTTGGTAGTGATCAAGGAAGCAAGAAATGATGGACTCTATAAGATGATCGAAGAGACAGAAATCAATGATCAAGCAGCAAGCTTCATGGCTGAGATTGATAGGGCAGCCCTTTGGCACACTCACTTGGGACATATGAGTGAAGAAGACCTGCAAGTTCTCAGCAAAGATGGCCTACTTGGTGGAGACAAAGTAGAGGAACTTGATTTCTGCAAGTGTTGTGTTCTTGAGAAGCAACACCGGGTTAGCTTCAACATCGGAGTGCACAAGTCTAAGAGCATTCTTGACTATATTCATGTGGACCTTTGGGGACCAGCAAGGACACCAACACAGGGAGGTAACTTTTACTTTCTGTCTTTAATTGATGAATATTTAAGAAGAGTGTGGGTTTATTTGCTTAGAAATAAATCGGATGCCTTGAATAAATTAGTGGTGTGGAAAGGGCTGGTAGAGACTCAAATGGGTAGAGTAGTTAAGGGGATAAGAATCGATAATGGCTTAGAAATTTTTAAGCAAGAACTTGATCAATTCTGTAGGTTAAATGACATTCTAAGACATAGGACAGTTGTGGAAAGCCCTCAACAAAGTGGAGTTGCTGAGTGGATGAATAAGACCCTTATGGAAAAGGTTAGGTGCATGTTAAATGGATCCGGATTACCCGAATGTTTTTGGGGGGAAGCTGTGTCTACTACTGCATATTTGGTAAATAGATCACCTTCTAGGATTGTGTACCAAAACAATCCCCTGAGTTGGACAACCTTAGGACTTTTGGGTGTGCTCTGTATGCACAACAAAAGGATGATAGACTTAGCTCAGGATCTAGAAAGTGTCTATTTCTAGGATATGGGGAATGGGCTAAGGGGTATAGGTTGTGGTCCTTAAAGAAAGAAGGATTGAAACTCATAATAAGTAAGGATGTTAATTTTAATGAATTGTTATTTCCCTATTTGGAAGAAACTAACCCTGCAAGGGCTAGTGAGCAAACCAGTTTGGTTCTTGTAGAGTATAGCATTAAGGAAGATTCAGTTCAGGTAGAGCAAGGAAGGCAAGAGGGTTCAGACCAGGTAGAGCCCTTGGATGAAGGCCATGCTCAGTGCACTCAAGAGGAGGCTGAACTAAAAGAGGTTGACGCAGCAAGTCGGAATGACTATTAGCTCACAAGAGACCAGGAAGGAAGGCTGGTCGGACCACCTTCAAGATATGGGTTCGCGGATGCTGTGGATGCAGCAACTCCTCGGACAAAAGGAGGGATGAGTGAACAAGGGACTTACATGGGATGTAAGGATTCGCCAAGATGGAAGCTAGCTATGGAGGAAGAAATGGATTCTTTGAGAAAGAACAACTTATGGGAATTGGTGAAAATTCTAGGAAGGCAGAAAGTTGTGGAATGTAAGTGCACTTACAAGATTCAAGAACAGTACCCTCCAGGAGATGAAGTCTGGAACAAAGCTAGGCTGGTGGCGAATGGGTTCACAAAAAGAGAAGACATAGATTTCACAGAAACTTTCTCACCTGGACACAAGGTGGAGAAAATGGTGGGTATCTTCATCTATGTCATTGACATGCTGTTAGTTCGGAATAGCAGGAAGAGGATGAAAAGGTTTACATCTCAACTCAGTGAGGAGTTCAAGAGGAAAGATCTCAGCCTTACACAAAAGATCCTTGGGATGTGTATAATCCAAGAAAATGAGAGAAACCAGTTGAGGGTTTCTTGGGCAACGGGTGTTCTCAGCAGATTTATGAGTAGTCCCAGAAAGAAGAATTGGCTTGGGATGAAGTTGTTACTGAGGTATTTGAAGGCTCAATGGCAGTCGGTGGTAGCACTCATAACAAATAGAGCAGAACGCATAGCGGCTATGGAAGCCATAAAGGAGGCTATGGGGTGCAAAGGGTTATTGGACGAGTAGGAGGTCCTAAAAGAGCAGGTTGTGGTGTCTTCGGATAGCCAAAGTGCAGGGCACTTGTGGAGGAATTCGGTGTTCCATGAGGGGACCAAGCTTATGGATGTTCAATATCATTACATTCCAAAAAATGGTACGAAATGATGCATTCATGTTGATAAGAAGACCACGGAGGAAAGTCCTGCAGATTTAGGCACCAAGGTTCTACCTCTAAGAAGGTCCAATCATTGCCTTGGACTTCATAGGATTGGAGTCGGTTAATTGATGACTCAAGATGAGTTTGGATTCCAAAGCTCTCTACAAAAATGGTTCAGGTTTAAATGCTTAGACAAAGGTAGAGATTGTTGGTATTTGTCTAAGGTTCAAACATGTCCAAGTATGGTTCAAATATAGTTAAATTCTAAACCAAAGGTGGAGGATCAAAGCTCAGCAAGCTAGAAGGCTGCACACATGTGTGTGCTTCATTTTGGAGCAAGGGAAGGCCATGCGCACTAGTGTGCGTACTTCTGCACACAAGCAGAAGGGTGTTATGTGAAGGGGACAGCAACTCAAAGCTACAGTGCTGGAACCTGACAGGAATAGCACAAGGGATAAAAACTCAAAGCTGCAATGCTGGGAAGTCGACGCTGCAACACTGGCTGGCACACATGGACAGTATGCTTTAGCCTTCTCTTAGGTGTGTGAATGCAAGGTTAAAATGCACAACACCACTTATGATTGATGGAGGGCCATAGTTAAGTGGTCATCAAGATCTAAGGGTGGAGAATGATACACAAGATTGGACAAGAAGTTGGTGCACTATATAAAGGGTCACCTAGGTTCAATCTCAACAAGAAGACACAAGAATATGATGATGTAACTTGTGAGACATGTGTGTGAATGAGAGAATTGTGTTAGAGTGCAAAGACACAGACATACAAGAGGGACACATTATAGAGAGGCTGGTTGTAAAGAAGATAGGGTAGTAGAGAATGGATAGGAAGCATTGTAATAGGTCTATCACTTTCTCGTTCTCTTTTTGGGTTCCTTCAAGAACTTGAGGTTTCTTAGAGAGGGTTGCTGAATTGTAAAGAACCATTTGAGATAGTGCAGAGAGTTCAGAGGAACTCACGGGGTCGTAGGCACATTGCCGAACCTCGATAACAAATTGCTTTTCTTCTTTCTTTCTTTGATTTTCTGTTCTTGTGTTCGATTGCTGAAATTTTTTCTATAAGTCATTCCAGACTTGGGCGTTTGGAAGATCACCACCTGGGAATCTTATCAAGGTGATTTCCAACAGTGGTATCAGAGCTTTGGACAGTAGTATCAGAGCTACACAGCTGGGTATCGGAGAAAGAACAAGAAGGTGACGGAGCCAATACTCCAAGAATCAAAGATCAACTTATTGGGTGATTCAAGAATGGAGTTAAGATCTATATCTGATTGTGTTCTTGAGGTGAATCAAGGACGGAGTTAAGATTAATATCTAATCGTGTTCTTGAAGGTGATTTAAGAATGGTGTAAAATTCAAGATTCGATCCTGTTCTTGAGGGTAATTCAACAACGGAGTTAAGATCCATCTTCGATCTGTGTTCTTGAGGTTAAAGAAAGCATTTGTGGGTAGTGCATAAATCAGGGATCTTGTCCGCAAAAGATGGCTTCAAATTTCAGTATTGAGAAGTTTGATGGAAAGGGAGATTTTTCCCTATGGAAGTGGAAGATCAAGAAGGTTCTAGTGTAACAGAAAGTGAACTTGGCTATTGGAGAAGATGATGCTTTTCCAGCAAGTGTTATGGAGGACCAGCGGATTGAGATGAAGAATATGGCTTATAGCACCATTTTCTTGCACATGTCGGATAATGTCAGAAGGGAGTGCGAAGACTCGAAAGACCCAGCTGCAATATGGAAGAAACTAGATGAGTTGTTTCTTGCCAAGACTCTCCCGGATAAGAGGTATCTTCATAAATAAATCTTTGCTTTTAAATTTGATCCTAAGAAAGAGTTGCAAGATAATCTTGATGCCAAGATAAGGAGTACATCAAGTGGTAAAGGGTTGTTCTTTAAAAGAAGGCCAACAACTAGGTATGGCAGCATGCATGGCTACTACCAGGACAAAGGTAGAGGAGAGAGCCATGGGAGAGTGCACAACAGCATGCATGGCTACTACCGGGATAGAGGTAGAAGAGAGAGCCATGAGAGAGTGCACAACAGCATGCATGGCTACTACCGAGATAGAGGTAGAGGAGAGAGCCATGGTAAAGTGCACAACTGCATGCATGGCTACTATTGGGATAAAGGTAGAGGAGAAAGCCATGGGAGAATGCATTCCAAACTGAGATTTGGAGGGAAAAACTGTTACTACTACCATAAGGAGGGTCATTTCAAGAAAGATTGCAAGAAGATGACAAGGGATAGAGGAGGAAGCCATACCAAGAATGGAGAGGCTTCAGTTGCCAAAGCAGAATAGCAAGATGATGATGTTCTTGTTGTGTGCTTGGGTGTGAGCAAGGGCAAGAAGGCAGCGGGAAATGGATCTTGGATACCAGGTGCACTCATCACATGTGCTCTCACCGGAGTTGGTTCAAGAATTTCAAGGAAACCAATGATGAAAGGGTTTTCTTGGGGAACGATATTTCTTACCAAGTGAGAGGCATGGGAGACATCTAGGTGAGGATGTTTGATGGAGTCACAAGGCTGCTGGAAAATGTGAGGTATCTCCCGGATTTGAGGAGGAATTTGATTTCACTAGGGCAGCTGGATTCTATGGGGTATACATGCAAAGTAGAGGGAGGAAAGATCAAAGTAGCCAAGAGATCTTTGGTAGTGATCATAGCAGCAAGAAACGATGGACTCTATGAGATGATCGAAGAGACATAAATCAATGATCAAGCAGCAAGCTTGATGGCTGAGATTGATAGGGTAGCCCTTTGGCACACTCGCTTGGGACATATGAGTGAAGAAGGCCTGCAAGTTCTCAGTAAGGATGGCCTACTTGGTGGAGACAAAGTAGAGGAACTTGATTTCTGCAAGTGTTGTGTTCTTGAGAAGCAACACTGGGTCAGCTTCAACATCGGAGTGCACAAGTCTAAGGGCATTCTTGAATACATTTATGCGGACCTTTGGGGACCAGTAAGGACACCAACACAGGGAGGTAAATTTTACTTTCTGTCTTTAATTGATGAATATTTAAGAAGAGTGTGGGTTTATTTACTTAGAAATAAATCGGATGCCTTGAATAAATTAGTGGTGTGGAAAGGGCTGGTAGAGACTAAAACGTGTAGAGTAGTTAAGCGGATAAGAACCGATAATGGCTTAGAAATTTTTAACCAAGAACTTGATCAATTCTGTAGGTTAAATGACATTCTAAGACATAAGATGGTTGTGGAGATCCCTCAGCAAAGTGGAGTTGCTTAGTGGATGAATAAGACCCTTATGGAAAAGGTTAGGTGCATGTTAAATGGATCCGGATTACCTGAATGTTTTTGGGGGGAAGCTGTGTCTACTACTGCATACTTGGTAAATAGATCACCTTCTAAGATTGTGTTCCAAAAGACTCCCATGGAGATGTGGAGTGGAAAACCCTTTGAGTTGGACAACCTTAGGACTTTTGGGTGTGTTGCGTATGCACAACAAAAGGATGATAGACTTAGGCCAGGATCTAGTAAGAACACCAACACAAGGAGGTAATCGTTACTTTCTGTCTTTAATTGATGATTATTCTAGAAAGGTTTTGGTTTATTTGTTTAAAAATAAATCAGATGCTTTGAATAAATTTGTGATGTGAAAAAAGTTGCTGGAAACTCAAATGGGTAAGGTAGTTAAGGTTTTAAGAACCGATAATGGCTTAGAATTTTGCAATCAAGATTTTGATAAATTTTGTGAGTTAAATGGGATTCTAAGACATAGAACAGTTGTGAAAACCCCTCAGCAAAATGGAGTTGCTAAGAGGATGAATAGGACCCTTATGGAAAAGGTTAGGTGCATGATTATTGGGTCCGGTTTACCCAAATGTTTTTAGAGGGAAGCTGTGTCTACTGCTGTGTATTTGGTTAATAGATCACCCTCTAGAGCTTTGGATCTTAAGACTCCTGAGGAGATGTGGAGTGGAAAACCCCTTGAGTTGAACAACCTTAGGACTTTTGGATGTGTTGCGTTTGCACATCAAAAGGATGCTAAACTTAGCCCAAGGTCTAGAAAGTGTGTGTTTCTAGGATATGGTGAAGGGGTTAAGGGGTATAGGTTGTGGTCCTTAGAGCCAAAAGGAACTAAACTCATAATAAGTAGGGATGTCATTTTTAATGAGTATTTATTTCCCTATTTGGAGAAAACTAACCCTGTAGGGGATAGTGGGCAAACCAGCCCGGTTTATGTGGAGCTTAGCATCAAGGAAAATTCAGTTCAGGTAGAGCAAGGAAGGCAAGAGGGTTCGGACCAGGTAGAGCCCATTGATGAAGGCCAAGCTCAAGACACTCAAGATGAGGCTGAACTTGAAGGGGATGATGCAGCAAATCAGAGTGATTATCAGCTCACAAGAGACCGGGAAAGGAGGCAGATCAGACCACATTTGAGATATGGTTTTGCGGATGCTAATGTAGTAACTCCTTATTCAGAAGAAGGGAGTGAACCAGAAACTTACATCGATGCTATGGGATGTAAGGATTCATCAAGATGGAAGCTAGCTATGGAGGAGGAAATGCATTCTTTGAGGAAGAACAACTCTTGGGAATTGGTGCCCAAACCAGAAAAACAGAGAGTTATGGATTGTAAGTGGATTTACAAGATCAAAGAAGGGAACACTCCTGGGGATAAAGTCTGGTATAAGGCTAGGTTGGTCGCGAAGGGGTTCACACAAAGAAAAGGTATACATTTCACAGAAATTTTCTCACCAGTTGTGAAATACAAGACGATAAGGATAGTGTTAGTCATAGTGGACCAATTTAATTAGGAGATCGAGTAAATGGATGTGAAGACAGCGTTCTTACATGGAGAGCTTGATGAGACCATCTACATGAGACAACCCGAAGGCTATAAGGAAGGAAGACAGGGAGATTTGGTGTGCCTATTGAAGAAATCTCTCTATGGCCTGAAGCAATCACCTCGGCAATGGAATAAGAGGTTCGATTCCTTTATAACTAGCTTAGGTTTCATGAGGAGCTACTATGATTCGTGCTTATACTCTAAAGGTCACAAGGTGGAGGAAATGGTGATTATCCTCATCTATATTGATGATATGCTGTTGGTTGGTAACAGCAAGGAGAGGATAGAAAGGTTGAAATCTCAACTCAGTTAAGAGTTTGAGATGAAGTATCTTGGTTATGCACAAAGATCCTTGGGATGAGTATAATTCAGGAATGGGAGAGAAACAGGTTGAAGGTTTCTCAGGCTTCCTACACAGTGAAGATAATATCTAAGTTCTCTATGGAAGATAGCAAACCAGTAAAGATTCCCCTTGCTGGTCATTTCAAGTTCTCCAGCGATCAATGTCCTAGATCAGATGAGGAGAAGAAGGAAATGGAAAGGTCCCTTACTCTAGTGCAGTTAAATCAGTCATGTTCACCATGGTAAGCACTAGACCCGACATTTCTCATGCCATTAGTGTTCTCAGCAAGTTTATGAGTAATCCCATAAAGGAGCATTGGCTTGGGATGAAGTGGTTGCTGAGGTATTTGAAGGGAAGCTCAGATATGGGGCTTGTTTACGAGAAGAGGGGTAAGTCCATCTGGTTAGAAGGTTATACTGATTCGGACTATAGAGCAGATTGGGATAAGAGAAGATCGATTACCTCATACTTTTTTAACTTAAACAGATGTTGTATAAGTTGGAAGACTCAGTTGCAGCCAGTGGTAGCACTCTCAACAACCGAGGATGAGTACATAACAGCAACGGAAGCTATTAAGGAGGCTATGTGGTGCAAAGGGTTGTTGGAAGAGTTAAAGGTCCTAAAATAGCTGGTGGTGGTGTATTCGGATAGCCAAAGTGCATTGCATTTGTGTAAGAATTTGGTGTTCCATGAGAGTATAAAGCATATGGATGTTCAGTATCATTTCATTCGGGAAAATGTTACGGAAAGATGCATTCATGTGGACAAAGTGGCCATGGAAGAAAATCCTGCAAATTTAGGCACTAAAGTTCTACCTCTAAGCAAGTTCAATCATTGCTTTAGACTTCTTAGGATTGGAGTCGGATGATTTAGTGACTCATGTTAAGTGTGGATCCTAAATTCTCTGCATAATGGGTTCGGGTTTAATTGCTTAGACAAAGGTAGAGATTGTTGGGAATTTTTCTAAGAATTAAAGGTTGAAAGAATGAAGCTTCAGCAAGCTTTGGCACCGCGGCCTCCAGCAAGTTAGAAAGGTCCTCCTCCAGGTGTGCACCACGGCAGAGGCTAGTGTGTGCCGCAGCACAGGGCTGTGCACCACTGCCCAGGCCTTGTGCGCCTTTGCCACTAGCATGGGAGGCTTTTCTGCCCTGGTGTGCGCCGCAGTTTGCCCTGTTCTGATCCGCGGCGCAAGGCACGCCTGACACCTTATTTTCAGCACTTTGAGATGGTGCGTGGGACTTGATTAAAACACACAGGATTACTTAGACCTCTTGGAGGGCAATGATTATTTGGTTCTCAAGATCTAAGGGTTGAGATTGACTTCAAGATTGATTAAAGAAGTCGTTGCTCTATATAAAGGGTCATCTAGGAGCAATAACAATATGACATGACAAGATTCACACAAGAGTGCAAAGACATAAGTGTGAGATAGAAGAAACACAACACAAGAAGAGGTCTCATTCCAAGAGTGGTTGGTGTTGAGAGAGATAGACTCTCAAATCTTCAGAGGTGTTTCTAGTGAGAGAGAGTATTCAAGATGTGGGGTTCAAGGGCTTTATAATTGGAATTTTCTTGGGGAAAATTCTAGGGAAACACTTAGTTCTTATCTCTTTCTTTTATTTTCTTTCATTCATCAAGAACAAGAGGGTTCTTGAGGAGGTGTTGCTATAATTGTAAGAACTTCATTGATTTAGTGCAGAGAGCCCGAAGGAGCTCACGGGGACGTAGGCAAATTGTTGAACCTCGATAACAATTGCTTGTGTTTTCTCTTTTATGGTCTGATTCTTGTTTTAGTACAAATCATTCTGGATTTGGGGGTTTGGAAAGATCACAACCTGGGATTCTTAGAAAGGTGATTTTCCAACAAACCTTTGGCTAGATATCACTTCATCTAGCTTTTCCTTTCCAAGCATAAGTCTAGAAATGGTGCTATTTAATTCCAATATTTTCTTCTTTAAATTTTCATTTTCATTTTTTAGAAAATCTTGTGAAGAATCATAAGGCATGGAAGATAGTTTTTCTTTTTCTTCTTTTAAGCCTGCCATCTTTTTGGAAAGAGATGAGACTTCCTTTTTGAGGATGATATTCCTATAATCGAATTTCTTCAATTCTTCATGAATTTCATTTATAACTTCAATTAACTCTTCACTACTACTAACAATGTTATTATTAGAAGGGGAAGAAGTTGATACCTTATTCTCATTGTCCATTGCCATTAAGCATAGGTTAGCAATCTCCTCGTATCCAACTTCATTGTCCGAAGTTTCTTCCTCTTCGTGATCACTCTAGACCTCTTCCACCAATTCCTCCTACCTCTAATTTCCATCACATTCTTCTTAATCTGAAGTGTTATATTCACCAACGTAACATAATTCATATGCCTTGTGTAAGATAGTTTCGATCAAATCTTAAAACATAGTTCATCTTTGAACTTCTTACACTTCTTCTCCGTTAGGTCTACCATTTCCCATACAACCATTGACAAGACCACAAATCTGCTATCATACTAAGCCATAGTCAACACATTTGCCTCAAATAACTAAACTCTCTATCTTGTTGGGCTCTAAAGGTTTAAGGAAAGTATTTATCAAGAAAAACCTCCTTAACGTATTCCAGATTAAGGGTCTATCAACATATGCACTTACTCTGGGAAGAGTATCCTTCCACCATTCCAAAACTTCTCCTTCTAACTCAACCGAAGTAAAGGAATCCAGCTGCTTGTCAGTTACTGGTAAAATACCAAATAATCTCTCTACATGTTTCTCCCAAAACTCAGGCTTAAAATGATTCATAGATCCTTTAAACAACAAGGCATTCGACTTAATATATCTAACAAAATAATCTCTCTGCATCTCATGCATAAACTCACTTTTCCCCTTTTGAATGTTTACCATTACTGGATTTATAACAATCTCATGCACTGCTCTAGCTTGTTCATCAAGTCTATGCTATAGGCTATCAACTCTATCATTTGTTGCATTTGTTTTCTCAAGAGTATGTGTAAGAGCTTATCTCAGCTCATCTCTTTCAAATTTAGATTCTCTCACACCTCTACTAATATCAATTATATTGTCAACACATTCCCTTCTAAGAACCATGGATTCAGACTCAACCTCGACTTGTCAAAATATTTGGGGCCTACGACGCCTTCTCAAATCAACAACTCTAACTCTAACTCTAGCATGTCCACATGTCATCCTCAGACTATTCATTAGAATACAATTTGTTTTAATCTTCCACTTTCTTACTTTTTATGCAGTCTACAGAATCATAAAACCTAAGGCTCTGATACCAAAATTGTAATGACCCATCCCGAGTTGGCCACCCCCAAGACTGTGTTGTTACATTTTGAAAATCCCAGCACGACACATATATGCAGCAATAAAAAATAACACCAACAATTTTTTTTACATCAATCCTCAACCCTCAACCCTCAATAGGGGAGATACATCATTCTGATCTTGACTTAAACATTTTATACAGCGTATATGCATGAATATTTACAAATAAATTTTTATTTTATTTTTCTCATTAGTCTGAGGATGTGGACACGTACATGGCATACAAAAAATGATTTTGTCTAAATCTCAACTCACCAAACTATCTGACCTGCTTGCTACCTGAAATCATCTTCACAAACTTAGTGAATTAAATTTACTAGAAGTATTCAATTTTATACTCCCAGTTACATCTTATAATTCAATTACTTAAAAATTATTCTGATATTCATTCATATTTTTCCTCAAATAATTCAATAACAATATTATGTAATTACTACTCAATTTCATAATTCCCCTATTACACAATCTCTTCTTAAGTTACTCATAAGATATATTTCCATATTTGTCTCTCTATGAGACTCATTCATCTATTAATAGATTTAAAATCATAAATAGCACTTTAACATATCAATCAATAACAATCAATATTTAAGGAAAATGCAATGTGTGAAGTTAAATGTTATTATTATTGGGAACGTCTTCCGACATGTCGACATGTTTTTATCTTAGACCAATTGCCTTCTCGGTTCTTTCTTTCTTATTTAGATCGGTTGTTTTCCTGGTTCTTTTATTTCCAACATATATCAACTGTCATGGTTTTCATTTAGATCGGCTGCCCTCCCGGTTCTTTTATTTTTATTTTACCGTCTCGGTTCTTTTATTTCATACATATGCATATGAATAATGATATGAATATGTATATGAATAATAATAAAAAAACAAGCATGTATTCAGATATTTAAACTAGCTATCCTCATTATTCTAAAATTATTATTTAAAATTTTTTACTAAATTCCTCTCCCCATAAATCATATTAAATGATCAACTATAGCTTGTCAAGATCCACTAAATTTTCTCTCCTCATAAATCATAACAAATCATCAACCATAGTTCATCAAGAATTTCACTTATCGCCCTTATTAATAAATCGACTCATTATTCCAATAATATTATTTCTCATAAAATAATTCTCTACACATCCACTATTCCTATCATACCTATCAACCAACTTTCATCTACCTCCAGAGCATAAGTTAATAATTTATTCTAATATTATCACTAGATATTTCATATTTATCTTGATTACTTAAAGTAAATCTGACTCACCACGTAGCACTTAGAGCTACCCGTGGATCACCTCCCTACCTTTCCTGCTCCTCTCAGCAATTTTTCTTAGTTGCTGATCGTCAACACCTAACATAATATTTATATTAAATTTCTAATCTAATCATCAATTCTTCCATAATTCACACTCTTTGAAAATTCTCACTTTGAATTTCGGGAAATTCCATGTAAGCTAAATTTCAAAAATAGACTTCACGTTATTACCTTATGTTTTTCTTAAAGCTTCCCGTGTTCTCTATAAAATTCTCCCGTAAACCCCTTCAAAATTTTTCTCTTTCAACCTTTCTTTCGGTCCCCACGTGTTTAAAGAAATAGAGTAATTGCATCGTAGTTGAAGGAAAACCAAACAAGATTTGGTAAGTAATAAACTAAAGTTATAATATATATATATATATATATATATGCAAAATTTAACTCAGCCATAACATCCTTTCCTCCCTTATATTGCGCCACGAAATTGTGGTGTTGTAACACATGTAGCACCACAATTTTCTCTTGGCAACAGATGCTGCCACTTGTTGCCACATTTTGGGTTTTTTTTTTTTACTTTTACTTTTTTTTGCTTTTTTTCTTTTTCTTCATCTTCATACTGTCCATGAAATTTCTTTTAATAATTGTTTTATTCAATACTAAATCCTTCACGTGTGTGTATATATATATGTATATGTATATATATATAATTTTAATTTCATGTCATATTTATCAAACTACTTCTTTATCCATTCTTTAAGAACACGAGTATTACATGATATAACTTCTCTTGTACGAACGATATGCTAGCCGAGTTGATGACTACTAAATTGAAAAGTTGTTGAATTTTAAACGATAGTGAAATGAGAAATGCATATATATGTGAAGAAATATGATTGTATAAGATATAAACTTAGAAATGGTTGATACTTACATGTCTCAATAATTGGTGAATGTCCACCCTTGAATGGAAATGATTGATGTATAGACTTATGTAAAATAAATGATTGTTTAATTCAATTAATGAATCCTTCATTTACAAGTATAGTAAATTGTTGTGAGTTTGAGTACATGATTATTTATGTTATGAATTTAATAATGTGAGTAGTTGATGGATGCTTGATTGAAGGTTGTTTGGATCATGATTTATATTTATATTGTATAATCATGTAAATGTTAGGGCTCTGCCCAGTAAGGGGTAGGGAGGGGATCTAAATTATTTACATGGGAAAATGTCCCATTTATTATATGATTAGCCTAGTGTGGGAAAAATGAAAATGAACTGAAAATGAGGTTAAAAAAATGAATAAAGAAGTGAACTTGCATCACACTACATTGCATCCATTCCATTGATGAGTAGTGAAAATTGTGATTTTTCCCATGAGAGGCATAGGTTGTATTTGGCCCATGAAAGGCATAAGTTGTATTTGAACCATGAAGGCAATATTTTATGTTTGGTCCATTTATACTTTATTATTAGCCTATGAAAGGCATACAACATGAATTTATTAAATGAAAGACTTGTGGATGATAATTGCGTATGATATGATAATATATATTGAGATGAATTTTATAAATAAATAGTTTGTACCAATAATACAGTAAGATTATTCTCTATTGTAATGACTTAAAGTATATATAAAACTCTTGGAAATGGTCGTTATCTTCAGTGAATAATAGTAATAAAAGTACATGAAATTGTGTATATTTGTTCTTATATATAGAAATTTCATTTTAATAAAGATTGGACTCTCTTTTGAAAATATAAAAGATGTAAGTCGTTTTATACCTATATATACTTTATGAATTATACAAGAAGATTTGAAATTTAAGAATAATGCTCCTAAAATGATTACTTTTAGTAAGATGTTTACTAACTCAGTTTTTTAGCTCATCCCTTCCTTTTTTACTAACATTTCAGGAAATTGCTGGAAGGTTTGTGGTCAAAGTTGTTGGAAGACCTTGGTAAGGTCATCGTCCATGACATCCTTATATTTGAGTCTCTTTAGGAGTTCAAGTTTTGTTTCGATTTAGTAATTACAAAAGATGTGTAAGCTAGAAGTATTTGAGAAAGTTTTCATTTTCTTTATGTCTCTTATAAAACCTTAAGAGTTGGTATTTGGTATTAAAGATTTATTGTATTCGAAATTATATTGTTGTGCTGAACTGTAATAATTTAAAGAGTTGTTGTTTAACTTGTATATTTTCATCTTGAGTCAAGATGCTCAGTACTGAAAGGTAATGGAGCCGTTTCGAGTAGGGCCTACTCAGGATGGGTCACTACAATTACTATTAGTATATTTTCTTATCTTTTGATATCACAAGATAATACTGTTAGTATAATACTAAGAGTGAGAGTCCAACAAAAAAATTAATTTTCATATCTTGTGATACCCTAAGATAATATAGTCCAACCAAAAAATAAAAAGTGATGGTCATAGGTAACAAAGAAATTTTCATCTTTTGCAAATAAGTGCCACCATGAAGCAAGCTTGAAAAAATTAGCCTTGTAGACTTTCTAAAATAGGATTGGATAGTTGGACACGTTTAAAGCAGAATTAACTTGTCTGCCCTGACCTTGACTCAAATATTCTTGCCTAGACTAGAGTCTTGGGAAATGTTTGGACTGGAAGTGTAGATCACTTCTGATATGGCATGGATTTCTGTCTCTTCTCATGCCATTAGGTGATTCTCCATGCCTCCGGTGTAGGCCTAATGCCCTCCGATGCATGCATCAGGTCTAAGAAAAAAATTTCTACTTGATTTAACTCTTAAGGAAATTAAGTTAAGATTGAAAGTTGGTGTCAACCTGCAAGGCTTCTGATTAGAATCTCAATGAAATGATTGTAATTCAAGTTACTCACCTACACTATGTCCATTTATAAGTGATAATGAGACCTTATTTTAAAAGAGTTGTAGTCCTAGCACAAAATCTAAAGGTATGACTTATAGTTGTATGCCCTAGATCAATATCTCACATAACTATTTAGAAGGGTAGAAGAAGTCATAAAAAGAAAACAAGGAGACCAATCCATAATCCTTCTTAGAGATTTGTATAATGCTATAGCCACAAAGTACAATTTTAGTGCATAAGTCTTGATTATTAATCTCCTTGGAAACTTGGAAAGCTTTATATTCTATAGGGCAGTGAAATCAAGATGAGGGCATACTTTGTGCTTTATCACTGGTATTGAATCAGATTTTTCTAATTTGAGCCTGTTAGCTCCCTAACAGAAGATGCGATTCTGATATATGCTTGGTACCTATAAAAAGAAAATTTGTTCGATCAAGTGGTGGAGAAAGTAAATTGTTATCACTTTATGGGCCTATATAAATTTATTTTCCTAAACTGATGTGGTTACAAAACTTACACAATTTATTTTCTCAATCTTCTTTAGTTTCTTTCTAACTTAGCTTCTGAGCATCATTATGAATGCCAATCAATTAGTAATATTTTCTTCAGCTTTTATCATTTTACTAAGTTTAAATCATAAAACATTTTATTCCATAACAGAAACCTGAGTTATTAGAGTTTCAATGTCATACTTGAGTCCATTACCCACTAGCATCTCATGATGCTCTTGTATATGTTTTTAATAGTTGAATTTGTAAGACAGTGTGTTTACCATTTAATGAAGATGTTAAGTAATTTACTTTCTCTTCAAAATATTTGACTTAAGAACATTATAAAGGATCATGACCATCGAGGGTCCAGTCTGATTGTGATTAACAATTTATTTTGACAGTTTGGTTGGATAATCTTTCCATATATATTATTTATAATAACTACATAAATTCATTCTTAATCAAATGTCTTTTAAGAATCTAAGCTACCAAAAAATTGACCATAGTTCTATTTGATTTGGTGATTTCTGTTATCTTGTTGGCATGAATTATTGATTTTAGTACTTTGTTTTTTCATTATGGCACAGGTGTGATGTTGACAGTTGTTAGATTGGAACCTAGCTAGCTAAGAGGGTGGACCTACTTTTTTTTTTTTTTTGTGGTGGGGAATGACTTATAACCTCGAAGTAGGGATATACATTGTAGGTGGCTACTCCATAGTTCATTTAACTAGATATTTCAATGTTTTGTCTAGTGATTTTTGTATTTAGTAAGTTAAAAGGTGTAAAGTTTTAAAAATATTTTAATCTAACAATGGTGAAGCTAAACATGGATGCCATAATTGAATTGGTTAATTAAGTCTCTTAACTTTTGTAAAAACTTGCTATATTTATGCTTTAAAAGCATTTTTGAGTATGAAAGTATCTTGATTTGTATATATGTTGTAATAGGTTAAAAATATCATTGATTAATTATGTATAAATAATATAAGTTTTTTTTTTCCTGATTTAATGAATCAAACCCATTTAGCAACGATGCTCTAAACCTATTTCAAAAGGGATCCACGAGTATTGCGTAAAGTTGTATTGCAATGAGGCACTGTCATTGCCTAAAGTTAATTTGCAACGACAAAAAGTCATTGCCTAGAGTTATGCGCAACGACAAGTTATCGTTGCCTAAAGTTAACTTGTAACAATGACAAGTCGTTGCGTAAAGTGTCTTCGCAACGACACGTCATCACTACCTAAACTTGTTCTGCAACAACAATTTGTCATTACTTAAGAGTTTTTGCAACAAAAATTTGTTGTTGCAAAAACTATTTTGCAATGACCATTTGTATTGATTCTTTTTTTATTACTAAGTAATGGCAATGACAAATCTTTTGCAATGGTCATATGTTGATGCAAATAATTAGCTATGGCAATGACAATTTGTCGTTGCAACACATATTTTGCAACGGCAATTTGTCGTTGCCAATTTATACTGATTCGTTTTTACTATTTACTATTGGCAACGACAATCTTTTGCAATAGTCAATTGTTGTTGCAAAAAATTAGCTATTGAAACGACAATTTTTTCGTTGCAAAATACTTTACGTAACAGTTGCTAAAAGTTATTGTGAAAAAGTTGCAGAAACAACTTTTTGACCATTTGTTGCTAAAAGTAAAATTTCTTGTAGTGCTCATTGGGCTAATTTTATTCACAATGCCCCTCACAGGTCTAATAATAATGGAGACGCCTCCCCACGTGTCGGTATGTCAAACCTAGCATTATATATCCACTCGATTCCACTTCACTTTCCACTTTCACTCGGTTCTATAATATCATCAAGTAATTCATATCAAATGAAAAGCATTCATAACACAACAATTGACAAATATATATCCATCAATCAATTCCATAACAACACTATACATCACAATTTTTCAATCATAAAAATACATCAAACCATTCCTATAGTTACTTCTTGTACAACCATATCTATATATATACATAATTCTCAAAAAATTATTATATATATTTCCATAATCATTCATATGTATATACTTTTAAATTTTCATTTTCATTACATAATTTACTACGTTTACTAAAAGTAAGGTAAAACTTATCTTTGATGCACCGAGTGCAAATCTTGAACTACTTTTCCCTTAACAAGATCTTCAACCTCACCTAAGGATTATATATATCATTTAGTATACTAAATTAAAATGCTTGTACATAAATCACATCCATCTATGTCCTTTAACTTTATGAATTTAGCAAAACTGCAATCTATGTCATAAGTTTTGTAATACCCGTAATCGTAAAGTAAGGGTAAATAAGTAATTTAATAAATATGACATGAAATTAAAATAATATATTTATGCGAAGGATTTAGTATTGAATAAAGTAATTCTTAAAAAAAACAAAATTGGACTTGTAGGGGCGTAGTTACAAAGAAAAAGAAAAGAAAAAAAAATAAATCTGGATGTATCCAGTAAGAAAAGAAGAAAAAAATATTATTTTTGCTTTCTAAAAAAAAAAAAACGTGGTTGTAGGTGTTGCCACTTGCTGCCAAGTATAATTGAAAGAAATGGATGGCCTTACATTTGTTACAACAAGGCCTTAACGTGGAGTGTTTTGTGCAGGAATTTTTTTTTTTGTGAGTTGTCGAGTTTTTGTGAAGCTTTTATATATATATATATATATATATATACACACTATACATAAACATAAGTTACACTTACCAAATTCGTTTAGTTTTCTATTAATTAAGCATTTTCTTTAAACAGTTGGGGACCCAAAGAAATGCTGAAAGGACAAATTTTTGAGGGGTTTACGAGGGAATTTTATAGAGAGTCACGAAAAACTATCAGAAAAACAGAAGGTAATAACGTAATGTTTATTTTTGAATTTTTAACATACATAAAATTTCCCGGAATTCAAAGTGGGAATTTTCAAAGGGTGTGGTTTATGAAAAATTGAAGAAATAATTAGAAATTTAATACAAATATTATGTTAGGTGTTGACGATCAACAACGTGATAAAAATTTCTGAGAGGAACGGGAAAGGCAAGGAGGTGATCCACGAGTAGCTTTAAGTGCTACATGGTGAGTTAGATTTACTTTAAGTAATCTAAATAAAAATCAAATATCTAGTAATAATATTAAATTAAAATATTAGCTTATGCTTTGGTGGTAGATAAAAATTAAATTGATAGGTATGATATGAATATTGGACACGTAGAAAATTATTATGTGAAAAAAAATATTATTAGAATAATGAGTTGAGTTAATAATGATGGTGATAAATAAATTCTTGATGAACTATGGTTGATGTTATGATACGAATTATGAGGAGATGAAATTTAGTGGATCTTGACAAGTTATGATGGATGATTTGATGTGATTTATGAGGAGAAGAAATTAATGAAATTTATCAAGCATAAATTTGAGAAAAGTCAGGATAGCTAAATTTAAATATTTGAATTCATGTTTTTTTTTTTTTTATGTTATTGTTCAGACAAATATTTCATATCATTGTTTATATACATATGCATTAAATAAAAGAAAAGAACCGGGAAGGCAGCCGGCCTAATGAAAATGAAAGAACCAGGAAGGCAGTTGGTCTAATTAAAATGAAAGAACTAGGAAGGCAACCGGTCTAAATGAGAATAAAAGAAATGGTAAGGCAGCTGGTCTAAGATAATAAAAACATGTCGACATGTGGGAAGACGTTCCCGTAATAATAATTCATGCATTGCATCTGTTTTACATATTAATTGCATTATTGAAATGCTGATGTGTGGTTTGTTATTGTGAATTTTATTTATAGATGAATGAGTCTCAGAAAGAGACAGTTATAGTGAGAAAGAAACTTCGAAGTATGATATGATAAGAACCATCTAAATGGTAGACTTTATGATGTGAACCTCATTGCGAGGCAATTATAAGATAATCGATGGTCTTGAGGTGAACCAATAAATAAGAAGAAGAGATTGATAGAGAATGAGACTTATGATATGTGTAGTGATAGTTGAATGCTAGTATCAAGTTGTATGAGATATGAATGATTAAATATTGAAAGATTATTTATACAAATTGAGTACTTATAGTAAATTTAATTCACTGAGCTTGGGAAGCTCATCCCTCATTGTATAATGATTTCAGGTAGGACAATTAGTCTTGTGGATTGAGAGTCAGGCGAAAGCATTTTCTGTAATCCACGTATGTGTCAACATCATCAGACTAATGTGAAAATAAAATAAAAATTTATTTGTAAATATTCATGCATTTTACGTTGTATATACTGTTGAAGGTTGAGGATTGATGTAAAATTTTCTGTTAGTATCATTTTTATCGTTGTATATATGTGTCATACTGGGATTTTCAAAATGTGATGACACCGTCTCAGGGGTGGCCAACCTGGGATAGGTCATTACAATTTTGGTATCAGAGCATTAGGTTTTATGATTCTGTAGACTGCATAAAAAGTAAGAATGTGGAAGATTAAAATAAATCATATTTTAATAGTCTGAGGATGACACGGGGATGTGCTAGAGCTAAAGTTAGAGTTGTTGATTTGAGAGGGCGTGGTATGCCCCATTATTTTTGACAAGTTGAGGTTGAGTTTGAATATGTGGTTCCTAGAAGGGAACGTGTTGATAGTATAATTGGTATTAGTAAAAGTATGAGAGAATCAGAAGTTGAAAAAGATGAGCTAGGATAAGCTCTTATACATGTTCTTAAAAAAATGAAATGAATGTAACAGATGATAGAGTTGGTAGCCTATAGCATAAACTTGATGAACAAGCTAGAGCAGTGTCTGAGGTTGTTAATCCAGTAATGATAGACGTTTAAAAAAAGAAGAAGAAAAGTGAGTTTATGCACGAAATGCAGGGAGATTGTTAAGTTGAATGCTTTGTTGTTTAAAGGATTTGTAAACCCTTTTAAGCATGAGTTATGGATAAAACATGTAGAGAGGTTATTAGATATTTTACCAATGAATGGCAAGTAGAGGGTCGCCGTTGTTACATTCAATTCAGAGAAAGAGGCCCTAGAATGGTGGGGGGATATTTTTCCAGGGTAAGCACATATATTGATAGACTTGTAACCTGGAATAGGTTTAAGGAAGTTTTCTTGATAAATACTTTCCTTAGACCTTTAGAGCCCAACAAGATAGATATTTTATTTATTTGAGGCAAATGGGTTGACTGTAGCTCAATATGATAACAAATTCATGGTCTCGTTAATGGTTGTATCGAAAATGGTAGACCTAGAGGAGAAGAAGTGTAAGAGGTTCAAAGTTGAATTATGTTCTAAGATTTGATTAAAACTATCTTACATGAGGCATATGAATTATGTCAGATTGGTGGATATAGCACTTCAGATTGAGAAGGATGTGACTGAATTTAGAGGAAGGAGGAATTGGCGGAAGAAGTCTAGATTTGAAGAACCTAGAGGTGGTACTAGTATGAGTGCGCAGGGTGGAAGACCACCCAGAGAAGGTGTTCCTTGTCACAAGGAACTAAAGTACAAGAGTCAGAGGCAAGCATGATTTATTACTTCTGTAGCTCAGAATACTATCGGTGGGACCCTTAGATTTGGGAGATAGGTTATGGGAATGGGGAGTCATGGCAGAGGAAGTAAGTATGCCACCAAGGGGAAGTGGTAATCTGATGTATGATTGGGAGATTGAAGTTTGTTATAGATGTATTCAGATAAGATATTTATCATAGAATTGTCAAAAATTGAAGTGCTTTGTGTGTTGAAAAGGTGGACATATCAATAATGGTTGATCTTAGAGCAACACATTGTTTTGTATCCAGTATTCATATGAAATCTATTGAAGTATGTATTAGTCCTTTGATGCAAATTTTTTTTTTGAAGTTCCCACTAGAGATAGAGTGATAATCATAAATGTTTACGAGGGTTGTGTGATTCGTATCAGTGATAGAGAATTTGAAGTTGATTTATTATCTTGAATATAATATAATTTTGAGAATGAATTGGTTGTCGACGTATTACACTTAGGTTGATTATTCCAGAAAGAATGTAGTATTCAAGATATGGATAAGGGGATTTTAACTTTCAGAGAGAACATAAGATACTCTCGAACTATCTCACTTTGCTCTGACTACTAGTAGATGGTTGAAAAAATGATGTGAAGAGTATTTGGCATACACAATGGATTATAGAAAGGAAAATAAGGAGTTAGAAGAAATCTTGGTAGTGAAAGATTTTCAGGATGTGTTTCGTGAAGAGTTGTCCAGATTGTCTCCTAGTAAGAAGATTTAGTTTCCTATAGATGTGATTTTGAGTTCAACACACATATCTATAGCACCCTATAGAATGAGGCCAGCTGAATTAAGAGAGTTGAACATACCATTTTAAGAATTTTTTTGAATAAACAATTTTTCGGACCTAATGTATTTGGGGAGCCCCCGTGTTGTTCGTGAAGAAGGAAGATGGAACGATAAAATGTGTATAGACTACAGATAGTTGAATAAGAACAAATATCTTTTTCCTAGGATAAATAAATTGTTGAGCAGTGCAAGGAGTGAGAGTATTTTCTAAGATAAACCTGAGATTGAGTTATTACCAGCTAAGAATAGAGAACGGAGATGTGCCTAAGACTGCTTTTGGGACTCGTTATGGTCATAAGCTTTTTGTGATGTCATTTGGATTAGCTGATGTTCCAGAAACATTCATGGACTTGATGAATAGAATGTTTAAACTATATCTTAACTAGTTTATGGTTGTATTTGACTTTCTGATATAATCTAATAAGGAGGAGCAACATGTGAAACATTAGACAGTGTGTTGGAGATTCTGATGAGAAAAAAATTATATGCAAAGTTCTCTAAGTGTGAGTGTTGGCTAAATGAAATGACCTTATTAGAACATATAATATTGGGAAATGACATAACAGTTGATCCACAAAAGGTAGAGGCAATGTTAAGTTAGGAGAGAACAACTAATGTGACTGAGATTAGAATCTTCTTAGGGTTAGCTGGTTATTATAGAAGATTCTTTTAGAAATTTTCTATTATTGTAATAATATTGAATAGACTAACCAGGAAAGAGGCGAGATTTGTATGGTGAGGTAAAAGTGAGAAAAATTCTTCAATTGCTAAAGAAGAAATTGACTGCAGCACCAATATTGGCGTTTCCTTCTAGTGATGAAGGATTTGTGGTGTAGAGTGATACGTCACATCAATGATTAGGATACGTGTAACATAGGAAAGCTGTGACCTATACTTTTAAGCAATGGAAGATTCATGATAGAAATTACCCTACTCATGACTTAGAGTTGGTTGCTATAGTGTTTACTTTAAAGATTGAAGACATCATCTATATGGAGCCACTTGTGAGATATTCGTGGGTTATAAGAGTCTGACATACTTACCTACCCAGAGAGAGTTGAATTTGAGGCAAAGATAGTAGATGGAGTTGATTAGTAATGATGATAGTACAATTCACTATCATCTAGAAAACAAGAAGGTGATAGCTGATGCATTGAGTAGAAAGTCTACAATAAGTTTAATTTCTATTGAGAGTCCTGATGTGAAATTGATGATAAATTTAAGAGAGATAAGAATGAAGTTGAATATCAGTGATAGAGGATCATGGCTAATAAATATGGTTGTACAGTCCTTCATAATGAAATGTTTTAGAGATGCAAGGTAGAGATAAAGAGATAGAAAAAGATTAAGTATTGAGTGCTTACTAGAAAGCAATATGAGTTCAAAATTTGAAGTGAGAGTATTTTAGTATTGGAATGTGGAAATTGTGTTCCCAATAATGCGAAGTTGAGAGATGAGATAATGAGAAAGGTACATGATGATGTAGATTTGATGCAACTAAGTAACAATAAGAAGTATAGAGGATAGAGACAAAAATTCTAATGGTCAGGATTGAAGAAGGATGTAGTTGAGATTGTGAGGTTGTATGGAGGACCATTGAACATAGTGTCAAATAAAGATGCTTGATTTACATCTTGGTTTTGGAGAGGCTTTCAGAAAGCCATGGGTACACAGTTGTAATTTATTATAATTTTTCATGCTCAGACAGAAAGGATTTTTAGAATACTAGAAGATATGTTAAGGGCAAATGTGATGAGTTCTCAGTATGCTTACATGCCATCGATTGAAGTTTTTTATAATAATCAGTATCAAAATAGTATTGGGATGACAACGATTGAGACATTGTATGGTAGGAGGTGTAGAACTCCTATATATTGAGAAGAAATAGGAGAGAGAAATATATCTGGTCCATCCATTTTTGAGTTAACAACTAAGAGGATCAAATTTGTTAGAGAGAACCGTAAAGCAAAACAGAGTAGACGGAATAGCTATGCTAATGATAAAAGAAGACCTCTTGAGTTTCAAGTAGGTGATTGGGTGTATTGAAAAATATCTCAATGAAAAGGTGTATTGAGATTTAAACAGGAAAGGAAAGTTGAATCTGAGGTATGTGGGACCCTATAAGGTTGTTGAGAAAGTTAGGCTAGTTGGAAATAGCCTGGGTTTGTCTACAGAGTTGAAGTAGTGGCATAATGTATTTCTTGTTTCACCTTTAAGAAAGTGTTTACATGATGAGTATTATAATATTTCGAGCTAAGCTATAGAAATTCAGAAAGATTGGGTGTACATACAAGTACTAGTGAGGATTTTAGACAAAAGAACAAGTCTTGTGTAATAAAGAAATTTCATTAGTTTAAGTTGTGTGATAGAATAAGGATGTTGAAGAGATTATTTGAAAGCGTGAGACAATTATGAAAAAGTATTGTTCGCAATTGTTTTTTTGAGTTAGGTAAGGAAATTTCGGGGACGAAATTTTTATAAGGTGGGTAGATTTGTAATACCCATAATTGTAAAGTAAGGGTAAAAAAGTAATTTAATAAATATAACATGAAATTAAAATAATATATTTACGCAAAAGATTTAGCATTGAATAAAATAATTCTTTAAAAAAAAATTGGACGCATGGGGGCGTAGTTACAAAGAAAAAGAAAAGAAAAAAAATCTAGATGTGTCTAGTAAGAAAAGAAGGAAAAAGAAGAAAAAAAATATATTATTTTTGTTTTCTAAAAAAAAAAAAAAACAGGGTAGCAGGTGTTGCCACTTGCTACCAAGTGTAGTTGAAAGAAATGCATGGCCTTGCATGTGTTGCAACAAGGCCTTAACATGGAGTGTTTTGCGCAAGCAATTTTTTTTGTGAGCTGCCGAGTTTTTTTGCAGCTATATATATATATACACATTATACGTAAACATAAGTTACACTTACCAAATTCGTTTAGTTTTCTATTAATTACACGTTTTCTTTAAACAGTTGGGGACCCAAAGAAAGGTTGAAAGGCAAAATTTTGAAGGGTTTTACGGGGGAATTTTATAGAGAGTCACGAAAAACTATCAGAAAAACAGAAGGTAATAACGTAATGTTTATTTTTGAATTTTTAGCATACATGAAATTTCCTGGAATTCAAAGTGGGAATTTTCAAAGGGTGTGATTTATGAAGAATTGAAGAAATAATTAAAAATTTAATACAAATATTATGTCAGGTGTTGACGATCAGCAACTAGGAAAGGCAAGGAGGTGATTCACGGATAGCTTTAAGTGCTACGTGGTGAGTTAGATTTACTTTAAGTAATCTAAATAAAAATCAAATATCTAGTAATAATATTAAATTAAATTATTAGCTAATGCTTTGGTGGTAGATAAAAATTAAATTGATAGGTATGATATGAATATTGGACACGTAGAAAATTATTATGTGAAAAGAAATATTATTAGAATAATGAGTTGAGTTAATAATGATGTTGATAAATAAAATCTTGATGAGCTATGGTTGATGTTATGATACGAATTATGAGGAGATCAAATTTAGTGGATCTTGACAAGCTATGATGGATGATTTGATGTGATTTATGAGGAGAAGAAATTAACGAAATTTATCAAGCAGAAATTTGAGGAAAGATAAGATAGCTAAATTTAAATATTTGAATTCATGTTTGTTTTTTTATTTTTTATGTTATTGTTTAGATGAATATTTCATATCATTGTTCTTATGCATATGCATTAAATAAAAAAAAAGAATCGGGAAGGCAGCCGGTCTAATAAAAATGAAAGAACTAGGAAGGCAACCAGTCTAATGAAAATGAAAGAATAGGGAAAGCAGCCTGTCTAAATGAGAATAGAAGAATCGGGAAGACAGTCAGTCTAAATGAGAAAGAAAAGAACTGGGAAGGCAGCCGATCTAAGATAATAAAAACATGTCGACTTGTGGGAAGACGTTCCCATAATAATAATTCATGCATTGCATCTATTTTACATATTGATTGCATTATTTAAATACTGATATGTGGGTTGTTATTGTGAATTTTATTTATAGATGAATGGTCTCACAAAGAGACAATTATGGTTAGAAAGAAACCTAGAAGTATGACATGATAAGAACCATCTAAATGGTAGACTTTATGATGTGAACCTCATTATAAGATAATTGATGGTCTTGAGGTGAACTAATAAATAAGAAGAAGAGATTGATAGAGAATGAGACTTATGATATGTGTAGTGATAGTGAAATTCTAGTATCAAGTTGTATAAGATATAAATGATTAAATATTGAAAGATTATTTATACAAACTGAGTACTTATAGTAAATTTAATTCACTAACCTTGTGAAGCTCATCCCTCATTATACAATGATTTCAGGTAGCAGGCAGGACAATTAGTCTGGCGGGTTGAGAGTCAAATGAAAATATTTTCTATAAGCCATGTATGTGTCAACATCCTCAGACAAATGAGAAAATAAAATAAAAATTTATTTATAAATATTAATGCATTTTACATTGTTTATAATGTTAAGTCAAGATCAGAGTTATGTATCTATCCTGTTGAGGGTTGAGGATTGATATAAAATTTTCTGTTAGTATTATTTTTACTGTTGCATATATGTGTCATGCTGGGATTTTCAAAATGTGATGACACCGTCTCGGGGGTGGCCAATTTGGGATGGGTCATTACAAGTTCTCCCATTTTTGTCCAGTTATTTTTATAGGTTTTAGTTTACTTTTCCTTGCTCTCTTTCCTTTTCTATTAAATTTAAGCCTATTTTTCATGAAAATAATTTCAACTTACTAATGTATTTTCAAAGTTAGCTTACAAGAAAGCGTAGGATTCTCTAGTTTCAAAACTAACTAAAATGAGTTGTTTCACTAACTTCCACAATTTCTTCTTTTCTAAATTTATCTTATAAAGCTTCTACCAAAACTATTTTTTGCCCAAATATTTTTCAAACTCAAAGAAATTCTTCAAACCTAACAAATTTTTATACTTCTATAAACCTAAACTTGCATATTTAACATTACCGAAACACAAACTCAAATTGTTTCATTCTTAAATTGAAGATTTATTCAAATAGATTTCATAATACTTACCTACGAGAAATCTTCCACAAAATTTAACTTCATCTCTAAGAATTCTTCTAACTCATGAAATTCCTTTAAATTTATCTCTAAGCATTCAAAATGATTATACCTCAATTTCTCCTAAAAAATGGCCAAAAGGAAGCAACAGGATAAAGAGCTCTGTTTGGCACGTGGGGTCCATGCATCATTGTGCCATGCTCGTGGTGCCTCACCTCTCATCTCGAATTCCTCCCCTAGGTTGAAGTTGGTGGTTTATGGATTTTGAGAGCAAGTGGAGTGGTGGTGTGAGGGGGTGACATAAAACAAAATAGAGAAATTTTTGGGTTTTTCTCAAAATGCAAGAAGAAGAACTTTCTTCCCTCATTCTCTCCTACGCGAAAACTTTAGAGAAGATGAGAGTGTTTTGTTGTTTCTTTAGGTCTCTAAGCCTTATATAAGACTTCTAAAGTCATGTATTTTACTCTTTTGCCCTTCCTTAAGTTCTTTATTTAAATTGCAAACCATTTTCTTGTTTTTCCTAGACTTTTGTATTAAGACCCAATTGTTTTCTACAATTAACTTCTCTATAAGAAATCTTAGCTTTTAAACATATATCTCCATTTATATTTTGTCTATATTACATTTTATTTAATAGTTCGTAAGCATCCTACATATAGAATTTTAAATTTACGTCATTGGCGCGCGTGTGCACACACACACGTACATACATACATACATATATACATTAAAAGAAATAATAGACTCTACACTTGTCCTTGTCTTATACTTTAAATTGTAACTTATACTCTCCCCCCTATATTTTCATAAGAATTTAAATTAAATCCCAAGTCATCTTATACACCAATTACGCGTCGAAGTATAACCATATGATTCAAAATATTCCAATTAAGGTACCGGGCTCTACAATTCTTCCTTACTACTAAAAATTTTGTCTCCATAATTTCCTTGACTAGGGTCTACAAATATCAAGATTAACACTTTCCCAAGTCTATCTAACATTCTCAAATACATCCCTTCAAATTCTCCATTTTCATCATCACAAGGTTAAACTTCCATCTCACAATCAACTTGAAATTTCTCTATATGATTGCCAATCAACTAATTAATTATTAAAGTGGTCTAATGTACTATTTTATTAAACTCCTCCATTCGATTCACCCAATTAGTCCCTCCAACTAAAATATTCCTAAACAAATGTATTACTCAAAATCACTCCCTTTTTACATCTTTCTTTTGCTCTAATGCTTCAAACTAAATTTTTTACTATCCCACATTCCTCTTTGAATCTTTTAATTTCTATCTCGACTCTATACTTCAAGGTCTCAAACACTATACAATTTTAATTGTGCGTCTTTTCCAAGATACCTCTTCGCAAAGTCACTTACTAGTAATCACTTTCTCTTATCATTCTCTTATCATTCTATAACTTTTCCTCCAAATAGATACTATACTTAGGATCCGCCAACAGTGCTATCAAAAATTCCGTACTCACTTCAACTTAGTTCTTTAATCAATTTCTCTAGTCGTTCTCTCCACAATTCCAAATTCACCTACGAAAATAAAATAGTCATTAAGCCCTTTATAATTCATTTTCCCAATCACTCATAGTAATTCCTAGAATCTCTCAAATAAAAATGATCATTTAGCAACTTACTCTCTTTACTTAATGCATCACTTAGTTCTAACCTAGATTCCTCATTTATTATTTTTGTCAAACTGTAATTCATCCATTTTCTTTATTGGGGTATGTTAACCAATAAACTCATAAATCATTCACTACACCAATAACAGCTAAGCACTTTACTCTCCACAACAATTACAATTTGACTAGTCTCTCTTTAACAAAAATAAATACGTCATAACTCAATTCATAGCATCGCTTGAATATTTGATGAACTAGGTATTTCCATTAACAGCTAATAAACTTCATTCTTCAAGTCTTTAATAATAAATTATTTAACTTATCTTTAACTCCTACTTTGACTTCCCAATGATTTGACCTATATAAACTTTTCCTTTAATGTGATTGTACTTCAAATTTACCATTTCCTCATAATCACTCTATTCCTTTACATACCTTTCTAGATCGAATCTTCTATTCCTTCCCCGTGTCAAATACTCAACTTTGTTCCCAATCAGTATTTCTGTCACTTAGAAAACTTTCGAAGATACACTTTAGATAACTTTTCACCCGAAGAATTTCTAATAGTGTATGCATATATACATTTATATTCTTGCAGTCACTATAGTTTTTACTTTACTTATCTCTCACTTCAATTTCTCAAACGAACAGTTTTCTCAAAATCTTAACCTTCCATTAATTCATACATGTAACATCTCAATTCATTCTTAGTATTTTCTTCTAAAACTTGGACTTTCATCTCTTCCCTATCTAACTCTCTTATATTTTTTTCACTTTTCCTTTTTAACTAATTCATCTCCAATCTTATCAATAGTTTTACAAATTTTGAGATTAAAAATTCATAAAAGGTTCCAACTAAATATCAATTAAACACTAATCCACCAGTTCTCAAATCTAATTTAATATACTCTCGACTTATTATCATTCTTACTGAGTTACTCTGTCTCTCTTTCATCCTAACAACCAAACCCATTACATTGTACCGGGTAATTTCTTCACCTATCTCAAACTCAATTAACTCCCTCTTTTTGCAACATCTGGGTGGTAAAACAGATTCTTTACTTCTTACTCAATCTCTTTTCATTTAGCTCAACAAAACATAATAGGTTTTCTTTTTCCACCTCTATCTTTCTAATAAGCCTGTTGGTATTTGTCTAAGGTTTGAACAGGTCCAACCATGGTTCAAAGATTGTTAAAGTCTAAACCAAAGGTGGAATATTGAAGTTCAGCAAGTTAGAAGACTGCACACATGTGTGTGCATCAATTTAGAGAAAGGGAAAGACATGCGCACTAGTGTGTGCACTTCTGCACACAGGCAGAAGAGTGTGCGCACAGCAGCAGAAGGGAGCAGCATCAGGTCTGGGCGCAGCGCGAATGCCCAGCGCCGCACCGCCTAGCATGCACACCATTAAGTGCACACCAGCGCAGCAGCACGCATGCCCAGTGCCGCACTGCCCAGGAACATTGTTGCACACATAGGCAGCATGCTTTAGGACCCTCTTAAGTGTGTATGCGCAACACCAAAACGCACATCACCACTTGGAGAATAATAAAAGGCTAAGATTTAAAGGAGATCATGATCAAAGGGAGGAGATTAATTCACAAGAATGTCCAAGAAGTGAAAGGCTATAAAAGGTGTTTCCTAGCCTCATTTTTCAACATTATTAGAAACACACAAGTTTGTGACATTGTGAGATCAATTGTAAACACAAAGAGAGAATTGTGTAAGAGTGACAAACACAAGAGAGACTCTTTGCGGTGAGGCTGGTTGTAAAAGATAGAGAAGTCTAGATTAGATAGAGAGCATTGTTAGTTCTCATCTTCTTCTTTTCTTCTCTTCTTGTTTCTTTAAGAACTTGATTTCTTGAAGGGGATTGCTGTAAATTGTAAGAACCATTTGAGATAGTGCAGAGTTCGGAGGAACTCATGGGGATGTAGGCACATTGCCGAACCTCGATAACAAATTGCTTATCTTCTTTCTTTCTTTAATTTTTTGTTCTTATGTTCGATTGCTGTATTTATTTCTACAAGTCATTATAGACTTGGGTGTTTGGAAGATCACCACATGGGCATCTTGTCAAGGTGATTTCCAACAGTGGTATCAGAGCTTGCACAGCTGGTTATCGGAGCAAGAAGTAGAAGGTGATGGAGCTAAGACTCCAAGAATCAAAGATCAAACTTCTTGGGTGATTCAAGAACGGTGTAAAGATCAAGATCCGATCGTGTTCTTGAAGGAACAGTGTTAAAGATCCATCTTCGATCTGTGTTCTTGAGGTTGAAGAAAGCATTTGTGGGTAGTGCATAAATCAGGGATCTTGTTTGCAAAAGATGGCTTCAAATTTTGGTATTGAGAAGTTTGATGTAAAGGGAGATTTTTCCCTATGGAAGTGAAAGATCAAGGAGGTTCTAGTGCAACAGAAAGTGGACTTGGCTCTTGGAGAAGATGATGCTTTTCCAGCAAGTGTCACGGAGGACCAACGGAATGAGATGAAGAAGATGGCTTGCAGCACCATCTTCTTGCACTTGTCGGATAATGTCACAAGGGAGTGCAGAGACTCAAAAGATCCAGCTGCAATATGGAAGAAACTAGATAAGTTGTTTCTTGCCAAGACTCTCCCGGATAAGAGGTATCTTCGTAAACAAATCATTGCTTTTAAATTTGATCCTAAGAAAGAGTTGTAAGAAAATCTTGGTGCCAAGATAAGGAGTGCATCAAGTGGTAAAGGGTTATTCTTTAAAGGAAGGCTAACAACTCGGTATGGTAGCAACCATGGCTACTACCGGGACAGAGGTAGAGGAGAGAGCCATGGGAGAGTGCACAGCAGCATCCATGGAAACTACCGGGACAGAGGTAGAGGAGAGAGCCATGGAAAAGTGCACAGCAACATGCATGGCTACTACCGGGATAGAGGTAGAGCAGAAAACCATGGGATAATGCATTCCAAACTGAGATTTGGAGGGAAAAGTTGCTATTACTACCATAAAGTGTGTCATATCAAGAAAGATTGTAAGAAGATGATAAAGGATAGAGGAAGAAGCCATACCAAGAATGGAGAGGCTTCGGTTGCCAAAACAGAACAGCAAGATGGTGATGTTCTTGTTGTGTGCTTGAGTGTGAGCAAGGGGCAAGAAGGCAGTGGGAAATGGATCTTGGACACCGGGTGCACTCATCACGTGTGCCTTCACCGGAGTTGGTTCAAGAATTTCAAGGAAACCAATGATGAAAGGGTCTTCTTGGGGAATGATATTTCTTATCAAGTGAGAGGCATAGGAGACATCCAGGTGAGGATGTTTGATGGAGTCACATGACTACTAGAAAATGTGAAGTATCTCCAGGATTTGAGGAGGAATTTGATCTCATTGGGGCAGCTAGATTCCATGGGGTACACATGGAAGATAAAGGGAGGAAAGATCAAGGTGGCCAAGGGATCTTTGGTAGTGATCAAGGCAGCAAGAAACGATGGACTCTATGAGATGATCGGAGAAACAGAAATCAATGATCAAGCAACAAGCTTGATGGCTGAGAGGGATAGGGCAGCCCTTTGGCACATTTTCTTGGGACATATGAGCGAAGATGGCTTGCAAATTTTCAGTAAGGATGGCTTACTTAGTGGTGACAAAATAGTGGAACTTGATTTCTGTGAGTGTTGTGTTCTTGAGGAGCAACACCGGAGTGCACAAGTTTAAGGGCATTCTTGACTACATTCATGCGGACCTTTGGGGACCAGCAAGGACACCAACACAGGGAGGTAACATTTACTTTATGTCTTTAATTGATGATTATTCAAGAAGAGTATGGATTTATTTGGTTAAGAATAAATTAAATGCCTTGAATAAATTAGTGGTGTGGAAAGGGTTGGTCGAGACTCAAATGGGTAGAGTAGTTAAGGGGATAAGAACCGATATTGGCTTAGAAATTTTTAACCAAGAACTTGATCAATTCTATAGGTTAAATGGCATTCTAAGATATATGACGGTTGTGAAAACCCCTCAGCAAAGTGGAGTTGCTAAGTGGATGAATAAGACCCTTATGGAAAAGGTTAAGTGCATGTTAGATGGATCCGGATTACCCAAATGTTTTTGGGGAGAAGCTCTGGCTACAGCTGCATACTTGATAAATAGATCACCCTCTAGAGCTTTAGAGCTCAAGACTCCCATGGAGATGTGGAGTGGAAAACCCCCTGAGTTGGACAACCTTAGGACTTTTGGGTGTGCTGCATATGCACAACAAAAGGATGATGAGCTTAGCCCAGGATCTAGAAAGTGTGTATTTCTAGGATATGATGATGGGGTTAAGGAATATAGGTTGTGGTCCTTAGAAAAGAAGGGCATGAAACTGATTATAAGTAGGGATGTTATTTTTAATGAATTGTTATTTCCCTATTTGGAAGAAACTAACCCTGCAGGGGCTAGTGAGCAAACCAGTTTGGTTCTTGTGGAGCATAGCATCAAGGAAGATTCGGTTCAGGTAGAGCAAGGAAGGTAAGAGGGTTCTGACTAGGTAAAGCCCTTGGATGAAGGCCAAGCTCATGACACTCAAGAGGAGGCTGAACTAGAAGAGGTTGATGCAGCAAGTTGGAAGGATTATCAGCTCACAAGAGACCGGGAAGGAAGGCTGGTCGGACCATCTTCAAGATATGGGTTTGCAGATGCTGTGGATGCAACAACTCCTTGGATAGAAGGAGAGATAAGTGAACAAAAGACTTACATGGATGCCATGGAGTGTAAGGATTCGTCAAAATGGCAGCTGGCTATGGAGGAAGAAATGGATTCTTTGTGGAAGAACAACTTCTGGGAATTGGTGAAAATTCCAGGAAAGCAGAAAGTTGTGGAATGTAAGTGCACTTACAAGATCAAAGAAGGGTACCCTCTAGGAGATGAAGTCCAGAACAAGGCTAGGCTGGTGGCAAATAGGTTCACAAGGAGAGAAGACATAGATTTCACAGAAACTTTCTCACCTGGACACAAGGTGGAGAAGATGGTGAGTATCCTCATCTATGTCGATGATGTGCTGTTAGTTTGGAACAATAGGAAGAGGATGGAAAGGTTTACATCTCAACTCAGTGAGGAGTTTGAGAGGAAGGATCTCAGCCTTACACAAAAGATCCTTGGGATGTGTAGAATCCAAGAAAAGGAGAGAAACCGGTTGAGGGTTTCTTGGGCAATGGGTGTTCTCAGCAAATTTGTGAGTAATCTTAGAAAGAAGCATTGGCTTGGGATGAAGTGGTTGCTGAGGTATTTGAAGGCTCAGTGGCAGCCAATGGTAGCACTCATAACAACCAGGGCAGAATGCATAGCAGCTACGAAAGCCATTAAGGAAGCTATGTGGTGCAAAGGGTTGCTTGAAGAGTTGAAGGTATTGGATGACTAGGTTGTGGTATTTTAGGATAGTCAAAGTGCCTTGCACTTGTGTAAAAATCTAGTGTTCCATGAGAGGACAAAGCATATGGATGTTCGGTATCATTTCATTCGGGAAAATGTTACGAAAGGATGCATCTATGTGGATAAGGTTGCCACGGAAGAAAATCCTGCGGACTTGGGTACTAAAGTTCTACCTCTAAGTAAGTTCAATCATTGCCTTGAATTACTTAGGATTGGAGTTAGTTAATTGATGACTCAAGATGAGTTTGGATCCTGAAGGTCTCTGCACAATGGTTCAGCTTTTTTGAAACACTTAGACAAAGGTAGAGATTGTTGGTATTTGTCTAAGGTTTGCATACGTCCAACCATGGCTCAAATATGGTTAAAGTCTAAACCAAATGTGGAGGATTGAAATTCAGTAAGTTAGAAGACTGCACACATGTGTGTGCATCAATTTGGAGCAAGGGAAGGCAATGCGCACTAGTGTGCGCACTTATGCACATAGGCAGAAGAGTGTGCGCACAGCAGCAGAAGGGAGCAGCATCAGGTCTGGACATAGCGCGCACGCCCAGCACCGCACCACCCAGCATGCACACCATCAGGTGTACACCAGCGCCGCATCGCGCACACCCAGCATCGCACCACCCAGGAACATTGCTGCACACATAGGCAGCATGTTTTAGGACCCTCTTAAGTGTGTGTGCGCAACACCAAAACGTACAACACCACTTGGAGAATGATAAAAGGCTAAGATTTAAAGGAGATCATGATCAAAGGGAGGAGATTGATTCACAAGAATGTCCAAGAAGTGAAAGCCTATAAAAGGGGTTTCCTAGCCTCATTTTTCAACATTATTAGAAACACACAAGTTTGTGACATTGTGAGATCAATTGTAAACACATAGAGAGAATTGTGTAAGAGTGACAAACACAAGAGGGACTCTTTGTAGTGAGGCTGGTTGTAAAAGATAGAGAAGTCTAGATTGGATAGAGAGCATTGTTAGTTCTTATCTTCTTCCTTTGTTCTCTTCTTGTTTCTTCGAGAACTTGATTTCTTGAAGGGGATTGCTGTAACTTGTAAGAACCATTTGAGATAGTTCAGAGAGTTCAGAGGAACTCACGGGGACGTAGGCACATTGCTGAACCTCGATAACAAATTGCTTGTCTTCTTTCTTTCTTTGAGTTTTTGTTCTTGTGTTCAATTGCTTTATTTCTTTCTATAAGTCATTCTAGACTTGGGTGTTTGGAAGATCACCACCTGGGCATCTTGTCAAGGTGATTTCCAACAAAGCCTTTACGCATTTGAATTACTCTTTTGACTCAACTATACTTCCAACTCCTTTTCTTTTCTCATTTCTCCTTCCAATCCATTTTGGAAATCAAATCCTCTAGAAAATAATTTATCACAGTTGTGAGTTTTAAATTACTCGCAGGTGCACGAGTCGTTTGCAATATAGTGTTGTGCAAGTGCGAGGTCGAATCCACAAGGAATGCGTTGTGAAAATAGCTTTTTATCTAAAATAACCTTATTTTAACCTAGTTTCAAGTTGTGAATTATATTTTGTAAAACAAATATAAACTAAATTAAATTGATTTAATAACTAATGATGAAAACACTAAGGTTTCTGAATCCACCTAACCAAAGTAAAGCATATATCTTTATATTCTATATAAAAATAATCTATCAAAACATTCCATGAATCCAACTTTAAACAAAAAACAACGAATATCCCAATTAAACCAAAAGCATCCAATGTATCCGCTTTTAACAAATCATAAAGGAAATCCAATTTAATCGAAAAGGATTCGATGTATCCATTGGATGAAACACACAGAATATCCAACAGAACAATTAAAAAACTATCAATGGTAAGAATTTACTCAAACAATTGAAATGGAACATTTAAACTAAACATATCAGAATTGTATGAACATATCTGAAAATATAATGCTAAATAATGGCGAAGCTTCATCTTCAACCTCAGCTGAAGATTTTAGCCACTCATGATCATGAAACTAAATTTCACAATAAAAAGTGCTAAGCATTAAAAACTTGAAAAGAATTAAAACTGACTGTACATTGGGAGAAATTCCACACCCTGTTGGGCAGTACTTCCCCCAGTGGTGGCAAAAACCCTTAGGAGATCTACTAGAATGCTAGTAGAAATCCACCAGACTGCCCACTGAATAATGAAGTGAGCTAGTGTTTATATAAGGGAATTCCCGGAGTACAATGAGCTGTAAATTCGATGTGGGATACTGCCCCTTGTGATCGATCGTAGCATGGTGCGATTAAAATGTGTCTGGCATGCTGTAAGTGCTTCATGTCCCATGTGGGATGGCTGGTCAACTGCGATCGATCGTAGCCCTGTTGCACTCGAGCGCATCACAGTGCACTGCAATATATATGATACTGCAAATGTTTCCTCTCCAATGTGGGATGTGCGAGTCACTTGCGATCGATCGCAAGTCTGGTGCACTCGAGCACAGGTGCGATTGATCTCATGCCTTATGTGCACGATCGCAGGTGCGATCGATCGCATGTCCTATGCGATCGATCGCAGTAGGCATCCTCAGCTTTTGCTCTTTAAGCCCTGTAGTTTCCACATTGCTTCATTTTATTCCAAAACCTATAAAAACAAAGAAAACACAGAAAATAGATAAAATAGCACGAAATAACATAACTAAGAACTCAACAAATGTAAACTAAGGGGCTAAAACATGTAATATTTAACACTCATCAAATACCCCCAAACTTACATATTGCTAGTCCCATAGCGATATGAAACTAAAAACGAAATGAAAAACAAAGAATATAAAGATAAGTTCATAACTCATGGTATCCAAAGATTTTAGGAGCACACACCACCATGATAATGATTCATGAGCAAGCTTAAAAAGATAAACCCATCTTCGCAATGAATAGAAATGTTAAAATCTAATTACTTACAAAAGGCAGGTTAATGCATCATAAGTCTGACTCAGTGTAAAGTGAATTAGCAAATAAAAATGAAGCTTCCGAATGAGTCCAATGTGTAAGGTCTATAAGTCTCAAGATTCACCGCATTTCCCATCAGAATGAACGGAAATGGCATAGTTTTTATTTTCTTCTCTTTTTTATTTTTTTTAATGTAAAGCTCGGCTATGTTTAGTTTCCTTAAGCTTTCCAATTGACCCATGTAGCGAGTGTTGAGTCAATGACTCCCAAACCAGATGGTTTTAGGGCATTAGGTGTATAGACACCCCTTAAGACTTATTAATTCGAGTAAAAAAGGCTACGAAATTAAACTGGCCATAATACTATTAAACAAAATTCCAACCTTTTGACATGAACACTCACTGCTTACTGAGGCAAAAGGTCCAGTTACTCAGTGAAAAGTTTATTTATGATCATCATTTTCATTTTTTTTATTATTTTTTATATATGCCAAAGTGTTAATCCAACAAGTCATCTAGTTTCAGTTAAGACAGAAACATACACGTTAAAATCACATGTCATACCTCAGAAGTTGCGTACTAATGTGCTCGTGTTAGATTAGAGATCAAACATGTGAATTCTCAAATGCCTCAAGTAAGTAACTAAATTTTAAAACTTTATCAACAGATCATGTGTTCCAAAATTTATGCTCACCAATGAATCACATCACAGAAATTGTTTAGATCAACCAAAATTTCAAAATAACATGAGCATGCATTAAAAAAAAAACAACAACAAATTAGGACAAAGTGTGTGTAATATGTCTTCTATACCCCCAAACTTAAATTAAACATTGACCCCAATGTGTGAATAATATGGAAAGAGTTAACCTGGGATATGAGAACTATCTGGACTGGTATGGCTCATAGCATACCCCCAAACTTGATCTGAAGTACGCATTGTCCCTGAAAAATAAAGACTGAAAAACAAAAAATACTGGAAACAAACATTAATCATAAATATGTAAAATAATAAACAAACAAAAAGGATAAGCTGTGGGGTGCCTCCCATGAGTGCTAAGTTTAAAGTCTTCAGTCAGACTCTCCTTAGTAGATGACCCTCAATCAGAGTAAAAAGGATCCGTCAACAATATCGTCTCAATGTTCGGACTCCTCAACTCCAAGAATTGTTTTAGCCTCTGTCCATTTACCTTGAAAGTGCTACCATTCTTTGGATCCTCAATCTTGATGGTCCCATGAGGAAAAATTGACCGAATAATAAAGAGCCGGTCCATCGAGACTTGAGCTTGCCTGGGAAAAGATGTAGGCATGAGTTGTAAAGAAGAACTTTTTGACCCGGCACAAAAGCTCGTCTCAAAATGTTTTGGTCATGAGTCTTCTTCATTTATGCTTTGTATGACCGTGCACACTCATATGTAACATTTCGTAGCTCCTCTAATTCATTGAGTTGGAGCTTCCTTTGGGAGCCAGCCTTCAAAAGATTAAAGTTCAGCTGTTTGATAGCCCAATAGGCTCTATGCTCTAATTCGACTGGAAGGTGACAAGCTTTTCTGTACACAATACGATATGGAGACATGCCGATTGGCATCTTGAATGCTGTTCGATATGCCCACAGTGCATCAGTCAATTGCAGAGACCAGTCTTTTCTATTAGGGTTCATAGTTTTCTCCAAAATGTGCTTAATCTCGCGATTGGAAATTTTCACTTGTCCACTCGTTTGTGGGTGATATGGGGTGGCAACTTTGTGTGTGATGAAATACTTCTTCATCAACTGCTCAAAAATCCTGTTGCAAAAGTACTTACCTCTATCACTTATAATTGCTCGAGGTGTACCAAAACAAGCAAAGATATTGTTCTTCAAAAACTGGACCACAACTCTATGGTCATTGGTCTTGCATGCAACTGCTTCCACCCATTTGGACAGATAGTCCACAGCAACTAGAATGTACAGATAGCCAAAGGATTTTGGGAAAGGTCTCATAAAATCAATGCCCCACACGTCAAAAATCTCAACAATCATAATGGGGTTGAGGGGCATCATATTCCTCCTAGAAATACTCTCTAGCTTTTGGCAACGCTCACAAGATACACAGTAAGTGTGAGAGTCTCAGAACAGGGTAAGCCAATAGAATCCGCACTGCAAAATCTTCGCAGTGGTCTTTTTAGCACTGAAATGGCCTCCACAAGCATGATCATGACAAAAGGTGATGACTTTAGATTGGTCATGCTCAGGAATACACCTTTTGATGATTTGATCGGGACAATACTTGAACAGGTAAGGATCATTCCAGAAAAAATGTTTTACCATGGCCAAAAACTTTGATTTATCTTGTTGCCCCTAATGTAAAGGCATTTGACTAGTGACAAGATAGTTCACTATATCAACAAACCATGGTGCGGGATTGTGAGCAATATGCATCAATTGCTCATCAGGAAAGGTCTCAGAAATGGGAGTGGCGGCCTTAGTGAAATCCACTATCAACCTAGATAAATGGTCTGCCACCACATTTTCGGAACCTTTCTTATCCCGAATTTCTATGTCGAACTCTTGAAGTAGCAAGATCCATCAGATAAGATGAGATTTAGCATCTTTTTTAGAGAAAAGATACTTCAATACTGCATGGTCCGAGTAGATAATGACTTTAGATCCTAACAAGTAGGATCTGAACTTGTCTAATGCAAAAATGACTGCTAGCAACTCCTTCTCAGTGGTAGAGTAATTGAGTTGTGCGTCGTTTAGAGTTCGACTTGCATAATAGATAACATGGGGAAGTTTATTAACACACTGCCCCAAAACAACTCCAACAGCATAGTCTGATGCATCACATATAATTTCAAAAGGCACACCCCAGTTGGGTGGCTGAATAATGGGTGTGGACGTCAGAATCTTCTTCAGATCCCCAAATGCTTTTTTACAATCTTCATCAAATACAAATGGGGCATCCTTCATTAATAACTTGCACAAGGGCCGGGCAATCTTGCTGAAATTCTGGATAAATCGCCTGTAGAATCCTGTGTGGCCCAAAAAAAAACGAACCTCCTTCACTGTACGTGGGGGTGGAAGGTTGGAAATTAGGTCTACCTTCGCTTTATCGACCTCAATCCCCCGATGGGATATGACGTGCCCCAGTACAATACCTTGCTTGACCATAAAATGGCACTTCTCCCAATTAAGCACCGGGTTCTTCTCCTTGCACCGCACAAAAACAAAAGTGAGATGGTGTAGACACTCCTCAAATGATGAACCAAAGACAGAGAAGTCATCCATGAAAATCTCTAAAGAACGCTCCACCATGTCAGAGAATATGCTGACCATGCACCGCTGAAAAGTAGCAGGTGCATTGCATAACCCAAAGGGCATGCGACGGTAGGTGAATGTCCCAAAAGGACAGGTAAATGTTGTCTTCTCCTGATCTTTGGGGTCCACAGGGACCTAGTTATATCCAGAATAACCATCCAAAAAACAATAATACTCGTGCCCAGCCAAACACTCCACCATCTGATCAATAAATGGGAGTGAAAAATGATCCTTCCTTGTCGCAGCGTTCAGTTTACGGTAGTCTATACACACTCTCTACCCTGACTGAACACGAGTTGGCACCAACTCGTCGTCCTTATTCTTCACTACCGTTAATCCAACTCGGTTGGGCACGGCATGAATCGGGTTCACCCACTTGCTATCAGAGATGGGATAAATGATCCTTACATCTAACAGCTTAATTACTTCTGCCCTCACAACCTCTTACATAGCTGGGTTGAGCCTTCTTTGTGGCTTCCTCAATGGCTTAGCATTCTCCTCCAAATGTATCTTGTGCATTACCAACGAGGGGCTGATTCCCCTGATATCCTCAATAGTCCAGCCTATAGCTTCCTTGTGCTATCTCAAAACATATAATAATTTCTCATCTTGAGCCTCAACCAAATCTGAAGCTATAATCACAGGCAAAGACTCTGCTGGACCTAGGAACTTATACTGAAGATTGTCCCGTAAAGGTTTAAGTTCCTTCTTAGGAGGCTCAAGTTCTTCAGTCTCTTCCTTCTCACTACTCTCCGTAGGAGCAGACTCTAAAATGGCATTTGCTTGCTCAAGTAACTTATCCAAATCCAGATCATCTCCAAACTGAGCAAAGCATGCCTCTAGGGGGTCCTCCATGCTTGATTCATCCACCGTCTCTTCAATAATCTCCTTTATTAAGCACATAATTCTCACTTCAGCAAATTCCAGTGGTTGCTTAGTGATATAAAAAATATTCAATGCCACAGTCATATTTCCGAAGGAAATCTTCATCACCCCTGTTCTATAATTGATTAGGGCGTTAGCCATGGCTAAGAATGGTCGCCCTAGAATCACCGGTATCTGAATCCCTATATTCTAGACCAGCTCTGTATCTAGCACAATAAAATCCACGGGGAAATAAAACTGATCTACCTTTATCGAAACGTCCTCAACTACTCCCTGTGGTATTTTCACTGACCTGTCAGCCAATTGAAGTGTTGTGGATGTGGACTTCAATTCTCCTAACCCTAACTGCAAATAGACTGAATAAGATAGAAGATTCACACTGCCTAAATCCAATAGAACCATCTCAATCTAGCTGACTCCTATCATGCAAGAGATGGTAGAACACCCTGGGTCCTTATACTTGATCGGCAGCTTGCACTGAAGGATTGAGCTAACCTGCTCGGTCAAAAATGCCTTCTTCGGGACATTCGTCCTCCTCTTGATAGTGATGAAGTCCTTTAAGAACTTGGCATATGATAGCACTTGTTCGATGGTGTCCAAAAGTGGAATATTGATTTGGACTCGCTTGAACACCTCCAGAATTTCTTCAAACTTCCCTCCTTTCTTGGGCGCTTATAATCTCTCAGGGTAAGGTGCTTTAGGTACAAACAACCTAGGAGGGTCATTCACAGTAGGAGTGGCTATAGATGGCTCAGCATCTCTCTTATCTTTGTTGCCACTTTCTTGCCCTTGCTACATAGCAGGGCTCTCTTCCACTCGATTGTCCACTTGTCTCCCAGACCTTAATGTGACAATTGATTGCACTTGTTCCTCCCCGTGCGTAGAAGTTGATGAATTTCCAACCATAAATTGTCTCTTCGAGTTGGGTATGGGGGAAGTTTTCCTTTTCTCTTTCACCCAAGTGACTTGCAATTTGCCCCATTTGACTCTCTAGATTGGCAATTGCTTGGGTGTTTACTATTGTTGCACTCCTCACTTCGCTGATGGATTGGCCGGTCATCTTCATGAACTCCTTGAAGGTGTCCTCCAATGACTGTGAAACCGACGTTGGCGCTTCAGTGGGAGTTTGGTAAGCAGATGCTGGTGTTGGATGGACTGAGCGACCATGACTTGGAATTGGTGGAGGCAATCCAGGAGGGTATTGATTCTGAGCATGATGAGGGGCTCCTCCCTGATTCAGCGATTGGTTCTACTTCCGTGAAAAATTAGGGTGGTTTCGCCACCCTGGATTGTAAGTCTCAGAGTAGGATCCGACTTGATTGCCTCCGATAGTCTTTGAAAGCATTTACATGTTCCGTGGGACACTCGAAAAAAGCCGGTGTAGATGGCAATTCTGTGCTAAATGCATATGACTAGCACAGATGGAATAGCAATCATCATTAATTGTATTGGCAGCATTGATGGACTTGCCAATAGTGAGAGCGTCAATTTTCTTGGTGAGAGCATCTATCTTTATCTTCAAGTCAGTCTCCTCCTTAATCTTATAGATGCCTCCTTTCCTAGGAGCACGAATGGAAATATCCCGACAGCTTGAAAAATCCCACTGCTGTGAGTTGTCGGACAGTTTGTCCAATGCCTTGTATGCTTCATCCCCTGTCAGACTTAAGAATGCCCCCCCATTTATAGACTCGATCATGCTACAGTTAGGTTGAGTCAACCCTTGGTAAAAGAATTGAATAAGTCTCCACTTCTCATATCCATGTGGAGGGCATCTAATCAGTGACTCTTTAAAACGCTCCCAACTCTCAGAAAACTTCTCATCCTCCTCCTGAGTGAAAGAACTAATCTTTTTTCGGTAGTTATTCACTCTAGACATTGGCAAAACTTTATTATAGAATTTACTCAGCAGATTTTCCTAAGATGTAATAGACCCGGACGTGTTGGAATCCAACCATGCCCTAGCTCTATCATGAAGAGAAAAAGGGAAAAGTCTAAGATGGACTGACTCCTCAGAAAAGTTTTGGAACTTAAATGTGGCACAAATATCTTTGAACTTCTTTACATGGCTGTAAGGATTTTCAAGATCTAAGCTATGAAATGAGGGTAGGAGTTGGATGACATGTGGCTTTAAATCAAAATGGGTAGCACTGGTGGGTGGCAACACGATGCAGGAAGATGAGTTAGTCGCAACTGGTGCGAACAAATCTCTCAGGGACGTGGTGGAGTCCACGTTCCACGCTCCAGGTTGCTCTTGGTTCCTCAAGTTTTCTCCCATCTCAATTGTCTCTTGTTCAGTAAGTGACTTCTTCTGTTTCCTAAGAGTTCTTTCTAAATCGGGATCTAAAAGTGTCAATTCTAAATTCAGGGATCTCCGACCAAGCATACACCAAACAGAAAACAGTAAAACAAACTAACTAGCAGAAGCAGCAAAATAAAATAAAACAAAAATGCTAACTAAACTAGTAGAAAAATAAAATCAATTTAGACAAAAATTTCACAAACAAAAACAATTTCCCGGCAACGGTGCCAAAAACTTGTTGTGAGTTTTAAATTACTCGCAAGCACACGAGTCATTTGCAATATAGTGTTGTGCAAGTGCGAGGTCGAATCCACAGGGAATGCGTTGTGAAAAATAGCTTTTTATCTAAACTAACCTTATTTTAACCTAGTTCCGAGTTGTGAATTATATTTTGCAAAAAAAATATAAACTAAACTAAATTGATTTAATAACTAATGATGAAAACACTAAGGTTTCTGAATCCACCCAATCAAAGTAAGGCATATATCTTTATGTTCTATATAAAAATAATCTATCAAAACATTCCATGAATCCAACTTTAAACAAAAAACAACGAATATCCCAATTAAACCAAAAGCATCCAATGTATCCGCTTTTAACAAATCACAAAGAAAATCCAATTTAATCGAAAAGAATTCGATGTATCCAGCGGATGAAACACACAGAATATCCAACAGAATAATTAAAAAACTATCAATCGTAAGAATTTACTCAAACAATTGAAATAGAACATTTAAACTAAACATATCAGAATTGTATGAACATATCTAAAAATACATTGCTAAACAATGGCGAGGCTTCATCTTCAACCTCAGCTGAAGATTTTAGCCACTCATGATCATGAAACTAAATTTCACAATAAAAAGTGCTAAGCATTAAAAACTTGAAAAGAATTAAAACTAACTGTACATTGGGAGAAATCTCACACGCTGTTGGGCAGCACTTCCCCCGGTGGTGGCAAAAACCCTTAGGAGAACTACTAGAATGCTAGTAGAAATCCACCAGACTGCTCACTGAATAATAAAGTGAGGTAGTGTTTATATAAGGGAATTCCTGGAGTACAATGAGCTGTAAATTCGATGTGGAATACTGCCCCTTGTGATCGATCGCAGCATGGTGCAATCGATCGCAGCATGGTGCGATGAAAAAGTGTCTGGCGCACTGTAAGTGCTTCCTATCCGATGTGGGATGGCTAGTCAACTGCGATCGATCACAGTCTTGTTGCGCTCGAGTGCATCACAGTGTGCTGCAATATATATGATACTACAAATGTTTCCTCTCCAATGTGGGATGTGCGAGTCACTTGCGATTGATCTCAAGTCTGGTGCGCTCGAGCGTAGGTGCGATTGATCTTATGCCTTGTGCGCACGATCACAGGTGTAATCGATCGTATGTCCTGTGCGCTCGATCGCAGTAGACATCCTCAGCTTTTGCTCTTTAAGCTCTGTAGTTTCCACATTGCTTCATTTTATTCCAAAACCTATAAAAACACATAAAACACAGAAAATAGATAAAATAGCACGAAATAACATAACTATGAACTCAACAAATGTAAACTAAGGGGTTAAAACATGTAATATTTAGCACTCATCAATCACCTCCCTTCCACACTTTTCCTTGTCAATTCTTATGTCTAACCACATGGTGTACGTCGAAATCTAACAATCTCTATTAATTCACTATCACTAATAGTCCTCGAATATAGTACTTAGCGTCACGACACAACATATATACAATTATTTGAAAAGTTAGCTTTTAATTCGATTATGACTGCTACTTTCCCTTATACTCTTAGTAAAAGTCTATTTTAACACTTCTTGATAACTCATTGATTAATTTAAGATTTTCTATTCATTTTACGTTGAAGTTAATCACAATTTTCACTATGTTTAGTGACCACTACTCAATCTAACTATCTTCTTCAGTCAATATTCCTCCCAACTCTAACCCTTTCTAATATACTCTCACTTTCATTGATTCTTAAGTTAATAAACATTCTCTTGCAAATCTCTCCCTTTTACACTATTATTGAAAAATGTCAAGTCCTTATCATTAGCTATGTGTAAGAATTATAACCAACAGTCTTAATCTCAACTTTTTATTATTAACTCATACTATAATTCCTTATCTAACAATCTTTTGGTCATACATCCCACACCTATCTTTCTTCTACAATAATTATTCTAATACTCTTATTTCTCATATAACTCTTGATCTTCTATACCGTACCTCATTGATACCTTTAACTCAATAATATCCTCTTTTACTAAGGATACCTTTCATATTTCTACTAATCGTCATTCTCTTCCACCATCTCAATTACATCTACCTCAAGTCAACCACTAACTTTAAAATTTCTAATCGCTTCATATATTTAAGTCATTAACACAAATCTTTTACTAAACCCAAATTAGTATTCTTCAAATTTACTCTCCAAGTAAAGCAAAACTTTTAAGCTTACTCAACTAGCATCAACCATTTAATTATTCATTCTTTAATTTATAGAAAAAAATTTCTAGATTTTATAATAAATTCAACATCTCCTTGTATCGAACTTCGCTTAACACTTTAAATCAATTCAAAATTTACTACATCTCTTTCCCTTACAATTTCCACATAACATATTCCATTCTTTAATTTTTTTCGATTGAAATTTATAATTAATCCTCTACTAAGATCATCTAATTTAAATCCATCATATAAGTTACTTGAATTGTCCATGAAAATTTTGTTTAAGAAAACCTTACTTTCTTTACTATCTCTCTTAAAGTCCAAAATACCATAAAAACTTCACTCGTGATTTATCTAACACCATCATTACCTCACTTAAATTGTTTCTCTTGTTTTTCCTCAATCACTCACTATTATACCTTACTCTTTATGCTACCACTTATCCAACAATTGCTCTTATCCCTTTTTATACTCGTTAATCCACCTAAATCCCTAACAATATACTAATCACCCTTATCAAATACCATTTCATAATGAGATGCTTACAATTTCTATGAATCGATATAACTTCTCAACCCTCAATTTTCCCACATTTTTGAATTGATGTTACAATTCGAACTTTCAAAATAATCCAAGTCTAATATCCAATCAACTACCTTTTTCCCATACTCATCACCCAAGCATACACACCTACAAAGCCACTACTCATGACGTCATCTAATTCAAGTTTACAATTTCTATAATAACTGATTCTTAATTCAAACATTACGCAGTTTATTATTACATTAAAAAAAAAACCGGTCATAACAATAACTTTAGGTTCTTTAACTAACAATTTACCATTGTTCACAAAAATCAATAAAAAAAATTTCAAGTAAATTGCATCACTTAAGGGAAAACTTTCCTCACTCTTTTCACCTATCTAACCCTTTTTCAACAACCAAACTACATAACAATATTTTCACAAATATATATGAGTGACATATAAATCAGAACCTTTCATCAAATCAAGGAATTTATATCCATACTGCTCATTAGGAGTATCACCATAAAAATTTCACAAAATACAAAAAGGTTATTCCAAACAACACTAATTTACACAACACCCATACACAAGTCAACTCGACTTTATTCTTAAGACATCATACTTCTACCCAAATCATTATGGGCTACAATTCCTAAACGACATCCTCTCTAACTCTACACAACCAACTCCTTACAACCACCCCATGCAATGAAAGTTTACAAAACCTTAAATCTAAAACTCTGATACCAAAAATGTAACGACCCATGCCTAGTAGGCCCTATTCGGAATAGGTCCATAACCTTTTAGTACTGAGCACCCAATGCCTAGTGGGCCCTATTTGGAATTGCTCCATAACCATTTATTATTGAGCACCTTGACTTATGATACAAACATAAAAACATTTCCCTTTAAAATGTTGTCAATTTACATATCCAAAAAAATTTTACACTACAATGTAATCAACTTTTAAGAACTTACAGGAGACACAAGTAAAAAGAAAGCTTCCTCAACTACATTTAATTTATACACTTTTTATGAACCATCATGTAAACAATTATCTAAACTCCTAAAGGACTAAAAGAGAATGAGGATGTTGTGTATGAGGACTTTGCTATGGACTCCTTTCAACTTTGATCCAAAGCCTATCGGTATTTTCTTTAAAAGTTAGTAAAAAAAGGAGGGAGTGAGCTAAAAAGCTCAGCGAGATTCACATTACTAGAAGTAATTATTTTAAAATTTATTTCTTTATTTTCAAACTTCGTTATGAAAACCATTTTTCATATGTATACAAGTAATAGGGATTTTAAAGACATTTTTGATTTCTTTTCTCATTACTTATCACAAAAGGAACAAAATTTCACAAGAAAACACTAATACTTTCAAATAATCAACTATCACGAAATTATTATCATGCAACACACACCAGAAGGACAATCATTTATGAGTAATACACATATCAACATTTTTAACATTATAACATTCAACATTTTATCCCCCTCACTAGATCAAATGACAAACATATGCCTTTCATGGGCCGGTCACAACAAGTGCCCTTCATGGGTCAATTCCATCAATACTTCAGGTAGAGACCAATATTTTAATTAAAACATTTAAATCTCAAAAAATTTTACTTCGGCGTGTTCATCCAAATTTGAACTGTAATTGTTTTTCATTTTGGGAACTAAAAATTTTGAAACTATATATAGTCTAAGATTTGAGTAATAAATATCATGTTTTAAAGAATTATTGGAAATTTAAAGAGTTTTTTGGTGAACTTTAAAAGAAAAAAGAAGAGAATGGGGTGGTTTTATAAAAAGGTTAAAGTCTAGATTATAAATAGGAGGAGAGAGGGGGAGAGACCAACGTTTTTGTTTGATTTCACTAGAAGAACCGAGATAATGAGAGAAAAAGAAGAGAAGAGAAAGAGGGAAAGAAAAAGAGAAAGAGAAAGGAAAGGTTTGGTGATTTCTTACGAAAATTTAAGGTGAAACTTATTCTTCTTCATTATTTATTATCAAGCATGTTTATTAATGAAAAGATATGAGTTTTGAAATTTTGAACTTGAGATTTTTTTTTTGAGAAAAGTTAAGAAAAATAGGTTTTCTGCAAAGTTTGTTGGTTTAAGAGTTTTGAGTTCATTTCTTTAATAAGTAATGTCAAGTATTTATTTTAAACTCCTATGGACTTGTTTTTTTTTTATATAAATATTAGAGTGTTTCATGAAGAATCAAAAAGATTTTTAAAGAAAAAGGGAAGTTTTTGGCGGAATTTCTAGGTGTTGAACCAGTGGACAGTTGACTGTGACGATCCCACAGTTGACTGTCATCTGGATAAAAACCTTGGGTTGCAAGCACAGTTGACTGTTAGCTTGTACAGTCAACTACGAAAACATTTTGGGAGTTTCAAAGTCGATTGTCCAAGCAAGATAGTCGACCGTGGAGCCCTGTTTTCAAGTACAAACAATAGTTTTTTCATACCCTTTTCAATCCTAAACCTTTTTAGATCAACTTAATGAGATTTTTCGGTTAAAAACTTGAACCTTAAGGTTTTAAGAAGATTTATTTATTTTGTTTTAAAATCTTTAAGAGCTAGAGTATTATGTTTGTGTTTAGATAAAAAGGAAAGATTTTTGTGGCTAAAAACATAGTTCATTTCTTTTTATGATTAATGACATGAATAACTTTGTAAGTGTATGAACATCTTGTGATGGCCAAATGACTTAATTGCTAGGTACATTTTGTTATTTATCTAAGGTTCAAACAGGTCCAACCATGGTTTAAAAATGGTTAAAATCCAAACCAAAGGTGGAGTATCAAATTTCAGCAAGTTAGAAGGTTGCACACATGTGTGTGCATCATTTTGGAGCAAGGGAATGCCATGCGCACTAGTGTGTGCACTTCTGCACACAAGATGAGAAAGTGTGCGCATAGCAAGAAGTGTGCTAGGTCCGGGTCAGCACCGCACCACTCAGAACCAGCACCGCGCCCTCCAGAATGATGTGCTCCAGGACAGCACCAGCGCCTGGGCACCCAGAAGCCAGCGCTGCACCCTCCAGTGTGTTGCACATCAGGTGCACACCAGCGCCTAGGCGCCCAGCAGCCAGTGTCGTGCCATCTAGAGACTTCACAAGCTCACTCTGCCCCAGCGCCAAGGCGTGCCCTATTGAGCACCAAGGCGCCAGGCACACCAAGGCACACATAGGCAGAATGACTTAGGACTCTCCAAATTATGTGTGCACAATAACAAAACGCACAGCACCACTTGGAGAATGATGAAGGGCTAAGATTAGAAGGAGATCATAATCAAAGGGTGGAGATTGATTCATAAGAATGTCAAAGAAGTGAATGGCTATAAAAGGGGTTCCTTAGCCTCATTCTTCACATATAGAATAAGAGAAAGTTGTGACATTGTGAGATCAACTGTAAATACAAGAGAGAATTGTGTGAGAGACATAAACACAAGAGGGACTCTTTGTAGTGAGGCTGGTTGTAAAGAAGAGAGAATAGCATAGAGAGAGAGCATTGTAATCTTCTCCATTCTCTTCTTGGTGTCTTCAAGAACTTGGTTTCTTGAAGGGGATTGCTGTAACTTGTAAGAACCATTTGAGATAGTGCAAAGAGTTTGGAGGAACTCACGGGGACATAGGCATATTGTCGAACCTCGATAACAAATTGCTTGTCTTCTTTCTTTCTTTGATTTTCTGTTTTTGTGTTCGATTGCTGAAATTATTTGTATAAGTCATTCAAGATTTGGGTGTTTGGAAGATCACCACCTAGGCATCTTGTCAAGGTGATTTCCAACAGTGGTATCAGAGCTTTGCACAGTGGTATCAGAGCTTTGGACAGTAGTATCAGAGCTGCACAGCTAGGTATCCGAGCAAGAACAAGAAGGTGACGGAGCCAAGACTCCAAAAATCAAAGATCAACTTCTTGGGTGATTCAAGAATGGTGTAAAGATCAAGATCTGATCGTGTTCTTGAAGGTTGATACAAGAACGAAATTAAGATCCATCTTCGATCTGTGTTTTTGAGGTTGAAGAAAGCATTTGTGGGTAGTGCATAAATCTGGGATCTTGTTCGCAAAAGATGGCTTCAAATTTTTGTGTAGAGAAATTTGATGGAAAGGGAGACTTTGACCTTTGGAAGCAGAAGATCAAAGCGGTTCTAATGCAACAGAAAGTGGTATTGGCTATTGGAGAAGATGATGCTTTTTTAACAAGTGTCGTGGAGGACCAGCGGACCGAGATGAAGAAGATGGCTTATAGCACCATTTTCTTGCACATGTTGGATAGTGTCATAAGGGAGTGCGGAGACTCGGAGTGATGAGTCTTAAATATTGCATATTTTAGACCCTTAACTTGTATTTTTTATGCTCTTAGTTAGTATTATTTTAATTCATTTGATGTTTTTCTTGTGTTTTGTGTGTTTTTACATGTTTGTGGAGAATGTGCAGCATTTCAGGTTGATTTGAAGCTTCTGGAGACATTGCGCTCGATCGCAAGGGACATGCGATCGAGCGCACCAGCGCTCGAGCGCACCTGCCTTTGAACGAGCGCATGGTCAACATCCCACATCGAAATATTTGAAGTTCAGTGCACCTGCGATCGATCGCAGCAGACATGCGATCGAGCGCACATGAGATCGTGCGCACAAGACATGCGATCGATCGTACCTGCGATCGATCGCACCACAGTGCGATCGAGCGCACACGGGCCTGTATCCCACATCGTTTCTGCAACCTGTTTTACTCCGGGTCTCCCCCTATATAAACACCATTTGGCTTCATAATTCAATGTACAATTCCTGAGCCACTTTGGTGTTTACCGGTGGACGTCCGCTAGCATTCTGGTGGATCCCGAAGGCATTGCTACCACGAGGGGAAGCGCCGCCCGTCAGCGAGTGGAATTTCTCCCATGTAAAGTTGTTTATTTATTTCTTTATATTCAGTTGTTTTAGTTTAAATGTTTAGCACTTTTTATTATAGTTTTATAGTTATGAGTGGCTAGACTCTTCAGCTAAGGTTGAAGATGAAGCCCCGCCGTTGTTTGGCGTAGTAGTTCAGATTTGCTTGTACAAATCTGACAATTTTTAGTATAAATGTTCTGTCAATTATTTGAGTTAATCTTATAATTGATTGAGTTTAAATTGTCTGTTGGATTTTCTTTGTGTTTCATCTGATGGATACATTGAATGCTTTTCGATTAAATTGGATTCCCTTTGTGATTTGTTAAGAGCGGATACATCGGGTGCTTTTGGTTTAGTTGGGATATTCTTTGTTTTTTGTCTTATAGTTGGATTCATTGAATGTTTTGATAGGCTATATTTTTAGAACATGTATGCTTAACTTCGGTGGGGTGGATTCGGAAACCTTAGTGCTTTTTATTATTAGATTTTAAAATCAATTTAATTTAGTTTTAATTTATTTTACAAATTATCATTCAAAATTCGGAACTAGGTTAAGATAGAGTTAGTTTAGATTAAAAATTATATTTTCACAACACAATTCCCTGTGGATTCGACCTCGCACTTGCACAACGCTATACTGCAAACGACTCGTGCGCTTGCGAGTAAATTAAAACTCACGACAAGTTTTTGGCGCCGCTGCCGGGGAATTGTTTTGTTTGTGAAAATTTTTGGTCTGAATTGATTTTATTTTTCTACTAGTTAGTTATAAAAAAAAAAAAAAAAAAAAAAAAAAAAAAAAAAAAATTGTTTGCTTTATTCTGTTGCTTCTGCTGGTTAGTATCTCATTATTTTTCTGTTAGTGCATGCTTGGTCGGAGATCCTTGAACTTAGATTTGACACATTTAGATCCCGACTTAGAAAGAACTCTTAGGAGGCAGAAAAGAGCACTAGTTGAGAGAGAGACTGTTGAGATGGGAGAAAATTTTAATCAACCTGAACATGTAGAGCAACCTAGAGCTTGGAACGTGGACTCCACTACATCCCTTAGGGATTTGTTCGCACCCGTTGCGACTAACTCATCTTCCTGCATAGTGTTGCCACCAACCAATGCCACACACTTTGATTTGAAGCCACATGTTATCCAACTCCTACCCTCATTCCATGGCTTAGATCTTGAAAATCCTTATAGTCATGTGAAGAAGTTCAAAGACATTTGTGCTACATTCAAATTCCAGAACTTCTCTGAGGAGTCAGTCCATCTTCGACTCTTCCCTTTCTCCCTTCACGATAGAGCTAGGGCGTGGTTGGATTCCAACACGCCCGGGTCTATTACATCTTGGGAAAACCTGCTTAGCAAATTCTATCATAAGTTTTTCCCAATGTCTAGAGTGAATGAGTGCCGTAAGGAGATTAGCTCTTTCACTCAGGACGAGGATGAGAAGTTCTCTGAAAGCTGGGAGCGCTTTAAAGAGTTACTGATCAGATGCCCTCCACATGGATATGAAAAGTGGAGACTCGTTCAATTCTTCTACCAAGGGTTGACTCAACCCAACCGTAGCATGATCGAGTCTATGAATGGGGGGGCATTCTTGAGTCTGACAGGAGACGAAGCATATATGGCGTTGGACAAGTTGTCCGACAACTCACAGCAGTGGGATTTTTCAAGCTGTCGAGATAAATCCATTCGTGCTCCTAAGAGGGGAGGCATCTATGAGGTCCGAGAGGACGCTGATTTGAGGATAAAGTTAGATGCCCTCACTAAGAAGATTGACGCTCTCACTGTGAGCCAATCCATCAATGCTGCCAACACATTCAATGTTGAAAGCTGTTCCATCTGTGCTAGTCCCATGCATCTAGCACAGAATTGCCCTTCAATGCCGGCTTGTGCCGAGTATCCTATGGAACAAGTAAATGCTTTCAATGACTTTCGAAGGCAGTCAAATGGATCGTACTCCGAGACGTACAATCCAGGGTGGCGGAACCACCCAAATTTTTCATGGAGACAGAACCAACCAATGAATCAGGGAGGATCCTCTCATCATGCTCAAAATCAATATCCCCCCGGATTTGCCCCACAAATTCCTAATCATGGTCGTTCTGCCCATCTAGCACCTTCACCTGCTTACCATGCACCCGCTCAAACACCAGCGCCAGTTTCACAGTCGCTTGAGGACACCCTCAAGGAATTCATGAAGGCGACTAGCCAAAATATGAGCGATGTGAGGAGTGCAACAATGGTAAACACCCAAGCAATTGCCAAGCTGGAGAGTCAAATAGGGCAAATTGCAAGTCACTTGGGTGAGAGAGAGAAAGGAAAGTTCCCCAGTCAGCCCGTGCAAAACCCAAAAGGACAATTTATGGTTGAGAGTTCATCAACTCCTACGCACGGGGAGGAACAAGTACAGTCGATTGTCACACTGAGGTCTGGGAGACAAGTGGACAATCAAGTGGAAGAGAGCCCTGCTATGCAGCAAGGGCAAGGGAGTGGCAACACAGAGAAGAGAGATGCTGAGCCATCTACAGCCACACCTACTGAGAAAGACCCTCCTAGGTCGTTTGTACCTAGAGTGCCTTACCCCGAGAGATTACAGGCGCCCAAGAAAGGAGGGAAGTATGAAGAAATTCTGGAGGTATTCAAGCAAGTCCATATCAATATCCCATTTTTGGATGCCATCCACCAAGTGCCATCATATTCCAAGTTTTTAAAGGACTTGGTCACTATCAAAAGGAGGACGAATGTCCCAAAGAAGGCATTTTTGACCGAGCAGGTCAGTTCAATCCTTCAGTGCAAGTTACCTATCAAGTATAAGGACCCGGGGTGTCCTACCATCTCTTGCACAATAGGAGTCAGCCATATTGAGAGGGCCCTTTTGGATCTAGGGGCGAGTGTGAATCTTCTACCCTACTCAGTTTATGTGCAGTTGGGGTTAGGAGAATTGAAGCCCACAACCACGACGCTTCAATTGGCTGACAGGTCAGTGAAAAGACCACGGGGGATAGTTGAGGATGTTTTGATAAAAGTGGATAAGTTCTATTTCCCCGTGGATTTTATTGTGCTTGACACAGAACCGGTTCAGAATGTAGGGATTCAAATACCGGTGATTCTAGGGCGACCATTCTTAGCCACGGCTAACGCCCTAATCAATTGTAGGACAGGGGTGATGAAGATCTCCTTCGGAAATATGACAGTGGAGTTGAACATTTTTGATATCACTAGGCAACCACTGGAATATGATGAAATGAGAGATGTATGCTTGATAGAGGAGATTCTTGAGGATACTGTGGATGAATCAAGCATTGAGGATCCCATGGAGGCATGCTTTGCTCACTTTGGAGAGGACTTGGGTTTAGATAAGTTACTCGAGGAAGTAAATGCCATTTTGGAGTCTGATCCTCAAGAAAGCAAGGAGGAGGAGGAGAAGGTGTCACCCGAACCTCAACAGAAGGAACTTAAGCCTTTACCGGATAATCTTAAGTATAAGTTCCTGGGTCCAGCACACTGTTTGCCTGTGATAATAGCTTCAGATTTGGGAGAGGCTCAAGAGGAGAAATTATTAGATGTTTTAAGAGAGCACAAGGAAGCTATCGGCTGGACCATTGAGGATATTAAAGGAATCAGCCCCTCGGTGGTAATGCACAGGATACACTTGGAAGAAGATGCTAAGCCATCGAGGGAGCCGCAAAGAAGGCTCAACCCTGCTATGCAAGAGGTTGTAAGGGCAGAGGTTATTAAGCTGTTAGATGCAGGGATCATTTATCCCATCTCTGATAGCAAGTGGGTGAGCCCCATTCATGTCGTGCCCAAGCGAGCTGGGTTAACGGTAGTAAAAAATAAGGACGACGAGTTGGTGCCAACTCGTGTGCAGTCTGGGTGGAGAGTGTGTATAGACTACCGTAAGCTGAACACTGCCACAAGGAAGGATCACTTTCCACTTCCATTTATTGATCAGATGGTGGAGCGTTTGGCTGGGCACGAGTATTATTGCTTTTTGGATGGTTATTCTGGATATAACCAGGTCCCCGTGGACCCTGAAGATCAGGAGAAGACGACATTTACCTGTCCTTTTGGGACTTTCGCCTACCGTCGCATGCCCTTTGGGTTATGCAATGCACCTGCCACTTTTCAGCGGTGCATGGTCAGTATATTCTCTGACATGGTAGAGCGGTTTTTGGAGATTTTCATGGACGACTTCTCCGTCTTCGGTTCAACATTTGAGGAGTGCCTGCACCGTCTCTCTTTGGTTTTGGTACGGTGCAAGGAGAAGAACCTGGTGCTTAATTGGGAGAAGTGCCATTTTATGGTCAAGCAAGGAATTGTACTGGGGCATATCGTATCTCATCGAGGGATTGAGGTCGACAAAGCGAAGGTGGATTTGATTTCCAGCCTTCCACCCCCACGTACGGTGAAAGAGGTTCGATCTTTTCTGGGCCATGCAGGTTTTTATAGGCGATTTATCCAGAATTTCAGCAAGATCGCCAGGCCCTTGTGCAAGTTGTTACAAAAAGATGCCCCATTTCTATTTGATGAGGATTGTAAGAAAGCATTTGGGGATCTGAAGGAAATTCTGACGTCCACACCCATTATTCAGCCACCTAACTGGGGTGTGCCTTTTGAGATTATGTGTGACGCATCAGACTATGCTGTTGGAGCTGTTTTGGGGCAGCGTGTTGATAAACTTCCCCATGCTATCTATTATGCAAGTCGAACTCTAAACGACGCACAACTCAATTATTCTACCACTGAGAAGGAGTTGCTTGCAGTCGTTTTTGCACTAGACAAGTTCAGATCCTACTTGTTAGGATCAAAAGTCATTATCTACTCGGACCATGCTGCATTGAAGTATCTTTTCTCTAAAAAAGATGCTAAATCTCGTCTTATCCGATGGATCTTGCTACTTCAAGAGTTCGACATTGAGATTCGGGATAAGAAAGGTTCGGAAAATGTGGTGGCGGACCATTTGTCTAGATTGATTGTGGAATTCAGTGAGGCTGCCACTCCCATTTCTGAGACCTTTCCTGATGAGCAATTGATGCACATTGCTCACAGTCCCGCACCATGGTTTGCTGACATAGTGAACTATCTTGTCACCGGACACATGCCCTTGCATTGGGGGAGGCAAGATAAATCAAAATTTTTGGCCATGGTAAAACACTTTTTCTGGGACGATCCTTACCTGTTCAAGTATTGTCCTGATCAGATCATTAGACGATGTATTCCTGAGCATGACCAATCTAATGTCATCGCCTTTTGTCATGATCATGCATGTGGAGGCCATTTTAGTGCTAAAAAGACCGCTGCAAAGATTTTGCAGTGTGGATTTTATTGGCCTACCTTGTTCCGGGACTCTCACACCTATTGTATATCTTGTGAGAGTTGCCAAAAGCTAGGGAGTCTTTCTAGGAGAAATATGATGCCCCTCAACCCTATTCTGATTGTTGAGATTTTTGATGTGTGGGGCATTGATTTCATGGGACCATTCCCAAACTCCTTTGGCTATTTATACATTCTAGTTGCTGTGGACTATCTGTCCAAGTGGGTGGAGGCTGTTGCGTGCAAGACCAATGACCACAGAGTTGTGGTCCAGTTCTTGAAAGACACTATTTTTGCTCGTTTTGGTACGCCTCGAGCAATCATAAGTGATGGAGGTAAGCATTTTTGCAACAAGATCTTTGAGCAGTTGATGAAGAAATATTGTATCACGCACAAAGTTGCCACCCCATATCACCCACAGACGAGTGGTCAAGTGGAAATCTCAAATCGCGAGATCAAACATATTTTGGAAAAGACTGTGAACCCTACTAGAAAGGATTGGTCTCTGCGATTGACGGATGCACTGTGGGCATATCGGACAGCCTTCAAGACGCCAATTGGCATGTCTCCCTATCGCATTGTATACGGAAAGGCATGTCACCTTCCGGTTGAATTAGAGCATCGTGCGTATTGGGCTGTCAAGCAACTAAATTTCAATCTTTCCAAGGCTGGCTCACAACGGAAGCTCCAACTCAATGAATTGGAGGAGCTGCGGAATGATGCATATGAGTGTGCCCGATCATACAAAGCACAAATGAAGAAGACTCATGACCAAAATATTTTGAGACGAGCTTTTGAGCCGGGTCAGAAAGTTCTTCTTTATAATTCACGCCTGCATCTTTTTCCAGGCAAGCTCAAATCCCGATGGTCAGGCCCATTCATTATTCGATCGGTTTTTCCTCATGGGGCCATCGAGATTGAGGATCCTAAGAATGGTAATACTTTCAAGGTAAATGGACAGAGGTTGAAACCATTCTTAGAGTTGAGGAGTCCGGACATTGAGACGATACTGTTGGAGGATCCTAGTTACTCAGATTGAGTGTAGTATTCTAGGGAGAGTCTGGCTGAAGACGTAAAACTTAGCGCTCATGGGAGGCACCCCACAGCTTATCTTTTCTTTTGTTTATTTATTATTTCGCATTTTTATGATTAATGTTTGTTTCCAGTATTTTTTGTTTTCCAGTTTTTATTTTTCAGGGACAAAGCGTACTTCAGTTCAAGTTTGGGGGTATGCTATGAGCCATACCAGTCCAGATAGTTCTCCATATCTCAGGTCAGCTCTTTCCATATTAGTCACACATTGGGGTCAATGTGTAATTTAAGTTTGGGGGTATGGGAGACACATCACACACTTTGTCCTAATTTGTTGTCTTTTCGTCATAGAGATAAATGCATGCTCATGTTATCGTGAAATTTTGGTTGATCTAAACATTTTCTGTGATGTGATGTCATTGGTGAGCTTAACATTTTGAACACATGATCTGGTGATAAATTTTTAAAATTTAGTTACTTACTTTAGGCATTTTGAGAATTCACATGTTTGATCTAATCTCACACGAGCACATTAGCACAAATTATGTGAGGTATGACACGTGATTTTAATGTGTATTTTTCCTTATCTTAACTGAAACTGGATGACTTGTTGGATGAACTCTTGGGCATAGGAAAATATAAAAAAAAAAAAAAAAAAAAATTATCAATAAACTTTTCGCTGAGTAACTGGACCTCTTGCCTCAGTAAGCAGTGAGTGTTCACGTCAAAAGGTGAAATTTTGCTTGGTAATATTAAGGTCGGTCTAATTTCGTAGCCTTTTTGACTCGAGTTAGTAAGTCCTTAGGGGTGTCTTTACACCTAATGCCCTAAAACCATCTGGTTTGGGAGTCATTGACTTAACACTCGCTACATGGGTCAATTAGAAAGCTCAAGGGAACTAAGCATAGCCGTGCCTTAATAATAAAAAAATAAAAAAATAAAAAAATAAAAAAAAAAATCTATGCCTTTTCGTTCATTTTTGATGGGAAATTCGGTGAATCTTGAGACATGGAGACCTTACACATTAGAATTACTTGGAAGCTTCATTTTTATGTACTAATTCACCTTACACTGATTCAAGCTTGTGATGCCTTATCCTGCCTTTTGTAAGTAATTAGATTTTAACATTTCTATTCATTGCGAAGATGGGTTTACCTTTTTAAGCTTGCTTATGAATGAATATCATGATGATGTGTGCTCCTTAAATTTTTGGATACCATGAGTGATGACTTTATCTTTATGTTCTTTGTTTTTCATTGAGTCTTTTATTTTGTTTTGCTAAGGGACTAGCAAAATATAAGTTTGGGGGTATTTGATGAGTCTTAAATATTGCATATTTTAGACCCTTAACTTGTATTTTTTATGCTCTTAGTTAGTATTATTTTAATTCATTTGATGTTTTTCTTGTGTTTTGTGTGTTTTTACATGTTTGTGGAGAATGTGCAGCATTTCAGGTTGATTTGAAGCTTCTGGAGACATTGCGCTCGATCGCAAGGGACATGCGATCGAGCGCACCAGCGCTCGAGCGCACCTGCCTTTGAACGAGCGCATGGTCAACATCCCACATCGAAATATTTGAAGTTCAGTGCACCTGCGATCGATCGCAGCAGACATGCGATCGAGCGCACATGAGATCGTGCGCACAAGACATGCGATCGATCGTACCTGCGATCGATCGCACCACAGTGCGATCGAGCGCACACGGGCCTGTATCCCACATCGTTTCTGCAACCTGTTTTACTCCGGGTCTCCCCCTATATAAACACCATTTGGCTTCATAATTCAATGTACAATTCCTGAGCCACTTTGGTGTTTACCGGTGGACGTCCGCTAGCATTCTGGTGGATCCCGAAGGCATTGCTACCACGAGGGGAAGCGCCGCCCGTCAGCGAGTGGAATTTCTCCCATGTAAAGTTGTTTATTTATTTCTTTATATTCAGTTGTTTTAGTTTAAATGTTTAGCACTTTTTATTATAGTTTTATAGTTATGAGTGGCTAGACTCTTCAGCTAAGGTTGAAGATGAAGCCCCGCCGTTGTTTGGCGTAGTAGTTCAGATTTGCTTGTACAAATCTGACAATTTTTAGTATAAATGTTCTGTCAATTATTTGAGTTAATCTTATAATTGATTGAGTTTAAATTGTCTGTTGGATTTTCTTTGTGTTTCATCTGATGGATACATTGAATGCTTTTCGATTAAATTGGATTCCCTTTGTGATTTGTTAAGAGCGGATACATCGGGTGCTTTTGGTTTAGTTGGGATATTCTTTGTTTTTTGTCTTATAGTTGGATTCATTGAATGTTTTGATAGGCTATATTTTTAGAACATGTATGCTTAACTTCGGTGGGGTGGATTCGGAAACCTTAGTGCTTTTTATTATTAGATTTTAAAATCAATTTAATTTAGTTTTAATTTATTTTACAAATTATCATTCAAAATTCGGAACTAGGTTAAGATAGAGTTAGTTTAGATTAAAAATTATATTTTCACAACACAATTCCTTGTGGATTCGACCTCGCACTTGCACAACGCTATACTGCAAACGACTCGTGCGCTTGCGAGTAAATTAAAACTCACGACACGGAGGATCCAGCTATCATATGGAAGAAACTAGATGAGTTGTTTCTTGTCAAAACTATTCCTAACAAGATTTATCTTCTTAAAAGAATCTTTGCTTTTAAAATGGACCCTAGTAAAGAGTTGCAAGATAATCTTGATGTCTTTAATAAGCTAGTTCAAGATTTGAATAGCTGTAGCATTATTTTTCTGGATGAACAATTCGCTGTTATTTTGTTAAATTCTCTTCCTGATTGATTTGATAACTTGATTAATGCCATTGAGTATGGAAGGGATACTTTGACAAAGAAAATTGTGATCAATGCCATAAGGGCACGTGATTTCAAGGCCAGGATGAAAAAGACATATCTTGGCATTCTCATAGGCTTCATCACGAATATCTACTAACTCAATGAGTTGCAGTAACCGCTTCTCTCCTGCCATTGCCATATCCATGTTCAACTCCTTGATTGCCTAATACACTCGATGCTCAAGCTCAATCGGTAAGTGGTATGCCATTCCAAAAACCAACCGATAGGGACTCATCCCAATGGGTGTCTTGTACGCCGTGCGGTATGCCCACAATGTGTTATTAAGCTTGGTTGCTTAGTCCTTCCATGATGGTCGCACCATCTTTTCCAGAATTCCTTTGATTTTGTAGCTTTCTCATATCCTCTAGGGTTTGGGTCAAAGTAGATGAAATAGTCACAGGATATGTGTCTCCCTCTCCTAGAAATATGTACTTAAGGTGCTTAGGTAACTCTTTAAGTTCAAGCTTAGGTGGAGTAGTATCTTCCCTAGGTACGGAACTTGGCAATTCTAAAGGTTTGCTAGACTCCTCTAGGGGTGACACTGGTATTACACTATCTAACATCTTATGATACCCTTTAGTCTCCTCTTTTAGTGTTTCCTCTACTCTCTTAGTTGTAAGAGCAACTTCAAGCTTGTCCTCTATTTCTGTCTGCAAATAAGTGTCATAAACAAGTGAGTCCGCACAATCAATAAAAGAACACTCATCGTTAGTAGAAATCGAAGAAGGAGTGATTAGAGAATCAAACACTTTAATTTGTACAGTCTCTCCCAAGACTGTCATCGTTAACCTCCCATTATGAACATCAATAATAGTCTTGGTTGTGGCCATAAATGGTCTACCAAGAAGAATTGTGTGCTCCTTGTCCTTAGATAGGGTTCTTTCCATCTCAAATACCACGAAATCCACAGGCACAATCACTTTGTCTACCTGCACCAATATATCCTCAACTATTCCCTTAGGTATTAAACTGACCTATCAGCGAGTTAAAGGGACATAGTTGTTGACTCAAGCTCCCCCAAACCTAGTTGTAAGTATATCGAATATGGCATGAGATTTATACTTGATCCTAAGTCTAGCATTGCTTTGGGGACCTTCTTGTTTCCCATTGTGATGTTGATGAGGAATCTTTTGGGAACTTTCAGCTTCGGTGGCAAGGTTTGTTGGAGCACCGCACTAGCAACATCTGACGCCATCACTTTCTCATTCTCATATTTCCTATTTTTGGTGTTAAGTTCCTTAAATAATTTCGCATATGATGGCACATTCCTGATAACATCCAAAATAGGCAAATTAATATTCACTTTAGAAAGCATGTCAAAAATATTAGAAAATTGCTTATCCTATTTAAAATCGTTCAAATTGCTTGGAAAAGGAATAGAAGGCCTGTAAGGCTTGGTCGCCTTGTGCAGTGTCATGAAGGAAGATGGCTCATTCTCCTTGCTCTCCTCAAATGTTTGAGAAGAATGTGGATCTTCAGTTGGATTTCCTTTAGGAGTGTCATACTCTTTTTGCTTCTCAATTGATTTTCTTGCATCACGTGGTAAGTCATAAGAAATTTTATCATCAAAGTTGTTGTTAAGAATTTTACCCATATAGTCAAAGAACCGGGTGGAAGAGTCATCAACCACACTTTTACACTATCTTTTAATGTGTAGGGGAAGCATCTCATCCTTAGTTGATCCTCATTCAGTCCCTGTAGAGGAAAAGTCTGCACTGTTGCATAGAAATCCCTTATGATGGTTAATGGGTCTTCATTTGGAATTTTGTAGAATGAAGGGAGCATGCTAAAGTGGATATTTTTTATCTCATAATTCCGTGCAGCCCCAATTGGATGCAAGATGTGGAAGTGCCAATGGTTGGCCTTGCATACTCTTTCATCATAATTTATCTTTCAACTCCTTCCATTCTTTCAGGCTCCTCTGTTTCTATTCCCTCAACCTTTTCTTCTTCTTCTGTAGGATGTAACGTCTCCCTTTGCCTATAGATGTTGTCTATTGCTCGCACTAGATTTCTCCCTTGGGATCTTTTACCATGCATGTACCTAAAGATAACAAAAAAAAAATTAATCTACCAGGAATCAAGAGAGCGAAAATCAAGAAACAAATTAATGCCAATTTAAATCTAGAAAATCAAGAAGCAAATAAAGAAAATTTGACGAAATAAAAGAAATAAAAATTACGCCTAAAAGAAATAAAAGAAATAAAATAAAACTAAAAATCAAAACAAAGAAAATAACTAAAGAATTAAACACCAATTCCCGAGCAACAGTGCCAAAAACATGATGTGCAAATTTTAAATGCTCGCAAGTGCACGAATCACAAATAGTATCGCGATGAGTTTACTCTCGAGGTTGATATCTTAGTAGTGATTTAAATCCTAAATTACTTTCTTAAAATTACTAAAACAAACTCTGAAATTAAATCCTAAATACTCTAATTAAAAGATTGGAGAAGAGAAAATTGAAATGAAAACAATTAAGTAAATTAAACAAAACGAATTATGAAGAGATGAGTATAATCAATTAGAACAATTGGGAGTTTAGTTTGCTATCCAATCATGAATTGGAACATTTGGTGAATATAAAGAATCAATCAACATCCAAGATTATTGCTATTTCCTTTAAGACTAGAGAATGCCATTGGTCGTGTTTATTCTCAATTTATAACTAATTAATTAAATCCCATGGATCGTGTTCATCAATTAATTAGTTAAATTAAGTATAAGGAAAAGAAACCCACCTAAATCACAATTTGATTTGAATCCTGAGTTAAATTCCTATTCAAGAAAGCTTAATTAGGTATAGATGATTTGTCCTTAACCTAATCTCGAATATTAACCTTGACTATCAATAATAGATGGCTAATCCACAAGCAAAAATAAAAAGATATGAAGGATATTGAATAAGAAATAATATGGAAAATTTCGTAAAACTAAATTTCCAAAATATCCAAAACAATCAAGGCAGCTAAGCCAAACGGCCAACAATGCGTTTAGCCACTCATATTTAAATCCCAATCACAGAATTCAAATACTAGGGTTACAAGCATATTGAAAGTCGAAAAGAGCAAAGAGAGAATTTCTTCCCGAATTACAAGATGAATCCTCAAAGTCTTAAAGCAATTGATCATCGTATTCAATCTCTTGATAAGCCGTCTTGATGAAAGAAACCTTCTCCTCCTTTAATCTCCCAAAAATCCTCTTGATAATATCTCTCCAAGAACTGTCGTCGTCTCCCTCCTTCCCTAAGTCTAAAATTCCTATATATAGCTGTATGGAGACAGATTTGTAGACAGAGAAGTCACCCTAGGGTTTTTATTCAGGCCGTCTTAGCAAGACATTGGTTAAACTTATACAGGATCGTGCAGCTTAATGCACTCAAAAACCCCATTCTCATGGACTCCTTCCAACTAAGGCTTCACACGACGCCCGTTGACCTTGAATGTCACTTGAGTCTTCGGGTTCAGCAACTCTACTGCTCCATGAGAAAAAACGTTGACTACCAAAAATGGTCCACACCATCTTAACTTCAATTTTCCAGGGTATAATTTGAAATGAGTGTTAAACAAAAGAAATTTCATTCCAGGGTAAAGAGACTTACGGATAAGGCCTTGGTCATGGTAACGCTTAGTGCATTCTTTATAGATCTTTGCATTCTCATAGGCTTCATCACGAATCTCTTCTAACTCAATGAGTTGTAGTAACCGTGTTGGAAATCACCTTGACAAGATGCTCAGGTGGTGATCTTCCAAGCACCCAAGTCTATAATGACTTGTAAAGATTTGGAATCGAAAACAGGAACATAAATCAAAGAAAGAAAGAAGACAAGCGATTTGTTATCGAGGTTCGGTAATAGCCTATGTCCTCGTGAGTTTCTCTGAACTCTCTGCACTAAATCTCAATGGTTCTTTACATTACAGCAACCCCTCTTCAAGAATCCACAAGTTCTTGAAGGAACAAAGAAAAGAACAAGAAAGACCTAATCACTTTCTATACAAATCTCTCTCTTTTCAACCAGCCTCTCTAATGAGTCCCTATTGTATGGCTGTGTCTTGGCACTCTCATACAATTCTCTCATTTACACACACTCTTGTGTCTTGTCACAATTCCTTTCAGATTACATTCAATCATGAGATTGAACATAGGTGACCCTTTATATAGTGCACCAACTTCTTGTTCAATCTTGAGTGTCATTCTCCACCCTTAGATCTTGATGACCAATCAACCATGGCCCTCCATCAATCCTAAGTGATGCTGAGCATTTTAACCTTGTAGCCACACACTTAACAAGAGGTTGAATCGAGTGGAATATGTGTGCCTCAGTGTGCCTAGCGCCTAGGCACTGAACAGGGCATGCTGCGGCGCTAGGCAAAACACCCTTTTCACCACTTTCTGGGCGCCGCGACCTTGGTGAGGGAGAGGTGCGATGCTGCCCTTCCTCCAGCACCTCCCTTGCTGGGTGTCATGGCCTCAAAGGAGGATGGCTGCAGTGCACACTAAAGTTAGACCCCTCACAGCTGTGCGCACTTCTTTGTCTTGCTGAATAGAGGTGTGCACACACACCCAAAGTGATGCGCACACTTGTGTGCACTCCTTTAACATACTAAAATTCATTCTTCCGCCTCTTGTTTAATCCTTAAACCATGTTTAAACTTAGACAAATACCAACAATCTCTACCTTTGTCTAAGCGTTTAAACTCGAACCATTGTGTAGAGAACTTCAGGATCCAAACTCATCTTGAGTCATCATATCAACCGACTCCATTCCTAAGAAGTTCAAGGCAATGGTTGAACCTTCTTAAAGGTAGAACTTTGGTACCTAAATTTGTAAGAATTTCTCCTGTGGTCTTCTTGTCAACATGAATGAATCCTTTCATACCTTTTTCCAGAATGTAATGATACCAACATCCATATGCTTTGTCCTCTCATGGAACACCGAATTCCTCCACAAGTGCCACGCACTTTGGATATCCGAAGACATCACCACCTATTCTTTTAGGACCATCTAGTCATCCAACAACCCTTTGCACCACATAGCCTCCTTTATGGCTTCCGAAGCCACTATATATTCTGCCTCTGTTGTTGAGAGTGCTACCATCTGCTGCCACCGAGCCTTTCAATACCTCAACAACCACTTTATCCCAAGCCAAAGCTCTTTTCTAAGATTACTTACACATCTGCTGAGAACACCCATTGCCTGAGAAATGTCAGGTCCAGTGCTCACCATCATGCACATGATTGGTCCATCCGCACTACAGTAAGAAAACTTTTCCAGTTCCTTCTTCTCCTCATCCATTCCAGGATATTGTTTGCTGGAGAACTTGAAATGACCAGCAAGGGGAACCTTCACTGGTTTACCATCTTCCATAGAAGACTGAGAAACCTTTAACCCGTTTCTCTCCTTTTCTAGAATTCTTTTCATACCAAGGATCTTTTGTGTAAGGCTGAGATCCTTCTTCTCGAACTCCTCACTGAGTTGAGATGTAAACCTTTTCATCCTCTTCCTGCTGTTCCAAACCAATAGCATATTAATGACATAGATGAGGATACTCACCATTTTCTCCACCTTGTGTCCAGGTGAGAAAGTTTCTATGAAACCTATGTCTTCTCTTCTCGTGAACCCATTCGCCACCAGCCTAGCCTTGTTTCGGACTTCATCTCTTAGAGGATACCCTTCTTTGATCTTGTAAGTCCACTTACAATCCACAACTCTCTGTTTTCCTGGAATGTGCACCAATTCCCAGAAGTTGTTCTTCCTAAAAGAATCTATTTCTTCCTCTATAGCTAGCTTCTATCTTGGTGAATCCTTACATTCCATGGCATTAATGTAAGTCTCTTGTTCACTCATCTCTCCTTTTGTCCAAGGAGTTGTTGCATCCATAGCATCCACAAAACCATATCTTGAAGCTGGTCCGACCAGCCTTCCTTTCCGGTCTCTTATGAGCTGATAGTCCTTCTGACTCCCTGCATCATCCTCCTCATGAGTGTCATGAGCTTGGCATTCATCAATGGGCTCTACGTGGTCTGAAACCTCTTACCTTCCTTGTTCTACTTAAACCGAATTCTCCTTAATGCTATGCTCCACAAATACCGAACTGGTTTTCTCATTAGCCCCTGCAGGGTTAGTTTTCTCCAAGTAGGGAAATAACAATTCATTAAAAATAACATCCCTACTTATTATGAGTTTTAATCCTTCTTTCTCTAAGGACCACAACCTATACCCCTTAGCCCCTTCCCCATATCCTAGAAACACATATTTTCTAGATCATTGGCTAAGTCTATCATCCTTTTGTTGTGCATATGCAGCACACCCAAAAGTCCTAGGGTTGTCCAACTCAAGGGGTTTTCCACTCCACATCTCCTCAGGAGTCTTATGGTACACAACCCTAGATGGTGATCTATTTACTAAATATGCAGCAGTAGACACCACTTCCCCCCCAAAAACATTTGGGTAATCCGGATCCATCTAAGATGCACTTAACCTTTTCCATAAGGGTCTTATTCATCCTCTCAGCAATTTCAATTTGCTGAGGCATTTTCACAACTCTTCTATGTCTTAGAATCCCATTTAACCTACAGAATTGATTAAGTTCTTTGTTAAAACATTCTAAGCCATTATTGGTTCTTAATACCTTAACTACTTTACCCATTTAAGTCTCTACCAACTTTTTCCACACCACTAACTTATTCAAAGCATCTAATATATTTCTAACCAAATAAACCCAAACTTTGCTTAAATAATCATCAATTACAGATAGAAAGTAAAAGTTACCTCCCTGTGTTGGTGTTCTTGCTGGTCCCTAAAGGTCCGAATGAATGTAGTCAAGAATCCTCTTAGACTTGTGCACTCCTGTGTTGAAGCTGACCCAGTGTTGCTTCCCAAGAATGCAACACTTGCGGAAATCAAGTTTCTCTACTTTGTCTCCACCAAGTAGGCCATCCTCGCCAAGAACTTGCAGGCCCTTTTTCGCTCATGTGTCCCAAATGAGTGTGCCAAAGGGCTGCCCTATCCATCTCAGTCATCAAGCTTGCTGCTTGATCATTGATTTCTATCTCTCCGATCATCTCATAGAGTCCATCCTTTATTGCTGCTTTGACCACTACCAAAGATCCCTTGGCCACCTTGATCTTTCCTCCCTATACTTTGCATGAATAGCCCAAGGAATCCAGCTGCCCCAATGAGATAAAATTCCTCTTCAAATCTGGAAGATACCTTATATTTCGCAGCAGCCTTATAACCCCATCGAACATCCTCAACTGGATGTCTCCTATCCCCCTCACTTGGAAAGAAGTATCATTCCCCAAGAAGACCCTTTCATCATTGGTTTCTTTGAAATTCTTGAACCAACTCTAGTGAGGGCACATGTGATGAGTGCACCCGAAATCCAAGATCTATTTCCCTTGCTCACACTTGAGAACACAACATGAACATCATCATCTTGCTGTTGTTCCTTGGCAACTAAAGCCTCTCCATTCTTGGTATGGCTTCTTTCCTCATCCCTCATCTTCTCCTTGCAATCTTTCTTGACATGACCCTCTTGATAGCAGTAAAAACATCTCCCATGGCTCTCTCCTCTACCTCTGTCTCTGTAGTAGCCATGGATGTTGTTTTACACTCTCCCATGGCTCTCTCCTCTACCTCTGTCCCGGTAGTAGCCATGTATGTTGCTGTGCACTCTCCCATGGCTCTTTCCTTTACCTCTATCCCGGTAGTAGTCATGGATGTTGCTGTGAACTCTCACATTGCTCTCTCCTCTACTTTTGACTTTGTAGTAGCCATGTATGTTGCTATGCACTCTCTCATGGCTCTCTCCTCTACCTTTATCCCGGTAGTAGCCATGGTTGCTGCCATACCGAGTTGCTGGCCTTCTTTTAACGAACAACTTTCCTCCACTTGATACACTCCTCATCTTGGCGTCAATATCATCTTGTAACTCTTTATTAGGATCAAATTTAAAAGAAAAGATTTGTTTACGAAGATACCTCTTATTAGGGAGAGTCCTGGCAAGAAACAACTCATCTAGTTTCTTCCAAATTGCAGCTGGATCTTCCGAGTCTCTGCACTCCTTTGTGACATTATCCGACAAGTGTAGGAAGATGGTGTTGTACGCCATCTTCTTCATCTTAATCCGCTAGTCCTCCGCGGTACTTGCTGAAAAAGCGTTATCTCCTCCAATCGCTAAGTCTACCTTTTGTTGCACAAGAACCGCCTTGATCTTCCGCTTTTAAAGGGCAAAATCTCCCTTTCCATCAAACTTCTCAACCATGAAGTTTGAAGCCATCTTGCGGAGATGATCCTAGATTTGTGCAGCACCCACAATTGCTCTCCAACTTCTTATAAATCTCAAGAACACAGATCAAAGATGGATCTTAACACCGTTCTTGAATCACTCTCAAGAACATGATCTGATCTTTATCTTAACACCATTCTTAAATCACCCTCAAGAACACGATCAGATATTGATCTTAACTTCGTCCTTGATTCACCTCAAGAACACGATCAGATATAGATCTTAACTCTATTCTTGACTCACCCAAGAAGTTGACCTCCGATTCTTGGAGTCTTCACTCCGTCACCTTCTGTTCTTGCTCCGACACCCACCAATCTTGGCTCTAATTCACTGTCCAAAGCTCTGATACCACTGTTGGAAATCACCTTGACAAGATGCCCAGGTGGTGATCTTCCAAACACCCAAGTCTAGAATGACTTGTAAAGATTTGGAATCGAAAACAGGAACAAAAATCAAAGAAAGAAAGAAGACAAGCAATTTGTTATCGAGGTTCGAAAATAGCCTACGTCTCCATGAGTTCCTCTAAACTCTTTACACTAAATCTCAATGGTTCTTTACAATACAACAACTCCTCTTCAAGAATCCACAAGTTCTTAAAGGAACAAAGAAGAGAACAAGAAAGACCTAATCACTTTCTATACAAATCTCTCTCTTTACAACCAGCATCTCTAATGAGTCCCTCTTGTATGTCTGTGTCTTTGCACTCTCATACAATTCTCTCATTTACATACACTCTTGTGTCTTGTCACAATGCCTTTCACATTTCATTCAATAATGAGATTGAACCTAGGTGACCCTTTATATAGTGCATCAACTTCTTGTTCAATCTTGAGTGTCATTCTCCACCCTTAGATCTTGATGACAAATCAACCATGGCCCTCCATCAATCCTAAGTGATGCTAAGCATTTTAACCTTGTAACAATATAGTTAACAAGCGGCTGAATCAAGTGGAATATGTGTGCCTCAGTGTGCCTAGCGCCTAGGCACTGAACAGGGCATGCTGCGGCGCTAGGCAAAACACCCTTTTCACCACTTTCTGAGCGCCGCGGCCTTGGTGAGGGAGAGGTGCGGTGCTACCCTTCCTCCAGCACCTCCCTTGCTGGGCATCGTTGCCTAGAAGGAGGAGGGCTGCAGTGCATACTGAAGCTGGACCCCTCATAGCTGTGCGCACTTCTTTGTCTTGCTGAATAGAGGTTTGCACACAGACCCAAAGTGATGTGCACACTTGTGTGCACTCCTTTAACATGCTGAAATTCATTCTTCCACATCTTTTTTAAACCTTAATCAATATTTAAACCATGTTTAAACCTTAGAAAAATACCAACAAACCACCTTTCTCCTGCCATTGCCATATCCAAGTTTAACTCCTTGATTGCCCAATACGCCCGATGCTCAAGCTCAATCGGTAAGTGGCATGCCTTTCCAAAAACCAATCGATAAGGGCTCATCCCAATTGGTGTCTTGTACGCCATGCGGTATGCCCATAATGCATCATTAAGCTTGGTTTCCTAGTCCGTCCGTGATGGTCGCACCAACTTTTCCCGAATGCCTTTGATTTGTTGATTTCTTACATCCTCTTGGGTTTGGGTCAAAGTAGATGAAATAGTCACAGGATATGTGTCTCCCTCTCCTAGAAATATGTACTTAAGGTGCTTAGGTAACTCTTTAAGTTCAAGCTTAGGTGGAGTAGTATCTTCCCTAGGTAGGGAACTTGGCAATTCTAAAGGTTTGCTAGACTCCTCTAGGGGTGGCACTGGTATTACACTATCTAACATCTCTTGATACCCTTTAGTCTCCTCTTCTAGTGTTTCCTCTACTCTCTTAGTTGTAAGAGCAACTTCAAGCTTGTCCTTTATTTATGTCTGCAAATAAATGTCACAAACAAGTGAGTCCGCACAATCAATAAAAGAATACTCATCGTTAGTAGAAATAGAAGAAGGAGTGGCTAGAGAATCAAACACTTTAATTTGTACAGTCTCTCCCAAGACTATCATCGTTAACCTCCCATTATGAACATTAATAATAGTCTTGGTTGTGGCCATAAATGGTCTACCAAGAAGAATTGTGTGCTCCTTGTCCTTAGATAGGGTTCCTTCCATCTCCAATACCATGAAATCCACAGGCACAATCACTTTATCTACCTGCACCAATATATCCTCAACTATTCCCTTAGGTATTTAACTGACCTGTCAGCGAGTTGAAGGGACATAGTTGTTGACTCAAGCTCCCCCAAACCTAGTTGCAAGTATATCGAATATGGCATGAGTTTTATACTTGATCCTAAGTCTAGCATTGCTTTGGGGACCTTCTTGTTTCCCATTGTGATGTTGATGATTAAACTTTTGGGAACTTTCAACTTAGGTGGCAAGGTTTGTTTGAGCACCACACTAGCAACTTCTGACTCCATAACTTTCTCGTTCTCATATTTCCTCTTTTTGGTGTTAAGTTCCTTAAATAATTTCGCATATGATGGCACATTCCTGATAACATCCAAAATAGGCAAATTAATATTCACTTTAGAAAGCATGTCAAAAATATTAGAAAATTACTTATCCTATTTAAAATCTTTTAGACTGCTTGGAAAAGGAATAGGAGGCCTGTAAGGCTTGGTCGCCTTGTGCAGTGTCATAAAGGAAGACAACTTGACATAAGAAGTGCTTGACTAGACTTATATGGAGAAGAAGCATGCAATCACCGGATTAAGAAAATCTAAGATAAGAAGAACATAAAGTGCAGCAGTCACATGAACCTAAATTCTTTTTGTTTAATCAAAGAGTAAATCATAAACAATGTTTTGACAATAAATCCAAACAACAACTGAATCAATAATGGAAAATAATAACAACTACACCTAGGGATTCATCCCTTCACCTTGCTTGGAGATTAGTTGGCTATAGAGCTGATGCTTGAACACCGTAATGTCGAGCTCTCTCTTCAGTTTCCAGCCTTAGTGGATGTCCCTTATCAAACCCTAAGTGATCTATTTATAATACAAAAGGTTCTAGGGTATTTTTGGGTCTAAACTATCATTAAAACCGTAATTAGAAAACAGGGTTTGTGTGCGTGCTGCACCTCAGCCTTTCCAGGCCGCGACGCACACCTTTGATCTTGGCTTTCTAGAGTGCTAGAGGTTGTGGCACCCCTGGACCAAGGCCGCGGTGCCTAGCTCTGCTTGGATTTGTGGAGGCTTCTAGAGGCCATGGCGCCCATGATCTAGGCCGCGACGCACATTGGTTGTCTTGACTTCTCTTCATTTTGCCCTTTCGCAACCACTCCGACACTCTGTTAAACATGGAATCTTTGTGCTTTAAACAATGATAGCTTTTCCATCTCTTTTAGACTCAAAGTACCTGAAAATGCACCGAAATAGATCAATGATCCAAGAATGACACTTTAGAATTATTAAGGTACAAATGTGTGATTGAACCCTAGATCAGCTCTAAAATGCTAACAAATAAGCACTGTTAAGATGCATTTTATGACTCTCATCATAACCCCCAACTAGCTTATTGCTAGTCCCTAGCAATTCAATCGAAAAAAAGAAATGAATTCTATGGTAGGAATCAAAACAAAGTAAAGCAATGTTAGTGTTAAGCTAAGAGTAATTCACTTTTTGTCTAAAAAATCGTACATAACACATAGCACATAGAATCATTAAATATCACCCACGTCCAAAAGTAATCCAAACATCAACCATAAGATTGTTATCGACTCTTAACATCCATCTTACCATAATCCATTAATCTGAACACCTAGATGATTTTATGCACAACATTCATGAATATAAGTCTTGGCCTCTAAAAATATATTAATTTGCGTCACATCAATCACAAATCAAACTCCATAGGCTCATTTTTCAAATCACTATCCACTATTGTAGAAAAATCACGCTACATCGGATCAATAGGTCTTTAATAAGCTTGTAACGTTAGGCTAAGGTAAAGGTCAAGAAAGAACGGGAAGGATTAAACAAGTAAAAGAACTCAGTCTCTTAAGTTAAATACAACCACTTTAAGCACTAGATAACCTTACTTCAACACCTAACTCTTTCAACCATTTTTCGAGCATTTTTCTCAATAAATCACCACTTTTTTTTTCTTTTCTTCTTTCTTTTCCATAATTCACTTCCTCCTTTTTTTTGGGCATAAGACCATTCACCTTCTTTTTCATTTTTTTTTCTTTCCTTTTCCACAACCCCCAACTTATCTCCTTTAATGTACTTGGGTTATAGTAGTAATATTTTTTCATATTTCCATCCTTACTCCTCTCAAGTGCTTCTCAACAAATGTGTATGACTAAGTTCTCTTAAAAGAAAGGTAAGGATAGAATATTTTTAGGCTCATAAAGGTACGTAAATGGGTTATTAAAAGAAACAAGGCTCAAATTCTTTTTCAAGAAAAAGGCTCAAACAGGTGACTAGCGATAGATATAGCAAAGGTAAGTTTGAAAGGCTCAAACGGTCCAACAATGGCCTACATCATATCCTAAGTAGTGTGCATTCTAGGATTTCGCTTCAAGTGATTATCAAATAAGTTCTAGAGCTTGTTGAGACTGCAAAAGTATTCACAAAACATTTCGCACATAAAACTTTTCTAAATGTTTTAGACTAATCATGCAATCTTACCGCAAACTAGAGTCTCAAGCCAAATGTAGATTGACACTTAAATTATTCTCAAACCGAAGCAAGATTTAACTTCTTCTAAATGTTATACGCTATCTCAATTAGGCTCATATCATTGACATGTAAATTAACTCCAAGGCTAACACAAATCATAGCATACTTAATTTTTTTTTTCTATAATTCATCCTAAGAAACAGGTGTATTAAAACAAAACAAACAAATTAAAATGAAAAAGGGAAGGTAACACCTAACAATTCAATGGTATGCAATAAGAAATGTGTTTTCTCCACCCCCCAACTTAAGATAGGCATTATCCTCAATGTAAAAACAAAAGTTAAGGAAACTCCCTTTTTAACCAAAGGTGCGTAGAGCTAAAAGTTGTGTATGACCAATTGAACTGCTGTGCATATTTGTCCCTGAAAAAAAAAATACGAAGGTAATACTGGAAAACAACAAAATATTAATAATAAACAAGAAAAATAAATATAGAAAAATAATAAAATTAAAGAGTATGTTGTGGGGTGCCTCCCATTAGCGCTAAGTTTTACGTCTTCAGCCAGACGCTGCACCACTCTCACCGTGGGCCTCATTGTGGTGCTGAAGATGAGGCTCCATACTCAGTGGCCTCAGTGCTAGTCTTTTGGCAAGGAATACTTAAAGTCCACCATATGTAACTCAAGTGTTCTTGGTGTTTCCCATTTACTATCGGCAGTAGGGTATTTGATTCCCGCATCCATGTGACTTCTCTCAAGCGACTCCTTAAAGCATAGTTGCCATGATTTCTTAATAACTCCCTGTGACTTATCAAAAACATGAACAACATTAATAGCATGGGGATAAATTGAAGAATCATCGAACTCAAAATTATTAGGAATGACTTCCGAAGAGTTAGAATTATCTTTAATGTACTCATCCTCTTCATGTGGCTGCCTTGAAAAACATTTACCTCTAGAGTCATATTTCCAAATGATAATGTCATTAGGCCATTCCTACAATTAATAAGGGCATTGGCGGTGGCAAGGAATGGTCTTCCAAGTATCAAATGAATTTTTGACTCCGTGTTCATAGTAGAAACGGTATCTAAAACCAAAAAGTCAACAGGATAGTAGAAATTATTAATTTGCAACAAAACATCTTCCACAAAACCTCTTGGTTTTCTTACTGATCTATCTGCTAATTGAAGTACCACAGAGGTTTGTTTAATCTCACCTAGACCAGGCTGTAAGTACATGGAGTATGGCATGAGGTTTACACTTGCACCCAAATCTAGCAATGCTTGGCCACAAGGTTTATTTCCAATTTGGTAAGCCACTGTTGGACAGCCTGGATCTTTATATTTGAGTGGTGTCTTGCTATTAATTACAACACTTTTAATGCTGAATTTCTCTCCTTATGTTTAAGGAGAGCTTGAGGGAAAGGCATCGGTGGAGAATAATCATCATGGGCCTTTGTTCCTTGGGGGCTTCATCCTTGTTGCTCACGGTATTAGCAATCAAGTGTGATGGTAGGGTGGGTCCATCAATTTTCTTACCGCTTCGGGTGATTATGGCATTAACCTCTCTAACATTTTGATTTTCAGGTTCGGAGGTTTGTGTCATATGTTGTCCCCTTGGATTAGGTTGTGGTTATGAAGGAAAACGACCTTGCTCTTAAACCATCAAGAAACTAGTCAACTTGGTGAGTTGACTCTTTATCACCTTTTATTCCTCTTTGATCGCTTGTTACTCCTCTAATAACCATTGATTTATTTTGCCTTGCTCTTCCACACTCATGGCATGTACCTGCATAAATGACTTAAACATATCTTTCAAAAGTAGAGATTATTGAGTTGCATTAGATGAGGTTGCTTCTGGTTGCCATTGGGTACTAGAGTGGGGATGAGGTTGTATAGATTGGGCAAGAGGTTGCATATTGGATCTCCATCTAAAATTAGGGTGATTCTTCCAACCGGGATTATAAGTGTTAGAGTAAGGTGAGTCTGGTTTCCTAAAAGGTATACCTACAGCATTACACTCTCCCTTCATCTCAAAATAAGTTGGACAATCCCTAGGTAGACGATCTACCCCATTACATATAAAGCAAGGTTCATGGGACTCTACCCTAGCAACCGGTTTAGGGGCTCTAGCATCCTTGGTTTTTAAGGCTTCAATTTCTTTAGTTAGGACCTCTAAACAGGCTTTAAGGCTATCCTCTTCCTTAAGTTGATAAATCCCAGTGGGTTGATTTCTCCTAGTACTTTCCATGGCATTTGGTCCTGTCCAAGTGTGGACTTTTTCTGATAGGTCATATAGGAAATCTATGGCTTGATCGTGATCTTTTTTAAGAAAATCCCCATTGCACATCATTTCTATGAATTGCCTTTCCCTACTTAGGAGTCCATCATAGAAATAGCTAACTACCCGCCAACTCTCATACCCATGGTGTGGACAAGAATTTGAAAGGTCCTTGAAACTTTCCCAAACTTGATATAAGGTTTCACTCTCCTTTTGTGCAAAGTTTGAGATTTGTCTCTTGAGGTTATTAGTCTTATGGGTTGGGAAGTGCTTTTGGAAGAAAACTAATGTCATCTCATCCCAACTACCTATGGACCTAGGCCTTAATGAGTACAGCCAAACCTTGGCCTTTTCCTTAAGTGAAAAAGGGAAAATCCTAAGTTTGACGGTGTCTACCATATCAGCCCTACCTTGAAAGGTTACTACTACTTCCTCAAATTCCCTAATATGGATATAGGGGTTTTCATTCTCAAACCCATGGAAGGTTGGTACCAATTGGATCATGCCCAGCTTAAAATCAAGTTGTTGAACATTAGGGGGGAACATGATACAGGATGGTGTGGCCGTTCGGCTAGGGTGCAAGTAGTCTTTAAGTGTCCTAGCAACATTTTCATTGTGATATTCGGCCATGTTAACAAAATCCTCTAAATTCTCACTTGGGTGTGCACTATGGTTTGATCTAGGCGAGGTTTCACTAACAGACATGGAAGGAGAGGGTAACTCTAATTCGGGTCTTTTAATGAATCTACCTCGCGAATCTCTCAGTCTATGCATACACCAAAGGGATTAGAGGGAAACAAATAAATTAGAAAAACAAAAATTTGTAAATCAAAACAAAGAGCAAAAACTAATATTACCGTCTTGTCTTAACGTTGACAATATTCCTTGTACTTTAAGCCCGTTTCCCCTGCAACGGTGCCAAAATTTGATTACACACAAACTAATACGCGGTTATTGTGTATAGTTGAGGTGTCGATCCCACGAGGAAAAGCGAACTACAAGGAAAAGTGTAAACTTTAATACGAAACGATAAAATCCAAATGAAAAAAATATGAGTTTTGATAATAAAGTAATGTGAGAAAATTGTGTAAATATAATGAAGAATATAAATGAGATACAACAAGGTTTCGGGAATCCTCCCTAGGTTCATTGCCTTATTCCACTCTCGATTCAGTTGTTTTTATCTCGATTGCTAGTTTCACATCCCAAACAAACAATCGGTGTATATTCAATCAAAGCATATAAAACCCTAATGTAATTGCTATGAAGTACTCTTTGATTTCGATTCAAGAACACTTGACCTATTCTATAGATTTATCAAGAAATGACAATATATCTCAATGAAAATATAGCAGTAATGGACAAACCTAAAAGATAAATCTACCAGAATCAATCACATCCAAACAACTTGACATAAGAAGAGCTTGACTAGACTTATATGGAGAAAAAGCATGCAATCACAGGATTAAGAAAATCCAAGATAAGAAGAACATAAAGTGCAACTGTCACATGAACATAAATTCTTCTTGTTTAATAAAAGAGTAAATCATAAACAATGTTTTGACAATAAATCCAAACTATAACTAAATCAATAATGAAAAATAAGAACAACTACACCTAGGGATTCATTCTTTTGCCTTGCTTGGAGATTTGATGGCCATGGGGCTCATGCTTGAACACCATAATGTCAAGCTCTCTCCTCAATTTCCAGCCTTTGTGGATGTCCCTTATCAAACCCTAAGTGATCTATTTATAATACAAAAGGTTCTAGGGTATTTTCGGGTCTAAAATATCATTAAAACCCTAATTATGAAACAGGGGTTTGTGTGCGCGCCGCACCTCAGCCTTTCTGGAGTGCTGGAGTCCGCGGCACCCCTGGACCAAGGCCACGGCGCCCAGCTCTGCTTGGGCTTGTGGAGGCTTCTGGAGGTCGCGGCGCACACTGGTTGTCTTGACTTCTCTTCATTTTATCCTTTCGCAACCACTCCGATGCTCCGTTATACATGGAATCTTCGTGCTTTAAACAATGATAGCTTTTCCTTCTCTGAAAATGAACTAAAATAGATCAATGATCCAAGAATGACACTTTAGAATTGTTAAGGTACAAATGTGTGATTGAACCCTAGATCAGCTCTAAAATACTAACAAATAAGCATTGTTAAGATGCATTTTATGACTCTCATCATCAATCGTATATTGACATTGTTGTGTCAATCCATCATAGAAGAATTGATTTTGTAGCTTCAATGGGTAATGATAGTGGGGACATTGGATTAGAAGCATCTTAAACCTGTCCTATGCTTCATGGAAGGGTTCTCCCTCCATTTGTGAGAACATGGCAATCTTAATTCTCAACTCAGCGGTCTTCTGATGGGAGTAGAATTTGTTCGTGAACTGATTGTAGACCGCTTCCTATGTAGTCAAAAAATCGGGTGGAAGAGACATCAACCACGCTTTTGCACTATCTTTTTATGTGTAAGGGAAGAATCTCATCCTTAGTTGATCCTCATTCAACCCCTGTAGGGGAAAAGTCTACACTGTTGCATAGAAATTCCTTATGAAGGTTAATGGGTCTTCATTTGGAATTCCGTATAATGAAGGGAGCATGCTAAAGCGGAAATTTTTTATCTCATAATTCTGTGCAACTTCCCCTAATTGGATGCAAGATGTGGAAGTGCCAATGATCGGCCTTGCATACTCCTTCATTGTAATTTGTCTTTCAACTCCTTCCATTCTTTCAGGCTCCTCTTTTTCTATTCCCTCAACCCTTTCTTTTTCTTCTGTAAGCTGAAACATCTCCCTTAGCCTATGGATGTTGTCTATTGCTAGCATTAGATTTGTCCCTTGGGATCTTTTACTGTGCATGTACCTAAAGAAAACAAAAGAAAAATTAAGCTACCAGGAATCGAGAGAGCGAAAATTAAGAAACAAATTAATGCCAATTTAAATCTAGAAAATCAAGAAGCAAATAAAGAAAATTTGATGAAATAAAAAGAAATAAAAATTACACTTAAAAGAAAGAAAAAAAATAAAATAAAACTAAAAATAAAAACAAAGAAAATAACTAAAGAATTAAATACCAATTCCCCGGCAACGGCGCCAAAAACTTGATGTAGAAATTTTAAATGCTCGCAAGTGCACAAATCACAAATAGTATTGTGATGAGTTTACTCTCGAGGTTGATCTCTCAAGGAATTGCAGTGATTTAAATCCTAAATTACTTTCTTAAAATTACTAAAACAAACTTTGAAATTAAATCCTAAACACTCTAATTAAAAGATTGGCGAAGAGAAAATTGAAATAAAAACAATTAAGTAAATTAAACAAAACGAATTATGAAGAGATAAGTATAATCAATGAGAACAATTGCGAGCTTATCTTGCTATCCAATCATGAATTGGAACATTTGGTGAATATAAAGAATTAATCAACATCCAAGATTATTGGTATTTTCGCTAAGACTAGAGAATGCCATTAATCATGTTTATTCTCAATTTATAACTAATTAACTAAATCTCATGGATCATGTTCATCAATTAATTAGTTAAATTAAGTATAAGGAAAAGGCAACCACCTAAATCACAATTTGATTTGAATCCTGATTTAAATTCCTATTCAAGAAAGCTTAATTAGGTCTAGATGATTTATCCTCAACCTAATCTCGAATATTAATCTTGACTATCAATAATAGATGGCCAATCTACAAGCAATAATCAAAGGTATGAAGGATATTGAATAAGAAATAATATGGAAAATTTCATAAAACTAAATCCACCGAAATATCCAAAACAATCAAGGTAGCTAAGCCAAACATCCAACAATGCGTTTAGCCGCTCATGTTTAAATCCCAATCACAAAATTCAAATACTAGGGTTACAAGCATATTGAAAGACAAAAGGAGCAAAGATAGAATTTCTTCCCGAATTATAAGATGAATCCTCAAAGTCTTGAAGCGATTAATCATCGTCTTCAATCTCTTGATAAGCCATCTTTATGAAAGAAACCGTCTCCTCCTTCAATCTCCCAAAACTCCTCTTGATAATATCGCTCCAAGAACTGTCTTTGTCTCCCTCTTTCTTTGAGTCTAAAATTCCTATATATAGCTATATGGAGACAGATTTGTAGACAGAGAAGTCACCCTAGGGTTTTTGTTCAGGCCGTCTTAGCAAGACGTTGGTTGAACTTATACAGGATCGTGCACCTCAATGCACTCAACAACCCCCTTCTCATGGACTCCTTCCAAGCAAGGCTTCACACGATGCCCGTTGACCTTGAATGTCACTTGAGTCTTCAGGTTCAGCAACTCTACTGCTCCATGAGAAAAAATGTTGACTATCGAAAACGGTCCGCACCATCTTGACTTCAATTTTTTGGGATATAATTTGAAATGAGTGTTAAACAAAAGAAATTTCATTCCAATATAAAGAGACTTACGGATAAGACCTTGGTCATTGTAACGCTTAATGCATTCTTTATAGATCTTTGCATTCTCACAGGGTTCATCACGACTCTATTCTAACTCAATGAGTTGTAGTAACCGCTTCTCTCCTGCCATTTCCATGTCCATGTTCAACTCCTTGATTTCCTAATATGCCCGATGCTCAAGCTCAATCGGTAAGTGGCATGCCTTTCCAAAAACCAACTGAAAGGGGCTCATCTCAATGGGTGTCTTGTACGCCATGCAGTATGCCCACAACACATCATTAAGCTTGGTTTCCTAGTCCTTCCATGATGGTCGCACCGTCTTTTCCAGAATGCCATTGATTTGTTGATTTCTTACCTCCTCTTGGGTTTGGGTCAAAGTAGATGAAATAATCACAGGATATGTATCTCCCTCTCCTAGAAATATGTACTTAAGGTGCTTAGGTAACTCATTAAGTTCAAGCTTAGGTGGAGTAGTATCTTCCCTGGGTAGGGAACTTGGCAATTCTAAAGGTTTGCTAGACTCTTTTAGGGGTGACACTAGTATTGCACTATCTAACATCTCATGATACCCTTTAGTCTCCTCTTCTAGTGTTTCCTCTACTCTCTTAGTGGTAAGAACAACTTTATGCTTGTCCTCTATTTTTGTCTGCAAATAAGTGTCATAAACAAGTGAGTCCACACAATCAATAAATGAACACTCATCGTTAGTAGAAATAGATGGAGGAGTAGTTAGAGAATCAAACACTTTAAATTGTACAGTCTCTCCCAAGACTATCCTCGTTAACGTCCCATTATGGACATCAATAATAGTCTTGGTTGTGGCCATAAATGGTCTACTAAGAAGAATTGTGTGCTCCTTGTCCTTAGATGGGGTTCCTTCCATCTCTAATACCACGAAATCCACAGGCACAATCACTTTGTCTACCTGCACCAATATTTCCTCAACTATTCCCTTAGGTATTTAATTGACCTGCCAGTGAGTTGAAGGGACATAGTTGTTGACTTAAGCTCCCCCAAACCTAGTTGCAAGTATATAGAATATGGCATGATATTTATACTTGCTCCTAAGTCTAGCATTACTTTGGCGACCTTCTTGTTTCCCATTATGATGTTGATGATGAAACTTCCAGGATCTTTCAGCTTAGGTGGCAAGATTTATTGGAGCACTGTACTAGCAACTTCTGACACCATCACTTTCTCGTTCTTCTCATATTTCCTCTTTTTGGTGTTAAGTTCCTTAAATAATTTCACATATGAAGGCACATTCCTGATAACATCCAAAATAGGCAAATTAACATTCACTTTAGAAAGCATGTCAAAAATATTAGAAAATTGTTTATCCTAATTAACATCCCTCAGACTGCTTGGAAAAGGAATAGGAGGCCTATAAGGCTTAGTCGCTGATGAGAGTCATAAAATACATCTTTACAGTACTTAATTGTTAGCATTTTAGGGTTTATTTAGGTTTGAATTACACTTTTATACCTTAACAACTCTAAAGTGTCATTCTTGGATCATTGATCTATTTCTATGCATTTTCAGGTATTTTAAGTTCAAAAGAGATAGAAAAGCTATCATTGCTTGAAGCATAATGACTTGATGAACACCAGAGTGAAGGTTCACAAGCACTTGGAAAGGAGTTTCACTAAATTGCCAGAATTGCCCGTACAGATCAATCATTTTTTTGCAAATTAAACTGCATTGATGCAAGAAGAACTAGGAGATGAGCCATATATGCTTAGAAAGATCTGGAAGTCTGTTTTCTGAATAATTTTATGACTCATAAAAATGATTTTTCTAGAGACAGTTATGGCAGTTTTAGCAGACGAAGGTCAAGCTGGAAGATGCCTAGTGAGCTCGAGCGCACCAGGCCTGCGATCGATCACAAGTGCGCACTTGCGAAATCCCACATCGGTTAGAAATATCTATGGTGCACTCGATCGCACCATGCTGTGATCAAGAGCACACGGGTAGTATCCCACATCGGAATGGAAACACATTGCACTCCAGGAATTCCCCTATAAAAACCCCACTTCACTTAATCTTTTAGAATCATCTGGGAGTGAATCCAGAGGGCCTTTAGGAGCAATCCAGAGGGATTTTAAGAGGAAAATTAGAGGTCAAAGGTCGGGGAAAACACCATGAAGGCTGCCACACTCTCCCTCATGGCCAACTAATCGCCAAGCAAGGCGAAGGGATGAATCCCTAGGTGTAGTCGTTCTTACTTTCTAGTCTTGATTCATTGTAATTTGGATTTATTATTATTATTAAACGTTGTTATGATTTAATCTTTGATTTAATTAGAAGATTTCCTATTAATCCAGTGATTGTATGCTTCTCCTAGATATAAGTCTAGTCATGCTCTTCTTATGTCAATTTGTTTGGATGTGATTGAGTCCGGTAGATTTATCTTTTAGGTTTTTCCATTGCTGCGATATTGTCATTTAGATATATTTTTGTCTCTTGATAAATCTATAGGATAGGTGTGTGCTTAACTCGAAAGTAAAGGGTAATTCATATCAATTACATTAGGGTTTATACATGCGCTTTAATTGAATATTTGCCGATTGCCTGTTTGGGATGTGAAACTTGCAATCGAGATAAAAACAATTGAGTCAAGTTAGGATTAGGGCAATGAACCTAGGGAGGATTCCCGGAACTTTATTGTTTCTTTATTTTTTTCGTCAATCAATTTGCACAATTTGCTCACAACTCAGATTCTTACATTTAATCTTTTATCGTTTGTGTTAAGGTTCACACCTTCTTTTGTAGTTAACTTGTTTCCCTATGGAATCGACGCCCCAAAGCTGTTCTACAACTACCGCATTACTCTTTGGGTGTAATCAAATTTTGGCGCCGTTGCTGGGGAAACACACTTAAGTATAAATAAGATTGTTAACTTTTGACGTGACGATAGAAGAATTGTAAATAGTTTTTCTTTTCAGCAGCTGTAAAGGCGGTAACTTTGTTCCATCTTTTAGCTTGTTGCATTATTTTTTCCCTTCTTTCTTTTTATAGTATTTTTTTTTATTGTTCTTTTTTTCTAAGTTTTGATTTTCTGATTTTTTTATTCTGTTTTATTAATTTCCTCTCTGATTCATATGGTGTATGCTTAGACCGAGAGATTTGCGAGGTAGATTCAGTAGAGGACCCGAAAATAGAATTACCCTCTCCTTCCATGTCCGTTAGCGAAACCTCGCCTAGATCAAACCATAGGGCACCCCCATTAGAGAATTTAGAGGATTTTAACATAGCCAATAACCCTAATGAGAATGTTGCTAGGACACTTCAGGATTACCTCCACCCTGCACGCACAGCCACTCCATCATGCATCATGTTTCCAGCCAATACTCGCCACCTAAAGTTTAAAACAGGGATGATACAGTTACTCCCTACATTTCATGGCTTGGATAATGAAAACCCATATGTGCACATTAGAGAGTTTGAGGAAGTAGTTGCGACTTTTAATAGTCAAGATGAAACTCATGACATTTTGAAACTTAAGTTCTTTCCTTTCGCTTTGAAGGATAGAGCTAAGAGTTGGCTATACTCACTTAGACCACGATCTATTAGGTCGGGGACTGAGATGACTTGGGTCTTCTTTAATAAATACTTTCACCAACATAAGACCAATGCTTTAAAAAGGAAAATCTTCACCTTTGCACAAAAGGACAGCGAGACTTTGTATCAGTCTTGGGAGAGATTTAAGGAGTTGTTGAGTATGTGCCCTCACCATGGGTATGAGAGTTGGCGCTTGGTAAGCTATTCTTATGAGGGACTTATATATAGAGAGAGCCAATTTGTAGAGATGATGTGTAATGGTTAATTCTTGGAGAAAGATCCTAATGAGGCCATAGAGTAACTCAATGAGCTTGCTGAAAAAGCTCACACTTGGACTAGACCTAGTGCTACTGAAAGCACACATAGGTCATGACTTATAGGGCACCCAAATAGTGGTGGAATTTACCATCTTAGGGAAGAGGATAACCTTAAGGCCAAGGTCGAGATGCCCACTAGGGAACTAAAGGTGTTAAAGACTAAAAGCTCAAAGCCAACACAAGTAGCTAATCATGCAGTGTCTGTGAAACCATGTTTTGTGTGTGGCGGGGTAGATCATCTCACCCAAGAGTGCCCTACATTCGCTGAGATGAGAGGGATGTATGAGGAACAATGTAATGCCTTAGGCATGTACAAGAAGCCTTTGGCACCCTTCTCTGATACTTATAATTCGGGATGGCAAAATCACCCCAATTTTAGCTAGAAGTCTGAAAACCAGCAGCTTGCACAAACCCCTACACCATATTTTGAACCATATCATGCACCTGTATCTTCTAGGAGTTCTTTAGAAGACACTTTACATGCTTTTATTGAGGCACAGGGTAAGACTAATCAAAGACTTGAATATTTAATTACACAGGCTGTTGAAGAAAATAAAGAGATAAAGAGCCAAGTGTCCAAGTTAATAAGCTACTTGAGTGTGACTGAGCGAGGTATGTTCCCTTCTCAAGCTCAGTACACCCCATGGTCAGCACCTGGCACAACAAAATTTGAAGGAGGTGAATGTCATTGAGACACTAAGTGCTAAGTCAGTACACATCCCAACAACAAAAAAATCAGAGGAGGATGCGTGTTCTTAGGCGCTTACTTCATAAGTACAGAGAGTCAAAGAAGATTGATAAGCACATGTATCATGACATGTATACGAAGGTTAAGGGTAATGTCTTCAAGAACAAGAGAGTTCTGATGGAGAGCAGGGAAAGAAAATTTGCTATGAGGGAGGAATGTTTGGCTCAGGGCCCTGGATGTGAGAAGCCACCAACTGCACCATCTGCTGCAGCACCCCAAACAACAGAGGTATCTAAGAAGTCCAAGAAGTGATACCCTTGGCGAAGGACAATGAAGGATTATGATTTTAGATAATATGGTTGCGCAACACTTTGGCAGGATAGTTTTGTTCATCAAGTTTGCTTTTTGTTTGAGTTGAACCTCGTCAGTTGCTACTTTATAATACTATAATTAACTTGGAAGTGTTTTTGATAAAAAAAAATCACATTCAACAGTTATTTATTTCTTTTTACTTTGAAGAAACTAATTCTAAAACCGAACTTTACCCAATCCCTGTGGAGATGATCTTGCTTTCGCACACTATACTACACTGTTGACCTTGTGCACTTGCAAGTAAAATGAGTGCGATTATTTACTTATTCATTTAGGTGGATTTTTGTCCAACAAGTTTTTGGTGTCGTTGCCGAGGATTGCGCTAAATTTCATTTTAGGATTACTTTCGTTTACTTTAATCATAATTATTATTTTATTTTCTGTTTACCATCTTTATTTTTACTTTTCATCAAACCCTAATCGATTTCTTTTTGTGTCAGGTACATCAAACCCTAAATCACACTTTTTGTGATACTTGCGATCGATCGCAGCCTTCTGTGCAATCGAGCATAAATAGGACAGAGAGTTACCCGAGCAGCTAAGTTGAGTTGCTGCACTGAAACTGTTTTTGCTGATTTATGCACGGACTTCGATCCCGACATCCCACAGTCTTACCCCTCGATCCCGAACTTGAGCGGACCATCCGACAAAGGCTTAGGGACAACTTCGAGGAGAATGAAGAAGAAGTCGAGAATGAAACACCAATGGCAAAACAGCTCAAAAATCAACAACCACCTGCACGAGTACCGATGAAGCACTCCTTCATCCCACGGAACATTGATCAACCATCATGCATTGTATATCAACCTAAGGCGGTAGGAAACTATTACATATCTCCGCAAATATTGAATGCTTTGACTCACTTTAGGGGTACTGCTAATGAAGATCCACACTTGCACCTCCGAGAATTTTTTGATCTTTGCAAGTTCCAGCACATACAAGGCCTAGACCAAGAAGGAATAAGGTTAATTATGTTCCCTTTTTCTTTGAAAGATAATGCTAAACTATGGTATAATTCTTTGCCTGCAGTTTTCATCCACACTTGGGAGGAGTTGGCAAGCAAGTTCCTGAGGAAGTTTTTCCCAGCCCAAAAGACGAGGCAAATGAGGAAGGAAATCCAGTCCTTCCAACAAAAGGATGGGGACCTCTTCTTCAAAGTATGGGGACACTTCAACGAGCTGCTACTCAAATGCCCACATCACAACCTACCTCAAGATGAACCAGTACAAGCCTTTTATGAAAGTTTGAACGACACTAACAAAAGTATTATTGATTCAGGTTGTGGAGGAGCATTGATGGAGAAAAGCAGCGAAGAAGCGATGGAGCTCTTCGAAACCCTCAGCTAACACACTCAGTAGTTCTCCTCTCGAGGTAGACATGTAACCAAAGGTAAAGGTGTGTATGAGGTAAATCTGAATGGAGGATCTTCCCTTCAAAAACAGCATTGGAAAGGAAAATAGACTTATTGGTAAAAGCCATGGCTGCTCAAAATGCCTCATCCAGCCTACCATCTACCACACTCCAAGTATGTGCAATTTGTTCCCAATACAACCATAATATTGATACTTGTCCTTTGTATTCACCTGCAGATACAGAACAAGCAAATTATGTGGGACCTAATAACTATCCGCCGATGAACAACCCTTATGCAAACACATACAACCCTAGATGGCGGAATCACCCGAATTTCTCATGGAGCAACAATCAGAACAATCAAGGACAGCAATGAAACCCCCAGCCCACTGCTTATGCTACTCCCGAACCAAAGAAGAATGACCTCGAAAGTCTTGTGAGACAACTGGCCACCCAGCAGCAGCAATTGATGACATCACAAGAACAGTTCATGACTCAGCAAAGACAAACCACTACAACACATGAGCAAGCAATTCAAAGACTAGAGGCACAAATGGGACAACTAGTTAAAGAGCTCAGTGGCAGAAAGCAAAGAGAGCTCCCAGCTCAAACACTACCCAACCTTGGGGGGCATCAACAACTAAAGGCTGTCACAACCTTGAGAAATGGTAAAGTGATAGGATTCGACGAGTCTACAACTACAGAAAAACCATCGGCATCAAAAGTAAGTGAAACGGAGAAGGTGAATGCTCCACCCTTCCCGTAAAGGTTAGCAAAACAAAAGAAAGACAATAAACTAATTGATATTTTTGAAACCTTACGAAAAGTTGAAATTAACATTCCTTTACTAGATGCAATTCACCAAATACCTGCCTATGCTTAGTTCTTAAAAGATTGTTGCACTCATAAAAGAAAATTTCAAGAACATGAAACTGTAGCATTAACTGAAGAAGTAAGTGTTGTACTACTAAGAAAACTCCCACCAAAACTAAAAGATCCGGTAGTTTTACTATTCCCTGTAGAATAGGTGATCAGTTGTTTGAAAAAGCATTACTAGACTTAAGAGCGGGGGTAAACTTACTACCATACATGGTATTCGAAACCCTAGGTTTGGGGGAGCTACAACCGACTTCAATTACCTTACAATTAGCAGATAGGAGTATTAAAAGACCTAGGGGTATTCTCGAGGACGTCCTAGTAAAGGTTGGTGAGTTCATCTTACCTGCTGATTTAATTGTATTAGATATGGAGGAATGCCCTATGCCATTGCCCTTGCCCATCATATTAGGGAGACCCTTCATGAGAACTGCCGACACTAAGATTTGTGTGAAAAAGGGTATAGTGAGTATGAAAATCAATGGTGAGAAAATAGAGTTTAAAATATTTGATGCAATGAAACTTCTTCAAGATGACTTGGAATGCTTTAATGTTTGTATGATACAAAACTTTGTTGAGAAAGCTTTTCAGGTCCAACACATTAATCCATTGGAGACTACCATCACCTGTAGCATCATGGAGGTGGAGATTGAGCAAAAACCAGAAGATGTTACTGATGACATCATCACAGCTATGCAACTCCTGGAGACCTCTCCAAAACACTCTAGTAAGTAAACTCCTCCATTTGAAGCTCTCATACCTATTAATGCTACTCTTCTGCCTTCTATTGTCGAGGCACCAACATTGGAACTAAAGCAGCTACCCGAGTATTTAACATATGCCTATTTGGGAGAAAAGAAGACTTTACCTATGATTGTAGCTGCTAACTTGAGTAGTGGAGAAGAAGAGAAGCTGTTAAGAGTTCTTAGGGAGCATAGATCTGCCATTGGGTGGACCATTGCTGACATTAAGGGGATAAGTCCAGCAAAATGCATGCATAGTATTTACCTTGAAGAAGAAGCAAGGCCCACTCGAGATGCTCAAAGAAGACTTAACCCACACATGAAGGACGTAGTGAAGGCCGAGGTATTGAAGCTACTAGATGTCGGCATTATCTACCCTATATCGGATAGCAAATGGGTGAGTCTGGTCCAAGTTGTTCCTAAAAAGAGTGGGATTACCGTTGTAAAAAATGAAAATGAGGAGCTCATACCTACAAGAAAAACAATGGCTTGGAGAGTATGTATTGATTACCGAAAATTGAACAAAGTAACTAGAAAAGATCATTTCCCCCTGCCATTCATTGATCAAATGCTAGAGAGGTTAGCCAGTCACAGTTATTATTGCTTCTTGGAAGGGTATAGTGGATACAACCAAATTGCCATAGCACCTGAGGATCAAGAAAAGACTACCTTCACATGTCCTTTCGGTACATTTGCTTATCGAAGAATGCCATTCGGCTTATGCAACGCACCAGCCATAGAGAAATACATTGAGGTATTCATGGATGATTTTAGTGTCTTTGGTTCTAATTTCGATGAGTTCCTAAATCATTTAGAGAATGTCCTAAAGGGATGTGAATAGAGTAATTTAGTGCTGAATTGGGAGAAATGTCACTTCATGGTTCAACAAGGTATTGTGTTGGGTCACTCCATCTCAACCAGAGGTATCGAGGTAGACAAGGCTAAGATAGACATCATTTCAAAGCTACCTTCCCCTCTCACAATCAAGGGCATTAGAAGTTTCCTTGGATATGCTAGTTTCTATAGAAGATTCATCAAGGACATCTCCAAAATCTCGAGACCTCTTTGTGCGTTATTGGCTAAAGATACCAAGTTTGAATGGAATGATGACTGTATGCAAGCTTTCAACACTTTGAAGAATGTTCTCACCTTTGCCCCAATAATGATGGCACCGGATTGGAATCTCCCTTTCGAATTAATGTGTGATGCCAGTGACTTCGCCTTGGGAGCTGCCTTAGGTCAAAGAATCAATAAGGTACCTCATGCTATTTACTATGCTTCTAGAACTTTAAATGATGCTCAGCTTAACTATTCTACTACTGAAAATGAATTGTTAGCTGTTATTTTTGCTTTAGAGAAGTTTAGGTCATATCTTATTGGTTCTAAAGTTATCGTATTCACTGACCATGCTGCTTTGAGATATTTGTTTTCTAAAAAAGATGTGAAGCCTAAGCTAATCAGATGGGTACTCCTACTACAAGAATTCGATTTAGAAATCAAAGATAAGAAAGGCAGTGAGAATGTAGTTGCGGATCATTTGTCAAGGCTTCCCTATGAGAATGATGATAAAGAGTTGCCTTTGAATGAGAACTTCCCTGATGAACAACTATTCGCACTAGAGGTAAAACTTCCATAGTATGCTGATATAGTAAATTATCTAACTGCTAAAGTTTTTCCCCCAGGCATGACCACTCAAGAAAAGAAACAGTTAAAATCTCTGTCAAGACACTACCTTTGGGATGATCCTTACCTCTTCAAGGTCTGCCTCGATCAAATCATCAGACGATGTATCCCAGAAGAGGAGCACTCAAGCTTATTGCAACACTGCCACCAGTTTGCTTGTGGAGGATATTTTGGGGCAAAACGAACAGCTCTTAAGGTACTACAATCTGGTTTTTATTGGCCTAATCTGTTTAAAGTTGCTTTCTTATTTTGCAGCTCATGTGATAGATGCCAGCGGACATCTAACATCTCTTCCCGAAATCAGATGCCCTTACAAAATATTCATGTAGTAGAACTTTTTGATGTATGGGGCATTGATTTCATGGGACCCTTTCCTAACTCCTTTGGTTATTTATATATGCTTGTGGGTGTGGATTATGTGTCCAAATGGGTCGAGGTTGTCCCCTCAAAAACTAACGATCACAAATTAGTTGTAAAGTTTCTACAGGCTAACATCTTTACGCAGTTTAGGACTCCAAGAGCAATCATCAGTGATGGGGGCAGCCACTTTCATCATCGCTCTTTTGCCGAACTACTCCGGAAATATGGGATCACTTATGGAGTAGGCACTCTGTATCATCCTCAAACCAGTGGCCAAGTAAAGATAAGTAACCGAGAGATCAAGGGAATCTTAGAAAGGACAGTGAAGCCTAATCGAAAGGATTGGTCTCTACGCCTAAATGATGCTCTTTGGCTATATTGGACAGCTTATAAGACTCCAATTGGCATGTCTCCCTACTGCCTAGTCTTTGGAAAAGCGTGCCATCTCCCGATAGAATTAAAACATCGAGCATATTGGGCCATAAAGCAGTTCAACTTCGACATGAAGCAAGCGGGTGAGAAAAGGAAGCTGCATCTAAATGAACTTGAAGAATTACGATATGACGCCTATGAGAATGCCAAGTTGTACAAAGAACGGACAAAAGCCTATCATGACAAACAACTAGTACAAAAGGAGTTCCATGTAGGATAAAAGGTGTTTCTATATGACTCACGATTAAGACTGTTCCCAGGCAAGCTCAAATCCAGATGGTACGGTTCGTACATGGTCACCAAGGTCTTCCCTTATGGTGCATTAGAAGTCTATGGCCCCAACAGAAATCATCCCTTTACAATAAATGGACACAGAGCCAAGCCTTACCTCGACATTAACTTTCCTCTAAGAGATTAAGACTTAGCACTTGAATTAGTACAGTATACAGCTGAAACACAAGCACTGGAGCCACAAGAGGTGAACTCTAAGTGGCCTCTTCTAAACAACTAGTACTGAAGCACGAGAGTGCATGAGCAAGTTCATTTCGATTACCCATACAGCTCAAGCATCTATACAGAGGTTAGTGGTACTGAGGCCACTAACACATGGTAAGGTTGTATCGCACCAAATTTGTCATTTTTAAGCTAAGGTAAGTTTATATTTTTTTCCCATGCACACAGCTTGCGATCGAGCGCACAATTCAATGCGATCGAGTGCAAGGGTGTGATCGAACGCTCCAGTCAATGTGCTCGAGTGCACAAGTGTGATCGATCGCACTCCGTGTGCGATCGAGCGCACTCGTGGTAGAAGGTTTAGTTATAAATCTAAAAATCTTCACACTCCCACACTCACTGTTTTTTCACATTTCACTCACTTCCTCTCATTCGCACTCTTCCGTCTACCAGCACCCTCACTCTCACACTCTCAACTCCAGCATCAGCTCGCCCCTTACCACCATCACCACCATCATCCACCATCACCACCGTCACCAACCATTGCCACCACATAGCCCCTCCCCATTCCACATCCCCTCCACTGCACAAGGTACCCATTTTTTGTTTACATGCACGGATTTTTCATGTTTTAATATAAACTTCCTATATATAACTTATCTTGTGAATGATTGGGTGCTATTTTTCTGCTTGCAGGAGGTTAGGAACGAATTCAAATCCTCAAGACCTGAGCTTGGTCTTTTGGTGCACACCACCTGTTCGAGGAAACGCCTGACCGTGTGCGATCGAGTGCACGGCAGTTTCGATCGAGTGCATATCTCCGTGTGCAATAGAGCACACCTATTTGAGATCGATTGTAAATTAGGCAGAAGCAAATAGCAGCATGTCCAAACCATCTGTTTCCACCTCCAGTGCATCAAGCAGCCATGCCTCGTCATCCCGGCCCAGCATCGAGCAACGAGAGCTCTTATTCGAGACCGCTTTCGCCATCGATGATGTATTCAAGCACATGGACACCACTCAATGGGCCGTCTAAGCATTTAGACATCGAGGGTTGAAGAGGCTTTTTAAGCTAGTTTGCTTGACTGCTTACTCCCAGCTCGTAGTCCAATTCTATGCGAGCTTATCCTTTGACTGCAGCAAACCGGGAGTACTGACTTCTTCAGTCCAAGGCATACCCATCCAGGTGACTATTGCCGATATAGTTGCTGCTCTTCATTGCATTGACGAGTCCTCTTCGAAGGACACCAATATCAAGGAGCAGCCGGGGTCCTTTGCCCTGGCTGAGATTATTACAGATATGTGCGCTGGTCAGTATACCAACAGACACAACAATGCAGCCAGCCGGTCAAAGTTGTCTCCACGACTTTGGCTTGTCGACACTATCCTTCTTCGCAATGTGTGTCCCTTGAGGTACAAGACACAACGGAGATACCAGTTTCTACAGACCTTATATGCCTTCCACAGAGGTCATCGGTACTCTATTCTGGCGGTTATATGGAGCCAGTTGCACAAATTTTGGGATCATGTCCATAGCCGGCAGACCACCATGGCCAATGCATGGGGTCTCCCTTTCCCGTTCCTACTCTCCTACATACTCAAAAAGAAAGAGATTAAGGGGACCACTAGTGACGGACCAGTTCGAGAACATCCCATCTTCGGGAAGGCTCAATGGACACATAGCCTCTTGCACATGCCTCGAGGACTCCCAGCACCTGCTCTAGCAGCTGAGAGAGTTGAGGAGGATAGTATGGAGACCGAGACCCTTGTCATTAGCCCAGTGCAAGAGGAAGACCATCCAGACATGAGACCCACCGAGTCCCTGCACTTTCTAGCTGAGCTGTCCTCCTTCTGAGGTGAGGTCTCTGCCGCTACAACATTCGTGCATCAGTGCATGGATAGTTTGGAGGCATGGCTTGCAAGACAGGAGGCTATGCTGTAGGCTATTCTTGATCGCTTATCTCCGGCACCCAATACCTCTTCGACTGCACCGTCTGATGACTAGCAATGAGAGGATACCACGTCTAGCTGAAGATGTTAAACTTAGCGCTCATGGGAGGCACCCCAAAGTATATCCTTTTTCGTATTTTTTTTTCTTATTGTTAATGTTCACTTTTTCATTTCTGTTTATGTTTACTTTTTCATTTCTGTTTATTATTACTTGTTTTCCCTTTTATGTTTGTTTTTCTTTCTTTTTCAAGGACAAAGTGTGTGCATCCAGTTGAAGTTTGGGGGCGTGCTATGAGCCATGCCAGCCATATAGTTTTCCATCTCCCAGGTCAGCTCCTTCCATGCTATTCACACATTGGGGACAATGTGCAATTTAAGTTTGGGGGTATGGGGACACATTCACACACTCACTATGTCCCATTTTTTGTTTTGTATTTTTATAGATAAATGCATGTTCATTCTCTCCAATAAAATTTTGGGTGATCTAAACAAAGAATATGATTTGACTTTATAAGTGAGCTTAACACCTTGAACATATAGGCCAATAATTAAGTCTTGAACATAGATCACCTCCTTTTAGGCATTTAAGGATTCATAAGTTTAACCTAAACGATCACAAGCACATTAGCACATAATTGTGTGGGGTATGACATGTAATTTTGATTTGTATGTTTCTTTTGTTCGACTGTGAACCAAATGGTCTATTAGACTAACATATTGGCATAAGAAAATAGAAACAAATTCTTAGTACTCAAAAAGAAAAAAAAATGCTCCTAATGATAAAAAATAATAAACTTTCCATTGAGTAACTGGTCCTCTTGCCTCAGTACACAATGAGTGTCACATCAAAAGGTGGAAAAATTTGTTAACTCAAAAGATCATTAAAAAGAACTTTTCGCTGAGTAACTGGCCCTCTTGCCTCAGCAAGCAGTGAGTGTCACGTCAAAAGGTGGAAATTCTGATTGGTAGCATTGAGACCAGTTAGTTTCGTAGCCTTTTTGACTGGAGTTAGTAAGTCCTTAGGGGTGTCTTTACACCTAATGCCCTAAAACCATTTGGTTTGGGAGTCATTGGCTAAACGCTCGTTACATGAGTCAAATAGAAAGCTTAAGGGAACTAACTTGGCAAAAATCTCACAAATAAAAGAAAAGAAGAAAACTTATGCCATCTTTGTTGATTCTAATAGGAAATTTGGTGAATTTTGAGTCATTGAAACACTACACATTAGAATTATTTGGAAACCTAATCTTTTATGTGATAGTTCACCACACACCAAAGTCGAACTTATGATGTCTTAAACTGCCTCATGAAAGTGATTTGCGTTCAAAACTTTTATTCATTGCAAAGATATGTTTATATGTGTTAAGCTTGCTCATGAATGCGCATCATTATTTTGTGTGACAACCTAAAATTTTTGTGGACATTATGATTATTGGTTTTATCTATGTGGCTTTACTTTTTTTTATTTTTGTTTTTAGTTTTGTATTGCTAAGGGACTAGCAATATGTAAGTTTGGGGGTGTGATAGGTGCTTAAATATTCATATTTAAGCCCCTTTATTTATACTTGTTAGGTCCTTAGTTATGTTAATTTAGTTCATTTTACTTCATTTGTGTGTTTCACATGTGTTTATAGGTCTTGGAGAAAAAACAAGCAGTTTTGGCACTTAAGGGAAGAAGCCTGAAAATCCTGGAGCAGTTTCTGGTCAAAGTGCGATCGATCGCACTACTGCATGTGATCGAGCGCAAGACGCATGCGATCGAGCGCACATGTACAGGCGTGAACATTAAACTGTAGAACCCTATTTTGGAAATAAAGGAGTTTTGTGTTTTAGGAAAGTTTGAGAATTCATGAGCCTTCTAGGACTTCTCAAGCCCTATAAATACACCTGTAAAGCACACACAAACATCATTTCTTAGAGAACACTTCTTTTATCTTTTGCTTAGCTCTGAGTTTTAGGCTTTGGAGAGGATTGACAACCCGTCTCCCTAGTATTCTTCGGGGTTTATATTTTATGCTTAGTTTATATATGATGTTTATCTTAGACAGCATGTGTAACTAACTTTCATATAGGGCTCAATTGAAGCCCTAGTTATGCTTTCTCATATATTTATTCATTGATAAACTCTTTGCCAATAGCCTTTATTATGTTGCTTAACTTGATTAATGTCTGTGCTTATTTAAATTCCTCATATGTATGTGTGTGGCCAACGTATACATGTGGTATGGATTGGTTAGTTAGATCAATTTGGATGACCGAGTCCTGGGTCTAACATTAGTAACAAAAGATATCCACACCGGATTCTTAGATTAATCAACATGGGAAACTGGGAGTAGATACCATGCCCTAGGTCTCATGTGGTTGTCGATTTCCATAAATCTTATGCTTTCTTAAGGAACAACTCATGCAGATACCATGCTGAATCCCTTAGGGAAGAAAAGAGTTAGAGTAGATACCTTGCCTAACTCGTTGCTTAGGGAAATCAATAGCTTAAGGAGTAGATACCATGCCCTTAGGTTGGCGACCATTAGGTATACATGATAAGGCTAGTGCAATGATACATTAGACAATTGGGAAAATATGACTAGTGGTGGATATCAAAGCCCTATGTCTTTATTATGATCAAATCAAATTCAATAGTCATGTATTTCTTTTTACTTTGAAGAAACTAATTCTAAAACCGAACTTTACCAATCCCTGTGGAGATGATCTTGCTTTCGCACACTATACGACACTGTTGACCTTGTGCAGTTGCAAGTAAAACGAGTGCGATTATTTACTTAATAATTTAGGTGGATTTTCATCCAACATAACTCCATGAGTGCAATGTGTTTCCAATCCAATGTGGGATGTGGGATATAGAATGTGCTTCCAACCGATGTGGGATGTGGAATTTAAGCCTTCACATGCCCTTCAAAACTTCTGCCTATGCTGAAATCACTCGCAGTCTGACCTTTGTCTACTAAAAATGCCATAACTTTCTCTAGAAAAATCATGTTTATGAGCCATAAAATTCCCCAGAAAATAAACATCCGGATCTTTCCAAGCATATATGGCTCATCTCCTGGTTCTTCTTGAATCATTACAGTTTAATCCACAAAAATCACTTCTGCCACGCTGAAATCACGCACAGCCTGACCTTTGTCTACTAAAACTATCATAACTTTCTCTAGAAAAATCATATTAACGAGGCGTAAAATTCCTCAGAAAATAGACATCCGGATTTTTCCAAGCATATATGGCTCATCTCCTGGTTCTTTCTGATTCAATATAGTTTAATCCACAAAAATGACTAATCTATACGGGCAATTCTGGTAATTTAGTGAAACTCCTTTCCAAGTGCTCGTAAACTTGTAAAACAGCGAAAAACAACTCAAAGTAAAAAATTCCTAGGCTAACAAATGTAAATTAAGGGGCCAAAATATGCAATATTTTGCACTCATCAAATACCCCCAAACTTAAATTTTGCTAGTCCCTTAGCAAAACAAAATGAAAAAAAAAACTAAATGAAAAACAAAGAACACAAAGAGAAATCCATCATTCATGGTGTCCAAAAATTTAAGTAGCACACAAAACCATGATATTCATTCATGAGCAAGCTTAAAATATAAACCAATGATATTCATTATCAATAAATAGGAATTTTAAAATCTAATTACTTACAAAAGGCAGGCTAAGGCATCACAAGTCTGACTCAGTGTAAAGTGAATTAGTATATAAAGATAAGGCTTCCAAATAACTTAAATGTGCAATGTCTCCATGTCTCAAGATTCACGGAATTTCTTATCAGAATGAACAACAATTGCATAGTTTTATTCTCTTCTTTCTTTTATCATGAGGCTCTACTATGTTTGGTTCCCTTAAGCTTTCAATTTGACCTATGTAGCGAGTGTTGAGTCAATGAGTCCCAAACCAAATGGTTTAAGGGAATTAGGTGTAAAGACACCCCTAAGGACTTACTAACTCGAGTAAAAAATGCTACGAAATTAAGCTGGCCTTAATACTACCAAGAAAAATTCTCACCTTTTGACGTGAATACTCACTGCTTACTAAGGCAAGAGGACCAGTTACTCAGCGAAAAGTTTATAAATGATCATTATAAGCAAAATTCCCACTTTTTGACGTGAACACTCACTGCTTACTGAGGCAAAAGGTCCAGTTACTCAGTGGAAAGTTTATTAATGATCATCATGAGCATTTTTTCTCTTTTTTTATTTTTTTCTATGCCAAAGTGTTCATCCAACAAGTCATCCAGTTTCAGTTAAGCCATGGAAATATACACATGAAAATCACATGTCATCCCTCATACAATTATGTGCTAATGTTCTTGTGACAGATTAGATCAAACATGTGAATTCTTAAATGCCTAAAGTAAGTAACTAAACTTTAAAACTCTATTATCAGATCATGTGTTCAAAATTTTAAGCTCATTAATGAAATCACATCACAACATTTGTTTAGATCAACCAAAATTTCAAAACAATCATGAACATGCATTTATCTTTTCAATAATATATAAAAAAAACTGGGACAAAGTGTGTGTGAATATGTCTCCCATACCCCCAAACTTAAAGTACACAGTGTCCCCAATGTGTGAATAACATGGAAAGAGCTGACCTGGGAGATGGAGAACTAGCTGGACTAGCATGGCTCATAGCATACCCCCAAACTTGAACTGAAGTACGCGTTGTCCCTGAAAAACAATTACCAAAGTAATACTGGAAAACAAAAAATACTAAAAATAAACAGTAACAAGAAATATGAAAAAAAACAATAAAAGATACGCTCTGGGTTGCCTCCCATGAGCGCTAAGTTTAACGTCTTCAGCCAAACTCACAACTTGCACAAGGGCTTGGCGATCTTGTTGAAATCTTGGATAAATTGCTTGTAGAATTTTGCATTGCTCAGAAAAGAACGAACCTGCTTCACCGTACATGGGGGTGGAAGGTTGGAAATCAGGTCCACCTTCACTTTGTCAACCTTAATCCCCTGATGAGATATGACGTGCCCAAGTATAATACCTTGCTTTACCATAAAATGACACTTCTCCCAATTATGCACCAGGTTCTCTTGAGCAGCAACCAAATCTGAAGCTATCATCACAGGCAAAGACTCTATTGGACCTAAGAACTTATACTTAAGATTGTTCGGTAAAGGCTTAAGTTCCTTCTTGGGGGGGCTTAGGTGCTACAGTCTCCTCTGTCTCACTATTCTCCTTAGAAGCACACTCCAAAATGGCTTTCGCTTGCTCAAGTAACTTATCCAAATCCAAATCCTCTCCAAACTGAGCAAAGCATACCTCCAGGGGGTCCTCAATGCTAGATTCATCCACAGTCTCTTCCGTCTCACTGCTCTCCCAAGGAGCTGACTGCAAAATAGCATTCGTTTGCTTAAGTAATTTATCCAAATCCAAATCCTCTCCAAACTGAGCAAAGCATGCCTCTAGGGGGTCCTCAAAATAAAATTGCAAAAATAAAAAAGAAACAAAAATACTAACTAAACTAGTAGAAATATAAAATCAATTCAGACAAAAATTTTATTTTCACAAACAAAACAACTCCCCAGCAACAGTGCCAAAAACTTGTTGTGAGTTTTAAATTACTCGCAAGCATACGAATCGTTTGCAATATAGTGTGTGCAAGTGCGAGGTCGAATCCACAAGGAATTGCGTCGTGAAAATGGATTTTTATCTAAACTAAACCTATTTTAACCTAGTTCCAAATTTTGAATTGTATTTTGCAAAGAATATAACCTAGTTCCCCCAGAATGCTACTAGAAGTCCTCCGGATTGCACCCCGATTTGATGAAGTGAAATGGGACTTTTATAGGGGAACTCTATGAGTGCAATGTGTCTTCAATTCGATGTGAGATGTGGGATATATAATGTGTTTCCAACCGATGTGGGATGTGGGATTTAAGCCTTCACATGCCCTTCAAAACTTCTGCCCACGCTGAAATCACGCACAGCCTGACCTTAGTCTGCTAAAACTACAATAACTTTCTCTAGAAAAATCATATTTATGAGCCGTAAATTCCCCAGAAAATAGACATCCAGATCTTTCCAAGGATATATGGCTCATCTCCTGGTTCTTCCTGAATCATTATAGTTTAATCCACAAAAATCACTTCTGCCACGCTGAAATCACGCACAGCTTGACCTTTGTCTACTAAAACTGCCATAACTTTCTCTATTAAAATCTTAATTATGAGCCATAAAATTCTCTAGAAAATAGACATCCGGATCTTTCCAAGCACATATGGCTCATCTCATGGTTCTTCCTGAATCAATACAGTTTAATCCATAAAAATGACTAATCTGTATGAGCAATTCTAGCATTTTAGTGAAACTCCTTTCCAAGTACTTATAAACCTTGTAAAACAACGAAAAACAACTCAAATTAACAAATTCCTAAGCTAACAAATGTAAATTATGGAGTCAAAATATGCAATATTTGGCACTCATCAGGTTGTATGTTAGAATTACATCTTTGCCTTAGAAGATAATGTAAAGACCCATCCCGAGTGGGCCTTACTCAGAACTACTCAAATACTTTTTAGCACTGAGCACCTTGACTCAAGATGCAATCATTGTTATTTACAAAACAACAACAACATTTTGATAAGTAGCAAATTTAAACAACATAAAACTTTACATCCATGAAACAATTTTTGTAAGAGACGCAAGAAAGAATAAAATTTCCCTCAAGGGTCTAACTTAAAAAAATGTACAAATTAATGCATAAACATTTAATTAACTCCCAAAGACTAAAAAAGATGAGGATGCCATAGACGGGGACTTTACTAGGGACTCCTTTCATTGATAGTCATCTCATCTTCTCAGTCCCAAGCTTTCCAACATTTTCCTAAAATGTTAGTAAAAAAGGAGGGGGTGAGCTAAAAAGCTTAGTTAGTAAACATCTTACTAAAAGTAATAGCTTTGAAGTTTAAGTTCTTTACTTCTAATTCTTGTTATATAAGTCTTTTTCATATGTATAAATTTCATAAGACTTTTATTTACAAATTTGATTCACTTTCTTCATTTCTTAGTCCAAAAGAAATAATCATTACAACAACACTGTTAATCTTAATTTATCATATAGTTCATAATCCATATTTTTAATTCACACACAAGATAAGATTAACCATTCATAACTCACATCTATCATGATAGTTTTCAATTCACAACAACTTATATTTAATACCTCTCACCGAAACATTTACATCACATGCCCTTTCACGGGCTAATTTCAATGCATGCCCCTTATGGGCCAGTATCATCGAATGTTTGTTATCCATGGGATGAATGTAATGAGATGTAATGCAATGCTTAATCATTTCTTTATTCATTTTATTTCAAATTTCTTCACTCATTTCATTTCACTACCCCTCATTAGGCTCATCATATAATAACGGGGACGTCTCCCCATATACCAGCAAGTTCTCAACAACAACATCATCACAACAACAGCTTCAATTCCATTTTCAGCCTCACCTAACACTTCCCCTCACTAGATGGATCATGCAATGCTTTATGCAATATGATATGCAATTTCATGATCCAACAAACTTCTAAATGAAGCATCCATCAACCAATCATGTCACTAAATTCATTTCATAAACAATCCTCAAACCCAAGCAATCATATACTCAACTCATGACAATCCACTATACTCGTAAAAGAATAATCATTATTTAAACCGAACATTACTTTGTTGCACATATGGTTATCCATCAATTATTTCTATTTCAAGGGTATACATCACCCGTTATCAAACAAAAAAAACACCGAGTCATCTCTACATTTAATTCTTATACAATCATATTTTCACATATATGCATATATACATATATAATTCTCATAATACTAATATTTACATTCCCATGATCATTCTTATGTATAGGCTTTTAAACTTTTCATTTTTATTATACGGTTTACAACGCTTACTAAAAGTAAGGCGAAAGTCACTTTTGCTGAGACAAGATCGAACCTCAAATTTTCTCCTGCCTTGGTTATTTTTAATTCTACCACACCTAATTATATATATTTACTTAGTTTATTAACTCAAGAAACATATAATTAAAAAAACTTGAACATATCATAGAATTTATGCAAGCATATAAATCTAAGGGTTAAGTCACAAAGCCCTTTTTTTCATTTAAAACTTTTACAAAATTTGTTCTAACATGGTTTAAAATGAAAGAAATCTTTTTAAGCTCTCAACTTTCAAAAATTTATCAAGAAATCAAGCTCATAATATATTGGAAGAGTTTAGGATTGAAATACTTTAACAAAGGTAAGTTATTCTTCAAAAATAGGGCTGAAAACATGTTTAGGGGCTTTGATAAATGACTGTTCATTTTGGGCAGTTGACTGTGATTTGCCCAAATGCTTACACAATTGACTATCCACATGGATAGTTGTTTATCCACTGACCAGAAAGGTTGTAAAATCGACTATGCACTCGGAACAGTCAATTACCTGGTCCGAATTTTTTTGAAAATCTTGACAAAAAATACACTTTTCTTTAAAACCTTTCACTTATCTTTCAGGGGACTTTCAATCCAAACAAAACACAAGTTCCTAAGGGTTTTAAATCAAATATTTTACACTATCTAAAAGAATAATTGAACTCAAAACCCTTAAATCAACACATTAGTACAAAGACCTAATTTTCTTGAAACAACATTTTTCACAAACCTTCCTCAAGCAAAATTTTGAACACCAACTCCAAAGAACACAAATATTTAGTTGAATACACATACTTAATAATTAAGAAAAAAGAAAAACAAGTTTTTAAATTAAGTTTGCAGGAACTCTCTCATCTTTCCCTTTCCTTCTTCTCTTTTTCTCTTCCTTCATTTTCTCTCTTTTTTCTTCTCCTTCTCTCCTCTCTCTAGCCCCTTCTAGAGATTTCCAGCACTTGCTGGATTTCTCCCTCTCTCCAACCCTCTATTTATAGCCCTACTCTCCACTAATTGCATTATCATCCGTTTACTTTATACCTCTTCCTATTTTCCACCATATAACTCTTTAGAAATTCTATTTTCACTTAGTTCCTCTTACTATTCCTCAAAAGTTTTTTTTAAAAAATCTCAAATGAAAATTATTTTAATACTTGGACCTTAATTTATTTACTTGTCCCCAAGTTTCACAAATCCAAGTACAATTTGAAAAAAAAAGTTATCTCAATTCTGAACAAGCATACCAAAAACGCATCGAAGTGAAACTCTGTGATTTTAAATATTCTAATTAAATTATTAGGCTTAACAATTCTCCCCCATTAAAAAATATTTCGTCCCCGAAATTTCCTTGACTAGGGTCCACAACAATCAGGATTAACACTTTCTTAAGTCTGTCCCACATTCTCAAATACACTTCTTAAGTCCTTCACTTTCTTCAAGATTTAACATTATAAGATTAAATTTCAATCTCATCATCAACTTGAACTTTCTCTACCTTGTTGCCATTTAACTATTGATTGCTAGAGTGATCCAACTTACTATAAACTCCATCTGATCTCGCTAGAAACACTTTTCATTATCTAGGCGGTGCTTGCCCTTCTATCAACTACTCATCCTTATAATTCATTATTTCTCCTTCATTCAATTCATTTTATTCGTCCTTCAAACCAAACATTCAATATTACCCAAAGTTACCCTCTTTTTACAGTTTTCTTTTTCCCCTGAGCTTCAAAAACTAAAATTTTACCCGTCTCATACTCCCTTCTACATCTTTGTATTTCTATTTTGACTTCATGTTTTCAGGGCCCCCAATGTATGACTTATTCAAGCATCCTGTTGGTATTTGTTTAAGGTTTAAACATGGTTAAGGTTTAAACAAGAGATGGAAGAATGAATTTTAGCATGTTAAAGGAGTGCACACAAGTGTGCACCTCACTTTGGGTGTGTGCACACCTCTCCTTTCAGCAAGACAAAGAAGTGCGCACAGCTTTAAAGGGTCCAGCATCAGTGTGCGCCACAGCCCTGCTCCTCCCAGGCCGCGGTACCCAACAAGTGAGGATGCTGGAGGAAGGCCAAGGCCACAACTCCCAGAAAGTGGTGAAAATGTGTTTTGTCCAAGGCCGCAACGCACCCTGTTGGAGGCCTAGGCGCTAGGCACACTGATGACACATGATTAACTTGATTCAACCTTTTGTTAAGTGTGTGGGTGCAAGTCCAAAATGCACAGCATCACTTAAGATTGATGGAGGGCCATGGTTGATTGGTCATCAAGATCTAAGGGTGGAGAATGACACTCAAGATTGGTCAAGAAATTGGTGCACTATATAAAGGGTCACCTAGCTTCATTCTATAACAACATATAATCAATTGAGTGATTACAACTTGTGATATATAAGTGATCAAGAGATACAAGAGAGAATTGTGTGAGAGTGCAAAGACACAAAACACAAGAGAGACTCATTGTAGTGAGGCTGGTTGTAAAGAGAGAGTAGCATAGATTTGATAAAGAGCATTGTAATAAGTTCTTATCATCTTCTTTCTTCTTTTCTTGGTTTCTTCAAGAACTTAAGCTTCTTGGAGAGGGTTGCTATGATTGTAAAAGAACCACTGATTTAGTGCAGAGAGTTCAGAGGAACTCACGGGGACGTAGACTATTGTCGAACCTCGATAACAAATCGCTTGTCTTCTTTCTTTCTTTGATTTCTGTTTCTGTTTCTGATTCCTAATCTTTACAAGTCATTCTAGACTTGGATGTTTGGAAGATCACCACTTGGGCATCTTGTCAAGGTGATTTCCAACAGTGGTATCAGAGCTAGAAGAGATACCACAATAGTGGTATCAAAGCTAGAGGAGATACCACAACAGTGGTATCATAGCTTTGGTGAGAGGGTATCGAAGCAAGAACAAGAAGGTGATGGAGTCAAGACTCCAAGAATCAAAGGTCAACTTCTTGGGTGATTCAAGAACGGAGTAAAGATCAAGATCAGATCATGTTCTTGAGAGTGATTCAAGAACGGTGTTAAGATCCATCTTCGATCGTGTTCTTGAGGTTGAAGAAAGCATTTGTGGGTATTGCATAAATCTGAGATTTTCTCCACAAAGATGGCTTCAAATTTTGTTGTTGAGAAGTTTGATGGAAAGAGAGATTTTACCCTTTGGAAGCAGAAGATCAAGGCGGTTCTTATGCAACAGAAAGTGGACTTGGCTATTGGAGATGATGTTTTTCCAGCAAGTATCACAGAGGACCAGCAGGTTGAGATGAAGAAGATGGCTTATAGTACCATTTTCTTGCATATGTCGGATAGTGTCACAAGGGAGTGCAGAGACTTGAAAGATCCGGCTGTCATATGGAAGAAACTAGATGAGTTGTTTCTTACCAAAACTCTCCCTAACAAGATTTATCTTATTAAAAGAATCTTTACTTTTAAAATGGATCCTAATAAGGAGTTACAAGATAATCTTGATATCTTTAATAAACTAGTTCAAGATTTGGCTAATTGTAGTATTAAATTCCTGGATGAACAATTGGCTGTTATTTTGTTAAATTCTCTTCCTGATTGTTTTGATAATTTGATTAATGCTATTGAGTATGGAAGAGATACTTTAACTAAGGAGATTGTGATCAATGCCATAAGGGCTCATGATTTCAAAGCCAAGATGAGGGATGCATCAAGTGGAGAAGGGCTATTCATTAGAGCAAGACCAGTAACTCGGAATGGCAGTAGCATTCATGGCAACTATCAGGAAAAATCAAGAGGTAGAGGGCAGAGTCATGAAAGATCTCATTCCAAGACAAAACTTGGAGGAAAGAGGTGCTTCTACTGCAAAAAGGAAGGCCATTTCAAGAAAGATTGTAAGAAAAAGATGTGGGATGAGAGAAGAAGACATACCAACAATGGAGAGGCTTCGATTGCCAAAGGAGAACAGCAAGATAATGTTCTTGTTGTGTGCTCAAATGTGAGCAAGAGGCAAGGCTGCGAGAAGTTGATTCTGGATTCCAGGTGCACTTATCACATGTGCCCTCACAAGGAATGGTTCAAGAATTTCAAGGAGATCAATGATGGAAGGGTCTTCTTGGGTAATGACAATTCTTTCCAAATGAGGGGGATAGGAGACATCCAGTTGAGGATGTTTGATGAATTCACAAGGCTGTTGAGAAATATGAGGTATCTTTCAGATTTGAAGAGGAATTTGATCTCATTAGGGCAGCTGGATTCCATGGGCTACTCATGCAAAGTAGAGGGAGGAAAAATCAAGGTGGCTAAGGGATCTTTGGTAGTGATCAAAGCAGCAATAAAGGATGGACTCTATGAGATGATCGAAGAGACAAAAATCAACGATCAAGTAGCAAGCTTGATGGCTGAGGTGGATAGGGCAACCCTTTGGCACACTCTCTTGGGACACATAAGCGAAAAGGGCCTGCAAGTTCTTAGCAAGGATGGCCTACTTAGTGGAGACAAAGTAGAGAAACTTGATTTCTGCGAGTGTTACATTCTTAGGAAGCAACACCGAGTCAGCTTCAACACCGGAGTGCACAAGTCTAAGGGGATTCTTGACTACATTCATTCGGACCTCTGGGGACCAGCAAGGACACCAACAAAGGGAGATAACTTTTACTTTTTGTCTTTAATTGATGATTATTCAAGAAAAGTGTGGGTTTATTTGCTTAGAAATAAATCATATGCATTGAATAAATTTGTTGTGTGGAAAAAGTTGCTGGAGACTCAAATGGATAGGGCTGTTAAGGCTTTACGAACCGATAATGGCTTAGAATTTTGTAATAAGGATTTTTATAAATTCTGTGAATTAAATGGCATTCTAAGACATAGAATAGTTGTAAAAACACCTCAACAAAATAGAGTTGCTGAGAGGATGAATAGAACCCTTATGGAAAAGTTAGGTGCATGTTAATAGGATTCGGTTTACCAAAATATTTTTGGGGAGAAGCTGTGGCTACTGCTGCATACTTGGTAAATAGATCGCCTTCTAGAGCTTTAGAGCTCAAGACTCCCATGGAGATGTGGAGTGGAAAACCTCCTGAGTTGAGCAACCTTAGGACTTTTGGGTGTGCTGCATATGCATATCAAAAGGATGATAAACTTAACCCAAGGCCTAGAAAATGTGTGTTTCTAGGGTATGGTGATGGGGTTAAGGGATATAGGTTGTGGTCCTTAGAACCTAAAGAAATGAAACTGATTATAAGTAGGGATGTTATTTTTAATGAATTATTATTTCCCTACTTGGAGGAAACTAACCCTACAGGGGCTAGTGAGCAAACCAATCTGAAATTTATGGAGCATCACATCAAGGAGAATTCGGTTCAGGTAGAGGAAAGAAGGCAAGAGGGTTCAGACCAGGTAGAGCCCTTGAATGAAGGCCATGCTCAAGACACTTAAGAGGAGGCTGAACCAGAAGGGGTTGATGCAGTAAGTCAGAATGACTACCAGCTCACAAGGGACCGAGAAAGGAGGGTGGTGAGACCACGTTCTAGATATGGGTTTGCGGATGCTAATGTAGCAGCTCCTTGGACAGAAGGAGGAATGGTTGAACCAGAAACCTACATAGAAGCCATGGAGTGTAAGGATTCGTCAAAGTGGCAGCTAGCTATGGAGGAAGAACAACTCCTAGGAATTGGTGCCTAAACCAGAAAAACAGAGAGTTGTGGATTGTAGATAGATCTACAAGATCAAAGAAGGGAATACTCCAGGAGATGAAGTCCGGTATAAAGCTAGGCTGGTGGCGAAGGGGTTCACATAAAAAGAAGGCATAGATTTCACCAAAATCTGCTTACCGATTGTGAAGTACAAGACGATATGGATAGTATTGGCAATGGTGGTCCAATTTGATTGGGAAATCGAGCAAATTGATGTGAAGACAGTGTTCTTACATGGCGGGCTTGATGAGACCATCTACATGAGGCAACTCGAAGGCTATGAGGAAGGAAGGCAGGGAGAGTTGCTGTGCAAATTGAAGAGGTCCGATTCCTTTGTAATCAGCTTGGGTTTCATGAGGAGCTACTATGATTTGTGCTTGTACTACAAGGGTCAGAAGGTTGAGAAAGTGGTGATCATCCTCATCTATGTTGATGATATGTTGCTGGTTGATTACACCCAAAGACTAACGCGGTAGTTGTAGCACAGCTTTGGGGTGTCGATTCCACAGGGAAACAATGTTAACTATAAGAAAGGATGTAAACCTAAACACGAACAATAAGATCGAGTGAGAATACATGATAATGTAGTGTTGAGAGCAGAATATGTAATAAGTTGTGATTAATAATAATAGAGTAAAAACAAGGTTCCGGGAGTCCTCCCTAGGCTCATTGCCTTTATTCCAATCTTAATTCAGTTGTCTGTATCTCGATTGCAAGTTTCACATCCCAAACAAGCAATCGGTGGATATTCAATTAAAGCTCATATGCAAACCCTAATGTAATTGATATGACTTACTCTTCTTTATTTGTTAAACACATATGGCCTAAACTATAGAGTTATCAAGAAATGACAATGTATCTTTAATGACAATATTGCAGTAATTGACAACCCTAGAGAATAAGCCTACCGAACTCAATCATATCCAAACAACCTTGACATGAGAAAATCATGACTAAACTTATATCAAAGAGAAAGATACAATCACCGGATTAAAAGGAAATCTTCTAATTAGATTAAAGAATAAGTCATAACAATATTTGACAATAAATCCCCATTACAACTGAACTAATAAAGGAATTAAAGAACAAAAAAACCTAGGGATTCATCCCTTCGCCTTGCTTGGAGATTAGTTCACCATGGAACTCATGGCTGAACACTTTGATGGAGGAGAATGAGGCTGCTTCTTGGAGTTTCCAGACCTTGATTGCCTTTTCTTCAACCCTAAGTACCCTATTTATAGTACAAGGGTTCAAGGGTATTTTTGAGCTTATAATAGCCACTTAGAGGTCCTAATTAGGTTAGGAGACTGTGTGCGCACTGCACCTTTCCCTTCTGGGTGGTGCGGTGCTCTTTTTCCTTCTTGAGTGTGCCTTGCTGGGTGGTGCGACACTGGTCTGGCAGAGGCGCGGTGCTAGGAGGGATGCCAAGATGTGGTTCTAGGCTATGCGACGCTGGTCTAGCAGAGGCACGGCATTAGGAGGGATGCCAAGATGCGGTTCTGGGAGGTGTGGCGCTGGTCTGGCCGCGCCGTGGCGCACACTAGTACTCCTAGCTCTTCAAGTGCTTAAATGACTTCTCTTGGTCTTGGCATGCTTTGGATCTTATGTTTAGAATGCTTTTCATCACTTTTGTCTCTTCATAACCACTCTTCCACTCTTATATGTTTCGAAACTTTGTGCTTTAAGCGATGATATCTTTTCCATTTCTTTTGGACTCCAAGGCACCTGAAAATGCATCGAATTAAGTCAATGATTTATGAATATCACTTTAGAGTTATTAACATGTAAAAGTGTGATTAAGACCGAGATCAACCCCAAAATGCTAACGATTAAGCACCGTTGACATGCATTTTATGGCTCTCATCATATCCCCTAACTAGCTTATTGCTAGTCCCTAGCAATTCAAGCAAAATGATTGATGAATTCTATAGTAGGAATCAAAACAAGTTAGAGCAATGCTAGTGTTAAACAAGGATTAATTCACATTTTTGTCTCAGAAATTGCACATAACATGTAGCACATAGAATCATTAAATATCACTTAAGTCCAAAAGTAATCCAAGCATCAATCTTAAAATCGTTATTGACTCTTATCATCCATCTTACCACAGTCCATTAATCTGAACATCCGGATGATTTTATGCACAACATTCATGAATACAAATCTTGGCCTCTAAAATCATAACAAGTTATGTGACATCAATCACATAAACAAGCTCCATAGGATTATTTTTCAAATCATTCTCCACTATTGTAGAAAAATCACACTTCATTAGATCAATAGGTCTTTAATAAGCTTATAATGTTAGGCTAAGGTAAAGGTTAAGGAAGAACGGGAAGGATTTTCAAGTGAAAGAACTTAATCTCTTAGCTTTAAACACAACCACTTTTAAGCACTAGATAACTTTACTTCAATGCTCAACTTTCAACCATTTTTTATAAGAGCATATCTCTTGATAAGTCACCACTTTTCTTTTCTTTTTCTTCTTTCTTTGCCATACTTCTCCTTTTTTTCTGTTTTCTTTTTTGTTTTTGGCAAATACCCATTCACCTCTTTTTTTCTCATTTTCTTTTTCTTTTCTTTTCCACAACCCCCAACTTATCTTCTTTAATATACTTGGGTTATGGCTTTTCATATTTTCATCCTTACTCCTCTTGAGTGCTTCTTAACAATCTGTACAACTAAGTTCTTTTGAAAGGAAGATAAGGATAAAATATTTTTAGGCTCATGATGGTAAGTAAATGGGTTTTGTTGAAAGAAGCAAGGCTCAAATTATTTTTCAAGAAAAAGTCTCAAATAGGTGACTAGTGATATATATTGCAAGCGTAGGTTTGAAAGGCTCAGCTGGTTCAAAAATGGCCTATATCATATCCTAAGTAGTTTGCATTCTAGGAATTTGCCTCGAGTGATTATCAAATAAGTTCTAGAGCTTGTCAAGACCACAAAAGTATTCATAAGGTAATCATACATAAAACTTCTCTAAATGCTTTAGATTAATCATACAATCTTACCACAAACTAGAGTCTCTAACCAAATTAAAATTGACACTTAAATTATTCTCAAACTGAAACAAAATTTAACTTCTTCTAAATGTTGTATGTTATCTCAGTTAAGCTTATATCATTAACATGTGAATTACATCCAAGGTAAACTCAAAGCATGCTAAAAACAAAAGGTAAGGGAAAGTAACACCAAGCAATTTAATGAAAAAGAAATATGTTTCCTCCACCCCCAACTTAAAAAGTGCATTGTCCTCAATGTAAAAGAGAAGGTAGAGGAAACTCCCTATGTAAGCATAAGTGCACAAGTGGTGAAGATTGTGCACCACCAGATGAATTGCGGCGCGAGCTGGGCCTGGATTGCTATTGGGCTGTTTCTACCAGAAAAATGTTGGGTTTTTTGCCAAATGAAAAAGAAAAATAAAGTCACCAAAAAATAATGAAAAAATAATCCTAAAAATTTAAATTAAACTAAAAACTAATAATTAAGATTGAATTAATTAAAAACAGAACAAATAAAATAAAATAAAATAAAAACATACCTTTGTTGTGTGGTCAAGGTGAATAGACCGGATCCATAAGCGGAATGTCTTCCACTTCTGGATCTTGTCTATTGATTAAGATCTTAAGTCATTGACCATTTACTTTAAAGACCCGACCATCTCTAGTATCCTCAATTTCTACCGCCCCATTTTCAAAAATATTTTTTACTATAAAAGGGTCGGTCCATTGTTGTGAGTTTTAAATTACTCGCAAGCGCACGAGTCGTTTGTAATATAGTGTTGTGCAAGTGCGAGGTCGAATTCACAGGGAATTGCGTTGTGAAAATATTTTTATTTAAACTAAGCCTATTTTAACCTAGTTCCAAGTTTTGAATTGTCTTTTCAAAACAAATTTAAACTAAACTAAATTGATTTAAAGACTAATGATAAAAAACACTAAGGTTTCTGAATCCACCCCACCAAAGTAAAGCATATATCTTCATGTTCTATAAAAATAATCTATTAAAACATTCCATGAATCTAACTTTAAACAAATCACAATAAATATCCCAATCAAACAAAAACAATCAAATGTATCTGCTTTTAACAAATCATAAAGGATATCCAATTTAATCAAAAACGATTCGATGTATCCATCAGATGAAACACACGGAATATCCAACAGAACAATTTAAACACAATCAATCATAAGATTTTTCTCAAATAATTTAACAGAACATTTATACTAAAAAAAATCAGAATTGTATAAACAAATCTGAAAATATTATGCCAAACAATGGTCAGGCTTCATCTTCAACCTTAGCTGAAGATTTTAGCTACTCAAAATCATGAAACTAAAGTTCACAATAACAGTTCTAAACATTAAAATTTAAAACTAACAAAAGCAATAAATTAAAAACTGACTATACATGGGGAGAAATTCCACTCGCTGTTGGGCGACGCTTCCCCTCGTGGTAGGAAAGCCCTTGGAGATCCACCAGAATGCTAGTAGAAGTCCTCCAAATTGCACAAAAATGGCACTTGGATTACTTACTAAAGATGAAGTGAATAGGGTTTTATATAGAGAAACATCACAAGTGCAATGTGTTTCCAATCCGATGTGGGATACTGCAAATTCCAGCTTTTGCTTTTTGACCTTTGTCTACTAAAACTGTCATAACTTTCTCTAGAAAAATCATTTTATTGATCTGTAAAATTCCCCAGAACATAGACATCCAGATCTTTCTAAGAATATATGGCTCATCTTCTGGTTCTTCCTGAATCAATATAGTTTAATCTTCAAAAATGGCTGATCTATACGAGCAATTCTGGCAATTTAGTGAAACTCCTTTCCAAGCTTGTAAACCTGTTAAACAACGAAAACAACTCAAAGTAACAAATTCCTAAGCTAACAAACGTAAATTAAGGGGCCAAAATATGCAATATTTGGAACTCATCAAATACCCCCAAACTTACATTTTGCTAGTCCCTTAGCAAAACAAAATAAAAACTAAATGAAAAACAAAGAACTTAAAGATAAGTTCATCACTCATGGTATCCAAAAATTTAAAGAGCTCTCAAAACCATGATATTCATTCATGAGCAAGCTTAAAAAGGTAAACCCATCTTCATAATGAATATAAATGTTAAAATCTAATTACTCACAAAAGGCAGGTTAAGGCATCACAAGTCTGACACTGTGTAAAGTGAATTAGCATAAAAAATGAAGCTTCCAAATAACTCCAATGTGTAAGGTCTCCATGTCTCAAGATTCACCAAATTTCCCATCAGAATGAACAAAAATGGCATAGTTTTTATCTTTTTTTTTATTTTTTTATTTTATATAAAAGGCTCTGCTATGTTTAGTTCCCTTAAGCTTTCTAATTGACCTATGTAGCGAGTGTTGAGTCAATGACTCCCATACCATATGGTTTTAGGGCATTGGGTGTAAAGACACCCCTAAGGACTTACTAACTCGAGTCAAAAAGGTTACGAAATTAAACTAGCCTTAATAGTACCAAGCAAAATTCCCACCTTTTGACGTGAACACTCACTGCTTACTAAGGCAAGAGGTCCAGTTACTCAGTGGAAAGTTTATTGATGATGATCATTATAAATATTAGTAGTATTATTTGTTTTTTTTTCTCTTTTCTTTATGCTTTTCTACACGCAAGTGTTCATCCAACAAGTCATTCAGTTTCAGTTAAGATAAGGAAACATACACATTAAAATCACATGTCATACCTCACACAATTTTGTGCTAATGTGCTCGTGTCAGATTAGATCAAACATGTGAATTCTCAAATGCCTAAAGTAAGTAACAAAGTTTTAAAACTCTATCATCAAATCATGTGTTCACAATTTTAAGCTCACCAATGACATCACTTCACAGTATTTGTTTGGATCAACTAAAATTTTAAAATAACATGAGCATGCATTTACCTTCTTTCTTTTTCTTTTCTTTTTTTTTAAATGAAGAAAAACAATAACAAATTAGGACAAAGTGTGTGTAATGTGTCTCCCATACCCCGAAACTTAAATTACACATTGACCCCAATGTGTGAATAATATGGAAAGAGCTAACCTGGGATATAGAGAACTATCTGGACTGGTACGGCTCATAGCATACCCCCAAACTTGAACTGAAGTACGCATTGTCCCTGAAAAATAAAGACTAGAAAACAAAAAATGGTAGTAATAAACAGTAACAAGAAATATGTAAAATAAAATAATTAATAAATAGAAAAGATATGTTGTGGGCCTCCCATGAGCGCTAATTTTAACGTCTTCAGCCAGACCCAACATTAGTAATCGTGCCCAGCTAAGCGCTCCACCATCTGATCAATAAATGGGAGTGGAAAATGATCATTCTTTGTGGCAGCAGTCAACTTACGGTAGTCTATACTCACTCTCCGTCCTGACTGCACACGAGTTGGAACCAACTCGTCGTCTTTATTCATCACTACCGCCAATCCAGCCCACTTTGGCAAGACATGATTCAGGCTCACCCACTCGCTATCAAAGATTGGATAAATGATCCCTACATCCAACAACTTTATCACTTCAGTCCTCACAACCTCTTGCATAGCTGGGTTGAGCCTTCTTTGTGGCTCCCTCGATGGCTTGGCATTCTTCTCCAAATGTAACTTGTGCATCACCACCGAGGGGCTGATTCCCTTGGTATCCTCAATAGTCCAGCTGATAGCTTCCTTGTGCTCTCTTAAAATGTCCACTAATTTCTCCTCTTGAGCCTCAACCAAATCTAAAGCTATAATCACAAGCAAAGGAACTGTTGGACCTAGGACCTTATACTTAAGATTGTTCGATAAAGGCTTAAGTTCCTTCTTAGAGGGTTCAGGTGTTGCGGTCTCCTCCATCTTACTGCTCTTATGAGGAGCAGACTCCAAAGTAGCATTTGCTTTCTCAAGCAACTTATCCAAATCCAAATCCTCTCCATACTGAGCAAAGCATGCCTCCAAAGGGTCCTCAATGCTTGATTCACCCACAGTCTCCTCCGTCTTACTACTCTCCCAAGGAGCATACTCCAAAATAGCATTTTCTTGCTCAAGTAGCTTATTCAAATCCAAATCCTCTCCAAACTGAGCAAAGCATGCTTCCACAATGTCCTCAGACTGCCTTCCTTTCTTGGGCGCTTGTAATCTCTCAAGGTAAGGCACTTTAGGTACAAACGACCCAGGAAGATCCTTAATAGTAGGTGTGGCTATAGATGGCTCAGCATCTCTCTTCTCCTTGTTGCCACTTTTTTGCCCTTGTTGAAGAGTGGGGTTCTCTTCCACTTGATTGTCCACTTGTCTTCCATACCTCAATGTGACAATCGATTGCACTTGTTCCTGCCCGTGCGTAAGAGTTGATGAATTTCCAACTACAAACTGTTCCTTCGGGTTGGGCACAGTTTGACTGGGGAACTTTCCCTTCTCTCCTTCACCCAAGTGACTTGCGATTTAACCCATTTAACTCTCTAGCTTGGTAATCGCTTGGGTGTTTACTATTGTTGCACTCCTCACTTCGCTTATGGATTGGCCGATCATGTTCTTGAAATCATTGAGGGCGTCCTCCAATGACTGTGTAACCGATGCTAGTGCTTTAATGGGAGCTTGGTAAGTGGGTGATGGTGCTGGATGGGCTGAGCGACCATAACTTGGAACTGGTGGAGGAAATCCGAGAGGGTATTGATTGTGAGCATGATGAGGGGCTCCTCCCTGATTCATTAGTTGGTTCTGTTTCCATGAAAAATTAGGGTGGTTCTACCACATTGGATTGTACATCTCGGAGTAAGATCCATTTGATTGCCATCGATAGTCACTAAAAGTGTTCATTTGTTCCATGGGATACTCGACAAAAGCCGGCGTAGATGGACAATTTTGTGCTAAATGCATAGGACTAGCACAGATGGAACAACTATCAACATTGAATATATTGGCTGTATTGATGGACTGGCCGGTCATTTTCATGAAATCCTTGAGGGCATCCTCTAAAGATTGTGAAACCGGCACTGGATTCATCCACAATTTTTTTTGGCAATTGCCAATAGAAACAAATAAACTAAAATAGAATTTCAAAAGAAAAATAAAACAAAAATGCTAACCAAACTAGTAGAAAAATAAAATTAATTCCGATAAAAATTTAATTTTCACAAACAAAACAACTCCCCGGCAACGGCGCCAAAAACTTGTTGTGAGTTTTAAATTACTCGCAAGCGCACGAGTCGTTTGCAATATAGTGTTGTGCAAGTGCGAGGTCGAATCCACAGGGAATTGTGTTGTAAAAATATTTTTATCTAAACTAAGCCTATTTTAACCTAGTTCCAAGTTTTGAATTGTCTTTTGCAAAACTAATATAAACTAAACTAAGTTGATTTAAAGACTAATGATAAAAAACACTAAGGTTTCTGAATCCACCCCACCAAAGTAAAACATATATCTTCATGTTCTGTATAAAAATAATCTATCAAAACATTCAATGAATCCAACTTTAAACAAATCACAACAAATATCCCAATCAAACCAAAACAATCCAATGTATTCGCTTTTAACAAATCACAAAGGATATCCAATTTAATAAAAAATGATTCGATGTATCCATCAGATGATACACACAGAATATCCAACAGAACAATTTAAACACAATCAATCATAAGATTTTACTCTAATAATTTAACAGAACATTTATACTAAAACAACATCAGAATTGTATAAACAAATCTGAAAATATTATGCCAAACAATGGCCAGGCTTCATCTTCAACCTTAGCTGAAGATTTTAGCCACTCATAATCATGAAACGAAAGTTCACAATAACAGTGCTAAACATTAAAATTTAAAACTAACAAAAGCAGTAAATTAAAAACTGACTATACACGGGGAGAAATTCCACTCGCTGTTGGGCGACCCTTCCCCTCGTGGTAGCAAAGCCCTTGGAGATCTACCAGAATACTAGTAGAAGTCCTCCATATTGAACAAAAATGGCACTTGAATTGCTTACTAAAGATGAAGTGAAGAGGGGCTTATATAGGGAAACATCAGAAGTGCAATGTGTTTCCAATCCGATGTGGGATACTGCAGATTCTAGCTTTTGCTCTTTAACCTTTGTCTACTAAAACTGTCATAACTTTCTCTAGAAAAATCATTTTATTGATCTGTAAAATTCCCCAGAAAATAGACATCCAAATATTTCCAAGTATATATGGCTTATCTCTTGGTTCTTCCCGAATCAATACAGTTTAATCCTAAAAATGGCTGATCTGTCATGCTGAAATCATGCACAGCCTGACCTTTGTCTACTAAAACTGCCATAACTTTCTCTAGAAAATTCGTTTTATTGATCTGTAAAATTTCCCAGAAAATAGACATCCGGATCTTTCCAAGAATATATGGCTCATCTCCTAGTTCTTCCTGAATCAATACAGTTTAATCTTAAAAAATGGCTGATATGTACGAGCAATTCTGACAATTTAGTGAAACTCCTTTCCAAGCTTGTAAACCTGTAAAACAATGAAAAACAACTCAAAGTAACAAATTCCTAAGCTAAAAAATGTATATTAAGGGCTCAAAATATGCAATATTTGGCACTCATTATCCATCTTGACTGAACTTTTCCAGGATGCTTATGAAGTCTAGAGTCGTATAAGAATACCCGATCATTGGGTTTAAATGTTTTTCTCAAAATGTTTTTATCATGGAATACTTTCATCTTAGTTTTATAGATTCTACAATTTTCATAAGCATCATTTCATAATTCTTCTAACTCGGTCAGCTGATATTTCCTAAGCTTACCCACTTCGCCCATATCAAAATTAAAAGACTTGATGGCCCAATAAGCTCGATGCTCGTGCTCCACGGGTAAATGGCAAGGCTTTCCAAAAACAAGCCGATAAGGAAACATACCTAAGGGAGTTTTAAAGGCTATTCGAAGCCCAAAGCATATCAGTTAGTCTCAAAGACCAATCTTTGCGATCGGGGTTAACAGTTTTTTCTAAAAAAAATTTAATCTCCCTATTAGCAAGCTCTACTTGTCCACTAGTCTAAGGATGATAGGCAGTAGAGATTTTATGTAATACCCCATATTTTTTCATTAAAGCTTCAAAAGAACGGTTGCAAAAATGTGTACCTCGATCGCTAATTATAGCACATGGTGTACAAAATCGAGATAACACATTTTCTTTAAGGAATTTAATCACCTTTCCATTATCATTGTTTCGACAAGCTGCTGCCTCTACCCACTTGGATACATAATCTATTGCCACAATGACATATTGGTATCTGAAGGAAGGAGAAAAGGGTCCCATGAAATCGATTCCCCAACAATCAAAGATTTCAATCACTAAATAAGGTTTAGGGGCATCATATTTCAGCGAGAAACAGCTCCTAACTTTTGACACCTTTCACATGAGCGACAATAGGTGTTTGCATCTTTAAACAAGGTAGGCCAATAAAATCCACACTGCAAAATTTTTGCAGCGGTTTTTTTCATTGAAAAGTAGCCTCCACAAGCTTGGGAGTGACAAAATTCTAAGATACTTGCAATCTCTTCATTAGGGATGCAACGTCTTAGAATTTGGTTAGGGCAGTGCTTGAAATGATAAGGGTCATCCCAATAAAAATTACGTACCTCAGATAAGAATTTCCTCTTGTCTTAAGCGCTCCAATCCATAGGTATCTCACCTGTAGCCAAATAATTTACGATGTGAGAAAACCATGGTAGAGAAGTAATGCTGAGTAATTGCTCATCGAGAAAATCATCTTTGATTAGCATATCATCACAAGTGTCCTCAAAAGTGAGCCTAGATAGATGGTCAGCTACTACATTCTCCACTCCTTTCTTATCCTTGATGGTGATATCAAATTCTTGGAAGAGGAGGATTCATCGGATTAGTCATGCCTTAGCATCCTTCTTTGTAAGAAGATACTTGAGGGCTGCATGATCTGTAAAAATAAGGATAGGAGAACCAATTAAGTAAGCACAAAATTTATCTAAAGCAAATACTACAACTAGCAACTCTTTTTCAGTTGTAGAGTAATTAATTTGATCACTATTTAAAGTCTTACTAGCATAGTAAATGACAAAAGGTTTACCTTCCTTTCGCTGTCCAAGAATAGCACTTACAGCGTAGTCACTAGCACCCACATGATTTCAAAAGGTAAAGTCCAATCCAGTGACTGCATTATAGGTGTGGAAGTAAGCTTGCCAATCAATGTTTTAAAGGCCTCTTGACAAGCTTGAGTCCACTCAAAGGGGGTATCTTTAACTAAGAGGGCACATGTTGGTCTAGATATGTTCGAAAAATTTTGTATGAACCTCCTATAAAAACCAGCATGACCAAGGAAAGACCTTACATCCTTTATTGTCTTAGGGGTAGGTAATTGAGAGATTAATTCAATCTTAGATTGATCAACCTCTATTCTTTTAGAAGAGCTAATATACCCTAAGACAATACCGGATGGTACCATGAAATGACATTTTTCCCAATTTAAAACCAATTCTTTTTCCTCACAGTGAATTAATACTCTTTCTAAATTCATTAAGCATGCTTTAAAAGAAGATCCAAAAATAGTTAGGTCATCCATAAAGACCTCCATGTAATTTTCAACCATATCACTAAAAATACTGATCATGCAGCGTTGAAAAGTAGCAGGGGCATTACACAATCCAAATGGCATTCTACAAAAGGCATAGGTGCCAAAGGGACAAGTGAAGGTGGTTTTTTCTTGGTCTTCTAATGCAATTTCAATTTGATAATAACCAAAATAACCATCTAGAAAATAGTAAAAGGGATGACCAGCTACACGCTCAAGAATTTGATCAATAAAAGGGAGTGGAAAGTGGTCTTTCTAGGTGGCAGCATTTAATTTTTTGTAATCAATGCACATACGCCACCCGGTCACAAGTTTTGTAGGGACTAACTCTCCTAGGTCATTCTTTATCATAGTGACTCTGGAATTTTTAAGGACGACTTGCGTAGGGCTTACCCACTTACTATCAGCTATGGGATATATAATACCCGTATCTAACAGTTTCAGCACTTCATTTTTCATTACTTCTTTCATAGTGGGGTTAAGCCTATGTTGAGAGTCTCTACGAGGACTAGTTCCTTCATCCAAATTTATTTTATGGGAGCAGATTAGGGGACTAATTCCCTTTAAATCAGCCATGCTCCATCCTAAGGCTGATTTATGTGCATTTAAAGTTTGAATTAATCTCTTACTTTGGGTCTCAGATAATTCAGAAGAAATAATAATAGGAAAGGTATCACCTGGACCGAGAAAGGTATGTTTTAGACCCTTAGGTAGTGGCTTCAATTCGACTTTAGGTGCTTCCACACTTGAGGGGACTTGTGTCTTGCTTCTTTCGGGCAGCTCCTCAAACCTTGGTTGCCATGCCCGATTGCCATAGTCCTGAGATTTGTCAAAAATAGCACAGATATCAATTATATCAGTTTTATCATCAAATAAATCTATCTCAGAATTAACAAGAAAATTTTCAAGAGGATTATAATCATGAGTTAAAGAGACTCCCTCATTGATGAATGACTTGATCATGTAAAGCTGGTGGTTTTCATCCTCATCTTTAGGCTGTTTTGCAACATTGAAAATATTTACTTCAAGGTTCATGTTTCCAAAGGACAGCTTCATGAGTCCATTCCTACAATTTATTAGAGCATTTGCAGTAGCAAGAAAAGGTCTACCCAAAATTAAAGGGATTTTAGAGTTAGTGTCAACAGTAGAAGTAGTATCAAGAATTAAGAAATCAACAGGATAATAAAATTTATCAATTTGAATCAAAACATCCTCTACCACAGCTCAGGGTACTTTGACTAATCGGTCATCCAATTGCAATACCACGCCGGTTGGTTTGATTTCTCCTAACCCCAGTTGTAAGTAAATGGAAAATGGCATCAGGTTTACACTAGCTCCTAGATCTAGTAAGGCTTGTCCAACCTCATGATTTCCAATGCTGCAAGAAATGGTAGGACAACCTGGATCCTTGTATTTTGGGAGAATTCCTTGCTCAATTAGTGCGCTAACTTGCTTAGTTAGGAATGTTGTTTTCTTGACATGGTGTTTCCTCTTAATTGTGCATAAATCTTTGAGAACTTTTGCATAGGTAGAGACTTGTTTAATTACATGCAAAAGAGGAAGATTAAGTTTCACTGGCCTTAAGTTCTCAAGGATTTCATTATTTATTTCTAGATTTTTCTTGTTGGATTTTAAGGCTTGGGGGAATGGTGCCTTAACAAGATTTTTGGTCACTTCAAGATCTTTAAGCAGCTCAGCTTCACTACTAGTTTAACCTTTTCTCACATCCTCGGGTTTATTCATTGGTGGGATGTGTAGTGACTTACCACTTCGGGTCACAATGGCATTTACATATTTCAAATTTTCTTGTGCCATATGTTGGCCGTGAGGTATGGACTGAGCTTGGGAAGGGAACTTACATCACTCAGTCACACTTAAGGAGCCCGTTAATTTAGACACTTGGCTCCTTATTTCTTTGTTTCCTCAACCACTTGTGTAATTAAAGCCTCACACCTTTGGTTTGTCTTACCTTGTGCTTCTATAAAAGCATGTTAGGTGTTTTCTAAAGAGTTCCTAGAAGAGGAGGGTGCATGATAAGGTGCTGGGTATGATCTAGGGGGTTGTGCATGCTGTTGATTTTCAGATTTCCAGCTGAAGTTGGGGTGATTTCGCCACCTCGGATTGTAAGTGTTAGAGAAGGGTGCTGGAGGCTTCTTGTACATACCTAAGGCATTACATTGTTCCTTGTACAGCCCTCTCATGTCAACAAATGTGGGGCAATCTTGGGCGGGATGATCAACCCCACCACACACAAAACATGGTTCTAAAGGTTCGGCTTGATTAACCATGTGTGTTGGTTTTTTAGTTTTTAATGCCTCTAACTCCCTAGTAAGCATCTCGACCTTGGCCTTAAGGTTATCCTCTTCCCTAAGATGGTAGATTCCTCCACCACTAGGGTTTCCTATAGGTTGTGACCTATTTGTGCTTTCAGTAGCACTAGGTCCAGTCCATGTGTGGGCTTTTTCAGCAAGCTCATTGAGGTACTCAATAGCCTCATCAGGGTCTTTTTGAAGAAACTCACCATTACACATCATCTCTACAAATTGGCATTCTCTATAGGTAAGACCCTCATAGAAACAGCTCACTAAATGCCAATTTTCATACCCATGATGTGGACACATACTTAACAGCTCTTTAAATTTCTCCCAAGACTGATACAAAGTCTCGTTTTCCTTTTGTGCAAAGGTGGAGATTTGTCTTTTTAATGCATTAGTCTTATGTTGAGGGAAGTATTTATTAAAAAAGACTTGGGTCATCTCATTCCATGACCCAATTGATCATGGTTTCAGTGAGTATAACCAATTCTTAACTTTATCCTTCAAGGAGAAAGGAAAAAACTAGAGTCTCATGATATCATCAGTTGCATCTGGACTATGAAAAGTTGCAACTACTTCCTCAAATTCTCTAATGTGCACATAAGGGTTTTCATTTTCCAAGCCATGAAAAGTAGGGAGTAATTGTATCATCCCTGTTTTAAAATCTTGATGGTAAGTGTTGGCTGCAAACATAATGCATGACGGTGCGGCTGTCTAGCTAGGATGTGGGTAATCTCTAAGTGTCCTAGCAACATTTTCATTAGGGTTTTCAGCCATGTTAACACAGTTTCCTAAATTTTCTGTTAGGTGTACACTAGGATTTGATCTAGGTGAGGTTTCACTAACGGACGTGGAAGGGAAGGGTATTTCTAGTTTGGGTCCTTTAATGAATCTCCCTCGCGAATCTCTTGGTCTAAGCATACACCAACTGAATTTTATGAGTGATAAATAAAAACAGAACAAAAGCAAAAATTAAAAATTTAAAGAAGGTAACAATAGTACCGTTTGGTTTGGGGTTGACAATCTTCTTGTAAGTAAGTGCGGTTCCCTGGCAACGGCACCAAAATTTGATTACGCCCAAAAACTAACGCGGTAGTTGTAGCATAGCTTTGGGGTGTTGATTCCATAGGGAAACAATGTTAACTATAAGAGAGGATGTAAACCTAAACACGAACAATAATATCGAGTGAGAATATATGATAATGAAGTGTTGAGAGCAGAATATGTAATAAGTTGTGATTAATAATAATAGAGTAACAACAAGGTTCTGGGAGTCCTCCCTCAGCTCGTTGCCTTTATTCCAATCTTAATTCAGTTGTCTTTATCTCGATTGCAAGTTTCACATCCGAAACAATCAATCGGTGGATATTCAATTAAAGCTCATATACAAACACTAATGTAATTGATATCATTTACTCTTCTTTATTTGTTAAACACATATGGCCTAAACTATAGAGTTATCAAGAAATAACAATGTATCTCTAACGATAATATTGCAGTAATGGACAACCCTAGAGAATAAGCCTACCAGACTCAATCATATCCATACAACCTTGACATAAGAAAAGCATGACTAAACTTATATCAAAGAGAAAGATACAATCACCGGATTGAAAGGAAATCTTCTAATTAGATTAAAGAATAAGTCATAACAGTATTTGACAATAAATCCCCATTACAACTGAACTAATAAAGGAATTAAAGAATAAAAAAACTTAGAGATTCATCCCTTCGCTTTGCTTAGAGATTAGTTCGCCATGGAACTCATGGCTGAACACTTTGATGGAGGAGAATGAGGCTGCTTCTTGGAGTTTCCAGACCTTGATTGCCTTTTCTTCAACCCTAGTGCCCTATTTATAGTACAAGAGTTTAAAGGTATTTTTGGGCTTAAAATAGCCGCTTAGAGGTCCTAATTAAGTCAGGAGACCATGTGCGTGCCGCGCCTTTCCCTTCTGGGCGGTGCGGCACTCTCCTTTCTTCATGAGTGTGCCTTGCTGGGCAGTGCGACGCTGGTCTGGCAGAGGTACGGCACTAAGAGGGATGCCAAGATGCGGTTCTGGGTAGTGCAGTGCTGGTTTGGCAGAGGTGCGGCGCTAGGAGGGATGCCAAGATGCGATTTTGGGCGGTGCGGCGCTGGTCTAGCCGTGCCGTGACGCACACTGGTACTCCTAGCTCTTCAAGTGCTTAAATGACTTCTCTTGGTCTTGGCATGCTTTGGCTCTTGTGTTTAGAATGCTTTTCATCACTTTTATCTCTTCATAACCACTCTTCCATTCCTATATGTATCGAAACTTTGTGCTTTAAGCAGTGATATCTTTTCCATTTCTTTTGGACTCCAAGGCACCTGAAAATGCTTCGAATTAAGTCAATGATTATTGAATATCACTTTAGAGTTATTAACATGTAAAAGTGCGATTAAGACCGAGATCAACCCCAAAATGCTAATGATTAAGCACCGTTGAGATGCATTTTATGGCTCTGATTAGAGCAGCATGGAGAGGATAAGAAAATTGAAGGCTTAACTTAGTGAGGAGTTTGAGATGAAGGATCTTAGCCATGCACAGAAGATCCTTAGGATGTGTATCTTCCGGTAATAGGAGAGAGATAGATTGAAGATCTCTCAAACTTCCTACATAGAGAAGATAATATCTAAGTTCTCTATGGAAGATAGCAAACCAGAAAAGGTTCCCATTGCTGGTCATTTCAAGTTCTTCAGCGATCAATGCCCGAGATTGATAGGAGCTTAAATATTCATATTTAAGCCCCTTAATTTACAATTGTTAAGCTCTTTATCTATACGTTTTAGTCTATTTTACTTCACTTTTGTGTTTTACACGTTGTTATAGGGTTTGGGAGAAGAAAGAAGCATTTTTGGCACTTAAAGGAAGAAAATATGGAAATCCTGAAGCAGCTGCTGGATAAAGTGCGATCGAGCGTAACCCTCGATGTGATCGAGTGCATCAGCGCTAGTGTGCACGCAAAAAAGGATCGAGCGTAGCATTGCGATCGAGCGCACTATATGTGCGATTGATTGCACATGTACGGGCGTGAACAGTAAAGTGGCAGAACCAGTTTTGGAAATAAAGGAGTTTTATGTTTTAGGAAAGTTAGGGTTGCTGAGCCTTCTAGGATTATTCACCCTCTATAAATACACCTGTAAAACACACACAATAGACATCATCTAATCCTTTCTTTTATCTTTTGCTTTTAGCTTGGAGAAGGAAACTGTGGAGGAGAATTGACGACTCTTCTTTCGGGTTTCTTCTTTCCTTTATTTTTATTATATGTACTTAACTTTTAGTAAGGGCTTGGTTGAAGCCCTAATTATGTTTATTCAATAATTCAGTATTGGTACCTTTGCGATATTTATGTTGTGTTGTTTAACTTGATTAATACATGTTTTTATTTAAATTCCTCATATGTGGTATGGATTAGTTAGTTGAATCAATTTGGATGACCGAGTCATGGGTTCAACAAAAGTAACAAAAGATATCCACACCGGATTCTTGGGTTAATCAACATGGGAAACCAGGAGTAGATACTATGCTCTAGGTCCTGTGTGGTTATCGATTTCCACAGATCCTATGCTCTCTTAAGGAACAACTCAGCAGATACTATGTTGAATCCCTCAAGAAAGAAAAAAGTTAGAGTAAATACCATGCCTAACTCGTTGCTTAGGGAAATCAATAGCTTAAGGAGTAGATATCATGCCCTTAGGTTGACAAACATTAGGTATACATGGCATGATTAAAGCATTGACATACTGTTATATTATGGTAGCATAATTAGTGGTGAATATCAAGTCCCTACGCCTTTATCTTTATTATTTTATCTTTATCAAAATCAACTCTTTTATTATTTCTATCTTTTTACATTGCGAATATAATTCTAAAACAAAATTCACCAATCCCTGTGGAGATGATCTTGCTCTCGCACACTATACTACTAAGTTGACCTTGTGCACTTACAAGTAAAACGAGTACGATTACTTAGCTATTTATTTAGGTAGTTGAAACGCACAACAAGTTTTTGGCGCTGTTGCCGGGGATTTTGCTAAATTTCTTTTTGGAATTATTTTCATTAGTTTTTTTCTATTCTATTTTATTTTATTCTGTTCCGTTTTATTTTATTTTTATCAAAAATCAAATTTATGCTTTCTTTTCGTTTTCTGTTTTTGTTCAGGTGTGCAGAGGAGGAGTTTCTGTCCTCATTGCGATCGAGCGCACCCCTTGGTGTTATCGAGCGCAATCCCAGTGCGATCGAGCGCTATTCTTGGTGCGCTCGAGTGCAAAAGCTCCAGAGAGTACCCAAGAAGCAGTACTGAAACTGCTACACCGAAGTTTTTCAACTAATTCAATCGAGGGAGAAACACCAATGGCGGAAGCTAGATATGCTTGTAGAAGTCATGATTGCTCAGATTGCCTCACCTAGGCCACAAGCTACACCACTCCAGGTATGTGCTATTTGTAGTCGTTTTGATCACACTACTGAAATTTGGCCTTTATATTCATCTGCAGATCGAGAGCAAGCAAACTATGTGGAACTAAACAACTATAATCCATATGCAAATACCTACAATCTAGAATGGCGAAACCACCCCAACTTCTCATGGAGCAACGATCAAAATGCACGGAACCTTCAAGGGCAACAAAGAAACTTCCAACCAGCAGCCCAATTAGTTCTTGAAGCAAAGGAGAGCGACCTAGTTCAACAACAACAACTGATGACCTCACAATAGCAGTTCATAGCATAGGCAAGATAATTTTGGACTAAACAAAGCCAAATAAATGCAAGGCATGAGCAAGCTATTCAAAGACTAGAAGTACAAGTGGGGCATATAGCTAAGGAGCTAAGTAAACAAAAGTAAAGTGTTGTTATTTTATGACCATCACGTTGATCCATTAGAAACTGCTCTTACATATAGTCTCATAAGATCGAATATAGTGCCAGAATCTGAGGATGTTACCAATGACATCATCAAAACTATGCACCTCATTGAAGCCTCTCCAAAGCATCCAAGCAAGTACACCGATCCATTTGATATTCATATGCCTACTAATACGACTTTTTTCCTTTTTATTGTCCAGGAACCAAATTTAGAGTTGAAGCAATTGCCGAAGTACTTGACTTATGCTTATATGGGAGAGAATAAGACACTACCTATGCTAGTTGCTGCAAATCTTAGTTTTGGGGAAGAATAAGGCTTAGTCCAGCTGAAGACGTTAAACTTAGTGCTCATGGGAGGCACCCTAGACTTATCCTTTTCATTTTAGTATTTTTCTTTTGTTTATATTTATGTTTACATATCTAGTATTTATATTTCTTGTTTTCCGGAACAATGTTTATTTTTCTTTGTCAGGTACTTAGTACGTGCATCCAGTTCAAGTTTGGGGGCATGGACAAGCAAGCTAGCAACCAAGTTCTCCATCTCCTAGGTTAGATCTCTCCATGCCACACACACATTGGGGACAATGTGTATTTTAAGTTTTGGGGTAGTAGGAGATACTAGATACTATCACACACGCACTTGAAACACATGCACACACTAAGTCCCATTTTTTTTTTTAGGAAGATAAATGCATGTTCTTTTGGTAAAAAAAAATTTCGGTTGATTTAAAAATTTGATAACACTTCATTAGTAAGCTTAAAAGCTAGAACACATAGTCTTGCAATGGGAATTTTACAAAGTTTAGTTACCTACCTCAAGGCACCTAAGAATTCACGAGTTTGATCCAAATTTGTACGAGCACATTTAACACTCATTTGTGTGGGGTATGACATATAATTCTCTTGTATATGTTTCCATAATCTAACTATAATTAGATAACTTGTTGAAAGGAGCACTGTGGCATAAGAAAAATAAAGAAGAAAAATAATAATAAAAAAAATACTCATCATGCAAAAAATGATAAAAAAGCTTTAATAATCAGTAAAAACTTTCCACTGAGTAACTGGCCCTCTTGCCTCAGTAAGCATTGAGTGTTCACGTCAAAAGGTGGAAAGTAAACTTTTAATGATCAAAATAAATATTCCCACTGAGTAACTAGGCCTCTTGCCTCAGTAAGCATTGAGTGTTCACGTCAAAAGGTGGGAATTTTAATAAGAAGTATAAAAAACCAGTTAGTTCCGTAGCCTTTTTGATTCGAGTTAATAAGTCCTTAGGGGTGTCTTTACACCTAATGCCCTAAAACCATCTGGTTTGGGAGTCATTGGCTAAACACTCGTTACAAGGGTTAAATAGAAAGCTCGATGGAACTCAACATGGCAAAGATCGCATGATAAAAAGAAAAAAAAAACAAGTATTATGCCATTTTTTGTTCTCTTTGATAAGGAATTCGATAAAAGTTTGGGCATCAAAACTCTATACACTAAAATTATGTGGAAGCCCCATCTTATATGTGCTAATTCACCACACACAAATCAATCTTGCGATTCCTTAAACCAACCTTAGGTAAGTAACATGAACTTTTGAAAATCCTTTTTCAATACAAAAATGTGTTTTTATTATAAGCTTAGTCATGAACAGTTATCATAGTTTTATGCACAACCCAAATCTTTGAGTATCATGGAAATGAATTTATCTTTAATTTTGTTCTTCATTTAGTTTTTAGTTTTGTATTGCCAAGGGACTAGCAATATGTAAGTTTGGGGGTGTGATAGGAGCTTAAATATTCATATTTAAGCCCCTTAGTTTACAATTGTTAAGCTCTTTATCTATATGTTTTAGTCTATTTTACTTCACTTTTATGTTTTACACGTTGTTATAGGGTTTTTGAGAAGAAAGAAGCATTTTCTGGCACTTAAAGGAAGAAAATATGGAAATCCTGGAGCAGCGGCTGGATAAAGTGAGATCGAGCGCAACCCTCAGTGCGCTCGTGTGCACGCAAAGAAAGATTAAGCGCAGCATTGCGATCGAGCGCACTACATGTGCGATCGAGCGCACATGTACAGGCGTGAGCAGTAAAGTGGCAGAACCAGTTTTGGAAATAAAGAAGTTTTATGTTTTAGGAAAGTTAGGGTTCCTGAGCCTTCTAGGATTATTCACCCCCTATAAATACACCTGTAAAACACACACAATAGACATCATGTAATCCCTTCTTTTATCTTTTGCTTTTAGCTTGGAGAAGGAAACTGTGGAGGAGAATTGACGACTCTTCTCTCGGGTTTCTTCTTTCCTTTATTTTTATTATGTGTACTTAACTTTTAGTAAGGGCTTGGTTGAAGCCCTAATTATGTTTATTCAATAATTCAGTATTGCCGCCTTTGCAATATTTATGTTGTGTTGTTTAACTTGATTAATACCTGTTTTTATTTAAATTCCTCATATGTGTGTGTCTGATCAACTTATGCATGTGGTGTAGATTAGTTAGTTGAACCAATTTGGATGACCGAGTCTTGGGTTCAACAAAAGTAACAAAAGATATCCACACCGGATTCTTGGGTTAATCAACATGGGAAACCGAGAGTAGATACCATGCCCTAGGTCCCATGTGGTTGTCGATTTCCACAGATCCTATGCTCTCTTAAGGAACAACTCAGCAGATACTATGCTGAATCCCTTAAGAAAGAAAAAAGTTAGAGTAGATACCATGCCTAACTCGTTGCTTAGGGAAATCAATAGCTTAAGGAGTAGATACCATGCCCTTAGGTTGACAAACATTAGGTATACATGGCATGATTAAAGCATTGACATACTGTTATATTGTGGTAGCATAATTAGTGGTGAATATCAAGTCCCTACGCCTTTATCTTTATTATTTTATCTTTATTAAAATCAACTCTTTTATTATTTCTATCTTTTTACATTGCGAATATAATTCTAAAATGAAATTCACCAATCCCTGTGGAAATGATCTTGCTTTCGCACACTATACTACTAAGTTGACCTTGTGCACTTGCAAGTAAAACGAGTACGATTATTTGCCTATTTATTTAGGTAGATAAAATGCACAATAGAGATCGGAGGTGGAGAAGATGGAAATGGAAAAAGTCCCCTACTCTAGTGCAGTTGGTTCTGTTATGTTCACCATTGTAATCACTAGACCTGATATTGCTCATGTAATAAGTGTTCTCTGCAGGTTTATGAGTAATCCCGGAAAAGAGCATTGGCTTAGGATGAAGTGGTTGCTGAGGTACTTGAAGGGAAGCCTAAATATGGGGCTGATTTATGAGAAGAAGGGTAAGTCCATCTGTCTTAAAGGTTATGCGGATTCGGACTATGGAGCAGACCGGGATAAAAGAAGATCGATTACCTCCTACTTCTTCAACTTAAACGGATGCTGTGTAAGTTGGAAGGCTCAGTTGTAGCCTATGGTAGCACTCTCAACAACCGAGGCTAAGTACATAGTGGCTACGGAAGCCATTAAGGAGGCTATGTGGTGTATGTGGATTGTCAAAGTGCATTGCACTTGTGTAAAAATCTGGTGTTCCATGAGAGGACAAAGCACATGGATGTTAGGTATCATTTCATTCGGGAAAATGTTATGAAATGATGCATTCATGTGGACAAGGTAGCCAAGGAGGAAAATCCTGCAGATTTAGGCATCAAGGTTCTACCTCTAAATAAGTTCAATCATTGCCTTGGACTACTTAGGATTGGAGTCGGTTGATATGATGACTCAAGATGAGTTTGGATCTTGAAGTTCTCTGCATAATGGTTCGGGTTTAAACACTTAGACAAAGGTAGAGATTGTTGGTATTTGTCTAAGGTTTAAACATTGTTTAAACATGGTTAAGGTTTAAACAAGAGATGGAAGAATGAATTTCGGCATGTTAAAGGAGTGCACACAAGTGTGCGCCTCACTTTGGGTGTGTGCACACCTCTCCTTTCTGCAAGACAAAGAAGTGCGCACAGCTTTGAAGGGTCCAGCATTAGTGTGCGCCATAGCTCTGCTCCTCCCAGGCCATGGTGCCCAATAAGTGAGGATTCTGGAGGAAGGCCAAGGCCACAGCGCCCCCTACCCAAGGCCACGGCTCCTAGGAAGTGGTGAAAAGGTGTTTTGTCCAAGGCCGCAGTACGCCCTGTTGGAGGCCTAGGCGCTAGGCACACTGATGCACACATGATTAACTTGATTCAACCTTTTATTAAGTGTGTGGTGTTGTGTGTTTATATACCTAAATAAATAGGTGAATAATCGTACTAGTTATACTTGCAAGTGCACAAGGTCATCGGTGTAGTCTAGTGTGCAAAACCAAGGTCATCTCCACAGGGATTGGTAAAGTTGCTTTTAGAATCAGTTTCTTTAAAGTAAAAAGAGATAAATAACTGTTGGAAGGTGATTAGATAATAATAAAGACATAGAGCTTTGATATCCACCACTAGTCATACTTTCCCAATTTGTATAAGGTATCAGTGCACTAGCCTTATTATGTATACCTACTGGTTGCCAACCTAAGGGCATGGTATCTACTCCTTAAGCTATTAATTTCCCTAAGCAATGAGTTAGGCATGGTATCTACTCTAACTCTTTTCTTCCTTAAGGGATTCAGCATGGTATCTGCTTGAGTTGTTCCTTAAGAAAACATAAGTACTATGGAAATCGACAACCACATGAGAACTAGGGCATGGTATCTACTCCCGGTTTCGGTTTCCCATGTTGATTAACCCGGGAATCCGGATAAGATATCCCTTGTTACTAATGTTAGACCTAGGACTCGGTGATCCAAATTGATCTAACTAACTAATCAATACCACATGCATACATTGGCCATACACATACATATAAGGAATTTAAATAAGCATAGCCATTAATCAAGTTAAGCAACATAATAAAGGCTATTGGCAAAGATTTTATCAATGAATATAAATATGGGAATGCATAACTAGGGCTTCAATCGAGCCCTATAAGAAATTTAGTTACACATACTATCTGAAGTAAACATTATAAATAAACTAAACATTAAAGAAGAAGAATAAACCCGAGAGAAAAGGCGTCAATTCTCTCCCAAGCTCTCAACTCCAAGTAAAAGAAAAGAGAAAAGTGTTTTCTAACTGAGGTGTGTCTTTTTGTGTGTGAGTTACAAGTTTATTTATAGGTCTTTGAGAAGTCCTAAGAGACCCATGAATTCCTAACCCTTCCTAAAACGAAAATTCTATTATTTCCAAAATAGGGTTCTGCAGTTTATTGTTCACGCCCGTACATGTGCGCTCAATCGCATATGTCTTGCGCTCGATCGCAGTGTGCGCTCGATCCTTCATATGTGCACACTATCGCAATGTGCGCTCGATCGCATTGCATGGCGCGATCGATCCCAATTTGTCCAGAGAATGCTCCAGGGATTCCAGATTTCTTCCTTTAAGTGCCTAAACTGCTTCTTTTTCTCCAAAACCCTATAAAAACATGTAAAACACACAAATGGAGTAAAAGAGACCAAATTAACGTAATTAAGGACCTAACAAATGTAAATAAGGGGACTTAAATATGAATATTTAAGCATCTATCACACCCCCAAACTTACATATTACTAGTCCCTTAGCAATACTAAATTAAAAACTAAAACGAAAAAACATAGATAAATCCAATGTTCATAGTGTCAATCAAAAGTCTAGATTTTACACAAAACTATGATACGCATTCATGAGCAAGCTTAACAAGTGTAAACATATTTTTGCAATGAATAAGAGTTTTGAACGTAAATCAGATTCATGAGGTAGTTTAAGACATCACAAGTTTGACTTTAGTGTGTGGTGACTAGCACACAAAAGATTGGATTTCCAAGAAATTCAAATGTGTAGGGTTTCGATGACTCAAGATTCACCAAACTTTCTATTAGAGTCAACAAACATGGCATAGACTTTTATTTGCGAGATTTTTGCCACGTTAGTTTCCTTAAGCTTTCTTGTTGACTCGTGTAACGAGCGTTTAGCCAATGACTCCCAAACTAGATGGTTTTAGGGCATTAGGTGTAAAGACACCCCTAGGGACTTACTAGCTCGAGTCAACAAGGCTACAAAACTAACTGGTTTTAGTCCTACTACTTAGAATTTTTCACTTTTTGACGTGACACGCAATGCTTACTGACGCAAGAGGGCCAGTTACTCGACGGAAGATTCTTTTTTTAATGATCACTTAGAATTTTCCACCTTTTGACGTGACACTCAATGCTTACTGAGGCAAGAGGGCCAGTTACTCGGCGGAAGATTTGTTTTTATTGATCATTAGGAGCATTTTTTTCTTTTTTTCTTTTGAGCACTAATCAATATTTTCTATTTTTATATGCCAAAATATCAATCTAATAGGTCATCTAGTTCACAGTCAAGCAAAAGAAACATACAAATCCAATTAACATGTCATACCCCACACGATCATCTGCTAATGTGCTCGTGATAGTTTAAGCTAAACTTATGAATTCTTAAATGCCTAAATGGCAGTGATCTAGGTTCAAAACTTGATTATTGGCCTATATGTTCAAAGTGTTAAGCTCGCTGATGAAGTCGAATCACATAGTTTTGTTTAGATCACAAAAAAAAAAAGTTTATTGGACATAATGAACATGCATTTATCTATGAAAATAGCAACAAAAAACAAAAATGTAGGACATAATGAGTGTGTGAATGTGTCCCCATACCCCCAAACTTAAAATGCACATTGTCCCCAATGTGTGAATAGCATAGAAGGAGATGGAGAACTAATGGATGGCATGGCTCGTATCACGCCCCCAAACTTCAACTGGATGTACTCACACTGTCCTTGAAAAAGAAAGAAAAACAAATATAAAATGGAAAACAAGTAAGAAATAATAATAGAAAAGTAAACTATAAAATACTAAAAATAACATAAATTATAAAAAAGGATATGCATTGGGGTGCCTCCCATGAGCGCTAGGTTTAACGTCTTCAGCCAGACATGGTACTCTCTCACTGCTGATCATCAGGTGGTGCAGTTGAAGAGGTACTGGGTGTCGGAGGTAGGCGATCAAGAATGGCCTACAGCATAGCCTCCTGTCGTGCTAACCATGCCTCCAAACTGTCCATGCGCTAATGCACGAGTGTGGTAGCAGCAGAGACCTCACCTTGGAAGGAGGACAACTCAGCTAGAAAGTGCTAGGACTCGGTGGGTCCAATGTCTGAATGGTCCTCCTCACGTACTGGGCTAATGACCGGGGTCTTAGTCTCCATGCAATCCTCCTCAACTCGCTCAGCTGCTGGAGCGGGTGCCAAGAGTCCTCGTGGCATATGTGATATGTTGTGTGTCCACTGAGCCTTCCCAAAGAAGGGATGCTTTTGCACTGGCCCATCGCTGTGGGTCCCCTTAATCCCCTTCTTCTTGAGGATGGAGGTAAGTAGGAACGGGAAAGGGAGGCCTCAAGCATTAGCCGTGGTGGTCTAACGGCCATGCACGTGATCCCAAAACTTGTGCAACTGGCTCCAAATGACAGCCGGGATGGAGTACCAGTGGCCTCTATGGAAGGCATATATAATCTGGAGAAACTGGTCTCGCTGCTGTGTCTTGTGCCCCAATAGACACACGTTACGCTATAGGATCATATCAACAAGCCACAGTCGGGGAGGCAGCTTGGACCGGCTAGCCGCATTGTTATGCCTGTAGGCATACTGGCTAGCACACATGTCTGTGATGATCTTGGCCAGAGCAAAGGACTCTGGCTATTCCTCGATATCAGTGTCCCCAAGAGAGGACTCATCGGTGCAATGAAGAGCAGCGGCGATGTCGGCACTAGTTACTGGATACACGAGCTTTTCATGCTGTGTTCTAGGTTCTGCCTAATTTGCGATCGATCTCAATGATGTGCGCTCAATCGCACACTGGACTATGCGCTCGATCGCAGATACCGTGCGGCCGATCGTACACTGTCAGGCTTTTCATCGAGCAGCTTATGTGCACCAAAAAGACAAGCTTTGGTTTGCAAGTGTGGAACTCGTTCCTAACCCCCTGCAAACGAACAATCACACAATCATACACAAAATATCATATATGTAGAATGAATTGCACAATTTCTATTATTAAGATTCGTGTGTGTGTGTAGAGTACCTTGTGGATTAATGGGGATAGGGATGGAGTAAATGGTGGTTGATGGTGATGGAGGCAGTGGATGGTGACAGAGGATGGTGGAGATGGAAGTGGTGATGAATGATGCTGTGTGGTAATGGTGAGAGGGAGTGGTGCGAGTGGAAACGAGAGTGTTTGAGGGCGAGTGCGCGACCGATTAGTGACGAGGGAGTGAGTGAGTGTGAGTGTGAGTGAATTGTTCAGACTTATAGCTAAATAATTGTCTGCCGCGAGTGCGCTCGATCGCATGCGGGTTGCACTCGATCGCATCTGTGCGCTCGAGCAAGTTTGAAGGACACGCTCGATCGTAAGCAGGGCACATGGGCACAAATAAAAACTTACCCTAGCTGAAAAAATGATAAATTATTGAAATAATACAACCTTACCATTTGTTAGTGGCCTCAGTACCACTAACCTTACCAGAGGTTCTTGAGCTTAATAGGTGATCAAATTTTTACTTTGCTCAAGCACTCTCTTGCTACCGTGCTAGTTGTTTGGAAGGAGGCACTTAGAGTCCACCTCTTGGAGCTCTAGTGCTTCTGTTTCAGCTGTATACTGTACTGATTTAAGTGCCAAATCTTCATCTCTTGGAGGAATGTTAATGTCGAGGTAAGGCTTGGCTCTGTGTCCATTGATTGTAAAGGGCTGATTTCCGTTGGGGCGACAGACTTCTAATGCACCATGAGGGAAGACCTTGGTGACCATGTATGGACCGTACCATCTGGATTTGAGCTTGCCTGGGAACAGCCTCAATCATGAGTCATATAACAGCACCTTTTGTCCTACATGGAACTCCTTCCGGGCTAGTTGTTTGTCATGATAAACTTTTGTCCATTCCTTGTACAACTTTGCATTCTCATTGGCATCAAATCTCAATTCTTCAAGCTCATTTAGATGCAGTTTCCTTTTCTCACCCGCTTGCTTCATGTCAAAGTTGAAGTGCTTAATGGCCCAATATGCTCAATGCTCTAATTCCATTGGGAGATGGCATGCTTTTCCAAAGACTAGGCGGTAGGGAGACATGCCAATTGGAGTCTTATAAGCTGTCCTATATGCCCACAGAGCATCATTTAAGCATAGAGACCAATCCTTCCGGTTAGGCTTCACAGTCTTTTCTAATATTCCCTTGATCTCTCGATTACTAATCTCCACTTGGCCATTGGTTTGAGGATGATATGCTGTGCCAACTTTATGAGTGATCCCATACTTCCGGAGTAGTTTGGCAAAAGAACGATGATGAAAGTGACTGCCTCCATCACTGATGATTGCTCTTGGAGTTCCAAACCTAGTAAAAATGTTAGCCTGCAAAAACTTGTTAACTACTTTGTGATCATTAGTCCTTGAGGGGACAGCCTCGACCCATTTAGACACATAATCCATGCCCACAAGAATATATAAATAACCAAATGAGTTAGGAAATGGTCTCATGAAATCAATGCCCCATACATCAAAAATTTCTACTATATGAATATTTTGTAAGGGCATTTGATTTCGGGAAGATATATTACCTATCCGCTGGCATCTATCACATAAGCTGCAAAAGGAGAAAGCATCTTTAAATAGGTTAGCCCAATAAAAACTAGATTGGAGTACCTTAAGAGCTATCCGTTTTGCCCCAAAATGTCCTCCATAAGCAAACTGGTGGCAATGTTGCAATAAGCTAAAGTGTTCCTCATCTGGGATACATCGTCTGATGATTTAATCAGGGCAAGCTTTGAAAAGATAAGGATCATCCCAATAGTAATGTCTTGACAGAGATATCAACCGTTTCTTTTCTTGAGTAGCCATGCCTGGAGGAAAAACTTTAGCAGTTAGATAATTTACTATATCAGCGTACCATGGGAGTTTTACCTCTAGTGTGAATAGTTGTTCATCGGGGAAGTTCTCATTTAATGGTAACTCTTTATCATCACTCTCATAAAGAAGTCTTGACAAATGATCCGCAACTACATTCTCACTACCTTTCTTGTCTTTGATCTCTAAATCAAATTCTTGTAGGAGGAGTACCCATCTGATTAGCCTAGGCTTTGCATCTTTCTTAGAAAAAAAATATTTCAAAGTAGCATGGTCAGTGAATACAATAACTTTAGAACCAATAAGATATGATCTAAACTTCTCTAAAGCAAAAATAATAGCTAACAATTCTTTTTCAGTAGTAGAATAGTTAAGCTGAGCATCATTTAACATTCTAGAAGCATAGTAAATAGTATGAGGTACCTTATTGATTCTTTGACCTAAGACAGCTCCCAAGGCGAAGTCATTGGCATCACACATTAATTCGAAAGGGAGATTCCAATCTGGTGCCATCATTATTGGCGCAGAGGTGAGAACATTCTTCAAGGTGTTGAAAGCTTGCATACACTCATCATTCCATTCAAACTTGGTATCTTTAGTTAATAATGCACAAAGAGGTCTTGAGATTTTGGAGAAGTCCTTGATGAATCTTCTATAAAAACCAACATGTCCAAGGAAACTTCTAATGCCCTTGACCGTGAGAGGGGGAGGTAGCTTTGAAATGATGTCAATCTTAGCTTTGTCTACCTCAATACTTTTGTTTGAGATGGAGTGACCCAACACAATACCTTGTTGAACCATGAAATGACATTTCTCCCAATTCAGTACTAAATTATTCTCTTCACATCTCCTTAGGACATTTTCCAAATGATTTAGGCATTCATCGAAATTAGATCCAAAGACACTAAAATCATCCATGAACACCTCAATATATTTCTCTGCCATATCAGAAAAAATGCTCATCATACATCTTTGAAAAGTGGCTGGTGCATTGCATAAACAGAATGGCATTCTTTTATAAGCAAATGTACCGAAAGGACATGTGAATGTAGTTTTTTCTTGATCTTCAAGTACTATGGCAATTTGATTGTATCCACTATACCCATCCAAGAAGCAGTAATAACTGTGACCGGCTAGCCTCTCTAGCATATGATCAATGAATGGCAAGGGAAAATGGTCTTTTCTAGTTACTTTGTTTAATCTCTAGTAATCAATGCATACTCTCCAACCCGTTGTTTTTCTTGTAGGTATAAGCTCCTTATCTTCATTCTTTACCACGGTAATCCCACTCTTTTTAGGAACGACTTGGACCGGACTTACCCATTTGCTATCCGATATAGGGTAAATGATGCCAACATCTAGTAGCTTCAATATCTCGGCTTTTCCTACCTCCTTCATGTGTGGGTTAAGCCTTCTTTGAGCATCTCGAGTGGGCCTTGCTTCTTCTTGAAGGTAAATATTATGCATGCACTTTGCTGGACTTATCCCCTTAATGTCAACAATGGTCCACCTGATGAGAGTCATAAAATGCCTCTCAACAGTGGTTAATTGTTAGCATTTTAGGATTGATCTCGGTCTTTATTGTGCTTTTGTATGTTAATAACTCTAAAGTAATATTATTGGGCCACTGACTTATTTCAGTGTAATTTACAAGTACTTTAAGTTTAAAAGAGAAAAAGAAGTGATCGTTGGTTAAAAGACCAAGATCCCATGCTTCTGGAAGGACAAGACGGACTACTGCCTGAATTGCGATCGAGCGCACAAGCAATGCGATCGAGTGCACATCCCACATCGAGCAAGGTACTCTACAGTGTATATGCGATCAAGCGCAAAAGTTGCAATCGAGCGCACCCGGACAGTATCCCACATTGACTAGATAACACATAGCATTCCGAGAGTTTGCCTAAATAAAGACCCACTATGCTCAGCTGAAATCATCATTCAATCGGAGTTCATCTGAATACATCAGAGAGTGAATCCAGAGGGCCTCTAGGAGTAATCCAAAAGGCCTTTAGGACGAATCCGAAAGTATAATTTTAAAGGCAAGCTGAGGAATCGCTGAAGCTTTTGCTACCAAGGAGGAGATGATCGTTGAGAGGCCGGAGGCAACTCAAGGAAGTATGAGCTCCATGAGCAGCTAGTCTTCAAGCAAGGCGAAGGGACGAATCCCTAGGTGTAGTTGTCCTTATTTCTTTTATTTGATTCAGTTGTAGTTTGGTATTATTTTCATTAAATATTGTTATGTTTTATTCTTTAATTTAATTAGTAGATTTTTATTAGTCCGGTGATTGCATACTTATTTTCCATATAAGTTCAGTCATGCTTTTCTTATGTGTATCTGTTTGGGTGTGATTGAGTCCGGTAGATCTCTTTTATAGATTTGTCCATTGCTGCAGTATTGTCGTTAGATATATCGTCATCTTTTGATAATTTATAAGTTGGGTCATGTGTGCATGAAAGTAGAGAATAATTCATAACAATTACATTAGGATTTATAGTTGCACTTTAATTGAATATTTTTCGATTGCCTGTTTGGGATGTGAAACTTGCAATCGAGATAAAAAAAAAACTGAATCAAGTTAGGATTAGAGCAACAAGCTTAGGGAGGATTCCTGGAACCTTGTCATTCTTAATTATATTTCAAACCTATTTACACAATTACCCTTTTGCACAATCAAAAACTCAGATTCATTTAATCTTTTATCATTTGTGTTAAGGTTAACACCTTCTTTTGTAATTAACTTGTTTGCCTGTGGAATTGACACCCCAAAACTATACTACAATAACCGCGTTATGTTTTGGGCGTAATGACCACCCAATGGTAGTTTTATGCTCCCTAAGAACTCTTAACAGCTTCCCTTCTTCCCCACTATTCAAGTTAGCAGCTACAATCACAGGTAAAGTCTCATTTTCTCCTAAGTACGCGTATGTTAAATGCTCGGGTAGCTGCTTTAGTTCCAATGTTGGTGCCTGCACAATGGATGGAAGAAGAGTAGTATTAATGGGTATGAGAGATTCAAATGGAGAAGGATACATACTAGAGTATTTTGGAGAGGTCACAAGAAGGTGCACAGCTATGATGATGTCATTAGTAACATCTTCATATTCTTGCTCAATATCCATCTCTGTGAAGCTATGAGTGAGAGTAGTCTCCAATGGATCAATGTGTTGGACCTGAAAAGCTTGCTCAACAAAGTCTTGTATCATACAAACATTAAAGCATCCCAAGTCATCTTGAGGAAGTTTCATTACATCAAATATTTTAAACTCTATTTTCTCACCATTGATTTTCATACTTACTATACCCTTTTTTACACAGATCTTAGTGTCAGCAGTTCTTATAAATGGTCTCCCTAATATGATAGGCAAAGGTAATGGCATAGGGCATTCCTCCATGTCTAATACAATGAAATCAGCAAGAAAAATGAACTCACCAACTTTCACTAAGACGTCTTCGAGAACACCCCTAGGTCTTTTAATACTCCTATCTACCAACTGTAAGGTAATAGAAGTCGGTTGTAGCTCCCCCAAACCTAGGGTTTCGAATACCGTGTAAGGTAGGAAGTTTACTCCCGCTCCTAAGTCTAGTAATGCCTTGTCAAATAGCTGATCACTTATTCTACAGGGAATAGTAAAACTACCCAGATCTTTCAGTTTTGGTGGGAGTTTTCTTAGCAGTACAACACTTACCTCCTCAGTTAATGCTACAGTCTCATGCTCTTGAAATTTTCTTTTATGAGTGCAATAATCTTTTAGGAATTTAGTATAGGCAGGTATTTGGTGAATTGCATCTAATAATGGAATATTAATTTCAACTTTCCGCAAGGTTTCAAAAATATCAAGTAGTTTATTGTCTTTCTTTTGTTTTACTAACCTTTGCGGGAAGGGCGGTGCATTCACCTTCTCCGTCTCACTTACTCTTGATGCTGATGGTGTCTCTTTGGATGTTGCTGGAGAGTCCTCGGATCCGATCACTTTGCCATTTCTCAATGTTGTGACAGTCTTTAGTTGTTGATGGCCCCCAGGGTTGGGTAATGTTTGAGCTGAGAGCTCCCCTTGCTTTCTGCCACTGAGCTCTTTAGCTAGTTGTCCCATTTGTACCTCTAGTCTTTGAATTGCTTGCTCATGTGCCGCAATAGTTTGTTTTTGCTTAGTCATGAACTGTTCTTGTGACGTCACCAGTTGTCTTACTAGACTTCCGAGGTTGTTCTTCTTTGGTTCGAGAGTAGCATGAGTAGTGGGATGGGGGTTTCGTTGCTGTCCTTGATTGTTCTCGTTGTTGCTCCACGAGAAATTTGGGTGGTTTCGCCATCCAGGGTTGTATGTGTTGGCATATGGGTTGTTCTTCGGTGGATAGTTGTTAGGCCCCACGTAGTTGGCTTGTTTCGGATTTGCAGATGAATACAAAGGACACGTATCAGTATTATGGTCGTATTGAGAACAAATTGCACATACCTGGAGTGGAGTGGATGGTAGGTTGGAGGAGGTTTTTTGAGTAGTCATGGATTTTACAATCATATCTAGTTTTCTCTCCATTGCTGCCATTTGAGGGGAAGATCCTTCATTTACATTTACCTCATACATACTTTTACCCTTGGTCACATGTCTACCTCGAGAGGGGAATTGTTGGGTGTGCTCGCTAAGGGTTTCGAAGAGCTCTATTGCTTCTTCACTGCTTTTCTCCATTAGGACTCCTCCACAACCTGAATCAACAATACATTTGTTAGTATCATTTGAACCTTCATAGAATGCTTGTACCAGTTCATCTTGAGGCAGGTTGTGGTGTGGGCATTTCAGTAGCAGCTCGTTGAAGTGTCCCCATGCTTCGAAGAAGAGGTCCCCATCCTTTTGTTGGAAGGACTGGATCTCCTTCCTCATTTGTCTCGTCTTTTGGGCTGGGAAGAACTTCTTCAGGAACTTGCTTGCCAAATCCTCCCAAGTGTGGATGGAAACTGCAAGCAAAGAATTATACCAAAGTTTACCATTATCTTTCAAGGAAAAAGGGAACAGAATTAACCTTATTCCTTCTTGGTCTAGTCCTTGTATGTGCTGGAACTTGCAAAGATCAAAAAACTCTCAGAGGTGCAAGTGTGGATCTTCGTTAGGAGTTCCCCTAAAATGAGTCAAAGCATTCAAGATTTGCAGAGATATGTAATAATTTCCTACCGCCTCAGGTTGATATGCGATGCATGATGGTTGATCAATGTTCCGAGGGATGAAGGAGTGCTTCATCGGTACTCGTGCAGGTGGTTGCTGGTTCTCAAGCTGTTCTGCCATTAGTATTTCGTTCTCAACTTCTTCTTCGTTCTTCTCGAAATTTTTCTTTAGCTTTTGTCGGATAGTCCGTTCAAGCTCGGGATCGAGGGGAAAGAATCCTGGATGTCGAGATCAAAGTCTGTTCATAAATTAGAAAAACTGGCTTCAGTGTAGCAGTGTAACTCTGCTGCTCGGGTAACTCTCTGCCCTAAATGCGCTCGATCGCACAGGAGGTTGTGATCGATCGCAAGTACCACAGAAAGTGTGATTTAGGGTTTGATGTGCCTGAAACAAAAAACAATTTAATTAGGTTTGATGAAAAATAAAGATAGTAAACAATACTGGCGTAATAATAATGAAAGTAATTCTAAAAAGAACTTTAGTGTAATCCCCGGCAACGGCGCCAAAAACTTGTTGTGCGTTTATATACCTAAATAAATAGGTGAATAATCGTACTAGTTATACTTGCAAGTGCACAAGGTCATCTCCGCAAGGATTAGTAAAGTTGCTTTTAGAATCAGTTTCTCTAAAGTAAAAAGAGATAAATAACTGTTGGAAGGTGATTTGATAATAATAAAGACATAGGGCTTTGATATCCACCACTAGTCATACTTTCCCAATTTGTATCAGTGCACTAGCTTTATTATGTATACCTACTGGTTGTCAACCTAAGGGCATAGTATCTACTCCTTAAGCTATTGATTTCCCTAAGCAACGAGTTAGGAATGGTATCTACTCTAACTCTTTTCTTCCTTAAGGGATTCAGCATGGTATCTGCTTGAGTTGTTCCTTAAGAAAATATAAGTACTATGGAAATCGACAACCACATGAGACCTAGGGCATGGTATCTACTCCCGGTTTCCCATGTTGATTAACCCAGGTATTCGGATAAGATATCCCTTGTTACTAATGTTAGACCCAGGACTCGGTCATCCAAACTTATCTAACTAACCAATCCATACCACATGCATACATTGGCCATACACATACATATGAGGAATTTAAATAAGCACATGCATTAATCAAGTTAAGCAACATAATAAAGGCTATTGGCAAAGATTTTATCAATGAACATAAATATAGGAATGCATAACTAGGGCTTCAATCGAGCCCTATAAGAAAGTTAGTTACACATACTATCTGAAGTAAACATTATAAATAAACTAAACATTAAAGGAGAAGAATAAACCCGAGAGAAGAGGTGTCAATTCTCTCCCAAGCTCTCAACTCCAAGTAAAAGAAAAGAGAAAAGTGTTTTCTATCTGAGGTGTGTCTTTTTGTTTGTGAGTTACAAGTGTATTTATAGGTCTTTGAGAAGTCCTAAAAGACCCATGAGTTCCTAACCCTTCCTAAAACGAAAATTCTATTATTTCCAAAGTAGGGTTCTGTAGTTTACTGTTCACGCCCGTACATGTGCGCTCGATCGCATATGTCTTGCGCTCGATCGCGGTGTGTGCTCGATCCTTCATGTGCGCGCACACTCGCAATGTGCGCTCGATCGCATTGCATGGCGCGATCGATCGCAATTTGTCCAGAGAATCCTCTAGGGATTCCAGAATTCTTCCTTTAAGTGCCTAAACTGCTTCTTTTTCTCCAAAACCCTATAAAAACATGTAAAACACACAAATGGAGTAAAAGATACCAAATTAACGTAATTAAGGACCTAACAAATGTAAATAAAGGGGCTTAAATATGAATATTTAAGCATCTATCATGTGGGTACAAGTCCAAAATGCACAGCATCACTTAGGATTGATGGATGTCCATGGGTGATTGGTCATCAAGATCTAAGGGTGGAGAATGACACTCAAGATTGGTCAAGAAGTTGGTGCACTATATAAAGGGTCACCTAGCTTCATTCTAAAACAACATATAATCAATTGAGTGATTACAAGTTGTGACATACAAGTGATCAAGAGATACAAGAGAGAACTGTGTGAGAGTGCAAAGACGCAAAACACAAGAGGGACTCATTGTAGTGAGGCTGGTTATAAAGAGAGAGTAGCATAGATTTGATAGAGAGCATTGTAATAAGTTCTTATCATCTTCTTTCTTCTCTTCTTGGTTTCTTCAAGAACTTGAGCTTCTTGGAGAGGGTCACTGTGATTGTAAAAGAACCATTGATTTAGTGCAGAGAGTTCAAAGGAACTCACGAGGACGTAGGCTATTGCTGAACCTCGATAACAAATCGCTTGTCTTTTTTCTTTCTTTGATTTCTATTTCTATTTTCGATTCCTAATCTTTACAAGTCATTCTAGACTTGGGTGTTTGAAAGATCACCACCTGGGCATCTTGTCAAGGTGATTTCCACCACATCCTTATCAGAATATCTCTCCATAAAATTATTTACCTTTTTATTCTCATAAAGTAACTTCTTCTCCAATTATATTTTATACTTTGGGCCTGTCAACAATGTTACTAAAGTTTTCACACTTGCTTCAGTTTAGTTCTTATTCAACTCCTTAAATCATTTACTTCACAATTTCAAGTTCACTCACCGGAAGAAATAATCATATTCAATTCCACGTCTCAAACATCCACAAAATTTCTAGCATCTCTCAAGTGAAAAGTTCCATTTAGTAATTTACTCTCTTTCTTCAATGCTTCTCTTAGCTTTGACCCAACTTCCTCACTTACTGTTTCCATCTAAACCTTAATTTATCCACCACCAACCAGGGTATACTCACAAATAACTCTTGTATAACTCATCATAATAGTAACATTTAAGCACTTTACTCCCCACCACAATTCCAAATTGACTAATCTCTTCTTAACAATCATAATTACATCCTAATCCAATTTATAGCATTGCTTGAACATTTGATGAGCCAATAATTTCCATGTACAGCTAATACACTCTCTTCTCTAACTTCAACACTTAGTTGTCTTCAAATGTAACTTAGTTGATTTTGTCCTTAACCTCTATTTGAACTTCTCCAAGATTTTTCCCACATAACTCTTTCCTTTGGTGTTCATCGTACTTCAAATTTATCATTATCTTAGAATCTTTCCATTCCTTTACATACCTTCCTAAATTGAATCTTCTACTTAATTCCTGTTTTATATACTCTATACCTCACACCAGATTTTGAATTTCTTCTATTTAGAAAACTCTCTCAAAGATACACTTCAGATAACTCTCAACCCTAAGAAATTTTATGAGTGTCTCCACACATTAATCTTATAACTATTTATCCTTACATTAACTAAAGCTCACTTCCACTTCGCAAACGAACACCTTCGCAAAATTTCTAACCTTCTACTTGATAATTCCTATAGCAACTCAAATTATACTTAGACTTTTATTTTAAAACTTGTACCTTTATCTCTTCCCTAACTCATCATCTTATACTTTTATTCCTTTTCCTTTTTAATTATTCCACCTACAATATTTTCAATAGCTTCACACTTTCCAAGATTATACTTTTTAGACAGTTCTAACTGAATTAATAATTAATCACAAAACCATTAATTCTCTAATCTTATTTAATATACGCTCAACTTCTTAGTTTGCTATCACATTCATAAATTTTACCAAGTTACTCAATCTCGTTCTAATCTTAACAACATAACCCAAATCAAGTAATTGATAATTTTTTTCTCTTTTTCAAACTCCAATACCTCCATCCTTCTTTTAATAGCTGGGTTGTAACACAAACATTCTTATTTCTTACTGGATCTAATATTGTTTAGTTCACCGAACTATAATACTTTTTATCTTTATTCCACTTCTTTCTTTCTTATAACCTTTACACACTTGAAATACTCTATTGACTTAATTACACTTTCAACTCCTTTTCTTTTCTCGTTTCTTCTTCTGGTCCGTTTAAGGAATTAATTTTCTAGAAAACGATTTAGCATCTTAATGACAAAATTTTTCCTTACTAAAACTTATATGTAGTCACACGACGTACATCGATATCAAAAGAAAATTTCCTTTAATTTAATATCACTAATAGTCCTCGAATAAAATACTTCACATTCATATAATACAATTTATACCCTTCTTCAAAAGTATATCTTAATCCGATCATGATTTATATTTTCTTTCATACACTTAATAAAAGTCTATTCCCATCCCCTTAATATTTCCTGATAACTCCTTGATTAACTTAAGATTAGCTTTAACAAAAGTTCACAACGTCTAAAAACCTCTATTCTCTCTACTATATCCTTTACCAATGATCTCTTTCAACGCTATTATTTTCTAGTGTACTCTGAGCTTCATTGATTCTTAAATTAGTAATTTTCATCTTGCAATTTCTCTGTTTTACACTATTGTTGGTCGTCGTTAAGTCCTTATTATTAACTATGAGTGAGAGTTATAACTATCTCATTCTTTCCATTATTTACTCATACCACAATCCCTTATCCAACAATCCTTTAGCCTTGTATTTCATACCAATTTATCTTAAACTATAATTACTCTAATACTCTTATATGTCATTGAACTTTTGATTTCTTGTAGTATACCATCTTAACACCTCAGTTTGCATAGTAATCTCCTTTGCTAAGCATATACATCATACTTCTACTAGTTACCATCCTGTTAATATTATAAACCGCATCTAAAACGAGTCATCTATCAACTTATTTCTTTTTAAGCACTTCCAAAATCTTAGTTCATCATAACTTACCTTTCACTAGATACCAAAAGTAATCTTCAATTTAAATCTCCTAATAAAACAAAACTTTCTAGTTCATTCAACTGGCACTAACCATTTAATTACTCATTATCATTTAGATCCACCATCTTCTTGCATTGAACTTCACTTAACACCTAAGATCATATCAAAATTTTATATATCTTTCTCCTTTACAGATTCTCATATAATGATTTCTAATTTCCAACATACTTTCTTTACTATTCTTATTAAATTTCAACTACCACAAAACTTCACTTGTGATTTATCTAACACCATCATTCTTCTACTCAATGGTTCCTCTCGTTTTTACCTCACTCACTCCTTACTACACCTTATTCCTTACACTATCACTTATCCAACAAACTAGTTTAACTGGATACTCAAACAACTACCTTCTTTCTATGCTCATCACTTAAGCATACACATGAACAAACCCACTACAATAAACTTTATCTATCTCAGGTTTACAATGTTAGACTAATTATTCCTTAGGCCAAAATTACATAGTATTTACAAAATCATCAAATAAACACACACACATAAATCAACATTATATATTTAAATCTTATACTATAAGAATCATTCACGACAAGGTCTCTAAGTTCCTATGCTCATCACTTAAGCATACACATGAACAAACCCACTACAATAAACTTTATCTATCTCAGGTTTACAATGTTAGACTAATTATTCCTTAGGCCAAAATTACATAGTATCTACAAAATCATCAAATAAACACACACACATAAATCAACATTATATATTTAAATCTTATACTATAAGAATCATTCACGACAAGGTCTCTAAGTTCTTTCTAGCAATTAACTAACAATTTACCAATGTTCATACAATCCAAAGTAAAAGTCTCAATTAAATAACTACTCAAGGAAAACAAAATCTTTTCTTATTCTTCACCATTCAACAATTTCATCAAACAACCAGCCACATAACAATCTTTCCATAATTGAACTAGAAAGACATCTCAATCAAAACACTTCATCACCTTAAAGCATTTATAAAATATTCTCGCCAAAGGCTCTAATAGCAAGATTTCACAAAGAACACATTTCAATCCAATAAACACCAAATTCATATAACAACTACACACAAACCGACTCGACTTCAGTATCAAGACATTTTACCCCCTCCTAAACCATCGCTAGTTACCACTCTTAAATGACATCATCTCTAACTCTACACACCCAATATTCTATAATCATCCCATGCACCACACATCATGCAACTAAAGTCTACAAAACCTTAAACCCAAAGATCTGATATCAAAATAGTGACGACCCATCCTGAGTGGGCCTTACTTGGAACAACTTCATTACCTTTCAACATTGAGCACCTTGAAACCATTTTTGTAAGAGACACAAGTAAGAATAAAATTTCCCTCTAAGGGTCTAACTTAAAAACTTTTACAAATCAATGCATAAACATTTAACTAACTCCCAAAGAATAAAAAAGACAAGGATGTCGTAGACAGGGGCTTTTCTAAGGACTCTTTTCTTTGTTAGTTATCTCATCTTCTTGGTCCCAAGCTTTCCAACATTTTTCTAAAATGTTAGTAAAAGGGGAAGAGGTGAACTAAAATGCTCGGTGAGTAAACATCTTACTAAAAGTAATCACTTTGAACTTTAACTTCTTTACTTCCAATTCTTTTCATTTAAGTCTCTTTTCATATGTATAAGTTTTATAAGACTTTTATTTACAAATTCGATTCACTTTCTTTATTTCTTAGTCCAAAAGAAATAATCATTACAACAACATTGATAATCTTAACTTATCACATAGTTCATAATCCATATTTTTAATCCACACACAAGATAAGATTAACCATTCATAAACCACATCAATCCTGATAGTTTACAATTCACAACAAGTTATATTTAATACCCTTCACCGTGTCATTCACATCATATGCTCCTCATGGGATAATTTCAACACATGCCTCTTATGGGCCAATCATAGTACATGCCCCTCATGGGCTAATCTCATCGAATGTCCATTATCCATGGGATGAATGTAATGAGATGCAATGCAATGCTTAATCATTTTTTATTCATTTTATTTAATATTTCTTTACTCATTTCATTTAACTGCCCCTCATTGGGCTCTTTATATAATAACAGAGATGTCTCCCCACGTACTAGTACATTCTCAACGGCAACAACATCATCACAACAATAGCTTCAGTTTCGTTTTCGACCTCAGCCAACACTTCCCCTCGCTAGACGGATCATGCAATGCTTTACGCAATATGGTATGCAATTTCACGATCCAATAAACTTCTAAATTAAACATCCATCAACCAATCACGTCACTAAATTCATATCACAAACAATCCTCAAACCTAAGCAATCATAAACTCAACTAATGACAAACCACTATACTTGTAAAAAAAATCATTATTTAAACCAAAGATTACTTTCTTGCACATATGGTTATCCATTAATTATTTCCATTTCAAGGGTATACATCACCAGTTATCAAACATAAAAACATCGAGTCATCTCTAGGTTTAATTCTTAAACAATCATATTTTTACATATATGCATATATACATATACAATTCTCATAATAGTAATCTTTACATTCTCGTAATCATTCATATGTATAGGCTTTTAAAATTTTCATTTTATTATACAGTTTACGATGCTTACTAAACGTAATGTGAAACTCACTTTTGCAAAGCCAAGATCCAACCTCAGATTTTCTCCTTGCTTGGTGCTTTTTCTTTTAACCACGCTTATATATACACCTAGTTTATTCACTCAAGAAACATATAATTAATTAACACCTAAACATATCATAGAATTTATACAAACATACAAATCTAGGGGTTAAGTCACAAACCTTTTTTTTTCATTTAAAACTTTTACAAAATTTGTTCTAACATGGTTTAAAATGAAAGAAATGTTTTCAAGCTCTTAACTTTCAAAACTTTATCATGAAATCAAGCTCATAAAATTTTAGAAGAGCTTAGGATTGAAATACTTTAACAAAGGTAAGTTATTTTTCAAAAACAAGGCTGAAAATAGGTTCAGGGGCTCAGACAGTCGACTATGATCTACCTAAAAGCTAGCACAGTCGACTATCCAAATAGACAATTGACTGTCCTCTGACCAAAAAGGTTGCTTAGTCGACTATCTAGTCTAGATTTTCTAAAAATCTACACGAAAAACACACTTTTCTTTAAAACCTTTCACTTATCTTTCAAGATACTTTTAATCTAAATGAAACACAAGTTCCTAAGGGTTTTAAATTAAAGATTTTATACTACCTAAGAAGAATTGAACTCACAATCCTTAAATCAACATATTTAGTATAAATACCAAATTTTCTTGAAATAACATTTTTCACAAACCTTCCTTAAGCAAAATTTTGAACTCAAACTCCCAAGAAAACAAATCTTTAGTTGAATACATATATTTAATAATTAAGAAAAATATAAACAAGATGTAGATACCTGAAATATTTTGCTGAGCTGGAGGTCAGTGCTTAGGGGGGCCTGCATAAGGAAATAAGGGTGAACTAGAGAGTCATCGGAAGAGGGGGGTGATGCCTCTGAGGACTCACCGACGTCCTTGTTAGTGCAAGATCTTGAGAAAATGGGAAAGTTATTATCAGTGCTTTAGTAACAAGTTTTGTAAAACGGAAGATGGTTTCGTTTTGCATACCTTTAGACCTTTTATAGGGTTTCTGATATGGGCTAGTCACATGGCCGGAATGGTGAGATCCCTAAGATCTCCCTTCTCTACCAGAAGGTCCCTGTCGCGTGTTCAGAAGGGGTTCTGCCCCCTTAATCACCCTTACACTTCTGCGAGTGACGATAGTTATGTCAACTGCCAATTCTGCAAGTCATTTTGCTATTGGAGGGAAATTCTTCCACGTGTCAGCGGTCTATTGGTGGGTGCCTTTATTATCTGTATCATAGGACCCCACTTCTTCAAGTACATTTGTGTCCTTCGAAGAAGTATAGTATAGCTTCGGCCTGTGGGATGTCAGACCTAATGTTTCAGAGGAACAATTAGCATGCCTGATCTTTGGTCCGAGCATACGAGCAGTAGTCATTATGCTCGACTTTGGAGACATTGGTCCGAGCATACGAGTAGCAGTCAATGTGCTCGGCCTTGGAGATATTGAGTCGAGCATATGAGCAGCAGTCATATGCTCAACCTTGAAAACATTGGGCAGAGCAAATGAGCATCAATTAATATGCTCGGCCTTGGAGACGTTGGCCTGAGCATGTGAGCAACAGTCAATTAGCTCGATCTTGGGGATGTTGGGCCAAGCGTATAAACCGCAGTTAATATGCTAGGCCTTGGAGATGTTGGTCCGAGCATATGAGCAGCAGTCAATATGCTCGGCCTTGGAGACTTTGAGCCGAGCATATGAGCAACAGTTAATATGCTCGGCCTTGGAGACATTGGTCCGAGCATATGAGCAGCAGTCAATATGCTCGGCCTTGGACACTTTGGGTCGAACATATAAGTTACAGTCAATATGCTCGACCTTGGAGACGTTTGGCTGAGCATATGAGTAGCAATCAATATGCTTGGCCTTGGAGACGTTGGGCCGAGCATTGGAGCAACAGTCAATATGCTCGACTTTGGAGACATTGGTCCGAGCATATGAGCAGCAGTCAATATGCTCGGCCTTGGAGATGTTGGTCCGAACATATGAGTAACAATCAACATGCTCGGCCTTGGAGACTTTGGATTGAGTATATGAGTAGTAGTCAATATGCTCGGCCTTGGAGACATTGGTCTGAGTATATAGCAGCAATCAATATACTCGACTTTGGAGATGTTAGTCCAAGCATATGAGCAGCAGTCAACATGCTCGACCTTGGAGACTTTGGGCTGAGCATATGAGGAACAATCAATATGCTCGACCTTGGAGACGTTGGGCCGAGCATATGAGTAGCAGTCAATATGCTAGGCCTTAGAAACGTTGGTTCGAGCATATAAGCAGCAGTCAATATGCTTGGCCTTGGAAACTTGGGCCGAGCATATAAGCAGTGGTTAATATGCTCGGCTTTAGAGAAGTTGGGCCGAGCATATGAGCAGCAATTAATATGCTCAGCTTTAAAGATATTGGTCCTAACATATGAACAGTAGTCAATATGTTCGGCCTTGGAGACTTTGGGCTGAGCATATAAGCAGCAATCAATATGCTCGACCTTGGAGACGTTAGTCTGAGCATATGAGCAGCAGTCAATATGCTCGGCCTTGGAGACACTTGTCCGAGCTCCCCGTACTTTTAGAGTTTTTAGTGGACTTTTGGGCTTCCCTTATTGGATCTCATGATGGGTCTTTTAGGCTTCTCTTCTTGGATCTCTTGGTGGGCTTTTTGGGCTTCTCTTCTTGGATCTCCCGGTAGGTGTTTCAGGCTTCTCTTCTTAGATCTCCTAGTGGGCCTTGCTTCTATTCCTAGATCTCCTAGTAGGCCTTTTCTTTTTTCAGAACTTTATGTTGGCTTATTTAATGCTTGAACTATTGAGACATCTTTAATCATGGTGCAATGGGGTAGTTAATGGATGTAGTTTCTTTTTGATGAAATGGCGGTGCTCATTTATTTGATTGTTCATTTTTTGCTATCTTAGGGAATGCAACGGTGCCTTGAGTTCTCTAAGTGCTGTATTTTAGAGGCTAACAATGCCTTGGAGAGTGTAGTGGTGCCTCGGGTACATGAAACATCGCGCCGTTATATTTGTCAAAGTCCTTGGGGAGAGAAACGGTGCTTTGGTTACACCAAGCATCACATCTCTCCTAACTGTAGTAGAGCTAATGCCCCTCGTTTGTCATGCCCATGTTCCTATATAAGGGTGGTTCTTTCCCATTTCTACTCATCTCATTTTTTTGTGATCAGAGAAATATTTGAGAGCCCATGGAGTTGGTTTAAGAGTTTAAGAATGGAAGCTTGAGAGTTCCTCAGAGTCGGTCGAGAGTTTGGGTGGCTGAAGCTTGAAGGTTCCTCAGAGTAGGTTGACAGTTTTGGAAATGCTTGAGGTTGGGTAGAGATTGCAGGAGGCACGTTCACAAAGAAGAGATCAAGGTGTGGTTATGATTAGTTGCTTGGAGTAGTCATGAACTTTAGGTGAATTCTCCTAAACTCTCATCATGTCTTCAGTAGATTAGTCTCATGATAGGGCTAGTAGTGGCTCTGAAGACAGCGGTGATCTATCTAGGGAGCTGGAGGAGGTCATTGGCCTATCCTCTAATGGAGATGAGGCTTTGGAGGAGATTTTTACTTATGAGGGACCACTTGGCCATGGTTCCTTACATGCTTGCGGAGGAGGAGGGAGAGGAAGAAGACTTATCTTCTGAAGGTGAGGATGAGGTTGATAAAACCTTGGCTGAGGTGAGGGGGGATATGGTGGTCAAAGAAAGAGTTTAGTGGTCGTACGCGGCCAACTCCGTGCCCAGCATCATAGGGGAGGAAGAACTCGAAGTTATTAGGAGGATGTACCATATTCTAGGGAAGTACACCCCCTGGCCAACAAAGGTTGGGGGGAGGGTCTGTTATGCCCTCTCGAGCCACATGCCTTATGAGTTATGTTTCTATGACCAACATATAAAGGTCAGGCTCTGGTTCCCCTCAACCCCTTCTTCTACACAGTGTTGAGGTATTTCGATATAGTACTGTGCCAACTGGTGTCCAACTCGGTGCGCCTCATCATGGCCTTTATCTGTATGTGCACAGAGGTAGGTGGCTTGATGAATATAGATGTCTTCAAAGCCCACTTACAAATAAGTAAACACAAGCAAACTGGATGGGTAGTAGTCAGTTCGAAAGCGTCGGCCCAAGACTTAAAGAAAAGGTCGCGAGCTTCCTCCCCTATGCCCATCGCAGTGGAGAGTCCCTCAGAGTCTTCCCTAAACTGAGGGTCTCCCCAATCATGCCTCCATCTGAGCCTCTCTAGGCCTTATTTTCGTCTGGCGGAGCCCTTTTCATGGCCGGGGTCTTCACGCCCAAATGAGCTCTGAAAGTGGATAACTCAATTTTTGCCCATCCATGGGTGGCCCGAGAGTATCTTGTCATGGGGATCCCGCCCAGAGATATGCTTGAGCTCTCTTAGAAGCCTATCAAGGGGATCTGTTCTACAGCCGAGACCATGACTTTTCAAGTAAGAATCCTCATAACTCTTTTTCCTTAGGATTTTTCTCATTATTTGCTTTAGTTAACGATACTTGTGTTTTGTTTCAGTCTAGTGTGTTCTTTGGAGTGTTGTTGTGCTAGAGCCTGGACAGGTAGAAAAGTTGGGTTAATGTCAAAAGAGACTAGACGAGAGCCGTGAGCTCGTCCAGCAGCTCTAAGCATCCTTAGAAGATGCAAACCGAGCCAAAGTAGAGGTTGCAAGGGAAAGGGATGCCCTACGGGTTGAAATGGATGCTACTGTTGTTTCAGAGTAGTGAGCGAATGAGGAAGCTATCAAGGCTATTAAGAGGGCCATGGAGGAGGCTCTAACCTCCTTCAAGGACTCTACTTCTTACCAGGAGCCTCTTGTGGAGGAAGCCAGCCAGCAATTCTTCGAAAGCTTCTGCGAGGCCAAGAAGAAGGCAGAGGCCCTCCATCTTGGGGTGGACTTCTCAAGCCTTAAGCTAGGATGCTCCGGAGATGATGAGGGGGCTATGGCTGGCGCTAGTGACGAGGAGGAGAAAGAGGGGTCGTTCCATGAAGACTTAGATAGTTAAATAATTTTTTGTGTTTTGTGTAAACTAGAGCCAGTAGAGCCTCCTTTGTAATCATATCGATCAATGAAGCCTTTTGGTTTTTTAACTTGTCTTTTTTATTTTGTTCGTCCTTTGGTATTTATAATTTTCACTAATAAGACGAGGCGAGTTATACTCGGGGGCACACTACTGGTTGAATTTGCAAAGGTTTTCCACGTTCCAAGTGCGGGGGATGGGTTTACCACTTAACTCATCGAGCTCGAAGGTACTGGCTCGACACACTTTCCTGATCCAGTATGGGCCTTCCCAATTTGGAACTAGGTTTCCCATTTCTTGGGGGTGAGACACTTCACTTTTTAGGGGGATGAGGTCGTGTAAGTTGAAGCTTCTACTTCGAACCCGAGAGTTGTAATACCGTACTGCTCTCTGTTGGTAGGCGGCTAAATGGATCTGGGCCTTATCTCGAGCTTTATCAATAAGGTCAACATTCATTTGTAAGACCTCCTTGTTGTCATTTTTCTTGAATTTTTGTACGCATAAGGCCTCTTCTGATTTCCAAGGGGATGACTGCTTCAGAACCGTATGCCATGAAGAATAGTGTCTCCCCCGTTGGCGTCCGAGTGGTTGTCAGATAAGCCCAAAGCACGTTGGGAAGATGGTCGGTCCACCGCTTATTAGCTTCGTCGAGCCTCTTTTTGATACCTTGAAGAAGTGTTCTATTGGTTACTTTGGCTTGTCCGTTGGATTGTGGATACCTAACGGACCATAATCGATGTTCGATGTGGAGTTCTTCATAGAACGTTCTGAATTGGGTGCTGTTGAACTATTTATCGTTATCGGTGACTAACACCTAGGGTACACCGAACTGATATACGATGGACTTTTAGATAAAACTCCAGGCTCGATGATCTATTATACTGGCCAGTGGCTTCGCTTCGACCCATTTAGTGAAGTAATTGATAGCTATGATGAGGTATTTTCTTTGACCGGACGCTCTGGTGAAGTGATCGAGCAGATGTATTCCCCACATGGCGAAGAAAATGGGGCTTGTGATCGAGGTAAGAAGGTTAGTTGGTTGGTGGGGCAAGGGGGATTACTGCTGGCAGCTTCTGGACTTCTTGACCAATTCCATGGCATCTTTCTTTATCCTAAGCCAATAGTACCCTTGTCGGAGCAATTTGAAGGCTAGAGCCTGACCTCCGAGGTGATTCTCGTATATCCCCTCGTGGACCTCCCAAAGAGCATAATCAGTCTCTACGAGTTGATATACCTTAGGTAAGGCATTGTAAGGGCTCTCTTATACAACTTTCTGTTTATAACTGCGTACTGAGACGCGCGGGAAATAAGCTTTCTAACTTTATTTCTTTACTCAGGGAGCTTTTTGTCCTGCAAATAGCAGAGGATAGGGTCCATCCATATTTCTTATTTCACCATCGGGAACACTGGGACCTCATCAATGCTCGGGGTGGTAAGGATCTCGAGGTATATGGCTTAGGTTGGTTCGGGCTGCTGAGGAGAAGTGAGCCAAGCTAGGGCATCAGCTTTTGAGTTCTCCGTCTGAGGAACATGGGTTACCCAGAATGTTTTGAATCCGACAGCGAGCTCTTTGGCTTTCCCAAGGTAACAGGTAATCCTCTCTCCTCGGGCTTCAAACTCTCTCACCATTTGATTTACCACCAAGTGCGAGTCGTTGTACACGTCCAGGGCCTTAGCAGACATTGCTTTTGGTAGTTTCATACCAGCGAGCAATGCTTCATACTCTGCTTCATTGTTGGAAGCTTTGAATCTGAACCTTAGGGCATACTCAATGATAAATCCATCCGGGTCGCAGAAGATAAGCCCGGCTCCGCTCTCGGCAACATTGGAAGAGTCGTCGACATGAAAGGTCCACCGTGGGGTTTTCTCGATTGGTTTCAGACTTGATTCTTCATCTGAATCTATCAAGAGGGTCGTTTCGATGATGAAGTCGACGAGAGCCTGAGCCTTGATGGCCTTCAGAGTTTGGTATTGGATATCGAACTCCATAAGTTCTATAGACCACTTGACCATTCTCCAGGAGACATTTGGTTTGTGTAGAACCTGTCTTAGTGGTTGATCTGTCAAGAGGATGATGGTGTGTGCTTGGATGTACGACCGGAGCTTTTGTGACGTGACTTTGAGGGCGTATACCATTTTTTCTATTAGGAGGTACCTTGCTTCCGCATCATATAGGATCTTGCTGATATAGTAAACAGACTTCTGGATACCCGTTTCCTCTAGGACCAGAATAGAGGCTACGACATCTTGTCCAGCCAATAGGTATAGACAGAGTTCTTCGCCCGTGAGAGGTTTAGTTAAGAGATGAGGTGAGCTCATATATTTTTTTATCTCATCAAAAGCTTCTTGACAGTCTTCTGTCTAAGCGAAATCTTTCGCCTTTCTGATGGCTCTGAATAAGGGATGGCATATTTCCGTAAACTTAGACATGAAGCGGCTAATGGCCACTACTCGCCTGGTAAGCCATTGCACTTTCTTTACCATTCTAGGGGGTCATATCGAGGATAGCCTTTATTTTTTTTGAGTTGGCCTCTATCCCTCTCTGGGTGACCATAAAGCCCAATAACTTCCCTGCGGTCACTCTGAACGCGCACTTCGCTGGACTCAGCTTCATCTGGTGTTTGCATAGCACCTCGAAAGCTTCTCCTAAGTCAAAGTTATGGATTCTAGCTTCAACCTTTTTTACCAACATGTCGTCTACGTAGACTTCTATGTTCCTTTCGATCTGTCCGTGGAAGATCTTGTTCACCAACCTTTGATAAGTTACGCCTGCATTTTTGAGTCCGAAGGGCATAACTTTATAATAGTACAACCCTTGACCTGTAACGAAGGTGATTTGGTCTTGATTGGGTTTATGCATAAAGATCTAGTTATATCTGGAATACAAGTCCATGAAGGTGAGGAGCTCATATCCTGAAGTAGATTCGGTTAGTTAGTCGATCCGTGGTAGAGGGAAGCTATCATTCGGGCCGGCTTTGTTTAGATCGGTGAAGTCGATGCACATCCGCCACTTGCAGTTAGTTTTTCGAAGCACTACCACGTTTGATACCTAATCAGGGTAATCTAGTTCCCGGACGAAGCCAGCCTCGAGTAACTTGTCCACCTCTAACTTAAAGGGGGCTTGCCATTCTGGGGTGAATGATCTTTTCTTTTGAGTGATAGGCTTATGTTTTGGATCCTTGTTTCGTCTGTGTACGATGACCTCAAGGTCGATCCCGGGCATATCTGAGGCAGACCAAGCGAACAAATCTTGATTCTTCCGAAGAAGGGCTTCGTTGAGGTCTTCTAAGAGACTAGAGCCGATTTGGATTATCCATGAGAGGTTTTCACGGAGGGAAATCATTGTCAGCTCTTCTATGGGTCGTTTCCTAGGAGTTTTCATTTTGTCCCTGAAGTCTTCTACTTCGAGAGGTAAGGTTTCAGTTCTTTTCCTTTCCTTGACGGCACTCAGGTAGTAGGACTGGGAGGTTTATTGGTTTCCTCTAACTATACCCACCCCATCGTCGGTGGTGAATTTCATCTTTAGATGGTAGGTGGAGACAACTGCTTTCAGCTTGTTAAGGGTAGGTCGATCGAGTATCATATTGTAGGACGACGGTTGCTTGACAACCAGAAAGATGGTTCGTACAATGGCTGTTTGTGGTTCCGTTCCTGCAATGACAAGGAGAAATATGTTTCCCTCAGCGAACACCGAAGTTCCTGCAAAACCATACAGTTGGGTAGAGATTGGATCTAACTGTTCATCTTTCAGCTGCATCCGCTAGAAAGTATCATAGAACAAGATGTCTAGTGAACTCCTATTGTCTACCAGGATGCGTCTAACTTTGTAGTTGGCCACCGAGAGGGAGATCACCACCACATCATCATGTGGAGTCTGTACCCCGTCTAAATAATCATCTGTGAAGGAGATTACTAGGCTTGTCTTCCTCTATTTATGGGGACAGCTGACAGAGACCACAAATATGGCATATGCTTTGCTATTCTGCCCCGAGCTACCTCTAACTGCAGGGCCTCCACAGATCGTTTTCATACCATTGGTCGCCACGACTTCTTGGTTTCTTTGGTCAAGTTCTTCTTGAGTGAGCCTGGGGCTTTTTTGGGGGTTTTAACGCTCGAACTAGTTGAAAGGGGCGTCTAGGGTTCCTCTAATTTGGTCGGGAACCATCCTCTGTCGAGCTCCGGTAAACTCCTTTAGGTGCCCTTGGCTGATGAGGGCTTCAATTTACTGCTTGAGGGTATGGCACTCTTCGGTGTCATGTCCGTGGTTCCTATGGAATCGGTACCACTTGCTCTGGTCTCCATAGAGGTGCTACAGTCTCAGGGGCCATTGGAGGACCAAACTATTTTGCGGTTGCATCAGGACGTTGGTTCTGGATGCACTGAGAGGGGTGAAGCTATCAAATCGGGCATGAGCCTTGTATCTTCCTTCTTAGGGGGGTCTTTTGACGTCCCTCTGTGGGGGTCGATGTCTTTCCTCTTTTTCTCTATCTCACATTCTCTTTCTCTCCAGAGGGCCTAGCCGTCCTCAGGTAACATGTACTTCTCGGCTCGGGCCAATACCTCGTTCATATCCTTAGGTGGATGCCTGGTTGAGTTTGGAGCTAAAAACCATGGATCTTAGTCCGTTTTTAAATGCCAGCATCTGGACGTTGGGATCAAGGTCAGGGATTTCCTAAGCAACGATGTTGAATCTCGATATGTATGTCCGAACCTTCTCCCCTCGATGTTGGACAATGTTGAATAGGATTTCTAAAGTTTTTTTTGGTCCCTTGCTACTAAGAAAATGGGAGGCAAATGTGTAGTTGAATTCTCTGAAATTGCAAATACTCCTTGGCTTCCAACGTGAATACCACGTACTGGCGGCTTTTTCAAGCATCAGGGGGAGGCTTGGCACATGATTTGGTCGGAATGTCAGTGCAGTGTCATGGTTGTTTTATAATGTTGTAGGTGATCTGTTGAACCGTCATATGGTTTAATTTGTGGCATTCTAAAGCTCGACAGGAGTGGGATCTCAAAGACTTCTTGTATGAACGGGGGAGTCTTGGACGTTGAGCTCATCCAAGATGTTGTGACCTTGGTGTTTATGGGATCTATTGATTTTTTTCTCCATTTCTTTGATTCACTTATCTAGGTTGAGGTAGGTTTTGGAGGAAGAGCTCTCCTTAGACCAGCCGATGCAAGGCAGTGAGGGTTCGATGATGGAATTGCTGTCGATAGGGAATTCGTTGTCAGAAGGTCCAGTTCGCCTAGGAGTGTGGTTGGAGGGCTGAGGTGAGGGCTATCGGCTTTCTTTTCAGACCTCAGCCGCCAGGTCAGTTATCAACCGAGAGAGCTCTTAGAACTGGGCCTCGGTTACCGGAGCAGTAGGGTGTTCTGCGGCTAAGCTCCCGAGGTCGGGGAATCCGTCCCCAAGTGGCGAGGGTGTTGCTCTCTGAGGGGAGCCCTTCAGTCTGACCCAGGGGTCATGCGTTCCGATATTGTGGGGAACCTTGACCTAGATTGTTGGCTGTGGGTGTGGCTTTGTATGGGTGCTAAGCTGGCTCCGGCAACTCCCTTGCTACTCTTTTTGGCGGTGTTTCTAGGTGGCATGGAAACAGATGAGTTCTTTATGGTTCTTCGCCTTTACTGTTCAGTGAGAGATTGATTTTTCCCATAGACGGCACTAATATGTTGATGCTTGAAATATTTTACTGAGCTGGAGGTTGGTGCTTAGCGGGGCACGTACAAGGAAATAGGGGTGAACTAGATAGTCGCCGGAGGAGAAGGGGTGATGCCTACGAGGACACTCTAACTTCCTTATTAGTGCAAGGTCTTGAGAAAATGGGAGAGTTATGATCAGTGCTTTAGTAACGAGTTTTGTAAAACCGAAGATGGTTTTGTTTTGCATACCTTTGGGGCTTTTATAGGGTTTCTGAGATGGGCTGGTCGCCTGGCCAGAATGATGAGATCCCTAAGATCTTGCTTCTCTGCTGGAAGGTCCCTGTCATGTGTTCAGAAGGGGGCTCATCCCCTTTAATCGTGCTTACACTTCTGTGAGTGACGATCATTGAGTTAATTGCCTGTTCTGCGTGTCATTTTGCTATTGGAGGGAATTTGTTCCGCGTTTCAGCAGTCTATTGATGGGTGCCTTTATTGGCTGTATCACAGGCTTTTACCTTAAGTTTGCAAGAACTCTTCCATCTTTCCCTTTCATTCTTCTACTTCTTCCCTTCCTTCCTTTTCTCTCTTTTCTCTTCTCTTTATCCCCTCTCTCTTGCTCCTTCTAGAGATTTCCAGCACCTATTAGATTTCTGCCTCTCTCTAACCCCATATTTATAGCCCCACTCTCCACTAATTGCACTATCATTGTTTTGCTTTATACCTCTTCTATTTTTCACTTAGTACCTTATACTATTCCTCAAAAGTTTTTTTAAAAAAATTTAAATGACAATTATTTTAATACTTGGACCTTAATTTATTTACTTGTCCTAAAGTTCCAAAAATCTAAGTACAATAAGAAAAAAAATTTAATTCAATTTTGAACAAGCATACTAAAAACGCATCAAAGTGAAACTCCACGATTTTAAATATTCTAATTAAAATATTGGGCTCTACAGATAAATTCTTGTGTAGATGTGTGCTATAAAAGATACATTTCACAAAGCAATTTTCATCCTTAGATGAAAAGAAGATTCCTTACTTTCTCTCTTTTTACATGTCATTCAGTCGTAGGAGATACTTTTGTTGATAGTAGTATGCCCTGCAAGCAATAGTATTTGATGTTATGGACATGTTACTTGTAAATTGATCTTATTTATTTATTGACAATAAATAATAATTATGATATTATTTTTATTTATTATATTCATTGCAAATCACTACATTTAAATGCTAAAATATGATTGGGAAATGCATGAGATGCAATTGATAAAAGTTATCTACCTATTAAGTGCATTGTAGTTTGTTGTGCTATTGTACAACTATAATGTGCAAGTGATGAGATCATAATCCCCACTAGGAAACCTTCCAAATGAGTTTTACACTTTCCACACTGAGTGTTGTGGGAATTAAAAGAATAAGTGGGAGGCACAATTGAGATTAAAGACCAAATCTTTATGATAGTTAATAAAATGAGTAAAGCTAATTTATCTGTTGTTATATCATAGGTCACAATGACTAAACCCATTATTGTGCATACTTGAAGTAAACAAACTAATAAATCCAATCTCTTGGATTGACTACAGAATTTGAGAATCATTCACCATTCTAAGAAAATGGTTTATATTCTTGATAAGTCGCATCAAGCAACAATTGCTAAGAATGTTTTAGAAGAAAAGTTGGCTGCTTTTGAAAAGTGGAAAGAAAATAACACATGGGCTAGGTGCTACTTGCTAACATCTCTGTCTAATGAGATTTGGAAGCAACATGACAAGATGAAAATTGCTTATCTAATATTGCTTCAACTACAAACATTGTATGGTGAGCATAATCTCTTTAGAGCTAAGATGTCCAAATGATCATTAGTCTATGAGCATGAATTAAAGATGATCAACTATATCGAGCAATTAGACTAGCTCATTTTAATATGGATGAAGAGTTAAGTAGTGACTTAATTCTTCAATCCTTTCTAGACTCATTATCGTAGTTTGTTATGAATTACAACATGAATGAGATTGAAGCTACATCTACATTTCAAGAACTTGTTATATGTTGAAGACTGCAGACTCTACGATCAAGAAAGATTAAGACACCCATTATACTTGTCGATTGGTCTTTTTCTTCTAAACCCAAGGGCAAGAATGTCTTAAAGAAGAAGAAAAAACTGTTAAAAGCAAAAGGTAGTGCCAACAAGGCTATTTCATCAAAATCCAAGAAAGATAAGGGGTTATGGCAAACATGGACACTAGAAGAGAAGCTATAAGGATAACCTTGCAAGACAAGATTTCGGAAAGCAAGTCTCAGTTGTTCTTCGATGAAATTAACTTATTAATGAATAATGCTCCTACTTGGGTATTAGATACCGAGTATGGCTCTTGTTTTTGCAATATGTTAAAGACCTTGAGAAGAAGTAAGCTACTAAGTACGGAAAAATCAACCTTTTCCTTAGAAATAGAGCAAACGTTGCACCATTAGCCAAAAGGACTTGTTACAGAGTTTTACCACCTAGAAGTAGATGGTAAAATATTTCATATTGAAAAACAAAAGAAATGGTATAATGATCTAACTCGTTGCTATATGTGGCACTTAAGACTTTGTCATATTAATGAGAATAGTGCAAATAAGTTAGTAAAAGATTGATTCTTGTAACTATCGAATTTTGAATCCTATCTAACCTGTGAAAATTGTCTCATGGTAAAATGACTAGATCTCTATTTAGTGGACATGAAGAAAGAGCCAATGATGTATTAGGGTTTATGCACACTAATGTGTGTGGACCCCTAATAGTCAATGCTAGAGGAGGTTACTCCAACTTCGTTACCTTTACCGATGGTAAATCAAGTTATTAGTATATGTGCTCAGTAAAGTACAAACCTGAACCATTTGAAAAGTTCAAAGAATTTAAAAGAGAAATAGAAAAGCAAACTAGGAAGGGTATTAAAACTCTTAGATCTGATCAAAGAGGAAAATATTTATTTAATGATTTTTAAAATTATCTCAAAGAGGATGAGATTCTTTCTTATTAGACTCTTCTTTGAACCATAGCCTACTGGATGTGGTACGATCAATGATGGGTTACATTGATCTTCCTATATCCTTAAGGGGATTTGTTGTCATAACTGCTGCATACTTACTCTCAAAAGTAGTACCTAAGACACCATATAAGATATAAAAATGGAGGAAACCTAATCTTAAACATGCTAAGATTTGTGGTTGTCCCACTTAAGTAAAGAAGTTACATACTGACAAGTTGGAAACTAGGTCTGATAAAGGTAGGTTTATAGGATATCTTAAAGAAAAATTAAGATATTATTTCTATTATCCTTATGAACAAAAGGTGTTTGTTTCCAAGTATACAACATCTCTTAAAAAGGAGTTTATGCTAGAAAGAAGAAGTGGGAGCAAGATAGATCTTGATAAACTGTCACAAGAAGCACAACCTAGTACTGTTCAAATTGAGGAACGTTAATCAATAGATCTTCCCATTACATAACAGTTTGTAGATCTAGTAGAATACCCAAGGCTCTAGAGAGATATAGATTTATCATAAATGATGACTTGGAGGTACACCTTATAGATGATAATGAATCTGCTAACTATGATGAAGCGATGTGAGACATCGATTTTAAGAAGTGGCTAGATGCCATCAAATCCCAAATGGATTCCAAGTACTCCAAAAAAGTGTGGACTTTGGTTGATGCACCAGAAGGTATAGTACCTATAGGTTATAAGTAGGTATTTAAGAGAAAGATCAAAGTGGATGGGAAGGTAGAGACCTATAAAACAAGGCTAGTAGGGAAGGGTTTCAAGCAAAGGCAAGAAATTGACTTTGACGAAACCTTCTCTCCAGTGGCCATGCTTAAATCCAGTAGGATTTTTTTTTTTTTGCAATAGTTTCGTAACATAACAATGAGATATGTCAGATAAATGTAAAGACTTTATTTTCTCAATCGAAACATAGAAAGAATTTGTACATGACACAGTGTGAGGGTTTTACATCTAGTGGTAGTGACCAAAGGTATACAAGGTTCTAAAATCTATATATGGATTAAATCAACCTTCTAGAAGTTGTTACATCCATTTTGATAAGACAATCAAATCGTTTGATTTTATCAAAATTCAGGATGAACCATGTGTGGGTAAGAAGATAGGTGAGAGTGCTATGACATTATTTGTGCTTTATGTTGACAACATTTTATTCATTGAGAATGATGTAGGTATGTCATAGTCAGTCAAGGTTTGATTGTCAAAGAACCTCTCCATGAAGGATTTAGGTGAAGCGTCCTATATTTTAGGGATAAAGATCTAAAGAAATAGATCTAAAAGGATTTTAGGCTTTTTCAAATCCGCGTACATAGACAAAATACTAAAGAGATTTAGCATAAAAAAATTTTAAATGAGTCATGGAATTACTGTCTCAAAATACACATCCCCAAAAACACCTAAGGAGAGAGAAAATATGAGTAGATTGGATCCATCATGTAAACCATGTTATGTACATGACTTGATGTTGCATATGCTCTACGTGTTATGAGCAAATATCAGTCAAATCTGGTGAGAGTCACCAGAAAGATGCGAAGAACATTTTTTACGTCTTAAAAAAAACTAATAATTTGTTCCCCTGTAAATATAGAAGAGGATTTAAAACTTAAAGCCTTCACAAAATCTAGTTTCAATCTAAAAAATATGACAATAAATCAATATATAGATAAGTTTTCAACTTAAATGGTGGAGGAGTGAGCTAGAAATGTTATAAGCAAGAGATTACTATGGACTCAACCATGAAGGCCGAATACGTTGTTATATCTAATGTTGCAAGGAAAGCTGTTTGGGTAAAGAAGTTCATCATTGAACTTAGAGTGATTTCTGATATTATAAATTCAATATCATGATACTATGCAACAATGGCATTGCTGTGCAGGTGTAAGAACCAAGGTTTTATAAAAAATCCAAACAATTCTTGCATCAATTCTATTTAGTTAGAGGAATCACTAGAATAAGCAAAGTAAAGATTGAAAGAGTTTCATCAACAAATAATACTGCAGATTCACTAACTAGAGAAAGGGTTATGAAATACCTAGGCTATTGTATTTATTGTAACTGGGAGATTGATAGTAGTGTACCTTATAAGCTAATAGCATTTGATGTTATGGGTATATTACTTATAAATTCATTTTATTCATTTATTGACAATAAATAATAATTATAGAATTTTTATTATTTATCGCATTCATTACAAATCACTGTATGTGAATTACATGATAAAACCCAAAGAACAAGAGCAATGGAAATAAGCATTATAATGAGATCATACTAATAAAATGTATTTCCTTAAATGTTATTCTTAAACGTTCCTAATCATAGGATCACTAAGAAGGGCATTAGTGAATCCAGATACATTAGTACATATTATGTTTTCTCATTAAGTTGAGGATAATTTATCTCATTGTCAATAGAGTGTGAGACATTAAAGTAAGTTATGTAAGTTCTTGTTAAAGAACAAGTACATCAAACTAACTCCACTAAGAAATTCCTAATAGACTTTTTACTAGTTGTCAATAGGAATTCTTATGTTCCAGTTGTACAAGTGATCATTGGACTTGAGGCACTATGAATGCCTTATATATAGATCATTATACTATATAGATCATCATACTTTGATGCTATTTAATTGTGTTTTTAATCGTGTTACATAAAGCTAGTAATTAGGTTTGATCAGTTACGCATAGAGTTATATTAGTGTACAATAGATGATCCATCACTCTTAGTAAAAGAGAGAATGTTCTATGCAATCTAACTAAATCATAGCTTGGAAATTCCTTGGTCAAAGTGGGCTGGAAATTAGAAAGGAGATTTAAATTTCACCATTTAAGTTATGGACTTAAGGTCGAGATACATATGATTATATAATTAAAGTTTGACAGTAATTTCAAACCTTAGGTTTAATCAAGATTATTGTATGATGGAAGGATTGAATTGTAAGGTATCTCACAATGGAAAGGTTCATAATTCTTACTGTCTGGATAGTCATGACATACTTCTAGATGTCAATCATAACTTATAGAATCCCTTAAGAATTAATTGTAATTATTTCTTAATAAAAAAGAGAATTAAAAAGAGTTTTAATTCAAATTAAAATTAAAATTAGTTTTAATTAATTGGATAGGATCCAATTGTTACATAAAAGTTACAACCTACTACCAGTGTGATATTGAACTTAAGGGGTGACACACAAAAGGAAAATTTTAAGAATAGAGAAATTAAGGGGCCAAAGGAGAGATTTTACGAATCAAACTAAACTAGTGGTTTAATTGCAATTCTAAAATCCTCGAGCATTTAAGAGTAAATGTTTTATATAAATAGGATTTCTATTTGATATAAACCCTAATGATCATAATTTTAGTGTTGAGATTAGATCTAAAGCTCTCTCTCTACAAGCCATAGCCAAATATCCTAAGGAGGCTACACTCCATAATTTTCAGTCACCTTAACTGGAGATCTCTAGTTTGCGTACATTGCTTGTGTGGAGGTCGGGTGCTTGAACAGCTTGTGAACTCATCTCCAAAGGATCAATAGGAATCTCCACCAAAATAAGGTAAAAATTTCTAACCTTGTATGGAGAATATTGGTTTTCTCATTCTAATAGATTCATAGAGAATTTCTTAGTGGAATTTTATTAGCATAATATGAGGAAATAAAATTTAAATTCCTCTGTGTTTTTTTATGCCTATAGACTTAAAATTTTGCTATATATATCTCATGATACAAGGCTAGGAAATAATTTTTCTCATTAGAAATCAGTTAGTCAACCGTTTAAAAGTTTGTCAAAAGGATTATCACATTAACAAAACATTATTAAAACCCTAAATTACCCTCTATAATAAAAAATAATAATTTCTAGGATAATTTTGTTGCGACTCATGAGCTTTCAGATGTTCCAATTTATCCTTGAGATTTTAATTTGTGTCTATTGATCCTTCAACTTTAAAAATTTTTGCAGCGTCTTTCATTTAGTCAATTCCGACAAATTCTCCGTTATATCACTCATGTAAAACATATGTGCGTTATAATCAGGGGTAACATTGTTCTGAAATTTTTTTTGTGAGCATTTAGTTTTTCAATTTCGCCTTTAATGATGGCACATGTGTGTTTTATATCCATGATTTAATGGGAAAATTTGGCGAATTTGATAGAATAAAAGACGTTGTAATAATTTGTAGAGTTGATGGTTCAATAAATGTAAATTAAAATCTCAAAGCTAAATTGAAACATCTATGAAACTTCAGCGTCAGCAACGATTTTTTCCCTAATTTTAATTATTTGTATCGAGTATTATGTTTTGTAATTTTTTTTTTAAATAGAGAGAATGAAGTAGCTCAGTTTTATATCTATACTAAAAATTGAAACTTGTTCATACTTGCAATTTGTCATTCACCACTCATTAGAAAAAAAAATCATCCACATCTAATCAAAAAATAAATAATGAAATTCATCCTTATGCGATGTTTTATTATCAAAATCTCCATGATGGTTTTTTATGAAGAATAATTTATATATAACAAATATAACCTCGAACCAGAAGCTGACACCTGTCAATTACAAAGACGAAATGGCAATCTCTACCCAATCTAGACCCTATAAATAGGGGACCCCCCAACAGTAGGTATCATTATTATTATCACTCTCACTTTTTGCTCTCCGCACTTCATACTCTGACTTAAGCTTCAAAGGGTTCTTCTCAGAGTCAGCCACTCTAGGTCGGCTTCCTTTTCAGGTGCCCTAGACTCAACTCGAACCGAACAATTACAAGCCAATGTATGACTTCCTTTTGACCAACTCAGACCCGGCTCCAGTAAGTAGACCTAACCATATCCAAGTGTACCAGACTTATTTTCGGCATCAACAGAATTGGCATCGTCCATGGGAAGTGAGAGCAACACTTACCTTTGTTAAAAATTCTACCCAAGAAAGTCCCAACACAAAACGCCACCCAGACAACCTTAGATGTTAATCCGTTCAAGTTACCACTACCCTTACCTCTAATGGAAAGGTCGAACCCTTATTATGCCTCGGCGAGTAATAAACTTGCTGAGGTAAACGAACAATGGGCCCCGCTCAACCAATAACTTGGCACAGACTCAAACCTAGTGGCCCAATGAAAATCCCATGAAGCAAATCCGAATGAACCTGTCAATAGATCCGAGTACAACATTCTCAAGAGCCCACTCCAGGAAGTGATTGCACGCCTTAGATGACCTAAACCGAGTAGAACTCGAAACTATCAATCTATAGTCTGGATGACCTACACTGTCCGGAAGATTACCTAGTTAGCGCGCAACATTAGAGTGTCCGACTTGAGGAGGCGAGTTTGGGAAGGAGACATGAACGTCCAGCATGGGATAAAAGTCAAGGGTGTCAGGAAAAACAAGTCAACAAACCCCCAACAAAGTCCATGACGTTGAATCCAAGACAACGAATTTGTCTCGAATTCGTGTCTTTCCCAGAAACAACGGGAACAAGATAAGTTCGAGGTTAGCAAGTAATTGAGATAAATGAATGAACGTATCAGGCTCAACTTGAAAGCTACTCGAGGAAACATCCTCGACGAAATCAAACTTGCAGGCAATCCCATCTCCTAATAGCTCATGGACGAAAAAATGCCTCAGAATTTCAAAATGCCCCACATAGAGCCATGCGTAAAGAAGGCGTGCCTTATAGACCACATGGAAACTTTCAAGTCCCTAATGGTTCTCCACAGTCACTCAAAAAATGGCGATGTACCCTGTATTCCCTATAACTCTCCAAGAGACAACGAGGATTTAGTTCTCTAGACTGCCTGTAGGGTCAATAAAGAAATGTTTACAACGCACTTCTTTAGCAACCGAGGTCCTAAAAGGACCCCCTAAAGCCTACTAAGCATAACTCAACATGTAGAGGAAAGCCTTTGTGAGTACATTTCATGATTTATCTCGTCCATTATTGATAGGAGCTTAAATATTTATATTTAAGCCCCTTAATTTACATTTGTTAAGCTCTTTGTTTACATATTTTATTATGTTTTACTTCATTTTTGTGTTTTCAGTGTTTTTTATAGGCTTATGAAGAAAAGAAAGAATTTTGAAGCTTTAAAGGAAGAAAACTGAAGATCTGGAAAGAGATAGTGCGATTGAGCGCAACACGACTACGATCGAGCGCAAAAGCAATCGTGCGCACACATAGATGGCTCGAGCGCAGAAGCATGCGATCGAGCGCACACGCACAGAGAGGCGACAGAGCCAGTTTTGGAAAGATTTCTTCTGGACCTATTTTGGAAATTAGGGTTTCAATGCACCTTTAGAACCCTATAAATAGCTCTGTAAAACATAGAAACAGTATCTCCCTTTTGGGAGAGCATATCTTCCTTTTATTTTAATCTTTTGTACTAGACTCGAAGTAGAGAGCTTAAGGGAGGAATTGATGACTCGTCTCCCGAGTCTTCTTCGGTTTTAGTTTTCAGTTTTTATTTTCATAATGTTTAACATGTTTATTCTACTTAGCATGTGTAACTAAACACCTATAGGACTCGATTGAAGCCCTAGTTATGCTTTTCCACATATCTATTCATTAACTATCTTTGCTATAGCCCAGTCTGAATGTTTAACTTGATTAATACCTGTTTGTATTTAAATTCCTCGTATGTGTGTGCCTGATCAACATATGCATGTGGTATGGATAAGTTAGTCGGACCAATTTGGATGACCGAGTCTTGGGTTCGACATTAGTAATAAGAGATATCCACACCGGATTCCCGGGTTAATCAACATAGGAAACCGGGAGCAGACCAAGCCCTAGGTCCTGTGTGGTTGCCGATCTCCACAGCCCTCATGCTCTCTTAAAGAACAACTCAGTATACACCCATGCTGAATCCCTTAAAAGAGAAAAGAGTTAGAGTATACACCATGCCTTACTCGTTGCATAGGGAGATCAATAGCCTAAGGTGTGGACCAAGCCCTTAGGTTGGCAACCATTAGATATTCATGATAAGGCTAGAGCATTGAAACTTTACTTAGTGGGAAAGTATAATTAGGGTGGATATTGTAGTCCTATATTCTCATTATTGTTATTCACTCATAATCAACTATTATTTCTCTTTTCAAACTTAAAGAAATTAGTCCTAGAAAGAAATTCACCAATCCCTGTGGAAATGACCTTGCACTTGCACACTATGCTACCACAGACCTTGTGCACTTGCAAGTAAAACGAGTGCAATTATTTTCATATTAATTAAGGTAGATAATCAGCACAACAATTATACAAGGATATGGATTAGAAGGTGGCAGTCATGGCCTTCACCAACGGCCTCAAAGCTTCCTATTTCAGCCATTACCTCTCTAGAAATCCGTTGCATATGATGCCATCGCTTCTGGAAAAAAAGTAAATGAGTTCATGATTGCCAAAGAGGACCAAACCTTCAACAAAAGACAAAAAGATGCCCTATCGGCCAGAAAGAGAAAGAAGCTCGAAGAACATAAGTCTAGAAATGAACAAAAAAAGTGAGGACAAAACGGCGTTCGAAATAACGAAAAATCGAGAGCTCATCGAGGATTTGAGACTTACACTCCTCTCAACACCTCGAGGGCTAACCTCCTAATGGAAATGGCCAACCAAGACATCATTAGATAGCCTCCTAAAATCAAGATATCAGCTGCAAAAAGAGACATAAGTCGTTTATGTCACCTCCACAAGGACTACGACCATAATATAGATAAATGCAGACTTCTGAAGGATGAAATTGAAAATCTAATATAGAGAGGATACTTGAAGAAGTTTGTGAAGATAGAATCGAGAAGAAGCCCAGATCAAAGAAGCCGAGGTCGAAGAAGCCAAGATCAAAGAAGTCCAAGTTATAGAGAAATGAACAAACCAAGGCAAAGTTTGTGTAAGACGAAGACTAACAGAAGACGACAGACCCCCAAGAAAAAGTTGGACAATGCTGCGATAGTAGGCATAATCCAGACTATCTTCCAGGAGGGCAGCGTTTGGAGGAGAATGCTCTAATTCACAAAGACCATATGCTTGCTTCGTGGGATCAAATGAAGGACACACAGAAAAAGCTACGAGTTGATCAAACCATCAACTTCTTTGATAAAGACCTTGAAGGAGTAAAGTTCCCCCATGATGATGTAGTCATCATAACTTTGGTCATCTCAAACTTCGCAGTAGAGAGAATCTCATTGAAGAACGGGTCATCTTAAGACATATTATACTTTAATGCTTTAAAAAAGATGAAGCAGTAAGAAGACCACTTCAAACCAGCAAAGTACACTTTATACGAATTCTTGAGTTATCTAGTATACCCGAAAGGAAGCATAGAGCTACCAATAACAATAGGGACCTCACCTCGTCAAACAACCGTCTTGAGCACTTTCTTGGTCATAGATCTCCCTTTTTCATACAGTGCAATCCTTGGACGACTAGGGATGAATGATGCCATGAGAGCAGTAATCTCGACATACCACCTGCAAATGAAATTTTAACAGAAAATGGAATAAAGGACTTAGAAGGCAACCAAGTTGCAGCCAGAACCTGTTGCTTGGCCTCATTGAAACAGAAAAACAAGGACAATGTCTATTAGGTAGAAGACTTAAGGGATGACACCAAGACCAAAAGGGGAAGACCTATAGAAGAGTTAGTAGCAATACCCCTCGAAGAAGAAGAACTAGACAAGGTAGTACAAAAAGGTGCAAGTTTTAAGGGAGAACTTTGAATGCAGCTGGTTTGGTTTCTCAAGGAAAACAAAGATGTGTTAACTTGGTCTACAGCTGACATGTCGGGCATTGACCCAAAGATAATGGTGCACCATTAAATGTCAACCCTAGTCAAAAGCCAATCATACAGAAGAAGCAAGCTTTCATAGTAGAGAGATAACTAGCCATTGATACGGAAGTCAACAAGCTCCTCGAAGCAGGGTTTATCAGGGAAATCAATTTTCCCCAATGGTTAGTCAATGTAGTAATAGTGAAGAAAGCAAATGAAAGGTAGATGATCTACATTGACTTCATCGACTTAAACAAAGTATGTCCAAAAGACAGCTTCCCTCTATCAAGAATCAACCAGCTAGTCGATGCAACCTCAGGGTACGGGATATTGAGTTTTATAGACGCATTTTTAGGCTATAACCAAATCAGAATGTACGAACTAGATGAATAGAATAACGCCTTTGTAATAAAAAAAAGGCCTTTACTACTACAATGTAATGCTGTTTGGTTTAAAGAATGCCGGAGCAACATACCAGACACTCGTCAACGAACTATTCAAAGACCAAATCAAAATAAACATGGAGGTATATGTTGACGATATGCTTATAAAGAGTATTCAAACGACCCACCACATAGCTGATCTGGAAGAATGCTTTTTAGTTTTAGAATGCATTAGATGAAACTCAATCACTCAAAATGTGCATTCGGGGTAACTTCGGGGAAATTCCTCGGTTTTATACTCACACAAAGGGGAATTGAGGCAAACACTTAAAAGATTAAGGTTGCTCTAGACATTGAAGCCACCAGAAGTGTGAAAAAAGTACAACAACTCATCGATCAAATCACTGTGCTAGGCCGCTTCATATATAGATCAGCAAATAAACACTTGCCTTTCTTTAAGGTGCTGAAAAAGATCTTAGACTTCCAGCGGATGGAAGAGTGTCATAGCTCATTTAAAAAACTAAAGAGATACCTAAGTTCACCACTCCTCTTAACTAAACCAAAGGAGGGAGAAGAGTTCTACCTATACCTAACAGCCAACGAAGTAGCCATCACTTTGGTCCTCGTAAGGGAGGATAAGAAGATACAGAGGTCGAACTACTACATCAACAGACTACTTTAAGATGCAAAAATGCGGGTACCAACCCCTCGAGAAGTTGGTGTTCATAATAGTCATAACAGCCCAAAAGCTATAACCCTACTTCCAGTCACACCCTATAAATGTACATTCCTTGAGAACGGTCATAAAAAACCCCACCTCTCATGATGACTTATAAAGTGGTTGATGGAATTGGGAGAATTTGAGATCAGGTTCAAGCCAAGACCAATAATTAAGGCCCAAACACTAGCTGACTTTATCGTCGAGTGCACATTTCCTAAGGGGCATTGAAAGAGCATAGAGAAAAAGGACAAAAACAACAGACTTGGAAACTCTTTGTAGATGGTTCCTATAATTATCGAGGATGCGGAGCAGGACTCATCCTAGTTAGCCCCGGGAATTCACAGTTGAGTACACTCTATAGTGTAACTTTAGATCATCAAACAATGAGGTAGATTATAACGCCCTCTTAGTCGGGTTAAAACTAGCCTGGTCACTGATCGTGGAGAATTTGGAAGTATTCAGTGATTCTTAGCTATTGGTGAGCTAGATGACTTAAGAGTAAGAGGAAAAAGGAGTATAAATGCTTCAATAATTAGCCAAAGCAAAGAAACTGATGAGTGTGTTCAAAGAGGTCAATGTGAACCAAGTACTAAGAATAGAGAACGCCAAGGCCGATGCCCTAGCACAACTAGTATCTTCTAAGACCTCCGACCTTCCGAGAGCCATATATATTAAAATCATGCTGAGACCAAGTGTAGATGAAATAGAAGTCATGGACATTGATGATGAACCGAGATGGATGGACCCAATTTGTAGGTATCTAAAAAGTGGTAAACTCCCAGAAGCAATAAACTCTTATCTAGAGCAACACGTTGCTATATAATAGGAGATCAACTGTACTAGGGATCCCTCATATAGCCCTATCTCAAGTGCCTCAAACCTAGGGAAGCTAATTAAGCCTTAAAGGAGATACAAAAGGGGATCTATGAAAACCATCTAAGTGGGAGAGCTCTAGCCTATAAAGTACTACGACAAGGCTGTTATTAGCCCAAAATCTAGAAAAAAGCCACAGATTTTGTCAAAAACGCATTAAGTGTCAGAAATTTGCATCAGTCCCTCGTTTTCCATCAAACTCACCAACCATTATAACCATCCTGGTCCAATTTGCGATGTGGGGCCTAACCATACTCGACCCCTTTCCTAGAGCACCCAAACAACTTAAGTTCCCAATCATGGGAACCGATTACTATACCAAGTGGGCAGAAGCAAAACTGCTTGAATGAATAATAGAAGACAAAGCGAAAGGCTTTATTTGGAAGTTGATAATTTATCGCTAAAGAATTCCAAGGGTGTTGGTGATTGATAAAGGGAAGCAATTCGGAGGAGCACGGTTCAAAAGTTTCTGCCAAGACCTACGAATCAACCAATGGTTCACTTCGGTAGGGTAGCCATAAGCCAACGATCAAGCCATAGTCACAAACAAAACAATGTTGCAAGCCTTGAAGAAACAACTCGGAGATGCCCAAGGAATTTGGGTCAAAGAGTTGCCACATACGCTATAGGTCTACAGGACCACACCTCGATCGCTAATAGGAGTAACACCTTTCTTCCTAGCTTTTCGGATCCAAAGCTATGGTCCCCGTTGAAATGGGAGAACCTTCCCTAAAAACTCAAATCTTCAACCTAAGCAACAACGATTGGGGTTTGTGAGTGAACCTAGAATTTTATGAAGGGGCTCGAGACGAAGCTTTGTTGAGACTCATGATGTATCAACAAAGGACAGCCAAGTATTATAACTTTAGAGTAAAGCAAAGAATGTTTAGACTTGGAGAACTAGTCCTCCAGAAGAAAGAAGTCTTAGACCTCCGCAACATAGGGATGCTCTCTGCGAATTAGGAAGGCCCATACCATATCAGGAGGCTAATAAAGACAAGAGCTTTTGAGTTAGAAAAGGTAGATGACACACCAGTACCATGGAGATGGAACTCAGAGAACTTGAGAAAGTTTCATTAGTAGATCATAAGTGTAAAATGGTCTGAGAGCCAAATAATTTATGAAAGCACTCCAACTTCATTGATTAAACAAATTTTGTCAATCACTTGTATATATTTACTTACAGCAACCAAAGCCAAAAATGATATCCACCTCGGACATCCTCCACAGCCGAGGACCGAAGTGAGGCACCCAGAATTTTGAGTTCCACAGGAAAACCCCAACTCGGGCAAAGAAAATCCGTAAAGAACATTGGGCTCCATAAAGAAAAACCCCAGCTCGGGTAAAGAGGACCCGAAAAGAACTTGGGAATCCATAAGGGAAAACACTTGGGCAAAGAAGACCCGAAAAGAACTTAGGGGTTCCATAAAGGAAAACCCCAACTCGGGCAAAGAAGACCCGAAAAGAACTTAGGGTTCCATAAAGAAAAACCTTAACTCAGGTAAAGAAAACCCGAAAAAAGCTTGGGGTTCACAAAGAAAAACCCCAATTCTGGCAAAAAAGACCCGAAAAGAACCTGGTTCCACAAAGGAAAACCCCAACTCGGGAAAAGAGCCTCTAATTTCCTTATTTATATGTCATTCATCCTGTATAAATTCATGCACATCTGTAGCATGAAATAAAAATGACATGCACACACACACACACACACACACACACACACACATATATATATATATATATATATATATATACAAGGAAATATTAAAAAGGAAGGTTGGACTCTGCATACTCTAAGCTCTCAAAATTTCTAAAGTTTAGAAAATGAGAAGTGGGGATTCCTCAAGAACCGAAAAGTGAACCTTGAGCAGCGAAATAGTCACGTCAATCATCTTAATGGTCACATGGAGAAGCACAAAAATATTCTCAAAAGAAATAACAAAATGAGAAGAACCAGGTCGGTACTCGGCCTTAAGAAAATCCGACTAACGCATTAAACCCAGTACATCGTGTTGGCACCTCTCTACAATCGAGTATCGAGTTGGGTGCCCCAATTTAAATGATACCCACTGACTCGACCCCAAAGCCAGTCGAGTATCAAGTTGAGTGTCCCATTTCCAAAAAGACCTACCGACGCAACCCCAAGGACAGTGAAGTACGGAGTTGGGTGTCCTAATTTCAATGAGACCCACTGACTCAACCCCAAGGTCAACCGAGTATCAAGTTGGGTGTTCCATTTTTAAAGGGTCACACTGACTAGGCCCTAAGGCCAGTTGAGTACTGAGTTGGCAGTTCTAATTTCAATAGGACCCATCGACTCGGCCCCAAGACTAGTCGAGTATCGAGTTGGTTATCCCAATTTCTATGGAACCCACTGACTCGGCCCCAAGGCCAGCCTAGTACCAAGTTAGGTATCCCATTTTCAAAGGGACTTACTGACTCAGCCCAAAGGACAGCCGAGTACTAAGTTGGATGTCCTAATTTCAATAGGAACCACATCGACCCGGCCACAAAGCCAGTTGATCATTGAGTTGGGTGTTCTATTGTAATACTCGTGTTCCTAAAGTAAGGTTAAAGAAGCAATTTGATAGATATGACATGGAATTAAAATAATATATCTATGAAAGATTTATTACTAAATAAAATAATTGTTTTGAAAAAAAAATGTTCAGGTGTAGCTGTTGCTGCAACAAAGGAAAAAAAGGGACACCTGGATGCTAGTGTCCAAGTGTAGTGTGGGTGGATAACAAGAATAAGGAAAAAAAAAAGGTAGGGACAAACACCTGGATGTCCAAGTGCAGTCCCCGTAGGACAACTAAGGAAAACAAGTAGGAGAATGCAATCAGTGGAAAATGGTTTGGAGTACAAAAACTTAGTTTTTTGCTTTTGTTTTATATTTCTTACAAAATCCTGTTTGGCTTTTTTCTTTCTTCAATTCAAATTTCTTAGCAAAAAGTTATAAAGAAAATTTCTCCAATATTAGAGATAGTATAGTCATTCAATTACAATAGCAATACTTCATCATTTTTGAGGTGTTGGTGATCATCGATCTCAAGAAATTGCTGAAACGAGAAGGAAAGGCAAGGAGGTGATCCACGGGTAGCTTTAAGTGCTACATGGTGAGCTAGATTTACTTTTAGTAATCGAAACCAAAAAAAATATGAATTTATGATATTTGAATAAATGGTTGAATTATAATGATTTAACGATGTGCTTTTCGATAAGTATGGTAATTGATTTGGTTTATTGATTAGGGATTTAATAATATGTTGAATATTAAATATATGAATAAATGAAAAATGTGTTGAAAAGTTATATGAAATTTCTGAAAATATGATTGAAAAATTGATATGATACATGAGGAGACAATTTAATAAATATAATAAAATAATGATTTTGAGAAAGAGCTGGATAGCTAAATTGAATGCTTGAATGTATGCTTGTTTTCATATTATTGCTCATATGCATAAAATAAAAGACGAGGAAGGTAGTCGGTCTAGCTGAAAATAAAAGACCAAGAAGGCAGCTGGTCTAGCTAAAAATAAAAGACTGGGACGGTAGTCGGTCTAGCTAAAAATAAAAGACCAGGAAGGCATCCGGTCTAGCTGAAAATAAAAGATCAAGAAGGCAGCCGGTCTAGCTATGATAATATGAAATGATCTGATGAGAAAGAAAGAAATATAATTTAAATTCATGCATTACATTTGTTTTGCACATTGATTATTATTGATTGAGATGCTAAAGCATCAGTCTTGATTGTTAAATTATTTATAGACAAATGAGTCTCACAGAGAGATATATATAATGAGAAAGAAATATGAAAGTATGATATAATAAAAATTATTTGATTGACTAATTATATGTTATAAACCTCATAACGAGGTAAATAATGATGTTGAATTGATAACCTCAAGATGATTAAATATATAAGAAGAAAAATTGATATGTTTGATGATTAATTTAAGAAGAGATTGATTAATGGTTGGTATTATGATATAAGTAGTGATAATAGAATGTTATTATTGAATTATATGAGATAATAGATGAATGAATGTAGGAAGATTATTTGAAAGATTGAATTATTATATATGAAGAAATAGTGATTAATATTGGTGAATGAGAAATGATTGAATTATAAGATGTGACTGGAAGTATACAAATCGAGTACTTCTAGTAAATATAATTCACTGAGCTTATGAAGCTCACTCCTCATTGTTAAATAATTTCACGTAGTGGGTAGGGCAGATAGAATTGTGAGCTGAGATTCAGACTGACTCATTTTCTGTAAGCCATGTAGTCCATATCCTTACACTAATGATTTTTTTTTTTTAAATATCCATGCATCATATGTTATATATATTATTTCAGTTGAAATTTTAAAAATATAACTCTCATGTTGAGGGTTGAGGATTGATGTATATAGATATATACACATTCAGTTGATTGATTTTTTACACTGTTCCATATATGTGTCGTTTTGGGATTTCAAAACGTGACGACATTGTTTTAGGGGTGGCTAACCTGGGATGGGTCTTTACACCTATTTTCAAAGGGACCCACTTACTCGACCCCAAAGCCAGTCGAATACCGAGTTGGGTATCTCAATTTCAATGGGACCCACCGACTCAGCCTTAAGACTAGCTGAGTACTGAGTTAGGTGTCTCAATTTCAATAGGACCCATCAACTCAAAATAAAAAATCTTTCCTGTAAGGAATCAACGTAAGACAAAACTTACAACACAAACCCCGAAATCCCTACTCCTTTAAAGTTGACCCAACTCCAAATGAGTGGTGGGAGGATTTGATATAGGACAAATAAACACTCAAACCAAAAGCTGACACTTGTCAATTACAACTACAAAATGGTAATCTTTACCCAATCTAGACCCTATAAATAGGGGACCCCCAAACAGTAAGAATTATTATTATCACTCTCACCTATTGCTCTCCCCACTTCGTACTCACAATTTCAATACTTTTCATAACTGAGCACCTGGGTAATTATACATAATAACAAAATTTTCTTGACATACATCATATTATATACAATATTCACATAATTATGTCAAAAGCTTTAAGCATATCACATAAAGATTACATGGTGTCTCATGGGACATAACCTTCGAGGGTTGATTTTTATACATGAAAAAACTACATACATATACAAACTTATACAAAAGAACTGGACATGGATGCCTCGCACATAGACAAACCTAAGAGATGGCAATCTCTTCATAATCACTGCCTAAGATCCAAGATCTTTTGAAAAACTTTATGTAAAGATTAATGGGGGGGAGGGGGGAGCTATAAAGCTCAGTGAGTACTAACTTTTAGTTAAAGTAATCGCTTTCAAATCCTTATTTAATCAAGTATTTTTTTCTTATAAAATTAAGATTTTTTCAGTTTTCCATAACATAAGTCTTACAAGCCTCTAAATAGGTAAATCGAACATATACCCTTCATGGGTAAATCAAATCACACGCCCTTCATGGGCCTATCAATTCATATGCCCTTTAAGGGCCAATCAAATCATTTTCATATAATGTATAATGCAATATTAAATTATGCATAATTTAATCATTTAAAAAAAATCAAAACAATGAGGACATCTCCCCATGTACTGGTACGTTATTCTCAATCATTCATTCATAATTTCACAATTTAACAAATTTTGGATCCCATACAATGATCTTTCAAGTGGGGTCCTAAACATCCAAAGTTTCTTCAATACCCTTACACCCCTCGTGGGAAGGGACCTACCATAATTTCTCTCATCACTCTCCCCTCAATAACATACCATAAAATCAACACATGATATAATGAATGCAAACATAATACAATCTTCATTCCAATTCTATCTATTTACTTATACATAAACATAAGGAATCTCATTATCTCATTACATACAAAGACATAACTTATACTTTTCATAAGTATTAATCTTTCTATTTATCATTATTAACCTTCACGTTTACTAAAAGTAAAGTAATTTCACCTTGAGAATCGAGTCTTAATCTTGAATTATTTCCTTGCTCTTATTATGTTTTTCAATTCCACCTATATAAGGTATTACTTAACTAATCAAAATAAGATTTATATAATCATAACACTTAATTACACTAAGAAAGAAAGTAAAGAAGGAAAACTATGTCCTAACTCAAAGTATTTACTCTCTCTTGGTCTAACGATTCTTACAACAATTTAACTTTATTTCTAACTCATAATTCATTTGGAATAGTTTAAAAGGAGTTAAAACCTTGAAGTATAAAAAAAACTTTAATTTTCTTTGAGAATAAGTTGATCCAGTTGACTGTATTCTTTTTTTAGTCAACTGTATTGCTCTTTCAATCGACTGTAAAGAACTTTCAATCGACTCAAATAAGTCCAAAAACTATCTACCCATTTTCCAGTCGACTAGATACTTATACTAGCAAACTGGTACCCCCATTGCAGGTCTTCCAATCGACTGGATGAAGCTACCAGTCGACTGGTAACTCGATTTCAGCAAAAACACCAGAAAATTCAAATTTTTCTTCAAAATCACCATGATTTACCTAGATTTTCCCAAATCCTTTGACATATAAGTGTTTCCCTAAGGTTTTAAGACCAAACTCCACTAAACCCATAACAAATTTCAAGTTTAAAGACTTCAAACCATAAATCACAATACAAAACCCATTCTTGAAACCTAAAAACCCATTTTCTCTTCAAATCGTTTCAAAATGCTTTCAAATCCAAAAATTTTGAACTCATACTCATGAAATCAACTTACAAGAACAGATTTTGAAACCCTTTAGATCTCTCTCTTTACAGTTCTTCATAAAAACTTATATTAGGTAAACAAGAACTTAGGTTCCACACAATTATGACACAAAAGCAAAGAAATTGAGCCAAGAAATTCTTACTTAGTTCTTTTTCTTTTTGATTCTTCAAGCAATCAACCCAAGATAAAGGAAGATTATAGAAAAGTTTTGAAAATTTTAAAAGTTTTGAGAGTGAGCCGAGAATGAGAGCTGTCCCTCTCTTTCTCTCTTCAATCTATTTACACTAAAGATTGAAAAACCTTCTCTAGCCTTTTAATTACAATTTTACTAACTCTTTTCACTCTTTCTATAATTCCAAAAAAAACCCCAAAATTCTTAATTCTCTTCATAGTTTCCTATAGAAACTACCTCATCTCCCAATATAATTAATCGTCACAATCAACAAAAATAATTTAATTATTTCTAAATAAAATAAAATAGTAATTCAAATAAAAATATTAAAATAAGAGAATGGTCTCTACAATTGAACATAGGACAATCCTTTTGAAGATGTTCAATTGAACCATAATGATGGCACATTTTAACAGTGCAATCTCGTGATATGTGGCCCACCTATCCACATTGAAAACACCCTATAGGATTCAACCCCGAGATATTACTACCTCCTTTACCTAAAATACCTCTTCCTCTGCCCTGACTTCCCACTAGAAATGACTGCCCTATAGTTCTCTGAATTCCTCTTGCCGAACTTTGCACAACTAATGTTGTAGGTTCACTTTACTGACCTTGGTTCAATACAAATGATTTACTCGACATACCTTGTCTATCTTGATAAACTTATCTACTTCTTTGGAAAGGTCGACCTCCTTGAGTTCCAAATCCATAGCTTCATTCTCTGGTATCTTTTGACCTACTCCTATTTTTTTATTCACGACATCCCCTTAACTCCATTACATCCTTCTCTACCTGTAGTGCTTTATCCACTAATTTAGCATAGGTGGAAAAATCTAGATAAGAAATTTTAGTATGAATCTCATAATTCAAACCGTCAAGGAACTTTCTGCATTTCCTTTCTTCAGTATCTACAAATTCTGGAACAAATCTGGATAGTGCAATATACCTTCCATCATATTGGGTTACTGTTATAGCATTTTGCCTCAGATAAATAAAACCCTCTTCTAATTGTTCTTTAAAGAAACCTGGAAAATATTTATCATAAAACATTTCCTTAAACCTTATCCACATCAATTGTTTATCAACATCATTCCTCAGCCTTGGAAAAATTTCATCCCACCAACTCGACACCTCTTTCTCTAACTTAAATGATGCGAAGGCAACTTTCTGTCTATTCGAAACTAGTAATACTTCAAATAGATGTTCCATCTTCTTAATCCATTTCTCAGCTTCTAGAGGATTCTTAGCAATCTTAAAATTGGGTGAAGATAGTTTATTGAATCAATTAAATACATCCCCTTCTATTTCTATTTTCAGTTCATATTCTCTAATCAGAACGCCATGTCTTCCGGGGACATCTACTTGACCTTCTGGTATATTTGGATCTTTCTCCTTTAATCTACGTTCCAATTCCCTAATTCTACCCAATGCTTGAGCCAATGCTTCACATAATTCATCTCTCTCACTAGTAACTCCTATGCCCCTAGTAGTAGCATTAAATGCGCTACTAATAGGTTCCTCCTCTGGAACTTCAGGTTCTATATTTCTTTGTAATGGGGGTCATCTCCTCCTCTAAGTTAGAACATTTCCCCTTCCTCGGGCATGTCCCACACCCTTACCTCTAGCTCTACCTCTATTATGTCCATGTGGCATCCTTAATCCCTATACAAAAGTACTCATTTAGAAACAATAACCTAGACTCAAATAGTCTACAAAATCTTTAAACCTGAAGCTCTAATACTAAAACTGAGCACCTGGGTAATCATACATAATAACAAAAGTTTCCTGACATACATCATATTATATATAAAATTCATATAATTATATCACAAGCTTTAAGCATATTGCTTAAAGATTACATGGTGTCTCAAGGGATACAACTTTCGAGGGTAAATTTTTATACATGAACAAACTACATACATATACAAACTTATACAAAAGAACTAGATAAGGATGCCTAGAACGTAGACTAACCTAAAAGACTCCAATCTCTTCACAAATCACTGCCTATGATCAAAGATCTTCTGAAAAAGTTCCTATAAATATTAATGGGAAGTGGTGAGCTAAATCATTTGATAAAAAAATAACATAAATCATTTGATCAATGCCTATCGAAGGATGTAATTGTTATTTTTCAAAATATGAGATTGTAGATGTAGATTTTTTAAAAACTCAAGAGAGTAAATATATTTTTCACTTTATATATGGTGGTTGTATTTATGTTCGAGGTGCAATAATTAAATATATTATTCAATAGTGTTTTCTTTTTATAAATGGAGGAAATATCATTAACAAAGAAAACAACCATAATACATAAGTAATTCTTGCAGCTTAGACCATAACAAGAGCCTCCAAACTAACAATGGACCATAACTATAATATAGATTGAAAAAGAATTGAAATACTCAATATTAGACTTATAAAATGGGATCATGATCCTCTCCATTTGGGAATTGAAATAAAGTCAAGTTTATGGTGAGATTGAATGCCACATCATCAAATGGAGAATATTTAAATTCAAATTTGTCAAGATGACATTCAATCTCACCATGAACTTGACCTCCATTTAAATTCTCAAATGGAGAGGATCTTGGTCCAATAAAACGCAACTAGAAATCTAGCAAAACATTGCATAATCCAACATAGTCTAAAACCAACATAACACAAGTAGCATATAATTTAAGGAAAGCCTAGATTGATTAAGATGCCTTTATAGGTCCTAAACCCTCTTCTCTTGTTATATAGACAAAGGTGACCATCAAGGGTTTCATCAAGAGATGCCAATGCACTCCTTTGCCACGTGATTTGAATAATCCTTAGATACTTGTTGCTCCTTCCTTAAATCCTCTTTAACTTTCTTTTTTATTTCTCCTTCCCAGAATAATTTTCTTTGTTTAGGCCTCTTATATTGTAGTAACCCTCCTAATCTTTTGCCCATCATTTTAACAACCACCTTCTTCGAAGGAGCAACTTCCTCTTAACCAATGCATGAGACCACCATGATGCAAGACTATTGTGGACTTCTTTGGACTTTCCTTATGACAAGACAAAAGAATAAACTATTGCCATTAAATCCCTATCCATGAGGATTTCATCAACATTTCTAGAATACAAGGATTCAACAAAAAGTTGTTAAATAAGACCAACAATATTGAACTATAGCTCACTACCTTCTTGCAATTCACTCCTCACCATCCTAATAATGGCCTCAAGAATAATCTTAGGAGACTCCATAATCTAACAGGGAATAAGTAAGATTAGGATTATTAGTAGTGGAAAGTGGAAATTAGAAATTAGATCAAGATTGAGATATAGAGAGATCCCAGTGCTTAGGTCCGGTAGAAATCTAATATAGATAATGAACAAGTTAACATTCAGCTGGACATTGAGGAATTAATGGAAGAGAATTTGAAGGAAGGAAGGATACAAACAGAAAAAGGCACAGAAAGAAATGAAACAACGAGAGATACAAAACACAAAAGAAATAATTGAGGGAGAAAGAAGCCTCAATGGGCAAAGGATTATGAGTTACAATAAATCAATAACAAGGTTGTAAAAAAAGTGTTAGTTAGTACAACTATAATCGAAAATTGTTATTAGGTTGTTAGTAGTTAAATGCAATTGTAACTGTTGAAACTATATGTAATAAGAATTTCAAAAATAGTATAAATACTATTTAAAAAGAATAATAGATAAATGAATAATTTTTCAAACATTCATTAAGAAATTCTATGGAGCTCATCACTTTCTCGAAATATTGATATCTTTTCCTTTTTTTAAATCCATATTCAATTAGTGGTGCTTTCATTCTCAATTTTTTTTTCATCTTATCATTGTCTTCTCTAAATTACTCTACAAACACACTCCATCATTTGATTCCTCTTATTGGAGTTTGTCAATGGATTAAACGGGTGAAGAAGAATGAATTTCAGCATGTACAAAGTGTGCACACCAGTGTGCGCCTTGGCCCAGCTCTTCCCAGGCCGCGGCACCCAGCATAGAGGCAGCCTAGAGAAGGTGTGCGCCATGGCTCAGCCTCCCCCAGGCTGCAGCACCCGGAAAGGTGACAAGACGAAATGTTTTAGCCCTACCTTGAGCCGCGGCATGAAGGCACACTAATGCAGACTGATTCAGGAATTCAAAGGGTGCGTGAGGCATGTTAAAAACACACAATTTTACTAAGGATTGATGAAGGGCTATGGATGATTAGTCTTCTAGATCTAAGGGTGGATATTGACCCTCAAGATTGGACAAGAAGTTGGTGCACTATATAAAGGGTCACCTAGCCTCATTGTGAGGAATAACTTATGAACAACAATGTGATAGAAACACAAGTGTGTGTGTGACAGAACATATGGATGAGAGAATTGTGTAAGTGTGCAAAGACATAAACATACAAGAGGGACTCATTAGAGAGGCTGATTGTAAAGAGAGAGATTAGTATAGAAAGGGTATTCAAGGGACTTGTAAGTAGAATTTCCAAGGGGGAAAGTTCCAAGGTAACTCAAGACCTTATCACTTTCTTGTTCTCTTCTTTGTTCCTTCAAGAACTTGTGGATTCTTGGAAAGGTGTTGCTGGATTGTAAGAACTCATTGATTTAGTTCAGAGAGTTCGGAGGAACTCACAGGGACGTAGCCTATTGCTGAACCTCGATAACAATTTTTGTGTCTTTCTTTCTTGCTTTGTGTGCTGTTTCTTTTCTTTATAAGTCATTCTAGACTTGGGTGTTTGGAAGACTATCACCTGGGCATCATTGAGGTGGTTTCCCAATAGTGGTATCAGAGCTAGAAGAGATACCACCAACAGTGGTATCAAAGGTAGAGGAGATACCACCAACAGTGGTATTAGAGTTTGAGGAGATACCACCAATAGGAGATAGAACAGCCGGGTATCAGAGCAAAAATAGGGAGGTGTTGGAGTAAGACTCTAAGAATCAGAGGTTAACTTCTTGGGTGATTCAAGAACGTAGTAAAGATCTATATCTAATCATGTTATTGAGGTTATTCAAGGACAGAGTAGAGATCAATATCTGATTGTGTTCTTGAGGGTGATACAAGAACAGAGTAGAAAGCAAGATCTGATCATGTTCTTGAGGGTGATTCAAGAACAGCGTTGAGATCAATCTTTGATCGTGTTATTGAGGTTTAGAAGAAATTGAAAAGTATTTGTGGGTGCTGTACAAATCTAGGATCATCTCCGCAAGATGGCTTCAAACTTTATGGTTGAGAAGTTTGATGGAAAGAGAGATTTTTCCCTTTGGAAGCGGAAGATCACGACTATTCATATGCAACAAAAAGTGGACTTGGTGATTGGAGAAGTGATGCTTTTTCAGCAAGTACCACAGAGGTCCAGCGGAATGAGATGAAGAAGATAGCATACAACACCATCTTCTTGCACATGTCGGATAATGTCACAAGGGAGTGTGAGACTCGAAAGATCCAACTGCCATATTGAAGAAACTAGATGAGTTGTTTCTTGCCAAGACTCTCCCTAATAAGAGGTATCTTCATAAATGAATCCTTGATTTTAAATTTGATCCAAATAAAGAGTTCCAAGATGATCTTGATGCCAAGAGGGGGAGCGCATCAAGTGGTGAAAGGTTGTTCATTAAAAGAAGGCCAGCAACTCGGTATGGCAGCAACATCCATGGCTACTACCATGACAGAGGTAGATGAGAAAGCCATGGGAGATGCTTCTACTACCATAATGAGGGTTATTTCAAGAAAGATTGCAAGGAGAAGATGAACAGCAAGATGATGATGTTCTTGTGGTGTGCTCAAGTGTGAGCAAGGGGCAAGAAGGCAGCGAAAAATGAATCTTGGATACCAGGTGCACTCATCACATGTGCCCTCACTAGGATTGGTTCAAGAATTTCAAAGAAATCGATGATGGAAAGGTTTTCTTGGGGAATGAAACTTCTTACCAAGTGAGGGGCATAGGAGACATCCAGTTGAGGATGTTTGATGGAATGACAAGGCTGCTGCAGAATGTGAGGTATCTTCCGAATGTGAAGAGGAATTTGATCTTATTGGGGCAGCTAGATTCCATGGGATACACATACAAAGCAGAGGGAGGAAAGATCAAGGTGACTAAGGGATCTTTAATAGTGATCAAAGCAGCAATGAAGGATGGACTCTATGAGATGATCAGAGACACGGAGATCAAGGATCAAGTAGCAAGCTTGATAGCTGAGATGGATAAAGCAGCCCTTTGGCACACTCGCTTGGGACACATGAAAGAAAGGGCCTGTAAGTTCTCAGCAAGGATGGCCTACTTGGTGATGACAAAGTAGAGAAACTTGATTTCTGCGAGTGTTGCGTTCTTGGGAAGCAACACTGGGTTAGCTTCAACAGCGGAGTGCACAAGTCTAAGGGCATTCTTGACTACATTCATTCGGACCTTTGGGGACTAACAAGAACACCAACACAGGCAGGTAACTTTTACTTTCTGTCTTTAATTGATGATTATTCAATAAAGGTTTGATTTATTTTCTTAAAGATAAATCAGATGCTTTGAAAAAAATTATGGTGTGGAAAAAGCTGGTATAGACTCAAAGGGCCAGGGTAGTTAAGGTGTTAAGAACCGATAATGGCTTAGAAATTTTTAAAAAGGAACTTTATCAATTCTGTAAATTAAATGGCATTCTAAGACATATAATGGTTGTGAAAACCCCTCAGCAAATTTGAGTTGCTGAGAGGATGAATAAGCCCTTAGGGAAAAGGTTTGGTGCATGTTAATGGAATTTGGATTACTCGAATGTTTTTGGGGGGAAGCTGTGCCTACTGCTGCATACTTGGTAAATAGATCACTCTCTAGAGCTTTAGAGCTCAAGACTCCATTGGAGATGTGAAGTGGTAAACCCCCTGAGTTGGAAAACCTTAGGACTTTTGGGTGTGTTACGTTTGCACATGAAAAGGATGATAAGTTTAGCCCAGGATCTAGAAAGTGTGTGTTTTTAGGATATAGGGAATGGGCTAAGGGGTATAGGTTGTGGTCCTTAGAGCAAGAAGGATTGAGACTCATAATAAATAGGGATGTTATTTTTAATGAATTGTTATTTCCTTATTTGGAGAAAACTAACCCTGCAGGGGCTAGTGAGCAAACCAGTTCGGTATTTGTGGAGCATAGCATCAAAGAGAATTCAGTTCAGGTAGAGCAAGGAAGGCAAAAGGGTTCAGACCAGGTAGAGCCCATTGATGAATGTCAAGCTCAAGACACTTGAGAGAAGGCTAAACTTGAAGGGGATGCTGCAGCAAGTCAGAATGACTATCAGCTCACAAGAAATCGGGAAAGAAGGCTGGTCGAACCACCTTCAATACATGGTTTTGCGGATGCTGCGGATGCAGCAGCTCCTTAGACAGAATGAGGGATAAGTGAACAAGAAACTTACATTAATGCCATGGGATGTAAGGATTCGCCAAGATGGAAGCTAGCTATGGAGGAAGAAATGGATTCTTTGAGGAAGAACAACTTCTAGGAATTGGTGCACATTCCAGGAAAATAGAGAGTTGTGGATTGTAAGTGGACTTAGAAGGTCAAAGAAGGGTACCCTCTAAGAGATGAAGTCCGGAATAAGGCTAGGCTAGTGGCGAAGGGGTTCACGCAAAGGAAAGGTATGGATTTCACAGAAACCTTCTCACCTGGATATAAGGTGGATGAAGTGGTGATTACATCATCTATGCCAATGATATACTGTTGGTTCGGAATAGCAGGGAGACGATGGAATGGTTTACATCTCAACTTAGAGAGGAGTTCGAGAGGATGGATCTTAGCCTTACACAAAAGATCCATAAGATGAGAAGAATTTAGGAAATGGAGAGAAACAAGTTGAAGGTTTCTCAGTCTTCCAACATAGAAAAGGTGATGTATAAGTTTTCTATGGAAGATGGTAAACCAGCGAAGATTCTCCTTGCTGGTCGTTTCAAGTTCTCAGGTGAACAATGTCCTAGAATGGATGAGGAGAAGAAGGAAATGGATAAGGTCACTTACTCTAGTGCGGGTAGATCAATCATGTCCATGAAGGTGAGCACTAGACCCGACATTTCTCAGGCAATGGATGTTCTCAGCAGATTTGTGAGTAATCCCGAAAAGGAGCTTTGGCTTGGGATAAAATGGTTGCTGAGGTATTGGAAGGCTCGAAGGCAGCCGATGGTAGCACTCTTAACAACCGAGGCTGAGTACATAGCGGCTACGGAAGCCATAAAGAAGGCTATGTGGTGCAAAGCGTTGTTGAACGAGTGGATGGTCCTAAAAGAGCAGGTGGTGGTGTCTTCGGATAGCCAAAGTGTGTGGCACTTGTGGAGGAATCCATTGTTCCATGAAAGGATAAAGTACATGGATGTTTGGTATCATTTCATTTGGAAAGATGGAACAGAAAGATGCATTCATATGGACAAGATGGCCATGGAAGAAAGTCCTATAGATTTAGGTACCAAGGTTCTACCTCTAAGAAGGTTTAACCATTGCCTTGAACTTCTTAGGATTGGAGTCAGTTGAATGGTGACTCAAGATGAGTTTAGATCCTGAGTTCTCTGCACAATGGGTTCAGGTTTAATTACTTAGAAAAAGGTAGAGATTGTTGGAGTTTGTCAAAGGATTAAACGGGAGAAGAAGAATGAAGTTCAACATGTACAAAGTGTGCACACCAGTGTGCACCATGGCCCAGCTCTTCCCAGGCCGTGGTGCCCAGTTTAGAGGCAGCCTAGAGGAGGTGTGCGCCACAGCTCAGCCTCCCCCAGGCAGCGGCACCCAAAAAGGTGACAAGAGGAGATGTTTCAGCCCTGCCTTGAGCCCCGACCTGGCTTGAAGGTACACTAATGCACACTGATTCAGCAATTCAAAGGGTGCATGAGGCATGTTAAAAATGCACAGATTTACTAAGAATTGATGAAGGGCTATGGATGATTAGTCTTCTAGATCTAAGGGTGGATATTGACCCTCAAGATTTGACAAGAAGTTAGTGCACTATATAAAGGGTCACCTAGCCTCATTGTGAGGAATAACTTGTGAACAACAATGTGATAGAAACACAAGTGTGTGTGTGATAGAACATGTGGATGAGAGAATTGTGTGAGAGTGCAAAGACACAGACATACAAGCAGGACTCATTAGAGAGGTAGGCTGTAAAGAGAGAGATTAGTATAGAAAGAGGATTTAAGGGACTTGTAAGTGGAATTTCCAAGGGGGAACGTTCCAAGGTAACTCATGACCTTATCACTTTCTTGTTCTTTTCTTTGTTGCTTCAAGAACTCGTGGATTCTTAAAGAGGTGTTGCTAGATTGTAAGAACTCATTGATTTAGTGCAGAGAGTTCGGAGGAACTCACGGGGACGTAGGCTATTGCCGAACCTCGATAACAATTGATGTGTCTTTCTTTCTTGCTTCGTGTGCTATTTCTTTTCTTTACAAGTCATTCTAGACTTGGGTGTTTGGAAGACCATCACCTGGACATCATTAAGGTGGTTTCCCAATGCCTCTAAAAATCAAAAACAACAATGGTTGATGGAACAAGAATCAACAAGCTTGATGAAAATCTTAAGACTCTTCAGAATTTTCAAATAACTCAATATCAAGAACTCTCTGAGTTTATAAAGAGTATAGAAAATAAGATTGGAAAAATCAATTAGACCTTGAAGAAATTTCATTCTTTTCATGATATTAGTAGATACTCGACTACAAAATCTGCAACCACATTAGTTTCAACAGTCTAACCAAAATCTTTCTCAGATTGATCAGCAAAGTGTAGGCACTTCACAAATGCAAGACAATGCAAATTCTATCTCAAATTTTCGGAACATCATACTGGAATATCCATGGTTTGATGGTTCAAATGCATAAGGATGGGTGTTTAAAGCTGAGAAGTTCTTTGAGTGCTATAATACTCCTCAGGACCAATGGATCATCATTCCACATGGAGAAACCTACTCTAACTTGGTATCAATGGATGCATACTAGAGGACCGATTCAGTCTTGTCAAGCATTTTTAGAAGTACTTTTGTTGAGATTTGGTCCTTTAATTTATGAAGATACGAGAAAAGCATTAACTGAATTACAGTAAACTACAACTGTTGCTGAGTATCAGGCAAAGTTTGAATCAATAGCTACCAAGGTTCAGGGATTATCTAATTCTTTTCTCGTCAGATTCTTCATTTCTAGACTCAAACCAAAGCTTAAAAGAGAGTTGTTGGTAGCTCAACCCAATTCTATCATCAAAGCTATGGCAATAGCAAGACTATACGAAGAAAAGTATAAAGACATCTGATAGAGATCAAGAAAGAGTGAGCATAAGGATGGACTGTGAAGCAAAGAGGGTAGCAAGACAACTACAACAAGATATAACCAAGGATTGGGAAGAAGTAGAGGAGAACAACACAACAAGAGAAGAGAAGGCTAACAATAATGTCTCAACCCTTAGAAAGAGTGTGCGAGCTAGAAGACCTCCTATATAGACCAAGGACTATATCCTCTAAAGCATTACAAGCTTATATCAGCTGGAGAGATTAGTTACTAATTAGTTAAAGGTAGTTACAAAGCTGGTAGGAGTTTATTAGTAGTGGTAACTAACCTAAATGTAAAGACTAAGTTGTATGGCTTGATAAATAGGCTGTAGCTAGAGAAACAACTAGAAAATAAGAAAATCATAAGCATTTCTTTAAAAGAAACACTTAGGAGATCTCACTTTCTCTAAATAGTGAAACCTTTATCCTTTTTTTCTTCTTTTTCTTAACTTTTTTTTTGTCCTCTAATCCCTCTCCTAACATTAGTGCTTTCATTTTTTCCTTATATAACCTGTTTTCAATATTTCTTTATCATCTTTCCTAAACACTAATACAGTTCTAAATCTAGCATCAACCACAACAATCATACAAAAATCGCAAAGTGGACAAGAATCAACAAACAAGATGAGAATGTTAAGACTCTCTAGAATTTCCAAACAAGTTAATATCAAGAACTTTCTGAATTCAAAAAGAATACAAAGCTACAGTTTGTTGAGATCAATCAAACCTTAAAGAAACTCATGGTTTCGATTGAGAATCTTTAGCCCAACATTATTTCCAAAACCAGCAACAATTTCATTTAAGGGCATGGGGATGCTAATCATGTTTACATACAAAAAGTACATCTTCTACCCCAAGTACTCGAAATTTCATGTTGGAGTTTCCAAGATTTGATGGGTTAGATGTCCAGGGATGGATGTGTAAAGTAGAAAATTTTTTTGAGTGCCACAATACTCCTTTTGATCAAAGGATTATTAGCTCATCTTTTCACATAGAGGGGTCTGTTTTAGTTTGGTATCAATGGATACATACTAGAGGAGTCATTCAATTTTGGCCAGCATTTCTTAGAGCAATCAAAGTAAGGTTTGGACCACAAATTTATGAAGATCCACAAGGGGCACTAGCCAAGTTACAATAAGTTTATTTTGTTGTTGAGTATCAATCACAGTTTGAAGCACTAGCTACAAGAGTACATGGGTTATCTGAATCCTTTTTGGTTAGTCTCTTCATTTCAGTCCGTAAACCTAAATTAAATAGGGAACTCTTGATAGCTCAACCATCTTCTGTAATTTAGGCTATAGCTATTGCAAGACTACAAGAAGGAAAGTACAACTACTTCAAGCAAGTTCTTAAACCTCTATGGTACACCAAACTCCCTTATAACTAGAGCTAAGGTATATTCAAGAACTCATCTTTATCAATTCTTAAACCATATATTATCTCTACTAGTACTGCTACACAAGGCCCCCCAAAGCTTCATACTAATAATCAACAACCACAAGTCCCCACAAGTCCCTTTTGAAATATTAAGTCCAACATAGTTGAATGTTAGAAGGAAAAAGGGTCTTTGCCACACTTGCAATAAAAAATATAACCCCAGCCATAAATGTAAAGCCAAGGTTTAGATACTTATGGGAGATCAAGAGATGGACTTAGGTACTATTACTACCTAATAAGACCACAATTCCACATACTTAGAATAAGAAGAAACTCAATTGTTATCTAAAATTAGCCTAAATGCTTTAGCTGGATGATGAATGAATATTTGTCCTAGTATTTTGTATGTTTTTCAAGTATTTATTTATATGTTTAGCTTAGAAATTTGTTACTTTGAGTTATTTTTCTTTGTTTTATAGGTTCACAAGCACTTAGTGAGCCATATATTCTTAGATAGATCTGGATGAATATTTTCTGGAGAATTTTATGGCTTGTAAATATGATTTTTCTAGAGAAAGTTATGGCAGTTTTAGTAGACAAAGGTAAGGTTGTGCGTGATTTTAGCGTGACAGAAGTGATTTTTGCAGATTAAACTATATTAATTTAGAAAGAACTAAGAGATAAGCCATATATGGTTAGAAAGATCTGGACGTCTATTTTTAGAAGAATTTTATAGCTTGTAAATATGATTTTTCTAGAGAAAGTTATAGTAGTTTTAGTAGATAAAGGTCAGGTTGTGCGTGATTTCAGCGTGGCAGAAGTGAAGGAGCTATTAAATTCTGATTTTTTTTTTCGAGATTTGCATGAGCTGGATAGCAACACAACTGGACCAGTTTTAGACAGCAAAAACTTGGCCTATATAGTAGTAAACACACGGCTTGGACAACAGCTGAAGCACACGGCCTGAACAAAAACTCTAGGGTGACTTTTCTGTCAACAAAGTCGTCTCCATACATCTATATATAGGAATTTTAGACTCAGAGAAGGGAGGACACGATGACAGTTCTTGGAGAGATATTATCAAGATGAGTTTTGAGATATTAAAGGAGGAGACGATGACAGTTCTTGGAGAGATATATTAATAAGAGGAGTTTTGAGAGATTGAAGAAGGAGACGGTTTCTTTCATCAAGATAGCTTATCAAGAGATTGAAGATGACAATCAATCGCTTCAAGACTTTAGGGATTCATCTTGTAATTCGGGAGGAAATTCTATCTTTTCTCCTTTTGTCCTTCAATATGCTTGTAAGCCTAGTATTTGAATTCTATGATTAGGATTTAAACATGAGCGGCTGAACGCATTGTTGGGCGTTTGGCTTAGCTGCCTTGATTGTTTTGGATATTTTGGTGGATTTTGTTTTATGAAATTTTTCAGATTATTTCTTATTCAATATCCTTTATACCTTTGATTATTGCTTGTGGATTAGCCATCAATTAATAGTCAAGGTTAATATTTGAGATTAGGTTAAGGACAAATCATCTAGACCTAATTAAGCTTTCTTGAATAGGAATTTAAATCAGGATTCAAATCAAATTGTGATTTAGATGGTTGCGTTTTCCTTATGCTTAATTTAACTAATTAATTGATGAACACGATCCATGGGATTTAATTAATTAGTTATAAATTGAGAATAAACATGATCAATGGTATTCTCTAGTCTCAGCAGAAATACCAATAATCTTGGATGTTGATTAATTCTTTATATTCACCAAATGTTCCAATTCATGATTGGATAGCAAGCTAAACTGCCAAATGTTTTCATTGATTATACTCATCTCTTTATAATTCGTTTTGTTTAATTTACTTAATTTTTTTATTTCAATTTTCTCTTCACCAATTTTTTAATTAGAGTGTTTAGGATTTAATTTTAGAGTTTGTTTTAGTAATTTTAAGAAAGTAATTTAGGATTTAAACCACTGCAATTCCTCGAGAGTAAACTTATCGCAATACTATTTGTGATTCGTGCACTTGTGAGCATTTAAAATTTGCACATCAAGTTTTTGGCGCCATTACCGGGGAATTGGCGTTTAATTCTTTAGTTATTTTCTTTGTTTTTATTTTTATTTTTATTTTATTTCTTTCCTTTCTTTTAGGTGTAATTTTTATTTCTTTTATTTCCTCAAATTTTCTTTATTTGCTTCTTGATTTTCTTGATTTAAATTGGCATTAATTTGTTTCTTGATGTTCGCTCTCTTGATTCCTGGTAGCTTAATTTTTATTTTGTTTTCTTCAGGTACATGCACAGTAGAAGATCCCAAGGGAGAAATCTAGTGCCAGTAATAGACAACATCCATAGGCTAAGGGAGGTGTTACAGCCTACAGAAGAAGAAGAAAAGGTTGAGGGAATAGAAAAAGATAAGCCTGAAAGAATAGAAGGAGTTGAAAGACAAATTATGATGAAGGAGTATGCATGGCTGATCATCGGCACTTCCACATCTTGCATCCAATTGGAGGAAGCTGCACGAAATTATGAGATAAAAAATATCCACTTTAGCATGCTCCCTTCGTTCTATGGAATTCCAAATGAAGACCCATTAACCTTCATAAGCGATTTCTATGCAACAGTGCAGACTTTTCCCCTACAGGGGCTGAATGAGGATCAACTCAAGATGAGATACTTCCCTTACACATTAAAAGATAGAGCAAAAGTATGGTTGATGACCCTTCCACCTGGTTCTTTGACTACATGGGAAGCGGTCTACAATCGGTTCATAAACAAATTCTACTCCCATTAGAAGACCACTGAGTTGAGAATTAAGATTGCCATATTCTCACAAATGGAGGGAGAACCCTTCCATGAAGCATGGGACATGTTCAAGATGCTTCTAATCTAGTGTCCCCACCACCATTACCCATTACAGCTACAAAATCAATTCTTCTATGATGGATTGTTACAACAGTGTCAATATATGGTTGGTAACGTTGCCGGTGGAGCCATGGGAAAAAAAACTGCTGATGAGACATGCGAGCTATATGAGATGTTGGGTACTAATTCCCAACAAAAGAGTGTAAGAGGAAGGAGAGTTAGGGTTAATAAATTGAACTCCAACAACGATATGGCAATGCAACTTGCAGAGTTGACCAAATAAGTCCAACTTCTCACTGCCACAAACATGCCCAACAATGAGGTATATAGAGTTTGTGGGGGGTTTTTGGTCACGGTGCTAACATTTGTTCATTTTCTTATGAACCTTATATAGGAAATGAACAAGAACAAGTTAATGCAATGGAGTCTTACCAACCTAGGCCGAGGAATGATCCATATTCTAACACCTACAACCCTGGGTGGAGAAATCATCCCAATTTCTCCTAGAAGACTAACAACACTCTAGCATATGCTCAAAGTTCAAGACCGGTTCAATATCAAAACCAAGTTGCACCACCCAATCAGCCTAGAAATCCAACTTTGGAAGAGAACTTGAGTGCTTTTATTCAAGTTAGCAAAGAGAAGCATGAGAGACATAGCCAAAGGTTGGATTCCTTAGAGGCATCAATGAAGATGGTGGAAGTACAAGTTGGGAAACTTGTGGAACAATTGCAAGTACATCAAAAAGGGAAGTTACCTAGCCAACCTATGCAAGCAAAGGCTATCACATTGCTGCAAAGTGGTAAAATTTTTAACAACAATTCTAATGATAAAATTTCTTATGACTTGCCACGTGATGTAGTAAAATCGATTGAGAAGCAAAAGGAGCATGACACTCCTAAAGGAAATCCAGCTGAAGATCCACAATCTTCTTAAACATTTGAGGATAGCAAGGAGAAGGAGCCATCTTCTTTCACGACACTGTACAAGGCGACTGAGCCTTATAGGCCTCTTATTCCTTATCCAAGCTGTTTGAAGAATGTTAAACAGGATAAGCAATTTTATGATATTTTTGACATGGTTTCTAAAGTGAATATTAATTTGCCTTTTTTGGATGTTTTCAGGAATGTGCCATCATATGCGAATTTCTTTAAGGAACTTAACACCAAAAATAGGAAATATAAGAAGAACGAGAAAGTGATGGTGTCAGAAGTTGCTAGTGCGATGCTCCAATAAAGCTTTCCATCTAAGTTGAAAGATCTCGAAAGTTTCATTATCAACATCACAATGGGAAACAAGAAGGTCGCCAAAGCAATGCTAAACTTAAGAGCAAGTATAAATTTCATGCCATATTCGATATACTTGAAACTAGGTTTGAGGGAGCTTAAGTCAACAACTATGTCCCTTAAACTCGCTGACAGGTCAGTTAAATATCCTAAGGGAATAGTTGAGGATATATTGGTGCAGGTAGACAAAGTGATTGTGCCTGTGGATTTCATGGTATTGGAGATGGAAGGAGCCCCATCCAAGGACAAGGAGCACACAATTCTTTTTGGTAGACCATTTATGGCCACAACCAAGACTATTATTGATGTCCATAATGGGAGGTTAACGACGATAGTTGTTAAGCGTTTATTCATCTAAATCATTAAACAAATAAGCGAACTTGTTTTACTTGCAAGTACACAAGGTCTACAGCAGTATAGTGTTCAAGTGCGAGATCATTTTCACAGGGATTGGTGAATTTTGATTTAGAATTAATTTCACAAAGTAAAAATAGATAGAAATAAATATTGGGTTTAGATAATAATGATAAAGGTGTAGGGACTTGATATCCACCACTAATCATGCTACCCCAACAAAACAATATACCAATGCTCTACTTAGGCTATGAATACCTGCTGGTTGTCAACCTAAGGGCTTGGTCCACTCCTTAGGCTATAAGCAACGAGTTAGGCATGGTGTATACTCTAACTCTTTTCTCTCTTAAGGGATTCAACATGGTGTATACTGAGTTGTTCTTTAAGAGAGCATAAGATCTGTGGAAATCGACAACCACACAAGACCTAGGGCTTGGTCCACTCCCGGTTTTCTATATGGATTAACCCAAGAATCTAGATAAGATATCTTTTGTAAATATTGTTGAACCCAGGACTTGGTCATCCAAATTGATTCAACTAACTAATCCATACCACATGCATACGTTGATCAGACACACACATATGAGGAATTTAAATAAAAACATGCATTAATCATATCAAGAATCACAACACAAATATTACAAAGGCGCCAATACTGAATTATTGGTTAAACATAATTAGGGCTTCAACCAAGCCCTACTAAAAGTTTAGTTACACATAATAAAATAAAGGAAAGAAGAAACCCGAGAGAGCTCCATTGAAGAGTTGTCAATTCTTCTATGAAATCCCCTCTGGCCTCTGGCCTCCCGACCTAAAACTCAAACTAAAAAGGGAGATACTGTTTTTATGTTTTACAAGTCTATTTATAGGGTTCTAAAGACACCTCAAAACCCTAATTTCCAAAAGAAGACCCGAACCATTATTTCCAAAACAGGTTCTGTCAGTTTACTATACGTGTGCGCTCGATAGTACACTATTGCGATCGAGCGCACACTATTACACTCGAGCACATCTGCACTCGAGCCTTCTTCTTGAGTGCGAGCGTAGGCTATGCTCGATCTTGGCGTGGGCGCTGGGTGCTTGTGTGTTCGATCGCATTCTTCTATGCGCTCGATCGCACCTATCTGGTCCTAGATCTTTAGTTTTCTTCCTTAGAGCTCCAAAATGCTATCTTTTCTTCAAAAACCTATAAAAAAACCACAGAAAACACAAAAAAAAGTAGAGTATACTGAAATACATAAAAAAAGAGCCTAACAACTGTAAATTAAGGGGCTTAAATATGAATATTTAAGCACTTATCACACCCCCAAACTTATATACTGCTTGTCCCTTTAAATACAAAACGAAAAACTAACTGAAAAGCAAAATCAAAGATAAATTCATCATTCATGTTATCTAAAATTTGGGTTGCATATAAAACCATGATATTTGTTCATGAGTAGGCTTAAAATATAAACGCATCATCACAATGAATTAGGGTTTTAAATTCTAATTACTTACACAAGGCTAGTTTAAGGCATCATCAGTTTGACTTAGTGTGTGGTGGATTAGCACATAAAAGATGAAGCTTCTGAATAATTTCGATGTATAGTGTTTTGGTGTCTTAACATTCATCGAATTCCTTATCAGAATGAACAATAATGGCATAGTTTTATTTCTTTTCTTTTTCTTTTATCATGAGCTTTTTGCCATGTTGAGTTCCATTAAGCTTTCTAATTGACCCATGTAATGAGTGTTTAGCCAATGACACCCAAACCAGATGGTTCTAGGGAATTAGGTGTAAGACACCCCTAAGGACTTACTAACTCGAGTAAAAAAGGCTACGAAATTAACTGGTCTTAATGCTTCCAATCAAGATCTCCACCTTTAGACGTGACATTCACTGCTTACTGAGGCAAGAGGTCCAGTTACTCAGTGGAAACTTTATTTAATGATCATTATATGCATTATTCCCACATTTTGACGTGAACACTCAATGCTTACTGAGGCAAGAGGTCCAGTTACTCAGTGGAAAGTTTATTTAATGATCATTAGGAGCATTTTTTTTCTCTTTTGCATTATAAACATTTTTCTCTATTTTTCTATGCCAAAGTGTTATTTTAACAAGTTATTAGATTACAGTTAGGTCATGGAAACATATACATAAAAATTATACGTCATATCTCACATCATTATGTGCATGTGCTCGTGTCAGATTTAGATCAAACTTGTGAATTCTTGAATGCCTTAAGGTAGGTAATATAGACTTTTAAAACTTTATTATTTAGATTATGTGTTCTAGATTTTAAGCTTACTGATGAAGTTTTATCATAGTATTTGTTTTAAATCAACCAAAATTTTCAAAACAATATGAACATGCATTTATCTTTTCAAAAATACTAAAAAAACAACTGGGACAAAGTGTGTGAATGTGTCTCCTGTACCCCCAAACTTAAATTACACATTGTCCCCAATGTGTTAATAATATGGAAAGATCTGACCTCGGAGATTGAGAACTAACTGGGCCTGCATGGCTCATAGCACACCCCCAAACTTGAACGAATGCATACATTGTCCCTAAAAAAGAAAAACTAACGTAATATGGGAAAACAAGAAGTATTAAAAGTAAATAAATAACAATAAATATGAAAAACAATAAAAATAAAAGGATAAGCTGTGGGGTGCCTCCTATGAGCGCTAAGTTTAACGACTTCAGCTAAACGCTCTTATTCCTTCCCAGAAAAGCATAAGTTGAATGCACATGCAACTGCTTCAATGCCAAATTTGGTGCTTGGATGCTTTTGAGAGGCCTTAATAAGGTTATCAGTAATATATGTAGATTCTGGCTCAACATCCGATCTTGTTAACCCATGGGTGAGGGTTGACTCCAATGGAGCAATGTGATGGACCTGAAATACTTCCTCAACAACACCTTGCATCATATATATATATTAGAATATTCCATATTATCTTGGGTTAATTTTAATGTATCAAATATGTTGAATTCAACCTTCTCATCATTTATCTTCATACTTACAATAAGCTTTTTCACACAAATTTTTATATCAGCAGTTCTCATAAAGGGTCTTTCTAAGATGATGGGCAAAGGTAATGGCATAGGAGATTCTTCTATATCTAATACAATAAAATCAGCAGGTAAAATAAATGGACCTACCTTTACCAAGACATCTTCAATAATACCTCTTGGTCTTTTTATGCTTCTGTCTGCCAGTTGCAAGGTGATGGAAGTTGGTTGAAGCTCCCCCAAACTTTGTGTCTTGAATACCGTGTATGGTAGAAAATTGACACTAGCCCCTAAATCCAATAATGCATGCTCAAAAATCTGGTTACTTATCCTACAAGGAATGGTAAAACTACCCGAATCTTTCAATTTTGGTGGCAGTTTTCTTAATAGCACAACACTTACCTCTTCCATTAAAGCTACTGTCTTATATTCCTGAAACTTCCTCTTATGAGTGCAACAATCTTTCAAAAATTTAGCATAAGCAGGAATTTGTTGAATTGCATCTAATAAGGGAACATTTATTTCTACTTTCCGTAAAGTTTAAAAAATATCAAGCAGTTTACTTTCTTTCTTAGGCTTTACTAACCTTTGAGGGAAGGGTGGTTCATTTACCTTTTTCATCTCACTTACTTTTGATGTGGAAGCTTATGTAGGCTCATCAGTTCCTATGATCTTACCATTTCTGAGAGTTGTAACGGCATTTATTTGCTGATGTCCTCTTGGATTAGGTAGTGTTTGGGCTGGAAGTTCACCTTGCTTTCTTTCACTTAACTCCTTGGCCAATTGCCCCACTTGGACCTCTAGTCTTTGAATGGCTTACTCATACTTTGCATTGATTTATCTTTGCTCAGTCCGAAATTGTCTTTCCTCTGTCATGAACTGTTCTTATGAAGTCATCAACTGCTGTTGCTGAGTTACCAACTGTTGTTGTTGAGTTGCCAATTGCCTCATAAGACTCTCTAAGTCACTTTCCTTTGATTCTGGAACTGATTGGGTTACTTGTTGGGAGTTCCTTTGCTACCCTTGAAGGTTTAAGGCATTCTGGTTGTTGTTCCATGTGAAGTTGGGGTGGTTCCACCATCCAGGATAGTAGGTATTTGCATATGGATCGTTATTGGGAGGATAGTTGTTTGGTCCCACATAGTTTGCTTGCTCTGGATCTGCAAATGAATACAAAGGGCAAGTTTCAGTAGTGTGATCAAAATGAGAATATATAGCACATACCTATAGTGGCGTAGCTTGTGGACAAGGTGGGTTGTTCTTAGCAGTTATAGCTTTTACAAGCATATCTATCTTTCTTTCCACAACAGCCATCTGATTTGGAGATCCACCATTTAAGTTCACTTCATATATACCCTTGCTCTTTACTCTTGGTCTTTCTCTAGATGAGAATTGTTGGGTGTGCTTGCTTAAGGTCTCAAAAAGCTCCATGGCTTCTTCACTACTTTTCTCCATTAGCACACCTCCACAACCTGAATCCACAATACTTTGATTAATATCACTCAAACCTTCATAGAAAGCTTGTACCAGCTCATCTTGAGGTAGATTGTGGTGTGGGAATTTGAGTAGCAGCTCATTGAAGTGTCCCTATGCCTCAAAGGAAAGGTCTCCATCCCTCTGTTGGAAAGATTGAATCTCCCTTCTCATTTGCCTTATCTTTTGTGCTGGGAAAATTTTTCTTAGGAACCTACTGGATAGCTCCTCCCAAGTATGGATAGAATATATAGGCAATGAACTATACCACAACTTAGCTTTATCTTTTAATGAAAAAGGGAAAAGAATTAACCTGATTCCCTCTTGATTTAGGCCCTGAATGTGCTGGAACTTACAGAGGTCAAAGAATTCCCGAAGGTGCAAGTGTGGATCCTCAGCAGGTGTACCCTTGAAATGAGTCAATGCATTGAGTATCTATGGAGATATGTAATAATTGCCTTCCACCTTTGGTTGATAAGCAATGCATGAGGGCTGCTCGAGGTTCCGTGGGATGAAGGATTGCTTCATAGGTCTTCGTTCATGCTGTTCCACCATTTATGCTTCTCCCTCAAATTCTTCTTCGTTCTCCTTAACGTCATTTTTAAGCCTTTGTCTAATGGTCCGCTCAATCTCTGTATCAAGTGGAAAGATGGTTGAATACCTGGATTGAAGATCGTGCATGAATTTTAGCTGAAAGACTTCAATTTAGCAGTCTCTGCCTTTATTGCGCTCAATCGCTCCAAGGAGTGTGCTCGAGCGTAGTGCTGCTGCAGTACCTGAAACAGAAAAATAGAAAACGAAAAGAAGGAAAAATTAGGTTTTTTTTTATAAAACAAAAGAAAACAGAACATAGTAAATAAATAAAATAAATTAAAAACTAAAGAAAATAATTCTAAACAGAAATTTAGTGTAATCCCCGGCAACGGCGCCAAAAACTTGTTATGCAATTATCTACCTAAATAAATAAGCAAATAATCGAACTTATTTTACTTGCAAGTGTACAAGGTCTACAACAGCATAGTGTGCAAGTGCGAGATCATTTCCACAAGGATGGGTGAATTTCGATTTAGAATTAATTTCACAAAGTAAAAATAGATAGAAATAAAGATTGGGTTTAGATAATAATGATAAAGGTGTAGGGACTTGATATCCACCACTAATCATGCTACCCCAACAAAACAATATACCAATGCTCTACTCATGCTATGAATACCTACTGGTTGTCAACCAAAGGGCTTGGTCCACTCCTTAGGCTATTGATTTCCCTAAGCAACGAATTAGGCATGGTGTATACTCTAACTCTTTTCTCTCTTAAGGGATTCAACATGGTGTATACTGAGTTGTTCTTTAAGAGAGCATAGGATCCGTGGAAATTGACAACCACACGAGACCTAGGGCTTGGTCCACTCCCAATTTTCCATGTTGATTAACTCAAGAATCCGGATAAGATATCATTTGCTACTATTGTTGAACCCATGACTCGGTCATCTAAATTGATTCAACTAACTAATCCATACCACATGCATACGTTGATCAGACACACACATATGATGAATTTAAATAAAAACAGATATTAATCAAATCAAGAATCACAGCATAAATATTGCAAAGGTGCCAATACTGAATTATTGGTTAAACATAATTAGGGCTTCAACCAAGCCCTACTAAAAGTTTAGTTACACATAATAAAATAGAGGAAAGAAGAAACCCGAGAGAGCTCCATTAAAGAGTCGTCAATTCTTCTGTGAAATCCCCTTTGGCCTCTGGCCTGCCGACTTAAAACTCAAACTAAAACGGGAGATACTGCTTCTGTGTTTTACAAGTCTATTTATAGGGTTCTAAGGACACCTCGAAACCCTAATTTCCAAAACAAGACCCGAACAATTATTTCCAAAACAGGTTCTGCCAGTTTACTGTACATGTGCGCTCGATCGCACACTATTACACTCGAGCGCAGACGCGAGCGCAGGCTGTGCTCGATCCTGGTGTGGGTGCTGGGTGCTTGTGCGCTCGATCTTACTCTTCTGTGCGCTCAATCGCACCTATATGGTTCCAGATCTTCAGTTTTCTTCCTTAGAGCTCCAAAATGCTATCTTTTCTTCAAAAACCTATAAAAAAAAACACAGAAAACACAAAAATAAAGTAGAATATACTGAAATACATAAACAAAGAGCCTAACAACTGTAAATTAAGGGGCTTAAATATGAATTTTTAAGCACTTATCAACAGTCTTGGGATAGACTATATAATTTAAAGTGTTTGATTCCCTAACCACTCTTTCTTCTGTTTTTACTAATGATGAGTGTTCTTTTATTGATTGTGTGGACTCACTTGTTTATGACACTTATTTGTAGACAGAAATAGAGAACAAGCTTGAAGTTACTCTTACAACTGAGAGAGTAAAGGAAACACTAGAAAATGAGACTAAAGGGTATCATGAGATGTTAGATAGTGCAATACCAATGTCACCCTAGGAAAAGTCTAGAAAACCTTTAGAATTGCCAAGTTCCCCACCTAGGGAAGATACTACTCCACCTAAGCTTAAACTTAAAGAGTTACCTAAGCACCTTAAATACATATTTTTAGGAGAGGGAGACACATATCCTGTGATTATTTCATCTACTTTGACCTAAACCCAAGAGGAGAGAGTTGTGAATGAGCTTAGCAGACTTAGGAGAGCCATATGATGGAGTATAAGTAACATCAGGAGTATTAGTCCTGCTACATGTATGCATAAGATAATTTTAGAGGACGGTGCCAAGCCTGTGAGGGAAGCTCAAATGAGACTAAACCCTAATAGAGGTCATGAAGAAAGAAATTTTAAAACTCCTAGATGCAGGAGTTATCTACCTTATTTCAGATAGTAGATGGGTTAGTCCAGTTCATGTTATGCCTAAGAAGTCTAGGATTATAGTGGTGAGAAACAAGAAGAATGAGCTAGTGCCCACTAGGATGACTACAGGATGGAGAATGTGCATTGATTACAAAAAACTGAACTTAGCTACTAGAAATGATCATTTTCCACTTCCTTTTATTGATCAGATGTTGGAAAGACTAGCAAGGCATGATTTTTATTGTTTTCTTGATGGTCTTTCAGGTTATTATGAAGTGTCGATTGCGCTAGAGGATCAAGAGAAGACAACATTCACCTGCCTATTTGGGACATTTACCTTTAGGAGGATGTCGTTTGGCCTATGCAATACTCCAGCCACATTCCAAAGACGCATGATGTCAATCTTCTCGGATATAGTGGAGAAATTCATTGAGGTATTTATGGATGATTTTTCAGTTTTTGGAACCTCATTTGATAACTGTTTGCATAATTTGACTTTGGTACTTGAAAGATGCATTGAGTGCAATTTAACACTCAGTTGGGAGAAAAGTCATTTTATGGTACAACAAGGCATTGTATTAGGGTTTGTGATTTCTAGTAAAGGTATTGAAGTAGATAAGGCTAAAATTGACTTGATTGCTAAATTGCCACCCCCGACTTCGGTTAAAGGGATTAGATGTTTCTTAGGACACACAGGTTTCTATAGGAGATTTATCAAATATTTTTCTAAGACAAGTCTCCCATTATGTAATTTGTTGTCTAAAGATGTTCCTGTTTACTTTTGATGATGATTGCCTTATCACCTTTAATGCTTTGAAAGAAAAGTTGACATCGATGCCTATTATCATGGCACCTAACTGGTCAGTTCCTTTTGAGATTATGTGTGATGCATTTGATTATGCTATAGGGGCTATTTTGGGGCAACGACTGGATAAGCGTTCACATGTGATCTACTATGCTAGTAAAACACTTAATGATGCCCAACTTAACTATTCCACCACAGAAAAAGAGTTTTTGGTTGTCGTGTTTGCGTTAGACAAGTTTAGGCCTTGCTTGGTAGGGTCTAAGAATATTGTGCATTCGGATCATGTGGCATTGAGGCACTTATTAACTAAGTCGAATGCTAAGCCAAGACTAATTCGGTGGGTCTTGCTTTTGCAAGAATTTGACCTAGAAATAAGGGATGAGAAGGGTAGTGATAACGTTTTTGCAGATCACCTTTCTAGGTTAATTTTGAACTTTGATTCACATAAGCGAGAAGAAGATAAGAAAATTGTTGACACTTTTCCCGATGAACAATTATTTGTTATAAGTCAAGAGCTATGGTATGCTGATATTGTAAATTATCTTGCTTATGGTGTCTTGCGACCTAACCTCGCTTTTCAAGAAAAAAAAAGAGATTCTTGTCTTCTTGCAGGAGTTACTTTTGGGATGAGCCTTATTTGTTCAAATTTGGTCAAGATCAAATCATTCAAAGATGTGTACCTGAGGATGAGAATGAGAGCATTCTTTTTTTTTTTTGCCACGAACTTCATTGCGGGGGTCACTTTGGAGGTAAGAAAACGGCCCTCAAGGTATTGCATTCTGGATTTTATTGGCCAACTCTCTTTAAAGATGCTTATAAGTTTTGCATGTGTTGTGATAAATGTCAAAGGACTGGTAGTATTGGAAAGAGAAATAAGATGCCTCTGACTAACAATCTTGTCATTGAATTATTTGATGTCCGGGGAATTAATTTCATGGGTCCTTTTCTGCCTTTACTTGGATATGAATATATATTAGTTGTGTTTGATTATGTGTCCAAATGGGTAAAGGCTATACTAACCCAAACAAATGATGCTAACTATGTTGTGAAATTTTTGAAGGATGAGATATTTAATAGTTTTGGGACACCGAGGGCCATAATCAGTGATGGAGGAACCCATTTTTCCAATCAACTCTGTGACGAGTTATTGAAGAAGTATAGCATCAGGCACAAGGTGGGGACTTCATATCACCCACAAACTTCGGGTCAAGTTGAGGTAAGCAATCGATAAATCAAGGGCATTACGGAAAAGATGGTGCGACTATCACAGAAGGACTGAGCAACCAAGCTTAATGATGCATTGTGGGCATACCGCACGGCGTACAAGTCACCTATTGGGATGAGCTCCTATCAGTTGGTTTTTGAAAAGGCATGCCAATTATCGGTTGAGCTTGAGCATCGGGCGTATTGGGCAATCAAGGAGTTGAACATGGAAATGGCAATGGCAGGAGAGAAGCGATTACTACAACTCAATGAGTTATAAGAGATTCGTGATGAAGCCTATGAGAATGCAAATATCTACAAAGAACGCACTAAGCATTACCATGACCAAGGCCTTATCCGTAAGTCTCTTTATCTTGGAATGAAATTCTTTTGTTTAACACTTGTTTCAAATTATTTCCAAGAAAATTGAAGTCCAGATGGTGTGGACCGTTTTCAATAGTCAACGTTTTTTCTCATGGAGCGGTAGAGTTGCTGAACCCGAAGGCTCAAGTGACATTCAAGGTCAATGGGCATTGTGTGAATCCTTACTTGGAAGGAGTCCATGAGAAGGGGGTTGTTGAGTGCATTGAGGTGCACGATCTTGAATAAGTTCAACCGATGTCTTGCTAAGACGTTAAAGAAAGCACTTGGTGGGAGGAAACCCACCCATTTGATAGAGTAAGTTTTCTGTTCTTTCATTTTCATTGTTCCCTTCTAAATGTTATTCTAAACAATTGTTTGATTTCATACATTGAGGATAATGTTTAGTTTAGGTTTGGGGGTACAATTAGAACTTGCTGAGACAAAATTTTCATGCTACAATTTGTTTTATGGTTAGTAATCAAGTTTTTTTATGCACATTGAGTTTAGTTTCTTTAACACTGACAAGTTGTTGTGAGGATTGATGCATATTCATATTCTATAGACCGTGCTCTTGATGTTGATACTGAGATGAACCTAGATATAATGATTGAGAATCAAATAGTTGAGACTACCTAATGAGTTATTTGAGTCATAAGTGTTTTATTCTAAGAGTTAGTTTCTTGGTACTCTTAAACGCTCTTCGTTATGACCTTAATTGTTAGAGGATCTCTATAGGTTTTGCATTGAATGCTAGGATTATATAACTCACTTGAAGTATCATGTTGTGTATTCTTATTATTTTAGTTGAATGACTTGAGTAAGAAGTTTGAGTATGTGCCTATCGTTATACGCCCTAGTTGCCACTGTCTCTGGAGAAAGATCCAAATTCCTATTATATATATATATATATATGAGAAACATGTCAAAAAGGGATTTGGTTAGACAAGAAAGAGGACCTGAGATACTTCAAGGGTATCGAAGTCGCTCTTATAAGGAGTTAAAAAGAAAAAGCTTTGGTGTAAATCAGGTCCGGCCAACAATGCCCATCTATGCATAGGTTCATACTCAATATGTTTTTCTTGAGATGTTTGACTAGGATATGATATAGGCGATGTGATAGCTTTGCAATCCTAACATTTGATTCCTTTCGTGAGATCTATTTTGCGAACATATGAGCGTTCTTTGATCATATCCTTATTCATATGCAAATTTATATTTGAAATTTCTTGTTAACATAACTTCTATTCACATATGCTTGATGAGTGTTTGAAACCTAAGTTCAGTTTGCTTAATAAGTGAATCCCGTGAGGCCTAGAGTCGAAGCGAATTCGGATTCTTGACGTTAGGTTTAGGGGTAATTAACGTGAGATGTTTTGAGCTGATTACGCGTAAAACATAACATGGTTATTGTAGTACAGCTTTGGGGTGTCGATTCCACAGGGAAACAAGTTAATTACAAAAGAAGGTATAAATCTCAACACAAACGATAAAAGTTAAAGTGACAAAATCTGATTTGTTGATTGTATGGAAATTGTGTAAATAATTGATGGATAGTATAATAAAGAAACAACAAGGTTCCGGAAATCCTCCCTAGGTTCGTTACCCTAATCCTAACTTGATTTAGTTGTTTTTCTCTCGATTGCAAGTTTCACACCCCAAATAGGCAATCAGCAAATATTCAATTAAAGTGCATGTATAAACCCTAATGTAATTGATATGAATTATTATTTACTTTCAAGCACACATGACCTAACTTAAAAATTATCAAAAGACGACGATATATCTAAATGATAATACCGCAGAAATGGACAAATCTATAAAAGAGATCTACCGGACTCAATCACACCTAAACAAATACACATAAGAAGAGCATGACTAGACTTATATGGAAAAGAAGCATGCAATCACCGGACTAATAAAAATCTACTAATTAAATTAAAGAATAAAACATAACAATATTTAATGAAAATAATACCAAACTATAACTGAATTAAATTAAGGAAAATAAGAACAACTACACCTAGGGATTCATCCTTTCGCCTTGCTTGGAGACTAGCCGGCTATGGAGCTCATGCTTCCTTGAGTTGCCTTTGGCCTCTCAACGATCATCGCCTCCTTGGTAGCAAAAGCTTCGGCGATTCCTCAGTTTGCCCTCCAAAATTAAACTTCGGATTCGTCCTAAAGGCCCTCTGGATTGCTCCTAAAGGCCCTCTGGATTCACTCTCTGATGATTTCAGATGAGCTCCGATTGATTCCTCAAAGCTGAAGTGGAGTAGGCCTTTTATAGGGAAATACCATGAGTGCAATGTGTTTCCAATCCGATGTGGGATGTGGGATATAGAAATGTGTTTTCCAACCAATATGGTATGTGGGATTTAAGCCCAAAATCACGCTGAAATCCCGCACAGCTCGCACAGCCTGACCTTTGTCTACTTAAACTGCCATAACTTTCTCTAGAAAAATTCTTTTGATGAACCATAAAATTCTCTAGAAAATAGACTTCTGGATCTTTCTAAGTATATATGGCTCATCTCTTGGTTCTTCTTGTATCAATACAGTTTAATTTTCAAAGATGATTGATATGTACGGGCAATTCTGGCAATTTAGTGAAACTCCTTTCCAGTGCGGGCAGTAGCTGTTGCTCTTTTAAGCCCTCCATCTTGTCCTTTCGGAAGTATTCCTTCACTCCAGTATGCCTCGAGTCTTTGTGCTTCAAGCAATGATAACTTTTCCTCCTCTTTTGAGCTTAAAGTACCTGAAAATGCACCGAAATATATCAATGATCCAAGAATGATACTTTAGAGTTGTTAACGTATAAAAGTGCAATTAAAACCTAGATCAACCCTAAAATGATAACAATTAAGTACTATTAAGATGCATTTTATGACTCTCATCACAACTCCCAACTAGCTTATTACTAGTCCCTAGCAATTGAAGCGAAAATAAGAGATGAATTCTATGGTAGGAGTTAAAAACAAAGTAAAGCAATGCTAGCGTTGAACCAAGAGCAATTCACTTTTTGTCTTAAAAATTGCACATAATATATGGCACATAGAATTATTAAATTTCACCTAAGTCCAAAAGTAATCCAAACATCAATCTTAAAATCGTTATTGACTCTTAACATCCATTTTACCACAAACCATTAATCCGAACACCCGGATGATTTTATGCATAACCTTCGTGAATACAAGTCTTGGCCTCTAAAACCATAATAAATTGCGTGACATCAATCACAAAAACAAGCTCCATAGGCTCACTTTTCAAATCACTCTCCACTATTGTAGAAAAATCACACTATATTGGATCAAAAGGTCTTCAATAAGCTTGTAACGTTAGGCTAATGTAAAGGTTAAGAAAGAACGGGAAGGATTCAACAAGTAGAAGAACTTAATCTCTTAGTTTTGAACACAACTTTTTAAGCACTGGATAACCTTACTTCAACACCCAACTCTTTCAACCATTTTTCGAGCATTTCTTTCAACAAATCACCATTTTTTTCTTTTCTTTCTTTCTTCTTTCTTTGCCATAATTCTTTATATATATATATATATATATATATATATATATATATATATTGGCACATAACCATTCATGTTCTTTTTCATCATTTTTTTTTCGTTTCTTTTCCACAACCCCCAACTTATCTCCTATAATGCACTTGGGTTGTGGTAGTGATTTTTTTTTCATATTTCCACCCCTTACTCCTTTTAAGTGCTTCTCACAACATGTGTATAACTAAGTTCTTTTAAAAGAAATGTAAGGATAAAATATTTTTAGGCTCATAAACGTAGGTAAATGGTTTATCGAAAGAAACAAGGTTCAATTTTTCTTTTCAAGAAAAAGGCTTAAATAGGTGACTAGTGATAAATATAGCAATGGTAGGTTTGAAAGGCTCAAATGGTTCAAAAAATGGCCTATATCATATCCTAAGTAGTGTGCATTCTAGGAATTCGCCTCAAGAAATTATCAAGTAAGTTCTAGAGCTTATCAAGACTGCAAAAGTATTCATAAGACAATCACACATAAAATTTCTCTAAATGTTTAAGACTAATCATACAATCTTACCACAAACTAGAGTCTTTAACCAAATGAAGATTGATATTTAAATTAATTTCAAACCGAAACAAAATTTAACTCCTTCTAAACGCTATCTGCTATCTCAATTAAGTTTATATCATTGACATGTGAATTAACTCCAAGGCAACCACAAAGCATGCTTAAAACAAAAAGAGAGGGAAAATGATACCAAGCAGTTCAACGGAAAAAGAAAAAAAATGTATGGAAATAAAGAATATGGAAACAAAGAGATGCGTTTCCTCCACCCTCAACTTAAAAATTTCATTGACCTCAATGTAAAAGAAAGAGTAAAGGAAACTCCCCTTGTAGCCAAAGGTGCACAGAAGCTGAAAATTGTGCTCCACCATTTGAACTGCTTCGTATTTTTGTCCCTGAAAAAGAAATACGAAAGTAAAACTTGAAAACAACAAGATAATAATAATAAACAATAAAAAAAAGGAAATATATAAAAATATATAAAAATAAAAGGATACGTTGTGGGTTGCCTTCCATAAGCGCTAAGTTTTATGTCTTCAGCCAGACGCTTTTATTCCCTCTTTGAAAAACATAGGTTGAATGCATCCGCCACTGCTTCATTGCCAAATTTGGTGCTTCTATGCTTTTGGGGGGCCTCCAGGATGTCATCAGTAGCATTCATAAATTCTGGCTCGATGTATGCTTTGGTGAAGCCATGGATGAGGATGGACTCAAATGGATTAAGGTATTAGACCTTTTCCATGAATGAGTCAATCATGTATGCTTGTGCTTGATGGCTTTCATCCACATACTCTGATTTTTCCATTGTTGGGATGTGTAATGACTTACCCCTCAGTGTCTCAATGGCATTCACCTCCTTCAAATTCTTTTGTACTAGGTGCTGACCATGGGGTGTGGACTGAGCTTGAGAAGGGAACTTACCTCACTCAGTCACACTCAAGTAGCTCATCAACTTGGACAGTTGGCTCTTTATCTCTTTATGTTCTTCAACAACCTGCACAATTAATGATTCAAGTCTTTTATAAGTCTTACCCTGTGCCTTAATAAAATCATGTAAAGTATCTTCTAAAGAACTCCTAGAAGACACAGGTGCATGATATGGTGCAGGGGTTTTTGCAAGCTGCTGGTTTTTAGACTTCTAGCTGAAATTGGGGCGATTTCGCCATCCTAAATTATAAGTATCAGAGAAGGGTGTCAAAGGATTCTTGTACATTCCTAAGGTAGTTCATTGTTCCTTGTACATCCCTCTTATCTCAACAAATGTGGGACACTCTTGGGCGAGATGATCTACCCCACCACACACAAAACATGGTTCAAAAGAATTTGCATTATTAGCTACGTGTGTTGGCTTTAAGCTTTTAGTCTTTAACTCATCGAGCTCCCTAGTGAGCATCTCGACCTTGGATCTAAGGTTATCCTCTTCCTTAAGATGGTAAATTCCACCACCATTTGGGTGCCCTATAGGTTGTGACATATTTGTGCTTTCAGTAGCACTAGGTCCAGCCCAAGTGTGAGCTTTTTCAGCAAGCTCATTGAGGTACTCTATGGCCTCATCAGGATCTTTCTCTAAAAACTCACCATTACACATCATCTCTACAAATTGGCGCTCTCTATATGTAAGTCCCTCATAAAAATAGCTCACTAAGCACCAAGTCTCATACCCATGGTGAGGGCACATATTCAATAACTCTTTAAATCTCTCCCAAGACTGATACAAAGTCTCGCTATCCTTTTGTGAAAAGGTGGAGATTTGCCGTTTTAAAGCATTGGTCTTATGTTGGGGAAAGTATTTATTAAAAGAAATCCGAGTCATCTCAGTCCACGACCCAATAAATCGTGGTCTAAGTGAGTATAGCCAACTCTTAGCTCTATCCTTCAAAGCGAAAGGAAAGAACTTAAGCCTCACAATGTCATCGGTTTCTTCTTGACTTTGAAAAGTTGCGACTACTTCCTCAAACTCTTTAATGTGCACATATGGGTTTTCATTATCCAAGCCATGAAATGTAAGGAGTAAATGTATCATCCCTGTTTTAAACTCTAATGGGCGAGTATTGGCTGGAAATATGATGCATGATGGTGTGGCTGTGCGTGTAGGGTTGAGGTAATCCTGAAGGGTCCTAGGGGGTTGAAATTCATGTTCACTCATTTCTTCGGGACTAGATGGACTGTCAAATAAAGGATTTAGAAATGAATTGAATTCTGACTCTAGCACAGGCCTACAAGCATCTCTATGTCTTTGCATTCAAGGTAACAAAATAATGAAAAAAAAATTACTATAAAAAGAAAGAATAAGATAAAATTAAATTAAATTAATGCAGCAAGCTAAAAGAGAGAACAAAATTACCGCCTTTACAAACTGCTGAAAAGAAAAACTATTTACAGTTCTTCTACCGTCACGTCAAAAGTTGACAATCTTCCTTATACTTAAGCTCGTTTCCCCGGCAGCGGCGCCAAAATTTGATTACACCCAAAACATAACGTGGTTATTGTAGTATAGCTTTGCGGTGTCGATTCCACAGGGAAACAAGTTAATTACAAAAGAAGGTATAAATCTCAACACAAACGATAAAAGTTAAAGTGACAAAATCTGATTTGTTGATTGTATGGAAATTGTGTAAATAATTGATGGATAGTATAATAAAGAAACAACAAGGTTCTGAAAATCCTCCCTAGGTTCGTTGCCGTAATCCTAACTTGATTCAGTTGTTTTTATCTCGATTGCAAGTTTCACATCCCAAATAGGCAATCGGCAAATATTCAATTAAAGCGCATGTATAAACCCTAATGTAATTTATATGAATTATTCTTTGCTTTCAAGCACACATGACCTAACTTATAAATTATCAAAAGAGGACGATATATCTAAATGACAATACCACAGCAATTGACAAATCTATAAAAGAGATCTACCGGACTCAATCACACCTAAACAAATACACATAAGAAGAGCATGACTAGACTTATATGGAAAAGAAGCATGCAATCACCGAACTAAAAAAAATCTACTAATTAAATTAAATAATAAAACATAACAATATTTAACAAAAATAATACCAAACTACAACTGAATCAAATTAAGGAAAATAAGAACAACTACACCTAGGGATTCATCCCTTCGCCTTGCTTGGAGACTAGCCGGCCATGGAGCTCATGCTTCCTTGAGTTGCCTCCGGCCTCTCAACGATCATCTCCTCCTTGGTAGCAAAAGCTTCGACAATTCTTTAGCTTGCCCTCCAAAATTAAACTTCGGATTCGTCCTAAAGGTCCTCTGGATTGCTCCTAAAGGCCCTCTGGATTCACTCTCTGATGATTTCAGATGAGCTCCGATTGATTCCTCAAAGCTGAAGTGGAGTAGGCCTTTTATAGGGAAATACCACGAGTGCAATGTGTTTCCAATCCGATGTGGGATATGGGATATAGAAATGTGTTTTCCAACCAATGTGGGATGTGGGATCTAAGCCCAAAATCACGTTGAAATCCCGCACAGCCCGCACAGCCTGACCTTTGTCTACTTAAACTGCCATAACTTTCTCTAGAAAAATTCTTTTGATGAACCGTAAAATTCTCCAGAAAATAGACTTCCGGATCTTTCTAAGAATATATGGTTCATCTCTTGGTTCTTCTTATATCAATACAGTTTAATTTTCAAAGATAATTGATCTATACGGGAAATTCTGGCAATTTAGTGAAACTCCTTTCAAGTGCGGGCAGCAGCTGTTGCTCTTTTAAGCCCTCCATCTTGTCCTTTCGGAAGCATTCCTTCACTCCAGTATGCCTTGAGTCTTTGTGCTTCAAGCAATTATAACTTTTCCTCCTCTTTTGAGCTTAAAGTACCTGAAAATGCACCGAAATATATCAATGATCCAAGAATGATACTTTAGAGTTGTTAACGTATAAAAGTGTAATTAAAACCTAGATCAACCCTAAAATGATAACAATTAAGTACTATTAAGATGCATTTTATGACTCTCATCATGAGCATTGGAATATGGATGTGCGATGTGTACTTGATTTGAGAAATGAATTATTAAGTGTTGAGACTGTGAACATAATTGTGCATAAGATATCTAGATATGAGTCATAATAAGAATTAAGGCATGAGGGTTTTGTTGATTTAAGTTTTTAGGTTTGTTTTGTTTATGTTTTCTTTTAGTTTTGCTTGAGGACTAGCAAAATCTAGGTTTGGGGGTATTTGATGAACGAATATTTGTCCTAGTATTTTGTATGTTTTTCAAGTATTTATTTATATGTTTAGCTTCGGAATTTGTTACTTTGAGTTGTTTTTCATTGCTTTTCAGGTTCACAAGCACTTAGAAAGGAGTTTCACTAAATTTCCAGAATTGCCCGTACAGATCAGTCATTTTTGCATATTGATTCAGGAAGAACCAGGAGATGAGACATATATGCTTGGAAATATTTGGATGTCTATTTTTTGTATAATTTAACACTCATAAATATGATTTTTCTAGAGAAAGTTATGGCAGTTTTAGTAGACAAAGGTCAGGCTGTGCATGATTTTAGCATGGCAGAAGTGATTTTTGTGGATTAAACTGTATTGATTCAGGAAGAACCTGGAGATGAGCCATATATGATTGGAAATATCCGGTTGTCTATTTTCTGGAGAATTTTACAGCTCATAAATATGATTTTCCTAGAAAAAGTTAAGGCAGTTTTAGTAGACAAAGGTCAGGCTGTGCGTGATTTCAGCGTGGCAGAAGTGAAGGAGCTATTAAATTTTGATTTTTTTTTTTTGATTTACATGGGCTGGATAGCTGCACAATTGGACCAGTTCTAGATAGTAGAAACCTATCCTGGACAACAGTAAACACACGGCCTGGACAGCAACAGAACCGGGTCTGGATAGCAGCAGAAGCACTAGCCTGAACAGAAACCCTACGACAACTTTTTGTTTACAAAGCCGTCTCTATACAGTTATATATAGGAATTTTAGACTCAGAGAAGTGAGAAGATGACGACAGTTCTTGGAGAGATATTATCAAGAGGAGTTTTGGGAGATTGAAGGAGGAGACGACAGCAGTTCTTGGAGAGATATTATCAAGAGGAGTTTGGGAGATTGAATGAGGAGACGGTTTCTTTCATCAAGACGGCTTATCAAGAGATTGAAGACAATGATCAATCACTTCAAGACTTTGAGGATTCATCTTGTAATTCGGGAAAAAATTCTATCTTTGCTCCTTTTGTCCTTCAATATGCTTGTAACCCTAGTATTTAAATTTTCTGATTGGGATTTAAACATGAGCGGCTGAACGCATTGTTGGGCATTTGGCTTAACTGCCTTGATTGTTTTGGATATTTTGTGGATTTAGTTTTATGAAATTTTCTAGATTATTTCTTATTCAATATCCTTCATACCTTTTATTATTGCTTGTCGATTGGCCATCTATTATTGATAGTCAAGGTTAATATTTTAGATTAGGTTGACGACAAATCATCTAGACCTAATTAAGCTTTCTTGAATAGGAATTTAAATCAGGATTCAAATCAAATTGTGATTTAGGTGGTTGCGTTTTCCTTATACTTAATTTAACTAATTAATTGATGAACACGATCCATGAGATTTAATTAATTAGTTCTAAATTGAGAATAAACACGAGCAATGGCATTCTCTAGTCTTAGCGGAAATACCAATAATCTTGGATATTGATTAATTCTTTATATTCACCAAATGTTCTAATTCATGATTGGATAGCAAGCTAAACTCCCAGTTGTTTTGATTGATTATACTCATCTCTTCATAATTCGTTTTGTTTAATTTACTTAATTGTTTTTATATCAATTTTCTCTTCACCAATTTTTTAATTAGAGTGTTTAAGATTAATTTCAGAGTTTGTTTTAGTAATTTTAAGAAAGTAATTTAGGATTTAAACCACTGCAATACCTCGAGAGATCGACCTCAATTGTAAACTCATCGCAATACTATTTATGATTCATGCACTTGCAAGCATTTAAAATTTGCACATCACTGACAACTTAGTCCTAGAACTCTTAGGCTAACTGGTTTCATGAAAAGTTTAAAGTACAAATCCTAATTGATAGTGGGAGTACCCATAACTTCATTCAGGAGGAAGTAGCAACAAGGTTAGGCCTATCCATTTCACCCTCTAAACTGTTTAGAGTCTATGTGGGGAATTGAGACTACTTGGCTTGTGATAAGATTTGTCATTCAATTTCTCTTACTCTACAACAACATGCTTTTGTTATAGATCTATTTGTTCCTCCCATTCAAGGGGCAAACACCGTATTGGGAATTCAATGGTTGGAGAAATTGGGTCATATTCTCACTAATTACATGGATCTCACTAAGGAGTTTAACTGGTAATGAAAGAAAGTCCAGTTACAGGGTGAATCCCACCTCCATCCTACATCATTACCTCCCAAACAACTAAAGAAACTTACAACATATGAAAGCATTGTCTCCAATTTTCATTTAAAGTTTGAAGAGAAGTACAACCTCTAGAAAAAGCCCACCTACCTCAAAATATTGCTAACATACTTCAACAATTCCAAACTATTTTTCAAGAATCTTCCTAATTACCTCCTTCTAGACCCCTAAACCACCAAATACATCTCATACTTTGGAGTAACGCTACCAATGTCAAACCTTATAGGTACCCTCACTTTCAGAAAGTTGAAAAAGAGAAACTAGTTCAAGAAATGTTATCAAATGAGATCGTTAAAGTCTATTCTCCTCACTAGTTTTGCTAGTAAAAAATGACATATTCTAGAGATACAACATTGACTATAGAGCCCTTAATGTAATAACTATCAATGATAGATTTCCCATCCCAACAATAGATGAATTACTTGATGAGTTGCATGGAGAAAAATGTGTTTTCAAATTACATGAAAGGCAATATGAATTCTTGCTTATGCCATTTGGTTTGACCAATGCCCCTTCAACCTTTCAAGCAATAATGAACATGATTTTCAATCCTTTTCCAAGGCATTTTGGGACAGTATTCTTTGATGAAATATTGGTCTACAACACTTCTCTAGAAGAACATGAACAACATTTGAAACAAGTCTTGTAGTGCCTTTTTGATCATCAACTGATTGCAAAGATGAGAAAATGTGAATTTTGTTAATCGACTATTGAAAACCTAGGCCACATGGTCTCAACTCAAGGTGTACAACCTGATCAAAAGAAGATTCAGTCAATGTTAACTTCGCCAGCACCACTTAATCTTAAACAACTCAGAGGTTTCCTAGGCCTCACTAGCTATTTCAAAATGTTCATGAAGCATTATGCTACCATTGTTGCTCCTCTAACTAACCTCTTAAAAATGAATCTTTTCAATTGGATGAAGCAAGTCAACTAGCTTTCAATTACCTCAAAACAGCCATGATCCAAGTACTTATCTTGGCCCTACCATATTTTATAAAAATTTTAAAGTGGAGAAAGATGCTTCAAATGTAGGAATAGGAGTTGTTCTAACTCAATAGGGACATCCACTAGCCTTCTTTAGTAAGAAGATAGGTCCTAGGATGAAGTCATATTCTACCTATATCAATGAATTATATATAATGACTCAAGAAGTTATGAAAAGAAAACAATACCTTTTAGAAAGGAAATTCATCATAAAAAAATTAAAAAAAAAACCCCATAGAAGCTTGAAGAACTTGATGAATCAGGTAATCCAAGCACCTGAGCAACATCACTACTTAAGTAAACTACTTTGATTTGATTATGTCATTATCTATAGACCTGGAAAGGACAACGAGGTTGCTGATGCCATGTCTAGACTTCTAGAAAATAATATAGACTCACCTATGGCTTTTGAAATAGTTGGTGTAGGAGCCTTATTGTCTATATCCAAACCCACATGTGACATTGTTGCACAATTACAAGTGGAGAATACTTCCAATCCAGAATTAGTTTCTCTATATCAAAGCATCCACATTGACCCCTCCATACATCCAGATTACACCATCAAATAAGGGTTACTATACTTTCAAAATAAACTCATATTAGGATCCCAATCTGAGTTAAGGAACATACTCATCAATGAGTTCCACTCTTCTCCAATGGGACGACATTTTGGAGTTTTGAGGACATACTTAAGACTATTAGTTGTTTTTTTCCTAACCTAACATGAATGAAGAAGTACAAAATTTTTTGAAGACTTGCCTTACTTCCTAATCCATTAAGTATCTTACTACAAAAGTTACAAGACTATTACAACTAGTCTCTATTCCAGATCAGATATGGGAAGAAGTCTCCATGGATTTTATCACTTGTCGTCCATTATCTAAGTGCTACACTATTATCCTAGTGGTTATAGATAGACTATCTAAAGCTGTTCACTTTGGAGCACTAAAGGCCAATTTCGCTGCAATTACTTTGGCTCAATTATTCCCTGAGATAGTTATCAAACATCATGGATTTCCTAAATCCATAGTCTCTGATAAAGACTTCATATTTCTTAGCAACTTTTGGAAGTAACTATTCATCCTTAGTGGTATTAGACTTAACATGAGCTCATCCTATCATCTTGAATCTAATGCACAAATTGAATTCTTTAACAACTGTTTAGAACAATACCTTAAGGATTTTTTACTTGACCAACCCAAGTTTTAGGCAAGTTACTTACCTTGGGCAGAATTTTGGTACAATACTAATTACTAATCATCTTCTGGAATTACCCCATTCAAGGTTGTATATGGTGGAGAGCCTCCCATTATTCTAGGGTATATTACATCTTCCCCAAATTCTGACACAGTAGAGCATCAATTATTGACAAGAATTGAGTTGTTATAGCAGCTAAAGACCAACCTTGCTCAAGCTCAGTCCAGAATGAAGTCTCAATCTGATAAGGACAGCAAAGACTTGACATTCTAAAAAGGAGATTGGGTCTTGGTCAAACTTCTCATACACAATAACGACCCATCTCGAGCGGGCCCACCCTAGATGGTATCGTCACTTTTGAGAATAAAGCACGAGTTATATGCTACAACTATTACATTTATAACTTGAAAATAATTACAAATTTTCTCTTTAACTCTTTTATAGAGGAGATACAAAATTTCTTTACAACACTTGTATAATAATTTTCACTGATGTATGAACATGTACAACACTTTTTACAAATATACAACTATTTGTCTCTTTTATTTTCTTTCTTTTTCTTTCTTTTCTTTCTTTTCTTTCTTGTCTTTCTTTGTTCTTTTCTTTCTTTTCTTTTCTTGTTTGAGGATACCAACAATGAGGACTTACCTAGATACTTACTCTAAGTCTCAAGTCAAGAATCTACTAGTCCTGCCTGTGACTTGAAATTTATTTAAAATATTGGCGAATAAGCTTCACAAGCTCAGCGAATTTAATTTACTAGAAGTCCTAGATTTTTATACTTTTGATCATATTTTATTCACAATTCATATATATAATTTAATACTTTATTTCATTCAATTGTTATTATGTCATATCGTTTTCATATAATTCAATCATTATATGGATGTTATATCAGATATCAAGTTCATCATATTATCATCATAACTATCTCATCACGAGATTCATATCATCACAACACAAGTTTTTCACAATCATATTGATATATCACATCTCAATAATTTTAAATAAATAAACATGAATGCATAATTTGCTCTTCTCATTTCCATGTCTCATCATTTCATTTTCTTTTTCACATTTCATCACATCACATCTCATCCATACTATCCTAAGTATAGGCATCCATTTTTGGGTATCTATACCAGTTTATGGTAAAGCTTTTGGGAACATCTCCCCACATGCTGACATGTTTGTACCCAAACTAGCCATAGTTTTGGTCTTCTTTGGGACTACACACTCCATCTCTCTAGTGGCTCGACAATGCATATGAACAATCAAATACAAGCAATCATATTATATCATCACATAATTCAAATCTTTTTCTTTTCATAAAAATCTCTAATTCATTATAATAATTCAATCTATAAGAATCATTTATCTTTTCAAAGAAACATTTTTTTTACCAATTTATCATATATTCATATTTTCAATAATTATTCTCTTAAATCATTCAATTAATACATATATCATGTATTTCATCAAATCAAACATATTCATAATGAATTCAATATTTTTTTCTCATAATATTATTCATTTCAAGTTTTATTCATATATTTAGTTCTTCTTGCTTACTAATAGTAAACTATACTCACCATGTAACACTAACACTATGCATGGATCACCTCCTCGCCTTTGGCGTTCCTCTCAGCAATACCTCCAGATTACTCACCACCACCTAACTAGAATATTTTTATCGATTTCGCTATCTCAGAATTCAATTTATACCATTTACTGGATTGAATTCATGAATGTGTATGCATGTTTCATTATAACTCAAAATTCACAATTCGATGAAATTCCTTTTCTTTTAGTTTGAATTCAAACTCAAATCCTTTTTAATAAAAGTAGAAAAACTAAGCTTCTCAAAATCAACACGTTTCTGTAGAAAAAACAAATTAAAGAAATTACCTTTCCAAAGCTTTTTTTTAATTAAATTCTTGAAATTTGTCCTTGAATCAGTTATAATCAATACTGGATTATAAAATCCTTGAAATTCTTTAGTGTTTGAGAGATTTTCTAGAGAGAGAAAACTAAGTTCAAAACATACATCTTAAAGCCTTTTATTTGAAATTTTTTGACTGATTGGTTAACCACCCAACTGACTGGTTGGTTATTAGTACATTTTCGAGATTTACAAGTGAAACACTAAAATTTTACTAGTTGACAAGTCGATCGACCAGTTGGGTTACCAGTCAATCGCCCGGTTGATGGTCCACTCCTCACCAGCCAACCTCCTGGTTGATCAGTTGGGTTGCCAATTTATCGATTGGTTAACCGATCACCTTGCCAACCGACAGCCAAAACTCCAAACCATCGGTCGACTAACCAGTCGATCAGTCCACTCCATTAGCCGACTAGCTAGTTTACTGGTTTGGTCACCAATCAATCGTCTCGGTCGACTGTTTCCCATTTTCTTACATTATAAAATTTTACTCTTTCCTTCCTTGAACATTTTCTAACTCATTTTCTTCAATGTATTAAAACTCTTTCTTTAAAAATTGCTTCAAACTCAAATGTCAAATCACATGTATGCATGACAAATATATATATAACTTCACTGTTTACCAATTTACCCTTACATTAAGGGTACATGCCTTACACTAACAAATCTCTTTAGCCTTTAGAGCAAACAATAAGTTGAGTAAAAGATTCTTTAGTCATTTTCAAATTGTCTAAAAGATTGGAATAATAGCCTACAGGTTACACTTACTGTTGTGAGTTTTAAATTACTCGCAAGCGCACGAGTCGTTTGCAATATAGCGTTGTGCAAGTGCGAGGTCGAATCCACAGGGAATTGCGTTGTTAAAATATAATTTTTAATCTACATTTAACTCTATCTTAACCTAGTTCCGAATTTTGAATGATAATTTGCAAAATAAATTAAAACTAAATTTAATTGATTTAAAATCTAATAATAAAAAGCACTAAGGTTTCCGAATCCACCCCACCGAAGTTAAGCATACATGTTCTAAAAATATAGCCTATCAAAACATTCTATGAATCCAACTATAAGACAAAAAACAAAGAATATCCCAACTAAACCAAAAGCACCCGATGTATCCGCTCTTAACAAATCACAAAGGGAATCCAATTTAATCGAAAAGCATTCAATGTATCCATCAGATGAAACACAAAGAAAATCCAACAGACAATTTAAACTCAATCAATTATAAGATGAACTCAAATAATTGACAGAACATTTATACTAAAAATTGTCAGATTTGTACAAGCAAATCTGAACTACTACGCCAAACAACGGCGAGGCTTCATCTTCAACCTTAGCTGAAGAGTCTAGCCACTCATAACTATAAAACTATAATAACAAGTGCTAAACATTTAAACTAAAACAACTGAATATAAAGAAAGAAATAAAAAACTTTACATGGGAGAAATTCCACTCGCTGACGGGCGGCGCTTCCCCTCGTGGTAGCAATGCCTTCGGGATCCACCAGAATGCTAGCGGATATCCACCGGTAAACACCAAAGTGGCTCAGGAATTGTACATTGGATTATGAAGCCAAATGGTGTTTATATAGGGGGAGACCCGGAGTAAAACAGGTTGCAGAAACGATGTGGGATACAGGCCCGTGTGCGCTCGATCGCAGTGTGGTGCGATCGATCGCAGGTACGATCGATCGCATGTCTTGTGCGCACGATCTCATGTGCGCTCGATCGCATGTCTGCTGCGATCGATCGCAAATGCACTGAACTTCAATTATTTCGATGTGGGATGTTGACCATGCGCTCGTTCAAAGGCAGGTGCGCTCGAGCGCTGGTGCGCTCGATCGCATATCTGTTGCGATCGAGCGCAATGTCTCTAGAAGCTTCAAATCAACCTGAAATGCTGCACTTTCTCCACAAAGCTGTAAAAACACACAAAACACAAGAAAAACGTAAAATAAAGTAAAATAATACTAACTAAGAGCATAACAAATATAAGTTAAGGGTCTAAAATATGCAATATTTAAGACTCATCAAATACCCCCAAACTTATATTTTGCTAGTCCCTTAGCAAAACAAAATAAAAGACTCAATGAAAAACAAAGAACATAAAGATAAAGTCATCACTCATGGTATCCAAAAATTTAAAGAGCACACATCACCATGATATTCATTCATAAGCAAGCTTAAAAAGGTAAACCCATCTTCGCAATGAATAGAAATGTTAAAATCTAATTACTTACAAAAGGCAGGATAAGGCATCACAAGCTTGAATCAGTGTAAGGTGAATTAGCATATAAAAATGAAGCTTCCAAGTAACTCTAATGTGTAAGGTTTCCATGTCTCAAGATTCACCGAATTTCCCATCAAAAATGAACGAAAAGGCATAGTTTTTATTTTATTCACTCTTTTTATTTTTTATTTTTTATTATTATTATTACTATTATTATTATTAAGGCACGGCTATGCTTAGTTCCCTTGAGCTTTCTAATTGACCCATGTAGCGAGTGTTAAGTCAATGACTCCCAAACCAGATGGTTTTAGGGCATTAGGTGTAAAGACACCCCTGAGGACTTACTAACTCGAGTCAAAAAGGCTACGAAATTAAACCGACCTTAATATTACCAAGCAAAATTTCACCTTTTGACGTGAACACTCACTGCTTACTGAGGCAAGAGGTCCAGTTACTCAGCGAAAAGTTTATTGATAAATTTTTTTTTTTTTATTTTATATTTTCCTATGCCCAAGAGTTCATCCAACAAGTCATCCAATTTCAGTTAAGATAAGGAAAAATACACATTAAAATCACGTGTCATACCTCACATAATTTGTGCTAATGTGCTCGTGTGAGATTAGATCAAACATGTGAATTCTCAAAATGCCTAAAGTAAGTAACTAAATTTTAAAAATTTATCACCAGATCATGTGTTCAAAATGTTAAGCTCACCAATGACATCACATCACAGAAAATGTTTAGATCAACTAAAATTTCACGATAACATGAGCATGCATTTATCTCTATGACGAAAAGACAACAAATTAGGACAAAGTGTGTGATGTGTCTCCCATACCCCCAAACTTAAATTATACATTGACCCCAATGTGTGACTAATATGGAAAGAGCTGACCTGAGATATGGAGAACTATCTGGACTGGTATGGCTCATAGCATACCCAAAACTTGAACTGAAGTACGCTTTGTCCCTGAAAAATAAAAACTGGAAAACAAAAAATACTGGAAACAAACATTAATCATAAAAATGCGAAATAATAAATAATCAAAAGAAAAGATAAGCTGTGGGATGCCTCCCATTAGCGCTAAGTTTTACGTCTTCAGCCAGACTCTCCCTAGAATACTACACTCAATCTGAGTAACTAGGATCCTCCAACAGTATCGTCTCAATGTCCGGACTCCTCAACTCTAAGAACGGTTTCAGCCTCTGTCCATTTACCTTGAAAGTATTACCATTCTTAGGATCCTCAATCTCGATGGCCCCATGAGGAAAAACCGATCGAATAATGAATAGGCCTGACCATCGGGATTTGAGCTTGCCTGGAAAAAGATGCAGGCGTGAATTATAAAGAAGAACTCTCTGACCCGGCTCAAAAGCTCGTCTCAAAATATTTCGGTCATGAGTCTTCTTCATTTGTGCTTTGTATGATCGGGCACACTCATATGCATCATTTCGCAGCTCCTCCAATTCATTGAGTTGGAGCTTCCGTTGTGAGCCAGCCTTGGAAAGATTGAAATTTAGTTGCTTGACAGCCCAATACGCACGATGCTCTAATTCAACCGGAAGGTGACATGCCTTTCCATATACAATGCGATAAGGAGACATGCCAATTGGCGTCCGGAAGGCTGTTCGATATGCCCACAGTGCATCCGTCAATCGCAGAGACCAATCCTTTCTAGTAGGGTTCACAGTCTTTTCCAAAATATGTTTGATCTCGCGATTTGAGATTTCCACTTGACCACTCGTCTGTGGGTGATATGGGGTGGCAACTTTGTACGTGATACAATATTTCTTCATCAACTGCTCAAAGATCTTGTTGCGAAAGTGCTTACCTCCATCACTTATGATTGCTCGAGGCGTACCAAAACGAGCAAAAATAGTGTCTTTCAAGAACTGGACCACAACTCTGTGGTCATTGGTCTTGCACGCAACGGCCTCCACCCACTTGGACAGATAGTCCACAGCAACTAGAATGTATAAGTAGCCAAAGGAGTTTGGGAATGGTCCCATGAAATCAATGCCCCACACATCAAAAATCTCAACAATCAGAATAGGGTTGAGGGGCATCATATTTCTCCTAGAAAGACTCCCTAGCTTTTGGCAACGCTCACAAGATATACAGTAGGTGTGAGAGTCCCGAAACAGGGTAGGCCAATAAAATCCACACTGCAAAATCTTTGCAGCGGTCTTTTTAGCACTAAAATGGCCTCCACATGCATGATCATGACAAAAGGCGATGACATTAGATTGGTCATGCTCAGGAATACATCGTCTAATGATCTGATCAGGACAATACTTGAACAGGTAAGGATCGTCCCAGAAAAAGTGTTTTACCATGGCCAAAAATTTTGATTTATCTTGCCTCCCCCAATGCAAGGGCATGTGTCCGGTGACAAGATAGTTCACTATGTCAGCAAACCATGGTGCGGGACTGTGAGCAATGTGCATCAATTGCTCATCAGGAAAGGTCTCAGAAATGGGAGTGGCAGCCTCACTGAATTCCACAATCAATCTAGACAAATGGTCCGCCACCACATTTTCCGAACCTTTCTTATCCCGAATCTCAATGTCGAACTCTTGAAGTAGCAAGATCCATCGGATAAGACGAGATTTAGCATCTTTTTTAGAGAAAAGATACTTCAATGCAGCATGGTCCGAGTAGATAATGACTTTAGATCCTAACAAGTAGGATCTGAACTTGTCTAGTGCAAAAACGACTGCAAGCAACTCCTTCTCTGTGGTAGAATAATTGAGTTGTGCGTCGTTTAGAGTTTGACTTACGTAATAGATAGCATGGGGAAGTTTATCAACACGCTGCCCCAAAACAGCTCCAACAGCATAGTCTGATGCGTCACACATAATCTCAAAAGGCACACCCCAGTTAGGTGGCTGAATAATGGGTGTGGACGTCAGAATTTCCTTCAGATCCCCAAATGCTTTCTTACAATCCTCATCAAATAGAAATGGGGCATCTTTTTGCAACAACTTGCACAAGGGCCTGGCGATCTTGCTGAAATTCTGGATAAATCGCCTATAGAAACCTGCATGGCCCAGAAAAGATCGAACCTCTTTCACCGTACGTGGGGGTGGAAGGCTGGAAATCAAATCCACCTTCGCTTTGTCGACCTCAATCCCTCGATGAGATACGATATGCCCCAGTACAATTCCTTGCTTGACCATAAAATGGCACTTCTCCCAATTAAGCACCAGGTTCTTCTCCTTGCACCGTACCAAAACCAAAGAGAGACGGTGCAGGCACTCCTCAAATGTTGAACCGAAGACGGAGAAGTCGTCCATGAAAATCTCCAAGAACCGCTCTACCATGTCAGAGAATATACTGACCATGCACCGCTGAAAAGTGGCAGGTGCATTGCATAACCCAAAGGGCATGCGACGGTAGGCGAAGGTCCCAAAAGGACAGGTAAATGTCGTCTTCTCCTGATCTTCAGGGTCCACGGGGACCTGGTTATATCCAGAATAACCATCCAAAAAGCAATAATACTCGTGCCCAGCCAAACGCTCCACCATCTGATCAATAAATGGAAGTGGAAAGTGATCCTTCCTTGTGGCAGTGTTCAGCTTACGGTAGTCTATACACACTCTCCACCCAGACTGCACACGAGTTGGCACCAACTCGTCGTCCTTATTCTTTACTACCGTTAACCCAGCTCGCTTGGGCACGACATGAATGGGGCTCACCCACTTGCTATCAGAGATGGGATAAATGATCCCTGCATCTAACAACTTAATAACCTCTGCCCTTACAACCTCTTGCATAGCAGGGTTGAGCCTTCTTTGCGGCTCCCTCGATGGCTTAGCATCTTCCTCCAAGTGTATCCTGTGCATCACCACCGAGGGGCTGATTCCTTTAATATCCTCAATGGTCCAGCCGATAGCTTCCTTGTGCTCTCTTAAAACATCTAATAATTTCTCCTCTTGAGCCTCTCCCAAATCTGAAGCTATTATCACAGGCATACAGTGTGCTGGACCCAGGAACTTATACTTAAGATTATCCGGTAAAGGCTTAAGTTCCTTCTATTGAGGTTCGGGTGACATCTTCTCCTCCTCCTCCTTCCTTTCTTGAGGATCAGACTCCAAAATGGCATTTACTTCCTCGAGTAACTTATCTAAACCCAAGTCCTCTCCAAAGTGAGCAAAGCATGCCTCCATGGGATCCTCAATGCTTGATTCATCCACAGTATCCTCAAGAATCTCCTCTATTAAGCATACATCTCTCATTTCATCATATTCCAGTGGTTGCCTAGTGATATCAAAAATGTTCAACTCCACTGTCATATTTCCGAAGGAGATCTTCATCACCCCTGTCCTACAATTGATTAGTGCGTTAGCCGTGGCTAAGAATGGTCGCCCTAGAATCACCGGTATTTGAATCCCTACATTCTGAACCGGTTCTGTGTCAAGCACAATAAAATCCACGGGGAAATAGAACTTATCCACTTTTATCAAAACATCCTCAACTATCCCCCGTGGTCTTTTCACCGACCTGTCAGCCAATTGAAGCGTCGTGGTTGTGGGCTTCAATTCTCCTAACCCCAACTGCACATAGACTGAGTAGGGTAGAAGATTCACACTCGCCCCTAGATCCAAAAGGGCCCTCTCAATATGGCTGACTCCTATTGTGCAAGAGATGGTAGGACACCCCGGGTCCTTATACTTGATAGGTAACTTGCACTGAAGGATTGAACTGACCTGCTCGGTCAAAAATGCCTTCTTTGGGACATTCGTCCTCCTCTTGATAGTGACCAAGTCCTTTAAAAACTTGACATATGATGGCACTTGATGGATGGCATCCAAAAATGGGATATTGATATGGACTTGCTTGAATACCTCCAGAATTTCTTCATACTTCCCTCCTTTCTTGGGCGCCTATAATCTCTCGGGGTAAGGCGCTTTAGGTACAAACGACCTAGGAGGGTCTTTCTCAGTAGGTGTGGCTGTAGATGGCTCAGCATCTCTCTTCTCTGTGTTGCCACTCCCTTGCCCTTGCTGCATAGCAGGGCTCTCTTCCACTTGATTGTCCACTTGTCTCCCAGACCTCAGTGTGACAATCGACTGTACTTGTTCCTCCCCGTGCATAGGAGTTGATGAACTCTCAACCATAAATTGTCCTTTTGGGTTTTGCACGGGCTGACTGGGGAACTTTCCTTTCTTTCTCTCACCCAAATGACTTGCAATTTGCCCTATTTGACTCTCCAGCTTGGCAATTGCTTGGGTGTTTACCATTGTTGCACTCCTCACATCGCTCATATTTTGGCTAGTCGCCTTCATGAATTCCTTGAGGGTGTCCTCAAGCGACTGTGAAACTGGTGCTGGTGTTTGAGCGGGTGCATGGTAAGCAGGTGAAGGTGCTGGATGGGCAGAACGACCATGATTAGGAATTTGTGGGGCAAATCCGGGAGGATATTGATTTTGAGCATGATGAGAGGATCCTCCCTGATTCATTGGTTGGTTCTGCCTCCATGAAAAATTTGGGTGGTTCCGCCACCCTGGATTGTACGTCTCGGAGTACGATCCATTTGACTGCCTTCGAAAGTCATTGAAAGCATTTACTTGTTCCATAGGATACTCGGCACAAGCCGACATTGATGGGCAATTCTGTGCTAGATGCATGGGACTAGCACAGATGGAACAGCTTTCAACATTGAATGTGTTGGCAGCATTGATGGATTGGCTCACAGTGAGAGCGTCAATCTTCTTAGTGAGGGCATCTAACTTTATCCTCAAATCAGCGTCCTCTCGGACCTCATAGATGCCTCCCCTCTTAGGAGCACGAATGGACTTATCTCGACAGCTTGAAAAATCCCACTGCTGTGAGTTGTCGGACAACTTGTCCAACGCCATATATGCTTCGTCTCCTGTCAGACTCAAGAATGCCCCCCCATTCATAGACTCGATCATGCTACGGTTGGGTTGAGTCAACTCTTGGTAGAAGAATTGAACGAGTCTCCACTTCTCATATCCATGTGGAGGGCATCTGATCAGTAACTCTTTAAAACGCTCCCAGCTTTCAGAGAACTTCTCATCCTCGTCCTGAGTGAAAGAGCTAATCTCCTTACGGTACTCATTCACTCTAGACATTGGGAAAAACTTATGGTAAAATTTGCTAAGTAGGTTTTCCCAAGATGTGATAGATCCGGACGTGTTGGAGTCCAACCACGCCCTAGCTCTATCGTGAAGGGAGAAAGGGAAGAGTCGAAGATGGACTGACTCCTCAGAGAAGTTCTGGAATTTGAATGTAGCACAAATGTCTTTGAACTTCTTCACATGACTATAAGGATTTTCAAGATCTAAGCCATGGAATGAGGGTAGGAGTTGGATAACATGTGGCTTCAAATCAAAGTGTGTGGCATTGGTTGGTGGCAACACTATGCAGGAAGATGAGTTAGTCGCAACGGGTGCGAACAAATCCCTAAGGGATGTAGTGGAGTCCACGTTCCAAGCTCTAGGTTGCTCTACATGTTCAGGTTGATTAAAATTTTCTCCCATCTCAACAGTCTCTCTCTCAACTAGTGCTCTTTTCTGCCTCCTAAGAGTTCTTTCTAAGTCGGGATCTAAATGTGTCAAATCTAAGTTCAAGGATCTCCGACCAAGCATACACTAACAGAAAAATAGTGAGATACTAACCAGCAGAAGCAACAGAATAAATCAAACACAAAACTCAAATTTTTTTTTTTTTTTTAAATTAAATTAACTAGTAGAAAAATAAAATCAATTCAGACCAAAAATTTTCACAAACAAAACAAGTCCCCGGCAACGGCGCCAAAAACTTGTTGTGAGTTTTAAATTACTCGCAAGCGCACGAGTCGTTTGCAATATAGCGTTGTGCAAGTGCGAGGTCGAATCCACAGGGAATTGCGTTGTGAAAATATAATTTTTAATCTAAATTAACTCTATCTTAACCTAGTTCCGAATTTTGAATGATAATTTGCAAAATAAATTAAAACTAAATTTAATTGATTTAAAATCTAATAATAAAAAGCACTAAGGTTTCCGAATCCACCCCACCGAAGTTAAGCATACATGTTCTAAAAATATAGCCTATCAAAACATTCTATGAATCCAACTATAAGACAAAAAACAAAGAATATCCCAACTAAACCAAAAGCACCCGATGTATCCGCTCTTAACAAATCACAAAGGGAATCCAATTTAATCGAAAAGCATTCAATGTATCCATCAGATGAAACACAAAGAAAATCCAACAGACAATTTAAACTCAATCAATTATAAGATGAACTCAAATAATTGACAGAACATTTATACTAAAAATTGTCAGATTTGTACAAGCAAATCTGAACTACTACGCCAAACAACGGCGGGGCTTCATCTTCAACCTTAGCTGAAGAGTCTAGCCACTCATAACTATAAAACTATAATAACAAGTGCTAAACATTTAAACTAAAACAACTGAATATAAAGAAATAAATAAAAAACTTTACATGGGAGAAATTCCACTCGCTGACGGGCGGCGCTTCCCCTCGTGGTAGCAATGCCTTCGGGATCCACCAGAATGCTAGCGGACATCCACCGGTAAACACCAAAGTGGCTCAGGAATTGTACATTGGATTATGAAGCCAAATGGTGTTTATATAGGGGGAGACCCGGAGTAAAACAGGTTGCAGAAACGATGTGGGATACAGGCCCGTGTGCGCTCGATCGCAGTGTGGTGCGATCGATCGCAGGTACGATCGATCGCATGTCTTGTGCGCACGATCTCATGTGCGCTCGATCGCATGTCTGCTGCGATCGATCGCAAATGCACTGAACTTCAATTATTTCGATGTGGGATGTTGACCATGCGCTCGTTCAAAGGCAGGTGCGCTCGAGCGCTGGTGCGCTCGATCGTATATCTGTTGCGATCGAGCGCAATGTCTCTAGAAGCTTCAAATCAACCTGAAATGCTGCACTTTCTCCACAAAGCTGTAAAAACACACAAAACACAAGAAAAACGTAAAATAAAGTAAAATAATACTAACTAAGAGCATAACAAATATAAGTTAAGGGTCTAAAATATGCAATATTTAAGACTCATCACTTACTAGATAGAAGCAGGATTCACTTTGTATTCCATGTGTCCTTATTAAAACCCTTCATTGGCTCCACTCCATATGCAAAGGCTATTCCTTTACCTCTTGTGACCTTTAACAACCAGCATGTGGTCTTACCTCTAGCTATGCTAAGTGAAAGAAAGATTATATTAAAAGATAAACTCATTCCTCAAGTATTGGTTCAATGGGAAGGTTCACTACCAAGACTTATCCAGCCTTGAACCTTGAGGACAAGGTTCATTTTGATGGGGACAAGAATGATAGAGAACAAGAAAGAGTGAACATAAGGCTGGACAATGAAGCAAAGAGGGTAGCAAGACAACTACAAGAAGATATAACCAAGGATTGGGAAGAAGTAGAGTAGAACTACATAACTAGAGAAGGGAAGGCTAACAACAATGTCTCAACCCTTAGAAGGAGTGTACAAGCTAGAAAACCTCCTACATGGACCAAAGACTATATCCTCTAAAGCTTTACAAGCTTATATCAACTGGAGAGATTAGTTACTAAATAGTTTAGGTAGTTATAAAGCTGTTAGGAGTTTGTTAGTAGTTGTAACTAACCCAAATATAAAGAATAAGTTGTATATCTCTATATAACAGCCAGGAAATAAGAAAATCATAAGCATTTCTTCAAAAAATAAAATACATGGGATCTCTCACTTGCTCAAAATAATGAAACCATTCTCATTTTTTCCTTATTTTTCTTAACCTTCTTTTTGGTCCTCTAATCCTTCTCCTAACAACATCAGGCAAATTCTCCACCCTGCATGGCCTAAGTCTACTTCCACATTCTCAAATCAAGGTACATTCAAGAATACCCATTTTTTATTCCCTAAAAATATCTAAGTACAACCAAAATTTCAATCTTCACATAAAAAATCACAGTTCCCTGTTATAAGATTAAGTCTTACAGAGGTGAATAGTAAAAGAGAGAAAGATTTGTGCTATAATTATGATAAAAAGTATGGTCCTGGAAATAAATTCAAAAGCAAGTTCTTGTTGTTAATAGGAGAGAAAGAGGAAGACTTATAAGAAGTTAAAACACAAGATGAACAATATTTTAGCCACATGGAAGAGGAGGACTCTCATCTACAATATGAATGTCGTAACTGGTAAGTTAAGCCTTAGAACACTTAGAGTGACTGGTCAACATGGAAATTATAAGGCAAGAGTGATGATAGACAGTGGGAGTACACACAATTTCATACAAGAAGGTGTAGCTACACAGCTAGGATTGTCTCTTAAACCTTCTAATAGTTTAGGGTTTATGTTGGTAATGGAGATTATTTGTGTTGCAACAAGATTTGTCATTTAGTAGCAATTAGACTACAACAACATGACTTTATCATTAATTTCTTTGTGCTCCCTATTCAAGGAGATGATATTATGTTAGGTATCCAATGGGTAGAAATGTTTGATACTATTGTCACTAATTACAAATAGTTCATTATGTAATTTGAATGGAAATGGAAGTCAGTTCCGTTAATTGGGGAATCTACCTTAAATCCTACACCTTTACCTCCAAAACAACTTAGGAAACTAGTTGCTCATGAGGGTATTGTCCTACTTCCATTTGAAAATAGAGGAGCATTTCTAACCCACTTAACAAGAACAACAACAAAAACCTAAGGTACTAGAAAAGTTGCTACAAGAATTCAGTACTATATTCCAGGAACCGTCTGAGTTACCACCATCCAAAGAACTGAATCATCAGATTCATCTACTTCCAAGTAGTAATCCTACCAATGTAAAGCCATACAGATATCCTCACTTTTAGAAAAAATAAATAGAGAAGTTAGTTAAGGAAATGCTTTAAAATAGGATCATCAGAGCAAGCTAAGGCCCATTCTCATCACCTATATTGTTAGTAAAGAAGAAATATGGATCTTGGAGATTTCACATTGACTACAATGCTCTTAATGTAGTGACTGTGAAGGGCATATTTCCAATTCCTATAATAGATGAGTTCAAATGTGTTTCAAACTGGATTTAAGTTCAAGAGGAAGATATTCACAAAACTACTTTAAGAACTCATGATGGAAGTAGGACAATAACCTCATGAGCAACTAGTACTGAATTCTTGTCATGCAATATGCCATTTTGAGAAAAGTGGGGTAGACAAGAACCTAAGGTACTGAATTCTCAAAAGGGCATATTGCATAACAAGAACCTAAGGTACTGAATTCCTATATTTTAGTCATGCAATATGCCCTTACCAATGCCCCTTCCACCTTTCAAGCCACCATGAATTTGATTTTCAAAACCGTTTTGAGGCACTTTGTCATAGTATTCTTTGATGACACTGTAGTTTATAGTACTTCACTAATAAAACATTAGGTTCATTTGAGAAAATTACTTTAGTGTTTATTTGCAAACTACTTGTATTCCAAATTCAACAAGTGTTCATTCTACTAAAGAACTTTACTTAGGACATCTGGTTTCAACTAATGAAGTTTAGCTTGATCAAAAAAATATTCAGGTAATGCAAGATTGGCTAGTACCTACCAATCTCAAACAACTTAGATGTTTTTTTTGGCCTCACTAGCTACTATAGAAAATTTGTTAAGCATTTTGCCACAATTACTGCTCCACTAACCAAATGATGTTCTTTGTTAAAGAGAGGAAACTAAAATCTCTTTTAACAAACTAAAAACAACTATGACACAAGTACCTGTACTAGCACTACCTAACTTCATTGAACATTTGAGGTAGAGACAGATGTTTCAATGTGGGCACATATGTTGTATTATCTCAAGGAGGGCATCCCTTAGAAATCTTTAGCAAGATAGTAGGGACTAGAATGAAGGCAGCTTATACATATGTCAAAAGACTATATGCAATAATTCAAGCAGTTTCTAAGTGGAGACAATACCTTTTGGGAAAGAGGTTTATCATCAAAATTGATCACAGAAGCCTAAAAAATTTGATGAATCAAGTAATTCAAACCTTTAAACAGCACCACTATTTGAGAAAATTGCTTGGTTTTTATTATAATATTATGTATAGACTTAGTAGAGAGGCTGAAATTGTTGATGCTTTATCTAGAATACCACAAAATAATACAAGAGAAACTAAAGACATTAATGATGACCAAGATGCAGTTTTGATGGCTGTATCAGTTTCTACCTTTGATTTTATTACACAACTAAAAGCAGAGAATAGTAGTGACTCAGAATTGGTTGAGTTACATAGATAATTAAAAATAGATATATCACTAAACTCATCTTATATGGTTAGAAAAGGGGCTTTTGTACTACCAAGGTATACTTAGGATTGGTTCTCAATTTGACTTAAGACACATGATTATTAAAGAGTTTCACTCTTCTCCAATTGGGAGCCACTCTGGTGTTTAGAATATTTTTTTAAGGTTATCAGAAAATTTAGTATGGCTTAAGGTGAAAAACCTACATGATTACTTACTAATTCATTAAACACCCTACTAAAAAACCTACAGGATTGCTCAAATTCCTCCCTATACTTGATAAGATATGGGAGGTTGTTTCAATGGACTTCATCACTGGATTACCAACATCTAGAGGCTACACTGTTATTTTGGTAGTCATAGACAGACTGACCAAGACTGCTGACCTTATCACCTAATTCCTTCACTACAGTTATAGTGGAACAATTATTTACTGAAATGGTTATCAAACTTCATAGTTTTCTAAGATCTATATTCTCTGATAGAGAATCAATTTTATTGAGTAAGTTCTAGAAAAAACTGTTTGTATTAAGTGGAACAAACCTTTAAATGAGTTCTTCATATCACCCTCAATCTGATGGACAGTATGAGGTCCTTAATAAGTGATTAAAACAATATCTTAGATCCATTGTGCATGAATCAACATTTAGCTACTAGAATGACTCCATTTGAAGTTATGTATGGCAAGGCACCTCTAACTATTCCAAATAACCTAGGAGATTCCTCTAATCTAGAAGTAGTAGAGCACTAGATAATCATAAGAACTACCTTAATAAAATAACTCAAAACCAATCTTCTACAAGCTCAAGCTAGGATGAAGGCTTAAGTAGACAATCGTAGGGTTGCAGTGATTTTTAATAAAGGTGATTGGGTTATTGTGAAGTTGAAACCTTACAGAAAAAATTCTATAGCATTAAAGGCTAATAATAAAACCATGTAAAAGCTTTTTTAGCTCTTTTTTAGATTCTCCATAAAATAGGGTAAATGGCCTACAAACTACAACTACCTGAAGAGAACAGAATTCACCTTGTTTTTCATGTTTCATTACTCAATCTATTCCTAAGCTCTAGCTTAGAAAGAACTGCTCTAGACCTATCCCCTATTAGTTTTGAAGATAGTTCTTTGGAGAATTTTTATGACTTTACTACATCATACCCCTACCTCAACCTTGAAGACAAAGTTCATTTTGATAGGGTGGGGAATGATACAGATAATGAAAATGTCAACATTCAGTTAAAAATTGAGGAATTAAGGGAAGGAAGGCCATTGTAAAGCTAGGATGATCTGAAGGAAAGAAAGACAGAAACATAAAGAGGCACAAAATGAACTGAAGTAATAGGAGATACAAAATACAAAAGAATTAATCGAAGAATAAAGAAGCCTCAATAGAGAAAGGATTATGAGTTACAATAAATCAGTAGCAAAGCTATTAACAAGGTTGTCGAAAAGGAGTTAGTTAGTATGATTGTAACTGTTGCAACTATCTATAATAAGAACTAAAAAACAGTATAAATACCATGTATAAATAACATTAGATGAATGAAGAATTATTCAAGCATTTCATCAAGAAATTCTATAGAGATCATCACTTGCTCAAAAATAGTGATATCTTTTCCTTTTCTTAAATCCATATTCTATAAAAATCCTCTAGAAATTGGCCAAGAGAATGTTGGTCTTTGTTCTCTCACCCATTCATTTTTATTTTTGGTTAAAAAAATTGGAGACTTAAGCACCTTTCAAGTTACTGATCTTCTAGGTGTCAACTAGTTTAGTTGATAAAGTTACTTATCATCACACAAGAGGCTAGTGACAAACCTTACTCACAACAGGGATAGGAAGGATAAGGGATGTGAGAGTACTTTCTCCCATTGTGTAGTCCATTTTTTTTATTTATAAAAATAGTTTATAGTCTCTGTAAATATGAGCCATTGTATACATACACTACAAAAAAATTTAATATGCCGACATATGGTCTATACTGACAAATTTAAAACCCTTAAGTTTAGACAGCTTATACCGACGGATTCTAAATCCATCAGTATACACTTGATGTATACTGAGAGATAAAATATTCTATCAATATAGACCGTGTATATACGGATGGATATCAAAATCCATAAGCATAAACCTAGAATATACTAATGGAATTTGAGAAACATTAGTATCAAACAAAAAAAAGGCACTTACCTTTTTGCAATCAAGTCTTAGAAATTAAATTTATTTAAGTAAAAAAATTAAGTCTCAAATTTCTAAACCCTAATTCTCGTCTTTCTCTCGTGCACTCTCAATACAAACTCTCTCAAACCCTAACTGGATCTTCTCTCTCTTAAACCTATAGCTCAGTTCTCTCTCTCTTAAACCTAGAACTCAGTTCTCTCTCCAAGCTATGAATAACCCTAAGCCCAAGCAGTGAAGAACCCGTGAATAACCCATTATGCCGTGAAAATCTATGAAGAATCCTTACCATAAAGAATCCATGAGCCTCACCACTTTTTTTGCCTCCTATTTACTGAGGACCTACCTAGTATTGCTTAAATTTGTGATTGTGCGAAAAAAAGAGCAACGATTTATAACTTTCAACTTGGGTACTTTCTCTCTTAGCCCATTTCTCTAGCTCTTTGTTACTCTTTCATTATCAAATTGTTTGGTTAATTGTTTATTCGGATTCAAGTCATTTTTTGAGTAGTATATATACATAAAAATCCAAACATACAGTTGATGAGCACTTTTATTTGCATAAAAAGAAAAGTTAGTTTAGACTTTATATTGATTATTGACAAATTTAGCCTAGGTAGTTACAAGATGCCCATTTTTTCCCCAATATTTTTATGCGTTTCCTGTATTTTATTCAAAGAAATTAATAATGATTATTTTTGGTAAAGGAAGAAATATTAAATTGGTGCATTAGATTTGAATCTAATAGTACAATGTAATTTTATTTTATAAATGGTGATTGTCTTTTTTAAAGCGAGAAATTTTAAAGCATTGAAAACCCTGCACTAGTTACAAAACTTTGATGCATTTTGGGCCATTAGCTTCTGTTGTTAGTTTTTCAGTTTGAGTTTTAGATTTCATGTTTTTTAATGTTGTTTTTCTTCTGCTTTTGTTGGGTTTTTGACACAGGTCTGATTATGGCGTTTAGTGTTATAAAATACGATTTTTCTAGCGTAATGGGGTTGAAAAGCAGTCAGGTCATGGCACTTAGGTTTGTAAAATTAACTGGAAAGAATGAGAATATGAGTAGAAAAAAAAAGAAAGATATAGAAGGCCTTATAGTCTCACTCAGGCCCTTGTAGGAGTCCACCTTGAGGTACTTGGATGGATTCTCACTAGTAAAGAACATGAAGGAAAGAAAAATTTATAAACTCTCCCCCATCCCTTAGTGTGTAATTAAAGTATTTTCTGATGTGGAAGAAAAATCTTAATACCATAAGGAATATTGAAGTCTTGCTAATTTAAAGAGAGGATATTTGAGCAAGGTTTTGACTTATATAAGAACTTAGCATAATAAAATTGTCCTTTTGTCATGTTCTGTTCCTTGAGATTCTTACTTGCGTGGTGAAGATCAGTTGGTTTATAGGTTCAATATTTTTTTACAAGAATGAGCATTGGTCCTATTTGTTGAATAGGAAAGCAAGCTCGAAGCACCCCTGAATGGTGGACCTTATGTACTTATTTGGGTTTTTCAGTACTTTGCATGAGGTAAAATAAGGTATATATGTTGTTGGATATTGTTTGCTGGTGGTGCTTATTTCTTTTAGGAGACATTATGGTATACCTAACAGTCGCCATCAATTGATAATAACTGATAAGTAGATTTAAGACGGAATCATTTAGAATAGGTATGCTATTTACACCTTCAGCCCCAAAGAAAATATATAATGCATAGCAGAGTAACTTGTAGACCCTTTCTTTAAATATTAGGAAGATATTGCATTCTTGGCTTTTGGTTTTAACATTTAATTTGCTTAGTCCATCTCAACGTTCATCATATGTTATATCACATGACTCTCATGTTTTTTGGACACCTCTTTTCTCTTTTTTGTTATTAATGTAAAGGAAAATTCATGATAGCGACACATGGCAATCATACCGGTCAAATCATCTCTCCCACTAAAGTAAGACATGTGGTAAAAGTGTAAGATGATAATATCAGATATTCTAGCACATGGATAAGCTCAATCATATCTTCAGACAAGTCCTAATTCTATCAGAATACTCAAAGTTTAAATAAAGATCAATCTTATCAATAGGTACATTCTTATCGGGATTCTATCTCCCACACTATATAAGGGGGCTCTCACCATCAAAAGATACACACAGGAAAAACACTCTCTCTACTTTCTAAAGCTCTCATATTTTAAGCCCTATACTAACTTAAGCATCAAATAGTCTCCTCGAAGGCACAATCCCTCTAGTACTCTGACGACTCCTTAGGGTTTCATTGGTACTTATGTGCATAAGTTCTGCTTCCTGGCTGTTTGAATTCTTGGCAGATTTTCGGCATCAATGGTTACTTTAATAATTTTTTCCCTTTGTTATTTTGCTATAGCTTATAGGAGTTGATATTTTAGTTTAGGCTACAAAAACAATCATGGTGTTTACTAGTGATATTTTTTAACATTACTAAAGGGTTTAAACTCTCTGTAATGCTACTTCTACCTCATCTTGGCACCATCCTCGGCCTCATCCTCTGCCTCATCTTGGGCCTCACCCTTGGCCTCATCCTCTGCCTTATCTTGGGCCTCACCCTTAGCTTTATCCTCGACCTCATCTTGGGCATCACCTTCGGCCTCATCCTCGGTCTCATCTCATCCTTATCCTCAACCTCATCTTAGGCATCATCTTGGGCCTTATCTTGGGCCTTATCTTAGACCTTATATTGGGCCTCATCCTTGGCTTTATCTTGGGCCTCATCCTAGGCCTCATTGTTAGCCTCATATCAGCCTCATCTTAGGCTTCATTCTTGACCTCACTTGCACCTCATTCTAGACCTCACACTGGCCTTATTCTCGACCTCACTCTGGCTTTATTTTCGGCCTCATTCCATTCTCACCTCAGCCTTATCCTCAACCTCATCTTAGGCCTCATTATCGACCTCATCCTGGACCTCATTCTCGGCCTCATCCTCAAACTCATTCTCGGCCTCATTTTCAGCCTCATTCTTGGCCTAATCCTCAGCCTTTCCTTAGGTCTTATCCTCGGCCTCATCTCAACCTCATCCTCAACCTCATATCGGCCTCCTGCTCAGCCTCATATCGGCTTCATCCTTAGCCTCATCATGGCTTCGTCCTCGGCCTCATCCTCGACATCATTCTGGCCTCATCTTGTGCCTTATCCTTTGCCTCATATTGGGCCTCATCCTTGACCTCATCTTTGGATTTATCTCGGCCTCATCTTGGTTCTCATTCATGGCATCATCCTAGGCCTTAACCTCGGCCTCATCTTATGCATTATCTTTGGCCTCATCTCGGCTTCATCTTCGGACTCATCATAAACCTCAGTTTAGGCCTCATCCCAGCCTCATCCTTAGCCACGTCTTAGGCCTTATCCAGGGACTCATCCTCAGTCTCATCTTGGGCCTCACCCTTGGCCTCATCCTCCGCCTTATCTTGGGCCTTACCCTTAGCCTCATCCTCGACCTAATCTTGGGCATCACCTTCGGTCTCATCCTCGGTCTTATCTCGGCCTTATCCTCAACCTCATCTTAGGCATCATCTTGGGCCTCATCCTTGGCTTTATCTTGGGCCTCATCCTAGGCCTCATTGTTAGCCTCATATCAGCCTCATCTTAGGCTTCATTCTTGGCCTCACTTGCACCTGATTCTCGGCCTCGCACTGGCCTTATTCTCGACCTCACTCTGGCTTTATTTTCAGCCTCATTCCATTCTCACCTCAGCCTCATCCTCGACCTCATCCTTAGCCTCATCCTTGACATCATCCTCAGCCTTATCCTCAACCTCATCTTAGGCCTCATTATCGACCTCATCATGGACCTCATTCTCGGCCTCATCCTCAAACTCATTCTCGGCCTCATTTTCAGCCTCATTCTTGGCCTCATCCTCAGCCTTTTCTTAGGCATTATCCTCGGCCTCATCCTCAACCTCATATCGGCCTCCTCCTCAGCCTCATATCGGCTTCATCCTTAGCCTCATCATGGCTTCATCCTCAGCCTCATCACAGTCTCATCCTCGGCATCATTCTGGCCTCATCTTGTGCCTCATCCTTGGCCTCATATTGGGCCCCATCCTTGACCTCATCTTTGGATTTATCTCGGCCTTATCTTGGTTCTCATTCATGGCATCATCTTAGGCCTTAACCTCGGCCTCATCTTATGCATTATCTTTGGCCTCATCTCAGCTTCATCTTCGGACTCATCATAAACCTCAGTTTGGGCCTCATCCCAGCCTTATCCTTAGCCACGTCTTAGGCCTTATCCTTGGCCTCATCCTCGGTCTCATCGGCGGCCTCATCTCGGCCTTATCCTTGGCCTCATATTCAACCTCATCTTAGTCATCACCCACCACCTTATCTCGGGCCAAGCTCTCTCATACTTCGGCTATCTTAAGCCTTGGCTACTACATGCCAAGCACAATATATTAAACCTTAGCTACATCATGCCAAGCACCTCAGGCCAAGATCTTTCATGCTTAAGAAATCTTAAACCTTGGACACCACAGGCACACCACACGCTGAGCACAACATATCTAAGCCTTGGATAATTCATGCCAAGTACCTCGGGCCAAGCTCTCTCATACCTCGACCATCTCAAGCCTTGGCCACCACACACCAAGCACAATGCATCAAAGCCTTGGTCACCTCATGCCAAGAAACTCGAGCCATGCTCCCTTGTACTTTGGCTATCTGAAGCATTGACCATCACACATCGAGCACAACACATCAAAGCCTTAGCTACCTCATACCAAGCTCCCCAGGCCAAACTCTCTCCTACTTCATCCATCTCAAGCCTCAGTCACCGCATATCGAGTGCAACACATCAAAGCCTTAGTTACCTCATGCCAAGCACTTTGGGCTAAACTCTTTCATGCTTAGGCCTTCTTAAGCCTCAACCACTACAGGTAGAGCATGCCTTATTAAACCTTGGCACCATCATGCCGAGCATAACATGCCAAGCTCTCATGCTTCAATCATCTTAAGCCTCGACCATTGCATGACGAGCACAAAACATTAAGCCTTATTTCCATCATGCCAAGCACATCATGCCAAGCACTCACGCTTTGACTATCTCAAGCCTCGGCCATCGCACATCCAGCACGACATATTAAGCCTTGGCTCCATCACGCTAATCAATTCATGCCAAGCTTTCACCCTTTGGCTATCTCAAGCTTTGGCCACTATATGCCAGGCATCGCACATTAAGCCTTAGCTTAATCATGCCAATAACATCATGCCAAGCTCTCATGCTTTGGCCATTTCAAGTCTCAGCCACCATACACTAAACACGATATATAAAGCTTTAGCCCTATCATGCCAAGCGCGTCAAGCTCTAACACTTGAGCCATCTAAAGCTTTGGCCATCTCACAACACATTAAGCTTTGGCCATCTCAAGCCTCAGCCACTGCAAGTCGAGCACGATGCATTAAGCTTTGGCTCTATCATACCAATTACCTCATGCTAAGCTCTCACGCTTTGACCATGGCAAGCCTCGGCCACCGTACGCCGAGCATGAAGCATTAAGGCTTGGCTCTATCACGACAAGCACATCATGCCAAGCTCTCATGCTTCGGGCATCTCAAGCCTCGACCAATGCATGCCAAACATGACGCATTAAGCCTTGGCTACTTCACACTAAACACATCATGCCAAGCTCTTATGTTTTGGCCATCTAAAGCCTAAGCCACCGTATACCGAGCAAGACACATTAAGCCTTGGCTCTATCATGCCAAGTACATCATGCCAAGATCTGAAGTTTCGGCCATTTTAAGCCTCAGCCATCGCACGTGGATTATGATGCATTACGCCTGGGCTACATCACACCAAGCTCTCACGCTTCAGCCATCTCAAGCCTCGACCACCGCACATCGAGTATGAAGCATTATGCCTTGGCTCCATCACACCAAGCACCTCATGCCAAGCTCTCATGCTTCGGCCATCTCAAGCCTTGACCACCCCACGTCGAGCATGACACATTATGCCTTGGCTCGATCACACAAGGCACATCATGCTAAGTTTTCACACTTTAGCCATCTCAAACCTCGGCTACCGCACACCGAGCACAACGCATTAAGCTTTGGCTCCATCATGCCAAGCTCTCATGCTTCAGCCATCCCAATCCTGAGACACCATACGTCGAGAACAATGTATAAAACCTTGGCTCACATTTCGACCATCTCAAGCGTCGGTCACCGCACACCAAGCACTATGCATTAAGCCTTGGCTCCATCACCCCAAGAACATCACACCAAGCTCAAACGCTGAGCATGACACACCAAGCCTCAACCATCGTATATGAAGTAGAACATACCGAGCCTTGGTCACCTCATACCTAGCACGCATCGCACAAACTATTTCCTTAGTTGCATAATTGCACTCAAGAAAGTGAGGGGCATCTGATACAAGGAAAAATTCCCCTTCTAATGACATAGCGACACGTGGTAGTCACACCGATCAAATCATCTCTCCAACTAAAAGACACGTGGTAAAATGGCAAGATGGTAATATCACATACTCCAATCCATTAATAAGCTCAGTCTTATGTCCAGACAAGTCTTAATTTTATTAGGATACTCAAAATTTAAATAAAGATTAATGTTTTCTGCCGTTATGTTCATATCAGGATTTTATCTCCCACACTATATAAGGGGGCTCTCACCGTCAAAAGTTACACACAGAAAAACACTCTCTCTACTTTCTAAAGCTCTCATATTTTAAGCTTTATACTAACTTAGGTATCAGAGAGTCCCCTTGGAGGCACAATGTCTCTGGTCCTCCAGCAACTCTTTAGGGTTTCATTTGTCTTTGAGTGCGTAGGTTCCTCTTCCTAGCTGTTCAACTTCCTACCAGATTTTCGGTATCAACTGTTACTTTAGTAATTTCTGCTCTCAGTTATTGTTCCATAGCTTACAGGAGTTGTTGTTTTAGTTTAAGTTGCATAAAAAATTATTAGTATTTACTGGTGATATTTTTTAACATCACAAAAGGGTTTAAACTCTTTATAATGCTACATCTATAATAAGTATACAAGATTGTGTTCTATGAAGTTAAATGGCTTTATTATGCAGAAACATGCAAATACCTTAAATATAATTCAACCTCTGTAGAACTCGTGATATATCTACATTTCCCTATCACATATTACACACTTACAACAAAGGAAATGAATGACAATGGATATTGTCACAATCAACCAAGTAAGAGTCTCCTTTGTAATATTTTCATGTTTCTCTTTCCATATAAATATTGTTGACTTCTTTGTTCAAGTGTTAAACAATTTCCTGATTCTTCTATTAATTTTATTCAGGTTTTGTTTCTTTTATTCCTGCTCTTTCGGGATCTTATCCCCATGAAATATTTACACTTGATTGTGAGATGGTATGTCCATTATGTTGACCCTTATTTTATTTTAGTTATGAAAAAACACTATTTAAATTATGCTAATAATTTATTGTCTAAGTGATTAAGTTTTAATATCATTCAGATCAAAGACAAGACCCAAAATTCACAAGGAACACATGTTTGAGAGACATCGAAAAAGTTTGAAGACTTTAGATTAGGTACTAAGGTACTCAATTTTTATAAGTATAAATCTATTTAAGTACCTAGCTTATTGTATGGCTCATTTTGATTTTAAAATAACCTTTTAACCAAATAATTTTGACTGGAATGGTTTTTATAAAACAACTTGTAAAAGAGAAAACCCAGTTTCAAGTCATCCTGATGACTAAATGAGTCTATTCAGTCGACTGAATGAATAAAATCGGCTTAATACATCTATTCAATTGATTAAATAAATCTAGTCAACTGAATGAAGGTTAGAAACTATCTACATTTTGATTCAATCTTCTGAATAATCATTTCAACCGATTAAATGAAATACCTTAAACAAATTTGAATTTCAAATAGGTATCCAGTCGACTGAACAAAACCATTCAGTTGACTGAATATTTAAAAATAATATTTAGATCTGAAGTGTTATTTAGTGCAATAAATGCACCAAACCACTCCTAAACGGGATTTTCGAGTGAGTAATGACTAGTAGGAATTTAAACTACAAAAGCCCATCATAAATGAGAGAAGAATACATCTCTTAAGTAATTAATCTTCATTATGTCATTTATTTCATTCAAAGCTTTCAAAAAAATCTTTATGAGCCATTATTAAAAGCTTTGTACTTCTAAGTGAGATCCTTCCATCTTTGTAAGAGCAATAAACATAAATTCTCTCTTGTTCTTGTTCATTAAATTTCCGATTATTGTAAAGAGAAAGAGTTGGTGTAACTCTTAGAGTGTTTAGGTGTTAAACACTTCCTTGTATACATCCTTTAGAAAAGACCTTTATAACAGTTTGAGCAATGCTCGTGAAGTTACTTGTTTATTGGAATAATTCAAGGAGTCTCCTTGGAGAGACTGGATGTAGGGTCTGAGTAATCTGATATTCCTAAACCACTATAAATAGAGTTTGCATATTTTCTTCATTTTCTCTTTACTTTCAGCTCTATTATACTTAGTACTCTTGTTTGTGCTTCAAAAAGTATTTAAAACTTATTTATTGTGCAAAAAATTTTAAAAACACAATTCACCTCCCTTTTGGATTTGGACCTTAGTCTACAATTGGTATCAAAGATTTTTTCTCAATTTGAAGGCTTAAAATTCTTTAAGTAGATCATATGGCTAACAATAGTCACACCAAAGGTCACTCTTATACTAGACCTCTTTTGTTCAATGGTATAAATTATAATTATTAGAAAAGTAGAATGAAAATCTTTATTGAATGCAAGATTGTAATTTTTCGAGGATCATTGAAAAAGGATCTAGAATTCCTAAAAAGGATGTAACTATTGGAGAGGTCATTCATACAATGCCTAAACTCAAAACTGAGGTTGATAAAGAGGATTGTAGAATGATGTCTCTAAATAGTAAAGTTAAGAGTACATTACATTGTGCATTAGACTTAAATGAATACTACAAAATTTCAGCATGTGATTCGACAAAATAAATATGGGACAAACTTCAAATTTCATATAAGAGCACTAGTGAAGTAAAAAAAACAAAAATCGATATGACAGTGTCCCAATATGAATCTTTTAAAATGTCCTTTACCAAAACCATATCTGAAATGTATTCTAGTTTCACAAGCATTATAAATGGTTTAAAGCTTCTTGGTAGGAACATTGAGGAGCATGAGTTAACAAGGAAGATTCTTAGATTGTTTCCACTTAAATGACAAGCAAAGAAGACGGCAATCAAGGAAGCCAAAAACCTTGACAATCTTGAAGTCGAAACTCTTCTTGGCTCTCTATTGACCTAGGAGATGGAGGAAATGAGTGAAGATGTAAGCAATGAAGAGTCAAAGAAAAAGAAATTCGTTACTCTCAAAGCTACCACAAGTAAGAAAGTATAAGAAGATGAAGTAAGTGAGAGTAGTTAAGAAGATGGAGAGATGGCTGATAAGTGCTTAAATAGTCATATTAAGCCCCTTAATTTAAAAATGTTAAGCTCTTTGCTCACGTATTTTAGTACATTCTTCTTCACTTTTGTGTTTTTATAGGTTCTTAGAGAAAAGATAGCATTTTGGAACTCTAAGGAAGAAAACTGGAAGACTTGGAAGCAACCAAGTGCGATCGAGCACAAAAGAGTGTGATCGAGCGCACAGGCACTCATGCACACACATAGAAGGCTCGAGGGCAAAAGCATGGGATCGAGCGCACGAGTGTAGTAAAATGGCAGAGCCAGTTTTGGAAAGAATAGCTCGGGTCTTGTTTTGAAAATTAGGGTTTCGAGGTGTCTTTAGAACCTTATATATAGGCCTGTAAAACACAGAAACAGGACTTTTTATCTTCTTTTCAATTGTAAGCTTTGGAAAGGAATTGACAACTCTTCTCCACAGTATTTTTTGGGTTTATTCTTTTCTACTTATTTTATGTTATTATGATGTTTAGCATAACAAGCATGTGTAACTAACTTCTTAATAGGGCTCGATTGAAGCCCTAATTATGTTTTTCCATATATGAATATTGTTGTCTTTGCAAATAGCTGTGTTATGATGCTTTAATTGATTAATGCCTTTTTATTGAATTCCTCATATGTGCTTGTCTGATCAACGTATGCATGTGGTATGGATTAGTTAGTTAGATCAATTTGGATGACCGAGTCCTGGGTCTGACAATAGTAACAAAAGAAATCCGTGTCGGATTCTTAGGTTAATCAACATGGGAAACCGAGAGTATACACCATACTCTAGGACTCGTGTGATTGTTGATTTCTACAAATCTTATGCTCTCTTAAGGAACAACTCAATATACACCATGCTAAATCACTTAAGAGAGAGAAGAGTTAGAGTATACACCATGCCTAACTCGTTGCTTTGGGAGATTAATAGCCTAAGGAGTGGACCAAGCCCTTAGGTTGACAAACATTAGGTATTCATGGTAGGGCTAAAGCATTGGCACATTACTTGTTAGGAAAGTATGATTAGTGGTGGATATCAAAGCCCTATGTTCTTATCATTAACAATCTAAACTCAATATTTATTTATATCATTTTATATTGTGAAACTGATTCTAAAACAAAATTCACCAATCCCTGTGGAGATGATCTCGCATTTGCACACTATGCTATTGTTGACCTTGTGCACTTACAAGTAAAACTATTCGAGTATTTACTTAATAATTTAGGTAGATGATTGCACAATAAGTTTTTGGCGTTGTTGCTAGGGATTGTGCTAAATTTCTTTTTAGGATTATTTTTCATTTATTGTTATTTTTATTTTTATTATTCTTTTGTTTCATCAAAACCTAATCAATTATTTTCTTTTCGTTTTCTTTTCTGATTTAGATACTACAGCAGAAGTTCTCTGAGGCATTGCAATCGAGCACACTCGTTGGTGCGATCGAGCACATTTGAGGCAGAGGCTACCCGAGCAGTAGTGCTGAAACTACTGCACTGAAGTGGTTTTGCTAATTCATGCAAGAGCTTTGATCCAAGAATCCCACTTTCTTTCCCCTCGATATAGAGCTTGAGCGGACCATTCGATAAAGGCTTAGAGACAGTATTGATGAGGTAGAAGAAGAATTCGAGGAAGAAGCATCAATGGCAGAACAGCTAGAAAACCAACAACCACTTGAGTGAAGACCTATGAAGCAATCTTTTATCCCACGGAACTTGAGCGGACCATTCGACCAGCCATCTTGCATTGCTTATCAACCAGAGGCGGAAGGCAATTATTACATATCTCCACAGATACTCAGTGCATTGGCTTACTTTAGGGGTACACCTGTTGAAGATCCACACTTGCACCTTTGGGAATTCTTTGATCTCTGCAAGGTCCAGCATATCAGAGGCCTAGACCAAGAGGGAATCAGGTTAATTCTTTTCCCTTTTTCATTAAAAGATAATGCTAAACTATGGTACAATTCATTGCCTGCAGTTTCTATCCACACTTGGGAAGAGTTGGCCAGCAAGTTCCTAAGAAAGTTTTTCCCAGGTCAAAAGACAAGACAAATGAGGAAGGATATTCAATCTTTCCAACAGAAGGATGGAGACCTGTTCTTTGAGGCATGGGAACATTTCAACGAGTTGCTACTCAAATGCCCACATCACAATCTACCTCAGGATGAACTGGTATAAGCTTTCTATGAAGGTTTGAGTGATACTAATAAAAGTATTGTGGTTTCATGTTGTGGACGTGTGCTGATGGAGAAGAGAAACGAAGAAGCCATAGAGCTGTTCGAGACATTAAGTGAGCACACCCAACAATTCTCCTCTGGAGGTAGACAAGGATATAAGAGCAAAGGTATGTATGAGGTAACTCTAAATGGTGGATCCTCTACCCAAATAGCTGCTGTGGAGAGAAAACTAGATCTGCTTATTAAAGCCATGACTGCTCAGAATGCCTCACCTAATCCACCAACTACACCACTCCAAGTATGTGCTATATGTTCTCATTTTGATCATAATACTGAAACATGTCCTTTATATTTATCTGCAGATCCAGAGTAAGCGAATTATGTAGGACCAAACAACTATCTTCGAAAGAACAACCCATATGCAAACACTTACAATCCTTGATGGTGAAACCTTCCAAATTTCTCTTGAAACAATCAGAATGCCTTGAACCATCAAGGGCAGCAAGGGAACTCCCAACAAGCAGCCCACTCAGTTCCCGAATCGAAGAAAAATGACATAGAGAGTCTTGTGAGGCAATTGGAAACCTAGCAACAACAGTTGATGACCTCACAAAATCAGTTCATGTCAGATAAAAGAAAATTTCGAACTGAGCTAAGACAGACCATTGCAAAACACGAACAAGTCATTCAAAGGGTAGAGGTACAAATGGGGCAATTTGCTAAAGAACTGAGTCCTCGACCCATTAGATCTAAGGTCCGAGAAAATAGATTGCTCCACTTGTGCTCGGAGTCATGTCTCTAAGTCCGTGCACAAGGATTGCTCCACGTGTCTTCGGCCCAATAGCTCTAAGGTCCGAGCAGATAGATTGTGCCACTTGTGCCCATCTCATGTCTCCAAGGCCGAGCACATGGATTGGTCCACTTCTCCATGGCCCAATAGCTCTAAGGTCCGAGTAGATGGATTGCTCCACTTGTGCTCGGACTCGTATCTCTAAGGCCGAGCACATGGATTGCTCTACGTGTCTTTAGCCCAATAGCTCCAAGGTCCGAGCAGATAGATTGCTCCACTTGTCCTCGTCTCATGTCTCCAAGGCCGAGTATATAGATTGCTCCAGGTGTCCTCGGCCACATAGCTCCAAGGTCCGAGCAGATGGATTGCTCCACTTATGGTCGGATACATATCTCTAAGTTCGAGCACAAGGATTGCTCAACGTGTCTTCAGCCCAATAGCACCAAGGTCTAAGTAGATGGATTGCTCCACTTGTGCTCGGACTCATGTCTCCAAGGTCGAGCACATGGATTGCTCCATGTGTCGTCGGCCCAATTGCTCCAAGGTCCGAGCAGATAGATTTCTCTACTTGTGCTCAAACTCATGTGTCCAACGCCGAGCACATGGATTGCTCCACGTGTTCACGATCCAATATCTCCAATGTACGAGCAGATGGATTGCTTCACTTGTGCTCGGACTCTAGTCTCCGAGGTCGAGCACATGGATTCCTCTATGTGACTTCGGCCCAATAGCTCTAAGGTCCAAGTAGATGGATTGCACCCCTTGTGGTCAGACTCATGTCTTCAAGTTCGAGCACATTGATTGCTCCCCGTGTCCTCGGCCCAATAGATCCAAGGTTAGAGTAGATGGATTGCTCCACTTGTGCTTGGACTCATGTCTCTAAGTCCGAGCGCAAGGATTGCCCCACGTGTGTTCGGCCTAATAGCTCCAAGGTTCGAGCAGATAGATTGCGCCTCATGTGCTCATCTCATGTCTCTAAGGCCGAGCACATGGATTAGTCCACTCATCTCATGTCTCTAAGGCCGAGCACATGAAAAAGCAAAAGTTAAGGAAACTCCCTTTTTAACCAACGGTGCGTGGAGTTGAAAGTTGTGCACGATCATTTGAACTGCTTCGTTTATTTATCCCTGAAAAATAAAGACTAAAGTAAAACTGAAAAACAACAAAATAGTAATAATAAACAAGAAAATAGAAATATGGAAAACAATAAAAATAAAAGGATACGTTGTGGGTTGCCTCCCATGAGCGCTAAGTTTTACGTCTTCAGCCAGATGCTCTTATTCCCTCCTTGAAAAACATAGCTTGAATGCATCCGCCACTGCTTCATTGCCAAATTCAGTGCTTCTATGCTTGGGAGGGACCTCAAGGATGTCATCAGTAACATCCGCAAATACTGGCTCTATATATGCTTTGGTGAAGCCATGGGTGAAGGTGGACTCTAATGGATTAAGGTGTTGGACCTTTTCCATGAACGAGTCCATCATGTATGCTTGTGCTTGATGGCTTTCAGCCACATCCTCTGATTTTTTCGTTGTTGGGATGCGTAATGATTTACCACCAAGTGTCTCAATGGCATTCACCTCCTCCAAATTCTTTTGTGCTAGGTGTTGACCATGGGATGTGGACTGAGCTTGAGCAGAAATCTTACCTCGCTTAGTCACACTCAAGTAGCTCATCAACTTGGACACTTGGCTCTTTATTTCTTTATGCTCTTCCATCACCTGCGTAAATAATGCCTCAAACCTTTGGTTTATCTTACCTTGTGCCTCTATAAAGGCCTGTAAGGTGTCTTCTAGCGAGTTCCTAGAGGATGAGGGTGCATGATAAGGTGCAGGGGATGATCTAGGGGGCTGTGCATGCTGGTGTTCAGATTTCCAGCTGAAGTTGGGGTGATTTCGCCACCCCGGGTTATAAGTGTTAGAGAAAGATGCAAGAGGCTTCTTGTACATGCCTAAGGCATTACATTGTTCCTCATATAGCCCTCTCATATCAGCAAATGTGGGGCATTCTTGGAGGAGATGATCTACCCCGCCACACACAAAACACGGCTCTAAAGACTTGGCATGATTAATCACGTGTGTTGGCTTTAAGCTCTTAGTCTTTAACTCATTTATCTCCCTGGTGAGCATCTCAACCTTGGCTCTAAGGTTATTCTCTTCCCTAAGATGGTAAATTCCACCACCATTTGGGTGCCCTATAGGTCGTGACCTATTTGTGCTTTCAGTAGCACTAGGTCCAGTCCAAGTGTGAGCCTTTTCAGCAAGCTCATTGAGGTGCTCTATGGCCTCATCAGGATCTTTCTGTAAAAACCCACCATTACACATCATCTCTACGAATTGGCGCTCTCTATAAGTAAGTCCCTCATAGAAATAGCTCACTAAGCGCCAACTCTCATACCCATGGTGAGGGCACATACTCAATAACTCCTTAAATCTCTCCTAAGACTGATATAAAGTCTACCTATCCTTTTGTGCAAAGGTGGAGATTTGCCTTTTCAAAGTGTTTGTCTTATGTTGGGGAAAGTATTTTTTAAAGAAAGGCCGAGTCATCTCAGTCCACGACCCAATAGATCTTGGTCTAAGTGAGTATAGCCAACTCTTGCTTCTACCCTTCAAAGTGAAAGGAAAGAGCTTAAGTTTCATAATGTCATGAGTTTCGTTTTGACTATGAAAAGTCGTAACTACTTCCTCAAACTCTCTAATGTGCACATATGGGTTTTCATTATCCAAGCCATGGAATATAGGGAGTAATTGAATCATCCCTAGTTTAAGATCTTGATAGCGAGTATTGGCTGGAAACATGATGCATGATGGTATGGCTGTGCGTGTAAGGTGGAGGTAATCCTGAAGTGTCCTAGCAACATTCTCATTATGGTTATCGGCCATGTTAACAAAATCCTCTAGATTCTCACTTGAGTTTTCTCTATGGGTTGATCTAGGCGAGGATTCACTATTAGACTCGGAAGGAAAAGGTAACTCTAGCTCAGGTCCTCTAATGAATCTACTTCGTAGATCTCTTGTCTAAGCATGCACCAAATGAATCAGAGAGGAAATAAAATAAATAAAACAAGAATATTTTTATTATTATTTTTTTTTTTACCGTCACATTCAAAGTTGACAAGCTTCCTTGTACTTAAGCGCGTTTCCCCGGCAACGGCGCCAAAATTTGATTACGCCCAAAATATAACACAGTTATTGTAGTATAGTTTTGGGGTGTCGATTCCACAGAGAAACAAGTTAAGCACAACAGAAGGTGTAAACCTCAACACAAACGATAAAAGATTAAAAGGATAAAATCTGAGTTGTTTTGAGGAAAGAGTAATTTTGTAAATAAGTTTAAAATAAAAATGACAACAAGGTTCCGAGAATCCTCCCTAGGTTCGTTGCTCTAATCCTAACTTGATTCAGTTGTTTTTATCTCGATTGCAGGTTTCACATCCTAAACAGGAAATCGGAAAATATTCAATTAAAGCGCATTTATAAATCCTAATATAATCGCTATGAATTATTCTTTACTTTCTAACACACATGACCTAACTTATAAATTATCAAGAGACGACGATATATCTAAAATGATGATACCGCAGTAATGGACAAATCTATAAATGAGATCTACCGGACTCAATCACACCCAAACAGATATACATAAGAAAAGCCTGACTGAACTTATATGGAAAAGAAGCATGCAACCACCAGGGTTATAATAAATCTACTAATTAAATTAAGAATAAAACATAACAATATTTAATGAAAATAATTCCAACTACAACCGAATCAAATAAAGGAAAATAAGAACAACTATACCTAGGGATTCATCCCTTCGCCTTGCTTGGAGGCTAGCCGGTCATGGGGCTCATGCATCCTAGAGTTGCCTCTAGCCTCCCGACGATCATCTCTCCCGACCTTCAAACTTTAAACTTCGGGTTCCTCCTAAAGGCCCTCTGGATTGCTCCTAAAGGCCCTCTGGATTCATCCCCGATTGATTTCCAAAGCTAAAGTGGAGTGGGTCTTATATAGGCAAATACCAAGAGTGTAATGTGTTTTCCATCCGATGTGGGATGTGAGATATAGAAATATGTTTTCCAACCGATGTGGGATGTGGGATTTAAGCCCAAAATCACACTGAAATCCCGCACAGCCCGCACAGCCTGACCTTTGTCTACTAAAACTGCCATAACTTTCTCTAGAAAAATCCGTTTGATGAACCGTGAAATTCTCCAGAAAATAGACTTCCGGACCTTTCTAAGAATATATGGATCATCTTCTGGTTCTTCTTGTATCAATACAGTTTAATTTTCAAAGATGATTGATCTGTACGGGAAATTCTGGCAATTTAGTGAAACTCTTTTCCAGTGCGGGCAGCCGCTATTGCTCTTTTAAGCCCTCTATCTTGTCCTTTCGGAAGCATTCCTTCACTCTAGTATGCCTCGAGTCTTTGTGCTTTAAGCAATGATAACTTTTCCTCCTCTTTTGAGCTTAAAGTACCTGAAAATGCATCGAAATAGATCAATGATCCAAGAATGATACTTTAGAGTTGTTAACGTATAAAAGTGCAATTAAAACCTAGATCAACCGTAAAATGCTAACAATTAAGTACTGATAAGATGCATTTTATGACTCTCATCAGTGATGTCGAATTTTTGTAGGAGGAGGATCCATCATATTAGTCATGCTTTAGCATCCTTTTTTGTAAGAAGGTACTTGAGGGCTGCATGATCTGTAAAAATAAGAATAGGGGAACCAATTAAATAAGCATGAAATTTGTCTAAAGCAAATACTACAGCTAGTAATTCTTTTTCAGTTGTGGAGTAATTCATTTGAGCACTATTTAAAGTTTTACTAGCATAGTAAATGACAAATGGTTTTCCCTCTCTTCGCTGTCCAAGAACAGCACCTACAGCGTAGTCACTAGCATCACACATGATTTCAAAAGGCAAAGTCCAATCCGGTGACTGCATTTTAGGTGCGGAAGTAAGCTTGCCGATCAGCATTTGGAATGCTTCTTGACAAGCTCCTATCCATTTAAGGCGAGTGTCTTTAACTAGGAGGGCTCATTACACCCAAAGTATAACGCGGTTATTGTAGTACAGCTTTGGGGTGTCGATTCCACAAGGAAACAAGTTAATTACAAAAGAAAATGTGTAAACTTTAACACTAACGATAAAAGTTAAACGAAAATTTTTTGGGTTTTGATAATGGTGTATTGTGAGAAAAATTGTGTAAATGTAAATGAGAATATAAACGAAACAGCAAGGTTCCAGGAATCCTCCCTAGGTTCGTTCCCTTATTCCACTCTTGATTCAATTGTTTTTATCTCGATTGCTAGTTTCACATCCCAAACAAGCAATCGGAAGATATTCAATCAAGCACATTTATAAACTCTAATGTAATTGCTACAAGTTACTCATTGATTTTGGTTCAAGCACACATGACCGATCTTAAAGATTATCAAGAAACAACAATATATCTCAATGAAAATATCGCAGTAATGGACAATCAGTAAGATAAATCTATTGGAATCAATCACATCCAAACAACATCAATGGATAAGACGGATGCAATCACCAGATTAAGAGAATCTAAAAGAAGAAGAATATAAAGAACAGCTATCACATGAACTCAAATCCTTCTTACTTAATCAAAGAGTAAATCATAGACAATGTCTTAACAATAAATCCATACAAATGAATCAAGAACAGGAAATAAGGAACAACAAATCCCTAAGGATTCATCCCTTTTCCTTACTTGATGATTAGTTGGCCATGGAGCTCAAGGTGGATGAACAATATGGATAGCCCCTTGATTTCCAGCCAAAGAACACTTGGAAGAATGCTAGAATTAGATCCCAAAAACTTGTTCTCTCTTTTCTTTCTTAATGATGTTAGCTGCACACTGCTTAAAGATGTATTTATAGAGCACAAGTAGTTAGGGGCATTTTAGTCCAGAAAATGTCATTGTGCAGCCCTAATTTGGTCTTGGAACGAGTGGGCGCTGGAAAGTGAGGGGTGCAGTGCTGGAAAGTGAGGGTGCAGTGCTGGAAAGTGAGGGGCACAGCGCTAGGTGGATGCTGATCTGGAGGCCTGACTTGTGTCTACTAAAACTACCATAACTTTCTCTAGAAAAATCATTTTTATGAACCGTAAAATTCTCCAGAAAATAGACTTCCGGATCTTTCTAAGAATATATGTTTCATCTCTTAGTTCTTCCTGTATCAATAAAGTTTAATCTGCAAAGATGATTGATCTGCACGGGCAATTCTGAGAATTTAGTGAAACTCCTTTCTTGGTTTCTCTTCATCTTGGCTCTTCCGCGACCATTATCTCACTCGAGTATTCATTGAAGCTTCATGTTTAAAATGATGATAGCTTTTCTATCTCTTTTTTAAGCTCAAAGTACCTGAAAATGCACTGAAATAAGTCAACGATTCAAGAATAACACTTTAGAGTTATTAAGGTATAAAAGTGTAATTCCAAGCTCGATCAACTCTAAAATGCTAACAATTAAGTATTGTTTAGATGCATTTTATGACTCTCATCACAACCCCCAACTAGCTTGTTGCTAGTCCCTAGCAATTCAAGCGAAAGACATGAAATGAATTCTTTATTTAGAAATCAAAGCAAAATACAGCAATGCTGGCGTTAACCAAGAGTGATTCAAAAATCTTTGTCTCAAGAATCATGCATAACATACAACAGATAGAATCATTAAATATCACTTAAGTCCATGAATAATCCAAATGTCAACCTTAAAATCGTTATCGACTCTTAACATCTATCTTACCACAATACATTAGTCCGAACACCTGGATGATTTTATGCACAACATAGCATGAATACAAGTCTTGGCCTCTAAAAACATATTAAATTACGTGACATCAATTACAAATCATGCTCCATTGGCCTACTTTTCAAATCACTCTCCACTATGTAGAAAAATCACACTACATCGGATCAATAGGTCTTTAATAAGCTTGCAACGTTAGGCTAGGGTAAAGGTCATGAAAGAACGAGAAAGTTTAAACAAATAAAAGAACTAAGTCTCTTAATTTAAACAAAACCACTTTAAGCACAAGACAACCTTACTTCAACACCCAACTCTTTCAACCATTTTTCGAGCATTTCTTGCAATAAATCACCATTTTTTTTTTCTTATTCCTTTGCTATAATTCGTCTTTTTTTATTTTTTATTTTGGCATAAGACCATTCACCTTATTTTTCATTCTTTTCTTTTCTTTTCCACAACCCCCAACTTATCTCTTTTAATGTACTTGGGTTATGGTAGTAATATTTTCTCATATTTCCACCCTTACTCTTCTTAAGTGCTTCTCAACAAATGTGTATAACTAAGTTCTTTTTAACAGAAAGGTAAGGATAAAATATTTTTAAGCTCATAATGGTGAGTGAATGGGCCATCGAAAGAAACAATGCTCAAATTCTTTTTCAAGAAAAAGGCTCAAACAGGTGACTAGCGATAAATATAACAAGGGTAAGTTTAAAAAGGCTCAAACGGTCCAAAAATGGCCTACATCATATCCTAAGTAATGTGCATTCTATGATTTTCGCCTCAAGTGATTATCAAATAAGTTCTAGAGTTTGAAGAGACCGCAAAAGTATTCACAAAACAATCGCACATAAAACTTCTCCAAATGCTTTAGACTAATCATGCAATCTTACCACAAACCAGGGTCTCAAACCAAAGAAAGATTGACACTTAATTTATTCTCAAAGTGAAGCAAGATTTAACTTCTTCTAAACGCTATATACTATCTCAATTAGGCTCATATAATCGATATATGAATTAACTCCAAGGTTAACACAAAGCATGCTAAAAACAAACAAAAAATGTAAAATGACACCAAGCAGTTCAATAAAAACATGAAAAATAGGAATATGTTTCCTCCACCCCCAACTTAAAGTAGGCATTGTCCTCAATGCGAAAGAAAAAGATAAGGAAACTCTCTTTGTAGCCAAAAGTGCACAGAAGCTGAAAATTGTGCACCACCATTTGAACTGCTTCGTATATTTGTCCCTGAAAAAGAAATACGAAAGTAAAACTAGAAAACAGCAAAATACTAATAATAAACAGGAAAAAGAATTATGAAAAACAATAACAATAAAAATAAAAGGATATACTATGGGGTGCCTCCCATGAGCGCTAAGTTTTACGTCTTCAGCCAGACACTCTTATTCCCTCCTAGACAAGCATGAGTTGAATGCACCAGCAACTGTTTTACTGTTAAATTTTGTGCTTGTGTGCTTTAGAGAGGCCTTAAAGATGTTATCAGTAACATCTGCAAATTCTGGCTCGATATATGCTCTTGTGAAGCCATGGGTGAGGGTGGACTCCAATGGATTAAGGTGACGGACCATTTCCATTAATGAGTTAATCATGTATACTTGGTGGTTCTCGTCCACATCCTCTGATTTTTTCATTGTTGGGATGTGTAACGACTTACCATTAAGTGTCTCAATGGTATTCACCTCCTTTTTATTCTGTTGCATTAGGTGCTGACCATAAGATGTGGACTGAGCTTGGGAAGGGAACTTACCTCGCTCAGTCACACTCAAGTAGCTCGTCAGCTTGGACACTTGGCTCTTTATCTCTTTACATTCTTCAACAACCTGCATAATTAAAGATTCAAGCCTTTGATTAGTCTTATCCTGTGCCTCAATAAAAGCATGTAAAGTGTCTTCAAAAGAACTCCTAGAAGACACTGGTGCATGATATGGTTCAAGATGTGGTGCAGGGGGTTGTGCAAGCTGCTGGTTTTCAGACTTCCAGCTAAAATTGGGGTGATTTCACCATCACGAATTATAGGTATTAGAGAAGGGTGCAGAAGGCTTCGTGTACATGCCTAAGGAATTACATTGTTCCTTATACATCCCTCTCATCTCAACAAATGTGGGGCACTCTTAGGTAAGATGGTCTACCTTACGACACACAAAACATGGTTTTAAAGATGTTGCATGATTAGCTACTTGTGTTGGCTTTGAGCTTTTAGTCTTTAACTCCTCTAGTTCCCTAGTGAGCATCTCGACCTTGGCCTTAAGGTTATCTTCTTCTCTAAGATGGTAAATTCCACCACCATTTGGGTTCTCTATAGGTCGTGACCTATTTGTGCTCTCAGTAGCACTAGGTCCAGTCCAAGTGTGAGCTTTTTCAGCAAGCTCATTGAGGTACTCTATGGCCTCATCAGGATCTTTCTCCAAGAACCCACCATTACACATCATCTCTACAAATTGGCGTTCTCTATAGGTAAGACCCTCATAGAAATAGCTCACTAAATGCTAATTCTCATACCCATGGTGAGGACACATACTCAACAACTCCTTAAATCTCTCCCAAGACTGATACAAAGTCTCGTTGTCCTTTTGTGCAAAGTTGGAGATTTTACTTTTTAAAGCATTGGTCTTGTGTTAGGGAAAGTATTTATTAAAGAAAATTCGAGTCATCTCAGTCCACGACCCAATAGATCGTGGTCTTAGTGAGTATAGCCAACTCTTAGCTCTATCCTTCAAAGCAAAAGGAAAGAACTTAAGTCTCATAATGTCATCGGTTTCATCTTGACTATGAAAAGTCATGACTACTTCCTCAAACTATTTAATGTACACATATGGGTTTTCATTATCCAAGCCATGAAAAGTAGGGAGTAATTGTATCATCCTTGTTTTAAAATCTAGTTGGCGAGTATTGGCTGGAAACATGATGCATGATGGTGTGGCTGTGCATGTAGGGTGGAGGTAATCCTGAAGTGTCCTAGAAACATTCTCGTTAGGATTATCGGCCATGTTAACAAAATCCTCTAAATTCTCGTGTGGGGGTGCACTATGGTTTGATCTAGGTGAGACTTCACCAACGGACGTGGAAGGAGAGGGTAACTCTAATTCGGGTCCTCTAATAAATCTTCCTCGAGAATCTCTCGGTCTAAGCATGCACCAAATAATTTAGAGGGGAAATAAAATAAATAAAACAGAATAATAAAAGAAAATTAGAAAATCAAAACAAAGGTAAAAGAACAATATTAATGTATTTACAAACTACTAAAAAGAAAAATATTTACAATTCTTCTACCGTCACACTCAAAGTTGACAAGCTTCCTTGTACTTAAGTTTGTTTCCTCGGCAACGGTGCCAAAATTTGATTATGCCCAAAGTATAACGCGGTTATTGTAGTACAGCTTTGGGGTGTCGATTCCACAGGGAAACAAGTTAATTACAAAAGAAAATGTGTAAACTTTAACACTAACGATAAAAGTTAAACGAAAGATTTTTGGGTTTTGATAATGGTGTATTGTGAGAAAAATTGTGTAAATGTAAATGAGAATATAAACGAAACAGAAAGGTTTCGGGAATCCTCCCTAGGTTCGTTCCCTTATTCCAATCTTTATTCAATTGTTTTTATCTCGATTGCTAGTTTCACATCCCAAACAAGCAATCAGAAGATATTCAATCAAGCACATTTATAAACTCTAATGTAATTGCTACAAGTTACTCATTGATTTCAGTTCAAGCACACATGACCGATCTTAAAGATTATCAAGAAACGACAATATATCTCAATGACAATATCACAGTAATTGACAATCAGTAAGATAAATCTATCGGAATCAATCACATCCAAACAACATCAATGGATGAGACGGATGCATTCACCGGATTAAGATAATCTAAAAGAAGAATAATATAAAGAACGGCTATCACATGAACTCAAATCCTTTTTACTTAATCAAAGAGTTAATCATAGACATTGTTTTAACAATAAATCCATACAAATGAATCAAGAACAGGAAATAAGGAACAACAAATCCCTAAGGATTCATCCCTTTCCCTTAATTGATGATTAGGTGGCCATGGAGCTCAAGGTGGATGGACAATATGGATGCTCTCCCCTCGATTTCCAGCCAAAAAACACTTGGAAGAATGCTAGAATTAGATCCCAAAAACTTGCTCTCTCTTTTCTTTCTTAATGATGTTGGCTGCACACTACTTAAAGATGTATTTATAGAGCACAAGTAGTTAGGGGCATTTTGGTCCTAAAAATGTCATTGTGCAGCCCTAATTTGGTCTTGGAACAAGTAGGCGCTGGAAAGTGAGGGGTGCAGTGCTGGAAAGTGAGGGTGCAGTGCTGGAAGTGAGGGGCGCGGCGCTAGGTGGATGCTCATCTGGAGGCCTGACCTGTGTCTACTAAAACTACCATAACTTTCTATAGAAAAATCTTTTTTATGAACCGTAAAATTCTCCAGAAAATAGACTTCCGGATCTTTCTAAGAATACAGGGCTCATCTCTTGGTTCTTCCTTTATCAATATAGTTTAATCTGCAAAGATGATTGATCTGCACAGGTAATTTTGGCAATTTAGTGAAACTCTTTTCTTGGTTTCTCTTAATCTTGGCTCTTCCACGACCATTATCTCACTCGAGTATTCATTGAAGCTTCGTGTTTAAAATGATAATACCTTTTCTATCTCTTTTTTAAGCTCAAAGTACCTGAAAATGCACTGAAATAAGTCAACAATTCAAGAATAACACTTTAAAGTTATTAAGGTATAAAAGTGTAATTCCAACCTCGATCAACCCTAAAATGCTAACAATTAAGTATTGTTTAGATGAATTTTATGACTCTCATCAAGGGCACATAGTGGTCTAGATATGTTTGAAAAATTTTGTATGAACCTCCTATAAAAACCAGCATGACCAAGGAAAGACCTCACATCCTTTATTGTCTTAGGTGTAGGCAATTTAGAGATTAATTCAATCTTAGATTGATCAACCTCTATTCCTTCAGAAGAGACAATATGCCCTAAGACAATGTCGGATGGTACCATGAAATGACATTTTTCCCAATTTAAAACCAATTCTTTTTCCTCACAGCAAATTAATACTCTTTCTAAATTCATTAAGCATGCTTCAAATAAAGATCCAAAAACAGTTAGGTCATCCATAAAAACGTCCATGCAACTTTCAACCATGTCACTAAAAATACTCATCATGCAGCGTTGAAAAGTAGCAGCGGCATTACATAATCCAAATGGCATTCTGGGAAAAGCATAGGTGCCAAAAGGGCAAGTAAAAGTGGTCTTTTCTCGGTCTTCTAATGCAATTTCTATTTGATAATAACTAGAATAACCATCTAGAAAACAGTAAAAGGGATGACCAGCTACATGCTCAAGAATTTGATCAATAAAAGAGAGTGGGAAGTGGTCTTTTCGGGTGGCAGCATTTAATTTTCTGTAATCGATGCACATACTCCACCTGGTCACAAGTTTGGTAGGGACTAGCTCTCCTAGGTCATTCTTTACTACTGTGACTCCGGACTTTTTAAGGACGACTTGTGTAAGACTTACCCATTTACTATCAGCTATAGGATATATAATACCCGCATCTAACAGTTTCAGCACTTCATTTTTCACTACTTCTTTCATAGTGGGGTTAAGCCTACGTTGAGGGTCTCTACGAGGACTAGCTCCTTCATCCAAATTTATTTTATGGGAGTAGATTAGGGGACTAATTCCCTTTAAATCAGTAATGCTCCAACCTAGGGATGATTTGTATGCATTCAAAGTTTGAAGTAATTTCTCCCCTTGGGTCTCAGATAATTCAGAAGAAATAATAACAGGAAAGGTATCACCTGGACCGAGAAAAGCATGCTTTAAGCCCTTAGGTAGCGGCTTTAGTTCGACCTTAGGTGCTTCAACACTTGAGGGGACTTGTGTCTTGCTTATTTTGGGCAGCTCCTCAAACCTTGGTTACCATGCCCGATTACTAAAATCCTGAGATTTGTCAAAAACAGAACAAATATTAATCATATTAGTTTTATCATCAAATAAATCTATCTCAGAATTAACAAGAAAATTCTTAAGAGGATTATAATCATGAGCTAAGGAAACTCCCTCATTTATGAGTGACTCAATCATGTAAAGCTGGTGGTGTTTGTCCTCATCTTCGGATTGCTTTACAACATTGAAAATATTTACTTCAAGTGTCATGTTGCCAAAGGACAGCTTCATGAGTCCATTCCTACAATTTATTAGAGCATTCGCAGTAGCAAGGAAAGATCTACCCAAAATCAAAGGGATTTTAGAGTTAGTGCCAACAGCAGAAGTAGTATCAGAATTAAGAAATCAACAGGATAGTAAAATTTATCAATTTGAATTAAGACATCCTCTACCACACCCTGGGGTACTTTGACTGAACGGTCAGCCAATTGTAATACCACACCAGTTGGTTTGATTTCTCCTAATCTCAGTTATAAGTAAATGGAGAACGGCATCAGGTTTACACTAGCTCCTAAATCTAGCAAGGCTTGTCCAATCTCATGATTTCCAATGCTGCAAGTAATGGTAGGACAGCCCAGATCCTTGTATTTTGGGGGAATTCTTTGCTCAATTAACGCACTAACTTGCTTAGTTAGGAGTGCCGTTTTCTTGATATGGTGTTTCCTCTTAATGGTGCATAAATCCTTGAGAACTTTTGCATAGGTAAGGACTTGTTTAATCACATGCAAAAGAGGAAGATTAAGTTTCACTTGTCTTAAGTTCTCAAGGATTTCATTATTTATTTCCAGATTTTTTTTGGATTTTAAGGCTTGGGGGAATGGTGCCTTAACAAGATTTTTAGTCACTTCAGGGTCTTTAAGCAACTCGGCTTCAGTATTAGTTTGACCCTTTTCCACATCCTCGGATTTATTCATTGGTGGGATGTGCAGTGACTTGCCACTTTAGGTCACAATGGCATTTATATCTTTCAAATTTTCTTGGGCCATATGTTGACCATGAGGTACGGACTGAGCTTGGGAAGGAAACTTACCTTGCTCAGTCACACTTAAGGAGCCCATTAATTTAGACACTTGGCTCCTTATTTCTTTGTTCTCCTCAACCACTTGTGTAATTAATGCCTCACACCTCTAGTTTATTTTACCTTGTGCTTCTATGAAAGCATGTAAGGTGTCTTCTAGAGAGTTCCTAGAGGATGAGGGTGCATGATAAGGTGCTGGGTATGATCTAGGGGGCTGTGCATGCTGCTGGTTTTCAGATTTCCAGTTGAAGTTGGGATGATTTCGCCACCCTAGATTGAAAGTGTTAGAGAAGGGTGTTTCGGGCTTCTTGTACATGCCTAAGGCATTACATTGTTCCTTGTACAGCCCTCTCATGTCAACAAATGTGGGACGATCTTGAGCAGGATGATCAATCCCACCACATACAAAACATGGTTCTAAAGGTTTGGCTTGATTAACCATGTGTGTTGGTTTTTTCATTTTCAGTGCCTCTAACTCCCTAGTAAGCATCTTGACCTTGGCCTTAAGATTACCCTCTTCCCTAAGATGGTAGATTCTTCCACCACTAGGGTTTCCTATAAGTCGTGACCTATTTGTGCTTTCAGTAGCACTAGGTCTAGTCCATGTGTGAACTTTTTCAGCAAGCTCATTGAGGTACTCAAAAGCCTCATCAGGGTCTTTTTGCAGAAATTCACCATTGCACATCATCTCGATAAATTGACGCTCTTTATATGTAAGACCCTCATAGAATTAGCTCACTAAGCACCAATTTTCATACCAATGATGTGGACACATACTTAACAGCTCTTTAAATTTCTCCCAAGACTGATACAAAGTCTCGTTTTCCTTTTGTGCAAAGGTGGAGATTTGTCTTTTCAATGCATTAGTTTTATGTTGAGGGAATTATTTGTTAAAAAATACTTGGGTCATATAATTCCATAACTAAATAGATCGTGGTCTCAATGAGTATAACCAACTCTTAGATTTATCCTTCAAGGAGAAAGGAAAAAACTTGAGTCTCACGATATCATTGGTTGCATCTTGACTATGGAAAGTCGCAACTATTTCCTCAAATTCTCTAATGTGCACATATGGGTTTTCGTTTTCCAGGCCATGAAAAGTGGAGAGTAATTGTATCATCCTCAGTTTAATGTCTTGATGGCGAGTGTTGGCTGGAAACATAATACACGATGGTGTGGCTGTCCGGCTAGGATATAGGTAGCCTTTAAGTGTCCTAGCAACATTTTCATTAGGGTTTTCAGCCTTGTTAACAAAGTTTTCTAAATTTTCTATGGGGTGAACACTATGGTTTGATCTAGGCGAGGTTTCACTAACGGATGTGGAAGGGAAAGGTATCTCTATTTCGGGTCCTTTAATGAATCTCCCTCGCGAATCTCTCTGTCTAAGCATACACCAACTGATTTTAAAATAAATAAATAGAACATAACAAAATAAAGGAAAAAATCATAATATAAAAGAAAGATAGTACCATCTTGTCTTAGAGTTGACAAACTTTCTTATGAGTAAGTGCGTTTCCCCAGCAACGACGCCAAAATTTGATTATGCCCAAAATAATAACGCGGTTATTGTAGCACGGCTTTGGGGTGTCGATTCCATAGGAAAACAAGTTAACTATAAAGAAAGATGTAAACCTTAATATGAGACGATATAATCAAAATAAGTGAAGAATCTGAAATTGATGATGAAGTAATTGTGTAGGTTGTAAAATATGATAGAGGGACAACAAGGATCCGGGAATCCTCCTTAGGTTCGTTGCCCTAATCCTAACTTGATTCAGTTGTTTTTATCTCGATTGCACGTTTCACATCCCAAACATCCAATCTTCAAATATTCAATGAGAACATGTATAAACCCTAATATGATCGTAATTAAATACTTCTTATTTCCGATTCATGCACATATGATCTATCCTATAGGTTTATCAAGAAACGACAATATATCTTTGTTGACAATATTGCAGTAATTGACAAACCTAAAGGCTAGATTTACCGGACTCAATTATACCCAATAATCTTGACATAAGAGAAGCATGACTAAAAATATATCAAGGAAAAAAGATACAATCACTGGAATAGATAAAATCTTATAATTAGATAAAGAAGTAAATCATGAAAATCTTTGACAATAAATTCTTATTATAACTTAAACAAATAAGGGTAGATAGGGACAACTACACCTAGGGATTCATCCCTTCGCCTTGCTAAGAAGTAAGTTAGCCATGGTGTTCATGGCTAAACACTTTTGTGGATGAGCTGCTACTTTGAGTTTTCTGGCTTTTTCTTCTCAGCCAAGATCCCCTTTCTCTTAGACCCCAAGTATCCTATTTATAGTACAAGAGTCCAAGGGTGTTTTTGGGTTTATTCTAATGTTTAAAAACCCTAATTAAAGTCTAACTCGGAGATGCAAATTCGTGTGCGCGCTGCGGTACTGCTGGGGAGCACCGCGGTGCTAGGCATATTCTGGATTGGGTGAGCTTCTGGGCACCACGGTGCTAGCCTTTTTGCTGATTTTCTTCATGCTTTGCCTCTCCGCAGCCACTCCTATGCTTTGTATTGCATGGAACCTTGGTGCTTTTAAACAATGATCACTTCTTCTCCTCTTTGGACTCAAAATACCTGAAATTGTACTGGAATAAGTTAGTGATCCAATAATATTCCTTAAGAGTTATCAACACACAAGAGTGCAATATAGACCGAGAAGAATTATAAAAATGCTAACAATTAAACATCGTTGACATGCATTTTATGGGTCTTATTATGCTCAGACTCATGCCTCCAAGGCCAGGTACATGGATTGCTCCACATGTCCTCAGCCCAATAGATCTAAGGTCCAAGCAGATGGATTACTCCACTTGTGGTCGGACTCATGTCTCTAAGGCCGAGCATATGGATTGTTCCACGTGTCTTTGGCCCAATAGCTCCAAGGTCCGAGCAGATAGATTGCACCACTTGTGCTCATCTCGTGTCTCCAAAGCTAAGAACACGGATTGCTCCAAGTGTCCTAAGCCCAATAGCTCTAAGGTCCGAGCAGATGGATTACTCCACTTGTGGTTGGACTTATGTCTCCAAGTCCAAGTACAAGGATTGCTCCACGTGTCTTCGGCCCAATAGCTCCAAGGTCCGAGCAGATGGATTGCTCCACTTATGCTCGGACTCATGTCTCCAAGGCTGAGCACATGGATTACTCCACTTGTGCACATCTCATGTCTCCAAGGCCAAGCACATGGATTACTCCACTTATCCCTGGCCTAATAGCTCTAAGGTCCGAGCAGATGGATTGCTCTCCTCATGCTTGGACTCATGTCTCTAAGGTCGAGCACATGGATTGCTCCACGTGTCTTTGTCCCAATAGCTCCAAGGTCCGAGCAGATGGATTGCTCCACTTATGGTCGGACTCATGTCTCCAAGAACGAGCACAAGGATTGCTCCACATGTCTTCGGCCCAATAGCTCCAAGGTCCGAGCAGATGGATTGCTCCACTTGTGCTCGGACTCATGTCTCCAAGGCCGAGCACATTGATTGCTCCAATTGTGCTCATCTCATATCTCCAAGGCCGAGCACATGGATTGTTCCACTTGTCCTTGGCCCAATAGCTCCAAGGTCCAAGTTGATGGATTGCTCCCCTCGTTCTCGGACTCATGTCTCTAAGTCCGAGCACATGGATTGCTCCACGTGTCTTTGGCCTAATAGCTTCAAGGTCCAAGTAGATGGATTGCTCCACTTGTGCTTGTCTCATGTCTTCTAGGTCGAGTACATGGATTGCTCTAGGTGTCCTCGGCCAAATAGCTCCAAGGTCCGAGCAGATGGATTGCTCCACTTATGCTCAGACACATGTCTCTAAGGCCGAGCACATGGATTGCTCCACTTGTTCTCGGCCCAATAGCTCCAAGGTCCGAGCAGATGGATTGCTCCACTTGTGCTCGAACTCATGTCTCTAAGGCCGAGCACATGGATTTCTGATTATGCCCAAAACTTAACGCAGTATTGTAGTATAGCTTTGGGGTGTCGATTTCACAGGGAAACAAACTAATTACAAAAGAAGGTGTAAATCTTAACACAAATGATAAAAGTTAAAGTGACAAAATCTGAATTGTTGATTGTGTGAAAAGTGTGTAAATAATTGATGGATAATAAATAAAGAAACAATAAGGTTCCAGAAATCCTCCCTAGGTTTGTTGCCCTAATCCTAACTTGATTCAGTTGTTTTTATCTCGATTGCAAGTTTCACATCCCAAACAGGCAATCGGCAAATATTCAATTGAAGCGCATGTATAAACCCTAATGTAATTGATATGAATTATTCTTTACTTTCAAGCACACATGACCTAACTTATAAATTATCAATAGACGACAATATATCAAAATGACAATATCGCAGCAATGGACAAATCTATAAAAGAGATCTACCGGACTCAATCACACCCAAACAAATACACATAAGAAGAGCATGACTAGACTTATATAGAAAATAAGCATGCAATCACCGGACTAATAAAAAATCTACTAATTAAATTAAAGAATAAAACATAACAATGTTTAATGAAAATAATTCCAAACTACAACTGAATCAAATAAAAGAAAATAAGAACAACACCTAGGGATTTGATAAGAGTCATATAATACATCTAAACAATACGTAATTGTTAGTTGTTAGCATTTTAGGGTTGATCTCGGTCGTAATTGCACTTTTACATGTTAATAACTCTAAAGTGATATTCATAAATCATTGATTTAATTCGATGCATTTTCAGGTGCTTTGAGTCTGAAAGAGATGATAAAGCGATCTATGTTTAAAGCGCCAAAAGATCTTGTGTGTCGGTGCTCGTTTTTGTCCAAGGTTTAGACATGTCCAAACATGATTCAAAGGTGGTTAAAGTCTAAACCAAGGCTGAAGTAATTGATTAAAGTAAGTTAAAATACAGCACACAAGTGTGTGCATCACTTTGGAGCAAGGTAAGGGTAGACACACTAGTGTGTGCACTTTTGCATACAAGCTGAAGGAGTTTCACTAAATTTCCATAATTGCCTATACAGATCAATCATCTTTGAAGATTAAACTGTTTTGATGCAGGAAGAACCAGGAGATGAGCCATATATTCTTAGAAAGATCCAAAAATCTGTTTTCTGAAGAATTTTACGGTTCATAAAAAAGATTTTTCTAGAGAAAGTTATGGCTGTTTTAGCAGACACAGGTCAAGCCTCCAGAACAGAATCCAACTAGCGGCGCTCCCCTCCCTGTCCAGCACCGCGCCTTCCAGGGACTAAAACAAGTTGAGTGGTGCACCCCTCATTTTCTAGCGGTGCGCCTTCCAGGGACTTCACAAGTGAGCGGTGCACCTCTTAAGCAAAGCAAGAGTGAGCGGCGCACTGCGGCTGGAGCAGCACCGCACCGCCCACTCGCTTCTTGACCTGATTAGGGTGACCAAATGACACTTTTCTGGACCGAAATGCCACTAGCTACTACTTGTAATCTATAAATACCTCCTTAAGGAGTGTGCAGCTGATATTCAAGAAAGAAAAGAGAGAGCAAGTTTTTTGGATCCAATTTTAGCATTCTTCTAAGTGTTCTTTGGCTGAAAATCAAGGGGAGAGCATCCATATTGTTCATCCAGCTTGAGCTCCATGGCCAACTAATTATCAAGTAAGGGAAAGGGATGAATCCTTAGGGATTTGTTGTTCCTTATTTCCTGTTCTTGATTTATTTGTATGGATTTATTGTTAAAACATTGTCTATGATTTACTCTTTGATTAAGTAAGAAGGATTTAATCTTTAAGATCGGTCGTGTGTGCTTAAACCGAAATCAATGAGTAACTTGTAGCAATTACATTAGATTTTATAAATGTGTTTGATTGAATATCTTCTGATTGCTTGTTTGGGATGTGAAACTAGCAATCGAGATAAAAACAATTGAATGAAGAGTGGAATAAGGGAACGAACCTAAGGAGGATTCCCTGAACCTTGCTGTTTCGTTTACATTCTCATTTACATTTACGCAATTTTTCTCACAATACACCATTATCGAAACTCATATTCTTTCGTTTAATTTTTATCGGTAGTATTAAAATTTACACCTTCTTTTGTAATTAACTTATTTCCCTGTGGAATCAACACCCCAAAGCTGTACTAAAATAACCGCGTTATATTTTGGGCGTAATCAAATTTTGGCGTCGTTGCCGGGGAAACGCGCTTAAGTACAAGGAAGCTTGTCAACTTTGAGTGTGACGGTAGAAGAATTGTAAATATTTTTCTTTTCAGCAGTTTGTAAATACGGTAATATTGTTTCTTTACCATTGTTTTGATTTTCTAATTTTCTATTATTATTCTGTTTTATTTATTTTTTTCTTGCTTTATTTATTTTATTTCCCCTCTAAATTAATTGGTGCATGCTTAGATCGAGAAATTCGCGAGGTAGATTCATTAGAGGACCCGAATTAGAGTTACTCTCTCCTTCCAAGTCCGTTCGTGAAACCTTGCCTAGATCAAACCATAGTGCACCCCCATCCGAGAATTTAGAGGATTTTGTTAACATGGCTGATAATCCTAATGAGAATGTTGCTAGGACACTTCATGATTACCTCAACCCTACACGCACAGCCACACCATCATGCATCATGTTTCTAGCCAATACTCGCCAACTAGATTTTAAAATTGAGATGATACAATTACTCCCTACTTTTTATGGCTTGGATAATGAAAACCCATATGTGCACATTAAAGAACTTGAGGAAGTAGTCGCGACTTTTCATAGTCAAGATGAAACCGATGACATTGTGAGGCTTCAGTTCCTTCCTTTCGCTTTGAAGGATAGAGCAAAGAGTTGGCTATACTTACTAAGACCATGATCTATTGGGTCATGGACTGAGATGACTCAAATTTTCTTTAATAAATACTTTTCCCAACACAAGACTAATGCTTTAAAAAGACAAATCTCCACCTTTGCACAAAAGGACAGCGAGACCTTGTATCAGTCTTGGGAGAGATTTAAGGAGTTGTTGAGTATGTGTCCTCACCATGGGTATGAGAATTGGCATTTAGTGAGCTATTTCCAGGAGGGTCTTACCTATAGAGAATGCCAATTTGTAGAGATGATGTGTAATGGTGGGTTCTTGGAGAAAGATCTTGATGAGGCCATATAGTACCTCAATGAGCTTGCTGAAAAAGCTCACACTTGGACTGGACCTAGTGCTACTGAGAGCATAAATAGGTCACGACCTATAGAGAACCCAAATGGTGGTGGAATTTTCCATCTTAGGGAAGAGGATAACCTTAAGGCCAAGGTCGAGATGCTCACTAGGGAACTAGAGGTATTAAAGACTAAAAGTTCAAAGCCAACACACGTGGTTAATCATGCCAAATCTTTTAAACTATGTTTTGTGTGTGGCGGGGTAGATCATCTCGCCCAAGAGTGTCCCACATTTACTGAGATGAAAGGGATGTATAAGGAACAATGTAATGCCTTAGGCATGTACACGAAGCCTTCTACACCCTTCTCTAATACCTATAATCCGGATGGTGAAATCACTCCAATTTCAGCTGGAAGTCCGAAAACCAACAGCTTGCACAACCCCCTGCACCATATCATGAACCATATCATGCACCCGTGTCTTCTAGGAGTTCTTTAGAAGACACTTTACATGCTTTTATTGAGGTACAGGATAAGACTAATCAAATATTTAAATCTTTAATTATGCAGGTTGTTGAAGAACATAAAGAGATAAAGAGCCAAGTGTCCAAGCTGACGAGCTACTTGAGTGTAACTGAGCGAGGTAAGTTCCCTTCCCAAGCTCAGTCCACATCTTATGGTCAGCACCTAGCACAACAGAATAAAAAGGAGGTGAATGCCATTAAGATACTTAGTGGTAAGTTGTTACACATCCCAACAACAAAAAAATCTGAGGATGTGGACGAGAACCACCAAGTATACATGATTGACTCATTCATGGAAAAGGTCCATCACCTTAATCCATTAGAGTACGCCCTCACTCATGGCTTCACAAGAGCATATATCGAGCCAGAATCTGCAGATGTTACTGATAACATCCTTAAGGCCTCTCGGAAGCAAATTTAACAGTAAAGCAGTTGCGGGTGCATTCAACTCATGTTTGTCTAGGAAGGAATACGAGTGTCTGGCTGAAGACGTAAAACTTGGCGCTCATGGGAGGTACCCCATAGCATATCCTTTTATTTTTATTGTTATTTTTTTTCATAATTCTTTTTCTTGTTTATTATTAGTATTTTGTTGTTTTCCAATTTTACTTTCTTATTTCTTTTTCAGGGACAAATATACAGAGCAGTTCATATGGTGGTGCACAATTTTCAGCTTCTGTTAACTTTTGGCTACAAAAGATGTTTCCTTATCTTTTGCTTTCACATTGAGGACAATGCCTACTTTAAGTTGGGGGTGGAGGAAACATATTCCTGTTTTTCATGATTTTCATTGAACTGTTTGGTGTCATTTTACCTTTTTGTTTGTTTTTAGCATGCTTTGTGTTAACCTTGGAGTTAATTCATATGTCGATGATATGAGCCTAATTGAGATAGTATATAACGTTTAGAAGAAGTTAAATCTTGCTTCACTTTGAGAATAAATTAAGTGTCAATATTTCTTTGGTTTGGCACTCTGGTTTGTGGTAAGATTGCTTTATTAGTCCAAAGCATTTGGAGAAGTTTTATGTGCGATTGTTTTGTGAATACTTTTGCGGTCTCTACAAGCTTTAGAACTTATTTGATAATCACCTGAGGCAAAAATCATAAAATGCACATTACTTAGGATATGATGTAGGGCATTTTTGGACCGTTTGAGCCTTTTTAAACCTACCGTTGTTATATTTATCGCTAGTCACCTATTTGAGCTTTTTTCTTGAAAAGAAAAAAAAATTTGAGTCTTGTTTCTTTCGATAAACCATTTATTTACCTTTATGAGCCTAAAAATATTTTATCTTTACCTTTCTTTTAAAAGAACATTAGTTATACACATGTTGTGAGAAGCACTTAAAAGCAATAAGGGTGGAAATATGAGAAAATATTACTACCATAACCCAAGCACATTAAAAGAGATAAGTTAGGGGTTGTGGAAAAGAAAAGAAAAGAATGAAAGAGGAAGTGAATGGTCTTATGCCAAAATAAAATAAAAGGAAAAAAAAAGTGAATTATGGCAAAGAAAGAAAAGAAAAAAAATTGTGATTTATTGCGAGAAATGCTCGAAAAATGGTTGAAAGAGTTGGGTGTTGAAGTAAGGTTATCTTGTGCTTAAAGTGGTTGTGTTTAAATTAAGAGACTTAGTTCTTTTATTTGTTTAAACTTTCCCGTTCTTTCTTGACCTTTACCCTAGCTTAACGTTACAAGCTTATAAAAGACCTATTGATCCGATGTAGTGTGATTTTTCTACATAGTGGAGAGTGATTTTAAAAGTAGGCCAATGGAGCTTGATTTGTGATTGATGTCACGTAATTAATAGGTTTTTAGAGGCCAAGACTTGTATTCATGCTATGTTGTGCATAAAATCATCCGGATGTTCGGACTAATGTATCGTGGTAAGATGGTGTTAAGAGTTGATAACAATTCTAAGGTTGACATTTGGATTATTCTTGGACTTGAGTGATATTTAATGATTCTATTTGTTGTATGCTATCCATGATTTTTGAGACAAAGTTTTTTTGAATCACTCTTGGTTAACACCAGCATTGCTGTATTTTGCTTTGATTTCTAAATAAAGAGTTCATTTCTTGTCTTTCGCTTGAATTGCTAGGGACTAGCAATAAGCTAGTTGGTGGTTGTGATAAGAGTCATATAATGCATCTAAACAATGCATAATTGTTAGCATTTTAGGGTTGATCTCTGTCGTAATCACACTTTTACATGTTAATAAATCTAAATTGATATTCATAAATCGTTGATTTAATTCGATGCATCTTCAGGTGCTTTGAGTCCGAAAGAGATGATAAAGCGATCTATGTTTAAAGTGCCAAAAGATCTTGGATGTCGGTGCTCATTTTTGTCCAAGGTTTAGACATGTCCAAACATGACTCAAAGATGGTTAAAGTCTAAACCAAAGCTGAAATAATAGAGTAAAGTAAGTTAAAAGATTGCACACAAGTGTGTGCATCACTTTGGAGCAAGGTAAGGGTAAGCACACTAGTGTGTGCACTTCTGCATACAAGCTGAAAGAGTTTCACTAAATTGCCAGAATTGCCCGTACAGATCAATCATCTTTGCAGATTAAACGGTATTGATGTAGGAAGAACCAGGAGATGAGTCATATATGTTTAGAAAGATCTGGAAATCTATTTTCTAGAAAATTTTATAGTTCATAAAAAGGATTTTCTAGAGAAAGTTATGGCAATTTTAGTAGACACAGGTCAAGCCTCCAGAATAGAATCCAACTAGCAGTGTGCCCCTCCCTGTCCAACACCGCGCCTTCCAGGGACTAAAACAAGTTGAGTGGTGCACCCCTCATTTTTTAGCACCGCACTTATCAAGGAAAACAAGAGTGGGTGGTGCACCCCTCATTTTCCAGCGGTGCACCTTCCAGGGACTTCACAAGTGAGCGGCGCACCTCTCAAATTCCAGCGGTGCACCTCTCAAACAAAACAAGAGTGAGTGGCGCACCGTGGCTGGAGCAGCACCGCACTACCCACTCACTTCTTGACCTGGTTAGGGTGACCAAATGACATTTTTTTGGACCAAATGACATTTTTTTGGACCAAAATGCCCCTTACTACTACTTGTAATCTATAAATACCTCCTTAAGGAGTGTGCAACCGATATTCAAGAAAGAAAAGAGAGGGCAAGTTTTAGGGATCCAATTTTAGCATTCTTCTAAGTGTTCTTTAGCTGAAAATCAAGGGGAGAGCATCCATATTGTTCTTCCACCTTGAGCTCCATGGCCAACTAATTATCAAGTAAGGGAAAGGGATGAATCCTTAGGGATTTGTTGTTCCTTATTTCCTGTTCTTGATTCATTTGTATGGATTTACTATTAAAACATTGTCTATGATTTACTCTTTGATTAAGTGAGAAGGATTTGAGTTCATGTGATAGCTATTCTTTATATTCTTCTTCTTTTAGATTCTCTTAATCCGGTGATTGCATCCGTCTCATCCATTGATGTTGTTTGGATGTGATTGATTCTGGTAGATTTATCTTACTGATTGTCCATTACTGCGATATTGTCATTGAGATATATTGTCATTTCTTGATAATCTTTAAGATCGGTCGTGTGTGCTTAAACCGAAATCAATGAGTAACTTGTAGCAATTACATTAGAGTTTATAAATGTGCTTGATTGAATATCTTCCGATTGCTTGTTTAGGATGTGAAACTAGCAATCGAGATAAAACAATTGAATCAATAGTGGAATAAGGGAACGAACCTAAGGAGGATTCCTTGAACCTTGTTGTTTCGTTTATATTCTCATTTACATTTACACAATTTTTCTCATAATACACCATTATCAAGACTTATATTCTTTCGTTTAACTTTTATCGTTAGTATTAAAGTTTACACCTTCTTTTGTAATTAACTTGTTTCCCTGTGGAATCGACACCCCAAAGCTGTACTAAAATAACCGCGTTATATTTTGGGCGTAATCAGGATTCATCCCTTCGCCTTGCTTAGAGATTAGCTGGCCATGGAGCTCATGCTTCCTTGAGTTGCCTCCGGCCTCTCAACGATCATCTCCTCCTTGGTAGCGAAGGCTTCAATGATTCCTCAGCTTTCACTCCAAAAGTATACTTCGGATTACTCCTAAAGGCCCTCTGAATCGCTCCTAAAGGCCCTCTAGATTCACTCTCTGATGATTTCAGATGAGCTCTGATTGATCACTAAAGCTGAAGTGGAGTGGGTCTTATATATGCAAACTCACGGAGTGCTATGTGTTTTCTAACCGATGTGGGATACTACCCGAGTGCGGTCGATCGCAACCTTATTGCACTCGATCGCATGTGCGCTTAATCGCAGATTTGTGCACTTGATCGTAATTGTGCTATAGAGTACTTCTTGGTCGATGTAGGATGTGCGCTCGATCACACTGCTTATGCGCTCGATCGCAGTACAGGCAACAGTCCATCTTGTCCTTCTAGAAGCATGGGATCTTGGCCTTTTAAGCAACGATCACTTCTTTTTCTCTTTTAAACTCAAAGTACCTAAAAACTGCACTGAAATAAGTTAGTGGTCCAATAATATTACTTTAGAGTTATTAACACATAAAAGCGCAATAAAGACTGAGATCAATCCTAAAATACTAACAATTAACCACTGTTGATAAGCATTTTATAACTCTCATAACAACCCCCAACTAGCTTATTGCTAGTCCCTAGCAATTCAAGCTAAGAGATGAATTCTACGGTAGGAATCAAAGTAAATGAAAAGCAATATTAGTGTTAACCAAGAGTAATTCACATTTTGTCTCAAAAATTGCGCATAACACACGGCACAAAGAATTATTAAATTTCACCCAAATCCAAAAGTAATCCAAACATCAATCTTAAAATCATTATTGACTCTTAACATCCATCTTACCACAAACCATTAATCCGAACACCTGGATGATTTTATGCATAACATTCATGAATACAAGTCTTTACCTCTAAAACATGATAAATTTCTTGACGTCAGTCACAAAAACAAGCTCCATATGCTTAGATTTCAAACTACTCTCCACTATTGTAGAAAAATAACACTACATTGGATCAGTAGGTCTTTAATAAGTTTGTAACGTTAGGCTAAGGTAAAGGTTAAGAAATAACGGGAAGGATTCAACAAGTAAAAGAACTTAATCTCTTAGTTTTGAACACAACTCTTTAAGCACTGGATAACCTTACTTCAACACCCAACTCTTTCAACCATTTTTTAATAAGAGCATATCTCTCAATAAGTCACCACTTTTCTTTTATTTTCTTCTTTCTTTGCCATAATTCACTTCTCTTTTTTTTTCTTTTCTTTTGAATTTTGGCATAAGACTATTCACCTCATTTTTCATTTTTTTCCTTTTATTTTCCACAACCCCCAACTTATCTTCTTTAATGTAACTGAGTTATGGTAGTAATATTTTTTTTTTTCATATTTCCACCTTTACTCCTTTTAAGTGCTTCTCATAACATGTGTATAACTAAGTTCTTTTAAAAGAAAGGTAAGGATAGAATATTTTTAGGCTCATAAAGGTGAGTAAATGGTTTATCGAAAGAAACAAGACTCAATTTTTCTTTTCAAGAAAAAGCTCAAATAGGTGACTAGTGGTAAATATAGCAATGGTAGGTTTAACAGGCTCAAACTGTCCGAAAATGGCCTATATCATATCCTAAGTAATGTGCATTCTATGAATTCGCCTCAAGTGGTTATCAAGTAAGTTCTAGAGCTTGTCGAGACCGTAAAAATATTCACAAAATAATCACACATAAAACTTTTTGAAATGTTTAAGATTAATTATACAATCTTACCACAAACTAGAGTATCAAACCAAATAAAGATTGATTCTTAAATTAATTTCAAATCGAAGCAAGATTTAACTTCTTCTACGTGCTATCTGCTATCTCAATTAAGTTTATATCATTGACATGTAAATTGACTCTAAGGCTAACACAAAGCATGCTAAACAAAAACAAAGATGACACCAAGCAGTTCAATGGAAGAAAAAGAATATGTTTCCTCCACCCCCAACTAAAAAATTACATTGTCCTCAATGTTAAAGAAAAGGTAAAGGAAACTCCATTTGTAAGCAAAAGTGCACGGAAGCTGAAATTTGTGCACCTCCATATGAACTACATGCTAAACTTCTTATTGAAAGTCTGATCTACAACAGAACAAATTAAAGACTCCCACCGTGTGTTAGCATACTAAAAATTGAAATTAAAATGCATTCAATAATAATAAAAAACAAAACAAAACAAATAAACAGCACAAAAAGAAAAAAAATGTACCTCTGTTGTGTGGTCAAGATAAGTAGACATAATCCATAAGTGAAATGTCTTCCACTTCCGGATCTTGCCTATCCCTTAAGATCTTAAGGCGTTGACCATTAACTTTAAAGACTCGGCCATCTCTAGTATCCTCAATTTCTATCGTCCCATTATCAAAAACATTTTTCACCACAAAAGGGCCGGTCCACCTCGACCGAAGTTTTCCAAGATGCTTATGGAGTCTAGAATCATATAAAAACACCCGATCATTAGGTTTAAATGTTTTCCTCAAAATATTTTTATCATGGAATACTTTCATCTTAGCCTTATAGATTCTAGAGTTCTCATAAGCATCATTCCTTAACTCCTCTAACTCGGTCAACTGATATTTTCGAAGCTTACCGGCTTATCCTATGTCAAAATTAAAAGATTTGATTGCCCAATACACTCGATGCTCAAGCTTTACAGGTAAGTGGGAAGGCTTTCCAAAAACAAGCCGATAAGGTGACATACCTAAGGGAGTTTTATAAGCTATATGGTAAGCCCAAAGTGCATCAACTAGTCTCAAAGACCAATCCTTGCGATCTAGGTTAACTGTTTTTTCTAAAATTTGTTTAATCTCCCTATTAGCAAGCTCTACTTGCCCACTAGTCTGAGGATGATAGGCGGTAGAAATTTTGTGTAACACCTCGTATTTTTACATCAAGCTTCAAAAGAACGGTTGCAAAAATGTGTACCTCGATCACTAATTATAGTACGTGGTGTACCAAATCGAGATAACACATTTTCTTTAAGAAATTTAATTACCGTTCTATTATCATTGCTTTGGCAAGCTGCTGCCTCTACCCACTTAGATACATAATCTATTGCCACGATGATATATTGGTATCCAAAGGAAGGAGGAAAGGGTCCCATAAAATCGATGCCCCAACAATCAAAGATTTCAATCACCAAAATAGAGGGTTTAAAGGCATCATATTTCGACCAGACACCGCTCCTAACTTTTGACACTTTTCACAAGAGTGACAATAGATATTTGCATCTTTAAACAAGGTAGGCCAATAAAATCCACACTGCAAAATTTTTGCAGCGGTTTTTTTCATTGAAAAGTGGCCTCCACAAGCTTGAGAGTGACAAAATTCTAAAACACTTACAATCTCTTCATTAGGGATGCAACGCCTTAGAATTTGGTCAGGGCAGTACTTGAAAAGATAGGGGTCATCCCAAAAGAAATTACGTACCTCATATAAGAATTTCATCTTGTCTGGAGCGCTCCAATCCATTGGTATCTCACTTGTGGCCAAATAATTCACGATGTGAGTAAACCATGGTAAAGAAGTAACAGAGAGTAAATGCTCATCAGGAAAGTCATCCTTAACTGGTGTGTCATCACAAATGTTCTCAAATGTGAGCTGATGAGAGTCATAAAATGCATCTAAACAATACTTAATTGTTAGCATATTAGGGTTGATCGAGGTTGGAATTACACTTTTATACCTTAAAAACTCTAAAGTGTTATTCTTGAATCGTTGACTTATTTCAGTGCATTTTCAGGTACTTGGAGCTTAAAAAAGAGATAGAAAAGCTATCATCATTTTAAACATGAAGCTTTAATGAATACTCGAGTAAGATAATGGTCGCGGAAGAGCTAAGATGAAGAGAAACCAAGAAAGGAGTTTCACTAAATTGCCAGAATTGCCCGTGCAGATCAATCATCTTTGCAGATTAAACTGTATTGATACAGGAAGAACCAAGAGATAAGCCATATATATTTAGAAAGATCCAAAAGTATATTTTTTGGAGAATTTTATAGTTCATAAAAAGGATTTTTCTAGAGAAAGTTATGGCAGTTTTAGTAGACACAGGTCAGGCCTCCAGATCAGCATCCACTTAGCGCCGCGCCCCTCACTTTCCAGCACTGCACCCCTCACTTTCCAGCGCCCACTCGTTCCAAGACCAAATTAGGGCTGAACAATGACATTTTATGGAAAAAAAATGCCCCTAAATACTTGTGCTCTATAAATACATCTTTAAGGAGTGTGCAGCCAGCATCTTCAAAGGGCAGAGCATCTTAAAAAGGGGATCCAAGGGATCCAAATCCATAATATTTCCAAATCTTTTGAGGGATGGAACTCAAGGGGAGAGCATCCATATTGTTCTTCCTCCTTGAGCTCCATGGCCATGAAATCAAGGGGAGAACATCCATATTATTCTTCCACATTGAGCTTCATGGCCAACTAATCATCAAATAAGGGAAAGGGATGAATCCATAGGGATTTGTTGTTCTTTTTTTCCTGTTCTTGATTCGGTTGTACATATTTATTGTTCAATATTTTTTGTGATTCATTCTTTGATTAAGTAAGAAGGATTTAAGTTCATGTGATAGCTGCACTTTTTATTCTTCTTCTTTTGGATTTTCTTAACCCAGTGATAACATGCTCCTCCCCCATATAAGTCTAGTCATGCTCTTCTTATGTGATGTTGTTTGGATGTGATTGATTCTAGTAGATTTATCTTATTTATTGTCCATTACTACGATATTATCATTGAGATATATTGTCGTTTCTTGATAATCTTTAAGATCGATCGTATGTACTTAAATCGAAATCAATTAGTGATTTATAGCAATTACGTTAGACTATAAATGTGCTTGATTGAATATATTCTGATTGCTTGTTTGGGATGTGAAACTTGCAATCAAGATAAAAATAATTGAATCAAGAGTAGAACAAGGCAACGAACCTAAGGAGGATTCCCAGAACCTTGTTATTTCTCATTTGTATTTCATTATATTTACGCAATATCTCTCGCAATACATCATTATCAAAACTTGTGTTTTATCGTTTAACTTTTACCGTTCCTTTTAAGGTTCACACCTTTCCTTTGTAATTAACTTTTTTTCCTGTGGAATCGACACCCCAAAGCCATACTACAATAACCGTATTATACTTTGGGCATAATCAAATTTTGGCGCCGTTGCCGGGGTAACAAGCTTAAGTACAAGGAAGCTTGTCAACTTTGAGTGTGACAGTAGAAGAATTGTAAATATTTTTCTTTTCAGCAGTTTGTAAATACGGTAATATTGTTCCTTTACCTTTGTTTTGATTTTCTAATTTTCTTTTATTATTATGTTTTATTTATTTTATTTCCCTTCTAAATTAATTGGTGCATGCTTAGATCGAGAGATTCGCGAGGTAGATTCATTAGAGGACCCGAATTAGAGTTACCCTCTCCTTCCACGTCCGTTGGTGAAACCTCACCTATATCAAACCATAGTGCACCCCTACATGAGAATTTAGAGGATTTTGTTAACATGGCCGATAATCCTAATGAGAATGTTGCTAGGACACTTCAGGATTACCTCCACCCTACACGCACAGCCACACCATCATGCATCATGTTTCCAGCCAATACTCGCCAACTAGATTTTAAAAATTGGATGATACAATTACTCCTTACTTTTCATGGCTTGGATAATGAAAACCCATATGTGCACATTAAAGTGTTTAAGGAAGTAGTCGCGACTTTTCATTGTCAAGACGAAACTGATGACATTGTGATACTTAAGTTCTTTCCTTTCGCTTTGAAGGATAGAGCTAAGAGTTGGCTATACTCACTAAGAACACAATCTATTGGGTCGTGGACTGAGATGACTCGAATTTTCATTAATAAATACTTTCCCCAACACAAGACCAATACTTTAAAAAGACAAATCTCAACCTTTGCACAAAAGGACAGCGAGACTTTGTATCAGTCTTGGGAGAGATTTAAGGAGTTGTTGACTATGTGTCCTCACCATGGGTATGAGAATTGGCATTTAGTGAGTTATTTCTATGAGGGTCTTACCTATAGAGAGCGCCAATTTGTAGAGATGATGTGTAATGGTGGGTTCTTGGAGAAAGATCCTGATAAGGCCATAGAGTACCTCAATGAGCTTGCTGAAAAAGCTCACACTTGGACTGGACCTAGTGCTACTGAGAGCACAAATAGGTCACGACCTATAGAGAACCAAATGGTGGTGGAATTTACCATCTTAGAGAAGAGAATAACCTTAAGGCCAAGGTCGAGATGCTCACTAGGGAACTAGAGGAGTTAAAGACTAAAAGCTCAAAGTCAACACAAGTAGCTAATCATGCAACATCTTTAAAACCGTGTTTTGTGTGTGGCAGGGTAGACCATCTCGCCCAAGAGTGCCCCATATTTGTTGAGATGAGAGGGATGTATAAGGAACAATGTAATTCCTTAGGCATGTACACGAAGCCTTCTGCACCCTTCTCTAATACCTATAATCCGGGATGGTGAAATCACCCCAATTTCAGCTGGAAGTCTGAAAACCAGCAGCTTGCACAACCCCCTGCACCACATCTTGAACCATATCATGCACCCATGTCTTCTAGGAGTTCTTTAGAAGACACTTTACATGCTTTTATTGAGGCACATGGTAAGACTAATCAAAGGCTTGAATCTTTAATTATGCAGGTTATTGAAGAACATAAAGAGATAAAGAGCCAAGTGTCCAAGCTGACGAGCTACTTGAGTGTGACTGAGCGAGGTAAGTTCCCTTCTCAAGCTCAGTCTTACCTCACTCAGTCCACATCCTATGGTCAGCACCTAGCGCAACAGAATAAAAGGGAGGTGAATGCCATTGAGACACTTAGTGGTAAGCTGTTACACATCCCAAAAACAAAAAAATCAGAGGATGTGGACAAGAACCACCAAGTATACATGATTGAGTCATTCATGGAAAAGGTCCATCACCTTAATCCATTAGAGTCCACCCTCACCCTTTCACAAGAGCATATATCAAGCCAGAATCTGCAGATGTTACCGATAACATCCTTAAGGCCTCTCGGAAGCACACAAGCACCAAATTTAACAGTAAAGCAGTTGCTGGTGCATTCAACTCATGCTTGTCTAGGAGGGAATAAGAGTGTTTGGCTGAAGACATAAAACTTAGAACTCATGGGAGGCACCCCATAGCATATCCTTTTATTTTTATTATTTTTCATAATTTTTTTTTTATTATTAATGTTTTGCGGTTTTCCAGTTTTACTTTCGTATTTCTTTTTCAGGGACAAATATACGAAGCAATTTAAATGGTGGTGCACAATTTTCAGCTTCTGTACACTTTTGGCTACAAAGGGAGTTTCCTTATCTTTTGCTTTCACGTTGAGGACAATTCCTACTTTAAGTTGGGGGTAGAGGAAACATATTCTTGTTTTTCATGTTTTCATTGAACTGCTTGGTGTCATTTACCTTTTTGTTTGTTTTTAGCATTCTTTGTGTTAACCTTGGAGTTAATTCTTATGTTGATGATATGAGCCTAATTGAGATAGCATATAGTGTTTAGAAGAAGTTAAATCTTGCTTCACTTTGAGAATAAATTAAGTGTCAATCTTTCTTTGGTTTGAGACCCTGGTTTGTGGTAAGATTGCATGATTAGTCTAAAGTATTTGGAGAAGTTTTATGTGCGATTGTTTTGTGAATACTTTTGTGGTCTCTACAAGCTCTAGAAATTTTTCGATAATCACTTGAGGCAAAAATCATAGAATGCACATTACTTATGATATGATGTAGGCCATTTTTGGACCGTTTGAGCCTTTTTAAACTTATCTTTGTTATATTTATCGCTAATCACTTGTTTGAGCCTTTTTCTTGAAAAAGAATTTGAGCATTGTTTCTTTCGGTAGCCCATTCACTCACCTTTATGAGCTTAAAAATATTTTGTCCTTACCTTTCTTTTAAAAAGAACTTAGTTATACACATTTGTTGAGAAGCACTTAAGAAGAGTAAGGGTGGAAATATGAGAAAATATTACTACCATAACCCAAGTACATTAAAAGAGATAAGTTGGGGGTTGTGGAAAAGAAAAGAAAAAAATGAAAGAGGAGGTGAATGGTCTTATGCCAAAATAAAAAAATAAAAAAAAAGAATTATGGCAAAGGAAGAAGAAAAAAAAATGGTGATTTATTGCTAGAAATGCTCGAAAAATGGTTGAAAGAGTTGGGTGTTGAAGTAAGGTTATCTTGTGCTTAAAATGGTTGTATTTAAATTAAGAGACTTAGTTCTTTTATTTGTTTCAACTTTCCCCTTCTTTCTTGACCTTTACCCTAGCCTAACATTACAAGCTTATTAAAGACCTATTGATCCGATGTAGTGTGGTTTTTCTACATAGTGGAGAGTGATTTGAAAAGTGAGCTGATGGAGCTTGATTTGTGATTGATGTCACGCAATTTATTATGTTTTTAGAGGCTAAGACTTGTATTCATGATTGTTATGCATAAAATCATCCGGGTGTTCGGACTAATGTATTGTGGTAAGATGGATGTTAAGAGTCGATAACGATTTTATGGTTGACATTTGGATTATTCTTGGACTTGAGTGATATTTAATGATTCTATGTGCTGTATGTTATACATGATTCTTGAGACAAAGATTTTTGAATCACTCTTGGTTAACGCCAGCATTGCTGTATTTTGCTTTGATTTCTAAATAAAGAATTCATTTTATGTCTTTCGCTTGAATTGCTAGGGACTAGCAATAAGCTAGTTGGGGATTGTGATGAGAGTCATAAAATGCATCTAAACAATACTTAATTGTTAGCATTTTAGGGTTGATCGAGGTTGGAATTACACTTTTATAACTTAATAACTCTAAAGTGTTATTCTTGAATCGTTGACTTATTTCAGTGCATTTTCAGGTACTTTGAGCTTAAAAAAGAGATAGAAAAGCTATCATCATTTTAAACACGAAGCTTCAATGAATATTCGAGTGAGATAATGGTCGTGGAAGAGCCAAGATGAAGAGAAACCAAGAAAGGAGTTTCACTAAATTGCTAGAATTGCTCGTGCAGATCAATCATCTTTGCAGATTAAACTGTATTGATATAAGAAGAACCAAGAGATAAGCCATAATGCTTAGAAAGATCCAAAAGTCTATTTTCTGGAGAATTTACAGTTCGTAAAAAGGATTTTTCTAGAGAAAGTTATGGCAATTTTAGTAGACACAGGTCAGGCCTCCAGATCAGCATCCACCTAGCGCCGTGCCCCTCACTTTCCAGCACTGCACCCTCACTTTCCAGCACTGCACCCCTCACTTTCCAGCGCCCACTCATTCCAAGACCAAATTAGAGCTGCGCAATGACATTTTCTGGAACAAAATGACCCTAACTACTTGTGCTCTATAAAAACATCTTTAAGGAGTGTGCAGCCAGCATCTTCAAAGGGGAGACCATCTTAAAAAGGGGATCAAAGGGATCCAAATCCAGAATATTTCGCAGTCTTTTGAGGGCTGGAACTCAAGGGAGAACATCCATATTGTTCTTCCAGCTTGAGCTTTATGGCCAACTAATCATCAAATAAGGGAAAGGGATGAATCCATAGGGATTTGTTGTTCTTTTTTTCCTGTTCTTGATTCAGTTGTACGGATTTATTGTTCAATATTTTTTGTGATTCATTCTTTGATTAAATAAGAAGGATTTGAGTTCATGTGATAGCTGCATTTTTTATTCTTCTTCTTTTAGATTTTCTTAACCCGGTGATTACATGCTCCTCCCCCATATAAGTCTAGTTATGCTCTTCTTATGTGATGTTGTTTGGATGTGTTTGATTCCGGTATATTTATCTTATTTATTGTCCATTACTGCGATATTATCATTGAGATATATTGTCGTTTCTTGATAAGCTTTAAGATCGGTCGTATGTGCTTAAATCGAAATCAATGAGTGATTTATAGCAATTACGTTCGATTATAAATGTGCTTGATTGAATATATTCCAATTGCTTGTTTGGGATGTGAAACTTGCAATCAAGATAAAAACAATTGAATCAAGAGTAGAATAAGGCAACGAATCTAAGGAGGATTCCCAGAACCTCGTTATTTCTCACTTGTATTTCATTATATTTACACAATTTCACTCGCAATACATCATTATCAAAACTCGTATTTTATCGTTTAACTTTTACCTTCGTTTTAAGGTTCACAACTTTCCTTTGTAATTAACTTGTTTCCCTATGGAATCGACATCCCAAATCCATGCTACAATAACCGTGTTATACTTTGGGCGTAATCATGAGCCTCAAGAGATGGTCAGCTACTACGTTCTCCACTCCTTTCTTGTCTTTGATGGTGATGTCGAATTCTTGTAGGAGTAGGATCCATCGTATTAAGCGTGCCTTAGCATCCTTCTTTGTAAGAAGATATTTAAGAGCCGCATGATCTGTAAAAATAAGGATAGGAGAACCAATTAAGTATGCGCGAAAATTATCTAAAGCAAATACTACAGCTAGCAATTCTTTTTCAGTTGTGGAGTAATTCATCTGAGCACTATTCAAAGTTTTATTAGCATAGTAAATCACAAAAGGTTTTCCCTCTCTTCGCTATCCAAGAACAGTAGCTACAGTATAGTCACTAGCATCACACATGATTTCAAAGGGTAAATTCCAATCAGGTGACTGCATTATAGGTGCTGAAGTAAGCTTGCCAATCAGCGTTTTAAAGGCCTCTTGACAAGCTTGAGTCCACTCATATGGGGCATCTTTAATTAGGAGGGCATATAGTGGTCTAGATATGTTAGAAAAATTTTGTATGAACTCTTATAAAAGCCAGCATGACCAAGGAAAGATCTCAGATCCTTTATTGTCTTAGGTATAGGCAATTTAGAAATTAATTCAATCTTAGATTGATTAACCTCTATTCCTTTAAAAGAGACAATATGCCCTAAGACAATACCGGATGGTACCATGGAATGATATTTTTCCCAATTTAGAACCAATTCTTTTTCTCACATTGAATTAATACTCTTTCCAAATTCATTAAGCATGTATCAAATGAAGATCCAAAAATAGTTAGGTCATCCATAAAAACCTCCATGCAATTTTCAATCATGTCACTAAAAACACTCATCATGTAACGTTGAAAAGTGGCAGGTGCATTACACAATCCAAATGGCATTCTATGAAAAGCGTAAGTACCAAAGAGACAAGTAAAAGTGGTTTTATCCTGATCTTCTAATGCAATTTCAATTTGATAATAGCTAGAATAACCATCTAAGAAACAGTAAAAAGGATGACCAGCTACACACTCAAGAAATTGATCAATAAAAGGGAGTGGGAAGTGGTCTTTCCAGGTGACAGCATTTAATTTTCTGTAATCAATGCACATACGCCACCCAGTCACAAGTTTGGTAGGGACTAACTCTCCTAGGTCATTCATTACCACAGTGACTCCGGACTTTTTGGGAACGACTTGTGTAGGACTTACCCATTTACTATCAGCTATGGGATATATAATACCCGCATCTAATAGTTTCAGCACTCCGTTTTTCACTACTTCTTTCATAGTGGGGTTAAGTCTACGTTGAGGGTCTCTACGAGGACTGGTTCCTTCATCCAAATTTATTTTATAGGAACATATCAGGGGACTAATTCCCATCAAATCAGCCATGCTCCATCCTAAGGCTGATTTATGTGAAATTAAGGTCTGAATTAATTTCTCACATTGGGTTTCAGATAATTCAGATGAAATAATAACAGGAAAGGTATCACCTGGACCGAGAAAGATATGCTTTAAACCCTTAGGTAGTGGCTTCAATTCGACTTTAGGTGCTTCCACACTTGGGTGCCATGCTCGAGTGCCATAATCCTGAGATTTGTCAAAAATAGCACAAGTATCAATTATAACTGTTTTATCATCTAATAAATCAATCTCAGAATTAATAAGAAAACTCTTAAAAGGATCAAAATCATGAGCCATGGAAACTCCCTCATCAATGAGTGACTCGATCATGTATAGCTGGTGGTTTTCGTCCTCATCTTCGGGCTATTTTTTAACATTGAAAATGTTCACTTCTAAGGTCATGTTTCCAAAAGACAGCTTCATGAGTCCATTCCTGCAATTAATAAGAGCATTTGCAGTAGCAAGGAAATGTCTACCTAAAATCAAAGGAATTCTAGAGTTAGTGTCAACAGCAGAAGTAGTATAAGGGATTAGGAAATCAACTGGATAGTAAAATTTATCAATCTGAATCAACACATCCTCTACCACACCCCGGGGTACTTTGACTGAACGGTCAGCCAGTTGTAGTACCACGCCGGTTGGTTTGATTTCCCCTAAACCTAGCTGTAAACAAATGGAAAATGGCATCAAGTTTACACTAGCTCCTAAATCTAGCAAGGCTTGTCCAACCTTATGATTTCCAATGCTACAAGCAATGGTAGGACAGCCTGGATCCTTGTATTTTGGGGGAATTCTTTCCTCAATTAAAGTACTAACTTGCGCAGTTAGGAATGCAGTTTTCTTGACATGGTGTTTCCTCTTAATTGTGCATAAATCTTTGAGAACTTTTGCATAAGTAGGAACTTGTTTAATCAGATGCAAACGAGGAAGATTAAGTTTCACTTGCCTCAAGTTCTCTAGGATTTCATTATTTAAGTCCAAATTTTTCTTGTTTGACTTTAAGGCTTGAGGGAATGGTGCCTTAACAGGACTTTTGGTCACTTCAGGGTCTTTGGACAGTTCGGTATTACTACTAGTTTGACCCTTTTCCATATCCTCGGATTCATTCATTGGTGAGATGTGTAGTGACTTACCACTTCAGGTTATAATGGTATTTACATCTTTCAAATTTTCTTGTGCCACATGTTGACCACGAGGTATGGACTGAGCTTGGGAAGGGAACTTACCTCGCTCAGTCACACTTAAGGAGCCCATTAATTTGGACACTTGGCTCCTAATTTCTTTATTCTCTTCAACCACCTGCGTAATTAATGCCTCAACCCTTTGGTTTATCTTACCTTATGCCTCTATAAAAGCCTGTAAGGTGTCTTCTAAGGAGTTCCTAGAGGATAAGAGTGCATGATAAGGTGCAAGTAATGATCTAAGGGGTTGTGCATGCTGCTGATTTTCAGATTTTCAGCTGAAGTTTGGGTGATTCCGTCACCCCGGATTATAAGTGTTAGAGAAAGGTGCAAGAGGCTTCTTGTACATGCCTAAGGCATTACATTGTTCCTCATACAACCCTCTCATATCAACAAATATGGGGCATTCTTAGGTGAGATGATCTACCCTGCCACACACAAAGCACAGCTCTAAAGACTCGTCATGATTAGCCACATGTGTTTGCTTTGAGCCCTTAGTTTTCAATGCCTCTAACTCCCTAGTGAGCAGTTCGACCTTAGCTTTCAGGTTATCTTCTTCCCTAAGATGGTATATTCCTCCACCATTGGGGTTTCCTATAGGTCGTGACCTATTCATGCTTTCAGTAGCACTAGGTCCAGTCCATGTATGAGCTTTCTCAACAAGCTCATTGAGGTATTCAATAGCCTCATCGGGGTCTTTTTGCAGAAATTCCCCATTGTACATCATCTCTGCAAATTGGCATTCTCTATAGGTAAGACCCTCATAGAAATAGCTCACTAAACACCAATTTTCATACCCATGGTGTGGACACATACTTAAAAGCTCTTTAAATTTCTCCCAAGAATGATACAAAGTCTCGTTTTCCTTTTGTACAAAGGTGGAGATTTGTCTTTTCAACGCATTAGTCTTATGTTGAGGGAAGTATTTGTTAAAGAAGGCCCGAGTCATCTCAGTCCATGATCCAATAGATTGTGGTCTCAGTGAGTGTAGCAAACTCTTAGCTCTATCCTTCAAAGCGAAAGGAAAGAACTTAAGTCGCACAATGTCAGCAGTTGCACCTTGACTATGGAAAGTCGCAACTACTTCCTCAAACTCTCTAATGTGCACATATGGGTTCTCATTTTCCATGCCATAAAATATAGGGAGTAACTATATCATCCCTGTTTTAAGATCTAATTGGGGAATGTTAGCTGGAAACATGATGTAAGATGGTGTGGTTGTGCGTGTAGGGTGGAGGTAATCCTAAAGGGTCCTAGTAGGTTGATCTTCTTTGTACTTAAGCGCGTATCTCCGGCAATAGCGCCAAAATTTGATTATGCCCAAAACTTAACGCGGTATTGTAGTACAGCTTTGGGGTGTCGATTCCACAGGGAAACAAACTAATTTCAAAAGAAGGTGTAAACCTTAACACAAACGATAAAAGTTAAAGTGATAAAATCTGAATTGTTGATTGTGTGAAAAGTGTGTAAATAATTGATGGATAATAAATAAAGAAACAACAAGGTTCTAGAAATCCTCCCTAGGTTCGTTGCCCTAATCCTAACTTGATTCAGTTGTTTTTATCTCGATTACAAGTTTCACATCCCAAACAGGTAATCAGCAAATATTCAATTAAAGCGCATGTATAAACCCTAATGTAATTGATATGAATTATCCTTTACTTTCAAGCACACATGACCTAACTTATAGATTATCAATAGACGACGATATATCAAAATGAGAATATCGCAGCAATGGACAAATCTATAAAAGAGATCTACCGGACTCAATCACACCCAAACAAATACACATAAGAAGAGCATGACTAGACTTATATGGAAAAGAAGCATGCAATAACCGGACTTGATGAGAGTCATATAATGCATCTAAACAATACTTAAGTGTTAGCATTTTAAGGTTGATCTCTGTTGTAATCGCACTTTTACATGTTAATAACTCTAAAGTGATATTCATAAATCATTGACTTAATTCGATGCATTTTCAGGTGCTTTGAGTCCAAAAGAGATGATAAAGCAATCTACGTTTAAAGCACCAAAAAGTTCTTGCATGTTGGTGTCGGTATTTGTCCAAGGTTTAGACATGTCGAAACATGATTCAAAGATGGTTAAAGTCTAAACTAAGGTTGGAGTAAAAAAATACAGCAAGTTAAAAGACTGCACACAAATGTGTGCATCACTTTGGAGCAAGGTAAGGGTAGGCAGACTAGTGTGTGCACTTCTGGATACAAGCTGCTGAAGGGCAGCAAGACTGTGTGCACAAGCTGACCAAAGGCAGTAAGAGTGGGCACCTAGGCACCCAAAAATGAGCACCACGCCTTCCAGGGACTTCACCTCTAAAATCTGTAAGAGTGAGCGCCTAGATGCCCATCCATGAGCGCCTCACCTCTCCAATCTGCAAGAGTGAGCGCCTAGGTGCCCAAAAATGAGCACCACGCCTTCCAGAACACTTTAATCTCGGACATAACCAGCACCTAGGCGTGGGTAAGGCAGCATCTAGGCACCCACTCGCTTCTTGAACTGGTTAGGGCGACCAAATGACATTTTTTCGGACCAAAATTCCCCTAGCTACTACTTGTAATCTATAAATACCTCCTTAAAGAGTGTGTAGCCGGGCAAAAAAGGAAGAAAAGAGAGAGAAAGTTTTTAGGATCCAATTTTAGCATTCTTCCAAGTGTTCTTTGGCTGGAAATCAAGGGGAGAGCATCCATATTGTTCATCCACCTTGAGCTCTATGGCCAACTAATCATCAAGTAAGGGAAAGGGATGAATCCTTAGGGATTTGTTGTTCCTTATTTCCTATTCTTGATTCATTTGTATGGATTTATTATTAAAACATTGTCTATGATTTACTCTTTGATTAAGTAAGAAGGATTTGAGTTCATGTGATAGTTGTTCTTTATATTCTTCCTCTTTTAGATTCTCTTAATCCGGTGATTGCATCCGTCTCATCCATTGATGTTGTTTGGATGTGATTGATTCCGATAGATTTATCTTACTGATTATCCATTACTGTGATATTGTCATTGAGACATATTGTCATTTCTTGATAATCTTTAAGATCGGTCATATGTACTTGAACCGAAATCAATGAGTAACTTGTAGCAATTACATTAGAGTTTATAAATGTGCTTGATTGAATATCTTCCGATTGCTTGTTTGGGATGTGAAACTAGCAATCGAGATAAAAACAATTGAATCAAGAGTGGAATAAGGGAATGAACCTAGGGAGGATTCCTGGAACCTTGCTGTTTCGTTTATATTCTCATTTACATTTACACAATTTTTCTCACAATACACCATTATCAAAACTCATATTCTTTCGTTTAACTTTTATCGTTAGTATTAAAGTTTACACCTTCTTTTGTAATTAACTTGTTTCCCTGTGGAATCGACACCCCAAAGCTGTACTAAAATAACCGTGTTATACTTTGGGCATAATCAAATTTTGGGGCTTATGCCGGGGAAACACGCTTAAGTACAAGGAAGCTTGTCAACTTTGAGTGTGATGGTAGAAGAATTGTAAATATTTTTCTTTTCAGCCGTTTGTAAATACGGTAATATTGTTCTTTTACCTTTGTTTTGATTTTCTAATTTTCTTTTATTATTCTATTTTATTTTTTTTTTCTTTCCTGTTTTATTTATTTTATTTCCCCTCTAAATTAATTGGTGTATGCTTAGACCGAGAGATTTGCGAGGTAGATTCATTAGAGGACCCGAGTTAGAGTTACCCTCTCCTTCCACGTCCGTTGGTGAAACCTCGCCTAGATCAAACCATAGTGCACCCCACATGAGAATTTAGAGGATTTTGTTAACATGACCGATAATCCTAACGAGAATGTTTCTAGGACACTTCAGGATTACCTCCACCCTACACGCATAGCCACACCATCATGCATCATGTTTCCAGCCAATACTCGCCAACTAAATTTTAAAACAAGGATGATATAATTACTCCCTACTTTTCATGGCTTGGATAATGAAAACCCATATGTGCACATTAAAGAGTTTGAGGAAGTAGTCGCGACTTTTCATAGTCAAGATGAAACCGATGACATTGTTAGGCTTAAGTTCTTTCCTTTCGCTTTGAAGGATAGAGCTAAAAGTTGGCTATACTCACTAAGACCACGATCTATTGGGTCGTGGACTGAGATGACTCAAATTTTCTTTAATAAATACTTTCCCTAACATAAGACAAATGCTTTAAAAAGACAAATCTCCACCTTTGCACAAAAGGACAGCGAGACTTTGTATCAGTCTTGGGAGAGATTTAAGGAGTTGTTGAGTATGTATCCTCACCATGGGTATGAGAATTGGCGTTTAGTGAGCTATTTCTATGAGGGTCTTACCTATAGAGAATGCCAATTTGTAGAGATGATGTGTAATGGTGGGTTCTTGGAGAAAGATCCTGATGAGGCCATAGAGTACCTCAATGAGCTTGCTGAAAAAGCTCACACTTGGACTGGACCTAGTGCTACTGAGAGCAGAAATAGGTCATGACCTATAGAGAACCCAAATGGTTGTGGAATTTACCATCTTAGGGAAGAGGATAACCTTAAGGCCAAGATCGAGATGCTCACTAGGGAACTAGAGGTATTAAAGACTAAAAGTTCAAAGCCAACACACGTGGTTAATCATGCAAAATCTTTTGAACCATGTTTTGTGTGTGGCGGGGTAGATCTTCTCGCCCAAGAGTGTCCCACATTTGCTGATATGAGAGGAATGTATAAGGAACAATGTAATGCCTTAGGCATGTACACGAAGCCTTTTACACCCTTCTCTAATACCTATAATCCGGGATGGCCAAATCACCCCAATTTCAGCTGGAAGTCTGAAAACCAGCAGCTTGCAAAACCCCCTGCACCATATCATGAACCATATCATGCACCTGTATCTTCTAGGAGTCCTTTAGAAGACACTTTGCATGCTTTTATTGAGGTACAGGGTAAGACTAATCAAAAGCTTGAATCTTTAATTATGCAGGTTATTGAAGAACATAAAGAGATTAAGAGCCAAGTGTCCAAGCTGACGAGCTACTTGAGTGTAACTGAGCGAGGTAAGTTCCCTTCCTAAGCTCAGTCCACATCTTATGGTCAGCACCTAGTGCAACAGAATAAAAAAGAGGTAAATTCCATTGAGACACTTAGTGGTAAGTCGTTACACATCCCAACAATGAAAAAAATCTGAGGATATGGACGAGAACCACCAAGTATACATGATTGACTCATTTATGGAAAAAGGTCCATCACCTTAATCCATTGGAGTCCACCCTCACCCATGGCTTCACAAGAGCACATATCGAGCTAGAATCTACAAATGTTACTGATAACATCTTTAAGGTCTCTCCAAAGCACACAAGCAGCAAATTTAATAGTAAAGCAGTTGTTGGTGCATTCAACTCATGTTTTTCTAGGAGGGAATAAGAGTGTCTGGCTGAAGATGTAAAGAGGCACCCCATAACATATCCTTTTATTTTTATTGTTATTGTTTTTCATAATTCTTTTTCTTGTTTATTATTAGTATTTTGCTGTTTTCCAGTTTTACTTTCGTATTTCCTTTTCAGGGACAAATATACGAAACAGTTCAAATGGTGGTGCACAATTTTTAGCTTCTGTGCACTTTTGGCTACAAAGGGAGTTTCCTTATCTTTTACTTTCACATTGAGGACAATACCTACTTTAAGTTAGGGGTGGAGGAAACATATTCCTATTTTTCATGATTTTCATTGAACTGCTTGGTGTCATTTTACCTTTTTGTTTGTTTTTAGCATGCTTTGTGTTAGCCTTGGAGTTAATTCATATGTCGATGATATGAGCCCAATTGAGATAGTATATAGTATTTAGAAGAATTTAAATCTTCCTTCACTTTGAGAATAAATTAAATGTCAATCTTTCTTTGGTTTGAGACTCTGGTTTGTGGTAAGATTGCATGATTAGTCTAAAGCATTTGGAGAAGTTTTATGTGCGATTGTTCTGTGAATACTTTTGCGGTCTCAACAAGCTCTAGAACTTATTTGATAATCACTTGAGGCGAAAACCATAGAATTTACACTACTTAGGATATGATGTAGGCCATTTTTGGACCGTTTGAGCCTTTTTAAACTTACCCTTGTTATATTTATCGCTAGTCACCTATTTGAGCCTTTTTCTTGAAAAGAAAAAAAAATTGAGCCTTGTTTCTTTCGATAAACCATTTATTTACCTTTATGAGCCTAAAAATATTTTATCATTACCTTTCTTTTAAAAGAACATTAGTTATACACATGTTGTGAGAAGCACTTAAAAGTAGTAAGGGTGGAAATATGAAAAAATATTACTACCATAACCCAAGTACATTAAAAGAGATAAGTTAGGGGTTGTGGAAAAGAAAAGAAAAGAACGAAAGAGGAGGTGAATAGTCTTATGCCAAAATAAAAGAAAAAGATGAATTATGGCAAAGGAAGAAGAAAAGAAAAAAAATATGGTGATTTATTGCGAGAAATGCTCGAAAAATGGTTGAAAGAGTTGGGTGTTGAAGTAAGGTTATCTTGTGCTTAAAGTGGTTGTGTGTTGTGAGTTTTAAATTACTCGCATGCGCACGAGTCGTTTGTAGTATAGTGTTGTGCAAGTGCGAGGTTGAATCCACAGGGAATTGCATTGTGAAAGTATATTTTCAATCTAAACTAACTCTATCTTAACCTAGTTCCGAATTTCAGATGATAATTTGCAAAAGAAATTAAAATTAAACTAAATTGATTTTTAATAACTAATAATTAAAAGACTAAGGTTTCCAAATCCACCCCACCGAAGTTAAGCATATATGTTCTAAAAATATAGCCTATCAAAACATTCCATGAATCCAACTATAAGACAAAAAACGAAGAATATCCCAACTAAACCAAAAGCATCAAATGTATCCGCTCTCAACAAATCACAAAGGAAATCCAATTTAATCGAAAAGCATTCAATGTATCCATCAGATGAAACACAAGGAATATCCAACAGACAATTTAAACTCAATCAATTATAAGATTAACTCAAATAATTGACCGAACATTTATACTAAAAATTGTCAGATTTGTACAAGCAAATCTGAACTACTACGCCAAACAACGACAGGGCTTTTGGTTTAGTTGGGATATTCTTTGTTTTTTGTCTTATAGTTGGATTCATAGAATGTTTTGATAGGCTATATTTTTAGAACATATATGCTTAACTTCGGTGGGGCGGATTTGGAAACCTTAGTGTTTTTAATTATTAGTTTTTAAATCAATTTAATTTAGTTTTAATTTGTTTTGCAAATTATCATTCAAAATTCGGAACTAGGTTAAGATAGAGTTAATTTAGATTAAAAATTATATTTTCACAACGCAATTCGCTGTGGATTCGACCTTGCACTTGCACAACGCTATATTGCAAACGACACGTGCGCTTGTGAGTAAATTAAAACTCACAACATCTTCGACCCAATAGCTCTAAGGTCCTAGTAGATGGATTGCTCCACTTTTTCTTGGACTCATGTCTCCAAGGCCAAGCACGTGGATTGCTCCACATATTCTTAGCCCAAGAGCTCCAAGGTTCGAGCAGATAGATTGCACCACTTGTACTCGGACTCCATGTGTCCTCAGCCCAATATCTCCAAGGTCTGAGCAGATGGATTGCTCCACTTGTGCTCGCACACATGTCTCTAAGGCTAAGCATATGGATTGCTCCACTTGTCCTCGGCCCAATAGCTCCAATGTTCGAGCAGATAGATTGCTTGTCCTCGGACTCATGTCTCCAAGGCCGAGCACTTGGATTGCTCCACGTGTCCTCGGCCTAATTGCTCGAAGGTCCGAACTGATAGATTGCTCCACTTGTGGTTGGACTCATATCTCCGAGGCCGAGCGCATGGATTGCTCTATCATGAAGAGAAAAAGGGAAGAGTCAAAGATGGACTGACTCCTCAAAGAAGTTGTGGAATTTAAATGTGGCACAAATGTCTTTGAACTTCTTCACATGGCTATAAGTATTTTCAAGATCTAAACCATGGAATGAGGGTAAGAGTTGGATAACATGTGGCTTCAGGTCAAAGTGTGTGGCATTAGTTGGTGGCAACACTATGCAAGAGGATGAGTTAGTCGCAATGGGTGCGAAAAAATCCCTAAGGGATGTAGTGAAGTCCACGTTCCAAGCTCTAGGTTGCTCTACATGTTCAGGATGATTAAAATTCTCTCCCATCTCAACAGTTTCTCTCTCAATTAGTGCTCTTTTCTGTCTCCTAAGAGTCTTTTCTAAGTCGGGATCTAAATGTGTCAAATCTAAGTTCAAGGATCTCCGACCAAGCATACACCAACAGAAAACAATGAGATACTAATCAACAGAAACGACAGAATAAAGCAAACACACAACTCACAATTTTTTTTTTTTTAATAAAAAATTGCTAACTAACTAGTAGAAAAATAAAATCAATTCAGACCAAAAAATTTCATAAACCAAACAATTCCCCGGCAACGGCGCCAAAAACTTGTTGTGAATTTTAAATTACTCGCAAGCGCACGAGTCGTTTGCAGTATAGCGTTGTGCAAGTGCGAGGTCGAATCCACAGGGAATTGCGTTGTGAAAGTATATTTTCAATCTAAGCTAACTCTATCTTAACCTAGTTCCGAATTTCAGATGATAATTTACAAAAGAAATTAAAATTAAACTAAATTGATTTTTAATAACTAATAATTAAAACACTAAGGTTTCTAAATCCACCCCACCGAAGTTAAGCATGTATGTTCTAAAAATATAGCCTATCAAAACATTCCATGAATCCAACTATAAGACAAAAAAACAAAGAATATCCCAACTAAACCAAAAGCATCCAATGTATCCGCTCTCAACAAATCACAAAGGAATTCCAATTTAATCGAAAAACATTCAATGTATCCATCAGATGAAACACAAGGAATATCAAACAGACAATTTAAACTTAATCAATTATAAGATTAACTCAAATAATTGATAGAACATTTATACTAAAAATTGTCAGATTTGTACAAGCAAATCTGAACTACTACGCCAAACAACGGCGGGGCTTCATCTTCAACCTTAGCTGAAGAGTCTAGCCACTCATAACTATAAAACTACAATTCATAATAAAAGTGGTAAACATTTAAACTAAAACAACTAAATGTAAAGAAATAAATAAATAACTTTACATGGGAGAAATTCCACTCGCTGACGGGCGGCGCTTCCCCTCGTGATGACAAAGCCTTGGAGATCCACCAGAATGCTAGCGGACGTCCACCGGTAAACACCAAAGTGGCTCAGGAATTGTACATTAAAGATGAAGTGAAGAAGGGCTTATATATGGAAATATCACAAGTGCAATATGCTTCCAATCCGATGTGGGATACTGCAGATTCCAGTTTTTGCTCTTTGACCTTTGTCTACTAAAACTGCCATAACTTTCTCTAGAAAAAATCATTTTATTGATCCGTAAAATTCCCCAGAAAATAGACATCGGGATCTCTCCAAATGTATATGGCTTATCTCGTGGTTCTTCCTGAATCAATACAGTTAAATCCTCAAAAATGGCTGATCTGTCACGCTGAAATCATGCACAGCCTGACATTTGTCTACTAAAACTGCCATAAATTTCTCTAGAAAAATCATTTTATTGATCCGTAAAATTCTTCAGAAAATAGACATCGGGATCTTTCCAAGCATATATGGCTCATCTCGTGGTTCTTCCTGAATCAATACAGTTAAATCCTCAAAAATGGCTGATCTGTCACATTGAAATCATGCACAGCCTGACCTTTGTCTACTAAAACTGCCATAACGTTCTCTAGAAAAATCATTTTATTGATCCGTAAAATTCTCCAGAAAATAGACATCCTGATCTTTCCAAACATATATGGCTCATCTCTTAGTTCTTCCTGAATCAATACATTAAAATCCACAAAATGTACTGATCTGTACAGGTAATTCTGGTAATTTTTGTGAAACTCCTTTCCCAATGCTTGTAAACCTGAAAAACAACGAAAACAACTCGAAGTAACAAATTCCTAAGCTAACAAATGTAAATTAAAGGGCCAAAATATGCAATATTTGACACTCATCAAATACCCTCAAACTTACAATTTGCTAGTCCCTTAGCAAAACAAAATAATAAAAAAAACCTAAATGAAAAACAAAGAACATAAAGATAAGTTCATCACCCATGGTATCCAAAAATTTAAGGAGCACACATCACAATGATATTCATTCATGAGCAAGCTTAAAAAGATAAACCCATCTTCGCAATGAATAGAAAAGTTAAAATCTAATTACTTACAAAAGGCAGGTTAAGGCATCACAAGTCTGACACTGTGTAAAGTGAATTAGCATATAGAAATGAAGCTTCCAAGTGACTCCAATGTGTAAGGTCTCCATGTCTCAAGATTCACCGAATTTCCCATCAAAATGAATGGAAAAGGCATAGTTTTTATTTTTTTTATTTTTTATAAGGCACAGCTATGTCTAGTTCCCTTAAGCTTTCTAATTGACCCATGTAGTGAGTGTTAAGTCAATGACTCCCAAACCAGATGGTTTTAGGGCATTAGGTGTAAAGACACCCCTAAGGACTTACTAACTCGAGTCAAAAAGGCTATGAAATTAAACCAGCCTTAATACTACCAAGCAAAATTCCACCTTTTGACGTGAACACTCACTGCTTACTGAGGCAAGAGGTCCAGTTACTCAGCGGAAAGTTTATTTATGATAATAATTTTTTTAAAATTTTTTTTTAATTTTTCATGATTTTCTATGCCCAAGAGTTCATCCAACAAGTCATTCAGTTTCAGTTAAGATAAGGAAAAATACACATTAAAATCACATGTCATACCTCACATAATTTGTGCTAATGTGCTCGTGTTAGATTATGTCAAACATGTGAATTATCAAATGCCTAAGGTAAGTAACTAAATTTTAAAATTTATCACCAGATCATGTGTTCAAAATGTTAAGCTCACCAATGACATCACATCACAGAAATTATTTAGATCAACCAAAATTTCACGATAACATGAGCATGCAATTATCTCTACGACGAAAAGACAACAAATTAGGACAAAGTGTGTGATGTGTTTCCCATACCCCCAAACTTAAATTACACATTGACCCCAATGTGTGACTAATATGGAACGAGCTGATCTGAGATATGGAGAACTAGCTAGACTGGTATGGCTCATAGCATACCCCCAAACTTGAACTGAAGTACGCGTTGTCCCTGAAAAATAAAAACTGGAAAACAAAAAATACTGGAAACAAATATTAATCATAAAAATGCGAAATAATAAATAAACAGAAAAGATAAGCTATGGGGTGCCTCCCATGAGCGCTAAGTTTAAAGTCTTCAGCCAGACTCTCCCTAGAATACTACACTCAATCTGAGTAACTAGGATCCTCCAACAGTATCGTCTCAATGTCCGGACTCCTCAACTTTAAGAATGGTTTTAGCCTCTGTCCATTTACCTTGAAAGTATTACCATTCTTAGGATCCTCAATCTCGATGGCCCCATGAGGAAAAACTGATCGAATAATGAATGGGCCTGACCATTGGGATTTGAGCTTGCCTGGAAAAAGATGCAGGCGCGAATTGTAAAGAAGAACTTTCTGACCCGGCTCAAAAGCTCATCTCAAAATGTTTTGGTCAAAAGTCTTCTTCATTTGTGCTTTGTATGATCGGGCACACTCATATGCATCATTCCGCAGCTCCTCCAATTCATTGAGTTGGAGCTTCCGTTGTGAGCCAGCCTTGGAAAGATTGAAATTCAGTTGCTTGATAGCCCAATACGCATGATGCTCTAATTCAACCGGAAGGTGATATGCCTTTCCATACACAATGCGATAGGGAGGCATGCCAATTGGCGTCTTGAAGGCTGTCCGATATGCCCACAGTGGATCAGTCAATCGCAGAGACCAATCCTTTCTATTAGGGTTCACAGTCTTTTCCAAAATTTGTTTGATCTCGCAATTTGAAATTTCCACTTGACCACTCGTTTGTGGGTGATACGAGGTGGCAACTTTGTGCGTGATGAAATACTTCTTCATCAACTACTCAAAGATCTTGTTGCAAAAGTGCTTCCCTCCATCACTTATGATTGCTCGAGGCATACCAAAACGAGCAAAAATAGTGTCTTTCAAGAACTGAACCACAACTCTGTGGTCATTGGTCTTGCACGCAACGGCCTCCACCCACTTGGACAGATAGTCCACAGCAACTAGAATGTATAAGTAGCCAAAGGAGTTTGGGAACGGTCCCATGAAATCAATGCCCCACACATGAAAAATCTCAACAATCAGAATAGGGTTGAGGGGCATCATATTTCTCCTAGAAAGACTCCCTAGCTTTTGGCAACGCTCACAAGATACACAGTAGGTGTGAGAGTCCCGGAACAGGGTAGGCCAATAAAATTCACACTGCAAAATCTTCACAGCGGTCTTTTTAGCACTAAAATGGCCTCCACATGCATGATCATGACAAAAGGCGATGACATTAGATTGGTCATGCTCAGGAATACACCGTCTAATTATCTGATCGGGACAATACTTGAACAGGTAAGGATCGTCCCAGAAAAAGTGTTTTACCATGGCCAAAAATTTTGATTTATCTTGCCTCCCCCAATGCAAGGGCATGTGTCCGGTGACAAGATAGTTCACTATGTCAACAAACCATGGTGCAGGACTGTGAGCAATGTGCATTAATTGCTCATCAGGAAAGGTCTCAGAAATGGGAGTGGCGGCCTCAGTGAATTCCACAATCAATCTAGACAAATGGTCTGCCACCATATTTTTTGAACCTTTCTTATCCCGAATCTCAATGTCGAACTCTTGAAGTAGCAAGATCCATTGGATAAGATGAGATTTAGCATCTTTTTTAGAGAAAAGATACTTCAATGCAGCATGGTCCGAGTAGATAATGACTTTAGATCCTAACAAGTATGATCTGAACTTGTCTAATGCAAAAACGATTGCAAACAACTCCTTCTCAGTGGTAGAGTAATTGAGTTGTGCGTCGTTTAGAGTTCGACTTGCATAATAGATAACATGGGGAAGTTTATCAATACACTGCCCCAAAATAACTCCAACAGCATAGTCTGATGCGTCACACATAATCTCAAAAGGCACACCCCAGTTGGGTGGCTGAATAATGGGTGTGGACGTCAGAATCTTCTTCAGATCCCCAAATGCTTTCTTACAATCCTCATCAAATAGAAATGGGGCATCTTTCAGCAACAACTTGCACAAAGGCCTGGCGATCTTGCTGAAATTCTGGATAAATCGCCTATAGAAACCTACATGGCCCAGAAAAGATCGAACCTCTTTCACCGTACGTAGGGGTGGAAGGTTGGAAATCAAATCCACCTTTGCTTTGTCGACCTCAATCCCTCGATGAGATGCGACATGCCCCAGTACAATTCCTTGATTGACCATAAAATGGCACTTCTCCCAATTAAGCACCAGGTTCTTCTCCTTGCACCGTACTAAAACCAAAGAGAGACGGTGCAGGCACTCCTCAAATGTTGAACCGAAGACGGAGAAGTCGTCCATGAAAATCTCCAAGAACCGCTCTACCATGTCAGAGAATATACTGACCATGCACAACTGAAAAGTGGTAGGTGCATTGCATAACCCAAAGGGCATGCGACGGTAGGCGAAAGTCCCAAAAGGATAGGTAAATATCGTCTTCTCCTGATCTTCGGGGTCCACGTGGACCTGGTTATATCCAGAATAACCATCCAAAAAGCAATAATACTCGTGCCCAGCCAAACGCTCCACCATCTGATCAATAAATGGAAGTGGAAAGTGATCCTTCCTTGGGGCAACGTTCAGCTTACAGTAGTCTATACACACTCTCCACCCAGACTGCACACGAGTTGGCACCAACTCATCGTCCTTATTCTTTACTACCATTAATCCAACTCGCTTGGGCACGACATGAATGGGGCTCACCCACTTGCTATCAGAGATGGGATAAATGATCCCTGCATCTAACAGCTTAATAACCTCTGCCCTCACAACCTCTTGCATAGCAGGGTTGAGCCTTCTTTGTGGCTCCCTCGATGGCTTAGCATCTTCCTCTAAATGTATCCTGTGCATCACCACCGAGGGGCTGATTCCCTTAATATCCTCAATGGTCTAGCCGATAACTTCCTTGTGCTCTCTTAAAACATCTAATAATTTCTCCTCTTAAGCCTCACCCAAATCTGAAGTTATTATCACAGGCAAACAATCTGCTGGACCCAGGAACTTATACTTAAGATTATCCGGTAAAGGCTTAAGTTCCTTCTTTTGAGGTTCTGGTGCTACCGTCTCCTTCTCCTCATTGCTTTCTTGAGGATCAGACTCCAAAATGGCATTTACTTCATCGAGTAACTTATCTAAGCCCAAGTCCTCTCCAAAGTGAGCAAAGCATGCCTCCATGGGATCCTCAATGCTTGATTTATTCACAGTATCCTCAAGAATCTCCTCTATCAAGCATACATCTCTCACTTCATCATATTCTAGTGGTTGCCTAGTGATATCAAAAATGTTCAACTCCACTGTCATATTTCCGAAAGAGATCTTCATCACCCCTGTCCTACAGTTGATTAGGGCGTTAGCCGTGGCTAAGAATGGTCGCCCTAGAATCACCGGTATTTGAATCCCTACATTCTGAACCGGCTCTGTGTCAAGCACAATAAAATCCACGGGGAAATAGAACTTATCCACTTTTATTAAAACGTCCTCAACTATCCCCCGTGGTCTTTTCACTGACCTGTTAGCCAATTGAAGCGTCGTGGATGTGGACTTCAATTCTCCTAACCCCAACTGCACATAGACTGAGTAGGGTAGAAGATTCACACTCGCCTCTAGATCCAAAAGGGCCCTCTCAATATGGCTGACTCCTATCGTGCAAGAAATGGTAGGACACCCCAGGTCCTTATACTTGATGGGTAGCTTGCACTGCAAGATTAAGCTGACCTGCTCAGTCAAAAATGCCTTCTTTGGGACATTCATCCTCCTCTTGATAGTGACCAAGTCTTTTAAAAACTTGGCATATGATAGAACTTGATGGATGGCATCCAAAAATGGGATATTGATTTGGACTTGCTTGAATACCTCCAGGATTTCCTCATACTTCCCTCATTTCTTCGGTGCCTATAGTCTCTCGGGGTAAGGTGCTCTAGGTACAAATGACCTAGGAAGGTCCTTCTTAGTAGGTGTGGCTGTAGATGGCTCAGCATCTCTCTTATCTGTGTTGCCACTCCCTTGCCCTTTCTGCATAGCAGGGCTCTCTTCCACTCGATTGTCCACTTGTCTCCCAGACCTCAGTGTGACAATTGACTGTACTTGTTCCTCCCTGTTGTGCGTTTATCCACCTAAATAAATAAGTAAATAATCGCACTTGTTTTACTTGCAAGTGCACAAGGTCAACAGTGTAGTATAGTGTGCGAATGCAAGATCATCTCCACAGGGATTGGTAAAGTTCAATTTAGAATTATATTCGCAATATAAAATGATAGAAATAATAAAAGCGTTGAGAAATAATAAAGATAAAATACTAAGGATAAAGGCGTAGGGACTTGATATCCACCACTAATTATACTACCACAATATAACAGTATGCCAATGCTTTATTCATGCCATGTATACCTACTGGTTGCCAACTTAAGGGCATGGTATCTACTCCTTAAGCTATTGATTTCCCTAAGCAACGAGTTAGGCATGGTATCTACTCTAACTCTTTTCTTCCTTAAGGGATTCAGCATGGTATCTGCTTGAGTTGTTCCTTAAGAAAACATAAGTACTATGGAAATCGACAACCACATGAGACCTAGGGCATGGTATCTACTCCTGGTTTCCCATGTTGATTAACCCGGGTATCCGGATAAGATATCCCTTGTTACTAATGTTAGACCCATGACTCGGTCATCCAAATTGATCTAACTAACAAGTCCATACCATATGCACATATTGATCAGACATATACATATGAGGAATTTAAATAAAAGCAGGTATTAATCAAGTTTAAGCAACACAACATAAATATCACAAGGCGCCAATACTAAATTTATTGAGTAAACATAATTAGAGCTTCAACCAAGCCCTACTAAGAATTTAATTACACATAATAAAATAAAAAGGAAAGAAGAAACCCGAGAGAAGAGTCGTCAATTCCGCTCAATTGTCTCCTTCTCCAAGCTAAAGCAAAAGATAAAAGAAGGGATCTAAGAAGTGATCCCCCCAAGAGGTGATGCCTTTTGTGTGTGATTTACAAGTGTATTCATAGTTCTTTGAGAAGTCCTAATCGGCTCATGAGTTCCTAAACTTTCTTAACATGTGCGCTCGATCGCATATGTGGTGCGCTCGATCGCAATGCTGCGCTCGATCACACAGAGGAGTTCGCTCGATCGCAATTTAGCCAGCAGCTACTCTAGGATTTCCAGATTTATTCCTTTAAGTGCCAAAAATGCTTCTTTTTCTCCAAGACCCTATAAAAACGTGTAAAACACAAAAGTAAAGTAAAATAGACTAAAAATATAGATAAAGAACTTAACAAATGTAAATTAAGGGGCTTAAATATGAATATTTAAGCTCCTATCACTCCCCGTGCATAGGAGTTGATGAACTCTCAACCATAAATTGTCCTTTCGGGTTGGGCACGGGTTGACTGGGGAATTTTCCTTTCTCTCTCTCACCCAAGTGACTTGCAATTTGCCCTATTTGACTCTCCAGCTTGGCAATTGCTTGGGTGTTTACCACTGTTGCACTCCTCACATCACTCATATTTTGGCTAGTCGCCTTCATGAACTCCTTAAGGGTGTCTTCTAGCGACTGTGAAACTGGCACTGGTGTTTGAGTGGGTGCTTGGTAAGCTGGTGAAGGTGCTGGATGGGCAGAACGACCATGATTTGGAATTTGTGGGGCAAATCCGGGAGGATATTGATTTTGAGCATGATGAGGGGCTCATCCCTGATTCATTGGTTGGTTCTGCCTCCATGAAAAATTTGAGTGGTTCCGCCACCCTGGATTGTACATCTCGGAGTACGATCCATTTGACTACCTTTGAAAGTCATTGAAAGCATTTACTTGTTCCATAGGATACTCGGCACAAGCCGGCATTGATGGGCAATTCTGTGCTAGATGCATGGGACTAGCACAGATGGAACAGCTTTTAACATTGAATGTGTTGGCAGCATTGATGGATTGGATCACAGTGAGAGCGTCAATCTTCTTGGTGAGGGCATCTAACTTTATCTTTAAGTCAGCGTCCTCCCTGACCTCATAGATGCCTCCCCTCTTAGGAGCACGAATGGACTTATCTCGATAGCTTGAAAAATCCCACTGCTGCGAGTTGTCGGACAACTTGTCCAACGCCATGTATGCTTCATCTCCTGTCAGACTCAAGAATGCCCCCCCATTCATAGACTCGATCATGCTACAGTTAGGTTGAGTCAACCCTTGGTAGAAGAATTGAACGAGTCTCCACTTCTCATATCCATGTGGAGGGCATCTGATCAATAACTCTTTAAAGCGCTCCCAGCTCTTAGAGAACTTCTCATCCTCATCCTGAGTGAAAGAGCTAATCTCCTTTCGGCACTCATTCACTCTAGACATTAGGAAAAACTTATGATAAAATTTGCTCAGCAGGTTTTCCCAAGATGTAATAGACCCGAACGTGTTGGAATCCAACCACGCTCTAGCTATATCATGAAGAGAAAAAGGGAAGAGTCGAAGATGGACTGACTCCTCAGAGAAGTTCTGGAATTTAAATGTGGTACAAATGTCTTTGAACTTCTTCACATGGCTATAAGGATTTTCAAGATCTAAACCATGGAATGAGGGTAAGAGTTGGATAACATGTGGCTTCAGGTCAAAGTGTGTGGCATTGGTTGGTGGCAACACTATGCAAGAGGATGAGTTAGTCGCAATGGGTGCGAAAAAATCCCTAAGGGATGTAGTGGAGTCCACGTTCCAAGCTCTAGGTTGCTCTACATGTTCAGGATGATTAAAATTCTCTCCCATCTCAACAGTTTCTCTCTCAACTAGTGCTCTTTTCTGTCTCCTAAGAGTCTTTTCTAAGTCAGGATCTAAATGTGTCAAATCTAAGTTCAAGGATCTCCGACCAAGCATACACCAACAGAAAACAATGAGATACTAATCAACAGAAACAACAGAATAAAGCAAACACACAACTCACAATTTTTTTTTTTTAATAAAAAATTGCTAACTAACTAGTAGAAAAATAAAATCAATTCATACCAAAAATTTTCACAAACCAAACAATTCCCCGGCAACGGTGCCAAAAACTTGTTGTGAGTTTTAAATTACTCGCAAGCGCACGAGTCATTTGCAGTATAGCATTGTGCAAGTGCGAGGTCGAATCCACAGGGAATTGCGTTGTGAAAGTATATTTTCAATCTAAGCTAACTCTATCTTAACCTAGTTCCGAATTTCAGATGATAATTTGCAAAAGAAATTAAAATTAAACTAAATTGATTTTTAATAACTAATAATTAAAACACTAAGGTTTCCAAATCCACCCCACCGAAGTTAAGCATATATGTTCTAAAAATATAGCCTATCAAAACATTCCATGAATCCAACTATAAGACGAAAAACAAAGAATATCCCAACTAAACCAAAAGCATCCAATGTATCCGCTCTCAACAAATCACAAAGGAAATCCAATTTAATCGAAAAGCATTCAATGTATCCATCAGACGAAACACAAGGAATATCCAACAGACAATTTAAACTCAATCAATTATAAGATTAACTCAAATAATTGACAGAACATTTATACTAAAAATTGTCAGATTTGTACAAGCAAATCTGAACTACTACGCCAAACAACGGCGGTGCTTTTGGTTTAGTTGGGATATTCTTTGTTTTTTGTCTTATAGTTGGATTCATAGAATGTTTTGATAGGCTATATTTTTAGAACATATATGCTTAACTTCGGTGGGGCGGATTTGGAAACCTTAGTGTTTTTAATTATTAGTTTTTAAATCAATTTAATTTAGTTTTAATTTGTTTTGTAAATTATCATTCAAAATTCGGAACTAGGTTAAGATAGAGTTGATTTAGATTAAAAATTATATTTTCACAACGCAATTCGCTGTGGATTCGACCTCGCACTTGCACAACACTATATTGCAAACGCCTCGTGCGCTTGCGAGTAAATTAAAACTCACAACATCTTCGACCCAATAGCTCCAAGGTCCTAGTAGATGGATTGCTCCACTTTTTCTTTGACTTATGTCTCCAAGGCCAAGCACGTGGATTGCTCCACATGTTCTCAGCCCAAGAGCTCCAAGGTCCGAGCAGATGGAATGCTCCACTTGTACTCGGACTCCATGTGTCCTCAGCCCAATATCTCCAAGGTCTGAGCAGATGGATTGCTCCACTTGTGCTTGCACACATGTCTCTAAGGCTGAGCGTATGGATTACTCCACTTGTCCTCGGCCTAATTGTTCCAAGGTCCGAGCAGATAGATTGCTCCACTTGTCCTCGGACTCATGTCTCCAAGGCCAAGACTTGAATTGCTCCACGTGTCCTCGACCTAATAGCTCCAAGGTCCGAGCAGATAGATTGCTACACTTGTGGTTGGACTCATATCTCCGAGGCCGAGCACATGGATTGCTTCATGTGTCCTTGACCTAATGACTCCAAGGTCTGAGCAGATGGAATGCTCCACTTGCGGTTGGACTCATGTCTCCAAGGATGAGCACATAGATTGCTCCATGTGTCCTCAGCCTAATAGCTCCAAGGTAAGAGCCGATGGATTGCTCCACTTGTGCTCGTCTCACGTCTTCAAGGTCAAGCACATGGATTGCTACAAGTGTCTTCGACCCTATAGCTCCAAGGTCCGAGGAGATGGATTGCTCCACTTGTGGTTGGACTCATGTCTCCAAGTCCGAGCACAAGGAGTGCTTCACGTGTCTTCAGCCCAATAACTCCAAGGTCCGAGCAGATGGATTACTCCACTTGTTCTCGGAGTCATGTTTCTAAGGCCGAGCACATGGATTGCTCCACGTGTCTTCGACCCAATCGCTCCAAGGTCCTAGTAGATGGATTGCTCCACTTTTTCTTGGACTCATGTCTCCAAGGCCAAGCACGTGCATTACTCCACATGTCCTCGGCCCAAGAGCTCCAAGTTCTGAGCAGAAGGATTGCTCCACTTGTGCTCGGACTCATATCTCCGAGGCTGACCATATGGATTGCTCCATGTGTCCTCGGCCCAATAGCTCCAAGGTCCAAGAAGTTGAATTCCTCCCCTTGTGCTCGGACTTATGTCTCTAAGGTGGAGCTCATGGATTGCTCCACGTGTCCTCTGCCCAATAACTTCAAGTTTCGAGCAGATAGATTGCTCCACTTGTGCTCGGACTCATATTTCTAAGGCCGAGCATATGGATTGCTCCATGTGTCCTCGAACAAATAACTCCAAGGTCCGAGCAAATGGAATGCTCTACTTGCGGTCGGACTCATGTCTCCAAGGATGAGCACATAGATTGTTCCACGTGTCCTCGGCCCAATAGCTTCAAGGTCCGAGCAGATCGATTGCTCCACTTGTGCTCATCTCATGTCTCCAAGGTCGAGCACATTGATTGCTCCAGGTGTCCTCGGCCCAATAGCTCCAAGGTCCGAGCAAATAGATTGCTCCACTTGTGGTCGAACTCATGTCTCCAAGTTCGAGCACAGGGATTGCTGCATGTGTCTTCGGCCTAATAGCTCCAAGGTCCGAGTCGATGGATTGCTCTACTTGTGCTTGGACTCAAGTCTCTAAGGCCGAGCATAAGGAGTGCTCCACGTGTCTTCAGCCCAATTGATCCAAGGTCCGAGCAGATGGATTGCTCCACTTGTGCTCGGAGATATGTCTCTAAGACCGAGCACATGGATTGCTCCACGTGTCTTCAACCAAATAACTCCAAGGTCTGAGCTGTTGGATTGCTCCACTTTTGCTCAGACTCATGTCTCCAAGGCCGAGCAGATGGATTGCTCCACGTGTCCTCAGCCCAATAGCTCCAAGGTCTAAGCAGATGGATTGCTCCACTTGTGCTCGGGCTCATGTCTCTAAGGTTGAGAACATGGATTTCTCCACGTGTCTTCGGCCAAATAACTCCAAGGTCCAGGCAGATGCATTGCTCCACTTTTGCTCGGACTCATGTCTCCAAGGCCGATCAGATGGATTGCACCACGTGTCCTGGGCCCAATAGCTCCAAGGTTCGAGCAGATGGATTGCTCCACTTGTACTCGGACTCATGACTTCAAGGTTGAGCAAATGGATTGCTCCACATGTCCTCGACCCAATATCTCTAAGGTCCGAGCAGATGGATTGCTGTAATTGTGCTCAAACACATGTCTCTAAGGCCGAGCGTATGGATTGCTCCACTTGTCCTCGACCTAATTGCTCTAAGGTCCGAGTAGATCGATTTTGATGAGCATCATAAAATGGATCTAAACAGTACTTAATTGTTAGTATTTTAGGGTTGATCGAGGTTGGAATTACACTTTTATACCTTAATAACTCTAAAGTGTTATTCTTGAATCGTTGACTTATTTCAGTACATTTACAAGTACTTTGAGCTGAAAAAAGTGATAGAAAAGCTATCATCATTTTAAACACGAAGCTTCAGTGAATACTCGAGTGAGATAATGGTCGCGGAAGAGCCAAGATGAAGAGAAACCAAGAAAGGAGATTTACTAAATTGCCAGAATTGCCCGCACAGATCAATCATCTTTGAAAATTAAACTGTTTTGATGCAAGAAGAACCAGGAGATGAGCTATATATGCTTAGAAAGATTCGGAAGTCTATTTTCTGGAGAATTTTACGGCTTTTAAAATGATTTTTCTAGAGAAAGTTATGGCAGTTTTAGTAGACAAAGGTCAGGCTATGCGAGCTGCGTGGGATTTCCACGTGATTTTGGGCTTAAATCCCACATCCCACATCGGTTGGAAAATACATTTCTATATCCCACTTCCCACATCGGATTGGAAACACATTGCACTTGTGGTATTTCCCTATAAAAGGCCTACTCCACTTCAGCTTTGAGGCACCAATCGGAGCTCATATGAAATCATCAGAGAGTGACTCCAGAGGGCCTTTAGGAGCAATCCAGAGGGCTTTTAGGAGGAATCCGAAAGTATAAATTTGGAGGGTAAGCTGTCTTGATCCAAGGTCCGAGTAGATGGATTGTTCTACTTGTGCTTGGAGATAAGTCTCTAAGACATAGCACATGGATTGCTCCACTTATCCTCGGCCCAACAGCTCCAAGGTCGGAGCAGATGGATTGCTCCACTTGTGCTCGGACTCATGTCTCCAAGGCCAAGCACTTGGATTACTCCACGTGTCTTCGGCCCAATAGCTCCAAGGTCCGAGCTGATGGATTGCTCCACTTGTACTCGAACTCATGTCTCCAAGGTCAAGCACAATGATTGCTCCACGTGTCCTCGGCCCAATATCTCCAAGGTACAAGCAGATAGATTGCTGCACTTGTGCTCGAACTCATGTCTCCAAGGCCGAGAACATGGATTGCTCCATCTGTCCTCAGCCCAATAGCTCCACGGTCCGAACAGATGGATTGCTCCACTTGTGCTCTAAGATAAGTCTCTAAGACCGAGCACATGGATTGCTCCACTTGTCCTCGGCCTAATAACTCCAAGGTCGGAGCAGATGGATTCCTCCACTTATGCTCGGACTCATGTCTCCAAGGCCGAGCACTTGGATTACTCCACGTGTCCTCGGCCTAATAGCTCCAAGGTCCGAGCTGATGGATTACTCCACTTGTACTCGGACTCATGTCTCTAAGGTCAAGCATAATGCTTGCTCCACGTGTCCTCGGCCCAATATCTGCAAGGTATAAGTAGATGGATTGCTGCACTTGTGCTCGGACACTTGGATTGCTCCATTTGTCCACGGCCCAATAGCTCCACGGTCCAAGTAGATGGATTCCTCCACTTGTGCTCAGAGATAAGTCTCTAAGACCGAGCATATGGATTGCTCCACTTGTCCTCTGCCAGATAGCTCCAAGGTCCGAGCAGATGGATTGCTCCACTTATGCTCGGACTCATGTCTCTAAGGTAGTGCACATGGATAGCTCCACTTGTCCTCGGCCCAATAGCTCCAAGTTCGGAGCAAATGGATTGCTTCACTTGTGCTTGAATTCATGTCTCCAAGACCAAACACTTGGATTGCGCCACGTGTCCTCGGCCCAATAGCTCCAAGGTCCAAGCTGATGGATTGCTCGACTTGTACTCGGACTCATGTCTCCAAGGTCCAGCACAATGATTGCTCCACGTGTCCTCGGCCCAATATCTCCAAGGTGTAAGTAGATAGATTGCTCCACTTGTGCTCGGACTCATGTCTCCAAGGTCGAGAACATGGATTACTCCATCTATCCCTAACCCAATAGCTCCACGGTCCGAGCAGATGGATTGCTCCTCTTATGCTTGGAGATAAGTCTCTAAGACGGAGCACATGGATTGCTCCACTTGTCCTCGGCCCAATTGCTCCACTTATGCTCGGACTCATGTCTCTAAGGCCGAGCACTTGGACTGCTCCACGTGTCCTCGGCCCAATAGCTCCAAGGTCCGAGGTGATGGATTGCTCCACTTATACACGGACTCATGTCTCCAAGGTCAAGCACAGTGATTGCCCCACGTGTCCTCAAACCAATATCTCAAAGTTACAAGCAGATGGATTGCTCCACTTGTGCTCGGACTCATATCTCTAAGGCCGAGAACATTGATTGCTCCATCTATCCTCGGCCCAATAGCTCCATGGTCTGAACAGATGGATTGCTCTGCTTGTGCTCGGAGATAAGTCTCTAAGACAGAGCACATAGATTGCTCCACTTGTCCTCGGCCCAATAGCTCCAAGGTCAGAGCAGATGGATTGCTCCATTTGTGCTCAGACTCATGTCTCCAAGGCCGAGCACTTGGATTGCTCCATCTATCCTCAGCCCAATAGCTCCACAATTCGAGCAGATGGATTGCTTCACTTGTGCTCGGAGATAAGTCTCTAAGACGGAGCACATAGATTGCTCCACTTGTCCTCAGCCTAATAACTCCAAGGTCGAAGCAGATGGATTGCTCCACATGTCTCCAAGGCCGAGCACTTGAATTACTCCAAGTGTCCTCGGCTCAATAGCTCCTAGGTCCGAGCTGATGGATTGCTCCACTTGTACTCGGACTTATGTCTCCAAGGTCGAGCACAATGATAGCTCCACGTGTCCTCGGCCCAATATCTCCAAGGTACAAGCAGATGGATTGCGGCACTTGTGCTCGGACTCATGTCTCCAAGGCCGAGAACATGGATTGCTCCATCTGTCCTCGGCCCATTAGCTCCATGGTCTGAGCTTATGGATTGCTCCACTTGTGCTTGGAGATAAGTATCTAAGACCGAGCACATGGATTGCTCCACTTGTGCTCAGACTCATATCTCCAAGGCCTAGCACTTGGATTGCTCCACGTGTCCTCGGCCCAATAGCTCCAAGGTCCGGGATGATGGATTGCTCCACTTGAGCTCAGACTCATGTCTCCAAGGCCGAGCACTTGGGTTGCTCCACGTGTCCTTGGTCCAATAGCTCCAAGGTACGAGCAGATGGATTGCTCTACTAGTACTCGGACTCATGTCTCCAAGGCTAAGCACATGGATTGCTCCACTTGTCCTTGGCTCAATAGCTCAAAGGTCCAAGTTGACGGATTGCTCCACTTGTTCTCAGACTTATGTCTCCAAGGACGAGCATATGGATTGCTCCACGTGTCCTCTGTCCAAGAGCTCTAAGGTCCGAGCAGATGGATTGCTCCACTTGTGCTCGGACTTATGTCTCTAAGGCCGAGCACATGGATTGCTCCACGTGTCTTTGGCCCAATAACTCCAAGGTCGGAGCAGATGGATTGCTCCACTTGTGCTCGAACTCATGTCTCGAAGGTCAAGCACATGGATTGCTCCACATGTCCTCAGCCTAGTAGCTCCAAGGTCCGAGCAGATGGATTGCTCCACTTGGGCTCGGACTCCTGTCTACAAATCCGAGCACTTGGATTGCTCCACGTGTCATCGACCCAATAGCTCCAAGGTCCGAGCAGATGGATTGCTCCACTTGTACTCGGACGAGAGTCTCCAAGGCCAAGCACATGGATTGCTCCACGTGTCCTTGGCCCAATAGCTCAATGATCCGAGTTGGTGTATTGCTCCACTTGTGCTCACACTCATGTCTCCAAGGCCAAGCACATGGATTGCCCCACGTGTGCTCTGTCCAAAAGCTCCAAGGTCCGAGCAGAGGGATTGCTCCACATGTACTTGGACTCATGTCTCCAAGGCTGAGCAGATGAATTGCTCCACTTGTGCTCGGACTCATGTCTCTAAGGCCGAGGGCATAGATTGCTCCACGTGTCCTCGGCCGAATAACTCCAAGCTTAGAGCAGATAGATTGCTCCACTTTTGCTCGGACTTATGTCTCTAAGGCCGAGTAGATGGATTGCTCCAGTTGTCCTCGTCTTAATAGTTCCAAGGTCCGAGCAGATGGATTGCTCCACTTGGACTCGGACTCATGTCTCCAAGGCCGAGCACTTGGATTGCTCCACGTGTCCTCGACCCAATAGCTCCAAGGTCCGAGCAGATGTATTGCTCCACTTGTACTCAGACTCAAGTCTCAAAGGCCGAGCACATGGATTGCTCCACGTGTCCTCAGCCCAATAGCTCAATTGTCCCAGTAAATGGATTGCTTCACTTGTGCTCAGACTCATGTCTCCAAGGCCGACCACATGGATTGCTCCACGTGTGCTCTATCCAAGAGCTCCAAGGTTCGAGCAGAGGGATTGCTGACTCATGTCTCCAAGGCCAAGCATATTGATTGCTCAACCTATCCTCAGCACAATAGCTCAAAGGTTCGAGCAGATGGATTGCTCCACTTTTTCTCGGACTTATGTCTCTAAGGCCGAGCACAGGGATTGCTCCACGTGTCCGGTGCCCAATAGCTCCAAGGTCCGTGCAGATGGATTGCTCCACTTGTGCTTGGACTTATGTCTCTAAGGCCGAGCAGTTGGGTTACTCCATGTGTCTTCGACCCAATAGCTCTAAGGTCCGAGCAGATGGATTGCTCCACTTATACTCAGAGTCAAGTCTCCAAGTCCTAGCACATTGATTTCTCCACGTGTCCTCGGCTCAATAGCTCAATGGTCCGAGTAGATGGATTGCTCCACTTGTGCTCAGACTCATGTCTCCAAGGCCGAGCACATGGATTGCTCCACGTTTGCTCTGTCCAATAGCTCCAAGGTCCGAGCAGAGGGATTGCTCCACATGTGCTCGGACTCATGTCTTCAAGGCCGAGCATATGGATTACTCCACCTATCCTAAGCCCAATAGCTCAAAGGTTCGAGCAGATGGATTGCTCCACTTGTGCTCGGACTCAGGTCTCTAAGGCCGAGCACATGGATTGCTTCATGTGTCTTCGGCTAAAAAGCTCCAAGGTCAGAGCAGATGCATTGCTCCACTTTTGCTCAGACTCATGTCTCTAAGGCCGAGCGCAGGGATTGCTCCACGTGTCTGATGCGATGAAATTGACACTAGCAAGTGCACTAATTGTTCAAGTAATAAAATGATGAGTAAATATCGTTCCCAACGAGGACTGAACAAATACTACAGAAATTATGATTCGACTCTTACTGTTATTTGAGCAAAAGAATAATTGTCGGAGAAAAAGTTACTAACAATTAACTAAAAGGGAAAAACATAACACAATAGTAAATAACGGAAAATTTGCAATCTTTGGAATGAGGACTCTTATGAACTAACGTGCTAAGGACTCGACTTCACCTAAACCATAATTGACAAGAGCTTCGAATGGACAAGTTTCGTTTAATACATTTTTCAAGATGGTAGAATCCCCAATAAATTGGTTATCCATATTCCAGGTCTAACCACAATCTTAAGAATCATTAACTTCGAATATCCGTATTCCAGGTATATTCTAGATTAATTCAAATTAAGAAGCATTAAGTGTTTTTGGATTCCTTTCAGTTAAATCTCCCTATTCGGTTACGATTTAAGCGGACCACATGAACTTCCTAGGATCCCTATTCGGTTACTCCTATTTCATTCATGGCATGTTTTACCCTTGCCTTTGCATAGATAACAATCCAATATCATATTTATTAGTTCAATCATTCATAAAAACATGGCTTCTCTATTCGACACATCACCATGCCCTAAGAAGGGATCAAAATAATAAAAAGCATTAAGAACAATAAACACACTCTTTGAAAAACAAATTATATTCTACTTGTCCAAACAACAACTCAAGATAAAGGTCTAGGATCCATCTATCCTTAACACAAAAATATCTACTCCATAATCATGTTCAAACAACCCATGTTCATATTATAAAACATCAACATAGATAGAATAGAAAAATACAAAACCGGAGAAGAATGATTAAAAGCTTGATGTGTAGCCTCCCGGAGTGTCTCCAAGCCTCCTTTTGCGTCTCCTCTCCTCCAAATTCTGTTTTCTTTCTTCTCTTTTCCGCCTCCCCTTCTTGTTCAGCTAGTGTTTTAATTTATAGATTCAAAATTCGCGGGCTGGCGCTGCAGCGCCAAGATCCCAGCGCTGCAGCGCCAAGACACACAACAAACCTTAATTCTGGCGCTGCAGCTCCAGCTTTCTGGTGCTGTAGCGCCAACTTTCTGTCCAATTCCTTCTTTGTGTCAGCTACCAGCGCTACAGCGCCAACATCCTGGTGCTGTAGCCTTGAGTTTCTGTCCTCTCTGTGCATTTTGGTCTTCCAGTGCTCTCCAACGCTCTAGCAAGTGTCTGCACAATAAATTTCCATGACTTAGCATTGATAAATCACTTAAAACAACTTATTAGTAAAATAAGATACACAAAACTCAAATTGCTAAAAAAAAATGCAACATAATTCTAATGCTTAAGAACAATACCAAAAACGTGCCTAAAAGCAATATAATAACATGATTTATTCAAAGTTATCACACCCCCAAACTTACGTTTTTGCTAGTCCTCGAGCAAACTAGAACAAAATTCTATGCACACACATCCTAAGAGTGCGAGATGGTTTGATTAGATTTGATATAATATGCCTCAAAGATTGCATAAAAATTATAACGCACGAAAAACTTTCCAAATGCTACCAATGTCTAGAATTTCAAATTTATTACTAGCCTTATCTAACATCAAATTCTTCAAACGTGTGTGTGTGCAACACCTTTATAAACTTAATCGTCTCACCACTCTGATCGGTTTATGCAAGCAAGTAGGATAATGCCAATCTTTCAAAGTCCATAAGCTTGCTTTTCACACCACTCTCCACTAATGTAGGCCATAACAATACCCGAGATCACCAGGACTTTATTCAGCTTATAACTTTGGCTAAGGTTAAGGTATGGTAAAAGATTGATTTGAGGTTCACATCACCTTGAGCACATCAACCAATAAAAATTTTATTTCGAACTTTCCCTCAGTTATCATGGAATACTTCCAATACTTTTGCTCTTGTCACATCTTCTTCTTCTTTTCTTTTTTTTTTTTCGTATGCTTGTACTATAGTAGCACTAGTCTTTGTTTCTGTGTGCATTACTGAAACTACAGCATAGCATGTACATGACGATCAAACACAGCTTTGCCAGCTGCCTGTGATAGGCAGAATACAACTTGATCAAATAGTTTATGTGGTAAACCTTTTTGACTTCGATCTTTCCCTTGGTCTCTCTCGATGGGAAATATGTAATACATATCATAGCCAAGTGAAAACCGCTTTATCTTGCTCAATCCTCTGTCACCACTTAAGAGAATAGTCCCTTTTATTACTCAATGTGCTTATAGGTGAAAAGTGGAGATAAAATTTTATTTTATTTTTTATTTTTTTTATATATACATTTGAAAGGGAAATAGGTTATATGATTGGGTGACAAAACAATATGTATCTAAGCTCAAAAGGGGAACACTAAGGATAATCACATATCAAGGGTTAGCTAAAATGGCTCAAACTTTCCAAACATGGCCTGGATCCTTTCTTTGGTATTGTACTACCTAGGATTTCGCCTCGAGTGGTCTTCAAACAAGTTCTAGAGTCTAAGAGATCACAAGACTACACTGCTCACATAAACACTCTCCGAAACAACAAGACAACAAAGTGCTTAGGTGTAAGTGCTCATTGAGTTCAAAGAGTTCGATGTAAAATAAATCCAACAACAAATTCAAGCACACAGACAAATGCAAAAAATTTTCAAATTTTCAATGGCTATAATAAAGTCAATCTATTTCTCATCATTGGCAAAATCAAATCAAACACAAACAACATAAAACACTTAGATAAAACAAATAGAAAAATAACTAGAAACATGAGCAGTGCACACATTCAGATAAAGTTCCCACCCCCACACTTAAATAATACATTGTCCGCAATGTATAGAATTTGAATTATAAAGTAAGAGAAGAGAACTCCCCTGATTAGTCGGAGGCCGAATCAATCGTCTTTGTCAATGTCCTCATCCTCCGGATCACTGCTATGACCGGGATATGGTGGTAGTTGAGGTAGCTGCTATGTGTCGATGCCTAAATGAGTGGCAAAAATCCTCATCATCTGATCAATGGTTTGAAAACAACCTGTAACGTAGGATGCCTGCTGCTGACTCCATTGCCGAAGCTCATGAAGCTCCGTCTCAACAACTGTTAGACGATCAGAAAGTGATATATTCCGTTGTTGGCGTGCTGGAGGAGGTTGTGAGGAAGAGGCGCCTGGGCTCGGTGCTTCTTCTATATCCGTGATCCGATAGATAGTCCTTAGGTCCAGCGGATGCATTGGTTGTTTGATTTGCTCCCCTGCAGTCCAAGTAACACCACACGATCCATAAAGTGCTGTTATCAAAGATGGAAAATACAAACCTGCACTGATCGAATTTGTGCTGTATAGAATGTTGTTCTGGATAATCCATCCCACATCAATACTCAATCCTTGGTAGATGGCGAATAGAAGGATTGCTCTCTCTCTTGTGACATCACATAAATGAGTTGTCGGAAGCAAACGAGCGCCTATAAATTAATGCCAAGCTTTTGTTGTCCTATCCATTGCACTCGATGGAAATGAAGTCCACTCATCACCGGACAATTTCCAACTTTGCAAAGAACCCGGAGTACTTCGTCGAGGTCAGGTGTGTTGGCATAAGCACTGTACTCATCCAGTGGGATGGTGGGGGTGTTGAGCAATTTGTTGATTGTGCCTCTGTTGAACGCCACTAATTTCCCTCTAACCTTTACCTTCAGATTCGTGTGCTCTGCGGCATTTGCATAAAATTCACGCACAACTGGAATAATTGCAGCTTCTGGTGTTGCACAGAATTGTTCCCATTTATGAGCAGTAATGATCCTGTGAATGAGGGGGAAGTGTCCCTTGGTGATATTAAATCCTCGTTCAGGAATTGGGACTTTCTTGAGTTGAGAACACTCAAACCTCTATTCTGCTTCCTTTGAGACAAAAAGCTCTGAATTGTAACTGGTGGAGCTAGGTCTCACGCGTTTGGGAGAAGTCATTTAATCAAGACTTTTGTGCTTTAAATAATTACACTCCAAACAGCAGAAAGTAACCAAGAGCAACACACACTTTCACACACCAATTCCCAAATAAAAATTGCAGTAGAAATTTCAATCCAAGTTGGGCAATTACTTCAATCAATTGAGTCTTGAATAACCCAGCATAAGAGATTGCAAATTCAACTCATTAACATCAGAAATTTTTCAGCTATAGTACCAGCTACAGTACCCTTCTCTCCCAACGCACAGTCCCATGAAAATTTTTCAGCAGAAACTTGTAAACATGCAACTTATCCATTCATCCTTTCCTCAATTTTTCATCAACTCACCATGTATTATCATCTACCCATAAACAACTCAAGTGATTGCACTTAAAAATATGAAGTTTGAGGGTCTCAAAGTGGAGAAATCTTACTTGATTAAAAGACCTCAATAGCACCCAAAATCACTTGAGACAATTGATTCTCCTGGAGAATGGAAGTAATCCATGGTTGAAATTGCAGAAAAACTCTTGCTTGTGTGTTTCTATTGGAAGGAGAAGTGATATTTTTGTGCTTTGGAGAGGGAGAGCAGCTGGAATTCTAACATTTGGACTGCCCTAATTGTTGGAGAGCTGGGCATTTAATCACATTTGTGCGATCTGGCGCTGCAGCTCCAATTTTCTAGCGCTGCAGCGCTGATTTGCTGTGCTGGAATTTTTTTTGTGTTGAACGAACAGGTCCTGGCGCTGCAGCGCTGAGTTTGTGAGGCTGCAGCGCCAGATTTCTAGGCTGATGGTGTGAAATGGAAGACCTTGGCGCTGCAGCTCCAATTTTCTGGCGCTGCAGCGCTGAATTTCTGTCCCGGCTCCATATAGAGCTGAAAAATACATTACAATTACTCGTCGTAAGGCTATAAAAATTGAAATAACAATTAAATAAAGAAAAAAAAATTTTTGAAACACACCAATTAATTTCAAAAAGCAAGAAAAAAAATAAAAAGTAAGAACCGAAATGGCAGTTCTAATTTATAGTCTTTAGCTTGACTTTCTGTTTTATGACTCTTGGAGAATGGTGGTGGATGATTGATGGTCAAAAGTCCCTGTAATGTAGTGCTTCAATCTATGCCCGTTAACCTTGAATGTCTCCTTGTTTTTCTCGTGTCGAACCTCAACGGCACCAAAAGGTGAGACACTTATCACGGTGTACGGTCCAGTCCACCGAGTTTTCAGCTTCCCTGGAAATATGTGCCTTCTTAGGACTTCCAGCAACCATTCTTCCATTTTACCTGTCAACGAAGAAGATATTATAACAGGGAAAATATTTTTCTCTAAAAAAGAATATTTCAAATGAGCAAGTAAAGTTTTCAATTCATTTATAATTATTTGTTCTTCTGGCACTTCTTTTCCCATTTCAGACTCCAAGTTCCTTGCTTTTTCTTGGACGACGAGTTCTTTAGTGGTAGTAGTTCTTGATTCCATGATACATCTCTCCAAAGTATCTTCATTTAATGTTTTCTCCTGAAACTCCTCAAATTGGTTATCAACAATATCCACATGAAAACAAGAAGAAGTAGATAAGCCAGAAGGGTATTTCATAATTTTATACATATCAAAAACTATTTGCTCATCATTGACTCTCAAAATCAATTTCCCTTGTTGTACATCAATCAGGGCTCTCCCTGTAGCAAGGAATGGACGTCCAAGTATATGAGGTACCTCATGATCCTCTTCCATGTTGAGAACAATGAAGTCGACAGGGAATATAAATTTATCAACCTTTACGAGTACATCTTCTATAATTCCCTGTGGTCTCTTAATCGATCGATCAGCTAATTGCAATGACACTGTTGTTGTTTTGACTTCTCCTAATCCAAGTTTCCTGAAAATTGAAAGAGGCATAAGATTGATACTTGCACCAAGGTCACATAAAGCTTTATCAAAAAATGAATTTCCTAAAGTACAAGGTATAGTAAAACTTCCTAGATCTTTCAATTTTGGAGGTAGCTTGTTTTGCAATATGGCACTGCACTCTTCAGTTAACATCACCATTCCATGTTCCTCAAGCTTTCGTTTATTAGACAAAATTTCCTTCAAAAATTTAGTGTAACTAGGCATTTGTGATAGAGCCTCTGCAAATGGAATGTTAATATGCAATTTCTTGAAAATCTCTAAAAATTTTGAAAATTGCTTATCTAATTTTTCTTTCATAAATTTCTGAGGATAGGGAAGAGGTGGCATATATTTAGTTTCAGAGTTAGAATCGATCAAACCTTTACCAGTAGACTTCTTTTCTGAAACATGTTCTTCTTGCGTGGTCTCTTCTTTCTCATCAACTTGCTGAGTAATTTCCTTAGGTTGTGGCTCTTCCAATTGTGTGCCGCTCCTCAGTGTTATGGCCTTGACATCCTCCTTAGGATTCTTTTCTGTGTTGCTCGGGAAAGAACCTTGTGCACGTCCGAAAATTATGTTCGCTAGTTGATCGATTTGAACTTCCAGATTTTTTATGGATGCTTCTTGATTTTGGAATCTTGTTTCTGCTGTACTTAAAAATTTGGCCATCATATCCTCCAAGTTGGACTTCTTTTCTTGAGGGGCATATTCAGGATGAGGTTGCTTTGCATTGCTTTGATTCCACAAGAAGTTTGGATGATTCCTCCATTCCGGATTATATGTGTTGCTATATGGATTGTTCTACCTGTGAAAATTTGAAACAAAATTAGCTTGTTCAGCAGATGAATTATATGCAAACTGATTACCTTGACAGCTACTGCTGTGATGGCCACTACCACCACACAATTCACATATTGTATGTGAGTTGGGATTAAGTCCATCAATCTTCTTGGTGAGAACCTCCATTTGTGTTGTTAAAGCTGTAACAGCATCTATATTGTGCAATCCTGAAGCTCTATTAACAGGTAGCCTTTCAACTGGCCATTGATAAGAATTTGTGGCCATCTCTATCACAGGTTAAGGGTTTATCTATATCCATACTTGAAGCCTCACCCTCCAATTTAAATGATGCAAATGCAACCTTTTGCCTATCAATAGTTAGTAATACCCTAAAAACACTCTATTCGCTTAATCCAAACTTAACCTCGGATAGGTTTTTAGATTCCTTGAAGGATGGAGGTTTCATCTTAATAAATCTAGAAAATTGTCTCCTTGCATCTCTTGAACAAAACCACCCTCTCCACTTTAGATATCCCGTCTCTCTAAAGTTCTCACAGAATCTACTACTGGGTCTGGATTTTTCATAGTTTGCTTACCCAACCCATGCTGCAGATCATCAACTCTACCTTCAACCTGATTCAATCTATTAATAGCCTAAGTAAGAGCTCCTCTCAACTCATCTCTTTCAACCTCAAAATTTTTCACTATGCCACTAGTAGCACTAGGTGCACTATCTATCAGGAACCACAGGATCAACCTCAATTTCAACCTCCTCTCTTCTAAACATAATGGGCCTCCTACTCTCTCTTCATCCTACTTACCTAGCTCTAGGTCAACCATGTCTATACGGCATCCTCAGACTTACATCAAAAGAATTTATTTTAGAAACCACAACACAAATTTATATGCAGTCTACAAAACTTTAAACCTATAGCTCTGTTACCAAAATTGTACAATGGCTCACCCAAGATGGTATCATCATCTTTCAGTATGAAGCACAGACTTATATACAACAATTTTTTTCATAACTTAAAAGTTAATTACAACATGTACACCTCAATTCTTTTACAGAGGACATACATAAGTTTATTACATAATATACAAAATTTAACATGTTTATGTGTGACCAAATGTTCTTCTTTTCTGAGGATGCCAACCATGGGGACCCACCTAGATATCACGAATAAGCCTCAAATTAAAGGACTTATCAACCTTCTTGTCTGCAACTTGAAATTTAATTTAAAAATGGGGTGAGTTTTACAAGCTCAATGATGTTCAATTTACCATAAGTACTCGATTTGTGCACTTCAATTCATAATTATAATTACAATTGATATTCAAGTCAATAATCATCGTTTTTCGTGTCATATTACATCTCATATATTTCATTCAACACATAAATATTATTCAAGATATCCAATTCAAAATCATTTTTCTCATCACAATATTTAACAATCATATTGATGTATCAACATCTTAATAAAATATTATGCATATGTTATGAATACATACGCATAGATTTCTTCTTTATTTCACATCACATCTCATCCATACTATACTCAAGTATGGGCATTTTCATCCATTTTTGGGCATCCGTACTAGTCTCTGATACAACTATTAGGGAAGTTTCACCACGTGCCGGCACTCACTCATCCAGACTAACCATGGTTCTAGCCTTCGCCGAACCACACACTCTTGTGGCCCGGCAATGCATATGTACAATCACACACAAGCAAGCACAAGAATAACGACATGTAAATCAAATAATTATATCATATATTTCCATATATCCAATCCTTTCAATAAATTAACATCATTAAGAATTATATTTATCTTTAATCATTAAAAATTCATACTTATATCATGTATTTCATCAAATTTAACATACTCATAATACACTCATTAGATTTTCTTATTTATAAGCCATTTCAAGTTTTATTCGTATTCTACTTCTTCTAGCTTAGTAATAGCAAAATGAACTCACCTAGAAACACCCAGCACTATCCGTGAATCATTTCCTTTCCTTTAGCACTTCCTTCAGCAACACCTACATATATTTATGTTTTTACCCATCAATATTCATACATAAAAGTATTTTAATTCGCACCATAGTTAACTAATTCTTATAATTCTATAGGATATATTAACAATTGATTTTCATTTAATTAAATTATATAATCCAAAATTTTTAAGTATAATTAAAACATTTTCTTTCTATATTCTATACAATTTATATAAAAAAAATGTGGAATTTCTAAGCTTAAATAACAAAATTATTTAGTTATGCGTTTAGTTTTACAATTTCAATAATTTAATAATTTAAAGTTATGTTTAAATACATGAAACAATCCATTCTTTAGCTAAATGTTTCTCTATAATAAAAATAAATTGAAATATAAGTCTTGTTGGAAACTTAACCAAATGAGATGAAATCTTGGTATTGAAGTTGGATTGTTGAAACTATCTAAAATTTTGGAGAAATTTATCCTCAAATTTTGCTACAGAGCTAAGAAGAAGAAGAAAAGAAGACAATGGAGAAAAGAGAAGTAATATGGCGTAAGAGAGCAAAAGCTGAGTTTTATAGAATTTTTTTATTATATTATTATTTTTTAATGAAAAATATCCAAATCTTCACGTGAACATGAAGAGTTGTCCTGATTCTTTGTCGACTCTTTTTTTATATTATTTTATTATAAAAGCCAAACCCTTCACATGAACTTGAAGAGTTATCATGGTCTTCTTTCTCGCTTCATCATTTTTTATTTTTTAGTTATTATTATATTATATTATATTATATTATTAAACTTTGACAAAAACATTGAAACATGTATATGTTTCCAGATTATTTGCCTCTTCACTTTTTTTGATAAACATTATTTTATTAAAATGTGAAATTACTAAATTACCCCCACTGTGAGGATTTTACAAAAAGAGAGGAATAATTTTGTTCTTAATTGAATTATTGTAGTGCAAAATCTAGAAGGTGATCCTAAGACTTTTGTAATGACCTATCTCGAGTGTGCCCTACTCATAGCAACTCCATTACCTCTCAGCGCTGAGCACCTTGACTCAATATGCAACTATGTAATACTTATCAAGAATACAAATATTCTATCAAACTTCACAAGTTTAAGAAATCACATTTTTAAAGATCCAAACAATCTTTAGAATACAAGACAGTAAAAGATTTTACAATTTTCAAAAGACGCAAATGAAAGAAAACTCCCCCACTTAAGTAAGCCTTGAACACTTTCTTTTACAACGATTAAGCCAAGACTAAGGACTTAGACTCTTAAAAAAAAACCCAAAAGACGAGGATGCTGTAGATGAGAGCCTTATTTAGGACTTCCTTCAACTTTAACTATCAAACTCTTCGTATTACTTAAAATGTTAGAAAATAAAAGGGTGAGCTAAAAAGCTCAGTGAGAAACACATTACTAGAGTTAATCGTTGTAAAAGTTTTGTTCTTTATTTTTCAAACCTTAACTTAATATTTATTTTTTTCTAAGTACGGGAAATAATACGACTTATAAGTATAAACTTTTCAACTTTTATCATTCCTTATTACTAACGGGGTAGTCATTATAAATATTCCTTATTTCTTCAGTAAATCAGAAAGTATGTAATTCTTATCACTTATATATATTATATGATCAATCTTTTAAGAGTAAATGACAAATCTTAAACATTTTCATACTACAACAATCAACATTTCATACTCTTTACTGAACCAAATATATTCATCACCCTTCATTGAGTGAATTACATCATTTGTATTTCACGGGATAATTACAACAAGTGCCCTTTAATGGACTAATCATAGAACATGCCCCTCATGGGCCAAACATCACTTGTGCCTCTCATGGTCCAATCAAAGTCATCAATTATACCAATCATTCATTATGCAATGTAATGCAATGCAACTTCACTTCTTTCATCACTTCAAAGTTCTTGTCTCTCATTGGGCTAATCATAAACAACGGGGACATCTCCCATCATAAAAAATTTGGATCTCATCCCTACCCTTGCTGGGTAGAGTCCTTATAATTAACAATTTGGATTTCCTCTTTACCTCTTACTGGGTGGAGTCCTTACAATTAAACTAATAGGATACCCTCCCTACCCTTTACTGGGTGGTGTCCTAACATTTACATAATTATTCTATTCATTTCACGCTATCACAACATCAAAAAAAATTCATAACATGTGCAAAGCATTCACAACATTATAGTTTCTCATGTATAAGTTCAATAAATCAAATACATCACAACATCTTCAAACATATAAATTTCAACATACCGGTCTTATTATGTGTGTCTCTTTATCCTTTAATCTTTTGTCTATAATAGGTATATATATAATTAATTTCTTACATTCATATATATATATATATATTCTAAGATTTTAATTTCATTTAATATCCTTACTCTTACTAGAAGTAAGGTGATACTCACCCTGAAAAGAATAGGTTCCATTCTCGAACCACTTCCTTGCCCTTCGAATGCTCTTCATGCATACCCAAAGAATATATTGTTTTAGGTCAACCACCAAGACATCTTCAAATACACATCATCTAATCAAATCAAGGAACCAAGAATATCAATTTATTCCATCAAGCCATCCTTAAGGGCTTAGGATTTGAAAGAAAGATGAATTCAACGTGTAAAATCCTAAAAACAAAGTTGCACAGTCGACTATCTTATTAGTGCAGTCAAATATGTTGAGGTTATGAACTCTCTACCTCTTGTACAGTCGATTGTATTGAGACTTGGAGCTCTTTGTTCCTTGCGTAGTCGACTATGGGATTGTTACAGTTGACACTGTCCTAAGGTCCGAGCATAGAAAATCCCACGAAAATCCACTTCTTCTCTTTCAAAACCCTTTTGATTCTTTTTAAAACTTCAAATCCTTTTAAAATCAAAGACTCCTATGGTTCTAAGTCAAATCCAAACATTATCATAACAAAAATCTCAATTTAAACTCCTCAAATCATCAAACCTAACTTAAAACCCATTTAAAAACCTAAAACATTATTTTCTTCAAATCTTTCCAAGAAAACTTCAAATCTTTGAATTTAAGAACTTAAATTTCACCCAAATAACTTAAAAGAACTAAAAGATGAGGGGAAAGAACCTTACTTGATGATTTTCTTCTACACTTTACCAAGAACTCAAGAGAAAAGGGAAAGAAGAGAGGGGTTGCTAAAGAGTTCTAGAGAATGGGAGAGAGGGTTGGAGAAATGAAGAAGGAAAGTCTCTCTCTCTCTCTTATATACTCCCACCAAGAGAAATAAAACACCCTTTGGTCTTCACTTGAAATTTTAGTCACAAAAACACCCTACCCTTTCTCTTCTCCCAAACTTTTAAATCAACCTTGAAGTCTTAAATTCTAAAATTTTATCCCTCACAAAACAATCCATTATCCAAATACTAAGTTCATAACAAATCAAAACACGGTAACTAAATTTACTAAGGAGGCAAATTAATATAAAATAATAATAAGAATAATTAAAAGAAAGGTCGAGTTCTAAAACTTTTAGTAAGGTTATGTCATCGAGAGATATTTCATTTTGGAAAGAAGCAGTAAATGATGAAATAAACTCAATAATGTGCAACAACACTTGGATGTTAGTTGATTTACACATTAGATCAAAATCAATTGGTGTAAGTAGGTCTTAAGAAGAAAGTATAATACCAGTGACTCTATTTAAACCTTTAAGGCTAGATTAGTAGCTAAATGTTTTAGACATAAAGAAGTTACTGATTATTTTGATACATATGCTTCTGTTGCACACATCATATCAATTAGAATTCTCATTGCATTAACATCTATACATCAATTATATATTCATCAAATGGATATTAAAACTACTTTCTTAAATGAAGAAGTTTATATGAAACAACCTGAAGGGTTTGTCCTTCCTGAAAATGAAAAGAAAGTGTGTAAATTGGTAAAGTCATTATATATTTTAAAACAAGCACCTAAGAAATGGCATAGAAATTTTGATTTTGTCATTTTGTCTTTTGGTTTTGATTATAATAGCACTGATAAGTATATTTGTTCAAAATTCATTGAAGAATATGGAATATTAATTTGTCTATATGTAGATGACATGCTAATTATTGGAATAAACATGTTGGGAGTGAATGAAACTAAGAAATATTTGTCATCTAGCTTTAAAATGAAATATTTGGGTGAAGTAGATATTATACTAGATATTAAGGTTAAAAAAAACATAGTGGGAGTTATACTTTGTGTCAATCTCACTACATTGAGAAGGTTCTTGATAAATTTCAACACCTTTTTCGATAAAAGTGTTAGATTAGTAAACAATTATAGTAAAACTATAGAACAACTAGAATATGCTAGCACCATTGGTTCTTTGATGTATGTCATTCATTGCACTAGGCCTGATATTACAATTGCTAAATATAAATTCAGTAGATATACTAGTAATCCTAGTGTAGAACATTGGAAAGTCATTGACAGGATCTTTGGTTATCTTAAGAGAACAATTGATTTGGGGCTCTTCTACAATGATTATTCGGTTGTATTATAAGGATTCATCGATGTGAGTTGGATTACCAATATTGGTGATAATAAGTCCACTTCTGGATGGGTCTTTACCCTTGATGGAGAGGTTGTTTCTTAGGGAAGTAAGAAATAGACTTGTATTTCTTACTCAACAATGGAATCTAAATTTATAGCTTTAGCAATGACCGAGAAAGAGGTAAAATAGATAAGTAACTTATTGTTGGATATAAGTCTGTGGCCACATCCTATATATCCCATTTTCATTCACTATGATAGTGAAGCTACGTTGTTAAGAGCATATAACATTTAGTTTGAGACATGAGTATGTAACAAAATTGATAAAAAAAAAAAATAGTGTTACTATAACTGTCTATATGAAGTCAAGTAAAACTTAGCTAATCCTTTCACTAAAGCTCTCTCTAGGGAGTTAGCAAGAATGAAAACCTCGGAAATGAGGATGAAATATTTTAAAAAGAATCACCAGTAATGGTAACCAAAATTTATTTCTAGCACTAACTAGTCATAAAGTTTAGAGGGTAAAAACAAGTTACTGATAAGTGATTGTTTGAATACTAACAAGTTGTTAGCCCCTAAGTGGTTAGTATTGTCACTTACTTTCTTATGTAGGATGATTTATACTCTTAATGAAGTCTATTATAGAATTGTAGAGTACTATAATAGCCAAAACACGTTGTAGACTTCTCCTACATGAACTTAGAAGTGGTGCCACTTCTTAAGAGAGTTTTAAGGCTTACCCTCGAGAGAGAGAGTTCATGAACCAGAATCAATAAAAATGCCATAATACTACTAAGTAATAATAAAATTTCTCACTGAAACAAGATAATGATATATGTGTGATATTTCTAACTCTAATATAAAGAGTTTATAATTTAATTCTATTAAGCAATTAGATAATTCTTAGATTCTTGCAATATTTACACTAAGTAAATATTTAAATTGAAAGATATCTTTACATATATATATATCAATCTCATATGATTTTGGCTATATAATTTTATCAAAATTTTGCTCTACAAAATAGTGTTTTGTTTTTCAAACAAAAGTGAGGGATTGTTGGCATTTTGTTTTAAAAAATAAAGAGACAGTCGACTGTCATTTTGTATAGAAACTTTTGACAATCGACTGTGGTATAGGACAATCGACTATTATCGTGATATATGACTTCATTTTTTTTCATACACTCAAGATAGTCGACTGTGGTCAGTGGATAGTTGATTATCTGTTCATTATCTTCAAAATTTTAAATTTCTTAATACTTTTTTTCCAAGAGTTATGTTCTTTCTTCAAGAGCTATGTCTTTAGATCATAACTCTTCACTTTTACGCTCAGCAAAAGCTCCTTTTACCACCCAAATATTGATGAATAAAATGAAGTCCTTAACACATAGAATAATACTTAAGGGCTTTTATTCTTGATCATCATAAGCTGTGGACCAATTACTTACCTTGGGCAGAACTGTGGTATAGTACAAGTCATGACTCAGCTATTAACATTACCCCATTAAAGTAATATATTGGAGACTCCCTCCTTATTTGCGAGAGTACATCAAAGAGACTTCTAATGTAGAAGCAATATATCACATATTGACTACTAAGACTAAGCTATTGCAACAACTAAAGAATAACCTGCTCAAAGCTTAATCCAGGATGAAAGCTCAAGCAGACAAGCACAGAAAAGAATTAACATTCAATGTTGGTGAATGGGTCCTTGTAAAGCTATAACCCTATAGGCAAACCTCTGTAACCTATAAATCTAACAAGAAGTTGAGTAAGAGATAATTTAGGCCATTTCAGATCCTTCAAGCAGTGGGGAAGGTAGCTTACAAGTTGCAATTATCACATGACAGCAAAATACATCTTGTTTTCCATATATCACAACTCATACCATATATAGGTTCTAAAGCACCACCACAAGCTCCTCATTTACCTCTAAACAGTGTCAACAATAGCCTTTAATTGTGCTTATTTTTGTCTTAGTACAGAGAAAACTTATATTCATGGGACAACTCATTCCTCAAGTCTTAGTCCAATGGAAGGGATTGCTTCCTGAAGAAACCTCATGGGAAAATGTCCACGATTTGTCGAAGACATATCCTCACCTGATCCTTGAGAATAAGGTACTTTTTTATGGGGAAGAGTATGATACAACCCAAGAAGAATATATGCACACTAATAATATAAGTGTACACACTGATGATCCAGCACAAGAAGGTGTGCACACAGATAATACAGGTGTGGACACTGAGGGTTCAACACAAAAAGTAAGTGTGCATACTGATCAAGGTGTGCACACTGATCCGGGACTTAAGAGGAACACTAGAATCAAAGGAGACCTGATTTGTACTGAGTATAGAAGGAGTCTCAAAGGGAGGGAATTAGCTAGGAACAGTTGAGAATTAATTATTAGTTAGTTACAATAGTAGTTAGTTAGTGAGCTGTTGTTATGTTAGTGCCAGTTGTAATTGTTTTCTGTTTTTGGTTCATAAGTAAGTATAAAAACTTGTAAGATGGACAAGAGAAGACATAGAAGAACTAAGATGAATTCCATCAAGAATTCTTAGGAGTTAGTCACTTACTTGAAACAGTAACTAACATTTCTTTCATTTCCTAAAGCAGTTCCTAACAACTGGTGCTTTCGTTGCATTTTCTTTTTGTCCTTAATCCGGAACCAACACCTCTACTACTTCATTTTCCCTTTCTAATTCTTGATTTACTTGATCTTTGATTCTTCTTACTTTCAACTTTACAAAACCGGAAATGGCAGAGTGTGTAAGCATCAACAAGTTAGATGAGCATGTCAGGAGTTTGCAACACATATTTGAGAATGACATCTAGTACCTTCAAGAAAAGATAGAGGACAACTTCAAATCTTTACAAGCATTTTAAATAGCATGGTATCAAGACATTTCTGAACTAAAGAAGACAATAGAGCAACAAATTATAGACATCAATCAAAATTTGAAGACATTCATGGAATCCTTGAAAAACAAACTAGACAATCTCTAAAATCCAACCCAATGTAAGAACCATAATCAACCACCAACTCAGAGGACACAAAAAGAGGAATAACACACCCAGTTCTAGGAAATTACACATTCTTCTCTTCCATTTTGTCCATTCAGATTGGAGTTTCCAAGATTTGATGCAACAGATGTGCAAGGCTGGAAATTTAAGGTTGGGTAGTTCTTTGAGTATCATCATGCTCCCTTTAATAAAAAAATTACCATAAATTCCTTTCACATGGAAGGACCAGCTCTAGCTTGGTATTAATGGATGCACAAGGGAGGTTTAATATATTCTTGGTCTTCTTTTCTTAAGGCACTAATGTTGAGACTTTTTACTTATGAAGATCCTAATGGATCACTAGCCAAGCTACAACAAACAACTTTTGTTGTTGAGTATTAGACTCAGTTTGAGTCACTTACTGCTAAGGTTCAAGGATTATCTGAGTCATTTGATGCCCTATCGTCTTTTATCTGTCTTTTGAGTTAGTTTACTCTTCATTTTTTAGTTTACCTAACATTCAGACTATGCACAATGACTTGAACAATATCAAAAGTTAACTTAAGTGTCTTAGAGAAGTCTCTAGTGTCTTACAATAAATTTAAGAGGATATGGCTAAACTTTTGAAAGATAATGGTAAACAACATGTTAGAGAACTACCTTAGTCATCTGTTAGATAACCATATCATTCTTCTTATTTTGTAGGGTCTGCACTAAGAATTCTTCTAACTCCAAGCCTCCAAGGGGCTTCAAATAGAGTGAGTCATGCTCACCTCTAACCAATAGATCTCCTCTTCTAAGAGACATTGACCATCCCTTCCTTAATGATGATCAACCAAACCCTAGGTATATGCCTCAACAAGCACACAGGTAAGTTATGTATGACCAATACATATGAGAGGATCCAAAGCAAGTAGTTATCTAGGGTAAAGTTCGTGATCTAAACAATAAGTGTTCACCTCAACCTCGTGGACAAGGTTACGGTTATGAGGATTTTTTTGATAACACTAAATGGATTAAAGTTGATGCTCCTATAGGAAATTAGATCATGCAACGTTCTTAGATTGGATAGTTGGCATGAAGGATTATTTTGATTGGTATGGCACGTCGACATTGAACGAGTCCGCTTTGCTAAAATGAAACTAATAGGATCCACTAAGATATATTGGAAAGTTTACCAACATAACCTAGAGCACTTAAATGAGCCACCAATCACTCAATGGGTAGTTATGAAATAGACTTTGAAGGAGAAATATCTTCCTACCTATTATCAGTGCCAATTTGTTGATCAATTTCTCAATCATAAACAAACTTTTGATGTAACCGATTACATAACTAGGTTTGATGAACTTATGCTTAGGTGTGGGCTTGAGGAAAAGTCTTTCATTACCATTAGTAGGTTTCTAAATGGCCTTAAGACTGATATTAAAAGAGAGCTTGTTTTGTATTCCCCTACTTCTGTTGAAGATGCCTACCACAAAGCTCTAGATATAGAGAAATACCTCAAGTAGTCATTTTTTGTCATATGACTTTTCAAGTTGGTGAGTCTCAATCAGTCTCTAGAGATAGTACTAAGCGATGTAACAAATTTAGTTCCTCTTTTTCCTCTACTACTCATCCTAGTACATCCTTGGGTGCATCTTGTTCGAGTGGTTCTTCAATATAGTGTCATCATTGTCATGAAAAGGGGCAAATTGCCACTAGATGTTTTCAACATGCCTTAGTTTTAGATTCCGGACTTAGTGACCCCATTAAGTGTGAAATAGTGGTTGTTGATCCTATAGAATACTTCAGGGAATAAGAAGATTTGAATAAAGAGGGTAATACTCATCGTGTCAACATTATGGGGTGTCCTTTACCGATTGTTCAACTTGATGTTTAGGACCCTCTGAAACACGCTTAGACTCAACTCCTTATGATATTGTTCAAGACCTTCTGGCCCTTCCATCTATCGACTTTATTTTTCGTTCCCCTGTTCCTATTGAATCTTCTCTATTGCCCCTTGTTAATTAAAAAGCAACCCAAAATGGGGTGAATTGGGTTTAAAAATTTTGTGCACACAAACAATTAAATTCACACAAAGTTCAAATCAAAAAAGAATAAACAATAATAGTAACTATAAGATTGCTGAAAATTAAAGTGCAGTGAAGAAGAATATGTAAAGTCGGTTTATAGTGGTTTGGCAATATTGGAATCACTCCGACCCTACATGCAATCTCTTCAAGGATTCTCTTTGAAAGCTTCACTATTACAACCAAGCAACTTCAAATGTGTTGCCCAAACCTTTACAAAGTTCTCTTTTAAGGAAGTTTACGCTCAAGTGTTTAACTCCTAAACATTCACAAGAGTTATATCAACTATTTCTCTTACAAAGATTGAATAAGAGTATGATGTTTTGGTATGAAAGAGAGTGCAATAAATGCTTACAACTTAAAGAAATTCTTTCTCATAAGATCAAAGCCTAAAGATGGATCAAGAAGGATTTTTGAAAGCTTTGAAGAGTAGTAAATGAGTACTTTGAAAAATTGAATGCTTTTACTAGTTAGATATGCTCATTTATGATGGGTATTTATAGTTCTAACTCAATATGGTAGTTAGACACAAGAAATGGTTGTTTGGTGCATTAAATGCTCTGTCTCACTCCTCAATTTTTGAAAACTAATTGTTATACACGACAGGATAGTCGACTGTTAAAAAAGGATAATCAATTGTCTTATGGAAAAAAGAGGGTTTTGAGTAGAGACAAGAGGGGACAGTCGATTGTCTTGATAGGTAGTTGACTGTGAAAACATTCTGCCCTTTTCATAGTCGATCGTCTTTCAACATAGTCGACTGTTCATTTGAAAAATCAAATAGATCTAATACTCTGAGTTACTCAATCAACTATCCAGAATTCATAGTCTACTATACCCTTAAAAACTTAGAAAATTTGCTTACTTTTTGAGGAAATGAAGGTTTTAAATGATAAAACATTTTGTCAAAAAACATTTAGAGCCAAAATGAAGCTAAGTCATTAAGAAAGAGATTACAAAGAAATTTATCAACCTTGAACGTCTTCTTCTTTGAGTTTGCCTCCAAGGGTTGGCACATGGTACACCTAAGGCAATGATTAAGCGTGCACAATTTCTGGCCTTCCATCAAGAAACTTTACAACTTACAAAGCTTAGACAAAAAGTAGTTAGATCAAATTAATCTAGTTTTGTCATAATCAAAATTGATATGGGGCTAACACCCCTTACTATTGAGGTACCTAGTAAGGCTAAAGAATTTAATAAAGGTGATTTTGTCGTGGCTTTTGTTCCTTCTGTGCATCGTTTTGATCCGACTCTAAAAGAACCACCTGATTGGACCATTGAACCTTTTTCCATTCTTTGTGAAATTGGACCTCATACTTATTTGCTTGATTTATTTAAATATTTAAATATTAATCCCATCTCCACTGTGGAAAATTTATTAACTTACTAAAGTACCTTGGATCCTCATGTTGTGCCTCTCATGTTCATGCATGTTCTACTCATGTGATTGGAGCTATATGGAATGCTGAAGCTCTGTTGTTCTAAAATATACCTAAATTAATAAGAAAATATTTGAATAGTTTTACTTGCAAGTGCACAAGGTCAATAGTAGCATAGTGTGCAAATGTGAGATCATCTCCACAAGGATTGGTGAATTTCGTTTTAGAATCAGTTTCGCAATATAAAATGATAGAAATAAATATTGAGTTTGAATTTGATAATGATAGAAACATAGAACTCTGATATCCACCACTAATCATACTTTCCCAATAAGTAATGTGCCAATGCTCTAAACTTACTATGAATACCTAATGTTTGTCAACCTAAGGGCTTGGTCCGCTCCTTAAACTATTGATCTCCCTAAGCAACGAGTTAGGCATGGTGTATACTCTAACTCTTCTCTCTCTTAGGGGATTCAGCATGGTGTATACTGAGTTGTTCCTAAAGAGAGCATAAGATTTTTGGAAATCGACGACCACACGAGACCTAGGGCATGGTGTATACTCCCGGTTTCCTATGTTGATTAACCTGAGAACCCAGCGTGGATTTCTTTTGTTACTATTGTCAGACCCAGGACTCAGTCATCCAAATTGATCTAACTAACTAATCCATACCATATGCATACGTTGATCAGATAAACACATATGAGGAATTCAATAAAACAGGCATTAATCAATTAAAGAACATAATGCAGCTAATGCAAAGGCAATAATACTCATATAAGGGAAAGCATAATTAGGGCTCCAATCAAGCCCTATTAGTAAGTTAGTTACACATAGTGGTTATGCTAAACATCATCATAACATAAAATACATAGAAAAGAATAAACCCAAAAAATACTGTGGAGAAGAGTCGTCACTTCGTCTCCAAAGCTTACAAATGAAAAGAAGATTCAAAAGTGTTGTTTCTATGTTTTAAAGGCCTATTTATAAGTTTCTAAAGACACCCCGAAACGCTAATTTCCAAAACAAGACCCGAGCTATTCTTTCCAAAACTGGCTCTGTTGTTTTACTGCACGCGTGCGCTCGATCCCATGCTTTTGCACTCGAGCACAAGGTTGCACTTGAGCCTTCTATGTGTGCGCACGAGTGCTTGTGCGCTCAATCACACTCTTCTGTGCTCAATCGCACTTAGTTGCTTCCAAGTCTTCCAGTTTTCTTCCTTAGAGCTCCAAAATGCTATCTTTTCTCCAAGAACCTATAAAAACACAGAAAACACAAAAATAAAGTAAAACGTAATAAAATATGTAAACAAAGAGCTTAACAAATGTAAATTAAAAGGCTTAAATATGAATATTTAAGCACTTATCACACCCTCAAACTTACATATTGCTAGTCCCTTAGCAATACAAAACGAAAAACTAACTGAAAAATCATATCAAAGATAAATTCATCATTCATGATATCTAAAAATTTGGGTTGCACACAAAACCATGATATTTATTCATGAGTAGGCTTAAAATATAAACACATCTTCGTAATGAATAAAAGTTTTAAAATCTAATTACTTATTTGAGGCTGGTTAAAGCATCACAAGTCTTATTTAGTGTGTGCTGAATTAGCACATAAAAGATGAAGCTTCCAAATAACTCCAATGTATAGTGTTTTGGTGTCTCAACATTCATCGAATTTCCTATCAAAATGAACAATAATGGCATAGTTTTTATTTCTTTCTCTTTTTTTATGAGATTTTTGCCATGTTGAGTTTCTTTAAGTTTTCTAATTAACCCATGTAGCGAGTGTTTAGCCAATGACTCCCAAACCAAATGGTTTTAGGGCATTAGGTGTAAAGACACCCCTAAGGACTTACTAGCTCGAGTCAAAAAGGCTACGAAACTAACTGGTCTTAATGCTGCCAAGCAAAATTCTCACCTTTTGACGTGAACACTCACTGCTTACTAAGGTAAGAGGTCCAGTTACTTAGTTGAAACTTTATTTAATGATCATTATATGCAAAATTCCCACCTTTTGACGTGAACACTCACTGCTTACTGAGGCAAAAGGTCCAGTTACTCAGTGGAAAGTTTATTTAATGATCATTATGAGCATTTTATTTTTCTTTTTGTGCAATAAACATTTTTTTCCTATTTTTCTATGCCAAAGTGTTCTTCTAACAAGTTATTCGATTACAATTAGACCATGGAAACATATACATAACAATTATATGTCATACCCTACACAATTATGTGCTAATATGCTCGTGTTAGATTTTAGATCAAACTTGTGAATTTTTAAATGCCTTTAAGTAAGTAATTAAACTTTTAAAACTTTATTATTAGACCATGTGTTCAAGATTTTAAGCTTACCACTGAAATTTTATCATAAAATTTGTTTAAATCAACCAAAATTTTTACAACAATATGAATATGCATTTATCTTTTCAATAATAATAAAAAAAAAACTGGGACAGAGTGTGTGAATGTGTCTCCCATACCTCTAAACTTAATATACACATTGTCCTCAATGTGTGAGTGACATAGAAAGATCTGACCTGGGAGATGGAGAACTAGATGGCTGGCATGGCTTGTAGCACACCCCCAAACTTGAACTGATGCACACACTTTGTCCCTGAAAAAGAAAAACAAACATAATACCGAAAAACAAGTGATACTAATAATAAACTATTATAAAATTAAATACTAACAATAAATGTGAAAAAATACTAAAAATAAAAAGATATGATGTGGGGTGCCTCCCATGAGCGCTAAGTTTTATGTCTTCAGCCATACAGTGCACCTCTCTCACTGCTGGTCTCCAGATGGTGTAGCCGATGAAGTGCCAGGGGCGGGAGTTAGTCGATCAAGAATGGCCTGGAGCATCGCCTCTTGCCTTACAAAGCGTGACTCTAAGCCATCGATGCACTGATGCACTAGTAATGTCGTTTCCTTATCCTCTCGACTAATGTCAGAGAACTCACACCAAAAAGAGGATAACTCCTCGAGAAGGTGTTAGTACTCAGTGGGTCCCATGTCCGGATAGTCCTCCTCCCAAGTATGGCTCTCTATGGGATCCTCGGTCTCCATGGGATCATCCTCCACCCTCTCAGCAGTAGGTGCAGGCTCTCGGGGTCCTCTGGGCATGTGGGACTGGCTCAGGGTCCATTGAGCCTTCCCAAAGAATGGGTGCTCCCGTACTGGTCCATCAATGGAGGAGCCCTTAATCCCCTTCTTCTTGAATAGGTAGCTGAGGAGGACTGGCAATGGGAATGGGAGCCCCCATGCATTCGTTGTGGTGACCTAGCGTACATGGACATGGTCTCAGAACTTATGCAGTTGACTCCAGATGACAGCTGGGATGGAGTACCAGTGGCCTCTTTGGAAGGCGGATAAAGCCTATAAGAACTGGTCCCTCCTCTGTGTCTATTGCCCCAACAGGCACACATTCCGCTGGAAAATGGAATCCATGAACCAGAGTTATGGAGGCAACTTGGACCGACTCCCGCATTGTTGTGCCGATCAGCGTACTGCCCAGCACACATGTCCTTAATGATGGAGGACAAGGGAAAGGGCTTCGGCTGCTCCTCTATCTGGGTGTCCTCAAGAGGAGACTCATCACAACAATGAAGAGCAACAGCTATATCAGCATAGGTCACATCTATATACTTGCCTTGGACCGATGAGGATAAGACATCCGGTCTACTGCAGTAAAAAAACAGGTCCTCATAAAACTGGGCAACAAACCGGGAGTAAGCAGTGGTGCATACAGGCTTGAATAGTCTCTTCAATCCCCGTTGCTTGAACTCTTGGACTGCCCATTGAGTGGCTTCCAAGTTCTTGAAGTCAGTGTTGATGTTGAATGTAGTTTCGAACAAGATCTCTCGCTATTCGAAACTTGGCTGGGATGACTGGGCACGACTTCTTAAGGCACGGGAGGTGGAGGCTGTCTATTTAGGAATTGTGAATGAAGTTTCTGCAGTACTTGCACTCGATCACAATGATATGTGCTTGATCGCACTGTCCCTCTGCGCTCGATTGTACTAGCCCTGATGCTCGATCACAGTATCGGATATGTGACTGAGATGTTTTGTCAAACAGCTTGTGGGCGATCAGTGAACCAAGTTTGATCGAACACACCCGAAAAATAAATCTAAACCTCTCGCAAAAATACTCAAAAACAATCCAAAAACAATATAGAAAAAACAGTATGTGTGAATTATATAAACACAATAACTAAGGAAAGAAAACAACCGAAAAGATTGGGGAAGGGGTGTAGGTTAGAAACAAAATTGACCATTTTGCAGAGAGATGGTGGGGATGGTGGCGTATGGGGTCTACATGGTGGTTTGTGGTGGCAAATGGGGTAAGTTTCGTGAGTGTAAGGAGTATCTTGGCGTGGGAAAAGTGAGTGAGTACAGGGAAGTGGGTTTCAGATTATAAGAGTAAAAACAGTGAAAGTGAAGGTAAGAATTTTCATAGAATCAAGTGACTTTAAGCTATTAGTGACTCTCTGCCTCAAGTGCGCTCGATCGCACTTGTGCGCAGGTGTGTACGTTGATGTGGTCGAGCATAGTGTGTAGTGTGCTCGATCGCAAGGCAGAATGTACTGAGTCACTAACTAAACTATAGAAAGTGAAAAAAAAAAGTGAAAATAATGAAAAATAAGAAAAGAATAGAAATGTACCGTACTCGGTGGCCTCAGTACCACTAACTTTAATAGAGGCTCTTGATTAGGCCCAAAGTATAACACGGTTATTTTAGTACAGCTTTGGGGTGTCGATTCCACAGGAAAACAAGTTACTTACAAAAGAAAGTGTAAACTTTAATACTAACGATAAAAGTTAAACGAAAGAATATGAGTTTTGATAATGGTGTATTGTAAGAAAAATTGTGTAAATGTAAATGAGAATATAAACGAAACAGCAAGGTTCCAGGAATCCTCCTTAGGTTCGTTCCCTTATTCCACTCTCGATTCAATTGTTTTTATCTCGATTTCTAGTTTCACATCCCAAACAAGAAATCGGAAGATATTCAATCAAGCACATTTATAAACTCTAATATTATTGCTACAAATTACTCATTGATTTCGGTTCAAGCACACATGACCGATCTTAAAGATTATCAAGAAACGAAAATATATCTCAATGACAATATCGCAGTAATGGACAATTAGTAAGATAAATCTATCGGAATCAATCACATCCAAATAACATCAATGGATGAGACGGATGCAATCACCGGATTAAGAGAATCTAAAAGAAGAAGAATATAAAGTACAACTATCACATGAACTCAAATCCTTCTTACTTAATCAAAGAGTAAATCATAGACAATGTTTTAACAATTAATCCATACAAATGAATCAAGAACAACAAATAAGGAACAACAAATCCGATTAATCCTTTTCCCTTACTTGATGATTAGTTGGCCATGGAGCTCAAGGTGGATGAACAATATGGATGCTCTCCCCTTGATTTCCAGCCAAAGAACACTTGGAAGAATGCTAGAATTAGATCCCAAAAACTTGCTCTCTCTTTTCTTTCTTAATGATGTTGGCTGCACACTCTTTAAGCATGTATTTATAGATCACAAGTAGTTAGGGGCATTTTGGTCCAAAAAATGTCATTGTGCAGCCCTAATTTGGTCTTGGAACGAGTGGGCGCTGGAAAGTGAGAGGTGCAGTGCTGGAAAGTGAGAGTGCAGCTGTTGTGAGTTTTAAATTACTCGCAAGCGCACGAGTCGTTTGCAATATAGTGTGTGCAAGTGCGAGGTCGAATCCACAGGGAATTGTGTTGTGAAAATATAATTTTTTATCTAAACTAACTTTATCTTAACCTAGTTCCAAATTTCAAAATGATATTACAAAATAAATTAAAACTAAATTAAATTGATTTAAAATCTAATAATAAAAAGCACTAAGGTTTCCGAATCCACCCCACCGAAGTTAACCATACATGTTCTAAAAATATAGCCTATCAAAACATTCAATGAATCCAACTATAAGACAAAAAACAAAGAATATCCCAACTAAACCAAAAGCACCCAATGTATCCGCTTTTAACAAATTACAAAGGGAATCCAATTTAATCGAAAAGCATTCAATGTATCCATCAGATGAAACACAAAGAAAATCCAACAGACAATTTAAACTCAATCAATTATAAGATTAACTCAAATAATTGACAGAACATTTATACTAAAAATTGTCAGATTTGTACAAGCAAATCTGAACTACTACGCCAAACAACGGCGGGGCTTCATCTTCAACCTTAGCTGAAGAGTCTAGCCACTCATAACAATAAAACTATAATAAAAAGTGCTAAACATTTAAACTAAAATAACTGAATATAAAGAAATAAATAAACAACTTTACATGGGAGAAATTCCACTCGCTGTCGGGCGGCGCTTCCCCTCGTGGTAGCAATGCCTTCGGGATCCACCAGAATGCTGACGGATGTCCACCGGTAAACACCAAAATGGCTCAGGAATTGTACACTGGATTATGAAGCCAAATGAGGGGGAGACCCGGAGTAAAATAGGTTACAGAAACGATGTGGGATACAGGCCCGTGTGCGCTCGATCGCAGTGTGGTGCGATCGATCGCAGGTACGATCGATCGCATGTCTTGTGCGCACGATCTCATGTGCGCTCGATCGCATGTCTGTTGCGATCGATCGCAGATGCACTGAACTTCAAATATTTCAATGTGGGATGTTGACCTTGCGCTCATTCAAAGGCAGGTGTGCTCGAGCGCTGGTGCGCTCGATCGCATATCTGTTGCGATCGAGCGCAATGTCTCCAGAAGCTTCAAATCAACCTGAAATGCTGCACTTTCTCCAAAAAGCTGTAAAAACACACAAAACACAAGAAAAACATAAAATGAAGTAAAATACTACTAACTAAGAGCATAATAAATGTAAGTTAAGGGTCTAAAATATGCAATATTTAAGACTCATCAAATACCTCCAAACTTATATTTTGCTAGTCCCTTAGCAAAACAAAATAAAAGACTCAATGAAAAACAAAGAACATAAAGATAAAGTCATCATTCATGGTATCCAAAAATTTAAGGAGCACACATCATCATGATATTCATTCATAAGCAAGCTTAAAAAGGTAAACCCATCTTCTCAATGAATAGGAATGTTAAAATCTAATTACTTACAAAATGCAGGATAAGGCATCACAAGCTTGAATCAGTGTAAGGTGAATTAGCATATAAAAATGAAGCTTCCAAGTAACTCTAATGTGTAAGGTCTCCATGTCTCAAGATTCACCGAATTTCCCATAAAAAATGAACGAAAAGGCATAGTTTTTATTTTATTCTTTTTTTTTTTTTTAATAAGGCACGGCTATGTTTAGTTCCTTTAAGCTTTCTAATTGACCCATGTAGCGAGTGTTGAGCCAATGACTCCCAAACCAGGTGGCTTTAGGGCATTAGGTGTAAAAACACCCCTAAGGACTTACTAACTCGAGTAAAAAAGGCTACGAAATTAAACCGACCTTAATATTACCAAGCAAAATTCCACCTTTTGACGTGAACACTCACTGCTTACTGAGGCAAGAGGTCCAGTTACTCAGCGAAAAGTTTATTGATAATTTTCTTTTTTTTATTTTTTTTATTTTATTTTCCTATGCCCAAGAGTTCATCCAACAAGTCATCCAGTTTCAGTTAAGATAAGGAAAAATACACATTAAAATCGTGTGTCATACCTCACATAATTTGTGCTAATGTGCTCGTGTTAGATTAGATCAAACATGTGAATTCTCAAAATGCCTAAAGTAAGTAACTAAATTTTAAAAATTTATCAACAGATCATGTGTTCAAAATGTTAAGCTCACCAATGACATCACATCACAGAAAATGTTTAGATCAACTAAAATTTCACGATAACATGAGCATGCATTTATCTCTATGACGAAAAGACAACAAATTAGGACAAAGTGCGTGATGTGTCTCCCATACCCCCAAACTTAAATTACACATTGACCCTAATGTGTGACTAATATGGAAAGAGCTGACCTGAAATATGGAGAACTATCTGGACTGGTATGGCTCATAGCATACCCCCAAACTTGAACTGAAGTACGCTTTGTCCCTGAAAAATAAAAACTGGAAAACAAAAAATACTGGAAACAAACATTAATCATAAAAATGCGAAATAATAAATAAACAAAAGAAAAGATAAGTTGTGGGGTGCCTCCCATGAGCGCTAAGTTTTACATCTTCATCCAGACTCTCCCTAGAATACTACACTCAATCTGAGTAACTAGGATCCTCCAACAGTATCGTCTCAATGTCCGGACTCCTCAACTCTAAGAATGGTTTTAGCCTCTGTCCATTTACCTTGAAAGTATTACCATTCTTAGGATCCTCAATCTCGATGGCCCCATGAGGAAAAACCGATCGAATAATGAATGGGCCTGACCATCGGGATTTGAGCTTGCCTGGAAAAAGATGCATGTGCGAATTATAAAGAAGAACTCTCTGACCAGGCTCAAAAGCTCGTCTCAAAATATTTTTGTCATGAGTCTTCTTCATTTGTGCTTTGTATGATCGGGCACACTCATATGCATCATTCCGCAGCTCCTCCAATTCATTGAGCTGGAGCTTTCGTTGTGAGCCAGCCTTGGAAAGATTAAAATTTAGTTGCTTGACAGCCCAATACGCACGATGCTCTAATTCAACCGGAAGGTGACATGCCTTTCCGTATACAATGCGATAGGGAGACATGCCAATTGGTGTCTTGAAGGCTGTCCGATATGCCCACAGTGCATCCGTCAATCACAGAGACCAATCCTTTCTAGTAGGGTTCACAGTCTTTTCCAAAATATGTTTGATCTCGCAATTTGAGATTTCCACTTGACCACTCGTCTGTGGGTGATATGGGGTGGCAACTTTGTGTGTAATACAATATTTCTTCATCAACTGCTCAAAGATCTTGTTGCAAAAGTGCTTACCTCCATCACTTATGATTGCTCGAGGCGTACCAAAACGAGCAAAAATAGTGTCTTTCAAGAACTAGACCACAACTCTGTGGTCATTGGTCTTGCACGCAACAGCCTCCACCCACTTGGACAGATAGTCCACAGCAACTAGAATGTATAAGTAGCCAAAGGAGTTTGGAAATGGTCCCATGAAATCAATGCCCCACACATCAAAAATCTCAACAATCAGAATAGAGTTGAGGGGCATCATATTTCTCCTAGAAAGACTCCCTAGCTTTTGGCAACGCTCACAAGATATACAGTAGGTGTGAGAGTCCCGAAACAGGGTAGGCCAATAAAATCCACACTGCAAAATCTTTGCAGCGGTCTTTTTAGCACTAAAATGGCCTCCACATGCATGATCATGACAAAAGGCGATGACATTAGATTGGTCATGCTCAGGAATACATCGTCTAATGATCTGATCAGGACAATACTTGAACAGGTAAGGATCGTCCCAGAAAAAGTGTTTTACCATGGCCAAAAATTTTGATTTATCTTGCCTCCCCCAATGCAAGGGCATGTGTCCGGTGACAAGATAGTTCACTATGTCAGCAAACCATGGTGCGGGACTGTGAGCAATGTGCATCAATTGCTCATCAGGAAAGGTCTCAGAGATGGGAGTGGCAGCCTCACTGAATTCCACAATCAATCTAGACAAATGGTCCGCCACCACATTTTCCGAACCTTTCTTATCCCGAATCTCAATGTCGAAATCTTGAAGTAGCAAGATCCATCGGATAAGACAAGATTTAGCATCTTTTTTAGAGAAAAGATACTTCAATGCAGCATGGTCTGAGTAGATAATGACTTTAGATCCTAACAAGTAGGATCTGAACTTGTCTAGTGCAAAAACGACTGCAAGCAACTCCTTCTCAGTGGTAGAATAATTGAGTTGTGCGTCGTTTAGAGTTCGACTTGCGTAATAGATAGCATAGGGAAGTTTATCAACACGCTGCCCCAAAACAGCTCCAACAGCATAGTCTGATGCGTCACACATAATCTCAAAAGGCACACCCCAGTTAGGTGGCTGAATAATGGGTGTGGACGTCAGAATTTCCTTCAGATCCCCAAATGCTTTCTTACAATCCTCATCAAATAGAAATGGGGCATCTTTTTGCAACAACTTGCACAAGGGCCTGGCGATCTTACTGAAATTCTAGATAAATCGCCTATAGAAACCTGCATGGCCCAGAAAAGATCAAACATCTTTCACCGTACGTGGGGGTGGAAGGCTGGAAATCAAATCCACCTTTGCTTTGTCGACCTCAATCCCTCGATGAGATACGATATGCCCCAGTACAATTCCTTGCTTGACCATAAAATGGCACTTCACCCAATTAAGCACCAGGTTCTTCTCCTTGCACCGTACCAAAACCAAAGAGAGACGGTGCAGGCACTCCTCAAATGTTGAACCGAAGACGAAGAAGTCGTCCATGAAAATCTCCAAGAACCGCTCTACAATGTCAGAGAATATACTGACCATGCACCGCTGAAAAGTGGTGGGTGCATTGCATAACCCAAAGGGCATGCGACGGTAGGCAAAGGTCCCAAAAGGACAGGTAAATGTCGTCTTCTCCTGATCTTCGGGGTCCACGGGGACCTGGTTATATCCAGAATAACCATCCAAAAAGCAATAATACTCGTGCCCAGCCAAACGCTCCACCATCTGATCAATAAATGGAAGTGGAAAGTGATCCTTCCTTGTGGCAGTGTTCAGCTTACGGTAGTCTATACACACTCTCCACCCAGACTGCACACGAGTTGGCACCAACTCGTCGTCCTTATTCTTCACTACCGTTAACCCAGCTCGCTTGGGCACGACATGAATGGGGCTCACCCACTTGCTATCAGAGATGGGATAAATGATCCCTGCATCTAACAGCTTAATAACCTCTGCCCTCACAACCTCTTGCATAGCAGGGTTGAGCCTTCTTTGCGGCTCCCTCAATGGCTTAGCATCTTCCTCCAAACGTATCCTGTGCATCACCACCGAGGGGCTGATTCTCTTAATATCCTCAATGGTCCAGCCGATAGCTTCCTTGTGCTCTCTTAAAACATCTAATAATTTCTCCTCTTGAACCTCTCCCAAATCTGAAGCTATTATCACAGGCAAACAGTGTGCTGGACCCAGGAACTTATACTTAAGATTATCCGGTAAAGGCTTAAGTTCTTTCTGTTGAGGTTCGGGTGACTCCTTCTCCTCCTCTATGCTTTCTTGAGGATCAGACTCTAAAATGGCATTTACTTCCTCGAGTAACTTATCTAAACCCAAGTCCTCTCCAAAGTGAGCAAAGCATGCCTCCATAGGATCCTCAATGCTTGATTCATCCACAGTATCCTCAAGAATCTCCTCTATCAAGCATACATCTCTCATTTCATCATATTCCAGTGGTTGCCTAGTGATATAAAAAATGTTCAACTCCACTGTCATATTTCCGAAGGAGATCTTCATCACCCCTGTCCTACAATTGATTAGGGCGTTAACTGTGGCTAAGAATGGTCGCCCTAGAATCACCGGTATTTGAATCCCTACATTCTGAACCGGCTCTGTGTCAAGCACAATAAAATCCACGGGGAAATAGAACTTATCCACTTTTATCAAAACGTCCTCAACTATCCCCCGTGGTCTTTTCACTGACCTGTCAGCCAATTGAAGCGTCGTGGATGTGGGCTTCAATTCTTCTAACCCCAACTGCACATAGACTGAGTAGGGTAGAAGATTCACACTCTCCCCTAAATCCAAAAGGGCCCTCTCAATATGGCTGACTCCTATCATACAAGAGATGGTAGGACACCCCGGGTCCTTATACTTGATGGGTAGCTTGCACTGAAGGATTGAACTGACCTGATCGGTCAAAAATGCCTTCTTTGGGACATTCGTCCTTCTCTTGATAGTGACCAAGTCCTTTAAAAACTTGGCATATGATGGCACTTGATGGATGGCATCCAAAAATGGGATATTGATATGGACTTGCTTGAATACCTCCAGAATTTCTTCATACTTCCCTCCTTTCTTGGGCGCCTGTAATCTCTCGGGGTAGGGCACTCTAGGTACAAACGACCTAGGAGGGTCTTTCTCAGTAGGTGTGGCTGTAGATGGCTCAGCATCTCTCTTCTCTGTGTTGCCACTCCCTTGCCCTTGCTGCATAGCAGGGCTCTCTTCCACTCGATTGTCCACTTGTCTCCCAGACCTTAGTGTGACAATCGACTGTACTTGTTCCTCCCCGTGCGTTGGAGTTGATGAACTCTCAACCATAAATTGTCCTTTTGGGTTTTGCACGGGCTGACTGGGGAACTTTCCTTTTTCTCTCTCACCCAAGTGACTTGCAATTTGCCCTATTTGACTCTCCAGCTTGGCAATTTCTTGGGTGTTTACCATTGTTGCACTCCTCACATCGCTCATATTTTGGCTAGTCGCCTTCATGAATTCCTTGAGGGTGTCCTCAAGCGACTGAGAAACTGGCGCTGGTGTTTGAGCGGGTGCATGGTAAGCAGGTGAAGGTGCTGGATGGGCAGAACGACCATGATTAGGAATTTGTGGGGCAAATCCGGGAGGATATTGATTTTGAGCATGATGAGAGGATACTCCCTAATTCATTGGTTGGTTTTGTCTCCATGAAAAATTTGGGTGGTTCCGCCACCCTGGATTGTACGTCTCAGAGTACGATCCATTTGACTGCCTTCGAAAGTCATTGAAAGCATTTACTTGTTCCATAGGATACTCGACACAAGCCGGCATTGATGGGCAATTCTGTGCTAGATGCATGGGACTAGCACAGATGGAACAGCTTTCAACATTGAATGTGTTGGCAGCATTAATGGATTGGCTCACAGTGAGAGCGTCAATCTTCTTAGTGAGGGCATCTAACTTTATCCTCAAATCAGCGTCCTCTCTGACCTCATAGATGCCTCCCCTCTTAGGAGCACGAATGGACTTATCTCGATAGCTTGAAAAATCCCACTGCTGTGAGTTGTCGGACAACTTGTCCAACACCATATATGCTTCGTCTCCTGTCAGACTCAAGAATGCACCGCCATTCATAGACTCGATCATGCTACGGTTGGGTTGAGTCAACCCTTGGTAGAAGAATTGAACGAGTCTCCACTTCTCATATCCATGTGGAGGGCATCTGATCAGTAACTCTTTAAAGCGCTCCCAGCTTTCAGAGAACTTCTCATCCTCGTCCTGAGTGAAAGAGCTAATCTCCTTACGTCACTCATTCACTCTAGACATTGGGAAAAACTTATGGTAAAATTTGCTAAGCAGGTTTTCCCAAGATGTAATAGACCCGGACGTGTTGGAGTCCAACCACGCCCTAGCTCTATCGTGAAGGGAGAAAGGGAAGAGTCGAAGATGGACTGACTCCTCAGAGAAGTTCTGGAATTTGAATGTAGCACAAATGTCTTTGAACTTCTTCACATGACTATAAGGATTTTCAAGATCTAAGCCATGGAATGAGGGTAGGAGTTGGATAACATGTGGCTTCAAATCAAAGTGTGTGGCATTGGTTGGTGGCAACACTATGCAGGAAGATGAGTTAGTCGCAACGGGTGCGAACAAATCCCTAAGGGATGTAGTAGAGTCCACGTTCCAAGCTCTAGGTTGCTCTACATGTTCAGGATGATTAAAATTTTCTCCCATCTCAGCAGTCTCTCTCTCAACTACCGCTCTTTTCTGTCTCCTAAAAGTTCTTTCTAATTCGGGATCTAAATGTGTCAAATCTAAGTTCAAAGATCTCCGACCAAGCATACACTATCAGAAAAATAATGAGATACTAACCAGCAGAAGCAACAGAATAAAGCAAAAATAATTTTATTTTTTTTAAACTAATTAAATTAACTAGTAGAAAAATAAAATCAATTCAGACCAAAAATTTTCACAAACAAAACAATTCCCCGACAACGGCGCCAAAAACTTGTTGTGAGTTTTAAATTACTCGCAAGCGCACGAGTCGTTTGCAATATAGTGTGTGCAAGTGCGAGGTCGAATCCACAGGGAATTGTGTTGTGAAAATATAATTTTTAATCTAAACTAACTTTATCTTAACCTAGTTCCAAATTTCAGAATGATATTACAAAATAAATTAAAACTAAATTAAATTGATTTAAAATCTAATAATAAAAAGCACTAAGGTTTCCGAATCCACCCCACCGAAGTTAACCATACATGTTCTAAAAATATAGCCTATCAAAACATTCAATGAATCCAACTATAAGACAAAAAACAAAGAATATCCCAACTAAACCAAAAGCACCCAATGTATCTGCTTTTAACAAATTACAAAGGGAATCCAATTTAATCGAAAAGCATTCAATGTATCCATCAGATGAAACACAAAGAAAATCCAACAGACAATTTAAACTCAATCAATTATAAGATTAACTCAAATAATTGACAGAACATTTATACTAAAAATTGTCAGATTTGTACAAGCAAATCTGAACTACTACGCCAAACAACGGCGGGGCTTCATCTTCAACCTTAGCTGAAGAGTCTAGCCACTCATAACAATAAAAATATAATAAAAAGTGCTAAACATTTAAACTAAAACAACTGAATATAAAGAAATAAATAAACAACTTTACATGGGAGAAATTCCACTCGCTGTCGGGCGGCGCTTCCCCTCGTGGTAGCAATGCCTTCGGGATCCACCAGAATGCTGACGGATGTCCACCGGTAAACACCAAAGTGGCTCAGGAATTGTACACTGGATTATGAAGCCAAATGAGGGGGAGACCCGGAGTAAAATAGGTTACAGAAACGATGTGGGATACAGGCCCGTGTGCGCTCGATCGCAGTGTGGTGCGATCGATCGCAGGTACGATCGATCGCATGTCTTGTGCGCACGATCTCATGTGCACTCGATCGCATGTCTGTTGCGATCGATCGCAGATGCACTGAACTTCAAATATTTCGATGTGGGATGTTGACCTTGCGCTCATTCAAAGGCAGGTGCGCTCGAGCGCTGGTGCGCTCGATCGCATATCTGTTGCGATCGAGCGCAATGTCTCCAGAAGCTTCAAATCAACCTGAAATGCTGCACTTTCTCCACAAAGCTGTAAAAACACACAAAACACAAGAAAAACATAAAATGAAGTAAAATACTACTAACTAAGAGCATAACAAATGTAAGTTAAGGGTCTAAAATATGCAATATTTAAGACTCAACAGCAGCGCTGGAAAGTGAGGGGTGCGACGCTTGGTGGATGCTGATCTGGAGGCCTGACCTGTGTCTACTAAAACTGCCATAACTTTCTCTAAAAAAAATCCTTTTTACGAACCGTAAAATTCTCCAGAAAATAGACTTCCAGATCTTTCTAAGCATATATGGCTCATTTCCTGGTTCTTCCTGCATCAATACAGTTTAATCTTCAAATATGATTGATCTGCACGGGCAATTCTGGCGATTTAGTGAAACTCCTTTCTTGGTTTCTCTTCATTTTGGCTCTTCCGCGACCATTATCTCACTCGAGTGTTCATTGAAGCTTCGTGTTTAAAATGATGATAGCTTTTCTATCTCTTTTTTAAGCTCAAAGTACCTGAAAATGCACTGAAATAAGTCAACGATTTAAGAATAACACTTTAGAGTTATTAAGGTATAAAAGTGTAATTCCAACCTCGATCAACCCTAAAATGCTAACAATTAAGTATTGTTTAGATGCATTTTATGACTCTTGTACATGCCTAAGTGTTAGAGAAAGGTGGGGTGATTTCGCCACCCCGGATTATAAGTGTTAGAGAAAGGTGCAAGAGGATTCTTGTACATGCCTAAGGCATTACATTGTTCCTCGTACAGCACTCTCATATCAACAAATGTAGGGCACTCTTGGGCGAGATGATCTACCCCACCACACACAAAACATGATTCTAAAGGTTCGACTTGATTAACCATGTGTGTTGGTTTTTTAGTTTTTAATGCCTCTAACTCCCTAGTAAGCATCTCAACCTTGGCCTTAAGGTTATTCTCTTCCCGAAGATGGTAGATTCCTCCACCACTAGGGTTTGATATAGGTCGTGACCTATTTGTGCTCTCAGTAGCACTAGGTCCAGTCCATGTGTGAGCTTTTTCAGCAAGCTCATTGAGGTATTCAATAGCCTCATCAGGGTCTTTTTGTATAAACTCATCATTACATATCATCTCTACGAATTGGCGTTCTCTATAGGTAAGACCCTCATAGAAATAGCTCACTAAATGCCAATTTTTGTACCCATGATGTGGACACATACTTAACAGCTCTTTAAATTTCTCCCAAGACTGATACAAAGTCTCATTTTCCTTTTGTGCAAAGGTGGAGATTTGTCTTTTCAATGCATTAGTCTTACGTTGAGGGAAGTACTTGTTAAAAAAGACTTGGGTCATCTCATTCCATGACCCAATTGATCGTGGTCTCAGCGAGTATAACCAACTCTTAGCTTTATCCCTTAAGGAGAAAGGAAAAAACTTGAGTCTCACGATATCATCAGTTGCATCTTGACTATGGAAAGTCGCAACTACTTCCTCAAATTCTCTAATGTGCACATAATGCATGATGGTGTGGCTGTCCGGCTAGGATGTAGGTAATCTCTAAGTGTCCTAACACCATTCTCATTAGGATTTTCAGCCATGTTAACAAATTCCTCTAAATTCTCGGATGGGGGTGCACTATGGGTTGATCTAAGCAAGGTTTCACCAATGGACGTGGAAGGAGAGGGTAACTCTAATTCGGGTCCTCTAATGAATCTACCTCGCGAATCTCTCGGTCTAAGCATGCACCAATTAATTTAGAGGGGAAATAAAACAAATAAAACAGGAAAATAAAATAAATAAAACAGAATAATAAAAGAAAATTAGAAAATCAAAACAAAGGTAAAGGAAAAATATTACCATATTTACAAACTGGTGAAAAGAAAAATATTTACAACTCTTCTATCGTCACACTCAAAGTTGACAAGCTTCCTTGTACTTAAGCTTGTTTCCCCGGTAACAGCACCAAAATTTGATTACGCCCAAAGTATAACACGGTTATTTTCATACAGCTTTGGGGTGTCGATTCCACAGGGAAACAAGTTAATAACAAAAAAAGGTGTAAAATTTAATACTAACGATAAAAGTTAAACGAAAGAATATGAGTTTTGATAATGGTGTATTGTAAGAAAAATTGTGTAAATGTAAATGAGAATATAAACAAAACAGCAAGGTTCCAGGAATACTCCTTAGGTTCGTTCCATTATTCAACTCTCGATTCAATTGTTTTTATCTCGATTGCTAGTTTCACATCCTAAGCAAGATCTCGGAAGATATTCAATCAAGCACATTTATAAACTCTAATATAATTGCTACAAATTACTCATTGATTTCGATTTAAGCACACATGACCGATCTTAAAGATTATCAAGAAATGACAATAAATCTCAATGATAATATCGCAGTAATGGACAATTAGTAAGATAAATCTACCGGAATCAATCACATCCAAACAACATCAATGGATGAGACGGATGCAATCACTAGATTAAGAGAATCTAAAAGAAGAAGAATATAAAGTACAACTATCACATGAACTCAAATCCTTCTTACTTAATCAAAGAGTAAATCATAGACAATGTTTTAACAATAAATCCGTACAAATGAATTAAGAACACGAAATAAGGAACAACAAATCCCTAAGGATTCATCCCTTTCCCTTGCTTGATGATTAGTTGGCCATGGAGCTCAAGGTGGATGAACAATATGGATGCTCTCCCCTTGATTTCCAGCCAAAGAACACTTGGAAGAATGCTAGAATTAGATCCCAAAAACTTGCTCTCTCTTTTCTTTCTTAATGATGTTGGCTGCACACTCTTTAAGCATGTATTTATAGATCATAAGTAGTTAGGGGCATTTTGGTCCAAAAAATATCATTGTGTAGCCCTAATTTGGTCTTGGAACGAGTGGGCGCTGGAAAGTGAGAGGTGCAGTGTTGGAAAGTGAGAGTGCAACGCTGGAAAGTGAGGGGCGTGGCGCTTGGTGGATGCTGATCTGGAGGCCTGACCTGTGTCTACTAAAACTGCCATAACTTTCTCTAAAAAAATTCTTTTTATGAACTATAAAATTCTCCAGAAAATAGACTTCCGGATATTTCTAAGCATATATGGCTCATTTACTGGTTCTTCCTGCATCAATATAGTTTAATCTGCAAAGATGATTGATCTACACGGGCAATTCTGGCGATTTAGTGAAACTCGTTTCTTGGTTTCTCTTCATTTTGGCTCTTCCGCGACTATTATCTCACTCGAGTGTTCATTGAAGCTTCATGTTTAAAATGATGATAGCTTTTCTATCTCTTTTTTAAGCTCAAAGTACCTAAAAATGCACTGAAATAAGTCAATGATTTAAGAATAACACTTTAGAGTTATTAAGGTATAAAAGTGTAATTCCAACCTTGATCAACCCTAAAATGCTAACAATTAAGTATTGTTTAGGTGAATTTTATGACTCTCATCAGCTCTTGAGCTACATGTTTATCAAAGTCTTAATTGCTCAAGTGCTCTATTTAGTGGCTTCGGTGCTACTCTCTTAGAAGGGGGCACTTAAAGTCCACCTCATGTGACTTAAGTGCTCTTGGTTCTGCTGCATACTGGACAGTTTGAAGTGCCAAATTTTCATCTCTTTGTGGTAAGTTGATTTCAAGGTATGGCTTAACTTTGTGTCCATTCACCGTGAACGTTTGACTACCGTTGGAACTATGGATATCCAAAGCACCATGAGGAAAGACCTTGGTGACTACATAAGGACCAGACCATCTGGACTTGAGTTTGCCTAGGAACAGTCTTAATTTTGAGTTGTAGAGCAACACCTTTTGTCCCACATGAAATTGTTTTCTAACCAGTTGTTTAACATGATAGGCCTTTGTCCTTTTTGTGTAGAGCTTGGTGTTCTCATATGCACCATAGCTTAATTCTTCTAGCTCATTTAAGTGCAACTTCCTCTTCTCTCCTGCTTGCTTCATGTCAAAATTGAACTGTTTTATGGCCCAATATGCATGATGTTCTAACTCCACCGGCAGATGGCATGCTTTCCCAAACACTAAGTGGTATGGAAATATGCCAATTGGTGTCTTGTAAGCTGTCTTATATGCCCATAGAGCATCGTTTAGATACAAAGACCAATCCTTCCTACTAGGATTCACAGTCCTTTCCAGGATGCCTTTGATCTCTTGATTATTGATCTCCACTTGGCCACTAGTTTAAGGATGATATGGAGTACCAACTTTATGGGTGATCCCATATTTTTTTATTAGTGCGGCAAAAGAGTGATGACGAAAGTGGCTGCTGCCATCACTGATGATTGCTTTAGGAGTCCCAAACCAGGTAAAGATATTATCCTATAGAAACTTCACAACCACTTTGTGATCATTAGTTTTTGAGGGGACAACCTCGACCCATTTGGACACATAATCCACACCCACAAGAATATATAACCCTTCTTTTCTTGACTGGTCATGACAGAATTTGAATAGATAACGGTCATCCTAATGGTAGTGTCTAGACATAGATATTAACCGCTTCTTTTCTTGACTGGTCATACCTGGAGGAAAAACCTTAGCAGTTATATAATTGATAATATCAGCATACTATGGAAGTGTTACCTCTAGTGTGAACAATTATTCATCGGGGAAGTTCGCATTCAAAGGTAGCTCATTTTTGTTGTCCTCATAAGGTAGCCTTGATAAGTGATCTGCAACCACATTTTCACTGTCCTTCTTGTCTTTAATCTCTAAGTCAAACTCTTGCAATAGGAGTACCCATCTGATTAACCTAGGCTTTGCATCTTTCTTAGAAAACAAATATCTCAAAGTAGAATGATCAGTAAATACAATGACCTTAGAGCCAATCAGGTATGATCTAAACTTCTCTAAAGGAAAAATAATAGCTAACAATTCCTTTTCAGTAGTAGAATAGTTTAGCTGAGCATCATTTAAAGTTCTAGAAGCATAGTAAATAGTATGAGGTACCTTATTGACTCTCTGGCCTAAGACAGCTCCCAAGGCGAATTCGCTGGCATCACACATCAGCTCGAATGAAATACTCCAATCAGGTTCCATCATTATTGGTGTAGAGGTGAGCACGTTCTTCAATGTGTTGAAACTTTTATACAGTCATCAGTCCATTCAAACTTGGTATCTTTAGCTAACAATGCACAAAGAGGTTTAGAGATCTTAGAGAAATCCTTGATGAATCGTCTGTAGAATCCAGCATGTCCAAGGAAACTTTTGACTCCCTTGACTGTTAGAGGAGGAGGCAACTTTGAAATGATGTCAATTTTAGCCTTGTCTACCTCAATACCTTTGTTGGAGATGGAATGACCCAACACAATGCCTTATTGAACCATAAAGGGACATTTTTCCAAGTTTAGCACTAGGTTGCTTTCTTCACATCTCTTTAGGACACTCTCTAGATGATTTAGGCATTCATCAAAATTAGACCCAAAAACACTAAAATCGTCCATAAATACCTCAATGAATTTCTCCACCATGTGGGAAAAAATGCTTATCATACATCTTTGAAAGGTGGCTGGTGCATTGCATAGACCAAATGGCATCCTTCTGTAAGAAAATATACCGAAAGGGCATGTGAATGTAGTCTTTTCTTGATCCTTAGGTGCTATGGCAATCTGGTTGTAACCACTACACCCATCCAAGAAACAATAGTAGCTATGGCCAGCTAATCTCTCTGACATATGATCAATGAAGGGCAAAAGGAAATGATCTTTTCTGGTCACCTTATTTAATCTCCTATAATCAATACATACCCTCCAACCAGTTGTTATTCTTGTAGGTATGGCCTCTTCATCTTCATTATTCACCACTGTGATCCTACTCTTTTTCGGAACAACTTGGATCGGACTTACCCATTTACTGTCTGAGATGGGGTAGATAATGCCAACGTCTAATAGTTTTAATACCTCTGTCTTTACTACCTCTTTCATGTGTGGGTTAAGTCTTCTGTTGGTTTTTTGTCTAAGGTTTAAACATGGTTCAAACATGGTCAAGATTTAAACAGGTCCAAACATGGTTCAAGGATGGTTAAAATCCAAACCAAAGGTGGAGTATGAAATTTAAGCAAGTTAAAAGGTTGCACACAAGTGTGTGCTTAAGTTTTGAGCGTGGGAAAGTCAAGCACACTGCTGTGCAAGTTTCAGCACACAAGCAGGAGGTGTGAGCACAACATCAGGAGGCTGCAGCATCAGGTCACGCCGCAGCACACAGCACCACACCAAAACACACAGCATCACTTGGAGAGTGATGAAGGGTTGAGATTAAAGGAAGAACATGATCAAAGGGTCAAGAATGATTCACAAGATTGTCCAAGAATTAATAGGCTATAAAAAGGGTTTCCTAGCCTCATTTCAAGTGGTGAAAAAGGTGTGTGAGAGAACCACACAGGTTGTGACATTGTGAGATCATTGTAAACACAAGAGAGAATTGTGTGAGAGATAAACACAATAGGGACTCTTGTAGTGAGGCTGGTTTTAAAGAAGAGAGGTTAGTAGAGAATTGATAGAAAGCATTGTAATAGGTCTATCACTTTCTCGTTCTCTTCTTGGTTCTTTAAGAACTTGGATTCTTGAAGGGGATTGCTGTAACTTTGTAAGAACCATTGAGATAGTGCAGAGAGTTCGGAGGAACTCACGGGGACGTAGGCACATTGCCGAACCTCGACAACAAATTACTTGTCTTCTTTCTTTCTTTGATTTTCTGTTCTTGTGTTCGATTGCTGAAATTCTTTCTACAAGTCATTCAAGACTTGGGTGTTTGGAAGATCACCACCTGGGCATCTTGTCAAGGTGATTTCCAATAGTGGTATCAGAGCTTTGGTCAGTGGTATCAAAGCACAGCAGCTGGTTATCGGAACAAGAAGTAGAAGGTACGGAGCCAAGACTCTAAGAATCAAAGATCAAACTTCTTGGGTGATTCAAGAACGGTGTAAAGAACAAGATCCGGTCGTGTTCTTGAAGGTTAATGCAAGAATGGTGTTAAAGATCCATCTTCGATCTGTGTTCTTGAGGTTGAAGAAAACAGTTGTGGTTAGTGCACAAATCTGGGAACTTGTCCGCAAAAGATGGCTTCAAATTTCTGTGTGGAGAAGTTTGATGGAAAGGGGGACTTTGCCCTATGGAAGCGGAAGATCAAGGCGGTTCTCATGCAGCAGAAAGTGGACTTGGCTATTGGAGAAGATGATGTTTTTCCAGCTAGTGCCACGGAGGACCAGCGGACCGAGATGAAGAAGATGGCTTACAGCACCATTTTCTTGCACATGTCGGATAATGTCATAAGGGAGTGCGGAGACTCGGAGGATCCCGCTGTCATAAGGAAGAAACTAGATGAGTTGTTTCTTACCAAGACTCTCCCGGATAAGAGGTATCTTCAAAAATGAATCTTTGCTTTTAAATTTGATCCTAAGAAAGAGTTGCAAGATAATCTTGATGCCAAGAAAAGGACTGCATCAAGTGGTAAAGGGCTGTTCTTTAAAAGAAGGCCAGCAACTTGGTATGGCAGCAACCATGGCTACTACCAAGACAGAGGTAGAGGAGAGAGCCATGGGAGAGTGCACAGCAGCATGTATGGCTATTACCAGGACAGAGGTAGAGGAGAGAGCCATAGGAGAGTGCAGAACAGCATGCATGGCTACTACCAGGACAGAGGTAGAGGAGAAAGCCATGGGAGAATGCATTCCAAACTGAGATTTGGAGGAAAGTTTTGCTACTACTGCCATAAGGAAGGTCATGTCAAGAAAGATTGCGAGAAGATGACAAGGGATAGAGGAGGAAGCCATACCAAGAATGGAGAGGCTTCGGTTGCCAAAACAGAACAGCAAGATGATGATGTTCTTATTGTGTGCTCAAGTGTGAGCAAGGGGCAAGAAGGCAGTGGGAAATGGATCTTGGATACCGGGTGCACTCATCATATGAGCCCTCACAAAGAATGGTTCAAGAATTTCAAGGAGATCAATGCGGGAAGAGTCTTATTGGGGAATGATAATTCTTGCCTAGTGAGAGGGATTGGAGACATCCAATTGAGGATGTTTGATGGAGTCACAAGGCTGCTGGAAAATGTGAGGTATGTTCCAGATTTGAAGAGGAACTTGATCTCATTGGGGCAGCTGGATTCCATGGGCTATACATGCAAGATAGAGGGAGGAAAGATCAAGGTGGCCAAGGGATCTTTTGTAGTGATCAAGGCAGCAAGAAACGATGGACTCTATGAGATGATTGGAGAAACAGAAACCAATGATCAAGCAGCAAGCTTGATGGCTGAGCTAGACAAGGCAGCCCTTTGGCACACTCGCTTGGTACACATGAGCGAAAAGGGCCTGCAAGTGCTTAGCAAGGAAGGTCTACTTGGTGGTGACAAAGTAGAAAAAATGGATTCCTGTAAGAGCTGTGTTCTTGGGCAGCAACATCGGGTCAGCTTCAACACCGGAGTGCACAAGTCTAAGGGCATTCTTGACTACATTCATTCGGACCTTTGGGGACCAGCAAGGACACCAACACAGGGAGGTAACATTTACTTTCTGTCTTTAATTGATGATTATTCAAGAAAAGTGTGGGTTTATTTGGTGAAAAATAAATTAGATGCCTTGAATAAGTTAATGGTGTGGAAAGGGCTGGTTGAGACTCAAATGGGTAGAGTAGTTAAGGGGATAAGAACCGATAATGGCTTAGAAATTTTTAACCAAAAACTTGATCAATTCTGTAGGTTAAATGGCATTCTAAGACATAGGACGGTTGTGGAAACTCCTCAGCAAAGTGGAGTTGCTGAGTTGATGAATAAGACCCTTATGGAAAAGGTTAGGTGCATGTTAAATAAATCTGGATTACCCAAATGTTTTTTGGGGGAAGCGGTGTCTACAGCTGCATATTTGATTAATAGATCACCCTCTAGGATTTTATACCATAAGACTCCCGAAGAGTTGTGGAGTGGAAAACCCCCTGAGTTGGACAACCTTAGGACTTTTGGGTGTGCTGCGTATGCACTCCAAAAGGAGGACAAGCTTAGCCCAGGATCTAAAAAATATGTGTTTCTAGGATATGGGGAAGGGGCTAAGGGTTACAGGTTGTGGTCCTTAGAAAAAGAAGGATTTAAACTCATAATAAGTAGGGATGTTGTCTTTAATGAATTATTATTTCTCTACTTGGAGAAAACTAACCCTGCAGGGGCTAGTGAGCAAACCAATTCAGAAATTGTTGAGCATAGCATCAAGGGAGATTCTGTTCAGGTAGAGCAAAGGAGGAAAGAGGGTTCAGACCAGGTAGAGCCCTTGGATGATTTCCAAGCTCAAGAAACTCAAGAAGAGGCTGAATAAGAAGAGGATACTGCAGCAAGTCAGAAGGACTTTCAGCTCATAAGAGACCAGGAAAGAAGGCTGGTCGGACCACCTTCAAGATGTGGGTTTACGGATGTTGCGGATGCAGCAGCTCCTTGGACAGAAGGAGAGATGAGTGAACAAGAAACTTACACGGTGGCCATGGAGTGTAAGGATTCGTCAAAGTGGCAGCTAGCTATGGAGGAAGAAATGGATTCTTTGAGGAAGAACAACTTCTGGGAATTGGTGAAAATTCCAGGAAATCAGAAAGTTATGGAGTGTAAGTGCACTTACAAGATCAAAGAAGGGTGCCCTCCAAGAGATGAAGTTCGGAACAAGGCTAGGCTGGTGGCGAATGGGTTCACAAGAAGAGGAGACATAGGTTTCACAGAAACTTTCACACCTGGACACAAGGTGGAGAAGATGGTGAGTATCCTCACTTATGTCATTGATGGGCTGTTAGTTTGGAACAGCAGGAAGAGGATGGAAAGGTTTACATCTCAACTCAGTGAGGAGTTCGAGAGGAATGATCTCAGTCTTGCACAAAAGATCCTTAGGATGAGGAGAATCATCCGGGAAAGGAAGAGAAACAGGTCAAGTGTTTCTTGGGCAATGGATGTTTTCAGCAAATGTGTGAGTAATCCCGGAAAAGAGCGTTGTCTTGGGATGAAGTGGCTGCTAAGGTACATGGAGGCTCAGTGGTAGCCAGTGATAGCACTCATAACAACCAGGATAGAATGCATAGCGGCTACAGAAGCCATAAAGGAGGCTATGGGGTGCAAAGGGTTGTTGGACGAGTGGGAGGTCCTAAAAGAGCAGGTGGTGGTATCTTTGGATAGCCAAAGTGCGGGGCACTTGTGGAGGTATCCGGTGTTCCATGAGGGGATGGAGCATATGGATGTTCGGTATCATTACATTCTGGAAAATGGTACAGAAGGAAGCATTCATGTTGACAAGAAGACCATAGAGAAAAGTCCTGTAGATTTAGGCACCAAGTTTCTACCTCTAAGTAAGTTCAATCATTGCCTTGAATTACCTAGGATTGGAGTTGGTTGATTGATGACTCAAGATGAGTTTGGATCCAGAAGGTCTCTGCACAAATGGTTCGGGTTTAAACGCTTAGACAAAGGTAGAGATTGTTGGTTTTTTGTCTAAGGTTTAAACATGGTTCAAACATGGTCAAGGTTTCAACAGGTCCAAACATGGTTCAAGGATGGTTAAAATCCAAACCAAAGGTGAAGTATGAAATTTCAGCAAGTTAAAAGGTTGCACACAAGTGTGTGCTTAAGTTTTGAGCATGGGAAGGTCAGGCACACTGCTGTGCAAGTTTCAGCACACAAGCAGGAGGTGTGCGCACAGCATCAGGAGGCTGCAACATCAGGTCATGCCGCAGCACACAACACCACACCAAAACACACAGCATCACTTGGAGAGTGATGAAGGGCTGAGATTAAAGGAAGAACATGATCAAAGGGTTAAGAATGATTCACAAGATTGTCCAAGAATTAAGAGGCTATAAAAAGGGTTTCCTAGCCTCATTTCAAGTGGTGAAAAAGGTGTGTGAGAGAACCACACAGGTTGTGACATTGTGAGATCATTGTAAACACAAGAGAGAATTGTGTGAGAGACATAAACACAAGAGGGACTCTTGTAGTGAGGCTAGTTGTAAAGAAGAGAGGTTAGTAGAGAATTGATAGAAAGCATTGTAATAGGTCTATCACTTTCTCGTTCTCTTCTTGGTTCTTCAAGAACTTGGATTCTTGAAGGGGATTGCTGTAACTTTGTAAGAACCATTGAGATAGTGCAGAGAGTTCGAAGAAACTCACGGGGACGTAGGCACATTGCCGAACCTCGACAACAAATTACTTGTCTTCTTTCTTTCTTTGATTTTCTGTTCTTGTGTTCGATTGCTGAAATTCTTTCTACAAGTCATTCAAGACTTGGGTGTTTGGAAGATCACCACCTGGGCATCTTGTCAAGGTGATTTCCAACATCTTCTTTGAGCATCCCGAGTGGGTTTTGCTTCATCCTCAAGGTAGATATGATGCATGCACTTGGCTGGACTTATTCCCTTGATGTTAGCAATGGTCCATCCAATAGCAGATCTATGCTCCCTAAGAACTCTCAAAAGTTTCTCTTCTTCCCCAACACTTAAATTGGCAGCAACAATCACAGGTAAGATCCTATTCTCTCCCAAATAAGCATAAGCTAAATGCTCTGGCAGCTGCTTTAATTCCAAGTTTGGTGCCAGGACAATAGAAGGGAGAAGAGTAGTATTAATAGGTACAAGAGATTCAAATGGAAGGGCATACTTACTTGGATGTTTTGGAGAGGCCTCAAAGAGGTGCACAGCTTTAATGATGTCATCAGTAACATCTTCAAGTTCTTGCTCAATATCCAATTTTGTGAAACCATGGGTAAGGTTGTCTCCAATGGATCAATGTGATGGACAAGAAAAGCTTGCTCAACAAAATTTTGCATCATGCATACATTAAAGCATTCCATATCATCTTGAGGTAGCTTTAATGCATCAAATATTTTGAACTCTATTTTCTCACCATTTATCTTCATACTTACTATACCCTTTTTCACAAAAATCTTTGTATCAGTAGTTCTCATGAAGGATCTTCCTAAGATGATGGGCAGAGGTAATGGCATAGGGCATTCTTCCATATCTAACACAATAAAATCAGCAGGTAAAATAAACTCACCTACTTTTACCTGGACATCCTCAAGAATACCTCTAGGCCTTTTGATGCTTCTGTTTGCCAATTGCAAAGTGATAGAAGTCGGTTGAAGCTCCCCCAAACCTAGTGTTTCGAATACTGTGTATGGTAGCAAATTTACACCCGCTCCCAAATCCAGTAATGCATGCTCAAACAACTGGTCACCTATCCTGCAAGGAATAGTAAAACTACCCAGATCTTTCAGTTTTGGTGGTAGTTTTCTTAATAGCACAACACTTACCTCTTCCGTTAAAGAGACTGTCTCATGTTCTTAAAACTTCCTCTTATAAGTGCAACAATCTTTCAAAAATTTAGCATAAGCAGGTATTTGTTGAATTGCATATAATAAAGGAATTTTTATTTCTACTTTTCGCAAAGTTTCAAAAATATCAAGCAGTTTATTTTCTTTCTTTTGTTTTACTAACCTTTTCGGGAAAGGTGACGCATTCACCTTCTCCATCTCACTTACCTTTTATGTAGATGGTTTCTCTAGAGATGCTTTCGCAGACTCATCAGTTCCTAAGACCTTACCATTCTTGAGAGTTGTGATAGTCTTTAGTTGTTGGTGCCCCCTAGGTTAGGTAGTGTTTGAGCTAGAACCTCACCTTGCTTTCTACCACTTAGTTCTTTTGCCAATTACACCATTTGTACTTCTAGTCTTTGAATGGCTTGTTCATGTTTTGCAATAGTTTGTCTTAGCTCAGTCCTAAATTGCCTTTCATCTGCCATGAATTGATATTGTGAGGTCATCAACTGTTGTTGCTGAGTAGTCAATTGTCTCACAAGATTCTCTAGGTCACTTTTCTTTGATTCAGGAACTGAGTAGGTGTTGTGCGATTATCTACCTAAAAAAATACGTGAATAATCATACTTGTTTTACTTGCAAGTGCACAAGGTCAATGGTAGCATAGTGTGCAAGTGCGAGATCATTTTCATAGGGATTGGTAAACTTCGATTTAGAATTAGTTTCTCAAAGTAAAAACAGAAATAAATGTAAAGTGTGAGTTAATAATAATAAGAACATAGGGTTGTGATATCCACCACTAATTACACTTTTCCACTAAGTAAGGTGCCAATTCTGTAGCCTTATTATGAATACCTAATGGTTGCCAACATAAGGGCTTGGTCCACACCTTAGGCTATTGATCTCCCTAAGCAACGAGTTAGGCATGGTGTATACTCTAACTCTTTTCTCTCTTAAGGGATTCAGCATGGGTGTATACTGAGTTGTTCCTTAAGAGAGCATAAGGGCTGTGGAGATCGGCAACCACACAGGACCTAGGGCTTGGTCCGCTCTTGGTTTCCCATGTTGATTAACCCAAGAATCCGGTGTGGATATCTCTTGTTACTATTGTTGAACCCAGGACTCGGTCATCCAAATTGGTTCAACTAACAAATCCATACTACATGCATAAGTTGATCAGACACACACATATGAGGAATTTAAATACAAACAGGTATTAATCAAGTTAAGCATTATAATATGGCTATAGGCAAAGGTAATCAATGAATATATATGTGGAAAAGCATAATTAGGGCTTCAATCGAGCCCTATAAGAGTTTAGTCACACATGCTAGTTAAACTAAACATTAAAACCATAATAAAACAAAAACAGAAAAATAAAACCCGTAGAAAACTAAGGAGACGAGTCGTCAATTCCTCTCCAAGCTTGCAACTTCGAGTCTCAAAACAAAAGGTGTCCGGTTTCTGTGTTTTACAAGGCTATATAAAGGATTCTAAGGGTGCCCTGAAACCCTAATTTTCTATTCAAGGTCCGGAGACTTCTTTCCATATTTGGCTCTTCTGCCTTTGGTATGTGTGCGCTCAAGCGTATGCGGTCTGCGCTCGAGCGCATGTGTGTGCTTGAGCCTTCTAAGTGTTTGCTCGTGTGCCTTTGTGCTCAATCACAAGGGAGGTGCGCTCGAGCGCACCTTGCTGGATTGAAGAACTTTACCTTTTACTCCTTAGAGCTCCAAAATGTCATCTTTTTGTCAAAGCCGCGTGAAAAACACATGAAACATGAAAATGAAATAGAATCTACTAAATTAGATAAACAAAGAGCCTAGCAAGCGTAAATTAAGGGGCTTAAATATCACTATTTAAGCACTTATCACACCCCCAAATTTACATATTGCCAGTCCCTTAGCAATACAAAACGAAAGACTATGTCAAAACAAAATTAAAGATAAATTCATTCTTCATGATATTCAAAAATTTGGGTTGCACATAAAACCATGATGACCGTTCATGAGTAAACTTATAATAAAAACACATTTTGTATTGAATAAGGATTTTTAAAATCTCATGTTACTTACCTAAGGTTGGCTTAAGGCATCGCAAGTTTGATTTGTGTGTGATGAATTAGCACATAGAAGATGGAGCTTCCAAATAATTTTACTGTATAGTGTTTTGGTGCCCAAACCTTTATCGAATTCCTTATCAAATAGAACAAAAATGGCATAATGCTTGCTTCTTTTCTTTTTCTTTTATCATGAGATTTTTGTCATGTTGAGTTCCATTAAGCTTTCTAATTAACCCTTGTAACGAGTGTTTAGCCAATGACTCCCAAACTAGATGGTTTTAGGGCATTAGGTGTAAAGACATCCCTAAGAACTTACTAACTCGAGTCAAAAAGGCTACAAAACTAACAGGTCTTAACGCTTCCAAGTGAATTCCCACATTTTGATGTGAACACTCACTGCTTACTGAGGCAAGAGGCCCTGTTACTCAGTGGAAATTTTTATTATGATCATTAAATGCTTAATTCCCACCTTTTGACATGAACACTCACTGCTTACAGATGCAAGAGGTCCAGTTACTCGGTGGAAAGTTTTTAATGATCATTAGAAGCTTTTTATTTTCTTTTTGCATGATGGACATTTTTTTTCTTTATTTTTCTTATGCCAAAGTGTCCTTCCAACAAGTTATCAGATTACAGTTAGATCATGGAAACATATACATAAGAATTATATGTCATACCCCACACAAATGCATGCTAATGTGCTCATGTTAGATCTGGATCAAACTCGTGAATTCTTAAGTGCCTTGAGGTAGGTAACTGAACTTTTAAAATTCCTATTACAGGACTATATGTTCTAAATTTTAAGCTTACTAATGAAGTTGTATCATATTTTTAAATCAACCAAAAAATTTTAACACAAAATGAGCATGTATTTATCTTTTCTAAAAAAAAAAAAAAAAAACTGGGACCTAGTGTGTGCATGTGTTTCAAGTGTGTGCATATGTCAGTGTCTCCCACTACCTCCAAACTTAATATACACATTATCCCCAATGTGTGTGTGGCATGGAAAGATCTGACCTGGGAGATGGAGAACTAGATTGCTTGTATTGCTTATACGCCCCCAAACTTGAATTAGATGCACGCACTAAGTTCCTGACAAAGAAAAATAAACGTTGTGCCTGAAAACAAGAAATATGGATAATAAACATTGAAATATAAACATAAATATTAATAAAAGAAAAATACTATAATGAAAAGGATATGCTTCGGGGTGCCTCCCATGAGCGCTAAGTTTTACGTCTTCAGCCAGACGGGGTATCCTCTCACTACTAGTCATCAGGTGGTGCAATTGAAGAGGTACCGGGTGCGGGAGGTAGAAGATTGAGGATGGCCGGTAGCATCACCTCCTATCGTGCGAACTGTGCCTCCAACCCATCCATCCGTCGATGGATCAATAGTCTTGTCTCCCTATCCTCTCTGTGAATATCAGAGAGCTCACGCCGAAGGGAGGACAGCTCCTCGAGAAAGGGTCAGGATGCAATGGATCCCATATCTGGCTGGTCCTCCTCCCTCGGAGGGCTCACCGTCAGGTGCTCGAGGTCCATAAGATCATCTACTATAGGCTCAGCAACAGGAATCGACGCCCGGGGTCCTCGAGGCATGTAGGACTGGCTGAGGCTCCACTGGGCCCTCCCAAAGAATGGATGATTACTAACTGGCCCATCTATAGAGGAGTCTTTAATCCTCTTCTTCTTGAAGATGTGGCTGAGCAAGAAGGGGAAAGGGAGTCCTCATGCATTGCCGTGGTGGTCTGACGGCTATGCACACTATCCCAGAACTTGTGCATCTGACTTCATATGACTGTTGGGATAGAGTACCAGTGACCCTGGTGAAAGGTATAGAGAGCCTATAAAAACTGATCCCTCCTCTAAATCTTGTGCCCCAAAGGGCACACGTTCCGCTGGAGGACGGAATCCACAAACTATAAGTGGGGAGGTAACCTTGACTGGCTCCCCACATTGTTGTGTCGGTCTGCATATTGGCCCGCACACATGTTCTCTATGATGTGTGGCAAAGAAAACATGTCTAGCTACTCCTCCATATGGCTGTCCTCCAGAGGGGACTCATCACAGCAATGGAGGGAACTGGCAATGTCGGCAGTGGTCAGCTCTATGAACCTTTCCTAGACTAAGGATGATAGAATCTCTGGTCTGGTGCAGTCATAGGTCAAGTTCTCGTAGAAGTTGACCATGAATCAGGTGTATACCGTCGAACAGACCGGCTTGAACAGCCGCTTGAGACCCCGGGTCTTGAATTCTTGTACCGCCCATCTTGTGGCATCCAAACTCTTGAAGTCCTCATCTACGTTAAATGTAGTCTTGAATAGTATTTCACGTTACTCGAAACTAGGTCAGGTGGACTAGGAGCGACTGCCGGAGGTTCGGGAAGTGGAAGCCATGTTCTGAGGTCTGGAACTGTAGTTACTGTAAAAAATGGGCTCGATCACAGGCTTTGTGCACTCGATTGCACTAGAAGACTTGCGCTCGATCTTAGGCTGTGTGCGCTCAATCGCACTGGCTCAGACAATTTATCAAACAGTTTATGTGCACAAATATGCGAAGCTTGTACACAGTACCCAAACACAACCCCAACCCCCTGTAAACCAAAATTACAACCACACACATGGTAAAGACATCGAATTAGTAATGAGTAGATTAAAAAGTTGTGTGTGAATATGTGTAACTTAATTAGGTATAAAAGAATGGGTACAGACATACCTTATGTAGTTGAGGAAATTAATTTGTGCGTGTTGGGGAAATAAGGATAAGAGGATGTGAATGAGATATGGGTGAGGGAAGAGTTTGGTTAATGTGGAGTGAAATGGACAGAAAATGAGAGTGTCAGGCTTGCTAGCGATTTCTGTGCTTAATGAAGAGGGCAAGAGAGGCAGAGATTTGCGATTGAGCGTAAGGAAGGGAGAATGAGAGGGAAATGTTTAAAAATCATCACATGATCTCTCTGCCCCGAGTGCGCTCGATCGCACTTGTGTGCAGGTGCGTAAGGTAATGCGCTCGTGCGTACTGGAGTGCAGGGCGTAAGTGCACTTGATCACACTATGTAGTGCGCTCGAGCGCAAAATAGAAAATATTGGTAGTGATGAAACATAAAAGAAATGAACAGGGAGCAGAACTGGTAACGATACAACCATACCATACTTTAGTGGCCTCAGTACCACTAACCCTTGTAGAGGTGCTTGAGCTATACGATTGTCAAAGGTGGAATGTCTCAAGCGCTCTCTTGATACAATGCTACTCTCTTTGAAGGGGGCTGTTGTGAGTTTTAAATTACTCGCAAGCGCACGAGTCGTTTGCAGTATAGTGTTGTGCAAATATATTTTTAATCTAAACTAACTCTATCTTAACCTAGTTCCAAATTTCAGAATGATATTGCAAAATAAATTAAAACTAAACTAAGTTGATTTTAAAACTAATAATAAAAACACTAAGGTTTCCGAATCCACCCCACCGAAGTTAAGCATATATGTTCTAAAAATATAGCCTATCAAAACATTCCATGAATCCAACTATAAGACAAAAAACAAAGAATATCCCAATTAAACCAAAAGCGTCCAATGTATCCGCTCTCAACAAATCACAAAGGAAATCCAATTTAATCGAAAAGCATTCAATGTATCCATCAAATGAAACACAAGGAATATCCAACAGACAATTTAAACTCAATCAATTATAAGATTAACTCAAATAATTGACAGAACATTTATACTAAAAATTGTCAGATTTGTACAAGCAAATCTGAACTACTACGCCAAACAACGGCGGGGCTTCATCTTCAACCTTAGCTGAAGAGTCTAGCCATTCATAACTATAAAACTGTAATAAAAAGTGCTAAACATTTAAACTAAAACAACTGAATATAAAGAAATAAATAAACAACTTTACATGGGAGAAATTCCATTCGCTGACGGGCGGCGCTTCCCCTCGTGGTAGCAATGCCTTCGGGATCCACCAGAATGCTGGCGGACGTCCACCAGTAAACACCAAAGTGGCTCAGGAATTGTACACTGAATTATGAAGTCAGGTGGTGTTTATATAGGGGGAGATCCGGAGCAATGTGGCTTGCAGAAACGATGTGGGATACTGCCCGAGTGCGCTCGATCGCAGTATGTTGCGATCGATCACAGGTGCACTCGATCGCGTGTCTGGTGTGCTCGATCGCGTTGTAAAGATTCTGACCGATGTGGGATGATCACTTGCGATCGATCGCAAGTCTGTGCGCTCGAGCGCAGGTGCGATGCACTGCAAACATTTCGATGTGGGATTGATGACCTTGCGCTCGATCGCAGCATAGTGCGATCGGTCGCAATTTCTCTTGAAGCTTCACATCTCCTGAAATGCTTCATTTTCTCCACAATCCTGTAAAAATACACAAAACATGAAAAAAACATAAAATAAAGTGAAATACTAATAACTAAGAGCATAACAAATATAAGTTGAGGGTCTTAAATATGCAATATTTAAGACTCATCAGGGGCATTTAGAGCCCAGATTAGGTGGTTCAAGTGCCTTTGATAGCTGCTGCATCTCCAATTTTGGTGCCTAGTCAATAAAATAGGGAAAAGCAGTATTAGTAAGTTCAGGATTTTTAACTCGAGGATTATACTTACTTGAAGGCTTTTATGTGTTCTTGATGGGGTGCATAGCTCTATTGATGTCTTTAATCACATCGTTATCCTCTGGCCTAATATCCAATCTTGTGTCATCATGGTTGGGGATGGTCTCCAATGGAGCAATGTGATGAACCTGAGAAACTTTCTCAACAACACCTTGCATTAAGCTTACATTAGAATATTCATTATCATTTTTGGTTGATTTTAGTGTATTAAATATTTTGAATTCCATCTCCTCATCATTTACTTTCATAGTGACAATGCCCCTTTTTACACTAATATTTGTGTCAGTAGTGATCATAAATGGTCTTCCTAAGATGATGGGGAGTGGTAATGGCATATGACATTCTTCTATATCTAAGACAATAAAATCAGTAGGTAAAATAAATTTACCTACTCTTACCAAAACATCCTCGAGGATACCTCTCGATCGTTTGATGCTTTTGTCAGCCAATTGCAAAGTGATGGAGGTTGGTTGAAGCTCTCCCAAACCTAGTGTCTTGAATACACTGTATGGTAGTAGATTGACACTTGCTCCTAGATCCAATAGTTTATGCTCGAATAGCTGGTCACCTAGCCTATAAGGAATAGTAAAACTACCCGGATCTTTTAGTTTTGGTGGTTGTTTTCTTAATAGCACAGCACTTACCTCGTCAGTCAAGGCTACTGTCTCATGTTCCTGAAACTTCCTTTTGTTAGTGCAACAATCTTTTAAAAACTTAGAATAAGCAGGAATTTGTTTAATTGCATCTAATAAATGAATGTTTATTTCCACCTTTTTCAAAGTTTCGAAAATGTCACTCAGTTTAGTCTCTTTCTTAGGTTTTACTAATCTTTAAGGGAAGGGTGGAGGTGTATTTACCTTTTCCATCTCACTTACCTTAGATGTGGATGCTTTATCTGGAGATACTTGTGCAGGCTTATCGACGCCTATGATCTTTCCACTTCTTAGGGTTGTCACAACATTCAGTTGCTAATGTCCTCTTGGATTAGGTAGTGGTTAGCCGGGAAGCTCACATTTCTTTCTACTACTCAGTTCCTTGGCTAATTGCCCCATTTGTACCTCTAGTCCTTGAATGGCTTGATCATGATTTGCAGTGATTTGTCACATCTCAGTCCCAAATTGCTTAGTTTCTTCCATGAATTGTTCGTGTGAAGTCATTAATTGTTACTATTGAGCTGGCAATCGCCTCACAAGACTTTCGAGGTCACTTTTCTTCGTTTCGAGAGCTCAACGGGCTGTTGGTTGGAAGTTTGTTTGCTGCCCTTGATTGTTCTTATTGTTGCTCCAAGAAAAATTCGGGTGATTCCGCCATCCAAGGTTGTAGGTATTTGCATAAAGATTATTCTTCGGCGGATAGTTGTTTGGTCCCACAAAGTTTGCTTGCTCATGATCTGTAGATGAATACAAGGTACATGTATTAGTATTATGATCAAATTGGGAACAAATAGCACATACCTGGAGTGGTGTAGCTGGTGGGTTAGGTAAGGCATTCTGAGCCATGGCTTTAACTAACAGGTCTAGTTTCCTTTCCACAGTAGCTATCTGAGTGGATGATCCTCCATTGAAGCTTACCTCATACATACCCTTACTCTTGGTTACATGTCTACCTCAAAAGGAGAACTACTGAGTGTGTTCACTTAGGGTTTCGAAGAGTTCCATTGCTTCTTCGCTGCTTTTCTCCATCAGCACTCCTCCATAACCTGAATCCACAATACTTTTATTAGTATCACTTACACCTTCATAGAAAGCTTGTACCAGTTCATCCTGAGGTAGGTTGTGATGTGGGCATTTGAGTAGCAGCTCATTGAAATATCCCCATGCCTCAAAGAATAGGTCTCCATCCTTTTGTTGGAAGAACTGAATCTCCTTCCCCATTTGCCTTGTCTTTTGAGCTGGAAAAAACTTCCTTAGGAACTTGCTGGCTAACTCCTCCTAAGTGTGGATCGAAACTACAGGCAATGAATTGTACCACAGTTTAGCATTATCTTTTAAGGAAAAAGGGAAAAGAATTAACCATATTTCTTCTTAGTCTAGGCCTCGGATGTGCTAGAACTTGCAGATATCGAAGAACTCTCAAAGGTGCAAGTGTTGATCCTCATTAGGTGTACCTCTAAAGTGAGTCAGTGCACTGAGTATCTGCGGAGATATGTAGTAGTTTCCTTCCGCCGCCGGTTGATACGCAATGCATGATGGTTGATCGAGGTTCCGTGGGATGAAGGATTGCGTCATTGGTCTTCGCTCAGGAGGTTGTTGGTTTTCTAACTGTTCCGCCATTGGTACTTCTTCCTTAATTTCTTCTTCTACCTCTTCTGAGTTGTCTCTAAGCCTTTGTCGGATCGTTAGCTCAAGCTCGGTATCAAGGGGAAAGAATGTTGGATGCTTGGATCGAAGTCCGTGCATGAATCGGTGACAATCACTTAAGTGTAGCACTGTGGTAACTCTCTAACTCAATTGCGCTTGATTGCACAAGAGGGTGTGCTCGATCGTAAGTGGTACTAAAAGCTCTCCTGGAGTGTCTGAAACAGAAAACAAAAAGGAATTAGATTAGGGTTTAATGAAACAAAAATAAGATAAAAAAAAGAAGCTTAAAATTTTTGAGATTTTTTATAAAAGCAGAAATAGAATGAAAAAGAAATAGCAATGATTAATGAAAGATAATTCTAAAAAAAAATTAAGTGCAATCTCTTGCAACGGCGCCAAAAACTTGTTGTGCAATTATCTACCTAAATAAATACGCGAATAATCGTACTTGTGTTTACTTGCAAGTGCACAAGGTCAATGGTAGCATAGTGTGCAAGTGCGAGATCATTTCCACAGGGATTGGTAAACTTCGATTTAGAATTAGCTTCTCAAAGTAAAAAGAGAAATAAATGTAAAGTGTGAGTTAATAATAATAAGAACATTGAGCTGTGATATCCACCACTAATTACACTTTCCCACTAAGTAAGGTGCCAATTCTGTAGCCTTATTATGAATACCTAATGGTTGCCAACATAAGGGCTTGGTCCACACCTTAGGCTATTGATCTCCCTAAGCAACGAGTTAGGCATGGTGTATACTCTAACTCTTTTCTCTCTTAAGGGATTCAGCATGGGTGTATACTGAGTTGTTCCTTAAGAGAGCATAAGGGCTGTGGAGATCGGCAACCACACAGGACCTAGGGCTTGGTCCGCTCTTGGTTTCCCATGTTGATTAACCCAAGAATCCGGTGTGGATATCTTTTGTTACTATTGTTGAACCCAGGACTCGGTCATCCAAATTGATTCAACTAACGAATCCATACCACATGCATAAGTTGATCAGACATACACATATGAGGAATTTAAATACAAACAGCTATTAATCAAGTTATGCATTATAACATGGCTATAGGCAAAGGCAATCAATTAATATATATGTGGAAAAGCATAATTAGGGCTTCAATCGAGCCATATAAGAGTTTAGTTACACATGCTAATTGAACTAAACATTATAACCATAATAAAACAAAAACAAAAAAATAAAACTTGAAGAAGACTAAGGAGATGAGTCGTCAATTCCTCTCCAAGCTTGCAACTTCGAGTCTCAAAACAAAAGGTGTTCGGTTTTTATGTTTTACAAGGCTATATATAGGGCTCTAAGGGTGCCCCGAAACCCTAATTTCCTATTCAAGGTCCGGAGATTTCTTTCCATATCTGGTTCTGCCACCTCTGGTATGTGTGTGCTCAATCGTATACGGTCTGCCCTCGAGCGCATGTGTGCTCTCGTGTGCTTATGCGCTCGATCACAAGGGAGGTGCGCTCGAGCGCACCTTGCTAGATTGCAGAACTTTACTTTTTAGTCCTTAGAGCTCCAAAATGTCATCTTTTTGTCAAAGCCCTGTGAAAAACACATGAAACATGAAAATGAAATAGAATCTACTAAATTAGATAAAAAAAAATAGCCTAACAAGCGTAAATTAAGGGGCTTAAATATGACTATTTAAGCACTTATCAGAAGGCTACTGGTTGGGAGTTCTTTTGCTGCCCTTGATGGTTCAGGGCATTCTGATTGTTGCTTCAAGAGAAGTTGGGGTGCTTTCACCATCCAGGATTGTAAGTGTTTGCATATCGGTTGTTCTTTGGCAGATAGTTATTCGGTCCCACATAATTTGCTTGCTCTGGATCTGTAGATGAATATAAAGGACATGTCTCAGTATTATGATCAAAATGAGAGCATATAGCATATACTTGGAGTGGTGTAGCTAATGGACTAAGTGAGGCGTTCTGAGCAGTCATGGCTTTAACAAGTAGATCTACCTTCCTCTCCATAGTAGCTATCTGATTAGAGGATCCTCTATTTAGAGTCACCTCATGCATACCTTTGCTCTCAATTCCTTGTCTATCTCTAGAGTAGAATTGTTGGGTGTGCTCACTTAATGTCTTAAACAGCTCCATGGTTTCTTCACCGCTCTTTTCCATCAGCACGCCTCCACAACCTGAATCCACAATACTTTTATTAGTATCACTCAAACCTTCATAGAAAGCTTGTACCAGTTCATCTTGTTGAAGATTGTGATGTGGGCATTTGAGTAGCAGCTCATTGAAATATCCACATGCCTCAAAGAACATGTCTCCATCCTTCTGTTGGAAAGATTGAATCTTCTTCCTCATTTGTATTTTCTTTTGAGCTGGGAAAAACTTCCTTAGGAACTTACTGGCCAACTCTTCCCAAGTGTGGATAGAAACTGCAGGCAATGAATTTTACCACAATTTAGCATTGTCTTTTAATGAAAAAGGGAAAAGAATTAACCTGATTCCCTCTTGGCCTAGGCCCCAGATGTGCTGGAACTTGCAAAGATCAAAGAATTCTCGAAGGTACAAGTGTGTATCCTTAGAAGGTGTCCCCCTAAAATGAGTCAATGCACTGAGTATCTGCAGAGATATGTAATAATTTCCTTCTGCCTCTGGTTGATAAGCAATGCATGAAGGCTGGTCGAGGTTCCGTGGAATGAAGGATTGCTTCATAAGTCTTCACTTAGGTGGTTGTTGGTTTTCTAGCTGTTCCGCTATTGGTGTTTCTCCCTCGAATTCTTCTTCTACCTTCTCAACGTTGTCTCTAATCCTTTGTCTAATGGTCCGCTCAAGCTCTATATTGAGGGGAAAGAAAGTGGGATTCCTGGATCGAAGCCCTTGCATGAATCAGCAAAACCGCTTCAGTGTAGCAGTTTCAATGCTACTGCTCGGGTAGCCTTTGCCTAAAATGCGCTCGATCGCACCAAGGAGTGCGCTTGATCACAGTGCCATAGATGAAACAGCTGCAGTACCTGAAACATAATAGAAAACGAAAATAAATTAGGTTTATGATGAAACAGAATAAAACAGAAAAAAAAAAAATGAATGAAAAATAATCCTAAAAAGAAATTTAGTGCAATCCCCGGCAATGGAAACATAAGGCTATTGTCAGAATCAGTAAATTAATAAGTAAATATTTGAACAATTTTACTTGCAAGTGAACAAGGTCAATAGTAGCATAGTGTGAAAATGCGAGATCATCTCCATAGGGATTGGTGAATTTCGTTTTAGAATCAGTTTCACAATATAAAATGATAGAAAAAAATATTTAGTTTGAATTTGATAATGATAGAAACATAGGGCTTTGATATCCACCACTAATTATACTTTCCCAATAAGTAATGTGTCAATGCTCTAACCCTACTATGAATACCTAATGTTTGTCAACGTAAGGGCTTGGTCCGCTCCTTAAGTTATTGATCTCCCTAAGCAACGAGTTAGGTATGGTGTATACTCTAACTCTTCTCTCTCTTAAGAGATTCAGCATGGTGTATACTGAGTTGTTCCTAAAGAGAGCATAATATTTGTGGAAATCAACAATCACACGAGACCTAGGGCATGGTGTATACTCCCGGTTTCCCATGTTGATTAACCTAAGAATCCGACGTAGATTTCTTTTGTTACTATTGTCAGACCCATGACTCTGTCATCCAAATTGATCTAACTAACTAATCCATACCACATGCATACGTTGATCAAACAAACACGTATGAGGAATTCAATAAAACAGGTATTAATCAATTAAAGAATCATAATATAGCTAATGCAAAGGCAACAATACTCATATAAGGGAAAGCATAATTAAGGCTTCAATTAAGCCCTATTAGTAAGTTAGTTACACATGGTGGTTATGCTAAACATCATCATGACATAAAATAAATAGAAAAGAATAAACCCGAAAATATTGTGGAGAAGAGTTGTCACTTCATCTCCAAAGCTTACAACTAAAAAGAAGATTCAAAAGTGTTGTTTCTATGTTTTACATGCCTATTTATAAGGTTCTAAAGACACCCCGAAACCCTAATTTCCAAAACAAGACCCGAGCTATTCTTTCCAAAATTGGCTCTACCGTTTTACTGCAAGCGTGCGCTCGATCCCATGCTTTTGTGCTCGAGCACAGGGTTACGCTTGAGTCTTCTATGTGTGCACACGAGTGCTTGTGCGCTCGATCACACTCTTCTGTGCTCAATCACACTTGGCTGCTTCCAGGTCTTCTAGTTTTCTTCCTTAGAGTTCCAAAATGCTATCTTTTATCCAAGAACCTATAAAAACACAGAAAACACAAAAATTAAGTAAAACATAATAAAATATGTAAACAAAGAGCTTAACAAATGTAAATTAAGGGGCTTAAATATGAATATTTAAGCACTTATCAAGCTCTTCTTTTGTCATGTGGGACAATCCATCGCTACCTTGTCCAATGAAAAGGTCGTCCAAAAGCAAAGAGTACTTGGATTTCTGAAGAAGTGTTTCATGAACTTTCTTGAGTTGGTAGAATTGTATCTTCGATCTAACTTGTCTGAGTCAAGTTTTTTTCAACCGGAGGAGAATGATGGAAAACAATAGTATAGGAATTTTGATTTAGGAAATTATTATGTTATTTTAGATTTTATTTATTTCCTATTATGTTAGGATTGTGTTAGGATTTTATTAATTAGTAGATTTTCTAGTGTGCTTAAGATTGATGCCTATATAAGCACATGATGATGTTGAGTTTAGTCAGACTTGATGATAGAATTTTGGGACTTCAATTATTCTCGTTTTCTCTCCTATTTTGTTTCTTCTTCATCTGCTTTAACTTCTGTTCAATCTTTTTCTCTATTATTCTCCTCTTCTGTGTCTTCTTTCTTAGCCTATATTTCTTTCAATATCTATTGTGCATCATTAATACTAGTTTTGATGTCACCCATTCTAAGGTTTTTTATTCTCATTTGTTATATCTATCTTCGTTCAAAGATGTGATTTGGAGTTAAATCCTTCTTAATCTTTTTTTGGTGCAGATATTTCGTTGGTGAATAGAACTAGACATCATAAGGCCAAAGTTAAAACTAATGCTCACCCCTTTGATACCAAATTGTTGTTGATGAGAATGAAGAAGAAATGGAAATGTTTTTCTAAGAAAGGGAGTTTTGGAGAATGGTGTTACTTTTGATGATTATAGGAAATGAGTCTCAAGGAGGAAGAAGGGTAAGGTACCAATGAAGAGAGAGCTATATGCTTATAATCTTGTGTCTGGTGGTGTTGCTTCAAAGATTGGAGATGTTTATGGTGTTAGAAATGAGAAAGCTTGGTGGGAGGTTGTTGCTACGTGGGAATTAGGTAAAAAGACGGGTTTGGATTTTTATGGTGATGAGCAAGTTGTGATTGATTAGTTCTATCGAATGGAGACGAGAGATTTTGATGAATTCGAGAAGGTAGATTTAAAGTAGTATTTTTGGTCTTGGGATTATTTTGATGTTCGGCGTTGAGACTACTGGTGGCATGGGTGTTAGTTTGGTTTAAATGGTGAAACTTATCATATTTCTTTTGGTTTGTAAACAATAATTTGGTGAGGTGGCTGAGTTTTTTGGAATTCATTTGAATTCTATAGGTTGTTGTGTTTAGTTTGTTAATAAAGTGTGGAATTCATTTACAAATGACTTGACCACATGTTTAGTTTGTTGATAAAGTGTGGAATTCATTTACAAATGAATTGATCACATGTTTAGTTTGAATTCTAATAGAATTGAATCAGTTATGGACAAATTCTATCAAAATTGATAAAATTTGTAAATAAATTCTAGACAAGAGTTTTTATAAAATTAGAAGGATAATTACTCCTCTTCTCTTCCTCCTCTTTCTCTTCTATTTCTCTTCATCTTTTAACTTTGTCTTACACTGAATTCTAAAAATAAAATAAAAAAATTACTCTAGCTTAGCTTATTAGTTTTTCAAGTGAACAAACCTCAACTTGAGCTCAAGTTTTTAAATACTCCTCGAGTTAAAATTGTTTCAGTAACAAATATTTCGTAATACATTACTGAATATGTATACCAATAAAAAATGCATGAAATATAAAAATAAATTATTATAATAAAAACCATATTCTATAAAGGTCATAGATCAATTACTCTGGAAAATTTATTTGTTTAAAAGAAAAATAATTAAACCATAAGATATACATGTTTGTTTATCTACACAATAAATATTTATGATCATATTAAAAATCTAAAAATCCCTCGGTACTAATTGTCTCAACGACTTTATAAAAATGGTGAATAGTAATAAAACACTATGATTTAATAGCTTTTAATTTAAGGCCTATGGTTTTTTTTATCACTTCAATACTCTATACGATACTCCGATATTACTTAAATGCTTTTCCGTGAAGGTTTGGTCACTTATGATAAATAACTATTTCGCACCAACAACCCCATACCCATTTCACCAATTTTTTATTCAATTTTTTCCTCATTGATTCTGATCTTGATCGAGATATTGTTGGCAATTTTTCTTTTGGGTTAATTTCGATCATAACAGATTGTTTTGACATAAATTGGTGATTGTTGGTATTGTTTCTCTCTGGATCAGGTAACAACAAACCTAAATGAGGATGATTTATTTTTCTTCTATTTCAAGTGTTTTGAGTTCAATCTTGACTGAAAAAAAAAAAAAAATTTAGGGGTTTTTCTAGGTAGATGCTGGGCCATTGGATCCTATCTAAACATTTGAAATCGTTTTGTTGATGGTTATCTTTTTCAATTCCGGGTCGTGATAATACTCGTATGACTCATTTTGATTTTTTGTCAAATTCCTTTGTTTTGATTTCATTTTAAATCGAAAACTTTTTTGGATAAATTTCCATGTTTGTTTCGATCACATCTCTTGGTTTTGATTGTTGTAAATGCTGAAAAATTGAATGAAACACATTAGACCAAATTTTTTGGTTTAGGGTTCTTAACCCAAACGTTAGCATTCTGGCGTTATATTGTGGTTATAACTCAAATCAAGGGATTTTTACATAGAGATTATGACGATCTGCAAAAGCCATAAGAAATTCCTTTGAATTAATGAAAGCTTTTAATGGATTTGAGATGTCAGTCGGGTCTGAATGTACCAGATTTGATCTCTTGGGTTGCATAAAAACATCATCAGGACGTAAAAACTATAGTAATAATTAAAAAAAAAAAAAAACATAAGGCCACAAATTAAAAACCACTAAGCGTTTTGATAACAAAGATATCGCTATTTGCCTTTGTAGAAAACAGAAAAATATCACTACAGCATTTTGTATCATTAAGCTTCCTTTGATCAACTCAACATAAATCATCCATCATTTACATTACCTAAGTAAAAAATTGAAAATAAAGTTACATGAAAATAAATATAATTTTATTAATATATTAATTCAAATCGAACCAAACCAAGCCAAATCTAGCTGAATTGAGTGCTTTGCTTAAAAACTAACTGAGTTTAAAATGCTTTAGCTGTACCGAATCAAACCACACTATGCTCAAGCTCAACTCAAATATTTTACAAACAAAAAATTATGCTCGAAATTGACTCATAAAGCACATAAGCAAACTTAAGCGAGTCAAGTCAAATCGATCTCTAGTCGAGCTCTAGGTGATTTACAGCCCTAAATACAATTAATAGATAGAAACATTTATCCAAAGAAAACAAGAGACCAAAAGAAGCATGAAAATGTTTGAAGAAATCCATTGCACTACGATTACATTTGATGTCCTTGTACAACAAGCATTATGTAATTGATATAATCTCCTCGCATATGGTATTTATTCCTCCTTAAATTCAGCCCATAAGCAGTGCACAGCAAATTACTTCGAAACACCCAATTAACAAGACAATGTATCATTTGTCAACACCGTGTATCAAGGGAACCAAAATGAACACTAGAACTCATGCAGAGGATGTGACTGGTAATAAGCCATTGTGCCTGAGCAGTGCCTCGGTTCGCACCCTCAGAATTCCACAAAAACCTTAACAAAGCATCACAAGAAGTTCAGAAAATAAGATTTGAGAATGAAATGAAAAGTATACCCCACAAGAGCAAGTCAAGGTGTTGGAAAGGGAACCATTACCTCAAATCCATAAGTTAAACTGAGAGGGAGAGAGAGATAGAGAGAAGCCAACGTTATCCCATTGAAAAACTATGAAAATATATGATATCATGCAAGAATATATATGGCTTGCATGGTCTGACCTGTAATGGTGCTTTTCCACCTCCAAGAGCAAGGATGGTATCTCGGAATTTGCCTCCTGTTTCTTTGACAGCCTGTCATAAGACATAATTAAAACCTTTAAATTCTATTACGCTAGAATGAATGTTCCACTTAAAATGTCGTAGCAAGCACTGCAGAAGACGACCAAAGGGAAGATGGCAGTGATTTGAGGCAGTATTCATATTTCCGATGTTATAATATATAAGGGTTAAAATCAACAAATACGGGAAGAGTGAATGTAATGGACAATCATGGACACCAATGTGTAAATGAGGGGGCCAATATAAACTGAAATGGTTGTACTGACAAGAGACTTCCTAGACTCAATTTGCCCTCATCTTACTAAGAAATCCCATTGTCTGTCCCCTTGCACCATCATCAACATCCAAAATCTTTTGCCAATTTAACAATAACAGACTCTACACTTCTCTTTCATGCTCATTCCGTATGAAAATATCATGCATTCACAATGAATGATTCTCAGTAACTATGATGTGAACTGTTACATGGAGAGGTTGTGATCCACTTAAGGATTTTACTCTATCTGCTGTATACAAATGAAAAAATCAAAAATCAAAATGGCTTGCAGGACTATAAAGGCTGGTCACACTCAGCCCTTTCCACAATCATACCTTGCTATCATCCAATCCTGCATCCTCAAATGCTGAGAAAGCATCTGCAGACAACACCTCTGCCCACTGCAAAATTAAGATTTTCACTCAGATTGCACAGTGAGAAGTGATGACAAAAAAGAAGGAAAGCTATAATACAATTCAATTCCATATATCACTAAGAGATCAGGTTCCTCTCTCGTGAGCAAGTGCAAGACACGGTCCAGCAGTACAATTTCAGTCAAAAGGGTAACAAAATGATTTTACAGATATGTCCAGATATTCTGGATAAAGACAAATACCTTGTAACTGTAGTATCCAGCAGCATAACCACCTGATATTCACAAAAAAACAACAAGTACATATCATGAGGGAAGGACACGTTTTCTTAAACTTCAATAAGGGCTTCAACCCATTGTTTCCCGATCGTGGCCTTCTTCACCTACTTCTTTGGTGGCTGCGAGCCGATGAAAATTGGTCTCGATCCCTCAGTCCACCAAAGCAAGAATCTGAACCACCTCAAACCTCCAAAACCCAACCAAACGTGATAGCCCGTTGGGAATAATTCCCACGAATTTCAAGAGAGTCCCATTAGGATAGAAGATTTATGCTTCGAGTGTATCGTCAGATCCCACATAGGGCTCTGCAAGTCCCTGAGAGATGATGAACTTTTTGCACATGAACCCATCGTAATAGATTATCCTGGCAATGAAAGTGATACAGGGAAACCCAAGATAGGTCGTACAGTGCTCAAGAAGGGTGGTGAGGTGCCACAGGTCCCAAACTTGGAAAATTAGAGGTTGACGCTTAGATGGACTTCTTTTGCGTATGCCGACATATGTTACGTGGTTGCGACAAGCGTTGTAGGGGTGCACGTCTGCGATAAGGATGATATTGACGTATTTTGCTCTCAATGGTCACCCTTAACCAAAACTTTTATTACTGGCTTCAGGGAGATAGCCATTTTATTAGATGACATTGAAGCCGCCCTGCTCAGGTGAGGTTAATCCCGCAAGATTTGACATGAGCTCCAACGTGACAGCGTTGGATTTTCTTTTTCAAGTATATCGTCGACGCCAGCAAAACAAGGACGGGCCATGTCAAGCCAGGCACAGTTCCTTCAATGAATCCCGATAGAAAGTGCACCTTAAAAAGCTGGGTGAGGCAATTTTTCAAAGACTTTGAGAGGCTTCCCAATGGTGATGTTTTATCCAAATTGCCTGGAGTGCTTGAAATCACCCCATGAGCTCGCAACCTTCCTGACTCAGCTTACCTGGTTTGTGTTCATGGGAAGCCCAGAAGCTTCCTTTCACTCAGGGTTATTCCCATGGTCGTCATGCTTTCCAAGGGAGGAAAGCTTCCACTTGCACCCTTCTTCCTTAGTTCCCTCTACTATCAATTGGACAAGATGAAGGATGCGCAACACACATCCTTTGGAAGGTATGACGTAGCAAACTACATTCTTTGAGGTTTTCTTCAAAACTTCATGTTTAAACTTTTTCCAAGATATGTGTTGGAGTCATGTCGAAGTATCTAGGTTTCGGTTGGTGAAGTGCGCAAGGAGGACTTCTGACAAACTCTTAGTGAATTATATTAATGCAAAGCAGTTCTACTTCAGGCTTTATGCTCATAATCCAATCCCTAACACTCACCGCCCACGTTTCAAGGACAAGCGCTTCACAATATACTTTGCTGGTGAGGTTTCGAGGAAAGAGTTAAGAGTTAAGAATGGCCTTAATAGCAATCCTCAGAGCCCTGCCTGCCTACTGCGAAGGTTCCAAGAGAGTGGTGAGGTACAATCCCCATAAGGCTGCGAGACAACTGGGTTACAAAACTTCCTCCATTCATCCATCCTCCAACCTCCAGCCATGAGATACACCTCTGTCCTTGATAGATTCCTGGAAGAAAACAACAATTTTCTTTTTTCTTGGAAAGACAAGATTTTGGTGCCCAAGGGCACTCGCAATTATGTGAATACGACCATCAAAGTGGATGTATCAAACCTTTAAGTAGTCTCAGCAACCAATCCTGCCTTTAGGGGCTTGTTAATAAAAAAGAACGTAGTGAGAAAAGCTCCTACAAAGAAGAAGATAGCCAAGTCTCAAGCAATTGCGAGTGGTGGGATAACCATGCCAAGGGCTTCTGAGGTCGTCCTAAGGCTACGAGGTTGGTGATTCACGAGCCAGCACCCGTGGTTAGGACTTGCAAGGGTACAAGTTGCTTATGTCGCATCACGAAAGAATAGGCGGGACCCTCCGTGCAAAAGTGAGAAAGGAAAAGTTGTTATGGTAATGGTATTTTCTTTATCTTTACATCTTGATTTTGAATTGTACACTTCATAAGTTTGATATATGTATTTTAGTATTTGCCTAACGTTGGGTACTTTCCTCGAAACCCTCCTTGTAGGAGTCACAAGTAGTGTTGTGAATTTTGTTTCGTTTCGCCCGAACATTTCAGTCTCATGGGTAAAAGGAAACGATACATACCTATGTTTCTTCTGGCGTTTTGTTTCAGGTGGTTTCGGTATGTTTGGCTGAAGTCGACTGAAATGCTTTGTTTCGGCTGAAACAACAAAAGCTTCGATTTATTTGTGATTTTTGTGTGTTTAGTAGGGTAGTTTAGGAATTTCTCAAATCTCTCCTCCAACTTATAGATTAGGGTTTAAGCCTTTAGGGATTTCTATCTTCTTCATTTTGTTACCAAAATAGAAAGTGAATCACGAGACAATTGAAAACTCCATCTTCTTCATTTGGATTATGAATGTTATGTTAATATTTGGATTTTGGATGATATGGGTGGTACATTATTTTTATTATTTACTGTTTGAATGATAACAGTTTTATTATGATATTTATCTATAATTATATATACTTTTTGAAATTGATGTAATTTGATAGGTATGTATTTGAAAATGCCTTCAAACCTGAAAAGGCACAAGGAAACAAACCAAAACCGAAACGTTATCGGCATGAAATTTACAACCTTGGTCACAAGCCTCAGAAGAACAAGGGTCACCATTGGGGGTTCTGCAAGATGACTTGAAAATCGTGCCTGACTTGGTGGGTGGCTCTATTGCGATTCGAGTGCCCCCATTACTCGGGCTGGGTCACAGGCTCCGAACCCCCCTTTGGTAGAAAGACACTCAGTTACACTCTCGAGGATATCGCAAACATGCAAGCTATCTATGGCGTCATTCATTCCTCAAACTCTGCGCAGAATGGATCCCAAGGGTTAGGTGGTAGTCCACATGGAAGTCAAGGGGAAACTAAAGGGCCACTTGTCAAAACAGTTGCTCCAATAAATGTTGTTGAGACTAGTGCCTTCAACCCTATAAATATGGACGTGGAAGTGGGTGTTTCTCCACCACGAGCTGAAGACAGAGAAAGGAGAGAATAAGAGGAAGGGATGAGAGAGGGGGAGAAGAAAGAGAAGAAAAGGAGTATGTGGATGAGTATAAGGAGGTAGGCCTCAAGCTCTCATGGCAATGAGATAGGTTAAGGGAGCAGAGGAACGTCTCCATTATGTGAAGGATGGTGACCAACGGGAAGCCATGGATGGTGATAAGCTTGTGGTGGTCACGAGACAGTTAAGAAGCTTCATGAAGACATCGCTGCCTTTCATAAGGCTAGGGCAAAAGGGGTTGTGCAATTAGGAGACCCCAAAGAGGCAGCAAAGTTCACTGTTTAGACCTTTACATGATGGTTCTTCTAATCCATGCTTCCTAAGCCCTGAACTTGTAATCTTCTTTTTATGGGTTGTTTTTTTTTAACTACATGATGGATCCCCCCTTTTTTTATATATATAAAAGAAAGTGTTTGGTCGCATCCGTGTCTGTTCTTTTCTTTTTGCATTATTTTTAGTACAATGTTTCAAAAAGACTTGTCGAAACCCACATGGCATATATATATAAACCAATAGGTAGAAGTCCTAGCTATCACAGCCCTGGTCCTTTGCATGTGGCTTTTTACTCAATCTCTACGCTTCTCGAGGGCTTCGAGCTGCACAACCCTTACTGAGTTGTGCCAAGTGTGCTGAAGGGATGGCTATCTCAATTGGTAACACAACCTCGGTGTCATATACGAATGAGAGGGGTGTCGCATCAGTTGGGCCTCGCTAAGAGGTTCGATATGCCCACAAGTCAAGTGGCAGCTTATGATTCCATAACTTGGGATGATCATGAACCATCCTACTTCGGATTCGCAAAAGAACTTTGTTTGAAGCCTTCGCGTAACCATACCCTTTTAGGGAGAAGGGAGTCAACTTATGATGGGTCAGGCCATACTCCCAGTTTCTCTGACATGCCTGTTTACAAAGGGGGTGTCGTCTTAGACAATGTGCCTGGGTATCCCAAATTTGTAGATTATGTGCTCTTCGATGTAGTTTGCCACAGTTTTGCAATCAGTCTTCTTAAAAGGCATTGCTTCAACCCATTTTGTAAGGCATTCTGTTGCGACCAAGATCCATCAACACCCTTTTAAAGGAGGGGAAATAGGTCCAATGATATCCATTGCCCAAGTGTGGAAGACCCTATGGTGGATCGATGGATGCAATCAGAGTGGAGTTGGCATTCCTTACACCTTCGCGAGAAATTCATGGCATATGCTTCCATGGTTGGCTAGTAGTAGCCCAAGTGGAGCAAGTGATAGTCCAATTTCTTGTCCCCTTGATACTCTGACTTCGCCCCCGTGAGAGGCTTCCACAACACTTCGGGCTTCTCCTTTGCTTAGGCACTGGAAAAGCTATCCTCCGAAGCCCTTTTTGTAAAGGACCCTGTCATTCACACAATACCTTGGTGCCCTCTTTCTGATGATGATTGCATCAGCGATAACCTCAAGCAAGGTACCATCATTGAGATAGGCAAGATAGGGCACACGCCAATCTTCCATAGCTTCAGTGAAGCCACATTCTACAAGGACCAATACCCTTTGAAAGACAGTCGCAGCCCTATTGCACAGCTATAGCTTCTTTTGCCATGTTTGGCCAATGATAGCCTTGTTGTTGCATCCTTCGGTAAAGACTTGCACATTCCTCACCACAAACTTCACTATGTACAGTATGCAAAAGGTGCTCAGCTTCATATGGGGATATGCATCTCTGCAAGACACCATCCGAGGTGCAATAATATATTTTGCCTCGCAATATAGTGTAATGAGCCAATTCTTTGATTGGTAAAGTTGAGGCATCCTTAGTCCCCGAAAGCTGTGAGAGGATAGGGGTACGCCAATCTAGGGTTTTGCCAGTGTCCTGGAGGGTTGCGAAGAGACTCTGCCTTTTCAGTAATCAAAATGTCTAACTTCCCTTGGTCAAATTTGACTAGTTGAGTAGTTGTTGTTGCACGAAGGTGCGATAAGGAGCCAACACGGATTCTCTAACAGCATATTCTCCTTGGATTGGTTTTATCACAAGGTTAGAATCCCCTCAGACTTACAACTGTCGCACCACGAGATCTCTCGCTGCTAAGAGTCCCAAGACTAGGGCTTCATACTCGTCTTTGCTGTTGCTACATTGGAAGTCAAGTTTGAAGGCAAGTGAGAGGGATTTCTCAGAAGACTAGGCCTATGCCCCCTCCCTTATCGGTGACGAATCCAATAAACTCGAGCTTCCATTATGCCTCTACGACAGCTACCTCGATTTCTTTGAATGGGAGCTCGGATTCTCTCTAGGGAAAAAGGGCAAGCAATTCTGACAAGGCTGGGCAAAGTACTTTAGGGATGCGAAATGTGATGTCGTATTCTGCTAGCAAGAAGAGCAATTGTGCTAGGCGTCTTGAGAGAACAGGCCTTTTCAATAGGTACTTGATAAGATCACACTTAATCATGAGTATGACCGAATGGGACAAGAGGTAGCGCGTGAACTTCTACCTACAAAAACCAAGGCAAGGCAATGTCTTCTACCGATGCATATCTGACTTCTGGTCCTCAAAGGACTTGACTGATGTAATACACTGGTCTCTCCACCCCATCGACCTCCTGACCAAGAAAGGCTCCAATGGACTTAGTGGTGGAGGTGAAATAGAGCACTAAGGGCTTCCCAAGCGTTAGGGCAACCATGGTAGAAATCAATGCTAGGATGCCCTTTATCTTGTCGAAAGCGTGTTGGTACGCGCCAGACCAAGCGAAGGGAATCACTTTCTTCATGAGATTATTAAAAGGGGCTGTGACCTCCGTCAATGCTGGAATAAAACGCCTGACATACGAGATTTTGCCAATGAAGCTCTTAAGCTCTACAAAGTCTTGCAGCCTTGGCATATCTGTGACGTATGCTTTTGAGGGGTCAATGTCGATACCCTGATGGTACACAAGGAAGCCCAAGAACTTGGCAGCCGAAACCCCAAACATGCACATCAAGGGGTTCATCCCCAAGTTGTGTTTTCTGCACCTGTCAAACACAGCTTGAAAGATCGGTTTCACGCTTCTTGGACTTAACCACGATATCATCAACATAATCTTTCCATGATGTCATGCATCATATCATTAAAGATTGTGGTCATAGCCTTGATAGGTTGCACCAACGTTCTTCAACCCAAATGGCATGACCTTATGAAAGTAATTTGCCGAGGGTGTTGAGAATAAGTCTTCTCGGCATCAATGGGATCAATGCGAATTTGGTTATAGCAACTAAAGCCATCCATGAAAGAAAACACCTCAACCATCGTTGAATATACCATCATGTTGATATTTGGAAGAGGAATCTCATACTTTGGGCAAGCCTTGTTCAAATCTTGAAAGTCTATGCAACATATGATCTAGCCATTTTTTTTCTTTACCGAAGCCACATTCGCAAGCCAAGTGGAGTACTGAATGGGCGCGATAAAGCCCGCTTTCTTAAGTTTCTCAACTTCCTGCTTGATTTGTTTTGCGATCTCATCCTTGAACAAGTGTCTTGCCTGCTTTATTGGTCTCACGGTCGGTGCCACAGCTAGCTTATGGGATCTCCTACGATGACAATATCATCCACATATACAATCAAAATAATCTTTCTTAACATACTATATCTATAAAATACAGAGTGATCTACTCCACATCTAGTCAGACCAAAGTCAATCACCACCTCACTAAACCTTCCAAACTAAACTCTATGAGACTTTCAATCCATACAAAGATTTCTTCGCACGACATACTAACCCAAACTGCCCGACCAACAAACACGGGAAGTTGCTCCATATAAACCTCCTTTTGCAAATCATTATTAAGGAAAGCATTTTTAACATCAAGCAGATGTAAAAGCCAAGAAAATGTGGCAGCCAAAGAGATAAACACATGAATAGAGGTAAGTTTGGCCACCGGAGAAAAAGTCTTGGAATAATCAATGCCATAAAACTAGGTATAGCCTTTTGCCTCTAAGCAGGCCTTCAACTAATCAATAGTACCATCAAGATGAAATTTGATAGTATACACCCAACAACACCCCACAATAGATTTACCAGGGGAAGAGGAACCAACTCCCAAGTACCAGTTTGAGACAAGGCATCCATTTCAGCTTCCATAGCTATTTTCCACCCAGAATGAGACAAAGCATCGGTAGGGGACTTTGGAAGATAAGTAGTGGACACAAAGGCATCAAAGGAATCATAGACAGGATACAAGTTATCATAAGAAATATAAGAGGCAATAGGAGAATCCATGTATATACATTCGGAATAATCGGATTCTCAGGAAGAGCCTTGAGGATCCACCTGAGCGTTCCCAAGAGAGGGCTTTGAGGATATCCTAGAGGCTTTCGACAGATGCCTAAGCAACATGGACCTAACAGAACTCACTGACCTATATCTCCCTCCTTTCCTCGGGCCTAGCTCCAAGCGAGCATCCTCACAAGTTGCATGGGCTTCGAAGGCATGCAACCAGGGTCCGACCTGTCTCTTAGAAATGACTGGCTCAGCCAGCCCCTTGGGATTCCATCAAAATTTGTCCACTACTGTGAAGGATTAATGCGTTGTAGGGTTGCGCACCACCCATTGTGCATCCTCGTTTCCTTCCACTAGTACAACCACATCATGATCATCACAAGGTTAGTGATGTGAGCTTGATGGTCGTCCATTTGTCTCGATCAGATTAGCTGGTCAATTAGGCCAATTGAAAGATGCACACAAGGCATCTTGTGGGAATTCCTCCAAAAAACTCCCAATGACATACTTGGGACTTCCATTTGGTGCAAACTTAGTGTTTGGGATCCTATATTGGCTCTCGTAAAGAGTACCCTCTCTAGTCCCCAATCTACATTATGTCTCTTTTTGATATTCCTCGCATGGTTGCAAAGAGAATTCAATGTCCAAAAAAGGTTTCTCAAGGGAAATACAGGTAAAGAGCATAAATATTACTAGGTGAAGTGGGGAGTAGTTCGCAACCCATGCAGAAAGGAGGCTCAGGCCTTAAATCTTTCTTTTCTTTCAATAAAGATTTTCTTGGGAAATGGTTGCTGAGATTTCCGATCCAAAAGAATCTTTGTAGAGAAAGGTTGTGATTGCCAGGTTTGGGATGGAACTTAGTGGGTGAATGTCTAATGAATGCAGAGGGCCTTATAGAGTGGGTGTGGAGTGGGATTTGAAGAGGACAGGACTTCTCTCCTTGTCACAATTGTGAGGTAGGGAATTGTGCTAGCATTTTATTTTGGCATTATCAATGTTGTTGGTATACGCCTTTATTGGAGCAATTTCCAAACAGCTTTTCTTTGGCAAGGGAAAATGAGGCTCTAGTTCGCTCTTCTATTCCATCAGCAAATGGAGTCGTAGTGTGAGAGGTTTTATTTGCTAAGAATGCCCAAGATTGGGAAATCCGAAGATTTCATTGCTTTTTTGGAATATTTATGGTTCTGCATGGACTTGGGAAGAGAAGATGGGGTTTTATAGAAGACTTAAAGGAATAAAGTTGAATGTTCTACAAGATCATTGTCAAGAGCACCACATTGGAAGGGAGAGAGAACTTCCCTTGGAAAGCTATTAGGAAAACTAGTGCTCCTTAAACTTGTTCTTTTAGCTTGGAAAGCGGTATGGGAAAGGAAATTGACTATTGATAATCTACAAAAGAGTGAAAAGTGTTAGTAAACCGATGCTATCTTTTTAAAGAGAGTGCCAAGTCCGTAATCACATCTTTATCGATGTTCTTAGACTAGACAATTTTAGGATATGGGCTTCTTGCTATTAGGCATTTTGGGTTGAGGTTGATGCTATAGAAGAAGAATTAGGGGCTTGGAGAGGTATTTGTAGGCATAGAGCACTCTAGCTTGGGTTCCACTCTCCATTTTTCGGTTAGGGTGGAATGAGAGAGGAATTTGATTGAGAGGAGAAGCCACTAAATTTTGTTAAATATTTTTTCCTTGATAAGTAGCTTTGATTAAAGATAGATGGCTACATACTCAAAAACTTCTGGTTTAAGGGCCATTTTCCAGTGAACGTGGAAGATTTCATCGAGTTTTTGTCATGTAAGAAACTTTGTAAATGGGTCAGACCCCCTTGGTGCCCCTTATGATAATACTTTTACTTATAGAAAAAGAAAAAAAAAACATTAACTTCTCTCACCGATGAAAATTATGTAATGCAATTTTTCTATGAGAAAAAATCAATGAACAATTGAACATATATAACGATATATGATGTCACTAATTAAAAATACACTTTCAATTTATGGTAAATATATGGACAGAAAATACTCTTAAAACAAACAAAATAGAAAATTCAAGAGTTGGCCTACAGCATACTGGCCCAATAAAAGACAGGAGGAAAATCAGGAGAGTAAAAGAATAGGTTATCAGATAGGTCAACTCATTTGCCTGACATGGCTATGGCCTTGTGGCCATATCTTAAACCAGTAACAAATTCAATTTCTATAGTAGAAAATTGGAAACATTATCCCCACCCCCCAAAAATATTATAATAAAAATGGAGAATAAATACATAAATTAATGTAGTGTAGTAGGCAGAAGACATGATATAAGGCAACCCCAAGAATGCTTAAAGTTTGTATGCCTTGTAAGACCTATTTTTCCTTTTCTTTTCTTTAACACAATATAGAGGAATTGTAATCTGAAGGAATCTAAAAAAAGGCTATGATTTGAAGTTTTGCCTAGATTAGATTACCTGTGATAACACCAGTTTTCCATAAACTGTGAGGGCAATTCAACAGCATTCCACTCTATCCCTCGAATACCAGCAACTAGGCCTTCATCCTGCTTGGTTAGCATATGTTGCAAAGCATGACCAAATTCATGGAAGACAGTCTCAACCTGCGAAAGAATGTTATGGATATATGTGATTGACAATAAAGTATAACTACAGCACCCAATCCAGAATTCCCCAAGATACTGTTCTTTATGAAAAGAAGAGTATCACTTTCATATACCGAGTGAACCATGAAAAAACAAAGATTTTCTACAGGAACATTGACATCCATGAAAGCTATAATTATGATCATTTAACTGATAATAAGTCATCAGAAATGACATTAGTACCCCATTATAGTGGAAGACAAGCTTGGACTTGCAGATAAACATTTCTCAATGCCACAATCTGTGCTATTTTTAAAACAGATCCACCAACCAGATCATCTCCTGGTACCTATTGATAATATTACCGGCATAATCCATGGTCCAAAAACTATATACTATGTCATTTCTTGTTTGAGTTAATTGGGTCCAGGAGCTAAGCCAAATTCAATCCATTATAATACAGCTGAACTGGGTAGCCAAATCACTAAAGATAGATGTACCAACTCATTTATCCCAAGCTGAATGATGAGATCAGGACAGATTTCCCCATTTTTCCTACTCATTCTTGGCATTCAGGACAGAATTATGTTCTTTTTTTATCGGATGAATGACTAATTCACTACCCAACCACCAAAAAAAAAAACAAAAACATTTTTTACAGAATAGGAACCCCTCCCAGAAACCACATCCTACAACAGAACCAAAACAAACTTATATAAACTACAAAAACAACCCTAAATAAGTATAGAACTAATATTTCCAATTCATGCATAAAGCTCTTTTGGTGATCAGACGGCAAAACTGCTTTAAAGCCAGCATATGTCATATATATATATTCCATTATCACCACGAAAAGTACTACTAATTCATAAATATCTTTGACCAAGATGTGTTTAAATTTTTTGACTTTGTGAAAGAACAACACATGACCTAGTATCCCATTGGCATATTTAAGAACTAAAAATACAAAATGAAGCTGGCTCTTTTCCTTGATAAGTCAAAAGTATTATACAAAGGTACCAAAGGAATGCAACCTGCTTACAACAAAGCTATCTATAAGAAAGTGAATCTACGAACTTTATAAGATGCAGTTCATTTATAATAGAAGATTAAGCCATCGCTCAAAATGAAGCCGTTAAGTCGACTAAATATATAAATATTACAACTCATTTTGACAAAAGAAGTTCAGGCCAGCTGAAGGCCTGAACTTGGACCAATTACCAAACATACCAGGCTGAATATTATTCTCGTAGTGTCATCTTAGCTTTTAATCACCTAAAGAGCCAAAGTTATAGCAATTAGATAAAATCCAATATGACTCTTACCTCGCGAAATGTCATAAGGCTCGGCTTGTTGCCCACAGGCGGAGTTTGATTGCACACCATGAGGGCAACAGGCAACCTCACAGCAGAACCATTACGTGACAATACACGACTGCGTGCAACAACCTCATCCATCCATGCACCTCCTCTTTTTTCAGATGGACGAGAATAGGGATCAAAGTAGAAGTACGGAACTGCACTGCCGGAAGAATCTTTGACACAGTAGAATCTAATATCATTATTCCAAACCTATAAATCAATAAGCATGTGTTAATAGAGTCTAAAAGCAGAAACTATGTTACAAGTCATGAGGCAGATCAAAAATGAAGCAAATCAAATATATTACAGGAGCTAGACCATCAGCAGGCTCAATATCAACTCCAAAAAGTGTCTCCGCAAGGTTGAAAAGGCCATTCATAACCTTTGGCAATGAAAAATATGGCCGTAATTCTTCCTGTAGAATTTGCAAGCAAGAAATATGTAAGTTTCCAATTCAATGCAAAACTGAACTATACAAAAACAAAATATTTTTGCTCTTTAATGGCCCATGATTTAATAGAGTGGAAAAGGAATGCATTCAGGACAGAGAAGTAAGGGTATTAAAACGTATTGTAAAAGGTTTCTTATAATTGGTTGACCATTGCATAAATGAGCACCCGATCTCCACTGAATCTGAAACCTTCTACATAGGTGAAACAACTAACAGGAGAAGATAAAGACGGAAATAGAAGGTTAACTGCCACTAAATATTCTCCACCCACTATTAACATACCTGTGTAGTCTAAACCCACATTTGGAAAGATATTTATAGGTTACCAGGTTTCTTTTGCATTAAGAAAGAGAAAGGGAACATTGATGAACTCAAGCAACAACACAACAAACATCCAAAATTGGAAGAACTTTATTAAATGCAATGACAAAGTACTGTAATTGAGGAACATTTCATTTGCAGAAAGCCAATTAATATTGTACTTTGTAACATACACACAAGCAAGAGAGAGAAACTCATTGATGTCATATTTTGATTCGCGAAGCCTCTCACTCCAGAAATCGATGTCCGAATTATTCAAATCATTTGGTTCTGATGCACCTTGGTTCTTCGAGAAACTGTTAATGTCTTCCATATCCGCATTGATTAAAAACCTTATTCTTAGCCCCAAAAAGAATCAAAGAATTCCGACCAAATAGGTTCCGGCTAAGAAAAGTTCTGTTAAAGATTTTTTTTTTTTTCCTTTTTTGAAAAAAGGACGACAACATATTTGGAAGACATACATTTTTTATTTTTATTTTTTTTTTTTTGATAAGATGGACCTTTGAAATCATGCAGTTTGATTATTAAAGAATCAACTATAATTATCAAATCGAGAATCGAAATATTGATTTTGTGAGTGGAAAATCGAATTGAATCGTAAGATTCAGTATTAATTCTTAAAATCAATTTAAATTGACATGTATACATGATGAGAGTCATAAAATGCTTCTCAACAGTGGATAATTGTTAGCATTTTATGATTGATCTCGATCTTTATTATGCTTTTATGTGTTAATAATTCTACAGTGATATTATTGGACCACTGACTTATTTCAGTGTATTTTCAGGTACTTTAAGCTCAAAAGATGAGGAAAAGTTATCATAGCTTGAAGCACAAAGACTCGAGGCATACTAGAGTGAAGGAATGCTTCCGAAAGGACAGGATGGAGGGCTTAAAAGAGCAACAGCTGCTGCCCTCACTGAAAAGGAGTTTCACTAAATTGCCAGAATTGTCCGTACAGATCAATCATCTTTAAAAATTAAACTGTATTGATACAAGAAAAACCAGGAGATGAGCCATATATGCTTAGAAAGATCCGGAAGTCTATTTTCTGAAGAATTTTACAGTTCATCAAAAGGATTTTTCTAGAGAAAGTTATGGCAGTTTAAGTAGACAAAGGTCAGGCTGTGCGGGCTGTGCGGGATTTCAGGATTTCAGCGTGATTTTGAGCTTAAATCTCACATCCCTCATTGGTTGGAAAACACATTTCTATAACCTACATCCCACATTGGATTGGAAACACATTGCACTCGTGGTATTTCACTATAAAAGGCCTACTCCACTTCAGCTTTGGGGCATTCAATCAGAGCTCATCTGAATAAATCGGGGATGAATCCAGAAGGCCTTTAGGAGGAATCCAGAGGGCTTTTAGGAGGAACCCGAAGTTTAAAGTTTGAAGGTCGGGAGAGATGATCGTCGGGAGGCTGGAGGCAACTTGAGGACGCATGAGCCCCATGGCCGGCTAGTCTCCAAGCAAGGCGAAGGGATGAATCCTTAAGTGTAGTTGTTCTTATTTTTCCTTTATTTGATTCGGTTGTAGTTGGAATTATTTTCGTTAAATATTGTTATGTTTTATTCTTTAATTTAATTAGTAGATTTATTATAACTCCGGTGGTTGCATGCTTCTTTTCCATATAAGTTCAGTCAGACTTTTCTTATGTGTACCTGTTTGGGTGTGATTGAGTCCGTTAGATCTCTTTTATAGATTTGTCCATTGCTGCGGTATCATCGTTTAGATATATCGTCATCTCTTGATGATTTATAAGTTAGGTCATGTGTGCTTGAAAGTAAAGAAGATTTCATAACAATTACATTAGGATTTATAAATGCGATTTAATTGAATATTTTTCGATTGCCTGTTTGGGATGTGAAACTTGCAATCGAGATAAAAACAACTGAATCAAGTTAGGATTAGAGCAACGAACCTAGGGAGGATTTCCGGAACCTTGTCATTTTTATTTTAAACTTATTTACACAATTATCTTTTTTCTCAAACAACTCAGATTCTTTTAATCTTTTATCGTTTGTGTTGAGGTTTACACCTTCTGTTGTACTTAACTTGTTTCCCTGTGAAATCGATACCCCAAAACTATACTACAATAACCGCGTTATGTTTTGGACGTAATCAAATTTTGGTGCCGTTGCCGGGGAAACGCGCTTAAATACAAGGAAGCTTGTCAACTTTGAGTGTGACAGTTAAAAAAAAAAAAAAAAATTCTTATTTTATTTCCTCTCTGATTCATTTGATGCATGCTTAGACAAGAGATCTGTGAGGTAGATTCATTAGAGGACCTGAGCTAGAATTACCCTCTCCTTCCGAGTCTGATAGTGAAACCTCGCCTAGATCAACCCATAGAGAAAACCCAAGTGAGAATCTAGAGGATTTTGTTAACATGGCCGATAACCATAATAAGAATGTTGCTAGGACACTTCAAGATTACCTCCACCCTACACGCACAGCCATACCATCATGCATCATGTTTCCAGCCAATACTCGCCATCAAGATCTTAAACCAGGGATGATTCAATTACTCCCTACATTCCATGGCTTGGATAACGAAAACTCATATGTGCATATTAGAGAGTTTGAGGAAGTAGTTGCGACTTTCCATAATCAAAACGAAACTCATGACATTATGAAACTTAAGCTCTTTCCTTTCACTTTGAAGAATAGAGCTAAGAGTTGGCTATACTCACTAAGACCACGATCTATTGGGTCGTGGACTGAGATGACTCGGGTTTTCTTTAACAAATACTTTCCCCAACATAAGACCAACGCTTTGAAAAGGCAAATCTCCACCTTTGCACAAAAGGATAGTGAGACCTTATATCAGTCTTGGGAAAGATTTAAAGAGTTATTGAGTATGTGCCCTCACCATGGGTATGAGAGTTGGCTCTTGGTGAGCTATTTTTATGAAGGACTTACATATAGAGAGCACCAATTCGTAGAGATGATGTGTAATGGTGGGTTTTTGGAGAAAGACCCCGATGAGGCTCTTGAATACCTCAATGAGCTTGCTGAAAAAGCTCACACTTGGACTGGACCTAGTGCTACTGAAAGCACAAATAGATCACGACCTATAGGGCACCCAAATGGTGGTGGAATTTACCATCTTAGGGAAGAGGATAACCTTAGAGCCAAGGTCGTGATGCTCACTAGAGAGTTTGATGCATTTAAAACTAAGGGCTCAAAGCAAACACATGTGGCTAATCATGCCGAGTCTTTAGAGGCATGCTTTGTGTGTGGCGAGGTAGATCATCTCGCCAAAGAGTGCCCCACATTTTTTGATATGAGAGGGGCGTATGAGGAACAATGTAATGCCTTAGGCATGTACAAGAGGCCTCATGCACCTTTCTCTAACACTTATAACCCGGGGTGGCGAAATCACCCCAACTTCAGCTGAAAATCTGAAAACCAGCATGCACAGCCCCCTCGATCATCACCTGCACCTTATCACGCACCCTCAGCCTCTAGGAACTCTCTAGAAGACACCTTACAGGCTTTTATAGAGGCACAAGGCAAAACAAACCAAAGGTTTGAGGCACTAATTATGCAAGTGATGGAAGAGGGTAAAGAAACTAGGAGCCAAGTGTCCAAGTTGATGAGCTACTTGAGTGTGACTGAGCAAGGTAAGTTCCCTTCTCAAGCTCAGTCCACACCCCATGGTCAGCACCTAGCACAAAAGAATGTGAAGGAGGTGAATGCCATTGAGACAGTAAGTGGTAAGTTATTACACATCCCAACAACGAAAAAATTAGAGAATGTGGACTCAAGCCACCAAGCATACATGATGGACTCATTCATGGAAAAGGTCCAGCACCTTAATCCATTAGAGTCCACCTTCACCCATGGCTTCACCAAAGCCTATATCGAGCCAGCATTTGCGGATATTACTGATGACATCCATGAGGCCCTCCAAAAGCATAGAGGCACAGAATTTGGCAGTGCAGCAGTGGCTGATGTATTTAACTTATGCTTTTCGAGGAGGGAATAAGAGCATCTGGCTGAAGATGTAAAACTTAGCGCTCGTGGGAGGCAGCCCACAACGTATCCTTTTATTTTTATTGCTTTTCATATTTCGTTAATTATTATTATTTTGCTGTTTTCCAGTTTTACTTTAGTATTTATTTTTCAGGGCCAAGTATACGAAGCAGTTCAAATGGTAGAGCACAATTTTCAGCTTCTGTGCATCTTTGGCTACAAGGGGAGTTTCCTATACTCTTTCTTTTACATTGAAGTCAATGCAATTTTTAAGTTGGGGGTGGAGGAAATGCATCTCTTTTTTTCCATATTCTTTATTTCCATACATTTTTTTCTTTTTCCATTGAACTGCTTGGTGTCTTTTTCCCTCTCTTTTTGTTTTAAAGCATGCTTTGTGGTTACATTGGATGTAATTCACATGTCAATAATTTGAGCTTAATTGAGATAGCATATAGCAATTAGAAGTAGTTAATTCTTGCTTCGGTTTGAAATTAATTTAAGTATCAATCTTGATTTGGTTAGAGACTCTAACTTGTGGTAAGATTGTATGATTAATCTTAAGCATTTAGAAAAGTTTTATGTGTCATTATTTTGTGAATATTTTTGCGGTCTCAACAAGCTCTAGAACTTACTTGATAACCACTTGAGGCGAATTCCTAGAATACACATTACTTAGGATATGATATAGGCCATTTTTGAACCGTTTGAGCCTTTCAAACCTACCCTTGCGATATATATCACTAGTCACCTATTTGAGCCTTTTTTTTGAAAACGAAGTTGAGCCTGGTTTCTTTCAAAACCCATTCACTCACCCTTATGAGCCTAAAGAGAATATTTTATCCTTACCTCTCTCTTAAAAGAACTTAGCTATACACATGTTGTGAAAAGCACTTAAAATGAGTAAGGGTGGAAATATAAAAAAAATATCACTACCACAACCCAAGTACATTAAAGGAGATAAGTTGGGGGTTATAGAAAAGAAAAAAAAATGAAAAAGGAGGTGAATGGTCTTTTATGCCAAAATACAAAAGAAAAAAAAAAGAATAGCAAAGAAAGAAGAAAGAAAAAAAAAAGAAAAAAACCAATGGTGATTTGTTGAGAAAACAATCCTCGAAAAAAATGGTTGGAAGAGTTGGGTATTGAAGTAAGGTTATCCAGTACTTAAAGAGCTGTGTTCAAAACTAAGAGATTAAGTTCTTTTACTTGTGAATTCTTCCCATTCTTTCTTAGCATTTACCTTAGCCAAACATTACAAGCTTATTAAAGACCTATTGATCCAATGTAGTGTGATTTTTCTACAATAGTGGAGAGTGGTTTGAAATGTAAGCATATGGAGCTTGTTTTTGTGATTGATGTCACGAAATTTATCATGTTTAGAGGCCAAGACTTGTATTCATGAATCTTATGCATAAAATCATCTGGGTGTTCGGATTAATGGCTTGTGGTAAGATGGATGTTAAGAGTCAATAACGATTTTAAGATTGATGTTTGAATTACTTTTGGATTTGGGTGAAATTTAATGATTCTATATGCTGTGTGTTATGTTAAATTTTTGAGACAAAATGTGAATTTCTCTTAGTTAACACTGATATTGTTTTTCACTTACTTAGAGTGCTATCGTAGAATTCATCTCTTGTCTTCGCTTGAATTGCTAGGGACTAGCAATAAGCTAGTTGAGGGTTGTGATAAGAGTCATAAAATGCTTCTCAACAGTGGTTAATTGTTAGCATTTTATGATTGATCTCGATCTTTATTATGCTTTTATGTGTTAATAACTCTAAAGTGATATTATTGGACCACTGACTTGTGTATTTTCAGATACTTTAAGCTGAAAAGAGGAGGAAAAGTTATCATAGTTTGAAGCACAAAGACTCGAGGTATACTGGAGTGAAGGAATGCTTCTGAAAGGACAAGATGAAGGGCTTAAAAGAGCAACAGTTGCTGCCTGCATTGGAAAGGAGTTTCACTAAATTACAAGAATTGCCCGTACAGATCAATCATCTTTAAAAATTAAACTGTATTGATACAAGAAAAACCAAGAGATGAACCATATATGCTTAGAAAGATCCGGAAGTCTATTTTCTGGAGAATTTCACGATTCATCAAAAGGATTTTTCTAGAGAAAGTTATGGCAGTTTAAGTAGACAAAGGTCAGGCTGTGCGGGCTGTGCGGGATTTCAGCGTGATTTTGAGCTTAAATCTCACATCCCACATTGGTTGGAAAACACATTTCTATATCCCACATCCCACATTGGATTGGAAACACATTACACTCGTGGTATTTCACTATAAAAGGCCTACTCGACTTCAGCTTTGGGGCATTCAATAAGAGCTCATCTGAATAAATTCGGGATGAATCCAAAAGGCCTTTAGGAGGAATCCAGAGGGCCTTTAGGAGGAACCTGAAGTTTAAAGTTTGAAGGTTGGGAGAGATGATCGTCGGGAGGCCGGAGGCAACTTGAGGACGCATGAACCCCATGGCCCGCTAGTCTCCAAGCAAGGCGAAGGGATGAATCCCTAGGTGTAGTTGTTCTTATTTTTCCTTTATTTGATTCGGTTATAGTTGGAATTATTTTCGTTAAATATTGTTATGTTTTATTCTTTAATTTAATTAGTAGATTTATTATAACTCCGGTGGTTGCATGCTTCTTTTCCATATAAGTTCAGTCAGACTTTTCTTATGTGTACCTGTTTGGGTGTGATTGAGTCCGATAGATCTCTTTTATAGATTTGTCAATTGTTGCGGTATCGTCGTTTAGATATATCGTCGTATCTTGATAATTTATAAGTTAGGTCATGCGTGCTTGAAAGTAAAGAATATTTCATAACAATTACATTAGGATTTATAAATGTGCTTTAATTGAATATTTTTCGATTGCCTGTTTGGGATGTGAAACTTGCAATCGAGATAAAAACAACTGAATCAAGTTAGGATTAGAGCAACGAACCTAGGGAGGATTTCCGGAACCTTGTCATTTTTATTTTAAACTTATTTACACAATTACTCTTTTTCTCAAACAGCTCAGATTCTTTTAATCTTTTATCGTTTGTGTTGAGGTTTACACCTTCTATTGTACTTAACTTGTTTCCCTGTGGAATCGACACCCCAAAACTATACTACAATAACCGCGTTATGTTTTGGGCGTAATCAATACATATAAAACAAACAATATACATTAAAAGTGAAATATTTTAACATATATTGAATGATCATTTGACCAATTGGACAAACATTTGTTTACCATGACCTACTCTAATTAACATATGATAGTCACGTAATATTGACATGTATACATATAAATTCTTAAAATCAATTTGACCAATTTAAATTGACATGTATACACATAAAACAAATAATATACATTAAAAGTGAAATATTTTAACATATATTGAATGATCATTTGACCAATTGGACAAACACTTGTCTACCATGACCTACTCTAATTAACATATGATAGTCAAATAATAGTAATTTGCTAACAACTAACAACCAATATAGCACAATATAATAAATAATGCAGTAATGCAATAAAGTAATAAAATAAAATAATAGTATTACTATACTTAATACTATTATGAATTGAAATTAAAGATATAAAATACTATTATGAATTGAAATTAAAGATATAAATGGTAGATGGACTTGTTTGTTTCATCAAAAAAAATCTTAGAATCCTAAATTTCTAGATTAACTTATGAAAGAGAAAAACTAATGAACTATATTCATTTAGCTCTAAACATCTTGTCTTAAACCTTTTTTTATAATTTCTTTCAAAAAATTGTAAGTTTTATTTAATTGAGCGAATTGAATCGAAATGAAACAAATCATATTGAATCGTGGATTCGACAATGATTCGAATAATTTATATCCTGAATTGAATTGAATCGTATGAATCGCATCGTGAATTGTAAGATTATAATAACTATGGCATCAACCATACGGGACATAAATGGGTCATGAGGCAAAAAAGGATAAAGGTGATTTGATACTTAGTCAACATTGAGTCAGAATATAATACTGCCTAAGAAATGAGCATGTATCCATGTGTGCGTAATTCAACTTTTTTTAACATATTAAAAACTGAAAATCAAAAATTAATAAAACAAATCACGTGGAGCGGGTCATTTCAAACAAATAAAGCCTTTCCATGGATAAGTTTCACCCCAAACTTTAACAATATACAAACAGCAACCCTTTTCTCACCCATTAAGAATACTGTTGATAGTCCTAATTAGGTTTATGTTGAAAGTTCTTATTAGGTTGTTGAAAATCCTAATTAGGTTTCCTATTATGTGTCATAGTAAGTTTCCTAAATCTTATCTATTTTATATCTATCTTATCTAATAATACATAATTCTTTTCAATTTTTTTTTGTTAACAAATACATCTAACATGCTACCTTGAACAGCATGATCCCAGGAAGCGCTGCGAAGCTTTTCTAGGAGCTCTTCTGCTTTATCAACAGTAGCCATTTGGCTTGCCATACTTACCTAATAAGATGAACTTCGTTCAGCCTATGGAGGGGAAGTAACTTTCAATATTATAATGATTCGTAATTTCTTTTTTTTTTAAAAAAAAAACATTTTAATGATCCATACCTCAGCAGAGTTATTGAAATTGAGAAGCTTAGACTTTTCGAACCTAAGCTTCAAGATTTGGTCAATAATTGGTGTATTATCCAAATCACCGCTAGAGGCACGTGTAACATAAGAACGATAGACTTCCTCACGCAGAGTACGGTTCTGAGCATGCTGCATGACAGAAAGAAAACTAGGAACATCCAAGGTAATAATCCATGGCCCGTTCTCAGCAGTTGCATTTACATGGCCCTGGTGTGATATATAGAAACATCAAGTGATAATTAAAAAAGCATCAAAAGAAAGCTGAAAGGGAGCAAAAGGCTTGATAAGTGGAGAAAAGATTGTTAAGAATTGAAACCATATGCTAGACTTTGACAAATAACACCTTAGACACGGCTGTCTGTGCAAACAATCCAAGAGCGGTAGCAGGCAATCCTTTGATATCTTTCTTATCTGTTATTAACTTTTCGAACTTCTTTGTAGCATCCAAAACATTCTCTGAGAATTTCTGAAATAACCTTTCCAGTTCCTGTAAATTAAACCATAGTTAATAGCAAGAGAAGGACAAAGTTAACTACGAGAACAAGATTTATCATCAAGAATATTTTTTGGTTACACTCAGATTTGATACTGATAAGTCAACAGTCAGCGATGTTCAATACAAAAGGGGGAAAATGAAAAAAAAGGGAGAAGAAGAAGAATCAGAAGAAGGGAGATCCGGGATTTAAAAGAAAATTGTGTTAATCTATTTCTCTCCCCTGTCACAAAGATTAAGTTGGAAAAATCAAAAACGAGATGGACTGGGTAAAACCTTGCAAAAAAGTCCAAAAAATCATACTGGTAGGTGTCAGAAAACACACAGCAAAAACAAAATGAACATGATCACACGAATCAGCAAATAACTTTAGCCAAAGCCTAGTTTATTCGAGTAACTAGCCCTAACTTGGACTTGGGATTCCACATATACCGTAAGAGAAGACATAAATTATTATAAATAAGACACCACGCCAACTTCCTAGGATGCTAAAGACCAAAGAAATGATCTCATGCTATGGTTCCTTCTTCCATCTTTATACTGAAGTCAATGCCTCTCCCTCCCATTCAGTGATGAAACAGGAACTCATTCATCACAAGGTGCACAGGTTTACATATAGATATGATAGAAGAACCAAGTGATTGAAGCAGAACAAGATTTTGAAACTTATAATGATCCTATGGCATGCCCAGAACCATACTTTCTCTTTTACTTGTTTGTAGAACAACTTCCAATTATTAACAGTAAAAACAAACCTGTTCAACTTTGTTAAATTGTTCTCTTTTATCATCTTCAAGAGCAACGCCATTAAGCACAGCTTCCTTTATTTGTGCTGCATAGCATAGGCACAAAAGCCAACGTCATGGATATTTCAAACAACTGAAGTGCAAATTGAAAGGAAATGAAGACAATGTACCCACTATAGATTCCAGAATCTCTGTGGTACTAGAACATCAAAGTGAAAGAAAATGTACACAGCTAACAAATCTTCTGCAGCCAAGTTTACAATTAAATGGTAATATGTTGTGAAATCAGGAAACATGTATAACGTAACGATGGTCATCAAATGTTATCCACTTCAACATTGTTACATTGGGTTTCTTTTTTCACGTTGACGTCTGTTAGCGTAATTGCTGAGAGCATTCCAAAGAATCCAAACAGGCTAATATATGAAAAGCCAATAGAGGATCCATTTTTTTCATGGATGAATGTCAACGGGTTAACTCACTTAATATCAATATCAAACAAGATATAAAACTTGAAAAAATGAAAATAATAGATAACAGGACATAATTGTGACCAAACCAATTGCATCCTGATATACTATTACACACAACCCTCCAAGGACATTGCAATTGTAGAGAAAATAAAACTATAACCAAAAAGACATGATGAGTGCCAAATATTACATATTTTGACTACTTAATTTATATTTGTTAATTCTTTAGTTGTGTTATAATATGATATTTTGTGTTAGTTCTATGATCTTTAATGTTTTATAGGATTGCAACGGAAATTGGGGGTTTAATGTGAAAAAAATGCAAAAACTGGATTCTGGTGTTGCGATCGAGCGCAATAGCGCTCAAGTATTTATTTATATGTTTAGCTTAGGAATTTGTTACTTTGAGTTATTTTTCATTGTTTTACAAGTTTACAAACACTTGGAAAGAAGTTTCACTAAATTGCCAGAATTGCCCGTACAGATCAGTCATTTTTGTGGATTAAACTGTATTGATTAAGGAAGAACCAAGAGATGAGTCATATACTTGGAAAGATCCAGATGTCTATTTTCTAGAGAATTTTACGGCTCGTAAATATGATTTTTCTAGAGAAAGTTATGGTAGTTTTAGTAGACAAAGGTCAGGCTGTGCGTGATTTCAGCGTGGCAGAAGTGATTTTTGCGGATTAGACCATAATGATTCAAGAAGAAACAGGAGATGAGTCATATATTCTTGAAAAGATCCGAATATCTATTTTCTGGAGAATTTTACAGCTCGTAAATATGATTTTTCTAGAGAAAGTTATGGCAGTTTTAGTAGACAAAAGTCAGGTTGTGCATGATTTCAGCGTGGGCAAAAGTTTTGAAGGGCATGTGAAAGCTTAAATCTCACATCTCATATCGGTTGGAAACATATTCTACATCCCGTATCCCACATCCCACATTGGATTGGAAACACATTGCATTCATGGAGTTCCCCTATAAAAGCCTCATTTCACTTCATCAAAAGTGTGCAATCTCGGAGGCTTTGCTACCAAAGGGTGCAATCTGGAGGATTTTGCAACCAATCGGGGGAAGCATCGCGCAGCAACTGCGGGTGGAATTTTTCTCTCAATGTACTGTTAGTTTTAATTTATTTTTTTTAAGTTTTAAAATTTAATGTTTAACACTTTAATGTTTGCTCTAATTTTTCCCTTGAGATTTTTGTTATCCATTATATTTATGGGTAACTAAATTCTCAAGTGAGGCTAGGGATGAACTTCCACAGTAGATGATATCTTTTTTTATTTTTTAATTTATGTATTTGATTTTCGATTACTAAAACTCTTTTGTTTTATCATTCCCAATTCATTGGTGATGTTTTCTTCTCCGAATAATCGTAAAATTTATTCTGTTTATGGATTCAGTCATGCTTTCTCTATTGAATGTATTAGCTCTTTGAGTATGTTTGGATCAATTATTTATCTACATTGATTTAATTCTTTGCTGCAATATCACTTCCTGAGTATATTGTCGTTGTTGGATTTTCTCAATAGTGATAATAATTTAATTATTTTAAAAGTGGTGAATGATTTTTTAAAGTGTTACATTTGGTTTAATCTTTGTTTATAAATCTACACCTTCCGATTGGGAATTTTGGGAATTGAGTTCCCAATTGAGTTATTCAATGAATTAAAAATAATTAAAATACCAGATTTGTGCAAGGGATTCCCGACACTTTACTGTTTGTCAAATTTGAATACTTTCTCCGTTAATCACTTTGCTTCACTTTAATTTGCATTTAAAATTAATTTTTGTTCTCCATTAATTATTTAATATTTTTTTTTTGTTTTTTTATTCTTTCTACTATTTTTTAAATTTGTCTCTGTGTAATCGATACTCCAAAATTGTTCTACAACTACTGTATTATTCTTTGGATGTAATCAGGACAATAAAATTAAAAGAACTATACCAAAGTAAAAGCATTCTAATGGAACATGAAAAGGACACTGACTAAGAATATGAAAAAGAAATAAAAATACTTGCCTTCCAGTACGTCTGCGAGCTTCGGTCAGTGACTGCCAATCAGGAGATTCTTGAATAGCCTTAAAAGCAATGTAGATGGGTTTACTTTGTCCCAACCTAAGCCCAAACTTCACTTTTTCCGGCTGCAGAGGAACTACACATTAAGCACCGAAAACGGAGAGAGAAACATGCAAATTCAAGGATCAAATGCAGGTAAATCAGTTCAAAATCAATTTACCACAGATTGCTTAATTCAATTTGCTTCTAGTCCAATCATGTTATCATTAGTCTCTTGCCACCTCAGCATTAATCAGAATTACAAAATCAATCTCACCATAAACTGATGTGTGTTCCTTCAAACTTTTGGAAGATACTAAAAGTTTTTGGCGTGTACACTAAAATAAGACATATATTTAATATTTGAGTTCTATAACATTATTCCTGTCCTACTTTACAAGCTTCACGTAAAACATGCAAAAAGTAATACAATGGCACTTGAAGCATAGGCTTACTAGTGCATTCTGCTTCCGCGTGCGTGTAACTACAAAGCTATAAATAGGTGTAACAATTTACCTGAACTTCTTCAATGGCGGCACGGAGCTCAGGCGTATCCTTAACATCCTTAAGGTGATTGACCATTCCCCAAACAACAGTCAACCGATCGATAATCTTCTCCAACGGCTCCACTAATTTTGGCCACGATGGCTCAACTGAACTCTCCAATTCCTCCAAATCACTCTCCTACAAGTTAACCCCACAACATACACTATCAAAACGAAACACTCAAAAACTTATAAACCCAACAAACCAAGCTTCAAAGAAATTATCAAATTCTAGTCATCAATGCATAAATCTCAGAGAACCCGAAAGTCAACCACACAAAGATTGAAAAACCCAAACACCAGCAAGCAACAGAAGACTAGATGGATCACTCTCAACCGAGTCCCATAAAAAGGAATTGAATCCCACAAAAGGAAACAAACAAAACACGATAAACCAGAAACCAAAACACAACAAAAGATGTAAAAGAGGATAAAAAAAAACTAAACAAAAACCAAAACGCGACTACACATAAAAAAAAAAACATACAAGTTTCTTTAACAGAGCACGAATCCCGGGCCTGACATGCTTGGCATCAACTACATCAAAGGGAGGGAACTCAAAGTCCTGCAACAGTGGATTGGATTCGAGGACCTCATCGACAGTAGCAGTAGCAACAGCAGCCATTGAAGGAGCAGAAAGAGAAGAGCAAGAAGAGAATGAGAGATGAGGGGATCTCTTGTGGATAGAGGAGGGGAGGCAGAAGTAGAAAGAAGAGGACCAAAGGGGACAAATATGGGATAAAATGGAACGTGGTGGGTGTTGAATTTAAGAGAGGAAGTGAGACAATACAAAAAGAAGAATTGTATTGAATGGTGTGATTTGCTTACAAAGGGAGCTATCCTATTTATATAAGCTAATAGGAGAAGCAAAGCTATACACAACTAATGTGGGACTAAGCACATATAATACATTAACATCCCCCTCAAACTCAAGGCAGTAAGTGGGAGGTGAACTTGAGTTTGGAAACCAGAGAGTGAAAGCGTCCAGGTGGATGAGCCTTAGTGAAAATATCAGCTGTCTGATCGGCTGAACTGACGGATTGTAGACGAACCGTATTCTGGAGAATGTGATCACGGATGAAGTGGATATCATTCTCGATGTGTTTTGTACGCTCGTGGAAGACATCATTATGAGCGATCTGAATAGCACTCCTATTGTCACAGTGTAGGATAGTGGCAGCAGGAGAAGAGATACCCATGTCAGCGAGTAGCCATCGAAGCCAGAGAAGTTCTTGAGTTGCATCAGCCATGGCACGATATTCAGCTTCAGTACTGGAGCGAGCAACCACAGTTTGTTTCTTACTACGCCAGGAAATGAGAGAATTGCCCAAAAAGAAACAGTAACCAGTGGTTGAACGTCTGTCGGTGGGGTCTCCGGCCCAATCGGCATCAGAATAGGCTTGTAAAATGGGGGCAGACTGTGCTGAGAAATGAAGCCCATGAAATAAAGTACCCTTGACGTACCTAAGAATGCGAAGAACAGCCGAGTAATGGGTGGTCCGAGGAGCGGACAAGAACCGACTGACCTGATGAACAGCATAGGCAATGTCAGGGCGAGTGACAGTAAGATATACAAGACTTCCAACCAATTGACGATATAGAGTGGCATCCTGAAGAGGTGAACCATCAAGTGGGGTAAGTCTGACGTTCGGCTCGAGAGGAGTAGTGGCAGTGGTTGAGTCAGTGATCCCAGCCTTGGAAAGGAGGTCCGAGGCATATTTGGCCTGAGAGAGAAAAAATCCATCAGAATTAGATGAGACTTCGAGGCCAAGAAAATAGGTGAGCACACCAAGATCTTTCATCTCGAATTGGCCACTGAGAAACTTTTTGAGTTCAGAAATACCATGTAGATCATCTCCAGTAATAACCATATCATCCACGTATAGTAAAAGAATGATAATACCGTTGGTAGTATGGCGGATAAACAGAGCTGAATCATGAGCACTCGGTGTGAACCCAAACTGATGAATAGTAGTGCTGAATTTGGCAAACCAGGCACGTGGAGCTTGTTTCAAACCATATAGGGCACGACGAAGGCGACAAACTTTGTTTTGAGGGGCATCCAAGCCGGGAGGTGTATGTATATAGACTTCCTCAAGAAGATCCCCATTGAGAAATGCATTTTTGACATCCATTTGAAATAGAGTCCATCTTCGAATGGCAGCGACAGCAAGGAGTGTACGGACAGATGTAAGCTTCGCCACTGGAGCAAATGTCTCTTCATAGTCAATGCCATATTCCTGAGCAAATCCTTTGGCAACAAGTCGGGCTTTATATCGTTCAATAGAGCCATCAGAAAGTGTCTTGATCTTAAACACCCATTTGCACCCAATAGGAGTTTTTCCAGGGGGCAGATCAACAATATCCCAGGTATGAGTTTTAGCTAGGGCCTGAAGTTCTTCATCCATTGCTTTCTGCCAAAGTGGATTAGTACTAGCCTCCTTATAGGATTGAGGCTCATGCAGATGAAGTATAGTGGAAAAACAATGATAATCACAATGGTAATCAGCAAGATGAGAAGGGGGATGAGTTACCCTGGTAGATCTGCGGGAGTGATATGGAGGATGGCTCTCAGAGGGAGTTGGTGCAGACTCATCAGACATAGGAATATCCTCGGGCACGACCGATTGAGTCGGAGAGGTGAGGTCAGTTGAGGGTTCTGGAGCTGGAGCTGGGTTCGGAACGGAAGGGGTGATATCGGCTGGTGATTCGGAGGTGGACTCAACAGTACCTGAAACTGGATTCTCAGGAAATAACTCAATAGATGGATCAGTAAAGAATCTGGAGTTAGTGATGGTTGACATGTCAAATGACCGTAAGGAAGAGAACATTTGATGTTCCCAAAAAATGACATGACGAGAGATACGAAGAGTTTTAGAAATAGGATCCCAGCACCGATACCCCTTATGTTCAATACCATATCCAATGAAACGACACAGATGAGCCCTTGGTTGTAATTTATTGTGTTCATGTGGTTTGAGAAGAACAAAACAAGCGCAACCAAAGACTCTAAGGTTAGAGTAATCAGGAGGTTTACCGAAAAGGCGCTCGAATGGAGACTGATTTTGGATTGTAGCGGAATGGACACGATTGATTGTGTACACTGCGGTTAAGGCAGCATCACCCCAGAAACGTTCAGGACATGATGACGAAATTAGTAGAGCACGAACGGTGTCAAGAATATGTCTATGTTTGTGTTCGGCTCGTCCATTTTGTTGAGAGGTTCCAGGGCACGAGCGATGGGGAAGCGTGCCATTTTTGTGAAGTAGGTTTAGAAAAACACGGTCTTTATATTCCATTGCATTATCTGAACGAAAAATTTTGATATTCCGAGAGAATTGAGTTTGAACCATAGAAGAAAAATCAGAATATATTTGAAAGAGTTCAGATCTGCTTTTCATAAGAAATAACCAAGTATAACGAGAATAGTCATCCACAAATATAACAAAATAACGAGCACCACCCATTGATGTATGAGGAGAAGGCCCCCAAACGTCAGAATGTACTAAATCAAAAGGTGCAAGGGAAACAGACTGACTCTCATTAAAAGGTAAAGCTGATTGTTTTGCAAGTTGACAATGAATACAATTAAAAGACTCATGCTGAAGTGATCCTAACTGACCACTAGAAATAAGAGAACGTAGAGGGCTGGATGAAGTGTGACCTAACCGAGAGTGCCACAATTCCACGGGAGAGAGTGCTGGGATGGATGCAGCTGATTGATTTGGTGATGGTGAGGATGGGACTTGGAGGTGAGTAAGCTCAAAGAGGCGTCCAACTTTACGGCCGGTTCCAAGGAGTTTTCCTGTCTGAGGGTCCTGCACACGACAACCAGTAGAAGAAAAATGTAAATCAAGTCCAAGATCACATAGTTGTCCAACAGATATAAGGTTAAGCGTAAGATTAGGAACCAAATATGTGTCAGGAAGAGACAAATGAGAACTGTCAACATGTCCAGTGTGGCTGACCAACATATTTGATCCATTGGCAGTATGAATAGTAGGTGCATGCTCATCACGGGTTTTCAAGGAAAATATGGAGGCATCAGAAGTCATATGATTGCAACAAGCAGAATCAAAATACCATCGGGATGTACCTGGTGTAGCTGACATGGCTATATTGTTACCAGTTTTAGTTAGAGCCTCAGTAAGAATGGTGCATAAACCACTCCAATCAGGTGAAGAGCTGGATGAAGTTGGTGTAGCATCCGTGGCTACAGCAGCAGTATTCTTTGGCTTGGAATAGAACCGATTGTATGAGCCTCGTGAGCGATATTGGTTCCCATTTGACTGATTTCCAGAAGGAAGTTTAGGGCAGTCTGCAAGATAGTGACCCGGTTCTCTGCAGACTTTACATAGGCGAGAAGGACATTTGAGCAATTCATGCCCTTGTGAATGACAATACTTGCAATATAAGGGCTTCTGGTATGGGTTTGTCTTGGCAGCTGGTGTGGCAAGAACAATGGGTACTGCAAGGGCAACATCTGTATGAGATCCTTGTAATGTGGCGAGACGTGTTTCCTCACTGAGTAGATCAGAAAGGACGTCGTTTAGGGGAGGTATCGCGGCTCAGTGTAGGATTGAAGCTCGTACAGGTTCAAATTCCTCTCTCAATCCCATCAGGAATTGCATAATGCGTGTCTCAGTTCGGTACTTTCCATGAACATCGGCGTCTTTTGTGCATTCCCAAGTTGGCTCAGTGAGAGCTAACTGGTTCCACACGGCAGTCATCTGAGATAGAAAGCTGTTGATAGTTTGTCCAGGTTCTTGGCGCATACTATGAAGGATGGAAAGAAGACGATATCGATTTGAGATGTCTGCCCTGGTGTAGCGGTGTTGGAGAAGATCCCAAGCTTCTTTAGCTGTATGGAGTGTACCAAATTGAAGTTTGATTTCTGCGATAATAGTGGCACGAAACCATGTGAGAATTTGGTGATTTTTACTATCCCAGTCCTCTAGACGGTCAACATATTTGTCAGCATCTTCGTCGTCCTTCTTCTTGGGTTCAGTGATATCTCCAGTAACGTAACGCCACAATTTATGTCCACGGAGGAAACCAGACATTTCTTGAGCCCACACAACATAATTAGATTCATCCAGAACGGTAGTAATAACCCGGGGTAAGTACGATTCAGCCATAGGCACAAAGAGGAAGGTGAACCTCCAAGAAACCGGTGACGTGGCGGTCAACTGATGATGTGGTGGTCAACGGGTGACGTGGCACTGACGTGTCAGTGAGGTGGCGTTGATGTGGCTTTTAGGGCTGACGTGACAGCAGCGTTTCTGAAACAGGAGCGGCAGCGGATGTGATGTCAACAGGTGACGTGGCACTGAGGTGGCGTTGATGTGGCCTTTAGGGCTGACGTGGCAGCAGCGTTTCTGAAACAAGAGCAGCAGCGGAGATGATGTCGATGAGACTCCGACTATAGTGATGACCCGACAGGTATGAAAAGGATATACTAGAAGTTTTTCTGATGTGAAGGATCCACTAATAGTGGCAATCACAGAGCATACTCAACTCTTAATATACCGAGAATTTCTGATGTGAAGGATCCACTAATAGTGGCAATCACAGAGCATACTCAACTCTTAAAATACCGAGAACCATTATGGCTCTGATACCATGTTGAATTTAAGAGAGGAAGTGAGACAATACAAAAAGAAGAATTGTATTGAATGGTGTGATTTGCTTACAAAGGGAGCTATCCTATTTATATAAGCTAATAGGAGAAGCAAAGCTATACAAAACCAATGTGGGACTAAGCACATATAATACATTAACAGTGGGTATGGAGTGCGTCTTAGGATTGGGTGGATTGAGCGAGAGAGAGATGCGGGTCCCCATGAGAATGTTGATTACAAGGAGAGTTATTATTAACCTTTTGCTGTTTGGTGTACCACTCTTCATATTCCTTTCTCTCCTTGTTTTGTTTTTGTAGTTCCAGTGTGATTTTTGTGTAGTTGGATAGATTTTCTTGATAAAAATGCAAGCGATATACTATTTGTGTGTACTTTAGAATTAAAAAGGACCCTTCCACGTGGACGGTACTGATAGGATTAAGCATGAGAGACGAAAATCACATGTCAATTAATCCATATGAAAGTACTTTTCTTTTCATGTACTAGAATGAATATACCTTACACCTTTTTCTAATCTTTCCATGTTCTATTTTGTTGTAAAGGAAACGGTACTCTTTTGAAAATAAAAAAAATTAAAAATATGCGGTTCTTCTTAGAAATGAAAAAAAAAAGTCTTATACGAGTGCATAAAAAGATACATAACTTTAGTTTTCTTTTTGAAGTTGATGAGATATTTTTTATATTGTTTTTTTAGCTTATATTATTATCATTTTGTTGGATTTTTGCTTTAAAATCAATTTTTATGGTTTTTAAGGATGATATTTTGTTTTGAAATGTATTCGATCGATAAGAAAATGAAAGAAAAAGAGAAGAAGCTTCAATTTTAATCACTTGGGACCTAAGAAGTGAGGAAACTATTTTTTCCACTCAATAGAGATTATAGTTACTATTTGGATTACTTTTGTTGAGGTTTTAGTTTTTGAAAAAAAATACAAAACCTAGAACGATTTTTAAATTTCGTACTTTAATTTTTCTTTATTAAGGCAAGTTTTTGCTTTTTTTTAATATTCAAAATTCAATTTAAAAGAAATTGGTGGATGTTGTCCTCTTTCATTACATCACCAGTTTTTATATCATATCCTATTTCTTCATATTTTCAATTCTATTATCCAATCTGATACTGCCAAAAACTACCCTTCTAATAAGGGGACAACACGTGGCTTCTCGTGGCAACGGATCATGAGAGAACACGTGGATGACCCAGGATTGGACAGCTCAGCCTCTGGTCGTAAACCACCCTTCAAAGCTCAATCGCCCCAACGTCTCCACGTCACCACCGCCTCCCAGGCCATCATGCCCCAGCCATGATGAGCCGTCAGGGCAACAGACTGCCCCCATACTCGAACAGTTCCTGGTTGAGCCAGTCAGGCAAAAGCTCTAGAAAACGGTCTCCAGCCACCTAGCTAGGGACTCCTAGGCATCATCACCTGACCAAGTTCAGATGTTCGGTCACAGAACCTCCCTTAGACTTAGACACTCCTGATCAACTAACAAGGTAAAACCCTAAAAGAACGGTCTCCAACCGCCAAGATGGGCCTCTTAGGCATCATTATTCAGTCCAGTTGTGGCATCATATCATTGCCTCCCCAAGTAGAAGACCGCCTCCTAAAAACCCTATAAAACGGGCCAGGTATGCATTCTAGGGACCGAGGTTTTTCCTTGATCGAGGAACAATACAACAAGTCTCCATATAGTTTGCTTTATCCTAACTTAAGCATCGGAGCATCTCTGGAGGTACCCCTCCGATGATCCATAGCCCTTATTTCTTTCTTTGTGCAGGAACAGGTGCAATTAGGCCTCCAGCTCATCCATACACATTTTTGGCATCAACAGATTGGCGTCGTCCGTGGGAAACCACATCTTTCGCTGGTAGTAACAGCAAAGAAACACATAACTCATTTGTTGTCATGCCACCTAAAACCCCCGCAAGGGACTGTAGCGAAGGAGTAATGAGGTCTGACGCAAGTTCTTCGGCCGACTCGGAAGCCCAACCCAACGTGGTCACTCTCTAGGCCCAATTCGTAGAACTCTCAAAACTGGTGGCCGACTTAGCCGCTGAAGTCCGTGGAAGAGCCCAGCATGCACCACCCCCACCCTTGCAGCCGGAACCAAATCCTCATGGTTCGGCCCACCAACCGCCAATCGAGGGCTGCTCGGTGATCGCACCACCCCCGCCTCGTGTGGCCAGGTCTGGGAGAAGTCCTTCGTCTAGAAACAGCAAAGGTCTCGGCAAACGGATTGGGGATATAGAAGAACGAATCAATGAGGCGTTCAGGGGACGTGGCCATAACATTGTAGACAACCTCGATGTACATGACCCACCTTTCGCTCAGGAGGTTCTCGAATCCCCTCTCCCGCCAAAATTTCGCATGCCACAAATCAAACCATATGATGGTTCAACTGACCCTTTGGACCACCTCCAACACTACCGAACGACCATGACCCTCCATCGACACTCCGACCCTGTGATGTGTAGAGCATTTTCCTTAACTCTAGAAAAGGAGCTGGAACATGGTATACCCGTTTGAAACCCGGAGGTATCCATACCTTCAAGGAGCTAAGCTACGCCTTCATTTCTCATTTCATCAGTAGCAAGGGACCGAAGAAAACCTCGGAGTCATTATTCAACATTATCCAGCTAAAAAGCGAAAAACTCCAGGCTTATATTTCGAGGTTCAACGCCGCTACCTGGGAGATCCCAGACCTTGATCCCGGTGTTCAGTTGCTGGCATTCAAAAATGGGTTAAGATCCGGGGCCTTCAGTTCAAAACTAACCAGACGCCCACCCGAAGACATGAGTGAAATTTTGGCTCGCGCCGAAAAATACATGCTAGCAGAGGATGACCAGGCGTTCCACAGAGAGCGAGAGGGAGATGCGGAGAGAAGGAAGAGAGAAGGAAGAGAGGTCCTGCTAGTCCGTGTCGTGAGCCGGTGAAGTAGCCTTTCCGTAACGAAAGATCCAGAGCCCTAAGGTCTTTCAATAACGGACCTCGAGCTCTCAGGACCTTCGAAACCAACTCCAAGACCTCGGGGTCATCCGAAAATTACACTCCTTTAAATGCATCTAGGACTAACATCTTGATGCAAATCCATGACAGGGGTCTCCTACAGTGGCCTACGAGGCAACCAAACCTCAATCCTGACCGAAACACCTGGTGTAGGTTCCACAGAAACTACGGCCATGATACCAAAGAATGCAAAGCTCTAAAAAACCAGATCGAGGCCCTCATTAATAGAGGGTATATAAAAGAGTTCACTGGGCCACGAATGGAAAGATTTGCGGAGCGCCCCCTAAGAAGTCCTGAACGCCCCCTCGAGCGAAACAGGCCTGCATGACCAGTCCAGAAAAGCCCCAAGCCAAACCACGGGGAACCAAGTCAGAAGAGAACAGAGGCCCTCGCGGCAAAAATCATTAAGACCATTTGCGGAGGGCCCGCAGCTGGGGGCAGATCTGGTAATAGCGGGAAAGCTTACGCTAGGTCGATAGCTTCTGTTTCTGGGCCCTGTAAACGACATAAAACAGGCAAAATTATTTTCTTTTCAGACGAAGATTTACGAGGGATTCAGACTTCTCACGACGATGCTGTCATAATTTCCCTCCACGTGGCCAATCATGAGATTAGACGAGTTCTGGTCGATAACGGGAGCTCAGCCGATATTCTATTCTACGATGCTTTTCAACAGATGTAGCTGAGGGACTCTCAATTAGAGTCAGTCTCTACCCCACTTTATGGCTTCTCAGGAGGACCAATCTTTACAGAGGGAAGTATAACCCTTTCGGTGACTGCAGGGACGGCCCCCCGGGCAACAACAGTGCAACCTACTTTCTTGATCAACCAACAGTCGTCGTCTTACAACATGATACTCGGGCGACCCACGCTGAACAAACTCCAAGCCGTTGTTTCCACCCATACCTCAAAATTAAATTTCCCACTGATAAAGGAGTAGGTGAAATCAAAGGAGATCAACAAGTCTCAAGGTCCTGTTATCTTAGTGCAGTACGAGAATGCAAGAAAGCAGAAACTCTCCCACTTGAGCTGGATGACCTTAGAGATGAAGGGAGTCGCCCAAGGGGCCAACCGATGGAAGAATTAACTGTTGTCCCCTTCAGCGAAGGCAGCACCCGAACTATTCAAATTGGCTCAAACCTACCGGAAACCCTCAAAGAGTCCTTGCTCACCCTCCTTCGGGCAAACCAAGACTTATTTGCTTGGACAGCCGCCGATATGCTCGGAATCGGCCTAGATGTTATAGTCCACAGATTGAGTGCGGATCCAAACCACAAATCAGTCATCCAAAACAAAAGGTCATTCGCTCTGGAGCGACAAATAGCCGTTCGAGCCGAAGTAGACAAATTACTTTAAGCTAAGTTCATCCGGGAAGTAAGTTATCCAGATTGGGTATCTAATGTTGTGATGTTAAAGAAGGCGAATGGCAAGTAGCAGATTTGCATTGATTTCTCGAACCTCAATAAAGCCTATCCAAAAGATAGCTTTCCACTACCGAGGATCAATCAACTTGTCGACGCAACGTCAGGACATGAGTTGCTGACCTTCATGGATACCTATTCAGGGTATAACCAGATCCTCATGCACCGACCAGACTGAGAAAAAATAGCGTTCATTACCGAACAAGGACTCTACTGCTACAGGGTCATGCCTTTCGGTTTAAAAAATGCCAGGGCCACCTACCAGAGGCTAGTGAACAAAATCTTCCAAAGACAGATAGGGCGGAATATGGAAGTATATATCGACGACATGCTAGTTAAAAGCATCAAGGCCCATGACCACGAGGTTGATCTATAAGAAGCTTTTGATGCCCTTCGTCATCACTGAATGAAGTTAAACCCCACTAAGTGTGCTTTCGGAGTCACTGGAGGGAAATTTCTGGGGTTTGTAGTCACTCACAGAGGTATAGAAGCAAACCAAAAAAAAATAGATGTCATTCTCACCATGAACCCGCCACGGACCATAAGAGAAGTCCAACGACCCACTGGAAGAATAGCGGCTTTAAGTCGGTTCATGTCAAAATCAGCTGAGAAGTGTCTCCCCTTCTTTAAAGCCATCCGTAAAAACAAAGATTTTGTTTGGTCTTCTAATTGTCAGGAAGCATTCACAGAGTTGAAAAGATATCTGGGTACACCCCCCGTTCTCACCAAACCCATGGCAGGAGAAGAACTCTTCTTATATCTCTCGGCTGGACCCGAAGTAGTGGCTTCCGTTCTAATTTGGGAGGAGGAAAGAATACAGAAACCGGTGTACTATGTAAGCCAGGTGCTCCATGATGCCGAAACGTGATATCTACCTGTGGAAAAAATGGCATATGCTCACTTGATCTCAGCTCGGAAGCTCCGACTGTACTTTCAAGCACACACCATCACTCTCCTCACCAACCAACCCCTTCGGCAAGTACTCCACAAACCTGATGTTTCCGGCAGAATGGTTAAATAGTCAATAGAACTTTGTGAGTTCGACATTCGTTACCGGCCTCGGGTAGCTATAAAAGCCCAAGCCTTAGCTGATTTTATCATGGAAACCACTCTACTATCATCAAAAGAACCACCTTAGACAAGTGAAGAGCCAAGTATGTTCCTGCAATGGACTCTCCATGTCGACAGCTCATCCACTGACACTGGAAGTGGAGCCGGACTCATCATAAGCGGTCCGGACAACTTCACCATTGAATATGCCTTGAGGTTTGCGTTTAAGGCATCCAAAAATGAGGCTGAATATGAAGCTCTACTCCCAGGTATGAAGCTAGCCCAGGTACTTTTTGTAAAAATTCTGAATGCCTACAACGATTCTCAGTTGGTAATGAACCAGATCAACGGAGAGTTCGAGGCCCGAGGGGAAAAGATCACTCGTTATCTTGTTAAAGCCAAAGCACTGGCCGAACAGTTCGAAGTATTCCATATTAACCAAATTCCATGGGCCGAGAATTCGAAAGCGGACTCTTTAGCCCGTCTCGCATCATCTTGCCCATTCGAACCAAGGCGGGCAGTTTACTTCAAAACACTTGTCACGCCCAGCATCGCCGAAATCATGATATTACCTGTGGATGGTCAAGAAACATGGATGAGTCATCTTCTCGAGTATCTGCGTAATGGTAAGCTTCCAGGTAACAAACATGAAGCTCGAAAGGTTATGTCTCGGGCAGCACGGTACGCTATCTTGGATGATCAATTGTATAAAAGAGGTCTCATGATGCCCTAATTGAAATGCCTCGATCCAACCGAAGCTAACTATGCTCTCCGAGAAGTCCATGAGGGAATATATGGAAATCACCTTAGAGGAAGGGCCTTGGCATTCAAAATCCTCCGCTAGGGGTACTATTGGCCTAGAATAAGGGAAGAAGCTGTGGAGTTGGTTAAAAAATGTAAAAACTGCCAACAGTTCGCCTCCATCTCATATCGACCAGCAACTCTCTTCAAACCAATCGTCAGTCCGCTTTCCTTTGCTATGTGGGGAATGAACCTTCTCGGACCTTTCCCCAGAGCAACCGGCCAGCGGAAGTATCTCATTGTGGCAATCGACTATTTTACAAAGTGGGTAGAAGCCGAGCCCTTTGTTAATATCACCCATCATCAGGCCCAAGGTTTCGTTTGGAGGTCGATCGTGTGTCGTTTCGGGATACCTCGAGTGTTGGTAACTGATAATGGCAAACAGTTTGACAGTGTTCGGTTTAAAACATTCTGCGAGGAATTGCATATCGAGCATTGTTTCTCCTCAGTAGGATATCCCCAAACTAATGGGCAAGCCGAGGTCACCAACTGAACGCTCCTCCAAGGCATCAAGAGGAGACTTGACGCAGCAGACAAACAATGGACGAGCCATTTGCCCAACATACTTTGGGCCTATCGAACCACAACTCGAGCACCAACCGAGAAAACACCTTTTTTCATGACCTTTGGGTCGGAGGCCGTAATTCCCTTGGAGATAGGAGTACCCTCGTTCCAAATACAGAGCTTCGAGGAATGGAGCAATGAAGAAGCCTTAAGCATGAATGCTGATCTCCTTGACGAGGCCCGAGACAAAGCCTAAATCCGGTTAGCAGCCTATCAACAGCGTGCGGCTAGGTACTATAATTCAAAAGTAAGAGGAAGACACTTCTCGCTCCAAGACCTCGTCCTAAGAAAAACTGAAGTATCCCGGCCACGAGAATCAGGAAAGTTGGTCCCGACCTGGGAAGGATCATATCGAATTAAAAAGGTATATCGCCCTGGTACATTCGAACTCGAGGAACTAAACAGAAAGCCTATTCCCCGCACTTGGAATGCGGAACATCTTCGACGTTTTTACCAATAAAAGATAAGTGTAACAAGTAGGGACTCATATGTCAGCAAGTCTCGTTTGATAATAAAGAACTTTCATTACAGCTTTTTCTAAAACAAAAATATGCCTAAGGCAAAATGGGTACTAACGGCCTCAGAGTACATAATTAAACAAAAAGTCTGGCCAGGCCAGATCGAAGTGCATTGCAGCAAACTGCTCTCAACCTGAGCCCGGATGCTCTCTTCCAGGGGCAGGAGACCCCGTGCCTAAACGTTCTTCGTGTCCCCTAGCCTGGTCCTGTCCATCAGCATGCTCCTCATCTGAGGCCAGTAACTCCTCATCTTCGGGCGCCAGTAGGTCCAAAGTGGAGAAATCATGCTCCGGGTACATGGCCTCAGCTTTCCCCTTGGCCTCCATGAAACCCGTGAGATACTGCTGGCCACCCTCGGAAACGACGGCCAGGCGGTAGGCCTCCGAGCCCTGGAAAGCCGCTAGGGCTTCCTCCACAGCTTCCTGAGTACGAGCCTCAGCATCCTCTGCAGCAGCACAAAGGTGAGCCTCGGCCTCCTCGGCAGCTGCCTGAGCACTAGCCTCAGCTTCGGCCCTAGCCAGGATAGTTGACTCCAATGAAGCCTGCAATCGGCAAACAGTCTCTGTCTTCTCCTCCAGCTGGTGCTGGGTACGTCCTAGGAGCTCCACCGTCTCCATGCAGCGATGGTGGCTACGCCTATAAGAACGCCCATCTGAAACCAGAAGCCATGTGAGAAACAAAATTTCATAAGTTCGAGGAACGGAGAGCAACGTGAAAACAAAAAGCTTACCTAAGAAGCCAATGCCTCAATCGCTGTGCAGAGAGAGTCTGTGGTCTTCTTGCCCAACTCAGGAATGTCCTGAGGAGGAGTACCCTTAAAGAGATATTCCTTCGAAGACGGAATCATCCATCCTTATAGCCTAGTTAGGCATGAAGATCAAGGCCTCAGAAGCCGCCCCTTGGCTGGCGCCTGGGACAGTGGAGGTCCCCACGGTCACTGGAATCGTCAGGGGGGCACTGGAAGCTGGAGTCATCTCAGACTGGGAGGGCTGCCTCGGGGGAGTCTCCAAGTCAATCGGGGTAAGAGACTGAGCCCGGGACCTCTTCTTAGACTGCGAGCCCGAGACTATTTGCTTCTTGGACCGAGCCGACCTCCTCTGCTGAAAGCCAGCTTCTTGGCATGTTCTTCGGCACGGGCAGCTGCCTCCATCTCCAAGCTATATAAACAAAGGAAATTGCATAAATATAAATCACAGGAATACGATGCAAGTAATGAAGAAAAATAAAGGAAGCAAAAGGTAAAACTAAAGCCTTTACCGCTCTCGAGTGAAGGCTCGGGCCACGAAGAACAAAGACCTCGCCAGGCCAGCTCTTCATTGTCGTATAGGACTCCGACGTCTAAAGGCGAGGCCACCATGGCATTCACCATTTCTTACTCATACGGAAGGAGGCCCACCTTTTTGCATTTCCCAGTGCGGTCCATACTCCATGCATGAGGTAGGCCGAAGTCCTCGGCAGATTGGATGAAAAAGAAATTCTTCTTCCATTTCTTGATCGACGAAGGGGTCTTCTTCAGCAACCTCCTCCTCGACTAGGTACTAAAAACTACCCATCCCAGTCTGGCTGTGCCGACTGATTAGGAAGTGGGCATTGAAAATACCCATAGTCATCGACCTGTCCACTTCCAAGCAAACGCAGATAAAGGCCATGATCAGCCGTACCGAGTTAGGCACCAACTGACACAGTGCTATATCGAAGTACTTGAGAATAGTACAAAAATAGGGGTGAAGAGGAAACCGAAGCCCGACCTGCATGTGATGCTCGTACACGCAGAGCTCAAATGGGGCTCGGTCAGGGAGGACGTCGCAGGCCCTTTCTCCCACTTTGGCCAGTCGAAAGAGTGTACTAGCTTGGGATGCGGTACATCTTCCTAATTACCTCCAAGTGTTCCTCCCTTAGTTGACTAGGGATCTCATTGGCTGTATAGTTCCACTCCTCCCTCTCCTCTCCAGCCGAAGTCTCCTGAATATCAGTCAACGCCCTAAGTGTTTCATCCCCGGACGAGGAGTCCTCTTCATACTCCCTCCCCACCTCCAAAGGGATGTATGACACTAGTGCCATGGAGTCTGCCCTCGGCACAGCCGTCACGGGGGTATTCCTCCTAGAAGAGGACGAGGATGTCTTTACTTCCTTGAAACTATTACCACTCATATCATCTACACTGCTCCTACCGTTCTCACTACTACTAAGCCTATCGCGATAAGTATCAAACGAAGAAGACATAATTAAAAATAAAAGACAAACGAACTCACCGAAGTCCAAAGGATTCGAACTTTAGCTCCTCCTAAACATCTGATATTTGTCGAAGAGCACTCCTCTTCACGACCTCGCAACGCCGCGATCACTCAAAAGCCCAGCACCAAAAACTCCCCGCAACGTTGGCACAGAAGACGAAAACTCACAAAAAATACGCGCTTGGACAAGAAATATGGTTCCTCTTTGAAGAGACGAGGACGAAGACTCTCAAGAAAAGGCAGGATGAGGCCGAGGGCTCTCAAGAAATTTCTCTCTAAAGTAGTGAGGTTTGAAACAAGTAAGGAAGAAAGGAAAGCCAAAACCCCTTTATATAGGAAAGGGGTCACGGCCAACGAGGACCATTTCATGCAATCACAAAAGTCGAGGGGACTCTTTAGAGTCCCAAAGCAACCTTCACACTTCCCCAAGGGACGTTACGTCCCACGAGGTGGCCGTCGTTTTCCTAAAAACAGCTGTTTAAAATTCCAAGGGAAAATCATCACTTCCCAGGCCCTGTTATTTACGCAAAGAAAACCACGTGTCACTTCAGCTGCCATTTTAACATGAAGCACTTTCCCATTGCTCCACAAGTCCTCGGCCCACTCTCTTCAAGATCCGAGGAGATGGATTGCTCCATAAGTCCTCGGACTCAAGGTATTCTTGGCCGAGGAGATGGATTGCTCCACAAGTCCACGGCCCAGTCTCTTCAAGGTCCGAGGAGATGGATTGCTCCATAAGTCCTCGGACTCAAGGTATTCTTGGCCGAGAAGATGGATTGCTCCACAAGTCCTTGGCCCACTCTCTTCAAGGTCCGAGGAGATGGATTGCTCCACAAGTCCTCAGACTCAAGGTATTCTTGGCCGAGGAGATGGATTGCTCCACAAGTCCTCGGCCCACTCTCTTCAAGGTCTGAGAAGATGAATTGCTCCACAAGTCCTCGGACTCAAGGTATTCTTGGCCAAGGAGATGGATTGCTCCACAAGTCCTCGGCCCACTCTCTTCAAGGTCCGAGGAGATGAATTGCTCCACAAGTCCTCGGACTCAAGGTATTCTTGGGCGAGGAGAAGGATTGCTCCACAAGTCCTTGGCCCACTCTCTTCAAGGTCCGAGAAGATGGATTGCTCAACAAGTCCTCGGACTCAAGGTATTCTTGGCCGAGGAGATGGATTGCTCCACAAGTCCTCGGCCCACTCTCTTCAAGGTCCGAGGAGATAGATTGCTCCACAAGTCCTCAGTCTCAAGGTATTCTTGGCCGAGGAGATGGATTGCTCCACAAGTACTCGACCCACTCTCTTCAAGGTCCGAGAAGATGGATTACTCCACAAGTCCTTGGACTCAAGGTATTCTTAGCCGAGGAGACGGATTGCTCCACAAGTCCTCGGCCCACTCTCTTCAAAGTCCGAGGAGATGGATTGCTCCACTAGTCCTCGGCCCACTCTCTTCAAGGTCCGAGGAGATGGATTGCTCCACAAGTCCTCAGACTCAAGGTATTCTTAGTCGAGGAGATAGATTGCTCCACAAGTCCTCGGCCCACTCTCTTCAAGGTCCGAGGAGATTGATTGCTCCACAAGTCCTTGGACTCAAGGTATTCTTGGCCGAGGAGATTGATTGCTCCACAAGTCCTCGGCCCACTCTCTTCAAGGTCCGAGGAGATGGATTGCTCCACAAGTCCTCGGCCCACTCTCTTCAAAGTCTGAGGAGATGAATTGCTCCACAAGTCCTCGGCCCACTCTCTTCAAGGTCCGAGGAGATAGATTGCTCCACAAGTCCTCGGACTCAAGGTATTCTTGGCCGAGGAGATGGATTGCTCCACAAGTCCTCGGCCCACTCTCTTCAAGGTCCGAGGAGATAGATTGCTCCACAAGTCCTCGGACTCAAGGTATTCTTAGCAGAGAAGATGGATTGCTCTACAAGTCCTCGGCCCACTCTCTTCATGGTCCGAGGAGATGGATTGCTCCACAAGTCCTCGGCCCACTCTCTTCAAAGGTCCGAGGAGATGGATTGCTACACACGTCCTTGGGCTCAAGGTATTCATGGCAGAGGAGATGGATTGCTCCACAAGTCCTCGGCCCACTCTTTTCAAGGTCCGAGGAGATGGATTGCTCCACACGTCCTCGGACTCAAGGTGTTCATGGCTAAAGAGATGGATTGCTCCACAAGTCCTCAGCCCACTCTCTTCAAGGTCCGAGGAGATGGATTGCTCTTCTAGTCCTCGGACTCAAGGTATTCTTGGCCGAGGAGATGGATTGCTTCACAAGTCCTCGACCTGCTCTCTTCAAGGTCTAAGGAGATAGATTGCTCCTCTAGTCCTCGGACTCAAGTTATTCATGGCTGAGGAGATGGATTGCTCCATAAGTCCTTGACCCATTCTTTGAAAAGCCCGAGGAGAGAAATTGCTCCATTGACTCTCGGTCCACTACTCCAAGACGAGAGTTAATAAACACTGCAGAAATATAGCACGAATCATACATACTTCCTTAAGCACATAAATTGTACTCATGGAAGTGGGGGGCTTGTGATACTGCCGCAAACTACCCTTCTAATAAGGGAACAACACATGGCTTCTCCTGGCAACGGATCATAAGAGGACACGTGGATGACCCAGGATTTGATAGCTCAGCCCCTGGTCATAAACAGCTCTTCAAAGCTCAGTCGCCCCAACATCTCCATGTCACCACCGCCTCCCAAGCCATCATTCCCCAGCCATGATGAGCTGTCAGGGCAACAGACTGTCCCCATACTCGAACGGTTCTTGGTTGAGCCAGCCAGGCAAAAGCCCTAGCAAACGGTCTCCAGCCACCTAGTTAGGGACTCCTAGGCATCATCACCTGACCGAGTTCAGATGTCAGGTCACAGAACCCCCCGTAGACTTGGACGGCTCCTGATCAACCAACAAGGTAAAACCTTAAAAGAATGGTCTCCAACTGCCTAGATGGGCCTCTTAGGCATCATTATTCAGCCCAGTTGTGGCATCATATCATTGCCGCCCCAAGTAGAAGACCGCCTCCTAAAAACCTTATAAAACGGGCCAGGTATGCATTCCAGGGACCGAGGTTTTTCCTTGATCATGAGGAACAATACAACAAGTCTCCATATAGTTTGCTTTATCCTAAATTAAGCATCAGAGCATCTCCGGAGGCACCCCTCCGGCGACCCATAGCCCTTCTTTCTTTCTTTGTGCAGGAACAGGTGCAGTTAGGCCTCCAGCTCATCCATACACATTTTTGGCATCAACACAATCTTACATCAACACAACAATCACATAGGGAACAAGAATCAATAAATAGGATGAAAATGTCAAGACTCTCTAGAATTTTCAACCAACTCAATATCATTAACTTTCTAAATTCAAGAAGAGTGCATAACAACAATTTGTTAAATTTAATCAAACCTTGAAGAAACTCATGGTTTCAATTGAGAATTTTCAACCTCAGAACCACTTCTAGAACTAGCAGCAGAATCCATCTCAGTCAGGACATGAAAGTGCATATCAATTATGCATGCAAGAAAGTGTGTCTTCTGTTTCAACATCTCAAAATTTTAGATTGAAGTTTCCAAGATTTGATGGTTTAGATGTGCAAGGATGGATGTTTAAAGAAGAATAGTTCTTTAAATATCATAATATCCATTTTGAATAGAGGATCATCATTTCCTCTATTCACATGGAGGGGCTTGCTTTAGCTTGGTATCAATGGATCCACGTGGGAGGTTTTATTCAGTCTTTGGCAGCAATTCTTGAAGCAATCAGATTAAGGTTTGGACCACCAACCTATGAAGATCCACAAGGGGCATTAGCCAAATTATAATAAACTATGATTATTGCTAACTATCAGGCCCAGTTTGAATCACTTGCTACCGGAGTTCATGGGTTATTTTATTTTTTGGGTCAACTTATTCATTTCAGGACTTAAAACTGAATTAAAGAGGGAATTTTGGCTTGCTCAACCCTTTTCTGTCATTCTAACTATGGCAATTGTAAGGCTGCAAGAAGGAAAATATAATGACACCGGGCAAGTTCTCAAACCTCTATGGTCCACCACTTCCTCATTAATCTTGAATCAAGGAAAATTCAAGAACTCTTCTTTGTCAATTCCTAAACAATATCCTATATCTACAAGTACTACAACACAAGGTCGACCAAAGTTTCTTCCTAACCATCAACAACCACAATTATCTGTTAAGAGATTGAGTCTTGCAGAGTTGAATGTTAGAAGGGAAAAGGCATGATGAAAACTTTATTAGTCTTAGAATCAAATTTACCTACGTTAACTTTATTATTATTCAAGATGAAGCATTTGCAAGCAAAAGCATGAAAGTAAGAGATATTTGGCTTTCTACTCTTCCATAGTTCATATGGAGTTTTCTTGAGTGTAGGCCTAATGAAAACTTTATTTAAACATAACAAGCAGTGTTTACAGCTTCTGCCCAAAAATATTTTGGCAAACTATTTTCAAAAAGAAAAGTTATGCCAATTTCTTCTAAAACTTTATTTTTCCTTTAAACAACATCATTTTGTTGAGGGGTTCTAAGTGCTTGAAAGTTGTGATCAATACTATGATCATACCAATATTTTGAAAAGTTTTGGTTTCCAAATTATTTTTCATGACCACTCCTTATCCTAGAAATAGTAAAACCTTTTTTTTTTCATTTTGAACTTTTTTTATAAAAGTTTACAAACCCTTTAAAAGCTTCATCCTTATCAGCTATAAAGACAACAAAGGTATATTTAGAATAATCATTCACAAAAACAAGAGCATATTGAGGGTCACCTAGTCTAATTGTGCTTATTAGACCAAACAAGTCTATGTGCAAAATCTCTAAAGGTTTAGAAGTTGAAACCACATTTTTGGATTTAAAAGAGACTCTAGTTTGTTCTCCCATTTGACAAGCATCACAAACTTTGTATTTTTCAAATTTTATTTTGGGAAAAACTACAAACAAATCCCTTTTAGAAAGAATTTTGATTAAATCCATGTTCACATGGCCAAGCCTTCTATACCATGAGTTTTCACTAAAAGCTGAAAAACATTTTTTTTTTTAATTCTTTGAAGGCAAATATTTGAGGTCAACTATAGAGATATTTTCATATATTTACCCAACAAATTTGATCTTGTTACTCGTGATGTCTATTATATGACAATTAGTGGATTCAAATATGACTCTATTACCTTTATCACACAATTGACTAATGCTAAGTAAATTATGCTTAAGACTTTACACAAGTAAAACATGATCAATGGTTGATGAAGTTTTACCAACTTTACCATGTCCAATGATCTACATCTTGATATCATCTCTAATGGTGACATGTCCACCATCCCTTAGAGTCAATTTCACAACGATGCTTTGATCACTGGTCATGTGCTTCGAGCATCCGCTATCAAAGTACCAATGATCACCTTCTATCTTTGTATGAAGGCACATCACATAATGATACACAATGGAACTTTTAGGTACCCAAAATTTCTTGGATCCTTTCGGATTAGTCCTTGAAAATACGAATCTTTTTGGAACCCATACCTTATTCATTCTATATTTTGATCCATAATTGTAGGGATATGGATGATGCATAATCCTATAATTATAATCATGATAATTTATAGGATATCTAGAATAACCAAATTTATCATTCATAGGATGTGAATATCTTGCATTCCTAGAATACATGTTTCTAGCATTATGAAAGTTATGTGAATACATTTTATTTCTAGAATGAGAATGATAGTTACTTCTTGAATATGCATTCATAGCATGTGAATTTTTAGAATAAGCATTACTAGCATTTGTATTTCTAGAATTATCATACATATGAGCATATGTGCTTCTTGAATGTCTATTCCTAACATTAGCATATGAATTTTTACCATAGGAATTGACATTATTCTTAAGCTTCTTAGCATTTTTCAAAAGAGCATTATGACCATTACTAGGTACCTTAGAAGTAAAGGGATTATTAACACTTATTGGTTTAACAAAGATATTTTCATTAGACTTTTGCTTACCTAATGAAGAATAACCCAAGCTAGGTTTTCTCTACTTAATCTTTGACAAGTCAACACTTTATGTAGCTTCTCTTTTCCTCTAACAAGTCTAGATATTGTGTTGCTCAAATCATTCACTTTGTTTTTCAAAATAACATTTTCATTTTTCAAATACTCTTGTGATGAGTTTGCTAAGCTCTAAAGAAAGTTTTTCTTTTTGTTTTTTAAAACTTTCATTTCTTTAGAGAGATATGGAACTTCCTTCTTGATAGCAACATTTTTAGCATCAAATATGAAATTCATTTATAGCTTCTATCAATTCTTCATTCACATTTTCATTATCAATATCATTACTTGAAGAAGAATTAGTTACCTCATTTTCATCATCAATTGCCGTCAAACAAAGTTGGCAATTTCTTGATAGTCAATTTCTTCATCCAAAATGTCCTCTTCGTCATCATTGTAAGTAGCTGCCACCATTGCTTTCTTCTTAGAGTTCTTGTATGGTTTCCTTATCGTAGGATAATCCACCTTGATGTGTCTGGGTTTCTTGCAATCGAAACATACAACAGGATCTTTCTTGGTTGAATTATCATTTGTGTTGCATTTCTTACTCTTCTTCAAGAACTTTTGGATTCTTTTTATTTAGGTTTGCTTTTGTGCTTTTGAGCTATTATTGCTGCTTTTGTCTTTGTAATCCTTTTTTATTAATAATATTATTATATTTTGCTATTAAAAAAAAAAGCTGAATGATGTCTAGCTTACAAATTACTAGTTACTTATGTTGATAAAAGAGTCCTTGAAACTTTTAATACAAACACAATCATAAATAAATTTTATTATATGAAAAAACATCAAACACAATTTTAATAGATATTTATAATATATTAATTTATTTTATGTAAACTGATATATAAAAAATCTATATTAGGTGTACAATTTTATTTTTATTTTTAGAGGAAATTCTTAATATTTTTTACTGAGAAGATTGTTGTTGCATAATAGAAAAGAAAATATTAATTATATTGAGATTATTGGGATTTTGGGTTACTTGTGAAATTATTTTGTACATGTACTTTTATTAGAGTAACAAGTATTATAATAGGACTTTAAGTTAGGAAATTATAGATTTTACTAGTATATATAAACACTTTTGTTATGCTGAGATTAAGATTATTGGATAAACTGTGGAGTTCCATCTCTATCTCATTATTCCTCCCCTTCTTAGTTTTTCATCATCTCTTGCCTTAGTTTTTCACCCCATTTTCTTTTATTTCTTTCTCATTTCAATTATTCTTCTACTAGATCTTTTTATTTCTTCTCTTGCGGTTACTTATTCTACAAGATTTTTAGTTTGATGAATTTTCAGTTTTATGATAAAAAAAATACTAATCAGAAACCTTAACTCCTCCAAGTCAATGATCTTGGATCCCTTCCTAGATACGATTAGGATTGTAAACGAGCCGATCACCTCCATGCTCAAGCTTGACTTGTAATGTTTAAATACGATTTTAAACTAAGCTCAAGTTGAAGTTGAGCTTTACATTCCATTTACAAATGAAATTTTATAGTTTTTTGGAATTCATTTGAATTCTATAAGATGTGTTTGGTTTGTTGATAAAGTGTGGAATTCATTTACAAATGAATTGATCACGTGTTTGGTTTGTTAATAAAAATATGAAATTCATTTTCAAATGAATTCTAGTAGAATTGAATCAGTTATGGACAAATTCTATCAAAATTGATAAAATTTGTAAATGAATTCTAGACATGAGTTTTTATAAAATTAAAAGGATAATTACTCCTCTTCTCTTCCTCCTCTTTCTCTTCTATTTCTCTTTATCTTTTAACTTTGTGTTACACTGAATTCTATTAAAAAAAAAAAAAAAAAACTCTAACTTAGCTTATTAGTTTTTCAAGTGAACAAACCTCAACTTGAGCTCAAGTTTTTAAATACTCCTTGAGTTAAAATTGTTTCAGTAACAAATACTTCGTAATACATCACTGAATATGTATACCAATAAAAATGCATGAAATTTAAAAATAAATTATTATAATAAAAACCATATTCTATAAAGCTCATAGATCAATTACTCTGGAAAATTTATTTGTTTAAAAGAAAAATAATTAAACCATAAGATATACATGTTTGTTTATCTACACAAAAAATATTTATGATCATATTAAAAATCTAAAAATCCCTCAATATTGATTGTCTCAACAACTTTATAAAAATGGTGAATAGAAATAAAACACTCTGTGATTTAATATTTTTTAATGTATGGCTCTATGGTTTTTTTTGTATCACTTCAGTACTCTATGCGATACTCCATTATCACTTAAATACTTTTCCGTAACGGTTCGGTAACTTCCGATAAATAACCATTTCGCACCAGCAACCCCATACCCCTTTCACCCATTTTTTTTTCAATTTTTTCCTCATTGATTTTGATCTTGATCGAGATATTGTTGGCAAATTTTCTTTTGGGTTAATTTCGACCATAACTGATTGTTTTGATAGAAATTGGTGATTGTTGGTATTGTTTCTCTTTGGATCGTGCAACGACAAACCTGAATGAGAATGATTTATTTTTCTTCTATTTCAAGTGTTTTGAGTTCAACCTTGATAGAAAGATTTTTTAGGGGTTTTTCTAGGTTGATGCTGGCCCATTGGATTCTATCTAAACATATGACTCAATTTGATTTTTTGTCAAATTCCTTTGTTTTGATTTCATTTTAAATCGAAAACTTTTTTGGATAAATTTCCATGTTTGTTTCGATCACATCTCTTGGTTTTGATTGTTGTAAATGCTGAAAAATTGAATGAAACACATTAGACCAAATTTTTTGGTTTAGGGTTCTTAACCCAAACGTTAGCATTCTGGCGTTATATTGTGGTTATAACTCAAATCAAGGGATTTTTACATAGAGATTATGACGATCTGCAAAAGCCATAAGAAATTCCTTTGAATTAATGAAAGCTTTTAATGGATTTGAGATGTCAATCGGGTCTGAATGTACCAGATTTGATCTCTTGGGTTGCATAAAAACATCATCAGGACGTAAAAACTATAGTAATAATTAAAAAAAAAAAAAAAAAACATAAGGCCACAAATTAAAAACCACTAAGCGTTTTGATAACAAAGATATCGCTATTTGCCTTTGTAGAAAACAGAAAAATATCACTACAGCATTTTGTATCATTAAGCTTCCTTTGATCAACTCAACATAAATCATCCATCATTTACATTACCTAAGTAAAAAATTGAAAATAAAGTTACATGAAAATAAATATAATTTTATTAATATATTAATTCAAATCGAACCAAACCAAGCCAAATCTAGCTGAATTGAGTGCTTTGCTTAAAAACTAACGAGTTTAAAATGCTTTAGCTGTACCGAATCAAACCACACTATGCTCAAGCTCAACTCAAATATTTTACAAACAAAAAATTATGCTCGAAATTGACTCATAAAGCACATAAGCAAACTTAAGCGAGTCAAGTCAAATCGATCTCTAGTCGAGCTCTAGGTGATTTACAGCCCTAAATACAATTAATAGATAGAAACATTTATCCAAAGAAAACAAGAGACCAAAAGAAGCATGAAAATGTTTGAATAAATCCATTGCACTACGATTACATTTGATGTCCTTGTACAACAAGCATTATGTAATTGATATAATCTCCTCGCATATGGTATTTATTCCTCCTTAAATTCAGCCCATAAGCAGTGCACAGCAAATTACTTCGAAACACCCAATTAACAAGACAATGTATCATTTGTCAACACCGTGTATCAAGGGAACCAAAATGAACACTAGAACTCATGCAGAGGATGTGACTGGTAATAAGCCATTGTGCCTGAGCAGTGCCTCGGTTCACACCCTCAGAATTCCACAAAAACCTTAACAAAGCATCACAAGAAGTTCAGAGTTCTAGTGTAGATAAACAGAATGCTAACGTTTGGGTTAAGAACCCTAAACCAAAGTAATTGCAAGGCCGAATTTAAAGTAATTGCAAGTAAAATAAAAAGTTTCCTAAAAACTGGTAATTGCAAATAAAAATAAAAAGTTTCCTAAAAACTAAAAACAGTCAAATTGAGGTCCTAAACGTCTTTTTTTGGCTTAAAAATGACGACGCTCAAGCATGTGAGTTTTGCCCGGAAGCCTGTTTCCAATCAGACTATGGTCTCAGGGACTCGATTCGAGCTCGTGGCCTGTTAAACGATGTAAACCGGTCTAGGTAGCCCACTTGCTATCTTTGCGCTGATCTGCCAACTCAAGGTATCTCAGTGCCAACAACGTGCTACCTGACAACTCAATATCATCTGACTCGGATCCTCCTGCATCAGTCGCCCCGGGTTGGAAAGAACTCATCTTCGAGTTCACAATAGCCTCATTGGAATCCCCAAAGCAAGGACTCAGGTGTTTCACATTAAAGACATCAGAAGTTCTCAAATGACTGGGGAGGTGTAATCTGTAGGCGTTATCATTGATCTTCTATAGGATCTCATAGAGTCCAATCTTTCACTCTTTAAACTTATTATATTCTCCCACGGGAAAACAATCGCGAGTTAATACTGCCCAAACAAAATCACCAACATCAAAAAGTACTTGACGACGATGACTGTCACTCTGAGCCTTGTACTTGGCATTACTCTCGTGAATGGCCAGCTTCACCTGCTCATGGATACCCCGAAGATGTTCTGCCATCTCATCTGCCTTGTGATTCAAACGACCCACACGTGGAATAGGGGCTAAGTCAAGCACTCCGGATGGATTATGACCATAGACAATCTCAAATGGGCTCATTCCCGTGGTTCTGTTTTTCGACCTATTATAGGCAAATTCTGCTTGAGGTAACGCCAAATCCCACTGCTTCGATTTAGTTCCTGCCAAGCTCCTCAAAAGGTTTCCCAAACTCCGGTTCACCACCTCGGTCTGACCATATGTCTGAGGATGGTAGGCGCTGCTAAAATTCAACTTTATCCCCAGCTTCTCCCATAAACTCTTCCAGAACTGACTCATGAACTTGGTGTCACGATCTGAAGTGATGGATCGGGGAACACCATGTAAACGCACAATCTTCCTGAAGTAAATATGAGCGATCTGGGTAGCATCCATTGTCTTCATGCAAGGTATAAAATGGGCCATCTTGGAAAATCTGTCAACCACCACCAAAATAGAATCCAAGCCTCGTTGGGTACAGGGTAAGCTCAACACAAAGTCCATACTGACATCAAACCAAGGGGCTTCAGGTACAGGTAAAGGTGTGTACAGGCCCGCATTAATGAGAACTCACTTGGACCGCTGACACATATAATAACACTCCATATGATGAGCCACATCACTGGTCAATTTGGGCTAATAATAGTTACAAGAGATCAAAGCCAACGTCTTATCCTGCCCAAAGTGTCCCTCGTTATGAAGTTCACTAATAATTTGCTGTCTTAGTGAACAATCTGGAACGCACAATTGTAATCCACGAAACAGATAACCATTATGCAAAATAAAATTATATCGTTAACCATCAGTTATCTCATGAATTATCCTCCCAAAGGAAGGATCGGCAGCATACATATCAAGGAAAACCTCCAATCCAACGATTCTGGTGCTCATGGTGGTGAGGAGTAATGTACGACGGCTCAGTGCATCTGTAACACGGTTCAGACTTCCTGCTTGGTGCTTTAGTGCAAATGTGAACTCCTGTAATTATGCCACCCATTTGGCATGCCGCCTACTCAGCTTGTGTTGGCCATTGATGTATTTCAAGACCTCATGATCAGTGATAAGAATGAACTCTCTCTACACTACGTAGTCACGCCAATGCTTCAAGGACTGAACTATTGCATAAAACTCCAAATCATAGGTGGAATAATTCTTCTTGGATCCTGACAGCTTCTCACTGAAAAAAGCTATTAGGTGCCCCTCCTGACTCAGAACACCACCAATGTCAACCCTAAATGCATCACATTTTACCTCAAACACCTTTTCAAAATCAGGAAGTGTCAAAACTGGTGCCTCTGTCATCTTCTGCTTGACCAGTTGGAAACTGGTTTCTGCCTCATTGGACCACTGAAAATCACGTCCCTTCAGGCACTCTGTGATAGGAGCAATCAGAGTACTGAAATTTTTGATGAACCGTCTGTAAAAGGATGCCAACCCATGGAAACTTCTAACATCGTGCAAGGTTTTCAGTTTGGGCCACTCCAAGACCGCATCTATCTTCAACTGATATGCATGAACACCATTAGTAGACACAACAAACCCTAGAAAAGTTACAGTGGTGGTGAAAAAAGAACAATTCTTCTGATTGACGAACAAGAGCTCCGTCCTCAACTTATCAAAAACAGCACAGAGGTGATCAAAATGTGACGCCCACGTCGGACTATAAATGAGGATGTCGTCGAAGTAAACTACTACAAATTTCCCCATAAATGGCTGTAAAACCTGATGCATAAATCTTATAAATGTGCTGGGCGCATTGGACATCCCAAAAGGTATGACCACCCACTCATACAACCCCTGCTGTGTCTTAAACACTATCTTCCACTCATCTCCAGGCCTTATTCTGATCTGGTGGTATCCGCTTTTAAGGTCAATTTTTGAGAAAACCTTAGAACCAGACAGTTGGTCTAACATATCATCCAGGCGGGGAATTGGAAACCTGTATTTTACTGTAACTCTGTTGATTGCTCTACCGTCAACACACATACACCAAGAGCCATCTTTCTTTGGCACTAGCAGAGCAGGAACTGTGTATGGGCTCATACTCTCACGGACATAACCCCTCTCCAACAGCTCTACCACCTATCGCTACAGCTCTTCAGAATCCTTGGGACTAAGGCGATAAGCTGGTCGATTAGGCAAACTGGATCCCGGAATAAGGTCAATCTGATGTTGAATATCCCTCATAGGCGGTAACCCAGGGGGAAGATCCTCTGGCATCAGATCAGAAAACTCTGTTAACAGCTGCTGCATCTCTTATGGTAATTCTGGATTCATGTCTACCGCACTATCCCCACAAGGCAGCAAAGCATAGAACACATCTCCATACTCAATCTCAGTTAAAAACCTAGACATCGACAGTAGATTACTGGTTACCAGGGTAGGAGTGGTTCCTTCCCGACGAGGTGACAACACAATCTTCTTCCCTTTGATGCTAAGGGAATAGGTATTTTTTCGCCCATCATGGATAACACTACGATCATACTGCTAAGGTCTACCTAGTAATACATGACAAGCATCCATAGACACAACATCACACTAAGCATTATCAAAATATTTCCTACCAGTCGAAAAAGATACTAAGCATCGCCTATCTACTGTTACCTCACTGCCTTTATTCAACCACGACAATTTATACGACTTGGGATGGCGATCTGTCTTCAACTGCAATCTCTGGACAGCCTTTTTAGACACTACGTTCTCACAACTACCACTGTCAATGATCATCTTGCAGACTTTATTTGCAACTGTGTAGGTCGTGTGGAAAATATTAGTCCTCAACCAATCGTCCCCTGTATCGCCCTTGGGGGTCATTAAACTCTTACGAACAACCAAGGTCTCATGGCCATCTCCATACAACACATCTCCATTTTCATCATCGTCATACACAGGCTCTCCAATCTCCTCAGTTTCATCTATTATGTCGTCCTCAATTAGGAGATTTTTGCCCTTCTGACTAGCAGGCTTCATGCACTCAGTCGATTTATGTCCTTGTTCACCACATCTGAAACATTTAATATTTGAGCTAGGGTTACCTTGGGATAGCTACTGGGCAGGACGGAATTCTTGAGAGCGAACTAGTCGACTGCTTTGATCGTTGCTTCGGTTCATTGGCCTCCTGTTTTGCTGTTTTTCCACCGCAAGTGCACGCTGGTATGCTTCAGAAATAGTCCACAGCGAGTGAAGGCTGAGGACATTCTGCAGGGGCTGCCGTAATCCCCCCAAAAACCGTGCCACCATCTGCTCCTCTGTCTCGGATAAATCATTTCGGGCTATCAATTGATAGAACTCCTCCGTGTAATCATCCACGGATCTCGTGCCCTGCCTCAACGAATGAAGTCGCTGAAACAAGGTTTGAGTGTAGCCGAAAGGAAGGAAGTGACCCTTCATCTTCTTCTTCATCTTCTCCCAATCTGTGATCTTGGCCTTGCCTTGCCAGTCGCGTGAGCGCTTCAACTGCTCCCACCACGCAGATGCTTTGCCTTTGAGTTTGATGGCGACCAGTTTCACTTTGACACGATCCGGGACTTCTTTATACTCGAAAATACGCTCCACTTCATTCAACCAATCGACGAATCCCTCAGCCTGTAATGTATCAGAAAACTCGGGCAGATCCACTCTGAAACCAAGGTCTCCATAACGTTCTTCCCGACCACGGTGCTCCCAGAATCGAGCAGGATTGTGATGCGGGTTTTCGAAACTGGAATCGAAATCGTGATCTTCCATCTCACAATCACCGAAATTCTGCGCCGCTAGACGCTGGGTTAACTCTGCAACTTGCCTCTGTAAATCCTCAATCATCGCATCCTGAACGTTACGATCACGGCGTGGGGCTTCCTCGTTCGGAACCTGCCCACAACGACCACGACCACCAGCCATGGAAACTGATGGAATCTCACCCCAGGAAGATGCTGAAGCTCTGATACCAACTAACACCGGGCAGAATAATATTCTGCAGGCTAATTTTCAACAGATAATTCACAGGGAAGAAAATAACACAAAAAAAAACCCTAGAAAAAACAGAGAAACAACTCTGAATTTTATTCAAACTTATGCAAATCATTAATGATATTTACTAAACCCTAAAACCTTATGTATAAGGTCAAGCTAAAATAGAAAAATTAAATTAAGGCCGAATTTAAAGTAATTGCAAATAAAATAAAAAAGTTTCCTAAAAACTAGTAATTGCAAATAAAAATAAAAAGTTTCCTAAAAACTGAAAACTACCAAATTGATGGCCTAAACATCGTTTTTTGGCTTAAAAACGACGATGCTCAAGAAATCTGAGTTTTCCCTCTAAAGCCCATTTCCAATCAGACTAGGGTCTTCGGGACCCGATTCGAACCCGTGGCCTGCTAAACGATGTAAACCGATCTAGGTAGCCCACTTGCTATCTTTGCGTTGATCTGCCAACTCAAGGTATCTCAGTGCCAACAACGTGCTATATGACAACTCAGCATCATCTGACTCATATCCTCCTGCATCAGTGGGTCGTGATAATACTCGTATGATTCATTTTGATTTCTTGTCAAATTCCTTTGTTTTGATTCCATTTTAAATCGGAAACATTTTTTTTTTCCGCATATGCTTCCATGTTTGTCTCGATCACATCTCTTGGTTTTGATTGTTGTAAATGCTGAAAAATTGAATGAAATACATTAGACCAAATTTTTGGGTTTAGGGTTCTTAACCCAAACGTTAGCATTCTGGCATTATATTGTGGTTATAACTCAAATTAAGGGATTTTTACAGAGACTGACGATCTGCAAAAGCCATAAGAAATTCCTTTGAATTAATGAAAGCTTTTAATGGATTTGAGATGTTAATCTCATGGCTTGTTCATGAACAAGTCAATCGGGTCTGAATGTACCAGATTTGATCTCTTGGGTGGCATAAAAACATCATCAGGACGTAAAAACTATAGTGATAACAAAGATATGCATGAGATGCTACAGTAATATAAAAAAACCACAAGGCCACAAAATAAAAACCACTAAGCGTTTTGATAACAAAGATATTGCTATTTGCCTTTGTAGAAAACAGAAAAATATCACTACAGCATTTTGTATCATTAAGCTTCCTTTGATCAACTCAACATAAACCATCCATCATCATATACATTACCTATGTAAAAAAAAGTTACATGAATATTAATATATTAATTCAAGTCGAACCAAACCAAACCAAATCGAGCTGAATTGAGTGCTCAGCTTAAAAACTAACGAGTTTAAAATGCTCCAGTTTTACCGAATCGAACCACACTATGCTCAAGCTCAGCTCAAATATTTTACAAACAAAAAATTATGCTCCAAATTGACTCTTAAAGCATATAAGTGAACTTAAGCGAGTCAGGTCAAATCGGTCTCTAGTCGAGCTCAAGGTGATTTACAGCCCTAAATACAATTAATAGATAGAAACATTTATCCAAAGAAAACAAGAGACCAAAAGAAGCATGAAAATGTTTGAATAAATCCATTGCACTACAATTACATTTGATGTGCTTGTACAACAAGCATTATGTAATTGATATTATCTCCTCACATATGGTATTTATTCCTACTTAAATTCAGCCCATAAGCAGTGCACAGCAAATTACTTTGAAACACCCAATTAACAAGATAACATATCATTTGCCAACACCGTGTATCAAGCGAACAAAAATGAACACTAGAACTCATGCAGAGGATGTGACTGGTGTTAAGCCATTGTGCCTGAGCAGTGCCTCTGGTGAAGGTTCACGCCCTCGGAATTCCACAAAAACCTTAACAAAGCATCACAAGAAGTTCAGAAAATAAGATTTGAGAATGAAATGAAAAGTACACCCCACAAGAGCAAGTCAAGTTGTTGGAAAGGAACCATTACATCAAATCCGTAAGCTAAACTGAGAGAGAGTGAGATAGAGAGAAGCCAACGTTATCCCATTGAAAAACTATGAAAATATATGATATCATGCAAGAAGAGAGAAACCAACGTAATCCCATTGAAAAACTAAGAAAATATATGATATCATGAAAGAATATATATGGCTTGCATGGTCTGACCTGTAATGGTGCTTTTCCACCTCCAAGAGCAAGGATGGTGTCTCGGAATTTGCCTCCTGTTTCTTTGACAGCCTGTCATAAGACATAATTAAAACCTTTAAATTCTATTACACTAGAATGAATGTTCCACTTAAAATGTCGTAGCAAGCACTGCAGAAGACGACCAAAGGGAAGATGGCAGTGCTTTTGAGGCAGTATTCATTTTTCCAATGTTATAATATATAAGAGTTAAAATCAACAAATACAGGAAGAGTGAATGCAATGGACAATCATGGACACTAATGTGTAAATGAGGGGGGCAATATAAACTGAAATGGTTGTACTGACAAGAGACTTCCTAGACTCAATTTTCCCTCATCTTACTAAGAAATCCCATTGTCTGTCCCCTTTCACCATCATCAACATCCTGTTTCTTTGACAGCCTGTCATAATACATAATTAAAACTTTTAAATTCTATTACGCTAGAATGAATGTTCCATTTAAAATGTCGTAGCAAGCACTGCAGAAGACAACCAAAGGGAAGATGGCAGTGCTTTTGAGGCAGTATTCATTTTTCCGATGTTATAATATATAAAGGTTAAAATCAACAAATACAGGAAGAGTGTGAATGTAATGGACAATCATGGACACCAATGTGTAAATGAGGGGGGCAATATAAACTGAAATGGTTGTACTGACAAGAGACTTCCTAGACTCAATTTTCCCTCATCTTACTAAGAAATCCATTGTCTGTCCCCTTTCACCATCATCAACATCCTGTTTCTTTGACAGCCTGTCATAATACATAATTAAAACCTTTAAATTCTATTACGTTGGAATGAATGTTCCACTTAAAATGTCGTAGCAAGCACTGCAAAGAACTGCAGAAGACTACCAAAGGGAAGATGGCAGTGCTTTTGAGGCAGTATTCATTTTTCCGATGTTATAATATGTATGGGTTAAAATTAACAAATACGGGAAGAGTGTGAATGTAATGGACAATCATGGACACCAATGTGTAAATGAGGGGGGCAATATAAACTGAAATGGTTGTACTGACAAAAGACTTCCTAGACTCAATTTTCCCTCATCTTACTAAGAAATCCCATTTGTCTGTCCCCTTTCACCATCATCAACATCCAACAATCTTTTGCCAATTTAGCAATAACAGACTCTACACTTCTCTTTCATGCTCATTCCCAATGAAAATATCATGCATTCACAATGAATGATTCTCAGTAACTATGACGTGAATTGTTACATGGAGAGGTTGTGATCCACTTAGGATTTTACTCTATCTGCTGTATAAAAAATCAAAAATCAAAATGACTTGCAGGACTATAAAGGCTGGTCACATCATACCTTGCTATCATCCAATCCTGCATCCTCAAATGCTGAGAAAGCATCTGCAGACAACACCTCTGCCCACTGCAAAATTAAGATTTTCACTCAGATTGCAGTGAGAAGTGATGACAAAAAAAAAGGAAAGCTATAATACAATTCAATTCCATATATCACTAAGAGATCAGGTTCCTCTCTCGTGAGCAAGTGCAAGACACGGTCCAGCAGTACAATTGCCGTCAAAAGGGTAACAAAATGTTTTTACAGACATGTCCAGATATTCTGGATAAAGACAAATACCTTGTAACTGTAGTATCCAGCAGCATAACCACCTGATATTCACAAAAAACAAGTAAATACATATCATGAGGGAAGGACACGTTTAAATAAAGTACTAATGCAGCTTCAAATACATGCAAATTTAAATGGAAGAGCAAACCTCCAAAAATATGGCTGAAACTACAAAGGAACCTATCTTCAGGCAATGGAGGGATCACTTGTGTTCTTTTGGATACCCTTTGATCAACATCGTAAACGGATTCTGACCCACCAGGTATATATTTCGTATGCAGCTCTAGATCAACACTTGCAAATCTTAACTGGAAAAAGTACAAAGAAAAGATAAGCAATCACGAGGTGCATCATTTACAACAAGACCACTGGAAATTTTAGTGTACTTCTCTTAAAATCACATTCTCCACTCCACAAAGTTGTAAATGTTACTTCTTTGGAGAAGAGAATAAATAATCATGATACAAATCCAATAAAGTCTTTGAAGTAGAACAATAGGAGGCAAAAGACAGTAAACAAGAAAATAAAATAATACAATCCAAATCACATGGAGCCACAACCCAATCACAAGATGCAATGAACAAACTCAATCTCACACCTGTATGATTTCAACATAAGTTGTTTTTTCATTCATTCATTAGCTTTGTACAAACATAAGGTTTTTTTAATATATATATATAGAGGCAAACCCTAACCCTACTATAATGTAAAATTTCTAACCCTAATATTATCATAATTCAAAAATTACCCCATAATACAAATAACCTCTAATTCCTATATCCAAAGCCCTAAATCTATTCTTCATTGTGTACACCAACAGTATTAGGGCGCTTTTCCAAAAGGAACACTTACAATTTAAAAAAATAATTTATATTGGGAAAGGAAACTTTTGAGGAAAGTAATCCTAACAAGTCACAAGTGCCCTCGGTGGCATAAACAAAAGCCCATTCTACCCTTCACAAACAAACTGCCATAAACAATTGAGTCGCACTCTTTTCTTCAACACAATGCCCTTCTTATCCCTTCACCATCACCCAAGACACATACAAGAAAAAGAATAGGGACAACAAAAGAGCTCAGCAGCAGACTGCAACAGTGGAGCATCTTGGCATCCAGAGCTACAAATATCAATAATACTCCAGCTTCCTTCACTTCATAGGATCCATAATCTAGCAACAGATGTTAAAGTCACATTTTCAAATATGTTTTTCAGCATTTTCATAAATCAATCGCCAATTGAGAAGGCAATCTATATGTCAAAGTATTAATCTACAAAAATTCCCGTAGGCTAACAATTATGAGGTGAAATGTAACTACTTAACGTCCCTCAATTCCAAGAGAACTCACGAGGGTGCACTTGCACATTGCATCAACAAGTTTATCTGTCTCAGAAACTCTTGTTTTTTGACGTCATTGCTCCACTTGTAATACTCTTACGCACATCCATACCCAATAAAGACAGCATCATCTCCATCTAATTGGAAGAAGAAAACATTCTGAATGCACATTAAAACTATGGCCTATTAAAGATCAAAAACCAACACAAGATTTATCATTGCCTATGCAAGAATGATGATCTGAAACTGTCATACCAGATTTTGAAGGGGAGTTAAACCAGAAAAAAATTGAAAGAGCATCTCTAAACAATAGTCTATAACAACAAATAGTGTTTAGTCAGTTATTACACTACTTTCACTCACTAAAAGGTGAATTCACAAGTATCTTCAGCTCAATACCATTCAAGTACTGAAGTATTATTCCAAGAGGAATCTTCACACATATCTTTAGCTCAGAATATCGTTAGCTTCTTAATTTATCTAAGTGCAATGCAAATACTGAAGTATTATCCCAAGAGGAATCTCAGAGTAAACAATAATACCATGATCATCTCAACAAAAGAAAAGAAAAATAAAAACCAATAGAGCAAAGAAAATAAACGATGGTAAGCACCTTATCTGTATTAAACCCCAAGAGTAACATGAATTTCACATTAATGTTTAAGAAGATAAAGCCCAAAAAAATGTGAGCAGGGGCAACACATCCCACAGACCTGACGAAGGCTTAGGGACCCTGCACGAAAAGTTCTTGCAGCCAGGAGCTTTAAATACATGCCTTCAGGGAGGCTCTCCCCAGTTTCATAGTGCTTTGCAATGCTCATCAAAGTATCCCTGCAGTAAACACAGGTAAAACTCATGCATGATATTGGAATTTATAGTTGGTACTACTTTTATCAACAGAAAAAAAAATTACAGTTGGTACTAAATAAAAGAAAGACTACAGTCAACAGTAACTTCTCTTTTCAGGGGATGATGGGAATGTTTTGGCTAATATTTTGGGGTGTAATGCAGATTCACTCCTGTTTCGGGGTCAAATATTCTAAATGCGAGTTATTCTACGTGGCAACAATTGAAGGGACAATGGGTCCACTCGGAGACGTGGAGAGGGGAGAGAACGGATCAATTCTAAGGAGAGGTGGCAGGTTTTATCGCATGAGTTTGTGAACTCATTGTGTGTCTGTTCCTCAATGTGAAAAGGAATGGGTATGTATAGAGCAATAGTAGCAGCCACACGTGTCATAGCCCTATTGCAGAAGTGTCTGCCACACAATGGTGGCAACCCTACACGAGGGTATGGCGGTGCTATGTGATATGACTACTGAAGTTGACGTTACGAGCCACGCTTCCTTTGTCGAGCTTTGGGTGCCTTTGACGAGCCTTTGTTATAACGACCAATCCAAGGTCCCCAAGCGTTCCCAAGAGAGGGTTTCGAGGATAGCCTGGAGAGTCTCGACAGATGCCTTAGCAACGTGGCCTTGCCGAAACTCATTGACATTATGTGTCTTCCTCCTTTCCTTGAGCGTAACTCTGCGCGAGCATCCCCACAAGTTGCATTGGCTTTGAGGGCGTGCAACCAGATCTGACCTCTCCCCTAGAAAGGATTTGCTCAGTCAACCCCATGGGTTTCCCTCAAAAGTCGTCCACTGCTGTGAAGGATTGATGCAAAGGAAGGTAGAAGGGTGTCAAGAAAGATCAACCAGGGTCCGACGGGTCCTAGGGGGACGGGTCCTAGGGGGACGGTCGAGACGGACCTTGGCCCATTCTACGAGCTTGTGCCCACATTTAGCGAGATTGTGGCCTTACTAGTTGCATAGGTTGTGAGGGTGCCCTCAAGGGTTGCAACGTTGAGTTGTAAGGTTGCTCACTACCCCTTGAGCATCATCTTTTTCTTCCACTGGCACAACCATATCATGATCATCACAAGGTTAGTGATGTGAGCTTGATCACCGTCCATTTGTCTTGATCTAATTGGCTAGACAATGAGGTCAACTCAGAGATGCACACGTGGCATCTTGTGGGAATTCCTCTCATACAATTTGCTCCGTGCACTTGCGAAGGCCAACATGCGGTTGAGCACGCAACTCTTGAACTTGCACCTTTTCGGGATCTGTGTGATGTACAACCAACCGCCATGTCCACATGGAAATGGCTTGTTGGGATGAATTTCAGAGCAACGACAATGAATTTAATGCTCGGCATGCGAAAGGGTTGGGACTCCTTGAATTCTGCACTAGTTAGGGTATAAGTTCACCCCTCCAACCTTCATTTCCTTATTTGTAATCCTTTTCTCCTTAGAGCTCTGCCAAAATTCTGTGTCGAAGCCCTCTTCAAGAACTTCACCAATTTCCTTCCTTAGCTTTCAAGGCTTCGACACTCTTGTCGTCTTAAAATGGACTTCTTAAACTTCTATAAGGGCTTCAACCCAATGTTTCCCGATCGTGGCCTTCTTCACCTACTTCTTTGGTGGTTGCGAGCCGATGAAAATTGGTCTCGATCCCTCAATCCACCAAAGCAAGAATCTGAACCACCTCAAACCTTCGAAACCCAACCAAACGTGATAGCCCGTTGGGAATAATTCCCACGAATTTCAAGAGAGTCCCATTAGGATAGAAGATTTATGCTTCGAGTGTATCGTCAGATCCCACATAGGGCTCTGCAAGTCCCTGAGAGATGATGAACTTTTTGCACATGAACCCATCGTAAGAGATTATCCTGGTGATGAAGGTGATACCGGGAAACCCAAGATAGGTCGCACAGTGCTCAAGAAGGGTAGTGAGGTGCCATAGGTCCCAAACTTGGAAAATTAGAGGTTGAGGCTTGGATGAAGGACTTCTTTTGCGTATGCCGACATAGGTTACGTGGTTGTGACAAGCGTTGTAGGGGTGCACGTCTGTGGCAAGGATGATATTGATGTATTTTGCTCTTGATGATCACCCTTAACCAAGACTTTTATTACTGGCTTAAGGGAGATAGCCATTTCATTAGATGACATTGAAGCTGCCCTGCTCAGGTGAGGTTAATCCCGCGAGATTTGACATGAGCTCCAACGTGACTGCGTTGGAATTTCTTTCCAAGTGTATCGTCGACGCCAGCGAAACAAGGACGGGCCATGTCAAGCCAGACACAGTTCCTTCAATGAATCCCGATAGAAAGTGTACGTTAAAAAGCTGGGTGAGACAATTTTTCAAAGACTTTGAGAGGCTTCCCAATGGTGATGTTTTAGCTAAATTGCTTGGAGTGCTTGAAATCAGCCCATGAACTCGCAACTTTCCTGACTCAGCTTACTTGGTTTGTGTTCATGGGAAGCCCATAAGCTTCCTTTCACCCACGGTTATTCCCATGGTCATCATGCTTTCCAAGGGAGGAAAGCTTCCTCTTGCACCCTTCTTCCTTAGTTCCCTCTACTATCAATTGGACAAGATGAAGGATGCGCAACACACATCCTTTGGAAGGTATGACTTAGCAAACTACATTCTTCGAGGTTTTCTTCAAAACTTCATGTTTAAACTTTTTCCAAGATATGTGTTGGAGTCATGTCGAAGTATCTAGGTTTCGGTTGGTGAAGTGCGCAAGGAGGACTTCTGACAAACTGTTAGTGAATTATATTGATGCAAAGTAGTTCTACTTCAGGCCTTATGCTCATAATCCAATCCCTAACACTCACCGCCCACGTTTCAAGGACAAGCGCTTAACGATATACTTTGATGGTGAGGTTTCGAGGAAAGAGTTGAGAATGGCCTTAGTACCAATCCTCAGAGCCCTGCCTGCCTACTGCGAAGGTTCCAAGAGAGTGGTGAGGTACAATCCCCATAGGGCTGCGAGACAACTGGGTTACAAAACTTCCTCCATTCCTCCATCCTCCAACCTCCAGCCATGGGATACACCTCTGTCCTTGATAGATTCGTGGAAGAAAACTATAATTTTCTTTTTTCTTGGAAAGACAAGATTTTGGTGCGCAAGGGCACTCGCAATTATGTGAATACGACCATCGACGTGGATGTATCAAACCTTCAAGCAGTGGTAGCAACCAATCCTGCCTTCAGGGACTTGTCAATAAAAAAGAATGTAGTGAGAAAAGCTCCTACAAAGAAGAAGATAGCCAAGTCCCAAGCAGTTGCGAGTGGTGGGATGACCATGCCAAGGGCTTATGAGGTGCGTCCTAAGGCTGCAAGGTTGGTGATTCATGAACCAACACCCGTGGTTAGGACTTGCAAGGGTACAAGTTGCTTATGTCACATCACGAAAGAATAGGCGGGACCCTCCTAGCAAAAAGGAGAAAGGAAAAGCTATTATGGTAATGGTATTTTCTTTATCTTTACATCTTGATTTTGAATTGTACACTTAATAAGTTTGATAGATATAATTTAGTATTTGCCTAACATTGGGTACCTACCTCGAAATTCTTAAAAGGCATTGCTTCAACCCATTTTGTAAGGCATTCTGTTGTGACCAAGATCCATCAACACCTTTTTGAAGGAGGAGAAATAGGTCCAATGATATCCATTTCCCAAGTGTGGAAGACCCTATGGTGGATCAATGGATGCAATCAGAGTGGAGTTGGCATACCTTACACCTTCGCGAGAGATTCATAGCATATGCTTCCATGGTTGGCTAATAGTAGCCCAAGTGGAGCAAGTGATAGTACAACTTCCTATCCCCTTGATACTCTGACTTCACCCCGTGAGAGGCTTCCATAACACTTCGGGCTTCTCCTTTGCTTAGGCACCGGAAAAGCTATCCTCCGAAGCCTTTTTTGTAAAGGACCCTGTATGATTGCATCAGCGATAGCCTCAAGCAAGGTACCATCATTGGGATTGGCAAGATAGGGCACACACCAATCTTCCATAGCTTCAGTGAAGCCACATTCCACAAGGACCAATACCCTTTGAAACATAGGTCGCAGCCCTATTGCACAGCTATAGCTTCTTTTGCCATGTTTGGCCAATGCTAGCCTTGTTGTTGCATCCTTCGGTAAAGACTTGCACATTCCTCACCACAAACTTCACTATGTACAATATGCAAAAGGTGCTCAGCTTCATATGGGGATATGCGTCTCTGCAAGACACCATCCGAGGTGCAATAATATATTTTGCCTCGCAATATAGTGTAATGAGCCAATTCTTTGATTGGTAAAGTTGAGGCATCCTTAGTCCCCGAAAGTTGTGAGAGGATAGGGGTACGCCAATCTGGGGTTTTGCCACTGTCCTGGAGGGTTGCAAGGAGACTCTGCCCTTTCAGTAATCGAAACGTCTAACCTCCCTTGGTCAAATTTGACTAGCTGAGTAGTTGTTGCTGCACGAGGGTGCGATAAGGAGCCAACACGGATTCTCTAACAGCATATTCTCCTTGGATTGGCTTTATCACGAGGTTAGAATCCCCTCGGACTTACAACTGTCGTACCACGAGATCTCTCGCTGCGATGAGTCCCAAGACTAGGGCTTCATACTCGTCTTTGTTGTTGCTACATTGGAAGTCAAGCTTGAAGGCAAGCAAGAGAGATTTCTCATAAGACTAGGCCTATGCCCCCTCCCTTATCGGTGACGGATCCAACAAACTCGAGCTTCCATTATGTCTCTACGACAGCTACCTCGATTTCTTTGAATGGGGCTCGGATTCTCTCTAGGGAAAATGGGCAAGCAATTCTGACAAAGCTGGGCAAAGTACTTTAGGGATGCGACATGTGATGTCGTACTCCGCTAGCAAGAAGAGCCATTGTGCTAGGCGTCCTGAGAGAGGCCTTGTCAAAAGGTACTTGATAATATCACACTTAAACATGAGTATTACCGAATGGGACAAGAGGTAGCGCGTGAACTTCTAGCTACAAAAACCAAGGCAAGGCAATGTTTTCTACCGATGCATATTTGACTTCTGGTCCTCAAAGGACTCAACTGATGTAATACACTGGTCTCTCCACCCCATCGACCTCCTGAGCAAGAAAGGCTCCAATGGACTTAGTGGTGGAGGTGAAATAGAGCACTAAGGGTTTCCCAAGCGTTGGGGCAACCATGGTAGAAATCAAAGCTAGGATGCCCTTTATCTTGCCGAAAGCCTGTTGGTACGCGCCAGACCAAGCAAAGGGAATCCCTTTCTTCATGAGATTATTAAAAGGGGCTAATGACCTTCGCCAATGTTGGAATAAAACGCCTGACATACGAAATTTTGCCAATGAAGCTCTTAAGCTCCACAAAGTCTTGCAGCCTTGGGATATCCGTGACGTACGCTTTTGAGGGGTCAATGTCAATACCCTGATGGTGCACAAGGAAGCCCAAGAACTTGGCAGCCGAAACCCCAAACATGCACATCAAGGGGTTCATCCTCAAGTTGTGTTTTCTGCACCTGTCAAACACAGCTTGAAAGATTGGTTTCACGCTTCTTGGACTTAACCACAACATCATCAACATAATCTTCCATGATGTCATGCATCATATCATTAAAGATTGTGGTCATAGCCTTGACAGGTTGCACCAACTTTCTTCTACCCAAATGGCATGACTTTGTGAAAGTAATTTGCCGAGGGTGTTGAGAATAAGTCTTCTCGGCATTGATGGGATCAATGCAAAATTGGTTATAACAACTAAAGCCATCCATGAAAGAAAACACCTCACCCGTCGTTGAATCTACCATCATGTCAATATTTGGAAGAGGAATCTCATACTTTGGGCAAGCCTTGTTCAAATCTCGAAAGTCTATGTAACATATGATCTGGCCATTTTTTTTCTTTACCGAAGCCACATTCGCAAGCCAAGTGGGGTATTCATGGGCGCGATAAAGCCTGCTTTCTTAAGTTTCTCAACTTCCTGCTTGATTTGTTTTGCGATCTCATCCTTGAACAAGTGTCTTGCCTGCTTTATTGGTCTCACGGTTAGTGCCACAGCTAGCTTATGGGCTGCTATGGTAGGATCCAATTTGAGCATCTCATCGTAAGTCCATGCGAACATGTCAATGTATTTCTTCAAGAGTGCCGATAGGTTTGCCTTGTACTCATCAAGATTCTTGCTTATGAAAACTGGCTTGGGAGGCTATCAAGGGGCTGCGAGATTGACCTCAAGGGCTTTCTCATCAGTAGTTAGGTCGAGACCCAACAACATGGGCTCCGACCCATCGCACCATCATAAGCGATAGACGACCTTCCCATCTAGGCGCCGATTCTTGACACAGTGCCTCAACTGCTTCTTTTCAGGGTCCAACAACTTTCTTTTGGGGGTCAAAGGCATCTCCGGGAGGAGCCAAGTCCTCGTAGAAAGCTACCTCTGAGAAATATGCCTTGTGCACCTCGAAGGGTGTCGAGACTCCCCTAATGGTGACTTCTTTTCCCTTGTGGAATCCTTTGAAGTACTAATAATAGGAGGATACGATGCCATGGTATCTGTGAATCCAAGTACACCCGAGTAAGTTAGTAACATGTGATAGCTGACGGTGGAGTCTTATCACATGGAACATAGTCGCAACCTCATTGGTTCGACTCTAGGTAAAGATGGCCTAAAGTGACTACCAATCCCCCGACTCCAATGATGTCAATCAGCTAGCGGTTGATCTTTCCTTTCGGGATGCCGACTGCGCAGAGGGTTGCTAAGGTTACAATATTTACTAAAGCCCCATCATCGACAAGGGCGTGTAAAAATAGGATTCCATTAAGCTCTGCCTCCACATACAAAGGTTTGTTATGGTCTAGACGAGTAGCGACCATGTCTTCTTTGGAGAAGGTGATAGCGTTTTGGGCATCCCTAAATCGGTTCTGCATCTTAGTTTCCGCCAGAAGGCATTCACCGGCTTGCTGTTGAGCAATGTGCAAGAGGACTTTAGTAGCCTTCGACCTCGTTGAAAGTGGGAAACCCAACTTGAACTTTGCAGTGTTCATGAACTTAGAGACTTGGGAAGGCTCCAAGCTCGCATCCGGAGGGGGTTCCCGGGCTGCAATGGTGATGGTCATAGCATGACCTTACCCTTATCCTTCTTCCCCACTTTTCGAACTTCGCTTCCATTGATAATCTCCAAGTCATCTGACTTTAGCTTCTCATGGATCACTCACCGTAGTGACCAACACTCTATCATCAAGTGGCATACTCAGTGATGAAAGCAACAATAATCGAGGCTAGCTTTGTCTCAATCTAATGGCTCCCTATAGATCATTGGGAGCTTCACCACCCTATCCTTTACCTAAGTCTCTAAGTAATCGAGGGCTTCCTCAAACGAACAAGGTAGAGGTGGGGGCACTTCCCTATATTCTCTTCGGTCTCACTTAGCGAGCGTCAACTTCTTCCCTCCCTTGGTCTCCGCGACTGTGACAAAAGGGACATGCTTCTTGAGAGGCCCCTCTTGCGAGGGTGGAGCCAAGGACAAGACTGTTATGCTGGTCGTTCTCATGGCATATACTATTATGAGGTAGGAATCCTCAAGTTCTCAAGTACACCTTATATTTAGACAACATTCCACTATGCAAATGGTGATTAATTTTGCTTCAGTGGTAGTCTCATAGAACTTGAGGGCCTGTAAGAGGAATCGCTGCACATATTCTACTAAGGTCTCCTTGTCGGTCTAACGCTCCTCCCTCCGAGTAAGCATAGTCGCTTCTTCATCTAAGCTGAAGAACTTATGCCTCGTTTAGTTGTAGTAATCAAGGTTATAATGGAATTCTCATTCATCCCGTAATGACTATTACGTTGTTTGGTTGGTTTAAAATGGTTGTAATATGCATTGAATTGTAAAGCCCATTACACCAAAATGTTGTAATGGGCATTACACTTTTGAAGGTGTAATGGTCATTACATTGCAACCTTGATTCATCTAGAATTCACAAAATAATTAAATATTAATATAATGTTATATTAAATATCATAAAATAATAAAACAATATTATTATCACAAAAAATATAATATATTAATAACAATAATAAATAATAATATATTACTAATAATTAACAAATCCCAATAGATTATTCAAAACTAAAAAATATAAATAAACTAATAAACATTTGAAAGTAATTAAATATTAATATAATATTATACTAAATATAATAAAACAATAAGATAATATCATTAGATTAAATAATATAATATAATTTAATAAAAATAATATTATATTAGTAATAATAAATATAAAATATATTATTAAAAAATAAATTAATAAATAAATATTAGAAAACATAATTAAATATTAATATAATACTACACAAAAAATCATAAAATAGTATAATATTATTATAATAAATAATATAATTTAATAATATATAAAATATAGTATTATATCACTAATAATTATTAAAAATAGAAAATAATTGAATGATAATATAATACTAAATATTTGAAAATAACATAATAAACTATTATAATATATTTAAATAATATAATATTATTATAGTAAATATATAATATATAAATATTAATACTAATATAAGATATTTATATAATTTATTTATATTGATATAAAAATCATATATTGTTAAATTAAATACTGAAAAGTTATAAAATAAATATTAATATAATAATATAATTAACTAAATATAAGATAGTTAAATAATATAATATTATGATAGTAAATAATATGATATATATAATAAAACGATAATAATATTAAATATCATGAAAAAATATTAAATATCATAAATAAAAAATATTCAAATAATAACATTATATTATTATAGTAAAAATATAATATATTAAAAAATAATCTAATATATAATATATATATATATATATAAATAATAATACAAATATAAGATAATTATATGATAAAATTATTAATTAGTAATAAGTAAATAATAAATATAAAATAATATGTTCAATATAAATAAATTAATATAATATAATATAATGTAATAATTAATATGATTAATTCAATATACATTTTATCCTCAAAAATATTTTAGTCAATTTGATTTTATTTTAGTGGTATGAACGTGTTAACCAACTTCAATTCAAGGGTCTTTTCCATGATCTAACAAAACTATATAATTGGATTCCAACCTTGATTCTATTGATTACATTATAACATCAATTACATTACAACATTGATTCAATTACCACAACCAAACGGGGCATTAGTGTGGAAGCGGACGTCATCTCTCATAACTTGATCGAACTCGACAGGAGGTTCGAATACCAAGTGTATGCCTCATCTGATTGAGAAAATTCATTAAGTCTGTCTGAATTATCAAAATAAATAGCTTACTAACCTTAAGGTTAGAAGTTATATTTATCTAGAACATAATAATGAGAAAGTATATAAGTACCCCTATACTCTAATCACATTTTGTAACAGTTTCTCCTGAACAACATGAAAATCCACTCAATATGCTTTGTCCTCTAAAGAAATACAGGATTAATTACAATATGAATAGCAGCTTAAGATATCTCAGAATATAGATAACTGGATCCCAATGACTAGTCCGTGGAGCATCAACAAACGACTAACCACACTTGTAGCAAAAACAGTATCAAGTGACAGTTAAGTAATTCAGTTTCCTAACCAAGGGTCTATATTGTCTTGGGTCGCTCAATAACTCACCCTTATCAACTGAAAGTTTTGTGTTAAGATCCATAGGATTATCTATGAGCTTGCACCCCAGCATCCATGTATCGCCCAATAGATCCAAAAAAATATTTCCGCTGAGACAAAAAAATACCATGATGAAAGCAAGTAATCTCAATACCTAGAAAGTATCTCAGTTGTCCAAGATCCTTGGTTTGAAACTTATTACCAAGAAACTATTTCAAAGCCTGAATACCTTCTTTATCATCTCCTATGATAACAATATAATCCACATATACAATCAAAAGAATCTTTCTTAACGCACTATGGCTATAAAATATAAAGCGATCTACTCCACATCTAGTCAGACCAAAGTCAATCACCACCTCACTAAACCTTCCAAACTAAACTCTATGAGACTTTCAATCCATACAAAGATTTCTTCGCACAACATACTAACCCAAACTGCCCGAGCAACAAACCCAGAAAGTTGCTCCATATAAACCTCCTTGTGCAAATCACTATTAAGGAAAGCATTTTTAACATCAAGCTGATGTAAAGGCCAAGAAAATGTGGCAGCCAAAGAGATAAACACACGAACAGAGGTAAGTTTGGCCACCGAAGAAAAAGTCTTTGAATAATCAATGCCATAAAACTGGGTATAACCTTTTGCCATCAAGCGGGCCTTCAACTAATCAATAGTACCATCAGGATGAAATTTGATAGTATACACCCAGCAACACCCCACAACAGATTTACCAGGGGAAGAGGAACCAACTCCCAAGTACCAGTTTGAGACAAGGCATCCATTTCAGCTTCCATAGCTGGTTTCCACCCATAATGAGACAAGGCATCAGTAGGGGACTTTGGAAGATAAGTAGTGGACACAAAGGCATTAAAGGAATCATAGATAGGATACAAGTTATCATAAGAAATATAAAAGGCAACAGGAGAATCCATGTATATACATTCGGATCAATCGGATTCTCACGAGGAGCCTTGAGGATCCACCTGAGCGTTCCCAAGAGAGGGCTTTGAGGATATCCTGGAGGCTCTCGATAGATGCCTAAGCAACATGGACCTAACAGAACTCACTAACCTATGTCTCCCTCCTTTCCTCGGCCCAGCTCCACGCGAGCATCCCCACAAGTTGCATGGGCTTCGAGGGCGTGCAACCAGGGTCCGACCTGTCCCTTAGAAAGGACTGCCTCAGCCAGTCCCTTGGGTTTCCATCAAAATTTGTCCACTGCTGTGAAGGATTGATGCGTTGTAGGGTTGCGCACCACCCGTTGTGCATCCTCATTTCCTTCCACTAGTACAACCACATCATGATCATCACAAGGTTAGTGATGTGAGCTTGATCACCGTCCATTTGTCTCGATCAGATTAGCTGGTCAATGAGGCCAATTGAGAGATGCACACATGGCATCTTATGGGAATTCCTCCAAACAACTCCCAATGACATACTTGGGAGTTACATTTGGTGTAAACTTAGTGTTTGGGATCCTATATTGGCTCTCGTAAAGAGTACCCTCTCTAGTCCCCAATCTACTTTATGTCTCTTTTTTATATTCCTCGCATGGTTGCAAAGAGAATTCAATGTCCAAAAAAGGTTTCTCAAGGGAAATACAGGTAAAGAGCATAAATATTACTAGGTGAAGTGGGGAGTGGTTCGCAACCCATGGATAAAGGAGGCTCAAGCCTTAAATCTTTCACTTCTTTCAATAAAGATCTTCTTGGGAAATGGTTGTTGAGATTTCCGGTCCAAAAAGAATCTTTGTAGAGGAAGGTTGTCATTGCCAAGTTTGGGATGGAACTTAGTGGGTGAATGTCTAATGAATGCAAAGGGCCTTATAGAGTGGGTGTGGAGTGGGATTTGAAGAGGATAGGACTTCTCTCCTTGTCACAGTTGTGAGGTAGGGAATCGTGCTAACATTTTATTTTGGCATGATCAATGTTGTTGGTATATGCCTTTATTGGAGCAATTTCCAAACAGCTTTTCTTTGGCAAGGGAAAATGAGGCTCTAGTTCGCTCTTCTATTTCATCAGCAAATGGAGCCGTAGTGTGAGAGGTTTTATTTGCTAAGAATGCCCAAGATTGGGAAATCCGAAGATTTCGTTGCTTTTTTGGAATATTTATGGTTTTGCGTGGACTTGGGAAGAGAAGAACGGGTTTTATAGAAGACAAAGGAATAAAGTTGAATGTTCTACAAGATCATTATCAAGAGCACCACAGTGGAAGGGAGAGAGAACTTTCCCTGGAAAGCTATTAGGAAAACTAGTGCTCCTTAAACTTGTTCTTTTAGCTTGGAAAGCAGCATGGGAAAGGAAATTGACTGTTGATAATCTACAAAAGAGTGAAAAGTGTTAGTAAACTGATGCTATCTTTTTAAAGAGAGTGCCAAGTCCGTAATCACATCTTTATCGATGTTCTTAGACTAGACAATTTTAGGATATGGGCTTCTTGCTATTTGGCATTTTGGGTTGAGGTTGATGCTATAGAAGAAGAATTAGGGGCTTGGAGAGGTATTTGTAGGCATAGGGCACTCTAGCTTGGGTTCCACTCTCCATTTTTCGGTTAGTGTGGAATGAGAGAAGGGAATTTGATGGAGAGGAGAAGCCACTAAATTTTGTTAAAGATTTTTTCCTTGATAATTAGCTTTGATTAAAGATAGATGGCTACATACTAAAAAATTTTTGGTTTAAGGGCCATTTTCCAGTGAACGTGGAAGATTTCATTGAGTTTATGTCATATAAATGGGTTGGACCCCCTTGGTGCCCCTTATGATGATACTTTTACTTATAGAAAAAGAAAAAAAAAACATTTAACTTCTCTCACCGATGAAACTTATGTAATGCAATTTTTCTATGAGAAAAAATCAATGAACAATTGAACATATATAACGATATATGATGTCACTAATTAAAAATACACTTTCAATTTATGGTAAATATATGGACAGAAAATACTCTTAGAACAAACAAAATAGAAAATTCAAGAGTCGGCCTACAGCATACTGGCCCAATAAAAGACAGGAGGAAAATCAGGAGAGTAAAAGAATAGGTTATCAGATAGGTCAACTCATTTGCCTGACATGGCTATGGCCTTGTGGCCATATCTTAAACCAGTAACAAATTCAATTTCTATAGTAGAAAATTGGAAACATTATCCCGACCCCCCAAAAATATTATAATAAAAATGGAGAATAAATACATAAATTAATGTAGTGTAGTAAGCAGAAGACATGATATAAGGCAACCCCAAGAATGCTTAAAGTTTGTATGCCTTGTATGATCTTTTTTTCCTTTTCTTTTCTTTAACGCAATATAGACGAATTGTAATCTGAAGGAATCTTAAAAAAGGTTATGATTTGAAGTTTTGCCTAGATTAGATCACCTGTGATAACACCAGTTTTCCATAAACTGTGAGGGTAATTCAACAGCATCCCACTCTATCCCTCGAATACCAGCAACTAGGCCTTCATCCTGCTTGGTTAGCATATGTTGCAAAGCATGACCAAATTCATGGAAGACAGTCTCAACCTGCAAAAGAATGTTATGGATCTATGTGATTGACAATAAATTATAACTACAGCACCCGATCCAGAATTCCCCAAGATACTGTTCTTTATGAAAAGAAGAGTATCACTTTCATATACCGAGTGAACCATGAAAAAACAAAGATTTTCTACAAGAACAATGACATCCATGAAAGCTATAATTATGATCAGTTAACTGATAATAAGTCATCGGAAATGACGTTAGTACCCCATTATAGTGGAAGACAAGCTTGGACTTGCAGATAAACATCTCTCAATGCCACAATCTGTGCTATTTTTAAAACAGATCCACCAACCAGATCATCTCCCGGTACCTATTGATAATATTACCGGCATAATCCATGGTCCAAAAACTATATACTATGTCATTTCTCGTTTGAGTTAATTGGGTCCAGGAGCTAAGCCAAATTCAATCCATTATAATACAGCTGAACTGGGTAGCCAAATCACTAAAAGATAGATGTACCAACTCATTTATCCCAAGCTGAATGATGAGATCATGACAGATTTCCCCATTTTTCCTACTCATTCTTGGCATTCAGGACAAAATTATGTTCTTTTTTATTGGATGAATGACTAATTCGTTACCCAACCACAAAAAAAAAAAAAAAAAAAAAAAAAAAAAAAAAAAAACTTTTTTAACAGAATAAGAACCCCTCCCAGAAACCACATCCTACAACAGAACCAAAACAAACTTATATAAACTACAAAAACAACCCTAAATAAGTATAGAACTAATATTTCCAATTCATGCATAAAGCTCTTTAGGTGATCAGACTGCAACTGCTTTAAAGCCAGCATATGTCATATATATATATATATATATATATATATATATATATATATATATATTCCATTATCTCCACGAAAAGTACTGCTAATTCATAAATATCTTTGACCAAGATGTGTTTAAATCTTTTAACTTTGTGAAAGAACAACACATGACCTAGTATCCCATTGGCATATTTAAGAACTAAAAATACAAAATGAAGCTGGTTCTTTTTCTTGATAAGTCAAAAGTATTATACAAAGGCACCAAGGGAATGCAACCTGCTTACAACAAAGCTATCTATAAGAAAGTGAATCTATGAACTTTATAAGATGCAGTTCATTTACCTTGCCTCAACCCAAAATAGAAGATTAAGCCATCGCTCAAAATGAAGCCGTTAAGTCGACTAAATATATAAATATTACAATTCATTTTGACAAAAGAAGTTCAGGCCAGCTGAAGGCCTGAACTTGGACCAATTACCAAACATACCAGGCTGAATATTATTCTCATAGTGTCATCTTAGCTTTTAATCACCTAAAGAGCCAAAGTTATAGCAATTAGATAAAATCCAATATGATTATTACCTCGCGAAATGTCATAAGGCTCGGCTTGTTGCCCACAGGCGGAGTTTGATTGCACACCATGTGGGCAACAGGCAACCTCACTGCAGAACCATTACGTGACAATACACAACTGCGTGCAACAACCTCATCCATCCATGCACCTCCTCTTTTTTCAGATGGACGAGAATAGGGATCAAAGTAGAAGTACGCAACTACACTGCCAGAAGAATCTTTGACACAGTAGAATCTAACATCATTATTCCAAACCTATAAATCAATAAGCATGTGTTAATAGAGTCTAAAAGCAGAAAATATGTTACAAGTCATGACGCAGATCAAAAATGAAGCAAATCAAATATATTACAGGAGCTAGACCATCAGCAGGCTCAATATCAACTCCAAAAAGTGTCTTCGCAAGGTTGAAAAGGCCATCCATAACCTTTGGCAATGAAAAATATGGCCGTAATTCTTCCTGTAGAATTTGCAAGCAAGAAATATGTAAGTTTCCAATTCAATGCAAAACTGAACTATACAAAAACAAAATATTTTTGGACTCTTTAATGGCCCATGATTTAATAGAGTGGAAACGGAATGCATTCAGGACAGAGAAGTAAAGGTATTAAAACGTAGAGTAAAAGGTTTCTTATAACTGGTTGACCATTGCATAAATGAGCACCCGATCTCCACTGAATCTGAAACCTTCTACATAGGTGAAACAACTAACAGGAGAAGATAAAGACAGAAATGGAAGGTTAACTGCCAACTAAATATTCTCCACCCACTATTAACATACCTGTGTAGTCTAAACCCACATTTGGAAAGATATTTATAGGTTACCAGGTTTCTTTTGCATTAAGAAAGAGAAAGGGAACATTGATGAACTCAAGCAACAACACAACAATCATCCAAAATTGGAAGAACTTTATTAAATGCAATGACAAAGTACTGTAATTGAGGAACATTTCAATTGCAGAAAGCCAATTAATATAGTACTTTGTAACATACACACAAGCAAGAGAGAGAACCTCATTGATGTCATATTTTGATTCGCGAAGCCTCTCACTCCAGAAACTGATGTCCCAATTATTAAAATCATTTGCTTCTGATGCACCTTGGTTCTTCGAGAAACTTTTAATGTCTTCCATATCTGCATTGATTAAAAAACTTATTCTTAGCCCCAAAAAGAATCAAAGAATTCCAACCAAATAGGTTCTGGCTAAGAAAAGTTCTGTTAAAGATTTTTTTTTTGAAAAAAGGACGACAACATATGTGGAAGACATACATTTTTAATATTATTTTTTTGATAAGATGGACCTTTGAAATCATGCGGTTTGATTATTAAAGCATCAACCATAGTTGTCAAATCAAGAATCGAAATCTCGATTTTGTGAGTAGAAAATCGAATCAAATTGTAAGATTCAGTATTAATTCTTAAAATCAATTTAAATTGACATGTATACATATAAAACAAACAATATACATTAAAAGTAAAATATTTTAACATATATTGAATGATCATTTGACCAATTGAAAAAACACTTGTCTAACATGACCTACTCTAATTAACATATTATAGTCATTTGCTAACAACTAATATAGCACAACATAATAAATAATAAATAATGTAATAAAGTAATAAAATAAAATAATAGTATTACTATACTTAAATACTATTATGAATTGAAATTAAAGATATGAATGTTATATGAACTTGTTTGTTTCATCAAAAAAAATCTTAGAATCCTAAATTTCTAGATTAACTTATGAAGGAGAAAAACTAATGAATTATATTCATTTTAGCTCTAAACATCTTGTCTTAAACCTTTTTTTATAATTTCTTTTAAAAAATTGTAAGTTTTATTGAATCAAGCGAATCTAATCGAAGCGAAACAAATCATACTGAATCGTAGATTCAACACTGATTCAAATCATTTATGTCCTGAATTGAATCGAATCGTGAATCGTAAGATTATAATAACTATGGCATCAACTATATGTGACATAAATGGGTCATGAGGCAAAAAATGATAAAGGAAATTTGAAACTTAGTCAACATTGAGTTGGAATATAATACTGCCTAAGAAATGAGCTTGTATCCATGTGTGCGTAATTCAACTTTTTTTAACATATTAAAAACTGAAAATAAAAAATTAATAAAACAACTCACGTGGAGCAAGTCATTCCAAACAAATAAAGCCTTTCTAAGGATAAGTTTCACCCCATACTTTAACAATATACAAACAGCAACCCTTTCTCACCCATTAAGAATACATCTAACGTGCTACCTTGAACAGCAGGATCCCAGGAAGCACTGCGAAGCTTTTCTAGGAGCTCTTCTGCTTTATCAACAGTAGCCATTTTGGTTGCCATACTTACCTAATAAGATAAACTTCATTCAGCCTATGGAGGGGAAGTAACTCTCAATATTATAATGATTCATAATTTCTTTTTTTTAAAAAAAACATTTTAATGATCCATACCTCAGCATAGTTATTGAAATTGAGAAGCTTAGACTTTTCTAACCTATGCTTCAAGATTTGGTCAATAATTGGTGTATTATCCAAATCACCGCTAGAGGCACGTGTAACATAAGAACGATAGACTTCCTCACGCAGAGCACGGTTCTGAGCATGCTGCATGACAGAAAGAAAACTAGGAGCATCCAAGGTAATAATCCAAGGCCCGTTCTCAGCAGTTGCATTTACATGGCCCTGGTGTGATATATAGAAACATCATGTGAAAATTAAAAAAGCATCAAAAGAAAGCTAAAAGGGAGCAAAAGGCTTGATAATTGGAGAAAAGATTGTTAAGAATTGAAACCATATGCTAGACTTTGACAAATAACACCTTAGACACAGCTGTCTGTGCAAACAATCCAAGAGCGGTAGCAGGCAATCCTTTGATATCTTTCTTATCTGTTATTAACTTTTCAAACTTCTTTGTAGCATCCAAAACATTCTCTGAGAATTTCTGAAATAACCTTTCCAGTTCCTGTAAATTAAATCATAGTTAATAGCAAGAGAAGGACAAAGTTAACTACAAGAACAAGATTTATCATCAAGAATATTTTTTGGTTACACTCAGATTTGATACTGATAAGTCAACAGTCAGTGATGTTCAATACAAAAGGGGGAAAATGAAAAAAAAAAAAAAAAAAAGGGAGAAGAAGAAGAATCAGAAGAAGGGAGATCCGCGATTTAAAAGAAAATTGCGTTAATCTATTTCCCTCCCGTCACAAAGATTAAGTAGGAAAAATCCAAAACGGGGTAAAACCTTGCAAAAAATTCCAAAAAATCATACTGGTAGGTGTCAGAAAACACACAAGAAAAAAAAAATGAACATGATCACATGAATCAGCAAATAACTTTAGCCAAAGCCTAGTTTATTCGAGTAACTAGTCCTAACTTGGATTTGGGATTCATATATACCGTAAGAGAAGGCATAAATTGTTGTAAATAGGACACTACACCAACTTCCTAGGATGCTAAAGACCAAAGAAATGATCTCATGCTATGGTTCCTTCTTCCATCTTTATACTAAAGTCAATGCCTCTCCCTCCCATTCTGTGATGAAACAGGAACTCATATTCATCACAAGGTGCACAGGTTAACATATAGATATGATAGAAGAACCAAGTACTTGAAGCAGAAAAAGATTTTGAAACTTATAATGATCCTATGGCATGCTCAGAACCATACTTTCTCTTTTACTTATTTCTAGAACAACTTCCAATTATTAACAGTAAAAACAAACCTGTTCAACTTTGTTAAATTGTTCTCTTTTATCATCTTCAAGAGCAACGCCATTAAGAACAGCTTCCTTTATTTGTGCTGCATAGCATAGGCACAAAAACCAACATCAGGAAATTTCAAACAACTGAAGTGCAAATTGAAAGGTAATGAAGACAACGCACCCACTATAGATTCCAGAACATCAAAGTGAAAGAAAATGTACACAGCTAACAAATCTTCTGCAGCCAAGTTTACAATTAAATAGTAATATGTAGTGAAATCACGAAACATGTATAATGTAACGATGGTCATCAAATGTTATCCACTTCAACATTGTTACATTGGGTTTCTTTTTACACGTTGATGTCTGTTAGCGTAATTGCTGAGAGCATTCCAAAGAATCCAAACAGGCTAATATATGAAAAGCCAATCAAGGATCCATTTTTTTCATGGATGAATGTCAACAGGTTAACTCACTTAATATCAATATCAAACAAGATATGAAACTTAAAAAAAAAAACGAAAAATAATAGATAACAGGACATAATTGTGACCAAACCAATTGCATCCTGATATACTATTTCACACAGCCCTCCAAGGACATTGCGATTGTAGAGAAAATAAAACTGTAACCAAAAGGACAATAAATTAAAAGAACTATACCAAAGTAAAAGCATTCTCATGGAACATGAAAAGGACACTGACTAAGAATATGAAAAAGAAAATAAAAATACTTGCCTTCCACCATACGTTTGCGAGCTTCGGTCAGTGGCTGCCAATCAGGAGATTCTTGAATAGCCTTAAAAGCATTGTAGATGGGTTTACTTTGTCCCAACCTAAGCAGAAACTTCACTTTTTCCGGCTGCAGAGAAACTACACATTAAGCACCGAAAAGGGAGAGAGAAACATGCAAATTCAAGGATCAAATGCAGGTAAATCAGTTCAAAATCAATTTACCACAGATTGCTTAATTCAATTTGCTTCTAGTCCAATCATGATATCATTAGTCTCTTGCCACCCCAGCTTAAGTCAGAATTAAAAAATCAATCTCACCATAAACTGATGTGTGTTCCTTCAAACTTTTGGAAGATACTAAAAGTTTTTGGCGTGATCACTAAAATAAAACATACATTTAATATTTGAGTTCTATAACATTATTCCTATCTTACTTTACAAGCTTCCCGTAAAACATGCAAAAAGTAATACAATGGCACTACAAGCATACGCTTAGTTGTGCAATCAGCTTCCGCGTGCGTGTAACTACAAAGCATTAAATAGGTGTAACAATTTACCTGAACTTCTTCAATGGCGGCACGGAGCTCAGGCGTATCCTTAACAGCCTTAAGGTGATTGACCATTCCCCAAACAACAGCCAACCGATCGATAATCTTCTCCAACGGCTCCACTAATTTTGGCCACGATGGCTCAACTGAACTCTCCAATTCCTCCAAATCACTCTCCTACAAGTTAACCCCACAACATACACTATCAAAACGAAACACCCAAAAACTTATAAACCCAACAAACCAAGCTTCAAAGAAATTATCAAATTCTAGTCATCAATGCATAAATCTCATAGAACCCGAAAGTCAACCACACAAAGATTGAAAAACCAAAACACCAGTAAGCAACAGAAGACTAGATGGATAACTCTCAACCGACTCCCATAAAAAGGAATTGAATCCCACAAAAGGAAACAAACAAAACACGATAAACCAGAAACCAAAACACAACAAAAGATGTAAAAGAGGATAAAAAAAACTAAACACAAAACCAAAACGCGACTACACATAAAAAAACATACAAGTTTCTTTAACAGAGCACGAATCCCGGGCCTGACATGCTTGGCATCAACAACATCAAAGGGAGGGAACTCAAAGTCCTGCAACAGTGGATTGGATTCGAGGCCCTCATCGACAGTAGCAGTAGCAGCATTAGTAGCAGCAGCAGCCATTGAAGGAGCAGAAAGAGAAGAGCAAGAAGAGAATGAGAGAGGAGTGGATCTCTTGTGGATAGAGGGGAGGCAGAAGGAGAAAGAAGAGGACCAAAGGGGACAAATATGGGATTTGGAGAAATGATTGGGGGATAAAATGGAACGTGGGTATGGAGTGCGTCTAAGGATTGGGTGGATTGAGCGAGAGAGGGAGATGCGGGCCGCCATGAGAATGTTGATTATAAGGAGAGTTATTATTAGCCTTGGGCTGTTTGGTGCACCGCTCTTCATATTCCTTTCTCTCCTTGTTTTGTTTTTGTGGTTTCAGTGTGATTTTTGTGTAGTTGGACAGATTTTTCTTGGATAAAAATGCAAACGATTTATTATTTGTGTGTACTTTTGAATTAGAAAGGACCCTTCCACGTGGACGGTACTGATAGGATTAAGCATGAGAGACGAAAATCACATGTCAATTAATCCATATGAAAGTATTTTTCATGTACGAGAATGAATATACCGTACACCTTTTTTCTAATCTTTCCATGTTCTATTTTATTGTAAAGGAAACGATAATCTTTTGCAAAGTATAAAAAAAAATAAAAAGACACGGTTCCTCTTAGAAATGAAAAAAATAATTAATACTTAAAAGATACGTAATATAAGAATACATTCCATCATTTTATTAAAAGATAAAATTTTTTTTTTTTCTCATGCTATCTTATCATGAAATTAACTCGTGTACCATGTATTTTTTTTATGAACATGTACTAAGCAAAAACTTATAAAAAATGACATTAACAAATCCTACGTATTGCTTTAATGACAGATACATCTTTAAGCTTAACTATTTAGTAATAATATTCTTACCTTTTTTATTTCTTTAGTAAATTACAAATTTATCTTTACGTTTTACTTATAATTACAATCTACCCTTTTAATTTCAAAATCAGACAACTTAGTCTTTTTATCTAAATTTCATCACAAAATTTATTAAAAGTAAAAAAATGCTCTTCTATATATTTAAATTTTAAATGTATTTCTTTCTATAGATCAACTCTTAATATCTTTTTCACACTTCTTGATCAATTTTTTTTCTTTATCTATGTGCTCTCTCTCACTCACACACGGAAGTGATGGGAGTTCATAGGCAGTGCTACCACTCAACAGTGGTGCAGTTGTAGTCAAGTTGTTGTGCAGTCATAAGGCAGCTAGGTAAATAAGTGTTAAGGGTATTTGTGGTTCTCTGAGAGTTTGATTAATGAAAAAAGAGATTAAAAAAAAGATAATTGAAATTTTGAAACTTCATTTTTCTTTTCGAAGTTGATGAGATATTTTTTGTATTGTTTTTTAGCTTATATGATTCTCATTTTGTTGGATTTTCGCTCTAAAATCAATTTTTATGGTTTTTAAGGATGATATTTTGTTTTGGAATGTGTTCGATCGATAAGAAAATGAAAGAAAAAGAGAAGAAGCTTCAATTTTAATCACTTGGGACCTAAGAAGTGAGGAAATGATTGTTTCCATTCAATAGAGATTATGGTTACTATTTGGATTACTATTGTTGAGATTTAGTTTTTGAAAAAAAATACAAAACCTAGAAAAATTTTAAATTTCGTACTTTAATTTTTCTTGATTAAGGCAAGCTTTTGCTTTTTTTAAAAAAAATTCAATTTTAAAGAAATTGGTTGATGTTGTCCTCTTTCATTACATCACCAGTTTTCATATCATATCTTATTTCTTCCTATTTTCAGTTCTATTATTCAATCTTGCATCAACACAGCAATCACATAGGGAACGAGAATCAATAAGTTGGATGAAAATGTCAAGACTCTCTATTATTTTCAACCAGCTCAATATCAATAACTTTCTGAATTCAAAAAGAGTACAAAACAACAATTTGTTAAACTCAATCAAACCTTGAAGAAACTCATGCTTTCAATTGAGAATTTTCAGCCTCAGAATCACTTCTAGAACTAGCAGCAGAATCCATCTCAGTCAAGACATGAAAGTGCATATCACTTCTGCATGCAAGAAAATGTGTCTTCTGTTTCAACATCTCAAAATTTTAAATTGGAGTTTCCAAGATTTGATGGTTCAAATGTGCAAGGATGGGTATTTAAAGTAGAATAGGTCTTTAAATATCATAATACCCATTTTGATTAGAGGATCATTATTTCCTCCATTCATATGGAGGGGCTTGCTTTAGCTTGGTATCAATGGATCCATATTGGAGGTTTTATTCAGTCTTAGGTAGCAATTCTTGAAGCAATCATATTGAGGTTTGGACCACCAACTTATGAAGATCTATAAGGGGCATTAGCCATATTATAATAAACTACTACTATTGCTAACTATCAGGCCCAGTTTGAATCACTTTCTACCGGAGTTCATGGGTTGTTTGATTTTTTTGGTCAACTTATTCATTTCAGGACTTTAAACTGAATTAAAAAGGGAGTTTTGGCTTGCTCAACCCTTTTTTGTCATTCAAACTATGGCAATTGCAAGGCTGCAAGAAGAAAAATATAATGACTTCAGGCAAGTTCTCAAACCTCTATAGTCCACCGCTTCCTCATTCATCTTGAATAAAGGTACATTCAAGAACTCTTCTTTGTCAATTCCTAAACAATATCCTATATCTACAAGTACTACAACACAAGGTCGACCAAAGTCTCTTCCTAACCATCAACAACCACAATTATCTGTTAAGAGATTGAGTCTTGCAGAGTTGAATGTTAAAAGGGAAAAAAGCCATTACTATACCTGTAATGAAACATGTAACCTTGGCTATAAATGCAAAAGCAAAATTTGATTGCTTATAGGAGACCAAGAAGAGGATTTATGTCCTGTTAATGACCATGAATACAATTCTGTCACTCATTTAGAATAAGAAAAAAATCCCAGTTGTTATCATAAACTAGCCTAAATGCCTTAGTTGGGCAGATTAGTCCTAGAACACTTAGATTGAGTTGTTACTGTTGGCATTTTACAGTCCAAATCTTGATAGATAGTGGGAGTACTCATAATTTCATCCAAGAAGAGGTGGCTATAAGATTAAGCCTGTCCATTTCTCCCTCTAAATTATTTAAAGTTTATGTGGGTAATGGGGACTACCTATGTTGTGATAAAATCTATTATTTAGTTCTTCTTAATCTTCAACACAATGCTTTTATTATAGATTTGTTTGTCCTTCCCATTCAAGGAGACGACATTGTCTTGAGAATTATAATACTCGTACCCTCAATGTAAGGTAAAGAAGTAATTATGAATAGTAGACTAAATTATATATTGAGTTGAGCATACATGCATACAGAAAGTTGAAATTGAAAGAAATTTCAAGAATGATGTTAAACATTTTAATTGAAAAAGAGTTAGAAATTTTACAAAGAAAACTACAAAAAAAATTGAGAGATTGAAGAAAAGAGTTAGAAATTTTTTGAAAGAAAGTTGAAGAATTTAAGGTTGGATTGGTCAACTGGTTACCCAATTAGTCAGTTGGTAAAGGGTGACTGGTCGGATGGCTGAATGGATCAATCGACTGGCTAAGTGGACCGATCGTTTAGTAAGCCGGCTGGCAATATGGAATGGCATTTTGGTGAGTTTCAAAAGAGTGGTGGTTGGCTGGTTGCTGGACCGATCAACCAGTTGGTCGATTAGCAGAGGAGCCGGTTGATTTATCGGTTGGCTGGTTAGAGGATCGATCGGCTGGCAACTAACCGATAGTATGGTGGCGATTTTTGAAAATACAAAACGGTCGACCGTGTAGTCAAACGGTCATACCAAAAAAAATTGTATAAAAGAGATTTTGAAAGTATATAGAGATTGAAATGATTGATAATACGAAATAATTATTGAAAATATATGATGAATATGATATATATATATATGTTATTTGAATGAATAACTAAAAATATGAAGTATGATGAAATTGAAATGAAGTATGACCGATAAATTGATGAAATTAGATTCTTAAAAAGGTATTATTGAATGAGAAGTCGATGAATTATACAAATCTCTTAAAATGACAATAACTGAATTGATATATATGTATGAAAAGTTGAATTGATTAATATAATGAAAAGAAAGACTTATGAAGGAAATTTATTCTAAATTGTTTGATGTCATAATATGTATGCTTGTATGTGATTGATCATATGCGTAGAGGGAAGACCAAAACCATGACTGGTCTGGATGAAATATGTCGACATGTGGGAAGACTTTCCGAGATGATATACCAGAGATTGGTATTTCTCATACGTTGATAGTATGAAGTGATAAATGAAATAATGATGAAATGGTGATCAGATAATGATGAAGTTCCCACTGGGGATAAAGTTATAATAAAAACATTTACCTGGGTTGTGTGATTCATATGGGTGATAGAGAATTTGAAGTTAATTTATTAACTCTAAATATAATTGATTTTAATTTGATATTGGGGATGGATTGATTATCAGCGCATCATACATTGGTTGATTATTTTAGGAAGAATGTGGTATTTAGAATTCGTTGATAGGAGAAATTTAGCTTTTAGGTAGAACGTAAGATATTTTCAAACTGTCTTATTTCTGCCTTAACTGCTAGTAAATGGTTGAGGAAGGGTTCTGAAGGATATTTAGCATATGTGGTGGATTCTAGTAAGAATGGTAGAAAAATAGAAGAAATTTAAGTGGTGAAGGATTACTCTGATATATTCCCTGATGAGTTATCTGGTTTACCTCCCAATAGGGAGATTGAATTTCTATTGATGTGATTCTGGTTCAACACTTATTTTAATAGCACCATACAGAATGGCACCCGCTAAGTTGAGAGAACTAAAAGTTCTGCTTCAAGAGTTGTTAGATAAACAATTTATTCGACCTAGTGTGTCGCCATGGGGAGCCCTTATATTGTTTGTGAAGAAGAAATATAGAACGATAAGGTTGTGTATTGATTACAAACAACTGAATAAGGTCACCATTAATAACAAACATCCTTTGCCCATGATAGATGATTTGTTTGAACAATTACAGGGAGTGAGGAGCAAAATTGTTTTCTAAGATATACCTAAGATCAGGTTACCACTAGTTAAGGATAAAGAAGGGGGCGTACCTAAAACTACTTTTAGGACACGTTATGGTCATCATGAGTTTCTTGTGATGCCATTTGGGTTGACTAATGCTCCAGTAACATTCATGGACTTGATGAATAGAATGTTTAAATCATTTCTTGATAAGTTTGTGATTGTATTTATTGGTGATATCCTGGTATATTCCAAAAATAAGAAAAAACGTATGAAACATTTAGAGATAGTGTTGAAGATTCTGAGGAGAGAGAGATTGTATGCGTAATTTTCTAAATGTGAATTTTGGTTGAATGAAGTAACTTTCTTGGGGCATGTAGTATCTGGAGATAGTATAACAATTGATTCACAGAAGATAAAGACATTATTGAGTTGGGAGAGACCAACTGATGTGATTGAGATCAAAAGTTTCTTGGGGTTAGCTGATTATTATAGAAGATTTATTCAAAAAATTTCTATAATTGTTGTACCTTTGACTAGATTGACCAGGAAAGAGGTGAAGTTTGTATGGTTTGAGAAGTGTGAAAAGAGTTTTTAATTGTTAAAGAAGAAATTGACTACCACTCTAGTGTTGGTGCTTCCTTTTGGTGATGAAGGATTTGTGGTGTATAGTGATGCGTCGCATCAAGGGTTGAGATATGTGTTGATGTAACATGGGAAGGTTGGCCTATGATTCTAGGTAATTAAAGAATCTAGAGAAAAATTACCCGACCCATGACTTAGAGACGGCTAATATAGTGTTTGCTTTGAAGATTTGGAGACATTATTTATATGGAGCCACTTGTGAGATATTCACTAATCATAAGAGTTTGACATAGTTACCTACTTAGAGAGAGTTGAATTTGAGGCATAATGTGGATGGAGTTGATTAGTAACAATGATTGTACGATTCATTACCATCTAAGGAATACAAATGTAGTAACTGATGCATTGAGTAGAAAGTCTACAGGAATGTTAGCTGTTATAGAGAGTCATAATGTGAATCTGATGGTGGAGCTGAGAGAGATGAGAATGAATTTGAGTATCAGTGATGAAGGAGTATTGTTGTCAAATATGGTTATATAGTTATCTATAGTAGGACATCTATTAGAGATGCAATGTAGAGATTATGAGATAAAAAAGATTAAGTAGGAAGTGTTGAGTGGAAAGTAGACTGAATTCAGAATTAGAGATGATGTATGTCGGTATTGGGACATAAGATTTGTGTTCCCAATGAAGTTGAGATGTGGAAGAAGATATTGAAAGAGGTACACGATTATTAGGGTAACAATAAGATGTATAGGGATTGAAACAGAATTAATGGTAGTCAAGGTTGACGAGGGATATAACTAAATACATTTCTAAATGTTTGGTTTTTCAGCAAGTGAAGTCAGAGAATAGACATTCGGCAGGCTGACTACAGCCTCTTCTAGTGCCTGAGTGGCCATGGGAGAATGTAAGTATGGATTTTGTTTCTAGATTTCCCCATACCCATAGAGGTTATGATGCTATATAGGTTGTAGTAGATAGACTTTCTAATTCATCTCATTTTCTTCCAATTAAAACTACTTGGAGTCCTAAAAAGTTAGTTGAACTGTATGTATTTGAGATTGTGAGGTTGCATGGGGTACCATTGAGCATTGTATCAGATAAAGATTCTAGATTTACATTTAGATTTTGTAGAGGCTTTCAGAAAGCTATGGGTATGCAGTTGCAGTTTAGTACTGTTTTTCATCCTCAAACAAATGGACAAACAGAAATGATTATTCGAATACTAGAAGATATGTTGATGGCTAGTGTGATGAGTTTCTCAGTGAGCTGGGATACTTACATACCCTTGATAGAGTTTACTTATGATAATCAATATCAAGCTTATATTAGGATGGCACCATTTGAAGCATTGTATGATAGACGATGTATAACTCCTATATATTAGAAAGAGGTGGGAGATGGAAAGATATTTGGTCTAGAAATTATTGAATTAACAACAGAAAGGATCAAACTGGTTAGAGAGAACCTTAGAGCTGCACAGAGCAGACATAAAAGTTATGCTGGTAATAGAAGAAGATCTATTGAGTTTCAAGTAGGTGCTTAGGTATATTTTAAAATATCTCCATTGAAAGGTGTGTTGAGGTTCAAAAAGAAAAGAAAGTTGAGTCAGAGGTATATGAGACCCTATGAAGTTATTGAGAGAGTTAGGCCAGTAGTGTATAGACTAGATTTGCCTCAAGAGTTGAAGTAGTTACATAATTTGTTTCATGTTTCACTTTTGGGATAGTGCTTACATGATGAATCCCATAGTATTTTGAGTCAAGATGAAGAATTTTAGGAAGATCTGACTTTTATGCAAGTATTGATCAAAATTATAGAAAAAAAGAACAAGTCTTGTGTAATAAAGTTATTTCACTAGTTCAAGTATTGTAACGGAATAAATATTTTGAAGAGATTACGTGGGAACGTGAGGCGAGTATAAGAAAGGATTACCCCCAACTTTTTCATGAGATAGGTAAGAAAATTTCAAGGACGAAATTTTTATATGGTGGGCAAAATTGTAATGCCCATATCCTCAATGTAAGGGTAAAGAAGTAATTATGAATAATAGACCGAATTATATATTGAATACATATATACAGAAAGTTGAAATTGAAATAAGTTTGAAAAAAGATGTTAAAACATTTTAATCTGAAAAAAGTTAGAAATTATACAAAGAAAAGTACATAATTTTTTGAAAGATTGAAGAAAAGAGTTAAAAAAAAATTGGAAGAAATTTGAAGAATTTTTTAAAATTTAAGGTTGGACTAGTCGACCGTATGGTCGATTGATTACCCAATCGATCGGTTGGTAAAGAGTGATCGGTCAACTTGTTATGTGGACTGGTTGACTACCAAGTGGATCGACAATGTGGAATGGCATTTTGGTGATTTTTGAAAGATTAATGGTCAACTGGTTGTTGGATAGGTCGACCGATCTGTCGACTGGCAGAGGAATCGATCGGTTGGCAGTCGATCAGAAGTATAGTAGAGGTTTTGAATTTTTTTGAAAAGGTTGAACCGGTCGACTGGTCAGACCGAAAATTTTTGTATAAAAGAGATTTTAAAAGTTTGAATTCATTTTACGAATATTGGAAACTCATCCTCTCTCTAGAAAATTACTCTCTTAGAAAAAGTTGATAAATACGTTCAAACACTTTGAAATTGAAGAATTTGATAATCATATCTTGAAATCGTTAAATTTCGGAAGAATTTCTAAGAAATCTGAGGAAAAGCATTGAAAAGGTGACATTATGAATTTCATTGGAAGATTTGAATTTTTATAAGTTGTTATTCCACCTTTCTTAAAAAGAAGCTTTGAATTTGGATTCAAACAAGAATGAAAGTAATTTATGTTGAAAATATTGAAAGTTGAATTTAAGAAAGTTAAATACGCATACATGAAATTTAACTCAGTACATGGTATAGAAAATTGAAGAATAAGATAGAAAGATTAATGAGTATACTATGATTAGGTAGAGGTGATAAGAAATCTGGTGCAATTACTAAAAGGTGCACGAAAGGAAAAGAAGTAGTCCAATAGTAGCTTTAAGTGCTATTAGGTGAGTTGAATTTACTTTTAATAAATGAGACCAATATGAAAAGTATATAGAGATTGAAATTATTGATAATACAAAATGATTATTTAAAATATATGATGAATATGATATATATGTTATTTGAATGAATAAATAAAAATATGAAGTATGATGAAATTGAAATAAAGCATGAACGATAAATTGATGAAATGAGATTCTTGAAAGGTATTATTGACTTAGAAGTTGATGAATTATGTGATGAAATAGAAATAAATCTCTTGAAATGATAATGACTTAATTGATACTATATGTATGAAAAGTTGAATTGATTAATATAATGAAAAGAAAGATCTTATGAAGGAAATTGATTCTAAATTGTTTGATGTTATAATATGTATGCTTGTATGTGATTAATCATATGCAAAGAGGAAAGGCCAGAACCATGACTGGTCTAGATGAAGCGTGTTAACATTTAGGAAGACGTTCCAGATGATATACCAGATATTGGTATTTCTCATACGTTGATAGTATGGAGTGATATATGAAATGATGATGAAATGAGTGGATGCATGCATTTATTTAATTATTTAATTATTATTGAGATGCTAAAGCATCAAAATAATTATGATACGATGATAAAAACATGAGTCTCATAATGAGACAATTATTATGAAAAAATGATTGACAATGAGTTATAATATGATATGGGTAAGTGACTGATTATATGATGTGAACCTCATGATGAGGTATTTATAATAAAAGTGATATAAAGATGATAGTTTAACATTGATTAAAGTCGTATAATGAAATTTGAAATGATGGATATATGTTGATAGAAATTATTGATAAATGATTTGAGTTATATACATGAGAATTGATAGATGAAAAGATATTTGAAATTATGATTATGATTGAAATATGAAATATGACTAGAATACTTATAGTAAATTGAATTCACTGAGCTTGTGAAGCTTATTCCACATTGTTAAATAACTTCAGGTAGCGGGAAGGACTAGTAGACTATTGATTTGAGACTCAGAGTGAGTAGCTTAAGTAAGTACTCGTGGTCAGCATCCTTAGATAATATAAAGAAAGAAAGAAATTTTTTGAGAAAGACAATATATTCATGCATTTTATATATTTGAATATTATATTACAAACATCACAAACTTTATCTTTTTTAATTTTAATTTTGGGAAGTCCAACAACTAAATCTTTTCTTGAAAGAATTCTTAGTAAATCCATGTTCACATGGCCAAGCCTTCAAGGCCATAGCCATAGGTTTTCACTAAAAGCAGGAAAATATTTTTCACTTTTCGAATGTATAGATTTTAAATAAACTAGATAGACATTTTCATGTCTATAGCCAACAAACTTGATCTTGTTACTCTTAATGTCTATTACTAGACAATGAGAGGATTCAAATATGACTTTGTGGCCTTTGTCACATTGTTGACTAATACAAAATAAATTTTACTTATGGCCTTGCACATAGAAAACATAGTTAATGGTTGAGGAATCTTTACCTACTTTACCATGCCCGATAATCTTTATCTTAATCTTGTCTCCAATGGTGACGTGTCTGCCATCCGGTAGAGTTAATTCCTTGAACACACTTTGATCACTAGTCATGTGCTTTGAGCATCCACTATCAAGGTACCAATAGTTACATTTTTCTTTGGTGTGGAGACATATCTACATTACAAATTGATATAAAATTTTACTTTTCGGTTCCCAAAATTTCTTAGGTCTTTCGGGGTAGTCCTAGAAAATACTCTATTTAAAATATAGCAAGAAGTATTTACGACTTCAGCCAAAAAATATGTTGGTAAAATATTTTCACAAAGCATGGTTATGGCAAATTTTGCTAGAACTCTATTTTTCCTCTGAACAACACCATTTGTTTGAGGAGTTCTAGGGGCTGAAAAATTGTGATCAATTCCATTTTCATCACAAACTTTTGAAAAACTTTAGTTTTCAAATTCTTTTCCATGATCACTTCTAATACTTGAGATAGAAATTCCTTTTTCATTTTGAACCTTCTTACAAAAGTTCACAAAACCTTTATAGGCTTTATCCTTATAAGAAATAAAAAAAATAAAGGTATATCTTGTATAATCGTCAACAATAACAAGATCATATTGATGGCCACCTAGACTAATGGTGATTATTGGACCAAACAAGTCCATATATAAAAGTTCCAATGGTCTACAAGTTGAAATTACATTTGCATATTTAAAAGAAACTCTTGTTCGTTTTCCCATTTGACAAGCATCACAAACTTTATCTTTTTTAAATTTGATTTTGGGAAGTCCAACAACTAAATCTTTTCTTGAAAGAATTTTTAGTAAATCCATGTTCACCTGGCTAAGCCTTCAATGCCATAGCCATAGGTTTTCACTAAAAGCGGGAAAACATTTTTCATTTTTTGAATGTAAAGATTTTAAATAAACTAGATAGACATTTTCATGTCTATAGCCAACAAACTTGATCTTGTTACTCTTGATATCTATTACTCGACAATGAGAGGATTCAAATATGACTTTATGGCCTTTGTCACATAGTTGACTAATAATAAGTAAATTTTGCTTAAGGCCTTGCACATATAAGACATGGTCAATGGTTGAGGAATCTTTACCCACTTTACCATACCCGATAATCTTTATCTTAGTGTTGTCTCCAATGGAGATGTGTTTGCCATCACTTAGTGTAAATTCCTTAAACACGCTTTGATCACTAGTCATGTGCTTTGAGCATCCATTATCAAGGTACCAAAAGTTACCTTTTTCTTTGGTATGGAGAAATATCTACATTACACATGGATATACAATTTCACTTTTAGGTTCTCAAAATTTCTTGGGTCTTTTGGTGTTAGTCCTTGAAAATACTCTATTTAAAATATAGCAAGAAGTATTTATGACTTCCACCAAAAAATATGTTGGTAAACTATTTTCACAAAGTATGGTTCTGGCAAATTCTGCTAGTGGCAAATTCTGCTAGAACTCTATTTTTCTTCTCAATAACACCATTTTGTTGAGGAGTTCTAGAGGCTAAAAAATTGTTATCAATTCCATTTTCATCACAAATTTTTGAAAAACTTTAGTTTTCAATTTATTTTCCATGATCACTTCTAATACTTGGGATAGAAATTATTTTTTCACTTTGAACCTTCTTGCAAAGGTTCACAAAACCTTTATAGGCTTCATCCTTCTAAGCAATAAAAATAATAAAGGTATATTGTTGGGACGATTATCACCCTAAATAATTAAGCGAATAGCCGTTCTAGTTTTACTTGCAAGTGCACAAGGTCTGTGGTAGCATAGTGTGCAAGTGCGAGATCATTTCCATAGCGATTGGTGAATTTCTATTTAAAATTAGTTTCTTCAAGTTAAAAGAGAAATAACAGTTTGAGTGTGAGCAAATAACAATAATGAGATCATAGGGCTACGATATCCACCACTAATTATAGCCTCCCACTAACTAAGGTTTCAATGCTCTAGCCTTATCATGAATATCTAATGGTTGCCAACCTAAGGGCTTGGTCCACACCTTAGGCTATTGATCTCCCTATACAACTAGTTAGGCCTGGTGTATACTCTAACTCTTTTCTCTCTTAAGGGATTCAGCATGGGTGTATACTGAGTTGTTCCTTAAGAAAGCATGAGGGCTGTGGAGATCGGCAACCACACGGGACCTAGGGCTTGGTCCACTCTCGGTTTCCCTTGTTGATTAACCCGAGAATTCAGTGTAGATATCCCTTGTTACTAATATCGAACCCAGGACTCGGTCATCCAAATTGATTCGACTAACCTATCCATACCACATGCATACGTCGATCAGGCACATACATATGAGGAATGTAAATATAAACAGGTATTAATCAAGTCAAATATTCTAACAAGGCTATAGCAAAGATAATCAATGAATGAATATGTGGTAAAGCATAACTAGGGCTTCAATCGAGCCTTATAGGAGTTTTAGTTACACATACTAAGTAAAGTAAACATGCTAAACATAATTTAAATAAACAGAAAACTAAAACCGAAGAAGCCTCGGGAGACGAGTCGTCAATTCTTCTCCTAAGTTCTCTACTTCGAATCTAGAACCAAGGTCTTAAAAGGAAGATAAGCTCCTTAAAAGGGAGATACTGTTTCTGTGTTTTACAGGGCTATTTATAGGGTTCTAAAGGTGCCTTGAAACCCTAATTTCCAAAATAGGTTTGGAAGAAATCTTTCCAAAACTGGCTCTGCTACCTCTTTGTGCGTGTGTGCTCGATCGCATGCTTCTGCACTCGAGCGCATGGGTGCGCTTGAGCCCTTCATGTGTGCGCACGATTGCTTTTGCGCTCGATCGCAGTCATGTTGCGCTCGATCGCGCTAGCTCTTTCCAGATCTTCAGTTTTCTTCCTTTAAAGCTTCAAAATGCTTTCTTTTCTTCACAAGCCTATAAAAAACACAGAAAACACAAAAATGAAGTAAAATATAATAAAATATGTAAACAAAGAGCTTAACAAATGTAAATTAAGGGGATTAAATATGAATATTTAAGCTCCTATCACTTATAATACTTGGGATATAAATTCCTTTTTCATTTTGAACCTTCTTGCAAAGGTTCACAATACCTTTATAGGCTTCATCCTTCTAAGCAATAAAAATAATAAAGGTATATCTTGAGTAATCATCAACAATAACAAGATCATATTGATGGAAACCTAGACTAATGGTGCTTATTGGACCAAAAAGTCCATATATAAAAGTTTCAATGGTCTAGAGGTTGAAATTACATTTGTAGATTTAAAAGAAACTCTTCTTTGTTTTCCCATTTGACAAGCATCACAAACTTTATCTTTTTTAAACTTGATTTTGGGAAGTCCAACAACTAAATCTTTTCTTGAAATAATTTTTAGTAAATCCATGTTCACATGGTCAAGCCTTCAATTCCATAGCCATAGGTTTTCACTAAAAGCGGGAAAACATTTTTCATTTTTCGAATGTTAAGATTTTAAAAAAACTAGATAGATATTTTCATGTATATAGCCAACAAACTTGATCTTATTACTCTTGATGTCTATTACAAGAAAATAAGAGGATTCAAATATGACTTTGTGGCCTTTGTCACATAGTTGACTAATACTAAGTAAATTTTGCTTAAGGCCTTGCACATATAAGACATGGTCAATGGTTGAGGAATCTTTACCCACTTTGCCATTGATAGGAGCTTAAATATTCTTATTTAAGCCCCTTAATATATATTTTTTAAGCTCTTAGTTTGCATATTTTATTCTATTTTGCTTTCTTTCTGTGTTTTACTTGTTTTTATAGGTTTTTGGAGAAAAAAAGCAATTTGGAAGCTTCTCGGGCTTAAAAGAGAAAAGCTGGAAAAAGCTATCATCTAGTAGGTGCGATAAAGCGCAGGATACCTGCGATCGAGCACACAGGACCTGCACTCATGCGCACACAAGGAAGGCTCATGCGCACCAGTGCGATCGAGCGTGAGGAGACTGTGATCAAGCGCACACGTACAACAATAAAGACTAAAACAGCATAACCTGTTTTGGAAATAAATTAGGGTTTTGTTTTTAGACTCCTAGGGTTTCCAGGGTTACTTAAACCTTACAAATAGGCCTGTAAAACACAAAAAAGAGGATCTCCCTTTTGAGGAGCATATCTTCCTTTTAGTTTAGTTTTTGTTCGGGGAGATCGGAAAAGGAAACTGTGGAGGAGAATTGATGACTCTTCTCTCAGGTTTCTTCTTTCATTTATTTTAATTATGTGTACTTAAACTTTTAGTAAGGGTTTGGTTGAAGCCCTAATTATGTTTACTAAATAAATTCAGTATTGGCGCCTTTGCGATATTTACGTTGTGTTGCTTAACTTGATTAATACCTGTTTTTATTTAAATTCTTCATATGTGTGTGTCTGATCAACGTATGCATGTGGTATGGATTAGTTAGTTGAATCAATTTGGATGACCTAGTCCTGAGTTTAACATTAGTAACAAAAGATATCCACGTCGGATTCTTGGGTTAATCAACATGGGAAACCAGGAGTAGATACCATGCCCTAGGTCCCGTGTGGCTGTCGATTTCCACAGATCCTATGCTCTCTTAAGGAACAACTCAGTATACACCATGCTGAATCCCTTGAGAGAGAAAAAAGTTAGAGTAGATACCATGCCTAACTCATTGCTTAGGGAGATCAATAGCTTAAGGAGTAGATACCATGCCCTTAGGTTGGCAAACATTAGGTATTCATGACATGAGTAAAGCATTGGCAATACTGTTTTGTTGTGGTAGCATGATTAGTGGTGGATATCAAGTCCCTATGCCTTTATCTTTATTATTTCAAACTCAATATTTATTTCTCTTGTTTTTATTTCATTATTTCGAAACTAATTCTAAATCGAACTTTACCAATCCCTGTGGAGATGATCTTGCACTCGTACACTATGCTACTGTTGACCTTGTGCACTTGCAAGTAAAACTATACGATTATTCGCTCATTAATTTAGGTGGATAAACGTGCAACAAGTTTTTGGCGCTAGTTCCTTAGCAATACAAAACTAAAACTAAATGAAAAACAACAAAGATAAATTCAGTATTCATGTTTTATTTAAAAACTTGGGTTGCACAGAAAACCATGATGATAGTTCATGAGTAAGCTTATAATAAAAACACATTTTTGCAATGAATAAGGATTTTAAGAGTTTATGTTACTTACACAAGGTTAGTTTAAGGCATCACAAGTTGACTTAGTGTATGTGGTGGATTAGCACATAAAAGATGGAACTTCCAAATATTTCTAATGTATAATGTTTCAGTGTCCAAACCTTCATCGAATTCCTTGTTAGACGAAACAAAAATGGCATAGTTTTTACTTCTTTTCCTTTTCTTTCATCATGAGATCTTTGCCATGTTGAGTTCCATTAAGCTTTCTAATTGACCCTTGTAGCGAGTGTTTAGCCAATGACTCCCAAACCAGATGGTTCTAGGGCATTAGGTGTGAAGACACCCCTAAGGACTTATTAACTCGAGTAAAAAAGGCTACGAAGCTAATAGGTCTTAATGCTTCCAAGCAAAAATCCCCACCTTTTGACGTGAACACTCACTGCTTACTGAGGCAAAAGGTCCAGTTACTTAGCGAAAATTTTTATGATTATTAAATGCTTAATCCCCACATTTTGATGTGAACACTCAATGCTTACTGAGGCAATAGGTCCAGTTACTCAGCGAAAATTTTATTTAATGATCATTAGGAGCATTTTATTTTCTCTTTTTGCGTGATGGACATTTTTCTCTTTATTTTTCTATGCCAAAATGTTTATCTAACAAGTTATTTGATTAAGGTTAAGTCAAGGAAACATATATATTAAAATTACATGTCATACCCCACACAAATGCGTGCTAATGTGCTCGTGTAAGATCTGGATCAAATTCGTGAATTCTTAAGTGCCTTGAGGTAGGTAACTAACTTTTAAAATTTTTATTACTAGACTATGTGTTATAGATTTTAAGATTGCTAATGAAGTTTTATCATAACATTTGTTGTAAACAACCAAATTTTTTTTTTCATAAAATATGAATGTGTATTTATCTAAAAAAAATTGGGATAAAGTGTATGAATGTGTCTCTCATACCCTCAAACTTAATTTACACATTGTCCCTAATGTGTGAATAACATGGAAAGATCTGACTTGGGAGATGGAGAACTAGTTGGGTCGGCATGGCTCATAGCATACCCCCAAACTTGAACGGATGCACACATTGTCCTTAAAAAAGAAAAACTAACGTAATACGGGAAAACAAGAAGTATTAAAAATAAATAAATAACAATAAATACATAAAATAATAAAAATAAAAGGATAAGCTGTGGGGTGCCTCCTACGAGCGCTAAGTTTAACGTCTTCAGCCAGACCAAGCCTTATTTTTCCCCAAAACTAAGATTGGCAGCAACTAGCACAGGTAGTGTCTTATTCTCTCCCATATAATAAGTCAAATGCTTTGGCAATTGCTTCAACTCCAAATTTGGTGCCTGGACAATAGAAGGAAAAAAAATAGTATTAGTAGGCACATGAGGTTCAAATGGATCGGTGTACTTACTTGGATGCTTTGGAGAAGCCTTTAGAGGGTGCACAGTTTCAATGATGTCATCAGTAACATCCTCAAATTTTGGCTCAACATCTGATCCTTTGAAACAATGGTTGAGGGTTGTCTCCAATGGATCAATGTGATGGACGTGAAAAACTTTCTCAACAACACCTTGCTGTCGTTCACTAAGCTTTTTAGCCAATTGCCCCACTTATACTTCCAATCTTTGAATGGCTTGTTCATGCCTTGCAGTGATTTGTCTTATCTCAGTTTGCCTTTCTTTTGCCATTAACTGATCTTGTGAGGTCATCGATTGTTGTTGCTGAGTTGCCAACTACATCATAAGACTCTCTAGGTCGCTTTTCTTTGATTCGGGAACTGAGTGGGCTGCTTGTTGGGAGTTCCTTTGTTGCCCTTGAAAATTCAAGGCATTTTGATCGTTTCTCCATGAGAAGTTGGGGTGAGTCTGCCATCCAGGATTATAGGTATTTGCATATATATTGTAGTTGTTTGGTCCCACATGATTTGCTTGCTCTTGATCTACAGATGAATACAAAGGGCAAGTGTCAGCAGTGTGATCAAAACGAGAACATATAGCACATTCCTGGAGTTGTTTGGCTCATGGACTAGGTGAGATGTTTTGAGCAATCATGGCTTTTATAAGCATATCTAGCTTCCTCTCCATAGTAGCTTGATAAGCATAACTAGCTTCCGCCATTGGTGCTTCTCCTTCGAATGAATTAGTTGAAAAGCTTCAGAGTAGCAGTTTCAGTACTGCTTCTCGGGTACTCTCTGGAGCTTTTGCGCTCGAGCGCACCAAGAACAGCGCTCGATCGCACTGGGATTGCGCTCGATCACACCAAAGAGTGTGCTCAATCGCAATGAGGACAGAAGCTCATTCTCTGCACACCTGAACAAAAACAGAAAATGAAAAAAAGAAATAAATCTGATTTTTGATAAAAATAAAAAATACAACGGAACATAATGAAATAAAATAAAATAACTAACGAAAATAATTCGAAAAAGAAATTTAGCACAATTCCCCGGCAACGGTGCCAAAAACTTGTTGTGCGTTTATCTACCTAAATTAATAAGAAAATAACCGAACTTGTTTTACTTGCAAGTGCACAAGGTAAACTTAGTAGTATAGTGTGCGAATGCAAGATCATATCCACAGGGATTGGTAAATTTCGATTTAGAATTAGTTTCAAAATAATGAAATAAAAAAAAGAGAAATAAATATTGAGTTTGAAATAATAAAGATAAACGTGTAGGGACTTGATATCCACCACTAATCATGCTACCACAACAAAACAATATGCCAATGCTTTACTCATGTCATGAATACCTAATGTTTGTTAACCTAAGGGCATGGTATCTACTCCTTAAGCTATTGATCTCCCTAAGCAACGAGTTAGGCATGGTATCTACTCTAACTATTTTCTCTCTCAAGGGATTCAGCATGGTGTATACTGAGTTGTTCCTTAAGAGAGCATAGGATATGTGGAAATCGATAACCACACGGGACCTAGGGCATGGTATCTACTCCTGGTTTCCTATGTTGATTAACTCAAGAATTCGATGTGGATATCTTTTATTACTAATGTTAAACCCAGGACTCGGTCATCCAAATTGATCTAACTAACTAATCCATACCACATGCACATATTGATTAGACACACACATATGAGGAATTCAAATAAAAACAGGTATTAATCATTTAAGCAACACAACGTAAATATCACAAAGGCGCCAATACTGAATTTATTTAGTAAACATAATTAGGCCTTCAACCAAGCCCTTACTAAAAGTTTATGTACACATAATAAAAATAAAAGAAAGAAGAAACCCGAGAGAAGAGTCGTCAATTTTGTTCCACAGTTTCCATCTCCGATCTCCCCGAACAAAAACTAAACTAAAAGGAAGATAAGCTCTTAGAAAGGGAGATAGTGTTTCTGTGTTTTACAAGTCTATTTATAGGGTTCTAAGGACACCTTGAAACCTTATTTTCCAAAACAGGGTCCTAACCTTTATTTTCAAAACAGGTATATGCGGTTTTAACTGTTCACTATCATACGTGTGCGCTCAATCGCATTCTCTTGTGCTCGAGTGCAGCCTTCTTCTTGTGTGCGAGCGTAGATTACACTCGATCATGGTTTGGGCGCTGGGCGTTGGTGCACTCGATCGCAACTCCTCTGCGCTCGATCGAACTAAGCAACTGACAGATTTTCCAGATTTGCTATTTGAGCACCAAAATGCTTCTTTTTCTCCAAGAACCTACAAAAATCCATAAAACACAAAAATGAAGAAACATAGCATAAAATACGCACACTAAGGGCTTAACAAATGTAAATTAAAGGGCTTAAATATGAATATTTAAGCACTTAGTTGAGGAATCTTTACCCACTATGCCATACCCGATAATCTTTATCATAGTGTTGTCTCCAATGGTGACGTGTCTGCCATCCCTTAGTGTAAATTCCTTGAACACACTTTGATCACTAGTCATGTGCTTTGAGCATCCATTATCAAGGTGCCAATAGTTACCATTTTCTTTGGTGTGGAGACATATCTACATTACACATGGATATACAATTTCACTTTTAGGTACCCAAATTTTCTTGGGTCTTTTGGTGTTAGTCCTAGAAAATGCTCTATTTAAAATATAGCAAGAAGTATTTACGACTTCTGCCAAAAAATATGTTGGTATACTATTTTCACAAAGTATGGTTCTAGCAAATTCTGCTAGAACTCTATTTTTCCTCTCAAAAACACCATTTTGTTGAGGAGTTCTAGGGGCTGAAAAATTGTGATCAATTCCATTTTTATTACAAAATTTTGAAAAACTTTAGTTTTCAATTTATTTTCTATGATCACTTCTAATACTTTCTTGCAAAGGTTCACAAAACCTTTATAGGCTTCATCCTTGAAAGCAATAAAAATAATAAAGGTATATCTTTAATAATCATCAACAATAACAAGATCATATTGATGACCACCTAGACTAAGGGTGCTTATTTAACCAAACAAGTCCATATATAAAAGTTCCAATGGTCAAAAGATTGAAATTACATTTGTAGATTTAAAAGAAACTCTTATTTGTTTTCCCATTTGACGAGCATCACAAACTTTATCTTTTTAAAATTTGATTTTGGGAAGTCCAACAACTAAAACTTTTCTTGGAAGAATTTTTAGTAAATCCATGTTCACATGGCCAAGCCTTCAAGGCCATAGCAATAGGTTTTCACTAAAGCAGGAAAACATTTTTCACTTTTCAAATGTAAAGATTTTAAATAAACTAGATAGATATTTTCATGTCTATAGCCAACAAACTTGATCTTATTACTCTTGATGTCTATTACTAGACAATAAGATGATTTAAATATGACTTTGTGGCTTTTGTCACATAGTTGACTAATACAAAGTATATTTTACTTATGGACTTGCACATAGAAAACATGTTCAATGGTTAAGGAATTTTTACCCACTTTTCCATGCCCGATAATCTTTATCTTAATGCTGCCTCCAATGGTGACGTCTCTACCATTCTGTAGAGTTAATTCCTTGAACACGCTTTGATCACTAGTCATGTGCTTTGAGTATTTACTGTTAAAGTACCAATAGTTACCATTTTCTTTGGTGTGGAGACTTATCTACATTACAAATGGATATACAATTTCACTTTTAGGTACCCAAAATTTCTTAGGTTTTTTGGGGTTAATCCTAGAAAATACTCTATTTAAAATATAGCAAAAAGTATTTACGACTTCAGCCAAAAAATATGTTGGTAAACTATTTTCACAAAGCATGGTTCTGGAAAATTATACTAGAACTCTATTTTTCCTCTCAACAAAACAATTTTGTTGAGGAGTTCTAGGGGCTGGAAAATTGTGATCAATTCCATTTTCATAACAAAATATCGAAAAACTTTAGTTTTCAATTTATTTTCCATGATCATTTCTAATACTTGAGATAAAAATTCTTTTATCATTTCGAGCCTTATTGCAAAAGTTCACAAAACCTTTATAGGCTTCATCCTTGTAAGAAATAAAAAAAATAAAGGTATATCTTAAATAATCATCAACAATAACAAGATCATATTGATGGCCACCTAGACTAATGGTGCTTATTGGACCAAACAAGTCCATATATAAAAGTTCCAATGGTCTAGAGGTTGAAATTACAATTGTAGATTTAAAAGAAACACTTGTTTGTTTTCCCATTTGACAAGCATCACAAACTTTATCTTTTTTAAATTTGATTTTGGGAAGTCCAACAACTAAATCTTTTCTTGAAAGAATTTTTAGTAAATCCATGTTCACATGGCCAAGCCTTCAATGCCATAGCCATAGGTTTTCACTAAAAGCGGGAAAACATTTTTCACTTTTCGAATGTAAAGATTTTAAATAAACTAGATAGAAAATTTCATGTCTATAGTCAACAAACTTGATCTTGTAAATCTTGTTGTCTATTACAAGACAATGAGAGGATTCAAATATGAATTTGTGGTCTTTGTCACATAGTTGACTAATACTAAGTAAATTTTTCTTAAAGATTTGCACATATAAAACATGGTCAATGGTTGAGGAATCTTTACCCACTTTGCCATGCCCGATAATCTTTATCTTTATGTTGTCTCCAATGGTGATGTGTTTGTTATCCCATAGAGTTAATTCCTTGAACATGCTTTGATTACTAAAACTTTTCTTTGAGCATCCACTATCAAGGTACCAATAGTTACTTTTTTCTTTGGTGTGGAGACATATCTACATTACACATGGATATACAATTTCGCTTTTAGGTACCCAAAATTTCTTGGGTATTTTGCGGTTAGTCCTAGTAAATACTCTATTGAAAATATAGCAAGAAGTATTTACGACTTCCACCAAAAAATATGTTGGTAAACTATTTTCACAAAGTATGGTTCTGGCAAATTCTGCTAGAACTCTATTTCTCCTATCAACAACAACATTTTGTTGAGGAATTCAAGGGGCTAAAAAATTGTGATCAACTCCATTTTCATCACAAAATTTTGAAAAACCTTAGTTTTCAAATTCTTTTCCATGATCACTTCTAATACTTAACATAGAAATTCCTTTATCATTTCGAACCTTCTTGCAAAAGTTCACAAAACCTTTATAGACTTCATCGTTGTATGAAATAAAAATAATAAAGGTATATCTTGAAAAATCATCAACAATAAAAAGATCATATTGATGGCCATCTAGACTAATGGTGCTTATTGGACTAAACAAGTCCATATATCAAAGTTCCAATGGTCTAGAGGTTGAAGTTACTATTGTAGATTTAAAAGAAACTCTTGTTTGTTTTCCCATTTGACGAGCATCACAAACTTTATCTTTTTTAAATTTGATTTTGGGAAGTCCAACAACTAAATCTTTTCTTGAAATAATTTTGAGTAAATCCATGTTCACATGGCCAAGCCTTCAATGCCATAGCTATAGGTTTTCACTAAAAGCTGAAAAACATTTTTCCTTTTTCGAATGTAAAGATTTTAAATAAACTAGATGGACATTTTCATTTCTATAGCCAATAACATAGATCTTGTTACTTTGATGTCTATTACAAGATAATGGGAGGATTCAAATATGACCTTGCCGCCTTCGTCACATAGTTAAAGAATACTAAGTAAATTTTGGTTAAGGCCTTGCACATATAAGACATGGTCAATGTTTGAGGAATCTTTACCCACTTTGCCATGCCCGATAATCTTTATCTTAGTGTTGTCTCCAATGGTGACGTGTCTGCCATCCCTTAGTGTAAATTTCTTGAACACACTTTGATCACTAGTAATGTGCTTTGAGCATCCACTATCAAGGTACCAATAGCTACCTTTTTCTTTGGTGTGGAGACATATCTGCATTACATATGGATAAACAATTGCACTTTTAGGTATCCAAAATTTCTTGGGTCTTTTGGGGTTAGTCCTAAGAAATAATCTATTTAAAATATAGCAAGAAGTATTTACGACTTCCGTCAAAAAATATGTTGGTAAACTATTTTCACAAAGTATGGTTCTGTCAAATTATGCTAGAACTCTATTTTTTCTCTCAACAACACCATTTTGTTGAGGAGTTCTATGGGGCTGAAAAATTGTGATCAATTCCATTTTCATCACAAAATTTTGAAAAACTTTAGTTTTTAGATTCTTTTCCATGATCACTTCTAATACTTGGGAAAAAAATTCCTTTTTCATTTTGAACCTTCTTGCAAAGGTTCACAAAACTTTTATAGGCTTCATCCTTGTAAGCAATAAAAATAATAAAGGTATATATTGAATAATCATCAACAATAACAAGATCATATTGACGGCCACCTAGACTAATGGTGCTTATTGGACCAAACAAGTCCATATATAAATGTTCCAATGGTCTAGAGGTTGAAATTACATTTGTAGATTTAAAAGAAACTCTTGTTTGTTTTCCCATTTGACAAGCATCACAAACTTTATCTTTTTTAAATTTGATTTTGGGAAGTCCAACAACTAAATCTTTTCTTGAAAGAGTTTTTAGTAAATCCATGTTCACATGGCCAAGACTTCAATGCAATAGCCATAGGTTTTCACTAAAAGCGAGAAATTTTTTTTCATTTTTCGAATGCAAAGATTTTAAATAAACTAGATAGACATTTTCATGTCTATAGCCAACAAAATTGATCTTGTTACTCTTGATGTCTATTACAAGACAATGAGAGGATTCAAATATGACTTTGTGGCCATTGTCACATAGTTGACTAATACTAAGTAAATTTGGCTTAAGGCCTTGCACATATAAGACATGGTCAATGGTTGAAGAATCTTTACCCACTTTGCCATACCTGATAATTTTTATCTTAGTGTTGTCTCCAATGTTGACGTGTCTGCCATCCCTTAGTGTAAATTCCTTGAACATGCTTTGATTACTAGTCATGTGCTTTAAGCATCTATTATCAAGGTACCAATAGTTACATTTTTCTTTGGTGATGAGACATATCTACATTACACATGGATATACAATTTCACTTTTAGGTACCCAAATTTTCTTGGGTCTTTTGGTTTTAGTCCTAGAAAATACTCTAGTTAAAATATAGCAAGAAGTATTATGACTTCTGCCAAAAAATATATTGGTAAACTATTTTCACAAAGTATAGTTCTGGCAAATTTTGCTATAACTAAAATTTTCCTCTCAACAACACCATTTTGTTTGGGAGTTCTACGGGCTGAAAATTGTGATCAGTTCCATTTTCATCACAGAATTTTGAAAAACTTTAGTTTTCAATTTATTCTCCACGATCACTTCTAATACTTGGAATAGAAATTCGTTTTTCATTTTAAACATTCTTGCAAAGGATCACAAAACCTTTATTGGCTTCATCCTTGTAAGCAATAAAAATAATAAAAGTACATCTTAAATAATCATCAACAATAACAAGATCATATTGATGGCCAGCTAGCCTAATGGTGCTTATTAGACCAAACAAGTCCATATATAAAAGTTCCAATGGTCTAGAGGTTGAAATTACATTTGTAGATTTAAAAGAAACTCTTCTTTGTTTTCCCATTTGACAAGCATCACAAACTTTATCTTTTTTAAATTTGATTTTGGGAAGTCCAACAACTAAATATTTTTTTGAAAGAATTTTTAGTAAATCCATGTTCACATGGCCAAGCCTTCAATGCCATAGCCATAGGTTTTCACTTAAAGCGGGAAAACACTTTTCACTTTTCGAATATAAATATTTTAAATAAACTAGATAGACAATTTCATGTCTATAGTCAACAAACTTGATCTTGTAACTCTTGTTGTCTATTACAAGACAATGAGAGGATTCAAATATGAATTTGTGGCCTTTGTCACATAGTTGACTAATACTAAGTAAATTTTGCTTAAGGATTTACACATATAAAACATGGTCAATGGTTAAGGAATCTTTACCCACTTTGACATGCCTGATAATCTTTATCTTAATGTTGTCTCCAATGGTGACATGTCTGTTATCCCGTAGAGTTAATTCCTTGAACACACTTTGATCACTAAAACTTTTCTTTAAGCATCCACTATCAAGGTACCAATAGTTACCTTTTTCTTTGGTGTGGAGACATATCTACATTATAGATGGATATACAATTTCACTTTTAGGTACCCAAAATATCTTGGGTCTTTTGCGGTTAGTCCTAGTAAATACTCTATTTAAAATATAGGAAGAAGTATTTATGACCTCTGGCAAAAAATATGTTAGTAAACTATTTTTACAAAGCATGGTTCTGGCAAATTCTGCTAGAACACTATTTTTCTTATCAACAACAACATTTTGTTGACGAGTTCTAAGGGCTGAAAAATTGTGATCAATTCTATTTTCATCACAAAATTTTGAAAAACTTTAGTTTTCAAATTCTTTTCCATGATCACTTCTAATACTTGAGATAGAAATTCCTTCACCATTTTGAACCTTCTTGCAAAAGTTCACAAAACCTTTATAGGCTTCATTGTTGTATGAAATAAAAATAATAAAGGTATATCTTGAATAATTATCAACAATAACAAGATCATATTGATGGCCACCTAGACTAATAGTGCTTATTGGACCACACAAGACTATATATAAAAGTTCCAATGGTATAGAGGTTGAAGTTACAATTTTAGATTTAAAAGAAACTCTTGTTTGTTTTCCCATTTGACGAGCATCACAAACTTTATCTTTTTTAAATTTGATTTTGGGAAGTCCAACAACTAAATCTTTTCTTGAAATAATTTTGAGTAAATCCATGTTCACATGGCCAAGCTTTCAATGCCATAGCTATAGGTTTTCACTAAAAGCTGAAAAACATTTTTCCTTTTTCGAATGTAAAGATTTTAAATAAACTAGATAGACCTTTTCATGTCTATAGCCAATAAACTAGATCTTTTTACATTGATGTCTATTACAAGACAATGAGAGGATTCAAATATGACCTTGTGGCCTTCGTAACATAGTTAAAAAATACTAAGTAAATTTTTCTTAAGGCCTTGCACATATAAGACATGGTCAATGGTTGAGGAATCTCTACCCACTTTGCCATGCCCGATAATATTTATCTTAGTGTTGTCTCCAATGGTGACGTGTCTGCCATCCCTTAGTGTAAATTTCTTGAACACACTTTGATCACTAGTAATGTGCTTTGAGCATCCACTATCAAGGTACCAATAGCTACCTTTTTCTTTGGTGTGGAGACATATCTACATTACACATGGATAAACAATTGCACTTTTAGGTACCCAAAATTTCTTAGGTTTTTTGAGGTTAGTCCTAGAAAATACTCTATTTAAAATATAGCAAGAAGTATTTACGACTTCCGCCAAAAAATATGTTGGTAAACTATTTTCACAAAGTATGGTTCTGTCAAATTGTACTAGAACTCTGTTTTTCCTCTCAACAACACCATTTTATTGAGGAGTTCTATGGGGCTGAAAAATGGTGATCAATTCCATTTTCTTCACAAAATTTTGAAAAACTTTAGTTTTTAGATTCTTTTCCATGATCACTTCTAATACTTGGGAAAAAAAAATTCCTTTTTCATTTTGAACCTTCTTGCAAAGGTTCACAAAACCTTTATAGGCTTTATCCTTGTAAGCAAAAAAAATAATAAAGGTATATATTGAATAATCATCAACAATAACAAGATCGTATTGATAGCCACCTAGACTAATGGTGCTTATTGGACCAAACAAGTCCATATATAAATGTTCCAATGGTCTAGAGGTTGAAATTACATTTGTAGATTTAAAAGAAACTCTTATTTGTTTTTCCATTTGACAAGTATCACAAACTTTATCTTTTTTAAATTTTATTTTGGGAAGTCCAACAACTAAATCTTTTCTTGAAAGAGTTTTTAGTAAATCCATGTTCACATGGCCAAGACTTCAATGCAATAGCCGTAGGTTTTCCTTAAAAGTGGGAAAAAAAATTTCATTTTTCAAATGCAAAGATTTTAAATAATCTAGATAGACATTTTCATGTCTATAGCCAACAAACTTGATCTTGTTACTCTTGATGTCTATTACAAGACAATGAGAGGATTCAAATATGACTTTGTGGCCATTGTCACATAGTTGACTAATACTAAGTAAATTTTTCTTAAGGCCTTGCACATATAAGAAATGGTCAATGGTTGAAGAATCTTTACCCACTTTGTCGTACCCGATATTTTTTATCTTAGTGTTGTCTCCAATGGTGACGTGTCTGCCATCCCTTAGTGTAAATTCCTTGAAGATGCTTTGATCACTAGTCATGTGCTTTAAGCACCGATTACCAAGGTACTTGATTACGCCCAAAACATAACGCGATTATTGTAGTACAGCTTTGGGGTGTCGTTTCCATAGGGAAGTAAACTAATTACAAAAGAATGTGTAAACCTCAATACAAACGATAAAAAGATTGATTAAAAGAATCTGATTTGTTGATTGTTTGAAATTTGTGTAAATAATTGATGGATATAAATAAGAAACAACAAGGTTCCGGAAATAAAGACAGTTTTGCAACATTGAAAATGTTCACTTCTAAGGTCATGTTTCCAAAAGACAGTTTCATGAGTCCATTCCTACAATTAATAAGAGCATTTGCAGTAGCAAAGAAAGGTCTACCCAAAATCAAAGGAATTCTAGAGTTAGTGTCAACAGCAGAAGTAGTATCGAGGATTAGGAAATCAACAGGATAGTAAAATTTATCAATCTGAATCAACATATCCTCTACCACACCCCGGGGTACTTTGACTGAACAGTCAGCCAGTTGTAGCACCACGCCAGTTGGTTTGATTTCCTCTAAACCTAGCTGTAAATAAATAGAAAATAGCATCAGGTTTACACTAGCTCCTAAATCTAGCAAGGCTTGTCCAACCTCATGATTTCCAATGCTATAAGCAATGGTAGGACAGCCTGGATCCTTGTATTTTGGGGGAATTCTTTCCTCAATTAAAGCACTAACTTGCTCAGTTAGGAATGTAATTTTCTTGATATGGTGTTTCTTCTTAATTGTGCATAAATCTTTGAGAACTTTTGCATAAGTAAGAACTTGTTTAATCTCATTCAAAAGAGAAAGATTAAGTTTCACTTGCTTCAAGTTCTCTAGGATTTCATTATTTAAGTCCAGATTTTTCTTGTTTGACTTTAAGGCTCGAGGGAATGGTGCCTTAACAGGACTTTTGGTCACTTTAGGGTCTTTGGACAGCTCGGTATTACTACTAGTTTGACACTTTTCCACATCCTTGGATTCATTCATTGGTGAGATGTGTAGTGACTTACCACTTCGGGTCACAATGGCATTTACATCTGTCAAATTTTCTTATGCCACATGTTGACTGCGAGGTATGGACTGAGCTTGGGAAGGGAACTTACCTCGCTCAATCACACTTAAGGAGCCCATTAATTTGGACACTTTGCTCATAATTTCTTGATTTTCTTCAACCACCTGCGTAATTAATGCCTCAACCCTTTAGTTTTTCTTACCTTGTGCCTCTATAAAAGCCTGTAAGGTGTCTTTTAAGGAGTTCCTAGAGGATGAGGGTGCATGATAAGGTGCAGGGGATCATCTAGGGGGCTGTGCATGCTGCTGATTTTCAGATTTCCAGCTGAAGTTGGGGTGATTCCGCCACCCTGGATTATAAGTGTTAGAGAAAGGTGCAAGACATGCCTAAAGTATTACATTGTTCCTCATATAGCCCTCTCGTATCAACAAATGTGGGGCATTCTGGGTGAAATGATCTACCTCGCCACACACAAAGCACAGTTCTAAAGACTCGGCATGATTAGCCACATGTGTTTGCTTTGAGCCCTTAGTTTTCAATGCCTCTAACTCCCTAGTGAGCAGTTCGACCTTAGCTTTCAGGTTGTCTTTTTCCCTAAGATGGTATATTCCTCCACCATTGGGGTTTCCTATAGGTCGTGACCTATTCGTGCTCTCAATAGTACTAGGTCCAGTCCATGTATGAGCTTTCTCAGCAAGCTCATTGAGGTATTCAATAGCCTTATCAGGATCTTTTTGCAGAAATTCCCCATTGCACATCATCTCTACAAATTGGCGTTCTCTATAGGTAAGACCCTCATAGAAATAGCTCACTAAATGCCAATTTTCATACTCATGGTGTGGATGCATACTTAACAGCTCTTTAAATTTCTCCCAAGACTGATATAAAGTCTCGTTTTCCTTTTGTGCAAAGGTGGAGATTTGTCTTTTCAACGCATTAGTCTTATATTGGGGAAAATATTTGTTAAAGAAAGCCCAAGTCATCTCAGTCCACGACCCAATAGATCGTGGTCTTAGTGAGTATAGCCAACTCTTAGCTCTATCCTTCAAAGCAAAAGGAAAGAACTTAAGCCTCATAATGTCATCGGTTTCATCTTGACTATGAAAAGTCACGACTACTTCCTCAAACTCTCTAATGTGCACATATGGGTTTTTATTATCCAAGCCATGAAATGTAGGGAGTAATTGAATCATCCCTCGTTTAAGATCTAATTGGCGAGTATTGGCTGGAAACATGATGCATGATAGTGTGGCTGTGTGTGTAGAGTGGAGGTAATCCTGAAGTGTCCTAGCAATATTCTCATTAAGGTTATCGGCCATGTTAACAAAATCCTCTAAATTCTCACTTGGGTTTCTACTATGGGTTGATCTAGGTGAAGTTTCACTATCAGACTCGGAAGGAGATGGATTATCAAATATAGGGTTTAAAAAGTTTAATCCTGACTCTAGTACAGGCCTACAAGCAAATCTACCCAAAATGTCTTTGTATCTGGGCATGCAAGATCACAAAATAATAAAAATACTATAAAAAAAATAAAAAAAATAAAATTAATTCCGTAAGTTAAAAGAAGAAACGAAGTTACCGCCTCTACAGCTGATGAAAAAACTATTTACAGTTCTTCTACCGTCATATCAAAAGTTGACAATCTTCTTTGTACTTAAGCGCGTCTCCCCGACAATGGTACCAAAATTTGATTATGCCCAAAACATAACGCAGTTTTTGTAGTACAACTTTGGGGTGTCGATTCCACAGGGAAACAAACTAATTACAAAAGAAGGTGTAAACCTCAATACAAACGATAAAAGATTGATTGAAAAAATCTGATTTGTTGATTGTTTGAAAATTGTGTAAATAATTGATGGATATAAATAAGAAAAAACAAGGTTCCGAAAATACTCCCCAGGTTCGTTGCCCTAATCCTAACTTGATTCAACTGTTTTTATCTCGATTGCAAGTTTCACATTCCAAACAGGCAATCGACAAATATTCAATTAAAGCGCATGTATAAACCCTAATGTAATTGATATGAATTATTCTTTACTTTTACGCACACATGACCTAACTTATAAATTATCAAAAGACGACAATATATCTAAATGACAATACCGCAGTAATGGACAAATCTGTAGAAGAGATTTACCGGACTCAATCACACCCAAACAAATACACATAAGAAGAGCATGACTAGACTTGTATGGAAAAGAAGCACGCAATCACCGGACTAATAAGAAATCTACTAATTAAATTAAAGAATAAAACTTAACAATGTTTAATGAAAATAATACCAAGCTTCAACTGAATCAAATAAAGGAAAATAAGAACTACACCCATGGATTCATCCCTTCGCCTTGCTTGGAGACTAGCCGGCCATGGAGCTCATGCTTCCTTGAGTTGCCTCCGGCCTCTCAACGATCATCTCCTCCTTGGTAGCGAAAGCTTCGGCGATTCATCAGCTTGCCCTCCAAAAGTATACTTCGGATTGCTCCTAAAAGCCCTCTGGATTGCTCCTAAAGGCCCTCTAGATTCACTCTCTGATGATTTCAGATGAGCTCCGATTCATCCTAAAGCTGAAGTGGAGTGGGTCTTATATAGGTAAACACATAGAGTGATATGTGTTTTCTAACCGATGTGGGATACTGCTCGAGTGCACTAGATCGCAGCCTTAGTGCACTCGATCGCAGATTGGTTCGCTCGATCGTAGTTGCGCTGCAGAGTACTTCTTGGTCGATGTGGGATGTGCACTTGATCGCAGTGCAATCAGCAGTCCATCTTGTCCTTCTAGAAGCATGGGATCTTGGCCTTTTAAGCAACGATTGCTTCTTTTTCTCTTTTAAACTCAAAGTACTTGAAAATTACTTTAGAGTTATTAACACATAAAAGTGCAATAAAGACCGAGATCAATCCTAAAATGCTAACAATTAACCACTGTTGAGAAGCATTTTATGACTCTCATCTCAACCCCCAACTAGCTTATTGCTAGTCCGTAGTAATTCAAGCGAAAACAAGAGATGAATTCTATGGTGGTAATCAAAGTAAATGAAAAGCAATATTAGTGTTAACCAAGAGTAATTCACATTTTGTTTCAAAAATTGCACATAACACATGGCACAAAGAATCATTAAATTTCACCCAAATCCAAAAGTAATCCAAACATCAATCTTAAAATTGTTATTGACTCTTAACATCCATCTTACCACAAACCATTAATCCGAACACCCGGATGATTTTATGCATAGCATTCATGAATACAAGTCTTGGCCTCTAAAAACATAATAAATTGTGTGACATCAATCATAAAAACAAGCTCCATAGGCTCACTTTTCAAATCACTCTCCACTGTTGTAGAAAAATCACACTACATTGGATCAAAAGGTCTTTAATAAGCTTGTAACGTTAGGCTAAGGTAAAGGTTGAGGAAGAACGGGAAGGATTCACAAGTAAAAGAACTCAATCTCTTAATTTTAAACACAATCACTTTAAGCACTTGATAACCTTTACTTCAACACCCAACTCTTTCAACCATTTTTCAAGCATTTCTTTCAACAAATCACCATTTTTTTTCTTTCTTTCTTCTTTCTTTGCCATAATTCATTTTTTTATTTTATTTTGGCACATAACCATTCATCTTTTTTTTATCATTTTTTTCTTTTCTTTTCCACAACCCCCAACTTATCTCCTTTAATGTACTTGGGTTGTGGTAGTGATATTTTTGTTTTCATATTTCCACCCTTACTCCTTTTAAGTGCTTCTCACAACATGTTTATAACTAAGTTCTTTTAAAAGAAAGGTAAGGATAAAATATTTTTAGGCTCATAAAGGTAAGTAAATGGTTTATCGAAAGAAACAAGGCTCAATTTTTCTTTTCAAGAAAAGGCTCAAATAGGTGACTAGTGATAAATATAGCAATGGTAGGTTGGAAAGGCTCAAACGGTTCAAAAATGGCCTATATCATATCCTAAGTAGTGTGCATTCTAGGAATTCACCTCAAGTGATTATCAAGTAAGTTCTAGAGATTGTCGAGACCGCAAAAGTATTCATAAAACAATCATACATAAAATTTCTCTAGATGTTTAAGACTAATCATACTATCTTACCACAACCTAGAGTCTTAAACCAAATCAAGATTGACACTTAAATTATTCTCAAAACGAAGCAAGATTTAATTTCTCCTAAATGCTATATGTTATCTCAATTAAGTTTATATCATTAACATATAAATTGACTCAAAGGATAACACAAAGCATGCTAAACGCAAACAAGATGACACCAAGCAGTTCAATGAAAGAAAAAAAGAATATATTTCCTCCACCTCAATGTTAAAGAAAAGGTAAAGCAAACTCCCTTTGTACGCAACAGTGCACGGAAGCTGAAATTTGTGCACCTCCATATGAACTGCATGCTAAACTTCTTGTTGAAAGTCCGATCTACAACATAGCACAAACAAAAAGAAAGCAATTGCGGTGTACCATTAAGACTCCCACCGTGTGTTAGCACACTAAAAATTAAAATCAAAATGCACTCAATAATAAAAAAAAAACAAAACAAACAAACAAAACAAAAGAAGGAAAAAGAAAAGTAAAACGTACCTTTGTTGTGTGGTCAAGGTGAATAGACAGGATCCATGAGTGGAATGTCTTCCACTTCCGGATCTTGCCTATCAATTAAGATCTTAAGTCGTTGACCATTGACTTTAAAAATTCGACCATCCCTAGTATCCTCAATTTCTACCACCCCATTTTCAAAAACAGTTTTCACTACAAAAGGGCCGGTCCACCTCAACCGAAGTTTTCCAGGATGCTTATGGAGTCTAGATTCATATAAGAACACCCGATCATTAGGTTTAAACGTTTTCCTCAAAATATTTTTATCATGGAATACTTTCATCTTAGCCTTATAGATTCTAGAGTTCTCATAAGCGTCATTCCTCAACTCCTCTAACTTGGTCAACTGATATTTCAGAAGCTTATCGGCCTCTCCTATGTCAAAATTAAAAGATTTGATTGCCCAATACGCTCGATGCTCGAGCTCTACAGGTAAGTGGCAAGGCTTTCCAAAAACAAACCGATAAGGTGACATACCTAAGGGAGTTTTAAAAGCTGTACGGTAAGCCTAAAGCACATCAACTAGTCTTAAAGACCAATCCTTGCGATCCAGGTTAACCGTTTTTTCTAAAATTTGTTTAATCTCCCTATTAGCAAGCTCTACTTGCCCACTAGTCTGAGGATGATAAGCAGTAGAAATTTTATGTAACACACCATATTTTCTCATCAAAGCTTCAAAAGAACGGTTGCAAAAATATATACCTCGATCACTAATTATAGCATGTGGTGTACCAAATCGAGATAACATATTTTCTTTAAGAAATTTAATTACCGTTCTATTATCATTGCTTCGGAAAACTGCTGCTTCTACCCACTTAGATACATAATCTATTGCTATGATGATATATTGGTATCCAAAGGAAGGAGGAAAGGGTCCCATAAAATCAATGCCCCAACAATCAAAGATTTTAAATACCAAAATGGGGTTTAAGGGCATCATATTTCGACGAGACACCGCTCCTAACTTTTGACACTTTTCACATGAGCAACAATAGGTGTTTGCATCTTTAAACAAGGTAGGCCAATAAAATCCACACTACAAAATTTTTGCAGCGGTTTTTTTCATTGAAAAGTGGCCTCCACAAGCTTGGGGGTGACAAAATTCTAAAACACTTACAATCTCTTCATTAGGGATGCAAAGCATTAGAATTTGATCAGGGCAATACTTGAAAAGATAATGGTCATCCCAAAAGAAATTACATACCTCATATAAGAATTTCCTCTTGTCTGGAGCGCTCCAATCCATTGGTATCTCACCTATGGCCAAATAATTCACGATGTGAGCAAACCATGGTAAAGAAGTAACAGAGAGTAAATACTTATCAGGAAAGTCATCCTTAATTGGTGTGTCATCGCAAATGTTCTCAAATGTGAGCCTCGAGAGATGGTCAGCTACTACGTTCTCCACTCCTTTCTTGTCTTTAATGGTGATGTCGAATTCTTGTAGGAGTAGGATCCATCGTATTAAGCGTGCCTTAGCATCCTTCTTTGTAAGAAGGTATTTGAGAGCCGCATGATCTATAAAAATAAGGATAGGAGAACCAATTAAGTATGAACGAAATTTATCTAAAGCAAATACTACAGCTAGCAATTCTTTTTCAGTTATGGAGTAATTCATCTAAGCACTATTCAAAGTCTTACTAGCATAGTAAATCACAAAAGGTTTTCCCTCTCTTCGCTGTCCAAGAACAGCACCTACAACGTAGTCACTAGCATCGCACATGATTTCAAAGGGTAAATTCCAATCAGGTGACTGCATTATAGGTGCTGAAATAAGCTTGCCAATCAGCGTTTTAACGGCCTCTTGACAAGCTTAAGTCCACTCAAATAGGGCATCTTTAATTAGTAGGGCACACAGTGGTCTAGATATGTTGGAAAAATTTTGTATGAACCTCCTATAAAAGCCAGCATGACCAAGGAAAGATCTCACATCCTTTATTGTCTTTGGTGTAGGCAATTTAGAGATTAATTCAATCTTAGATTGATCAACCTCTATTCCTCTAGAAGAGACAATATACCCTAAGACAATACCGGATGGTACCATGAAATGACATTTTTCCCAGTTTAAAACCAATTCTTTTTCCTCACATCGAATTAATACTCTTTCCAAATTCATTAAGCATGTTTCAAATGAAGATCCAAAAATAGTTAGGTCATCCATAAAAACCTCCATGCAATTTTCAACCATGTCACTAAAAACACTCATCATGCAACGTTAAAAAGTGGCAGGTGCATTACACAATCCAAATGGCATTCTACGAAAAGTGAAAGTACCAAAGAGACAAGTAAACGTGGTTTTATCCTGATCTTCTAATGCAATTTCAATTTGATAATAGCCAGAATAACCATCTAAGAAATAGTAAAAAGGATGACCAGCTACACGCTCAAGAATTTGATCAATAAAAAGGAGTGGGAAGTGGTCTTTCTGTGTGGCAGCATTTAATTTTCTGTAATCAATGCACATACGCCACCCGGTCACAAGTTTGGTAGGGACTAACTCTCCTAGGTCTTTCATTACCACAGTGACTCTGGACTTTTTGGGAACGACTTGTGTAGGACTTACCCATTTACTATCAGCTATAGGATATATAATACCCGCATCTAACAATTTCAGCACTTCATTTTTCACTACTTCTTTCATAGTGGGTCTACATTGAGGGTCTCTACGAGGACTGGTTCCTTCATCCAAATTTATTTTATGGGAGCAGATCAGGGGATTAATTCCCTTCAAATCAACCATGCTCCATCCTAAGGCTGATTTATGTGCAATTAAGGTCTGAATTAATTTCTCACATTGGGTCTCAGATAATTCAGATGAAATAATAACAGGAAAGGTATCACCTGGACTGAGAAATGCATGCTTTAAACCTCTAGGTAGTGGCTTCAATTCGACTTTAGGTGCTTCCACACTTGAGGGGATTTGTTTTTCGCTTCTTTCAGGCAACTCCTTGAAACTTAGGTGCCATGCCCGAGTGCCATAATCTTGAGATTTGTCAAAAACAGCACAAGTATCAATTATATCAGTTTTATCATCAAATAAATCAATATCAGAATTAACAAGAAAACTCTTAAAAGGATCAAAATCATGAGCCATGGAAACTCCCTCATAGATGAGTGACTCGATCATATATAGCTGATGGTTTTTGTCCTCATCTTCGGGTTTTTTTGCAACATTGAAAATGTTCACTTCTAAGGTCATGTTTCCAAAAGACAGTTTCATGAGTCCATTCCTGCAATTAATAAGAGCATTTGCAGTAGCAAAGAAAGGTCTACCCAAAATCAAAGGAATTCTAGAGTTAGTGTCAACAGCAGAAGTAGTATCGAGGATTAGGAAATCAACAGGATAGTAAAATTTATCAATCTGAATCAACATATCCTCTACCACACCCCGGGGTACTTTGACTGAACAGTCAGCCAGTTGTAGCACCACGCCAGTTGGTTTGATTTCCTCTAAACCTAGCTGTAAATAAATGGAAAATAGCATCAGGTTTACACTAGCTCCTAAATCTAGCAAGGCTTGTCCAACCTCATGATTTCCAATGCTATAAGCAATGGTAGGACAGCCTGGATCCTTGTATTTTTGGGGAATTCTTTCCTCAATTAAAGCACTAACTTGCTCAGTTAGGAATGTAATTTTCTTGACATGGTGTTTCTTCTTAATTGTGCATAAATCTTTGAGAACTTTTGCATAAGTAAGAACTTGTTTAATCTCATTCAAAAGAGAAAGATTAAGTTTCACTTGCTTCAAGTTCTCTAAGATTTCATTATTTAAGTCCAGATTTTTCTTGTTTGACTTTAAGGCTCGAGGGAATGGTGCCTTAACAGGACTTTTGGTCACTTTAGGGTCTTTGGACAGCTCGGTATTACTACTAGTTTGACACTTTTCCACATCCTTGGATTCATTCATTGGTGAGATGTGTAGTGACTTACCACTTCGGGTCACAATGGCATTTACATCTGTCAAATTTTCTTATGCCACATGTTGACTGCGAGGTATGGACTGAGCTTGGGAAGGGAACTTACCTCGCTCAATCACATTTAAGGAGCCCATTAATTTGGACACTTTGCTCCTAATTTCTTGATTTTCTTCAACCACCTGCGTAATTAATGCCTCAACCCTTTAGTTTTTCTTACCTTGTGCCTCTATAAAAGCCTGTAAGGTGTCTTTTAAGGAGTTCCTAGAGGATGAGGGTGCATGATAAGGTGCAGGGGATCATCTAGGGGGCTGTGCATGCTGCTGATTTTCAGATTTCCAGCTGAAGTTGGGGTGATTCCGCCACCCTGGATTATAAGTGTTAGAGAAAGGTGCAAGATATGCCTAAAGTATTACATTGTTCCTCATATAGCCCTCTCGTATCAACAAATGTGGGGCATTCTGGGTGAAATGATCTACCTCGCCACACACAAAGCACAGTTCTAAAGACTCGGCATGATTAGCCACATGTGTTTGCTTTGAGCCCTTAGTTTTCAATGCCTCTAACTCCCTAGTGAGCAGTTCGACCTTAGCTTTCAGGTTGTCTTTTTCCCTAAGATGGTATATTCCTCCACCATTGGGGTTTCCTATAGGTCGTGACCTATTCGTGCTCTCAATAGTACTAGGTCCAGTCCATGTATGAGCTTTCTCAGCAAGCTCATTGAGGTATTCAATAGCCTTATCAGGATCTTTTTGCAGAAATTCCCCATTGCACATCATCTCTACAAATTGGCGTTCTCTATAGGTAAGACCCTCATAGAAATAGCTCACTAAATGCCAATTTTCATACCCATGGTGTGGATGCATACTTAACAGCTCTTTAAATTTCTCCCAAGACTGATATAAAGTCTCGTTTTCCTTTTGTGCAAAGGTGGAGATTTGTCTTTTCAACGCATTAGTCTTATATTGGGGAAAATATTTGTTAAAGAAAGCCCAAGTCATCTCAGTCCACGACCCAATAGATCGTGGTCTTAGTGAGTATAGCCAACTCTTAGCTCTATCCTTCAAAGCAAAAGGAAAGAACTTAAGCCTCATAATGTCATCGGTTTCATCTTGACTATGAAAAGTCACGACTACTTCCTCAAAATCTCTAATGTGCACATATGGGTTTTTATTATCCAAGCCATGAAATGTAGGGAGTAATTGAATCATCCCTCGTTTAAGATCTAATTGGCGAGTATTGGCTGGAAACATGATGCATGATAGTGTGGCTGTGCGTGTAGGGTGGAGGTAATCCTGAAGTGTCCTAGCAATATTCTCATTAAGGTTATCGGCCATGTTAACAAAATCCTCTAAATTCTCACTTAGGTTTCTACTATGGGTTGATCTAGGTGAAGTTTCACTATCAGACTCGGAAGGAGATGGATTATCAAATATAGGGTTTAAAAAGTTTAATCCTGACTCTAGTACAGGCCTACAAGCAAATCTACCCAAAATGTCTTTATATCTGGGCATGCAAGATCACAAAATAATAAAAATACTATAAAAAAAATAAAAATAAAATAAAATTAATTCCGTAAGCTAAAAGAAGAAACGAAGTTACCGCCTCTACAGCTGATGAAAAAACTATTTACAGTTCTTCTACCGTCATATCAAAAGTTGACAATCTTCTTTGTACTTAAGCGCGTCTCCCCGACAATGGTACCAAAATTTGATTATGCCCAAAACATAACGCAGTTTTTGTAGTACAACTTTGGGGTGTCGATTCCACAGGGAAACAAACTAATTACAAAAGAAGGTGTAAACCTCAATACAAACGATAAAAGATTGATTGAAAAAATCTGATTTGTTGATTGTTTGAAAATTGTGTAAATAATTGATGGATATAAATAAGAAACAACAAGGTTCCGAAAATACTCCCAAGGTTCGTTGCCCTAATCCTAACTTGATTCAACTGTTTTTATCTCAATTGCAAGTTTCACATCCCAAACAAGCAATCGACAAATATTCAATTAAAGCGAATGTATAAACCCTAATGTAATTGATATGAATTATTCTTTACTTTTAAGCACACATGATCTAACTTATAAATTATCAAAAGACGATGATATATCTAAATAACAATACCGCAGCAATGGACAAATCTATAAAAGAGATTTACTAGACTCAATCACACCCAAACAAATACACATAAGAAGAGCATGACTAGACTTATATGGAAAAGAAACATGCAATCACTGGAATAATAAGAAATCTACTAATTAAATTAAAGAATAAAACTGAACAATGTTTAATGAAAATAATACCAAACTACAACTGAATCAAATAAAGGAAAATAAGAACAACTACACCTAGGGATTCATTCATTCGCCTTGCTTGAAGACTAGCCGACTATGGAGCTCATGCTTCTTTGAGTTACCTTTGGCCTCTCAACGATCATCTCCTCCTTGGTAGCGAAAGCTTCGGTGATTCCTCAGCTTGCCCTCCAAAAGTATACTTCGGATTGCTCCTAAAGGCCCTCTGGATTCACTCTCTGATGATTTCAGATGAGCTCCGATTCATCCTAAAGCTGAAGTGGAGTGGGTCTTATATAGGCAAACTCCCGGAGTGATATGTATTTTCTAACCGATGTGGGATACTGCCCAAGTGTGCTCGATCGCAGCCCGAGTGCACTCGATCGCAGATTGGTGCGCTCGATCGCAGTTACACTGCAGAGTACTTCTTGGTTGATGTGGGATGTGCGCTCGATCGCACTGCTTGTGCGCGCGATCGCAGTGCAGGCAACAGTCCATCTTGTCCTCCCAGAAGCATAGGATCTTGGCCTTTTAAAGAACGATCGCTTCTTTTTCTCATTTAAACTCAAAGTACCTGAAAATTGCACTGAAATAAGTCAGTGGTCCAATAATATTACTTTAGAGTTATTAAAACATAAAAGCGAAATAAAGACCGAGATCAATCCTAAAATGCTAACAATAAACCACTATTGAGAAGCATTTTATGACTCTCATCATGACCAACAGTTACCTCTTTCATTGGTGTGGAGACATATCTACATTACACATGGATATACAATTTCACTTTTAGAAACCCAAATTTTCTTGGGTCTTTTGGTGTTAATCCTAGAAAATACTCTATTTAAAATATAGCAAGAAGTATTTATGACTTCTGCCAAAAAATATGTTGGTAAACTATTTTCACAAAGTTTGGTTCTGGTAAATTCTGCTAGAACTCTATTTTTCCTCTCAACAACACCATTGTGTTTAGGAGTTCTAGGAACTAAAAAATTGTGATCAATTCCATTTTCATCACAAAATTTTGAGAAACTTTAGTTTTCAATTTATTCTCCATGATCACTTATAATACTTGGGATAGAAATTCGTTTTTCATTTTGAATATTCTTGCAAAGGATCACAAAACCTTTATTGGCTTCATCCTTGTAAGCAATAAAAATAATAAAAGTATATCTTGAATAATCATCAACAATAACAAGATCATATTGATGGCCAGCTAGACTAATGGTGCTTATTGGACCAAACAAGTCCATATATAAAAGTTTCAATGGTCTAGAGGTTGAAATTATATTTGTAGATTTAAAAGAAACTCTTATTTGTTTTCCTATTTGACAAGCATCACAAACTTTATCTTTTTTAATTTGATTTTGGGAAGTCCAACAACTAAATCTTTTCTTGAAAGAATTTTTAGTAAATCCATGTTCACATGGCCAAGCCTTCAAGGCTATAGGCATAGGTTTTCACTGAAAGCAGGAAAACATTTTTCACTTTTCGATTGTAATGATTTTAAATAAACTAGATAGACATTTCCATGTCTATAGCCAATAAACTTGATCTTGTTACTCTTGATGTCTATTACTAGACAATGAGAGGATTCAAATATGACATTGTGGCCTTTATCACATAGTTGACTAATACAAAATAAATTTTACTTATGGCCTTGCACATAGAAAACATTGTCAATGGTTGAGGAATCTTTACCCACTTTGCCATGCCCGATAATCTTTATCTTAATGTTGCCTCCAATGGTGACGTGTCTGCCATCCTGTAAAGTTAATTCCTTGAACATGCTTTGATCACTAGTCATGTGCTTTGAGCATCCACTATCAAGGTACCAATAGTTACCTTTTTCATTGGTGTGGAGACATATCTACATTAGAAATGAATATACAATTTCACTTTTAGATCCACAAAATTTCTTGGGTTTTTTGGTGTTAGTCCTAGAAAATACTCTATTTAAAATATAGCAAGAAGTATTTACGACTTACGCTAAAAACTTTGTTGGTAAACTATTTTCACAAAGTATGGTTTTGGCAAATTCTGCTAGAACTCTATTTTTCCTCTCAACAACACCATTTTCTTGAGGAGTTATAGGGGCTGAAAAATTGTGATCAATTCCATTTTCAATATAAAATTTTGAAAAACTTTAGTTTTCAATTTCTTTTCCATGATCACTTCTAATACTTGGGATAAAATTTGTTTTTCATTTTGAACGTTCTTGCAAAGGATCACAAAACCTTTATTGGCTTCGTCCTTGTAAGCAATAAAAATAATAAAAGTATATCTTGAATAATCATCAACAATAACAAGATCATATTGATGGCTAGCTAGCCTAATGGTGCATATTGGACTAAACAAGTCCATATATAAAAGTTCCAATGCTCTAGAGGTTGAAATGACATTTGCAGATTTAAAAGAAACTCTTCTTTGTTTTCCCATTTGACAATCATCACAAACTTTATCTTTTTTTAATTTGATTTTGGGAAGTCCAACAACTAAATCTTTTCTTGAAATAATTTTTAGTAAATCCATGTTCACATGGCCAAGTCTTCAACAACATAGCCATAGGTTTTCACTAAAAGCGGGAAAACATTTTTCATTTTTCGAATATAAAGATTTAAAATAAACTAGATAGACATTTTCATGTCTATAGCCAACAAACTTGATCTTGTTACTCTTGATTTCTATTACAAATGGATATACAGTTTCACTTTTAGGTACCAAACATTTCTTGGGTCTTTTGGGGTTTGTCTTAGAAAATACTCTATTTAAAATATAGCAAGAAGTATTCACGATTTCTGCCAAAAAATATATTGGTAAACTATTTTCATAAAGTATGGTTCTGGCAAATTCTGCTAGAACTCTATTTTTCCTCTCAACAACACTATTTTGTTGAGGAGTTCTCGGAGATGAAAAATTGTAATCAATTCCATTTTCATCACAAAATTTTGAAAAATTTTAGTTTTCGATTTATTCTCCATGATCATTTCTAATACTTGGAATAAAAATTCCTTTTTCATTTTGAACCTTCTTGCAAAGGATCACAAAACCTTTATAGGCTTCATCCTTGTATGCAATAAAAATAATAAAAGTATATCTTAAATAATGATCAACAATAACAAGATCATATTGATGGCCACCTAGACTAATGGTGCTTATTCGACCAAACAAGTCCATATAGAAAAGTTCCAATGGTTTAGAGGTTGAAAGTACATTTGTAGATTTAAAAGAAACTCTTCTTTGTTTTCCCATTTGACAAGCTTCACAAACTTTATCATTTTAAAATTTGATTTTGGGAAGTCCAACAACTAAAACTTTTCTTCAAAGAATTTTTAGTAAATCCATGTTCACATGGCCAATCCTTCAACGCCATAGCCATAGGTTTTCACTAAAAGCAGGAAAACATTTTTCATTTTTCGAATGTAATGATTTTAAATAAACTGGATAGATATTTTCATGTCTATAGCCAACAAACTGGATCTTGTCACTCTTTATTTCTATGACAAGACAATAAGAGGATTTAAATATGACTTTGTGGCCATTGTCACATAGTTGACTAATACTATGTAAATTTTTCTTAAGGCCTTCCACATATAAGACTTGGTCAATGGTTGAGGAATCTTTACCCACTTTGCCATACCAGATAATCATTATCTTATTGTTGTCTCCAATGGTGACGTGTCTGCCATCCCTTAGTGTAAATTCCTTAAACACGCTTTGATTACTAGTCATGTGCTTTAAGCATCCATTATCAAGGTACCCATATTTACCTTTTTCTTTGGTGTGGAGACAAATCTACATTACACATGGATATACAATTTCACTTTTAGGTACCCAAATTTTCCTGAGTCTTTTGGTGTTAGTCCTAGAAAATACTCTATCTAAAATATAGCAAGAAGTATTTACGACTTCCGCCAAAAAATATGTTGGTAAACTATTTTCACAAAGTATGGTTCTGGCAAATTCTGCTAGAACTCTATTTTTCCTCTCAATAACACTATTTTGTTGAGGAGTTGTCGGAGATGAAAAATTATGATCAATTCCATTTTCATCACAAAATTTTGAAAAACTTTAGTTTTCCATTTTTTCTCCATGATCATTTCTAATACTTGGGATAAAAATTCCTTTTTCATTTTGAACCTTCTTGCAAAGGATCACAAAACCTTTATAGGCTTCATCCTTATATGCAATAAAAATAATAAAAGTATATCTTGAATAATCATCAACAATAACAAGATCATATTGATGGCCACCTAGACTAATGGTGCTTATTGGACCAAACAAGTCCATATAGAAAAGTTCCAATGGTCTAAAGGTTGAAAGTACATTTGTAGTTTTAAAAGAAACTCTTCTTTGTTTTCCCATTTGACAAGTATCACAAACTTTATCTTTTTTAAATTTGATTTTGGGAAGTCCAACAACTAAATCTTTTCTTGAAATAATTTTTAGTAAATCCATGTTCACATGGCCAAGCTTTCTAGGCCATAGCCATAGGTTTTCACTAAAAGCAAGAAAACATTTTTCACTTTTTGAATGTAAAGATTTTAAATAAACTAGATAGACATTTTCATGTCTATAGCCAACAAACTTGATCTTGTTACTCTTGTTGTCTATTACTAGACAATGAGAGGATTCAAATATGACTTTGTGGCCTTTGTCATATAGTTGACTAATACAAAGTAAATTTTACTTATGGCCTTGCACATAGAAAACATGGTCAATGGTTGAGGAATCTTTACCCACTTTGTCAAGCCCAATAATCTTTATCTTAATATTGTCTATAATAGTGATGTGTCTGCTATCCCGTTGAGTTAATTCCTTGAACATGCTTTGATCACTAGTCGTGTGCTATGAGCATCCACTATGAAGGTACCAATAGTTACCTTTTTCTTTGGTGTGGAGACATATGTACATTACAAATGGATATACAGTTTCACTGTTAGGTACCAAAAATTTCTTGGGTCTTTTGGGGTTAGTCCTTGAAAATACTCTATTTAAAATATATCAAGAAGTATTTACGACTTCAGCTAAAAAATATGTTGGTAAACTATTTTCACAAAGCATGGTTCTGGCAAATTATGCCAGAGCTCTATTTTTCCTCTGAACAACACCATTTTGTTGAGGAGTTCTAGGGGCTGAAAAATTGTGATCAATTCCATTTTTAACACAAAATTTTAAAAAACTTTAGTTTTCAAATTCTTTTCCATGATCACTTCTAATACTTGAGATAGAAATTCCTTTTTCATTTTGACCCTTCTTGCAAAAGTTCACAAAATCTTTATAGGCTTCATCCTTGTAAGCAACAAAAAAAATAAAGGTATATCTTGAATAATCATCAACACTAACAAGATCAGATTGATGGCCACCTAGACTAATGGTGCTTATTGGACCAAACAAGTCCATATATAAAAGTTCCAATGATCTATAGGTTGAAATTACTTTTGTAGATTTAAACGAAACTCTTGTCTGTTTTCTCATTTGACAAGCATCACAAACTTTGTCTTTTTTAAATTTGATTTTGGGAAGTCCAACAATTAAATCTTTTATTGAATGAGTTTTTAGTAAATCTATGTTCACATGGCCAAGCCTTCATTGCCATTGCCATAGGTTTTCATTAAAAGTAGGAAAACATTTTTCATTTTTCGAATGTAAAGATTTTAAGTAAACTAGATAGACATTTTCATGTCTATAGCCAACAAACTTGATCTTGTTACTTTTGTATCTATTTGAAGACAATGGGAGGATTCAAATATGACATTGTGTCCTTTGTCACATAGTTGACTAATACTAAGTAAATTTTGCTTAGGGCTTTCCACTTAAAAGACATGGTCAATGGTTGAGGAATCTTTACCCACTTTTCCATATCCGATAATCTTTATCTTAGTGTTGTCTCCAATGGTGACGTGTCTGCCATCCCTTAGTGTGAATTCCTTGAACACACTTTGATCACTAGTCATGTGCTTTGAGCATCCATTATCAAGGCGCCAATAGTTACATTTTTCTTTGGTATGGAGACATATCTACATTACACATGGATATATAATTTCACTTTTAGGTACCCAAATTTTCTTGGGCCATTTGGTGTTAGTCCTAAAAATACTCTATTTAAAATATAACAAGAAGTATTTACGACTTCCACCAAAAAATATGTTGGTAAACTATTTTCACAAAGTATGGTTCTGGCAAATTCTGCTAGAACTCTATTTTTCCTCTCAACAACACCATTTTGTTGAGGAGTTCTCGGTGATGAAAAATTATGATCAATTCCATTTTCATCACAAAATTTTGAAAAGCTTTAGTTTTCCATTTATTCTCTATGATCACTTCTAATACTTGGGATAGAAATTCCTTTTTCATTTTGAACCTTCTTTCAAAGGATCACAAAATGTTTATAGGCTTCATCCTTGTATGCAATAAAAATAATAAAAGTATATCTTGAATAATCATCAACAACAACAAGATCATATTGATGGCCACCTAGACTAATGGTGCGTATTGGACCAAACAAGTCCATAAAGAAAAGTTCCAATGGTCTAGAGGTTGAAAGTACATTTGTAGATTTAAAAGAAACTCTTCTTTGTTTTCCCATTTGACAAGCATCACAAACTTTATCTTTTTTAAATTTGATTTTAGGAAGTCCAACAACTAAATCTTTTCTTGGAAGAATTTTTAGTAAATCCAGGTTCATGTGGCCAAGCTTTCAAGGTCATAGCCATAGGTTTTCACTAAAAGAAGGAAAACATTTTTCATTTTTCGAATGTAAAGATTTTAAATAAACTAGATGGACATTTTCATGTCTATAGCCAACAAACTTTATCATATTACTTTTGATGTCTATTACTAGACAATGAAACGATTCAAATATGACTTTGTGGCATTTGTCACATAGTTGACTAATACAAAGTAAATTTTACTTATGGTATTGCACATAGAAAATATGGTTGAGGAATCTTTACCCACTTTGCCATGCCCGATAATCTTTATCTTAATGTTATCTCCAATGGTGACATGTCTGTCATCCCTTAGAGTTAATTCCTTGAACACGCTTTGATCACTAGTCATGTGCTTTGAGCATCCACTATAAAGGTACTAATCGTTACTTTTTTCTTTGGTGTGGAGACATCTTTACGTTACAAATGGATATACAATTTCACTTTTAGGTACCCAAAATTTTTTGGGTCTTTTGGGGTTAGTACTAGAAAATACTCTATTTAAAGTATAGCATGAAGTATTTACGACTTCAGCCAAAAAATATGTTGGTATACTATTTTCACAAAGCATGGTTCTGGCAAATTATGCTAGAACTCTATTTTTCCTCTGAACAACACCGTTTTGGTTAGGAGTTCTATGGGCTGAAAAATTGTGATCAATTCCATTTTCATCACAAAATTTTGAAAAACTTTAGTTTTCAAATTCTTTTCCATGATCACTTGTAATACTTGAGATAGAAATTCCTTTTTCATTTGAACCTTCTTGCAAAAGTTAGCAAAACCTTTACAAGCTTCATCCTTGTAAGCAATAAAAAAAATAAAGGTATATCTTGAATAATTATCAACAATAACAAGGTCATATTGATGGCCACCTAGACTAATAGTGCTTCTTATACCAAACAAGTCCATATATAAAAGTTCCAATGGTCTACAGGTTGAAATTACATTTGTTGATTTAAAAGAAACTCATGTTTGTTTTCCCATTTGACAAGTATCACAAACTTTATCTTTTTAAAATTTGATTTTGGTAAGTCCAACAACTAAATCTTTTCTTGAAAGAATTTTTAGTAAATTCATGTTCACATTGCCAAGCTTTCAAGGCCATAGCCATAGGTTTTCACTAAAATAAGGAAAATGTTTTTCATTTTTCGAAATATAAAGATTTTAAATAAACTAGATAGATATTTTAATGTCTGTAGCCAATAAACTTGATCATGTTACTCTTGATATCTATTACTAGACAATGAGCAGATTCAAATATGGCTTTGTGGCATTTGTCACATAGTTAACTAATACAAAGTAAATTTTACTTATGGCCTTGCACATAGAAAACATGGTCTATGGTTGAGGAATCTTTACCCACACTGCCATGCCCGATAATCTTTATCTTAATGTTGTCTCCAATTGTGACGTGTCTGCCATCCCGTAGAGTTAATTCCTTGAACACGCTTTGATCACTAGTCATGTTCTTTGAGCATCCACTATCAAGGTACCAATAGTTACCTTTTTCTTTGGTGTGGAGACATATATACATTACACATGGATATACAATTTCGCTTTTAGGTACCAAAAATTTCTTGGGTCTTTTGGGGTTAGTCCAAGAAAATACCCTATTGAAAATATAGCAAGAAGTATTTACGACTTTAGCTAAAAAATATGTTGGTATACTATTTTCACAAAGCATGGTCCTTGCAAATTATGCTAGAACTTTATTTTCCCTCTGAACAACACCATTTTGGTTAGGAGTTCTACGGGCTAAAACATTGTGATCAATTCCATTTGCATCACAGAATTTTGAAAAACTTTAGTTTTCAAATTTTTTTTCCATGATCACTTCTAAATCTTGAGATAGAAATTCTTTTTTCATTTTGAACCATCTTGCAAAAGTTCACAAAACCTTTATAGGATTCATCCTTGTAAGCAATAAAAAAAATAAAGGTGTATCGTGAATAATCATCAACAATAACAAGATAAGATTTTAAATAAACTGGATAGACGTTTTCATGTCTATAGCCAACAAACTTGATCTTGTTACTCTTGTATCTACTACAAGACAATGAGAGGATTCAAATATGACTTTGTGGCCTTTGTCACATAGTTGACTAATAGTAAGTAAATTTTGGTTAGGGCTTTCCACATATAAGACATGGCCAATGGTTGAGGAATCTTTACCCACTTTGCCATACCCGATAATCTTTATCTTAGTATTCTCTCCAATGGTGACGTGTCAGCCATCCCTTAGTGTAAATTCCTTGAACACGCTTTGATCACTATTCATGTGCTTTGAGCATCCATTATCAAGGCGCCAATAGTTACCTTTTTCTTTGGTGTGGAGACATATCTACATTACACATGGATATACAATTTCACTTTTAGGTACCCAAATTTTCTTGGGTCTTTTGGTGTTAGTTCTAGAAATTTAAAATTTAGTAAGAAGTATTTATGAGTTCCGCCAAAAAATATGTTGGAAAACTATTTTCACAAAGTATGGTTCTGAAAAATTCTGTTAGAACTCTATTTTTCCTCTCAACAACACCATTTTGTTGCGGAGTTCTAAGGGCTAAAAAATTGTGATCAATTCAATTTTCATTACAAAATTTTTAAAAACTTTACTTTTCAATTTATTTTCCATGATCACTTCAAGTACTTGGGATAAAAATTCCTTTTTCATTTTGAACCTTCTTGCAAAGGTTCACAAAACCTTTATAGGCTTCATCCTTGTAAGGAATAAAAATAATAAAGGTATATCTTGAATAATCATCAACAATAACAATATCATATTGATGGCCACCTAGACTAATGGTGCTTATTGGACCAAACAAGTCCATATAGAAAAGTTCCAATGGTCTAGAGGTTGAAAGTACATTTGTAGATTTAAAAGAAACTCTTCTTCATTTTCCCAATTGACAAGCATCATAAACTTTATCTTTTTTAAATTTGATTTTGGGAAGTCCAACAACTAAATCTTTTCTTGAAAGAATTTTTAGTAAATATATGTTCACATGGCCAAGTCTTCAAGGCCATAGCCATCGGTTTTCACTAAAAGCAGGAAAACATTTTTCACTTTTCGAATGTAAAGATTTTAAATAAACTAGATAGACATTTTCATGTCTATAGCCAACAAACTTTATCATGTTACTCTTGATGTCTATTACTAGACAATGAAAGGATTCAAATATGACTTTGTGGCCTTTGTCACATAGTTGACTAATACAAAGTAAATTTTACTTATGGCTTTGCACATAGAAAATACGGTCAATGGTTGAGGAATCTTTACCCACTTTACCATGCCCGAGAATCTTTATCTTAATGTTATCTCCAATGGTGATGTGTCTGTCATCCCGTAGAGTTAATTCCTTGAACACGCTTTGATGACTAGTCATGTGCTTTGAGCATCCACTATCAAGGTACTAATAGTTACCTTTTTCTTTGGTGTGGAGACATCTTTACGTTACAAATGGATATACAATTTCACTTTTAGGTACCCAAAATTTCTTGGGTCTTTTGGGGTTAGTCCTAGAAAATACTCTATTTAAAGTATAGCAAGAAGTTTTTACGACTTCAGCCAAAAAATATGTTGGTATAGTATTTTCACAAAGCATGGTCCTTGCAAATTATACTAGAACTCTATTTTCCCTCTGAACAACACTGTTTTGGTTAGGAGTTCTACGGGCTGAAAAATTGTGATCAATTCCATTTGCATCACAAAATTTAGAAAAACTTTAGTTTTCAAATTTTTTTCCATGATCACTTGTAATACTTGAGATAGAAATTCCTTTTTCATTTTGAACCTTCTTGCAAAAGTTAACAAAACCTTTATAAGTTTCATCCTTGTAAGCAATAAAAAATTCTTTCACAAAGTAATAGGTACCCAAATTTTCCTGAGTCTTTTGGTGTTAGTCCTAGAAAATACTCTATCTAAAATATAGCAAGAAGTATTTACGACTTCCGCCAAAAAATATGTTGGTAAACTATTTTCACAAAGTATGGTTCTGGCAAATTCTGCTAGAACTCTATTTTTCCTCTCAATAACACTATTTTGTTGAGGAGTTGTCGGAGATGAAAAATTATGATCAATTCCATTTTCATCACAAAATTTTGAAAAACTTTAGTTTTCCATTTTTTCTCCATGATCATTTCTAATACTTGGGATAAAAATTCCTTTTTCATTTTGAACCTTCTTGCAAAGGATCACAAAACCTTTATAGGCTTCATCCTTATATGCAATAAAAATAATAAAAGTATATCTTGAATAATCATCAACAATAACAAGATCATATTGATGGCCACCTAGACTAATGGTGCTTATTGGACCAAACAAGTCCATATAGAAAAGTTCCAATGGTCTAGAGGTTGAAAGTACATTTGTAGATTTAAAAGAAACTCTTCTTTGTTTTCCCGTTTGACAAGCATCACAAACTCTATCTTTTTTAAATTTGATTTTGGGAAGTCTAACAACTAAATCTTTTCTTGAAATAATTTTTAGTAAATCCATGTTCACATGGCCAAGCCTTCTAGGCCATAGCCATAGGTTTTCACTAAAAGCAAGAAAACATTTTTCACTTTTTGAATGTAAAGATTTTAAATAAACTAGATAGACATTTTCATGTCTATAGCCAACAAACTTGATCTTGTTACTCTTGATGTCTATTACTAGACAATGAGAGCATTCAAATATGACTTTGTGGCCTTTGTCATATAGTTGACTAATACAAAGTAAATTTTACTTATGGCATTGCACATAGAAAACATGGTCAATGGTTGAGGAATCTTTACCCACTTTGTCACGCCCGATAATCTTTATCTTAATGTTGTCTCTAATAGTGATGTGTCTGCTATCCCGTTGAGGTAATTCCTTGAACATACTTTGATCACTAGTCAGATGCTATGAGCATCCACTATGAAGGTACCAATAGTTACCTTTTTCTTTGGTGTGGAGACATATGCATATTACAAATGGATATACAGTTTCACTTTGTACCAAAAATTTCTTGGGTCTTTTGGGGTTAGTCCTTGAAAATACTCTATTTAAAATATATCAAGAAGTAATTACGACTTCAGCTAAAAAATATTTTGGTAAACTATTTTCACAAAGCATGGTTCTGGAAAATTATGCCAGAGCTCTATTTTTCCTCTGAACAAAACCATTTTGTTGAGGAGTTCTAAGGGCTGAAAAATTGTTATCAATTCCATTTTCAACAAAAATTTTTGAAAAAATTTAGTTTTCAAATTCTTTTCCATGATCACTTCTAATACTTGAGATAGAAATTCCTTTTTTCATTTTGACTCTTCTTGCAAAAGTTCACAAAACCTTTATAGGCTTCGTCCTTGTAAACAACAAAAAAAATAAAGGTATATCTTGAATAATCATCAACACTAACAAGATCAGATTGATGGCCACTTAGACTAATGGTGCTTATTGGACCAAACAAGTACATATATAAAAGTTCCAATGGTCTACAGGTTGAAATTACATTTGTAGATTAAACGAAACTCTTGCCTGTTTTCTCATTTGACAAGCATCACAAACTTTATCTTTTTTAAATTTGATTTTTGGAAGTCCAACAATTAATCTTTTCTTGAATGAATTTTTAGTAAATCTATGTTCACATGGCCAAGCTTTCATTGCCATTTCCATATGTTTTCACTAAAAGAAGGAAAACATTTTTCATTTTTCGAATGTAAAGATTTTAAGTAAACTAGATAGACATTTTCATGTCTATAGCCAACAAACTTGATCTTTTTACTCTTGTATCTATTACAAGACAATGAGAGGATTCAAATATGACATTGTGTCCTTTGTCACATAGTTGACTAATACTAAGTAAATTTTGCTTAGGGTTTTCCACTTATAAGACATGGTCAATGGTTGAGGAATCTTTACCCACTTTGCCATATCCAATAATCTTTATCTTAGTGTTGTCTCCAATGGTGACGTGTCTGCCATCCCTTAGTGTAAATTCCTTGAACACGCTTTGATCACTAGTCATGTGCTTTGAGCATCCATTATCAAGGCGCCAATAGTTACCTTTTTCTTTGGTGTGGAGACATATCTATATTACACATGGATATATAATTTCACTTTTAGGTACCCAAATTTTCTTGGGCCATTTGGTGTTAGTCCTAAAAATACTCTATTTAAAATATAACAAGAAGTATTTACGACTTCCACCAAAAAATTTGTTGGTAAACTATTTTCACAAAGTATGGTTCTGGCAAATTCTACTAGAACTCTATTTTTCCTCTCAACAACACTATTTTGTTGAGGAGTTCTCGGTGATGAAAAATTGTGATCAATTCCATTTTCATCACAAAATTTTGAAAAGCTTTAGTTTTCCATTTATTCTCCATGATCACTTCTAATACTTGGGATAGAAATTCCTTTTTCATTTTGAACCTTCTTTCAAAGGATCACAAAATGTTTACAGGCTTCATCCTTGTATGCAATAAAAATAATAAAAGTATATCTTGAATAATCATCAACAACAACAAGATCATATTGATGGCCACCTAGACTAATGGTGCTTATTATACCAAACAAGTTCATATATAAAAGTTCCAATGGTCTACAGGTTGAAATTACATTTGTTGATTTAAAAGAAACTCATATTTGTTTTCCTATTTGACAAGCATCACAAATTTTATCTTTTTTAAATTTGATTTTGGCAAGTCCAACAACTAAATCTTTTCTTGAAAGATTTTTTAGTAAATCTATGTTCACATGGCCAAGCCTTCAAGGCCATAGCCATAGGTTTTCACTAAAAGCAGAAAAATATTTTTCACTTTTCGAAATGTAACGATTTTAAATAAATTAGATAGATATTTTCATGTCTGTAGCCAATAAACTTGATCTTGTTACTCTTGATGTCTATTACTAGACAATGAGTGGATTCAAATATTGCTTTGTGGTCTTTGTCACATAGTTGACTAATACAAAGTAAATTTTACTTATGACATTGTACATAGAAAACATGGTCAATGGTTGAGGAATATTTACCCACTTTGCCATGCCTGATAATCTTTATCTTAATGTTGTCTCCAATTGTGACGTGTCTGCCATCCCGTAGAGTTAATTCCTTGAACACACTTTGATCACTAGTCATGTGTTTTGAGCATCCACTATCAAGGTACCAATAGTTACATTTTTCTTTGGTGTGTGTTGTGCGTTTATCTTTCTATATAAATAAGTAAATAATCGTACTTGTTTTACTTGCAAGTGCACAAGGTCAATGGTAGCATAGTGTGCAAGTGCAAGATCATTTCCACAGGGATTGGTGAATTTCGTTTTAGAATCAATTTCTTAACGAAATAAGGTAAAAATAACTATTGAATGTGAATTAATAATAATGAGAATATAGGGCTTTGATATCCACCACTAATCATACTTTCCCAATGAGTAATATGCTAATGCTCTAGCCCTACTATGAAGACCTAATGGTTGTCAACCTAAGGGCATGGTATCTATTCCTTAAGTTATTGATTTCCCTAAGCAACGAGTTAGGATGGTATCTACTCTAACTCTTTTTTTTCTTAAGGGATTCAACATGGTATCTACTGAGTTGTTCCTTAAGAGAGCATAGGACCTATGGAAATCGACAACCACAAAGGACCGAGGGTATGGTATCTACTCCCGGTTTCCCATGTTGATTAACCCAAGAATACGGTGTGAATTTATTTTGTTACTAATGTCAGACCCAAGACTCAGTCATCCAAATTGATCTAACTAACAAGTCCATATGACATTCATACGTTGATCAGACACACACATATGAGGAATTGAATAAAATAGATATTAATCAATTAAAGCATCATGACAAGGCTATTTGCAAAGGCAACCAATATATATATATATATATATATATATATATATACATATATATATGGGATGGGAAAGCATAATTAAGGCTTCAATCGAGCCCTATAAAGAGTTAGTTATACATGTTGTCTATGATAAACATCATAATATAAACTAAACATAAAATATAAAACCCGAAGAATACTATGGAGACGAGTCGTCAATTCCTCTCCAAAGCTTATAACTTCAAGCCAAAGCAAAAGATAAAAAGAAGGATCCCCCTTTTGTGTTTTTACAAGTGTATTTATAGGGGCTGAATAACCCTAGACGACCCTGGAAACCCTAAACTTCCTAAAATACAAAACCTCCTTTATTTACAAAACCGATTCTGCTGTTTTTACTGTTCATGCCTGTACGCATGCGCTCGATCGTGCACTTCTGCGCTCGAGCGCTTAGGTGCGCTCAATCCTTCATGCATGCGCGCGATTGCTGGTGCACTCGATCGTACTGTGCGCTCGATCGCTCTATAGCCAGCAGTTGCTCCAGGATTTCCGGATTTCTTCCTTTTAAGTGTCAAAAATGCTTCTTTTTCCTCCAAGACCCTATAAAAGCATGTGAAGCATAGAAATGAAGTAAAATGGACTAAATTAACATAAACTAGGACTTAGCAATTGTAAATTAAGGGGCTTAAATATGAATATTTAAGCATATATCCCACCCCCAAACTTACATATTGCTAGTCCCTTAGCAATACAAGACAAAAAATTAGAATGAAAAAATAAAGACACACAGATAAATCCAATATTCCTGGTGTCCACAAAAGTTTAGGTATCACACAAAACCATGATGTGCGTTCATGAACAAGCTTAACAAGTACAAACACACCTTTGCAATGAATAAGAGTTTTGAACGCAAATCACTTTTATAAGGTAGGTTAAAACATCACAAGTTTGACTTTAGTGTGTGGTGAACTAGCACATAAAAGATTATGTTTCCAAATAATTCTAATGTGTAGTGTTTCGATGTCTCAAGATTCACCAAATTTCCTATTAGAACCAACAAAAATGGCATAGTTTTTCTTCTTTTCTTTTTTTTTTGCCAAGTTTAGTCCCCTTAAGCTTCCTATTTGACTCATATAGCGAGTGTTTAGCCAATGATTTCCAAACCAGATGGTTTTAGGGTATTAGGTGTAAAGACACCCCTAAGGACTTACTAACTCGAATAAAAAAGGCTACGAAATTAACTGGTCTTAACGCTACCAATCTGAATTTCCACCTTTTGACATGACACTCACTGCTTACTGAGGCAAGAGGGCCAGTTACTCGGTGGAAAGTTCTTTTTAATGATCATTATGAGCAAAATTTCCACCTTTTGACGTGACACTCACTGCTTACTGAGGCAAGAGGGCCAGTTACTCAGTGGAAAGTTTGTTTACTGATCATTAGGAGCACTTTTCTTTTTTATCAATAACAATTTTTTTCTATTTTCCTATGCCAAAATGTGAATCTAACAAGTCATCCGGTTCACAGTCAAGCCGAAGAAACATACATATTTCAATTACATGTCATACCCTACACAATTATGTGCTAATGTGCTCGTGTTAGTTTAGGTCAAACTCGTGAATCCTTAAATGCCTAAAAGAAAGTGATTAAGGTTTAAAACTTTAATTATTAGCCCATGTGTTCAAGGTTTTAAGCTCACTTATGAAGTCAGATCATGATGTTTTGTTTAGGTCATTCAAAAATTTTAGAACAGTATGAACATGCGTTTATCTATAAAAACAAAAATTTGGGACATAGTGGGTGTGTGAGTGTGTTCCCCATACCCCCAAACTTAAATTGCACATTGTCCTCAATGTGTGAATAGCATGGAAGGATCTGACCTGGGAGATGGAGAACTATATGGCTGGCATGGCTCGTAGCACGCCTCCAAACTTCAACAGGATGCGCTCACTCTGTCCTTGAAAAAGAATAAACAAACATAAACCAAAAAACAAGGAATATTAATACTAAATAGTAATTACTAATTATAAATGAAAGACAATACGAGAAAGAAAATAAAAAAGGATATTCTGTGGGGTGCCTCCCATTAGCGCTAAGTTTAACGTTTTCAGCCAGACAGGGTATCCTCTCACTGTTGATCGTCGGGTGGTGCAGTCGAAGAGATACCGGGTGCTAGAGGCAGGCGATCAAGGATGGCCTGTAGCATCGCCTCCTGCTGTGCAAACTATACCTCCAACCCATCTATCTGCTGATGGCTTAATGAAGTAGTTGTAGAGACCTCATCTTAGAAGGAGGATAACTCAGTGAGAAAGTGTTGGGACTCTGTGGGTCCCATATTCGGATGGTTCTCCTTTTGCAATGGGCTAACTGCGGGGGTCTCTGTCTCCATATAATCCTCCTTAATCCTCTCAGCTGCAGGTGCAGATGCTGAGAGTCCTTGAGCCATGTACGAGAGGCTATGTGTCCATTGAGCCTTCCCAAAGAAGGGATGCTCTCACACTGGTCCGTCGCTGGTGGTTCCCTTAATCCCTTTCTTCTTAAGGATGTATGATAGCAGGAACGAGAATGGGAGCCCCCATGCATTGGCCGTGGTGGTCTGGCAGCCATGGACATGATCCCAAAATTTATGCAGCTGACTCCAAATAACAGTTGGGATAGAGTACCAATGGCCTCTATGGAAGGCGTATAACATCTGTAGAAACTGATCTCTCCTCTGTGTCTTGTGCCCTAGTGGATACACATTTCACTGGAGGATGGTGTCCATGGGCCATAGCTGTGGAGGCAACTTTGACTGACTCGCTGCGTTGTTGTGCCTATCAGTGTACTGGCCAGCACACATATCCTCAATGATCGTGGACAAGGCAAAAGACTCCGGCTGCTCCTCTATATCGGTGTCCTCCTGAGGGGACTCATCACAGTAGTGAAGTGCAGCAGCTATGTCGACACTAGTCACCTCTATGGATGTGCCCTGGACTGAAGAAGTCAAGATTCCTAGCCTACTGCAGTCGAATGATATGTGCTCATAAAACTGGACTATTAGCTAGGTGTAAGCAGTCGAGCAAACTGGCTTAAATAACCTCTTTAGCCCTCGATGTCTAAATGCTTGGACTACCCATTGAGTGGCGTCCATGTGCTTGAAGACCTCATCGATGTTGAAAGTGGTCTCAAACAAAATTTTAAGCTGCTCGAAACTCGGCCGGGTGGAATTGGAGCAGCTACCGGAGGCTCAAGAAGTAGATACCATTTGCTGATGTATGACAGTGCAACTTCTGGTGTGAGTGTGCTCGATCGGACAAACAGATGTGCGCTCGATCATAAATGCTAAGCGCTCGATCGCACTCGTTCAGGCAATAGATTGAACATTTTACGTGTAGCAGAAGCCCGAGGCTATAAAAAACACACAGAGTTGATGCAAACCTCCTGTAAACATGGAAATAACCAATCAACACACAAGATAAATATATATAAAGAATGAAAATGTAATTTAGAGATCAAGAACCTTGTGTGTATTTAGAAAGGGAATGAGTGTGCAATGGGGAAGGAAGCGGTGGTAGCTTAGTTGTAGGGTGGTGTGTGGTTGTAAAGTGGTGGTTGTGAGTTAGCTTGGAGGATAGGTGTAAGAGATGTTGAAGGTGAGAGTACGAGGGAGAGGATTCAGAGTGCGTTCGAGCATAAGGGTGAAATGACTTTGTGAGCTGAGTGTTTTTAAAAACCCTCACGTGTCTTCTCTGCCATGAGTATGCTCGAGCACATTGTGAAGTGTGCTCGATAGCACTTGTGCGCAAGTGCATAGGCTGATGCAATTGCATGCAATGGCATGCAAGGCGGAAATGCGCTTGAGCACACTATGTCGTGCGCTCGATCGCAGTGCAGAAAAGGCTGATTATGATGAAATATTAAAGGATTAAAATAATGAAATAAACAAGGGGAAGAATTGGTAACGATACAACCATACCATATTGTAGTGGTGTCAGTACCACTAACCTCAGTAGAGGTGCTTGAGCTACATAATTGTCAAAGGTGAAACGTCTCAAGCGCTCTCTTGATACAGTGCTACTCCCGTTGAAGGGGGCATTTATAGCCCACTTCTCATGGCTCAAGTGCTATAGATTCAGCTTCATAATGGATAGAGTGAAGCACCAAGTCCTCATCTCTAGGAGGTAAGTTAATATCAAGGTATGGTTTGGCTCTATGTCCATTTACTGTGAAGGGCTGATTTCCGTTGGGACCAAGGACCTCCAAAGCACCATGAGGAAAGACCTTGGTGACCACATATGGACCATACCATCGAGATTTGAGATTTCCTGGGAACAGTCTTAATCTTGATTCGTACAATAATACCTTTTATCCCACATGAAACTCCTTCCTAACCAGTTGTTTATCATGACATGTCTTTGTTCGTTCTTTGTAGAGCTTGGTGTTCTCATAGGCATCATACCTCAGTTCCTCCAGTTCATTTAAGTTCAGCTTTCTCTTTTCTTCCGCTTGTTTCATATCAAAATTAAACTGCTTTATGACCCAATGTGCTCAATGTTCTAATTCTACCGGGAGATGGCATGCTTTCCCAAAGACTAGGCGGTATGGAGACATGCCAATTGGAGTTTTATAAGCTGTCCGATATGCCCATAGAGCATCATTTAGGCACAAAGACCAATCCTTCCGATTAGGCTTCACGGTCCTCTCTAAGATTCCTTTGATTTCTCGGTTACTTATCTCCACTTGGCCACTGGTTTGAGGATGATAGTGGGTGCCAACTTTATGAGTGATCCCATATTTTTGGAGTAGTTCGGCAAAAGAGAGATGATGAAAGTGGCGACCCCCATCATTGATAATTGCTCTTAGAGTCCCAAATTGGGTAAAGATGTTAACCTGTAGAAACTTTACAACTACTCTGTGATCATTAGTCTTTGAGGGGACAGCCTCGACCCATTTGGACACATAATCCACACCCATAAGAATATATAAATAACCAAAGAAGTTAGGAAATGGACCTATGAAATCAATGCCCCATACATCAAAAAGTTCTACTATATGAATATTTTGTAGGGGCATCTGATTTCGGGAAGAGATATTACCTGTCTGCTAGCATTTATCACATGAGCTGTAGAACGAGAAGGCATCTTTCAATAGACTAGGCCAATAAAAACCGGATTGTAATACCTTAAGAGTTGTCCTCTTAGGCCTCCATAAGCAAATTGATGGCAGTGTTATATTAAGCTCAGGTGCTCCTCTTCTGAGACACACTGTCGGATGATTTGATTAGGGTAGAATTTGAAAAGGTATGGGTTGTTCCAATGGTAGTGTCTGGACATAGATATCAGCCGCTTCTTTCCTTGCGTGGTCATACCTAGGGGAAAAACCTTAGCAGTTAGATAATTGACAATATCAGCATACTATGGTAGTTTTACCTCTAGTGCGAACAGTTGTTCATCAAGGAAGTTCTCATTCAAAGGCAGCTCATTTCTGTCATTCTCATAGGGTAGCCTTGATAAATGATCTGCGACCACATTCTCACTGCCTTTCTTGTCTTTGATCTCCAAATCAAATTCTTGCAATAGGAGTACCCATCTTATTAACCTAGGCTTTGCATCTTTCTTAGAAAACAGATATCTTAAAGTAGCATGATCAGTGAAAAGAATGACCTTAGAGCCAATAAGATATGATCTGAACTTCTCTAAAGCAAAAATAACAGCTAACAATTCCTTTTCAGTAGTAGAATAGTTAAGTTGAGCATCATTGAAAGTTCTAGAAGCATAATAAATAGTATGGGGTACCTTATTGACCCTTTGACGTAAGACAGCTCCTAAGGCGAAGTCACTGGCATCACACATAAGTTCGAATGGAAGATTCCAATCTGGTGCCATCATTATTGGTGCAGAGGTGAGAACATTCTTCAATGTGTTGAAAGCTTTCATACAGTTATCAGTCCACTCAAACTGGGTATCTTTAGCTAACAATGCACAAAGAGGCCTCGAGATCTTAGAGAAATCCTTGATGAATCGTCTATAGAAACCGGCATGTCCAAGGAAACTTCTTACACCCTTGACTGTGAGAGGAGAAAGGAGCTTTGAAATGATATCTATTTTAGCCTTGTCTACCTCAATACCTTTGTTGGAGATGGAGTGACCCAACACAATGCCTTGTTGACCATGAAGTGACATTTCTCCTAATTTAGCACTAAGTTACTTTCTTCACATCTCTTTAGGACACTCTCCAAATGATTGAGGCATTCATCAAAATTGGAACCAAATACACTGAAATCATCCATAAATACCTCAATGTATTTCTCCACCATATCGAAAAATATGCTCATCATACATCTTTGAAAAATGGCTAGTGTGTTGCATAATCCGAATGGCATCCTCCGATAAGCAAATGCACTGAAAGGACATGGGAAGGTAGTCTTTTCTTGATCCTCGGGTGCTATGGCAATTTGGTTGTATCCACTGTACCCATCCAAGAAGCAATAATAGTTGTGACAGGCTAATCTTTCTAACATCTGATCAATGAATGGCAAAGGGAAATGATCTTTTCTGGTTACTTTGTTCAACCTCCAGTAATCGATACATACCCTCCAACCAGTTGTTTTTCTTGTAGGTATGAGCTCCTCATTTTTATTTTTCACAACGGTAATGCTACTCCTTTTCGGAACAACTTGGACCTGACTCACCCATTTGCCGTCTGAGATAGGGTAGATAATGCCAACATCTAGCAATTTTAATACCTTGGCCTTTACTACCTCTTTCATATGTGGGTTAAGTCTTCTTTGAGCATCTCTAGTGGGCCTTACTTCATCCTCAAGTGTTGGACAAAAATATACCTAAATTAATAAGCAAATAATCGTACTTGTTTTACTTGCAAGTGCACAAGGTCAGCAGTGTAGTATAGTGTGCGAATGCAAGATCATCTCCACAGGGATTGGTGAATTTCGATTTAGAATTATATTCACAATGTAATAGAAATAATAAAAGAGTTGATTTTGATAAAGATAAAATAATAAGGATAAAGGTGTAGGGACTTTATATCCACCACCAATTATACTACCACAACAAAACAGTATGCCAATGCTTTACTCATGTCATGAATACCTAATGTTTGTCAACCTAAGGGCATGGTATCTACTCCTTAAGCTATTGATCTCCCTAAGCAACGAGTTAGGCTTGGTATCTACTCTAACTCTTTTCTCTCTCAAGGGATTCAACATGGTGTATGTTGAGTTGTTCCTTAAGAGAGCATAGGATCTGTGGAAATCGACAACCACACGGGACCTAGGGCATGGTATCTACTCCCGGTTTCCCCTGTTGATTAACCCAAGAATCCGGTGTGGATATCTTTTGTTACTAATGTCAGACTCAGGACTCGATCATCCAAATTGATCTAACTAACAAGTCCATACCACATGCACATATTGATAAGACATATACATATGAGGAATTTAAATAAAAGCAGGTATTAATCAAGTTAAGCAACGCAACATAAATATTGCAAAGGCGCCGTTACTAAATTTATTGAGTAAACGTAATTAGGGCTTCAACCAAGCCCTATTAAGAATTTAATTACACATAATAAAATAAAAAGGAAAGAAGAAACATGAAAACATTATGTAGAAGAGTCGTCAATTTGTCTCCACAATCTCTTCTTTTAGGCTCGTCCAGCCTCCGGCCTCCCGACCTAAAACTAAACTAAAACTAAAAGAAGATTGAAAAATAAATGAAAAGCTATGTAATTTGTGTTTTTACAAGTGTATTTATAGAGGTTGAATAATCCTAGAAGGCTCAGGAAACCTTAAATTTCCTAGAACATAAAAACTCATTTATTTCCAAAACTGGTTCTGCTGCTTTACTGTTCACGCCCGTACATGTGCGCTCGATCGCATTCGTGGTGCGCTCGATCGCCAGTCTGCACTGGATCGCACAGAGGAGTGCACTCGATCGCACTCTAGCCAGTAGCTGCTCTAGGATTTCCAGATTTCTTCTTTTAAGTGCTAAAAATGCTTCTTTTTCTCGAAGACCCTATAAAAACGTGTAAAACACAAAAGTGGAGTAAAATAGATTAAAACCTATAGACAAAGAGCTTAAGAAATGTAAATTAAGGGGCTTAAATATGAATATTTAAGCACCTATCACACCCCCAAACTTACATATTGCTAGTCCCTTAGCAATACAAAACTAAAAACTAAATGAAAAATAAAGGTACATAGATAAATCCACTGTTCATGGTGTCCACAAAAGTTAAGGTATCGCACAAAACCATGACGTGCATTCATGAGCAAGCTTAAAAATACAAACACATCTTCATAATGAATCCAAGTTTTAAACATTGATTACTTATATAAGGTAGGTTAAGGCATCACAAGTCTGATTTTTAGTGTGTGGTGAATTAGCACATAAAGATGAAGCTTCCAAATATCTCTAATGTATAGTGTTTCAATGTCTTAACATTCATCGAATTTCCTATGAGAATGAACACAAGTGGCATAGTTTTCTTTCTTTTATTTTTCTTTTATTATGAGCTTTTTTTTGCCAAGTTGAGTTCCATTAAGCTTTCTAGTTGACCTATGTAGCGAGTGTTTAGCCAATGACTCCCAAACCAGATGGTTTTAGGGCATTAGGTGTAGAGACACCCCTAAGGACTTACTAACTCGAGTAAAAAAGGCTACGAAACTAACTGGTCTTAATGCTTCTAAGCAAAATTCCCACCTTTTGACGTGACACTCACTGCTTACTGAGGCAAGAGGGCCAATTACTCAGTGGAAAGTTTGGTTACTGATCATTAGAAGCACTTTTATTTTTGAGCAATAACAATTTTTTTTTCTTTTTTCCTATGCCAAAGTGTGAATCTAACAAGTCATCCGATTCACAGTTAAACCGAAGAAACATACATAAAAATTACATGTCATACCCCACACAATTATGTGCTAATGTGCTCATGTTAGTTTAGGTCAAACTTGTGAATCCTTAAATGCCTAAAAGTAAGTGATTAAGGTTTAAAACTTAATTATTAACCCATTTGTTCAATGTTTTAAGTTCACTTATGAAGTCAAATCATAGTATTCGTTTAGATCAACCAAAATTTTTTGAACAAAATGAACATGTATTTATCTTTTAAACAAAAAAATTGGGACATAATGTGTGTGTGAATGTGTCCCCATACCCCCAAACTTAAATTACACATTGTCCCCAATATGCGAAAAGCATGGAAGGATCTGACCTGGGAGATGGAGAACTCGTTGGGCTGGGATGGCTCATAACACACCCCCAAACTTGAACGGATGTACACAACGTCCCTAAAATGAAAAGGAAAAACTAACGTAATACGAGAAAACAAAGAGTACGAAAAATAAATAAATAACAAAAAAAACAATAAAAGGATAAGCTGTGGGGTGCCTCCCATGAGCGCTAAGTTTAACGTCTTCAGCTGGACCAAGCCTTATTTTTCCCCAAAACTAAGATTGGCAGTAACTAGCACAGGTGGTGTCTTATTTTCTCCCATATAAGCATAAGTTAAGTGCTTTGGCAATTGCTTCAACTCTAAATTCGGTGCCTGGACAATAAAAGGGAAAATAGTATTAGTAGGCCCAAAAATTTCAAATGGATCGGTGTACTTACTTGGAGGCTTTGGAAAGCCCTCAAGGAGGTGTATAGTGTTAATGATGTCATCAGTACCATCCTTGCATTTGGGCTCAATATCCGATCTTGGGACACTATAGGTAAGAGTGGTTTTTACTGGATCAATATGATGGACCTGAAAAGCTTCCTCAACAACACTTTGCGTCATGCATACATTAAAACATTTTATATTACATGGGGGTAATTTTAATGCATTATATCTTTTAATTTCAACCTTTTCACCATTTACCTTCTCCATCTCACTTACCTTGGATGTGGATGCTTGTGCAAGCTCATCAGCTCTGATGATCTTACCATTTGTTAGAGTTGTCACGACATTTAGTTGTTGATATCCTCTTGGAGCAGGTAGTGGTTGGACTGGAAGTTCACCCAACTTTCTTTCACTTAGCTCCTTAACCAATTTCTCCATTTGTTCCTCGAGTCTTTGAATGGCTTGCTCATGTTTTGTAGTGGTTTGTCTTTGCTCAGTCATGAACTATTTTTGTGAAGTCATCAATTGCCTCATAAGACTCTCTAGGTCACTATTTTATGATTTTGTCACTGGTTAGGCTGCTGATTGGAAGTGTCGTTGCTGTCCTTGAAGATTCAAAGCATTTTGAGTGTTGCTCCATGAGAGGTTGGGGTGGTTCTGCCATCCAGGATTTTAGGTATTTGCATATGCGCTGTTTGGTCCCTCATAATTTGTTTGTTCTTGATCTTTAGTTGAATACAGAGGACAAGTATAAGTATTATGATCAAAATGAGAGCATAAAGCACATACCTGGCGTTGTGTAGCCTGTGGACTAGGTGAGTTGTTCTGATCAGCCATGGCTTTTATGAGCATGTCTAGCTTTCTTTCCATAGCAGCCATCTGATTCGAAGATCCTTCATTGAAGCTCACCTCATACATACCCTTGCTTTTAATTCCTTGTCTACCTCTCGAGGAGAATTGTTGGGTGTGCTCACTTAATGTCTCAAATAGCTCCATGGCTTCTTCATTAGTCTTCTCCATCAGCACACCTCCACAACCGAAATCCACTATACCTTGATTTATGCCACTCAAACCTTCATAAAAAGCTATGACCAGCTCATCTTGAGGTAAGTTTTGATGTGTACATTTGAGTAGCAGCTCATTAAAGTGTCCCCATGCCTCGAAGAAAAGGTCTCCATCCTTCTGTTGGAAGGATTGAATCTCCTTCCTCATCTGCCTTGTCTTTTGGGCTGGAAAAAATTTCCTTAGAATTCTACTAGATAGCTCTTCCCAAGTATGGATGGAATCTGCAGGCAATGAATGATACCACATTTTAGCATTATCTTTTAATGAAAAAGGGAAAAGAATTAACCTGATTCCCTCTTGATCTAGGCCCCAAATATGCTGGAACTTGCAGAGATCACAAAATTCTTGAAGGTGCAAGTGTAGATCCTCAGCAGGTGTACCCCTAAAATGAGTTAAGGCACTGAGTATCTACGGAGATATGTAATAATTTTCTTCCTCCTTAGGTGTGATATGCAATGCATGAAGGATGGTTGAGGTTCTATGGAATGAAGGATTGCTTCATAGGTCTCTGTTCTGGTGGCAGTTGGTTGTAAAGTTGTTCCATTGGTGCTTCACCCTCAAATTCTTCTTCTCTCTCCTCGAAGTTGTTTCTAGGCCTCTTTCGAATGATCTGCTCACTCTCTATATCAAGTGGAAGGATGGTTGGGTTCCTCACTTGAAGCTCTTGCATGAATCAGCAGGAATACCTTAGTGCAGCAGCTTCAGTACTGCTACTCGGGTAGTCTCTGGACTATTTGCGCTCGAGCGCTCCAAGTACTGCGCTCGATCGCACCAGTGCGCTTGATCGCACTTAGGTTTGCGCTCGATCGCAGTGCCAGAATTAACACTGATGCACACCTGAAACAGAAAGCAAGAAAATAACAAAAACGAAGAATTAATTTAGATAGTTGATGAAAATAAAATAAAACAAAACAAAACAGATTAAGAAAAATATTTAATGAAAAATAAGAAAATAAAATTGAACAAAATAAGAAAAATAAACGGGAAATAATCATAAATAGAAATTTAGCACAATCCCCAGCAACGACGCCAAAAAACTTGTTGGACGAAAATATATCTAAATTAATAAGCAAATAATCGTACTTATTTTACTTGCAAGTGCACTAGGTCAGCAGTGTAGTATAGTGTGCGAATGCAAGATCATCTCCACAGGGATTGGTGAATTTCGATTTAGCATTATATTCACAATGTAATAGAAATAATAAAAGAGTTGATTTTGATAAAGATAAAATAATAAGGATAAAGGCGTAGGGACTTGATATCCACCAGTAATTATGCTACCACAACAAAACAGTATGCCAATGCTTTACTCATGTCATGACTACCTAATGTTTATTAACCTAAGGGCATGGTATCTACTCCTTAAGCTATTGATCTCCCTAAGCAACGAGTTAGGCATGGTATCTACTCTAACTCTTTTCTCTCTCAAGGGATTCAACATGTTGTTTGCTGAGTTGTTCCTTAAGAGAGCATAGGATCTATAGAAATCAACAACCACACGGGACCCAGGGCATGGTATCTACTCCCGGTTTTCCATGTTGATTAAACCAAGAATCTGGTGTGGATATCTTTTATTACTAATGTCAGACCCAGGACTCGGTCATCCAAATTGATCTAACTAACAAGTCCATACCACATGCATATATTAATCAGATATATACATATGAGGAATTTAAATAAAAGCAGGTATTAATCAAGTTAAGCAACACAACATAAATATCGCAAAGGCGCCAATACTAAATTTATTGAGTAAACATAATTAGGGCTTCAACCAAGCCCTACTAAGAATTTAATTACACATAATAAAATAAAAAGGAAAGAAGAAACCTAAAAACATTATGGAGAAGAGTCGTTAATTTGTCTCCACAATCTCTTCTTTCGGGCTCGTCCGGCCTCCGACCTCCCGACCTAAAACTAAACTAAAACTAAAAGAAGATTGAAAGATAAAAGAAGGGCTATCTAATATGTGTTTTTACAAGTGTATTTATAGGGGTTGAATAATCCTAGAAGGCTCAGGAAACCCTAAATTTCCTAAAACATAAAAACTCCTTTATTTCCAAAACTGGTTCTATCGCTTTACTGTTCACGCCCGTACATGTGCGCTCGATCGCATTCATGTTGTGCTCGATCGCTAGTCTGCGCTCGATCACCAGTCTACGCTCGATCGCACAGAGGAGTGCTCTCGATCGCAAGTCTGCGCTCGATCGCACTCTAGCCAGCAGTTGCTCCAGGATTTCCATATTTCTTCCTTTAAGTGCCAAAAATGCTTCTTTTTCTCCAAGACCCTATAAAAACGTGTAAAACACAAAAGTGAAGTAAAATAGACTTAAACCTATAGACAAAGAGCTTAACAAATGTAAATTAAGGGGCTTAAATATGAATATTTAAGCACCTATCATCAAGGTAGATACTATGTATGCACTTGGCTGGACTTTTCCCCTTAATGTCAGCAATGGTCCATGCAATGGCAGATCTATGCTCCCTAAGAACTCTTAATAATTTTTTTTTTCCACTACTCAAATTAGCAGCCACGATTATAGGTAAAGTCTTATTCTTTCCCAAATAAGTATAAGTGAGATGTTCAGGCAGCTGCTTCAGTTCCAAAGTTGGTTCCTGGACAATGGACGGTAGAAGAGTAATATTAGTAGGTATGAGAGATTCAAATGGAGGAGCATACTTACTTGAGTGTTTTGGAGAGGCTTCAAGGTGGTGCACAGCTTTGATGATGTCATCAGTAACATCTTCAGGTTCTTTCTCAATGTCCACTGTCGTCAAGCTATGAGTGATAATAGTCTCTAATGGATCAATGTACTAGATCTGAAAAGTTTGCTTAACAAAACTTTGTATCATACATACATTAAAGCATTCCAAATCATCTTGAGGCAGTTTTAATGCATCAAATATTTTAAATTCTATTTTCTCACCATTGACTTTCATACTTACTATGCCCTTTTGCACACAAATCTTAATATCGGCAGTTCTCATGAAGGGTCTTCCTAATATGATAGGCAGAGGTAATGGCATAGGGCATTCCTCCATATCTAGCACAATGAAATCAGCAGGTCAAATGAACTCTCCCACCTTTACTAGGACATCCTCGAGAATACCCCTAGGTCTTTGGATACTTCTATCTGCCAATTGCAAGGTAATGGAAGTCGGTTGTAGCTCCCCCAAACCTAGGGTTTCAAATACTGTGTAGGGTAGCAAATTTACACCCGCTCCCAAATCTAGTAATGCTCGCTCAAACAACTGATCACCTATCCTATAGGGAATAGTAAAACTACCCGGATCTTTCAGTTTTGGTGGGAGTTTTCTTAATAGGACAGCACTTACCTCTTCAGTTAGGGCTACAGTCTCATGTTCTTGAAACATTCTCTTATGAGTGAAACAATCTTTTAGAAATTTAGCATAAGCAGGTATTTATTGAATTGCATCTAACAAAGGAATATTTATTTCAACTTTCCGCAAGGTTTCAAAAATATCAAGCAATTTATTCTCTTTCTTTTGTTTTACTAACCTTTGCGGGAAGGGTGGTGCATTCACCTCCTCCATCTCACTCACCTTTGATGCCGATGGTTTTTCTTTGGATGCTGTTTCAGACTCATCGGACCCTATCACCTTGCCATTTCTCAAAGTTGTGATAGCTTTCAGTTGTTGATGCCCCCCAAGGTTGGGTAGTGTTTGAGCTGGAAGCTCAGCTTACTTTCTGCCACTTAGCTCTTTAGCCAATTGTCCCATTTGTACCTCTAGCCGTTGGATGGCTTGTTCATGTTTTGTTGTGGTTTATCTTAGTTCAGTCCGGAATTTCCTTTCATCCACCATGAACTGATCTTGTGAGGTCATTAATTATTGCTGCTGAGTGGCCTATTGTCTCACAAGACTTTCGAGGTCGTTTTTCTTTGTTTCGGGAGATGAGTAAGTAGTGGGTTGGGAGTTTCTTTGCTGCCCTTGCTAGTTAAGGGTATTTTGATTGTTGTTCCAAGAGAAATTTGGGTGGTTTCGCCATCCAGGGTTGTAAGTGTTTGCATATGGGTTGTTCTTTGGTGGATAGTTGTTAGGTCCCATATAATTTGCTTGTTCTGGATCTGCAGATGAATACAAGGGACGAGTATCAGTATTATGATCAAATTGGGAACATATCATATATACCTGGAGTGGTGTAGCTGGTGTGTTAGATGAGGCATTATGAGCAGCCGTAGCTTGAACCAATAGGTCTAGTTTTCTCTCTACAGCAACTATCTGAGTGGCTGATCCTCCATTTAAATTTACCTTATACATACCCTTACTCTTGGTTACATGTCTACCTCGAAAGGAGAACTGCTGAGTGTGTTCACTCAGGGTTTCAAAGAGTTCCATAGCTTCTTCGCTGCTTTTCTCCATCAGCACTCCTCCACAACCTGAATCAAAAATACTTTTGTTAGTATCACTCAAACCTTCATAAAAAGCTTATACGAGTTCATCTTGAGGTAGGTTGTGATGTGGGCATTTGAGTAGCAACTCGTTGAAGTGTCCCCATGCTTCAAAGAATAGGTCTCCATCCTTTTGTTTGAACTTGCAAAGATCAAAGAACTCTCGAAGGTGCAAGTGTGGATCCTCATTAGGTGTACTGTTGGTATTTGTCTAAGGATCAAACATGTCCAAGTATGGTTCAAAGATGGTTAAAGTCAAAACCAAAGGTGGAGAATCAAAGTTCAGCAAGTTAAAAGACTGCACACATGTGTGTGCTTCATTTTGGAGCAAGGGAAGACCATGTGCACTAGTGTGCGCACTTCTACACACAAGCAGAAGGGTGTCGTGTGAAGGGGACAACAACTCAAAGCTGCAGCGCTGGTTTCTCAGCACTGCAGCGCTAGAATTTGGCAAGAATAGCACAAGGGACAAAAACTCAAAGCTACAGCGCTAGGAAGTCGACGCTGCAGCACTGGCCGGTAGCATGCATGAGGACTTTCTTAGGGGCGTGTGTGCAAGGTCAAAACACACAGCACCACTTAGGAAAGTGATGAAGGGCCTTGATTGAGTGGGAATCATGATCAAAGGTTGAGGATTGGGTCTCAAGAATGTCTAAGAAGTGGATGGCTATAAAAGGGGTTCCCAAGCCTCATTTTTCATATATAGAATAAAACACATACAAGACACACTTTGAGATCAATTGTATTACAAGAGAGAATTATGTGAGAGACATAGACACAAGAAGGACTCTTTGTAGTGAGGCTGGTTGTAAAGAAGAGAGAGTAGTATAGAGAGAAAGCATTATAATCTTCTTTCTTCTCTTTTTGTTTCTTCAAGAACTTAAGCTTCTTGAAGGGGATTGCTGTAACTTATAAGAACCATTTGATTTAGTGCAGAGAGTTCGGAGGAACTCACGGGGACGTAGGCACATTGCCAAACCTCGATAACAATTGCTTGTCTTCTTTCTTTCTTTGATTTTATATTCTAGTGTTCGTTTGCTGTATTTCTTTCTACAAGTCATTCTAGACTTGGGTGTTTGGAAGATCACCACCTGGGCATCTTGTCAAGGTGATTTCCAACAGTGGTATCAGAGCTGCACATCTAGGAATCGGAGCAAGAACAAGAAGGTGATGGAGCCAAGACTCCAAGAATCAAAGATCAACTTCTTGAGTGATTCAAGAACGGTGTAAAGATCAAGATCTGATCGTGTTCTTGAAGGTTGATTCAAGAACGGTGTTAAGATCCATCTTCGATCTATGTTCTTGAGGTTGAAGAAAGCAGTTGAGTGTAGTTCATAAATCTGGGATCTTGTCTGCACAGATGGCTTCAAATTTCTGTGTTGAGAAGTTTGATGGAAAGGGAGACTTTGCCCTTTGGAAGCGGAAGATCAAGGCGGTTCTAATGCAAAAAAAAGTGGACTTGGCTATTAGAGAAGATGATGCTTTTCCAGTAAGTGTCATGGAGGACCAGCGGACCGAGATGAAGAAGATGGCTTACAGCACCATTTTCTTGCACATATCGGATAGTGTCACAAAGGAGTGCGGAGACTCGGAGGATCCGACTTTCATATGGAAGAAACTAGATGAGCTGTTTCTTATCGAAACTCTTCCTAACAAGATTTATCTTCTTAAAAGAATCTTTGCTTTTAAAATGGACCCTAGTAAAGAGTTGCAAGATAATCTTGATGTCTTTAATAAGCTAGTTCAAGATTTGAATAGCTGTAGCATTATTTTTCTGGATGAACAATTGGCTGTCATTTTGTTAAATTCTCTTCCTGATTGCTTTGATAACTTGATTAATGCCATTGAGTATGGAAGGGATACTTTGACAAAGGAGATTGTGATCAATGCCATAAGGTCACATGATTTCAAGGCCAAGATGAAGGAGACATCAAGTGGTGATGGGCTGTTCGTAAAAGGAAGGCCAGCAACTCGGAATGGCAGTAGCAACCATGGCAACTACCGGGAGAAATCAAGAGATAGAGGGCATAACCATGGGAGATCTCATTCCAAGACAAGACTTGGAGGAGGAAAGAGATGCTTCTACTACAACAAAAAGGGCCATTTCAAGAAAGATTGCAAGAAGAGGGTGTGGGATGAGAGAAGAAGCCACATTAACAATGGAGAGGCTTCGGTTGCCAAGGGAGAACAGCAAGATGATGTGCTTGTTATGTGCTCAAATGTGAGCAGGAGGCAAGGCAGCAAAAAGTAGATTCTTGGTTCCGGGTGCACTTATCACATGTGCCCTCACAAGGAATGGTTCAAGAATTTCAAGGAGATAATGATGGAAGGGTCTTCTTGGGGAATGACAATTCTTACCAAGTGAGAGGGATTGGAGACATCCAATTGAGGATGTTTGATGGAGTCATAAGGCTGCTGCGAAATGTAAGATATCTTCCAGATTTGAAGAGGAACTTGATCTCATTGGGGCAGCTGGATTCCATAGGGTATACATCCAAAGTAGAGGGAGGAAAGATCAAGGTGGCTAAGGGATCTTTGGTAGTGATCAAGGCAGCAAGAAACGATGGACTCTATGAGATGATCAGAGAGACAGAAATCAATGATCAAGCAGCAAGCTTGATGGCTGAGATGGACAAGGCAGCGCTTTGGCACACTCGCTTAGGACACATGAGCGAAAAGGGCCGGCAAGTTCTTAGCAAAGAAGGTCTACTTGGTGGTGACAAAGTAGAAAAACTATATTTCTGTGAGAGTTGCATTATTGGGAAGCAACACCAGGTTAGTTTCAACACTAGAGTGCACAAGTCCAAAGGGATTCTTGACTACATTCATTCGGACCTTTGGGGACCAGTTAGGACACCAACACAGGGAGGTAACTTTTACTTTCTGTCTTTAATTGATGATTATTCAAGAAGAGTGTGGGTTTATTTGCTTAGGAATAAATCTGATGCCTTGAATAAATTTGTTATGTGGAAGAAGTTGCTGGAAACTCAAACGGGTAGGGTAGTTAAGGCTTTACGAACCGATAGTGGCTTAGAATTTTGCAATAATGATTTTGATAAATTCTGTGAATTAAATGGCATTCTAAGGAATAGAACGGTTGTAAAAACACCCTTGCAAAATGAAGTTGCTGAAAGAATGAATAGAACCCTTATGGAGAAGGTTAGGTGCATGTTAATAGGATCCGAGTTACCAAAATATTTTTGGGGAGAAGCTGTGGCTACAATTGCATACTTGATAAATAGATCACCCTCTAGAGCTGTAAAGCTCAAGACTCCCATGGAAATGTGGAGTGAAAAATCCCGTTGACTTAAGCAACCTTAGGATTTTTGGGTGTGCTGCATATACACATCAAAAGGAGGATAAACTTAGCCCTAGATCTAGAAAATGTGTATTTCTAGGATATGGTGATGGGGTTAAGGGATATAGGTTGTGGTCCTTAGAAAAGAAGGGCATGAAACTGATTATAAGTACGGATGTTATCTTTAATGAATTATTATTTCCCTACTTGGAGAAAACTAACCCTGCAGGGGCTAGTGAGCAAACCAGTCCGAAAGTTATGGAGCATTACATCAAGGAGAACCCAGTTCAGGTAGAGCAGAGGAGGCAAGAGGGTTTGGATTAGGTAGAGCCCTTTGATGAAGGCTAAGCTCAAGAAACTCAAGAAGGAGAGGCTGAACAAGAAGAGGTTGATGCAGTAAATGACTACCAGCTCATAAGAGACCGAGAAAGGAGGGTGGTTAGACAACCTTTGAGATATGGGTTTGAAAATGCTACAGATGCAGTAGCTTCTTGGATAGAAGGAGGGATGGTTGAACCATAAACTTACACAGATGCCATGGAGTGTAAGGATTCGTCAAAGTGGCAGCTGGCTATGGAGGAAGAAATGGATTCTTTGAGGAAGAATAACTTCTAGGAATTGGTGAAAATTCCAGGAAAGTAGAAAGTTGTGGAATGTAAGTGCACTTACAAGGTCAAATAAGGGTACCCTCAAGGAGATGAAGTCTGGAACAAGGCTAGGCTGGTGGCGAATGGGTTCACAAGAAGAGAAGACATAGGTTTCACAGAAACTTTCTCACCTAGACACAAGGTGGAGAAGGTGGTGAGTATCCTCATCTATGTCGATGATGTGCTGTTGGTTCGGAACAGCAGGGGGAGGATGGGAAGGTTTACATCTCAACTCAATGAGGAGTTCGAGAGGAAGGATCTCAGCCTTACACAAAAGATCCTTGGGATGTGTAGAATCCAAGAAAAAGAGAGAAACTGATTGAGGGTTTCTTGCGCAATGGGTGTTCTTAGCAAATTTGTGAGCAATCCTGGAAAGAAGCAGTGGCTTGGGATGAAGAGGTTGTTGAGGTATTTGAAGGCTCAGTGGCAGCCGGTGGTTGTACTCATAACAACCAGGGCAGAATGCATATCGACTATGGAAGCCATAAAGGAGGCTATGGGGTGCAAAGGGTTGTTGGATGAGTGGGAGGTTCTAAAAGAGTAGGTGGTGGTATCTCTGGATAGCCAAAGTGCATGGCACTCGTGGCGGAATCCGGTGTTCCATGAGGGGATAAAGCATATGGATGTTCGGTATCATTACATTCCAGAAAATAGTACAAAATGATGCATTCATGTTGACAAGAAGAGCACAGACGAAAGTCCTATAGATTTAGGCACCAAGGTTCTACCTCTAAGTAAGTTCAATCATTGCCTTGGACTACTTAGGATAAGAGTCAGTTAATTGATAACTCAAGATAAGTTTGGATCCTGAAGCTCTCTGCACAATGGTTCAAGTTTTTGAACACATAGACAAAGGTAGAGATTGTTGGTATTTTTCTAAGGTTCAAACATGTCCAAGTATGGTTCAAAGATGGTTAAAGTCTAAACCAGAGGTGGAAGATCAAAGTTCAGCAAGTTAGAAGGCTGCACACATGTGTGTTCTTCATTTTACAGCAAGGGAAGGCCATGCACACTAGTGTGCGCACTTCTGCACACAAGTAGAAGGGTGTTGTATGAAGGGGACAGCAACTCAAAGCTGCAGCGCTGGTTCCTCAGCGCTGGAATCTGGCAGGAATAGCACAAGGGATAGAAACTCAAAGCTGCAGCGCTAGGAAGTCGACACTGCAGCACTGGCCGGCAGCATGCATGAGGACTTTCTTAGGTGCTTGTGTGCAAGGTCAAAACGCACAGCACCACTTAAGAAAGTGATGAAGGGCCTTGATTAAGTGGGAATCATGATCAAAGGTTGAGGATTGGATCTCAAGAATGTTTAAGAAGTGGATGGCTATAAAAGGGGTTCCCAAGCCTCGTTTTTCATATATAGAATAAAACATATACAAGACACACTTTGAGATCAATTGTATTACAAGAGAGAATTATGTGAGAGATATAAACACAAGAGGGACTCTTTGTAGTGAGGCTGGTTGTAAAGAAGAAAGAGTAGTATAGAGAGAGAGCATTGTAATCTTCTTTCTTCTCTTCTTGTTTCTTCATGAACTTAAGTTTCTTGAAAGGGATTGCTGTAACTTGTAAGAACCATTTGATTTAGTGCAGAGAGTTCAAAGGAACTCGCAAGGACGTAGGCACATTGCCGAACTTCGATAACAATTGCTTGTCTTTTTTCTTTCTTTGATTTTTTGTTCTTGTGTTCGATTGCTGTATTTCTTTTTACAAGTCATTCTAGACTTGGGTGTTTGGAAGATCACCACCTGGGCATCTTGTCAAGGTGATTTCCAACATGTACCCCTAAAGTGAGTCAATGCACTCAATATTTGCGGAGATATGTAATAGTTGCCTTCCGCCTCAGATTGATAAGCAATACATGATGGTTGATCAAGGTTGCCTTCGCTCAGGGGGTTGCTGATTTTCTAGCTATTCTGCCATTTGTGCTTCTTCTTCAATTTCTTCTACCTCTTCGGAGTTGTCTCTAAGCCTTTGTCGGATAGTTATCTCAAGCTTGGTATCAAGGGGGAAGAACATTGGATGCTTGGATTGACGCCCGTGCATGAATTGGTGATAATCGCTTAAGTGCAGCAGTTAAATACTGTTACCCAGGTAACTCTCTGCCTAATTTGCGCTCGATCGCACAGGAGGGTGCGCTCGATCGCACAGGAGGGTGCGCTCGATCGCAAGTGGCACAGAAAGTTCTGCTGGTGTGCCTGAAATATAAAACAAAAAGAAATCGATTAGGTTTTGATGAAATAAAAAAATAAAGGTGAAAAACAGAAACTTAAAATTTTTAGATTTTTGCTAAAAATAAAGTAGAATAAAGTAGCAAATAATGATGATTAAACTAAATGAAAATAATTCTAAAAGGAAATTTAGTACAATCCCCGGCAACGGCGCCATAAACTTGTTGTGCATTTATTTACCTAAATAAATAAGTAAATAATCGTACTTGTTTTACCTGCAAGTGCACAAGGTCAATGGTAGCATAGTGTGCAAGTGCGAGATCATTTCCACAGGGATTGGTGAATTTCGTTTTAGAATCAGTTTCTTAACAAAAGAAGATAAAAATAACTGTTGAATGTGAATTAATAATAATGAGAATATAGGGCTTTGATATCCACCACTAATCATACTTCCCTAATGAGTAATATGCCAATGCTCTAGCCCTACTATGAATACCTAATGGTTGTCAACCTAAGGGCATGGTATCTACTCCTTAAGCTATTGATTTCTCTAAGCAATGAGTTAGGCATGGTATCTACTCTAACTCTTTTCTTTCTTAAGGGATTCAACATGGTATCTACTAAGTTGTTCCTTACGAGAGCATAGGACCTATGGAAATCGACAACCACACAGGACCTAGGGTATGGTATCTGCTCCTGGTTTCTTATGTTGATTAACCCAAGAATCCGGTGTGGATTTCTTTTGTTACTAATGTCAGACCCAGGACTCAGTCATCCAAATTGATCTAACTAACAAGTCCATACCACATGCATACGTTGATCATACACACACATATGAGGAATTCAATAAAACAGGTATTAATCAATTAAAGCATCATGAGAAGGCTATTTGTAAAGGCAATCAATAAATATATATATGGGAAAACATAACTAGGGGTTCAATCGAGCCCTATAAAGAGTTAATTACACATGCTATCTATGATAAACATCATAACATAAACTAAACATAAAATATAAAACATGAAGAATACTATGGAGACGAGTCATCAATTCCTCTCCAAAGCTTACAACTTCAAACCAAAACAAAAGATAAAAAGAAGGATCTCCTTTTTATGTTTTTACAAGGGTATTTATTGGGGTTGAATAACCCTAGACGACCCTGAAAACCCTAAACTTCCTAAACTACAAAATCTGCTGTTTTTACTATTCACGCATGTACACATGCTCTCGATCGCGCACTTCTTCACTCGAGCGCATGGGTGCACTTGATCCTTAATGTATGTGCACGATTGCTAGCACACTCGATTGTACCGAGGAGTGCGCTCGATCACACTCTAGCCAGCAGCTGCTCTAGGATTTCTAGATTTCTTCCTTTTAAGTGTCAAAAATGATTCTTTTTCCTCCAAGACCCAACAAAAGCATATGAAGCACAGAAATGAAGTAAAATGGACTAAATTAACATAAACTAGGACTTATCAATTGTAAATTAAGGGGCTTAAATATAAATATTTAAGAACCTATCAGTGTGGAGACAAATCTACATTACAAATGGATATACAATTTCACTTTTAGGTACCCAAAATTTCTTGGGTCTTTTGGGATTAGTCCTAGAAAATACTCTATTTAAAATATAGCAAGAAGTATTTACGACTTCTGCCAAAAAATATGTTGGTAAACTATTTTCACAAAGCATGGTTCTGGCAAATTCTGCTAGAACTCTATTTTTCCTCTCAACAACACCATTTTGTTGAGGAGTTCTAGGGGCTGAAAAATTGTGATCAATTCCATTTTCATCACAAAATTTTCAGAAACTTTAGTTTTCAAATTATTTTTCATGATCACTTCAAATACTTGAGATAGAAATTCCCTGTTCATTTTAAACCTTCTTGCAAAAGTTCACAAAACCTTTATAGACTTCATCGTTGTAAGCAATAAAATAATAAAGGTATATTGATGAGAGCCATAAAATGCATCTTAATAGTTCTTAATCATTAGCATTTTAGGGTTGATCTAGATTTTAATTACACTTTTATACGTTAATAACTCTAAAGTGGTATTCTTGGATCATTAACTTATTTCGGTGCATTTTCAGGTAATTTAAGTTCAAAAGAGGAGAAAAAGCCATTGTTGTTTGAAGCACAAAGACTCGAGGCACACCGAAGTAATGACATGGTTGCGGAAGGGTAAATGAAAAGAAATCAAGTTTATAAAGTGTGCGTTGCGGCCAAGAATTATATAAGCCCCGGCCTCCAGAAAGTGCATCAAAAGAGCAAGGAGGAAGCATCAAGTTAGGCCTAGGCCTGGATCAAGGTGAGCCTAGGCCTGGAGGTTTGAGCCTAGGCCTGGATCAAGCTGGGCTGCAGCCCACAGAAGGAGAGAAAATCAGCACAATTTGAGCTTCGGCCTGACCCAATCTTAGCCTAGGCGCGACCCCGATACCCTGTCTCTGAGTTACAAATTAATTAGGCTTTTAATGACTTTTTAAACCCTAAAACACCATTGGACTTTGTGATTATAAATAGACCACTTAAGGTTTATGAAAAAAAACATCTTTTGGAGAGGCCGGAGGCCGAGGAAAACTTCATCAACCATGAGCCCCATGGCCAACTAATCTCTAAGCAAGGCGAAGGGATGAATCCCTAGGTGTAGTTGTTCTTATTTTCCCTTAGGTGTAGTTGTGCTTATTTTCTAGTCTTGATTCATTGTAGTTTGGATTTATTATCATTAAACATTGCTATGATTTACTTTTTAATCTAATTAGAAGATTTCCTCTTAATCCAGTGATTGCATCTTTCTCCCCCATATAAGTTTAGTCATGCTCTTCTTATGTGATGTTGTTGAGGTGTGATTGAGTTCAATAGATTTCTCTTATAGATTTGTCCATTACTGTGGTATTGTCATTATGATATATTGTCGTTTCTTGATAATCTATAAGTTAGGTCATGTGTGCTGATGAGTCATAAATATTGCATATTTAAGCCCTTAAATTATATGTGTTAAGCTCTTAGTTTATATTATTTCACTTTATTTTATGTATTTTCTTTGTTTTGTGTATTTTTATAGGTTTGTGGAGAAAATGAAGCATTTCGGGAAATCAAGCTTCAAGAGTAAAGGCTGAGGATGCTTAGTGCGATCGATCGCACGAGATATGCGATCGAGCGCACCTGCCTACGAACGAGCGCATGGTCAACATCCCACATCGAAATATTTGCAGTTCAGTATATCTGCGATCAATCATAACAGACATAGGATCGATCGCACCATTATGCGATCGAGCACACTTGGGCAGTATCCCACATCGAATCTGCAACCCATTATGCTCCGGGACTCCCCCTATGTAAACACCATCTGACTTCATCATTCAGTGTGCAATTTCTGGTGCCATTTTGTGTATTCCAGTGGATGTCTCCTAGCATTCTGGTGGATCCCGAAGGCTTTGCTACCACGAGGGGAAGCGCCGCCCAACAGCAAGTGGAATTTCTCCCTTGTATAGTAAATATTTCTTTTCATTTTGTTTTGTTTAGTTTAAATGTTTAGCACTTTTATTATGAACTATAGTTTCATAACTATGAGTGGCTAGAATCTTTAACTAAGGTTGAAGATGAAGCCTCGCCGTTGTTTGGCATATTAGTTTCAGTTTTGTTTATATAATTCTGATGTTTTTTTAGTATAAATGTTCTGTCAATTATTTGAGTATAATCTTATGATTGATTGCGTTTAAATTATTCTGCTGGATATTCCTTGTGTTTAATCTGATGGATACATCAAGTTGTTTTTTATTAAATTGGATTTCCTTTGTGATTTGTTAAAAACGGATACATTGGATGCTTTTGGTTTAATTGGGATATTTGTTGTTTTTTTTGTCTTAAGTTGGATTCATGGAATGTTTTGATAGATTATTTTTACATGAAGATATATGCTTAACTTTGGTGGGGCGGATTCAGAAACCTTAGTGTTTTTATTATTAGTTTTTAAATCAATTTAATTTAAGTTTATATTTCTTTTGCAAAAATACAACACAAAATTCGAAACTAGGTTAAAATATTGGTTAGTTTAGATAAAATTATATTTTCACAACGCAATTCCCTGTGGATTCGACCTCGCACTTGCACACACTATATTGCAAATGATTCGTGCGCTTGCGAGTAATTTAAAACTCACAACAAGTTTTTGGCGTCGTTACCGGGGAGTTGTTTTGTTTGTGAAATTTTTTTTGTCTGAATTAATTTTATTTTTCTACTAGTTAGTTAGCATTGTTTGTTCAATTTTTCTTTTTGGAAAATTTATTTTATTTTATTTGTTTCTATTTGAATTGTTAAATAAAATAAAATAAAAACATTTTTATTTTGTAAATTTATGCTGTTTAGGTTATTTTAGTGCTTTTTGTGCGGTATATGCTTGGTCGGAGATTCTTGAATTTAGATTTGATACATTTAGATCCCGACTTAGAAAGAACTCTTAGGAGGTAGAAAAGAGCACCAGTTGAAAGAGAGACAGTTGAAATGGGAGAAAATTTTAGGAATGCAAATCATCCTGAACATGTAGAGCAACCTAGAGCTTGGAACGTGGGCTCCATTACATCCCTTAGGGATTTGTTCGCACCCGTTGCGACTAATTCATCTTCTTGCATAGTGTTGCCACCTACCAATGCCACCCATTTTGATTTAAAGCCACATGTCATCCAACTCCTACCCTCATTTCATGGCTTAGATCTTGAGAACCCTTATAGTCATGTAAAGAAGTTAAAAGATATTTGTGCTACATTCAAATTCCAGAACTTCTCTGAGGAGTTTGTCCATCTTCGACTTTTCCCTTTTTGTTTTCACGATAGAGCTAGGGCATGGTAGGATTCCAACATGCCCGGGTCTATCACATCTTGGGAAAACCTGCTTAGTAAATTTTATCATAAGTTTTTCCCAATGTCTAGAGTGAATGAGTGCCGAAAGGAGATTAGTTCTTTCACACAGGACGAGGATGAGAAGTTCTCTGAGAGCTGGGAGTGCTTCAAAGAGTTACTGATCAGATGCCCTCCACATGGATATGAGAAGTGGAGACTCGTTCAGTTCTTCTACCAAGGGTTGACTCAACCCAATTGTAGCATGATCGAGTCTATGAATGGGGGGCATTCTTAAGTCTGACAGGAGATGAAGCATACAACGCATTGGACAAGTTGTCCGATAACTCACAGCAGTGGGATTTTTCGAGCTGTTGAGATAAGTCCGTTCGTGCTCCTAAGAAATGAGGCATCTATGAGGTCAGGGAAGACACTGACTTGAGGTTAAAGCTAGATGCTCTCACTAAGAAGATTTCCGCTCTCATTATGGGCCAATCCATCAATGCTGCCAACACATTACATGTTGAAAGCTGTTCCATCTGTGCTAGTCCCATGTATCTAGCACAAAATTGTCCATCAATGCCGGCTTTTGCCGAGTATCCTATGGAACAAGTAAATGCTTTCAATGACTATTGGAGGCAGTCGAATGGATCGTACTCCGAGACATACAATCCAGGGTGGTGGAACCACCCAAATTTTTCATGGAAGCAGAACCAACCAATGAATCAAGGAGGAGCCCCTCATCATGCTCACAATCAGTATCCTCCCGGATTTTCCCAACAAATTCCTATTCATGGTCGTTCTGCCCATCCAGCACCATCACTTTCTTACCAAGCACCCACTCAAACACCAACGCCAGTTTCACAGTCGCTAGAGGACACCCTTAAGGAGTTCATGATGATGACTAGCCAAAATATGAGTGATGTGAGGAGTGAAACAGTGGTAAACACCCAAGTAATTGCCAAGATGGAGAGTCAAATAAGGAAAATTGCAAGTCACTTGGGTGAGAGAGAAAAAGGAAAGTTCCCCAGTCAAAAAGTGCCCAACCCTAAGGGACAATTTATGGTTGTAAATTCTTCACATCTTACGCACGGGGAGGAACAAGTGCAATCGATTGTTACACTAAGGTCTGGGAGACAAGTGGACAATCGAGTAGAAGAGACCCCTACTGTGCAGCAAGGGGAAGAAGGTAGCAATAAGGAGAAGAGAGATGCTGAGCCATCCACAACCACACCTACTGTGAAGGACCCTCCTAGGTCATTTATACCTAAAGTGCCATACCTTGAGAGATTACAGGCGCCCAAGAAAGGAGGGAAGTATGAGGAAATTTTGGAGGTATTCAAGCAAGTCCAAATCAATATCCCATTTTTGGATGCCATCCATCAAGTGCCGTCATATGTCAAGTTTTTAAAGGACTTGGTCACTATCAAGAGGAGGACGAATGTCCCGAAGAAAGCATTTTTGACCGAGCAAGTTAGCTCAATCCTTCAGTGCAAGCTACCCATCAAGTATAAGGACCCGGGGTGTCCTACCATCTCTTGCACGATAGGAGTCAGCCGGATCGAGAGGGCTCTATTGGATCTAGGAGTAAGTGTTAATCTTCTGCCTTACTCAGTCTATCTGCAGTTAGGGTTAGGAGAATTGAAGCCCACAAACATAACGCTCCAATTGGCTGACAGGTCAGTGAAAATACCGCGGGGAATAGTTGAGGACGTTTTGATAAAAGTAGATAAGTTCTATTTCCCCGTGGATTTTATTGTGCTTAACACAGAGCCGGTTCAGAATGTAGGGATTCAGATACTAGTTATTCTAGGGTGACCATTCTTAGCCATGGCTAACGCCCTGATCAATTGTAGGACAGAGGTGATGAAGATTTCCTTCGAAAATATGACAGTGGAGTTAAACATCTTTGATATCACTAGGCAACCACTGGAGTATAATGAAGTGAGAAATGTATGCTTGATAGAGGAGATTCTTGAGGAGATTGTGAACGAATCAAGCATTGAGGATCCCCTGGAGGCATGCTTTGCTCACTTTGGAGAGGACTTGGGCTTAGATAAGTTACTCGAGGAAGTGAATGCCATTTTGGAGTCTGATCCTCGGGAAAGCAATGAAACGGAGGAGACTGCAGCACCTAAACCCCCTAAGAAGGAACTTAAGCCTTTACCAGATAATCTTAAGTATAAGTTCCTAGGTCCAGCCGATTGTTTGCCTGTGATTATAGCTTTCGATTTGGGTGAGGCTCAAGAGAAGAAATTATTAGATGTTTTAATAGAGCACAAGGAAGCTATTGGCTGGACCATTGCGGATATTAAGGGAATCAGCCCCTCGGTGGTGATGCATAAGATACATTTGGAGGAGAATGCCAAACCATCGAGGGAGCCACAAAGAAGGCTCAACCCAGCTATGCAAGAGGTTGTGAGGGCAGAAATAATTAAGCTGTTAGATGCAGGGATCATTTATCCCATCTTTGATAGCAAGTGGGTGAGCCCGATTCATATCATGCCCAAGCTAGCGGGATTGACGGTAGTAAAGAATAAGGACGACGAGTTAGTGCCAACTCGTGTTAAGTCAGGGTGGAGAGTGTATAGACTACCGTAAGCTGAACGTTGCCACAAGAAAAGATCACTTTCTACTTCCATTTATTGATCAGATAGTGGACCGTTTGGCTGGGCACGAGTATTACTGCTTTTTGGATCGTTATTCTGGATATAACTAAGTCCCCGTGGACCCCGAAGATCAGGAGAAGATGACGTTTACATGTCCTTTTGGGACATTCAACTACCGTCGCATGCACTTTAGGTTATGCAATGCACTCGCTACTTTTCAACGATGCATGGTCAGTATATTCTCTGATATGGTAGAGCGGTTCTTAGAGATTTTTATGGACAACTTCTCCGTCTTCGGTTCAACCTTTAAGGAGTGCCTGCACCGTCTCACTTTGGTTTTAGTGCGGTGCAAGGAGAAGAACTTGGTGCTTAATTGGGAGAAGTGCCATTTTATGGTCAAGCAAGGAATTGTACTGGGGCATGTCATATCTCATCGAGGGATTGAGGTCGACAAAGCGAAGGTGGACTTGATTTCCAATCTTCCACCCCCACGTATAGTGAATAAGGTTCGATCTTTTCTGGGCTATGTAGGTCTCTACAGGCGATTTATCCAGAATTTCAGCAAAATCGCTAGGCCCTTGTGCAAATTATTGTTGAAGGATACCCCATTTATATTTGATGAAGACTGTAAGAAAGCATTTGGGGATCTGAAGAAGATTCTGACATCCACACCCATTATTCAGCCACCCAACTGGGGTGTGCCTTTTGAGATTATGTGTGACGCATCAAACTATGCTGTTGGAGTTGTTTTGGGGCAGCGTGTTGATAAACTTCCCCATGTTATCTATTATGCAAGCCGAACTCCAAACGACGCACAACTTAATTACTTTACCACTGAGAAGGAGTTGTTAGCAGTCGTTTTTGCATTAGACAAGTTCAGATCCTACTTGTTAGGATCTAAGGTCATTATCTACTCGAATCATGCAGCTTTGAAGTACCTTTTCTCTAAAAAAGATGCTAAATCTCGTCTTATCCGATGGATCTTGCTACTTCAAGAGTTCGACATCGAGATTCGGGATAAGAAAGGTTCAGAAAATGTGGTGGCAGACCATTTATCTAAATTGATTGTGGATTTCACTGAGGCCGCCATCCCCATTTCTGAGAGCTTTCCTGATGAGCAATTGATGCACATTGCTCACAGTCCCGCGCCATGGTTTGCTGATATAGTGAACTATCTTGTCACCGGACAGATGCCTTTGCATTGGGAGCAGCAAGATAAATCAAAATTTTTTGCCAAGGTAAAACAATTTTTCTAGGATGATCCTTACCTGTTAAAGTATTGTCCTGATCAGATCATCAGAAGGTGTATTCCTGAGCCTGACCAATCTAATGTCATTGCCTTTTGTCATGATCATGCTTGTGGAGGCCATTTCAGTGCTAAAAAGACCACTGCAAAGATTTTGCAGTGTGGATTTTATTGGCCTACCCTGTTTCGAGACTCTCATGCCTACTGTGTATCTTGTGAGCGTTGCCAAAAGCTAGGGAGTCTTTCTAGGAGGAATATGATGCCCCTCAACCCTATTCTGATTGTTAAAATTTTTGACGTGTGGGGCATTGATTTTATGGGACCGTTCCCAAACTCCTTTGGCAACTTATACATTCTAGTTGCAGTGGACTATCTGTCCAAGTGGGTGGAGGCCGTTGCGTGCAAGACGAATGACCATAGAGTTGTGGTCTAGTTTTTGAAGGACACTATTTTTCCTCGATTTGGTACGCCTCAAGCAATCATAAGTGATGGAGGTAAGCACTTTTGCAATCGGATTTTTGAGCAGTTGATGAAGAAGTATTTCATCACACATAAGGTTGTCACCCCATATCACCCGCAGACGAGTGGACAAGTGGAATTTCTAATCGTGAGATCAAACATATTTTAGAGAAAACTGTGAACCCTAGTAGAAAGGATTGGTCTTTGTGATTGACTGATGCACTGTGGGCATATCGGACAGTCTTCAAGACGTCAATTGGCCTGTCATCTTCCGGTTGAATTAGAGCATAGAGCCTATTAGGCTATCAAGCAGTTGAACTTCAATCTTTTAAAGGCTGGTACACAAAGGAAGCTCCAACTTAATGAATTAGAGGAGCTATGGAATGACACATATGATTGCATGGTCCTACAAGGCACAAATGAAGAAGACTCAAGACCAACACATTTTGAGACGAGCTTTTGAGCTAGGTCAAAAAGTTCTTCTTTACAACTCACGCCTGCATCTGTTTCCAGGCAAACTCAAATCTCGATGAACAGGTCCATTTATTTTTCGGTCAGTTTTTCCTCATGGGGCCATCGAGATTGAGGATCCCAAGAATGGTAACACTTTTAAGGTAAATGGATAAAGGCTAAAACCATTCTTGGAGTTGAGGAGTCCGGACATAGAGACGATATTATTGGAGGATCCTAGTTACTCAGATTGAGTGTCGTCTACTAGGGGAAGTCTGGCTGAAGACTTTAAACTTAGCGCTCATGAGAGGCACCCCACAGCTTATCTTTGCTATTTGTTTATTATTTTACACCTTTATGATTAATGTTTGTTTCTAGTATTTTTTGTTTTCCAGTATTTATTTTTCAGGGACAACGCGTACTTCAGTTCAAGTTTGGGGGTATGCTACGAGCCATACTAGTCCAGATAGTTCTCCATATCCCAGGCCATCTCTTTCCATATTATTCACACATTGGGGTCAATGTGTCATTTAAGTTTGGGGGTATGGGAGACACATTACACACACTTTGTCCTAATTTATTGTTGATTTTTCTTCGTGAAGATAAATGCATGTTCATGTTCGTCTGAAAATTTTGGTTGATCTGAAAAATTGTGATGTGATTTCATTGGTGAGTTTAAAACTTTGAACACATGATCTGATGATAGAGTTTAAACTTTAGTTACTTTCTTCAGGAATTTGAGAATTCACATGTTTGAGCCAATCTAACACGTGCACATTAGCAAATATTTGTGTGAGGGTGACATGTGATGTTAATGTGTATGTTTCTTATCTTAATTGAAATAGGATGACTTGTGGGATTAACACTTGGGCATAAAAAAAATGATCATCATCAATAAACTTTCCATTGAGTAACTGGACCTCTTGCCTCAGTAAGCAGTGAGTGTTCAAGTCAAAAGGTGGGAATTTTATTCATAATAATCATTGCGAAACTTTCCACTGAGTAACTAGACCTCTTACCTCAGTAAGCAGGGAATGTTCACATCAAAAGGTGGAAATTTTGCTTGGTAGCATTAAGGCCAGTTTAGTTTCATAGCCTTTTTGACTCGAGTTAGTAAGTCCTTAGGGGTGTCTTTACACTTAATGCCCTAAAACCATCGTCATTGACTCAACACTCGTTACATGGGTCAATTAGAAAGCTTAAGGGAACTAAACATAGCAGAGCCTTATATAAAAAAAAAAGAGAAAAAACGAAAAATAAAATAAAATAAAACTATCCCATCGTTGTTCATTCTAATGAGAAATTCTGTGAATATTGAGATGTGGAAACATTGTACATTGAACTTATTTGGAAACCTCATCAGTATATGCTAATTCGCTTTACATTGATTCGAGCTTGTGATGTCTTAGCATGCCTCTTGTAAGTAATTAGGTTTTAAATTCTTATTCATTGTGAAAATGGGTTAGATTTTTTAAGCTTGCTCATGAACGAATCTCATGATTTTGTGTGCTACTTAAATTTTTGGATACCATGAGTATTAAACTTATCTTTATGATTCTTTGTTTTTCATTTAGTTATTTATTTATTTATTTTGTTTTGCTAAGGGACTAGCAAAATATAAGTTTGGGGGTATTTGATGAGTCATAAATATTGCATATTTAAGCCCTTAAATTATATGTGTTAAGCTCTTAGTTTGTATTATTTCACTTTATTTTATGTCTTTTCTTTGTTTTATGTATTTTTATAGGTTTGTGGAGAAAATGAAGCATTTTGGGAAATCAAGCTTCAAGAGCAAAGGTTGAGGATGCTTAGTGCAATCGATCGTACGAGATATGCGATCGAGTGCACCTGCGTTCGAATGCACTTGCCTACGAACGAGCGCATGGTCAACATCCCACATCGAAATATTTGCAGTTCAGTGCATCTGCGATCAATCGTAACAGACATGCGATCGAGCTCACACGCGATCGATCGCACACGCGATCGATCGCACCATTATACGATCGAGCGCACTCGGGCAGTATCCCACATCGAATCTGTAACCCATTGTGCTCCGGGACTCCCCCTATATAAACACCATCTGACTTCATCATTCCGTGTGCAATTCCTGGTGCCATTTGGTGTATTCCGGTGGATGTCTACTAGCATTCTAGTGGATCCCGAAGGCTTTGCTACCACGAGGGGAAGTGCCGCCCAACAGCAAGTGGAATTTCTCCCTTGTATAGTAAATATTTCTTTTCATTTTGTTTTGTTTAGTTTAAATGTTTAGCACTTTTATTATGAACTGTAGTTTCATAACTATGAGTGACTAGAATCTTTAACTAAGGTTGAAGATGAAGTATCGCCGTTGTTTGGCATATTAGTTTCAGTTTTGTTTATACAATTCTGATGTTTTTTAGTATAAATGTTCTGTCAATTATTTGAGTATAATCTTATGATTGATTGCGTTTAAATTGTTCTGTTTGATATTCCTTGTGTTTAATCTGATGGATACATCAAATTGTTTTTGATTAAATTGGATTTCCTTTATGATTTTTTAAAAGCGGATACATTGGATGCTTTTGGTTTAATTGGGATATTTGTTGTTTTTTTTGTCTTAAGTTGGATTCATGGAATGTTTTGATAGGCTATTTTTACATGAAGATATATGCTTAACTTTGGTGGAGTGGATTCAGAAACCTTAGTGTTTTTATTATTAGTTTTTAAATCAATTTAATTTAAGTTTTATATTTCTTTTGCAAAAATACAACACAAACTTCGGAACTAGGTTAAAATAGGGTTAGTTTAGATAAAATTATATTTTCACAACGCAATTCCCTGTGGATTCGACCTCGCACTTGCAGACACTATATTGCAAACGATTCGTGCGCTTGCGAGTAATTTAAAACTCTCAACATGTGCTTGAAAGCAAAGAGTATTTCATAACAATTACATTAGGGTTTATATATGTGCTTTAATTGAATATTTTCCGATTGCTTGTTTGGGATGTGAAACTTGCAATCGAGATAAAAACAACTGAATCAAGATTAGAATAAGGCAACGAACCTAGGGAGGATTCCCAGACCCTTATTGTTTGATGAGTCTTAAATATTGCATATTTAAGCCCTTTAATTTATAGTAGTTAGGTTCTTAATTTGTATTATTTCACTTCATTTTATGTCTTCTTTGTGCTTTATGTATTTTTATAGGTTTGTGGAGAAAATGAAGCATTTATGGAGATATCAAGCTTCAAGAGCAAAGAGGATGCATTAGTGCGATCGATCACACGAGATATGCGATCGAGTGCACCTGCGCTCAAGCGCACTTGCCTACGAACGAGCGCAAAGTCAACATCCCACATCGAGATATTTGCAATTCAGTGCGCACATGCGATCGTGTGCAACAGACATGCGATTGAGCGCACATGCGATCGATCGCACCAATCTGCGATCGAACGCACTCGGGACAGTATCCCACATCGAATCTGAAACCTACAGTGCTCCGAGACTCCCCCTATATAAACACCATCTGGTCTCAACATTCAGTGTACAATTCCTGGGCCACTTTGGTGTTAACCGGTGGACGTCTACTAGCATTCTGGTGGATCCCGAAGGCTTTGCTACCACGAGGAGAAGCGCCGCCCATCAGCGAGTGGAATTTCTCCCATGTAAAGTTATTTATTTCTTTTTATTTAGTTGTTTTAGTTTAAATGTTTAGCACTTTTATTATGAATTGTAGTTTCATAGTCATGAGTGGCTAGAATCTTCAGCTAAAGTTGAAGATGAAGCCTCGCCGTTGTTTGGCATAGTAGTTCAGATTTGCTTATACAAATCTGACATTTTTTTAGTATAAATGTTCTGTCAATTATTTGAGTTAATTTTGTGATTGATTGAGTTTAAATTGTTCTGTTGAATATTTCTTGTGTTTCATCTGATGGATACATCGAATTGTTTTCGATTAAATTGGATTTCCTTTGTGATTTGTTAAAAGCGGATACATTGGATGCTTTTGGTTTAATTGGGATATTCTTTGTTTTTTGTCGTAAGTTGAATTCATTGAATGTTTTGATAGGCTATATTTTTAGGACATATATGCTTAAACTTTGGTGGGGTGTATTCGGAAACCTTAGTGTTTTTATTATTAGTTTTTAAAATCAATTTAGTTTAGTTTTAATTTGTTTTCCAAAATATCATTCAAAATTCGGAACTAGGTTAAGATAAAGTTAGTTTAGATTAAATTATATTTTCACAACGCAATTCCCTGTGGATTCGACCTCGCACTTGCATAACGCTATATTGCAAACGACTCGTGCGCTTGCGAGTAAATTTAAAACTCACAATAAGTTTTTGGCGCCGCTGCCGGGGAATTGTTTTGTTTGTGAAATTTTTGTTTGAATTGATTTTATTTTTCTACTAGTTAGTTAGCATTTTTGTTTTATTTTATTTTATTTTGTTTGTTTCTATTTGTTTATTAAAAAAATAAAAATAAATTTTTTGCAAATTTCTGCTGGTAGGTTATTTTAGTGCTTTTTGTGCGGTTTATGCTTGGTTGGAGATCCTTGAATTTAGATTTGACACATTTAGATCCCGACTTAGAAAGAACTCTAAGGAGGTAGAAGAGAGCACCAGTTGAAATGGGAGAAAATTTTAGGAATGCAAATCATCTTGAACATGTAGAGCAACCTAGAGCTTGGAACGTGGATTCTACTACATCCCTTATGGATTTGTTCGCACCCGTTGCGACCAATTCATCTTCTTGCATAGTATTGCCACCTACCAATGCCACCCATTTTGACTTGAAACCCCATGCCATCCAACTCCTACCCTCATTCCATGGCCTAGATCTTGAAAATCCTTATAGCCATGTAAAGAAGTTCAAAGATATTTATGCTACATTCAAATTCTAGAACTTCTCTGAGGAGTCTGTCCATCTTAGACTTTTCCCTTTTTCTCTTCACGATAGAGCTAGGGCGTGGTTGGATTCCAACACGCTCGGGTCTATTACATCTTGGGAAAACCTGCTTAGCAAATTTTATCATAAGTTTTTCCCAATGTCTAGAGTGAATAAGTGCCGAAAGGAGATTAGCTCTTTCGCTCAGGATAAGGATGAAAAATTTTCTAAGGGTTGGGAGCGCTTCAAAGAGCTACTGATCAGATGCCCTCCACATGGATATAAGAAGTGGAGACTCGTTCAGTTCTTCTACCAAGGGTTGACTCAACCCAACCGTAGCATGATCGAGTCTATGAATGGGGGGGCATTCTTAAGTCTGACGGGAGATGAAGCATACAATGCATTGGACAAATTGTCTGATAACTCGCAGTAGTGGGATTTTTCAAGCTGTCGAGATAAGTCCATTCGTGCTCCCAAGAAAGGAGGCATCTATGAGGTCAGGGAAGACGCTGACTTGAGGCTAAAGTTAGATGCTCTCACTAAGAAGATTGACGCTCTCACTGTGGGCCAATCCATCAATGCTGCCAACGCATTCCATATTGAGAGCTGTTCCATCTGTGCTAGTCCCATGCATTTAGCACAGAATTGTCCATCAATGTTGGCTTTTGCCGAGTATCCTATGGAACAAGTAAATGCTTTCAATGACTATTAGAGGCAGTCGAATGCATCGTACTCTGAGACATACAATCTAGGGTGGTGAAACCACCCAAATTTTTCATGGAGGTAGAACCAACCAATGAATCAGGGAGGAGCCCCTCATAATGCTCAAAATCAATATCCTCCTGGTTCTGCTCATCCAGCACCATTACCTACTTACCACGCTCCCACTCAAACACCAGCGCTAGTTTCACAGTCACTAGAGGACACCATTAAGGAATACATGAAAATGAATAGCCAATCCATGAGCGATGTAAGGAGTGCAACAATGGTAAACACCCAAGCAATTGCCAAGCTAGAGAGTCAAATAGGGTAAATTGCAAGTCACTTGGGTGAGAGAGAGAAGGGGAAGCTCCCCAGTCAGCCCGTGCCGAACCCGAAAGGACAATTTATGGTTGAGAGTTCATCAACTCCTACGCACGGGGAGGAACAAGTACAATTGATTGTCACACTGAGGTCTGGGAGACAAGTGGACAATCAAGTGAAAGAGAGCCCTGTTATGCAGCAAGGGCAAGGGAGTGGCAACAAGGAGAAAAGAGATGCCGAGCCATCTACAGCCACACCCACTGAGAAAGACCCTCCTAGGTCATTTGTACCTAGAGCACCTTACCCCGACAGACTACAGGCGCCCAAGAAAGGAGGGAAGTATGAGGAAATTCTGGAGGTATTCAAACAGGTCCAAATCAATATCCCATTTTTAGATGCCATCCATCAAGTGCCATCATATGCCAAGTTTTTAAAGGACTTGGTCACTATCAAGAGGAGGATGAATGTCCCAAAGAAGGCATTTTTGACCGAGCAGGTCAGCTCAATCCTTCAGTGCAAGCTACCCATCAAGTATAAGGACTCGGGATGTCCTACCACCTCTTGCACGATATGAGTCAACTATATTGAGAGGGCTCTTTTGGATCTAGGGGCGAGTGTGAATCTTCTACCCTACTCAGTCTATTTGCAGTTGGGGTTAGGAGAATTGAAGCCCACATCCACGACTCTTCAATTGGCTGACAGGTCAGTGAAAAGACCACGGGGAATAGTTGAGGACGTCTTGATAAAAGTGGATAAATTCTATTTCCCAGTGGATTTTATTGTGCTTGACACAGAGCCAGTCTAGAATGTAGGGATTCAAATACCGGTGATTCTAGGGCGACCATTCTTAGCCATGGCTAACGCCCTAATCAATTATAGGATAAGGGTGATAAAGATCTCCTTCGGAAATATGACAGTGGAGTTGAACATCTTTGATATCACTAGGCAACCACTGGAATATGATGAAGTGAGAAATGTATGCTTGATAGAGGAGATTCTCGAGGAGACTGTGGACGAATTAAGCATTGAGGATCCCCTGGAGGCGTGTTTTGCTCACTTTGGAGAGGACTTGGGCTTAGATAAGCTACTCGAGGAAGTGAATGCCATTTTGGAATCTGATCCTCAAGAAAGCAATGAGACAGAGGAGACCACCAAACTTGAAACCCCCAAGATGGAACTTAAGCCTTTACCAGATAATCTTAAGTATAAGTTCCTAGGTTCAGCCAATAGTTTGACTGTGATTATAGCTTCAGATTTGGGTGAAGCTCAAGAGAAAAAATTATTAGATGTCTTAAGAGAGCACAAGGAAGCTATCGGGTGGACCATTGAGGATATCAGGGGAATCAGCCCCTCGGTGGTGATGCATAAGATACAATTGGAGGAGAATGCCAAGCCATCGAGGGAGCCACAAAGAAGGCTCAACCCAGCTATGCAAGAGGTTGTGAGGGCAGAAATAATTAAGCTGTTAGATGCAGGGATCATTTATCCCATCTCTGATAGCAAGTGGGTGAGCCCGATTAATGTCGTGCCTAAGCGAGCAAGATTGACGGTGGTAAAGAATAAGGACGATGAGTTGGTGCCAACTCGTGTTCAGTCAGGGTGGAGAGTGTGTATAGACTACCGTAAGCTGAACATTACCACAAGGAAGGATCACTTTCCACTGCCATTTATTTATCAGATGGTGGAGCATTTGGCTGGGCACGAGTATTATTGTTTTTTGGATGGTTATTCTGGATATAACCAGGTCCCCGTGAACCCTGAAGATCTGGAGAAAACAACGTTTACCTGTCTTTTTGGGACATTTGCCTACCGTCGCATGCCATTTGGGTTATGCAATGCACCCGCTACTTTTCAGCGATGCATGGTTAGTATATTCTCTGACATGGTAGAACAGTTCTTAGAGATTTTCATGGACGACTTCTCCGTCTTCGGTTCAACCTTTGAAGAGTGCCTGCACCGTCTCGCTTTGGTTTTAGTGCGGTGCAAGGAAAAGAACCTAGTGCTTAATTGGGAGAAGTGCCATTTTATGGTTAAGCAAGGCATTGTACTGGGGCATGTCGTATCTCATAAGGGGATTGAGGTCAACAAAGCGAAGGTGGACTTGATTTCCAACCTTCCACCCCTACGTACAGTGAAGGAGGTTCGATCTTTTCTGGGCCATGCAAGTTTCTACAGGCGATTTATCCAGAATTTCAGCAAAATCGCCAGGCTCTTGTGCCAGTTATTACAAAAGGATGCCCCATTTATATTTGATGAGGACTGTAAGAAAGCATTTGGGGATCTGAAGAAGATTCTGACGTCCATACCCATTATTCAGCCACCTAACTGGGGTGTGCCCTTTGAGATTATGTGTGACGCATCAGACTATGCTGTTGGAGTTGTTTTGGGGTAGTGTGTTGATAAACTTCCCCATGGTATCTACTATGCAAGTCGAACTCTAAACGATGCACAACTCAATTACTCTACCACTGAGAAGGAGTTGCTTGCAGTCGTTTTTGCATTAGACAAGTTCAGATCATACTTGTTAGGATCTAAAGTCATTGTCTACTCTGACCATGCAGCATTGAAGTATCTTTTCTCAAAAAAAGATGCTAAATCTCGTCTTATCCGATGGATCTTGCTACTTCAAGAGTTCGACATTGAGATTCGGGATAAGAAAGGTTCAGAAAATATGGTGGCAGACCATTTATCTAGATTGATTGTGGATTTCACTGAGGCCACCACTCCCATTTCTGAGACCTTTCCTGATTAGCAGTTAATGCTTATTGCTCAAAATCCCGCTCCATGGTTTGCTGATATAGTAAACTATCTTGTCACCGGACACATGCCTTTGCATTGGGGGCGACAAGATAAATCAAAATTTTTAGCCATGCTAAAACATTTTTTCTGGGATGATCCTTATCTGTTTAAGTATTGTCCCGATCAGATCATCAGAAGGTGTATTCTTGAGCATGACCAATCTAACGTCATCGCTTTTTGTCATGATCATGCTTGTGGAGGCCATTTCAGTGCTAAAAAGACTACTGCAAAGATTTTGCAGTGTAGATTTTATTGGCCTACCATGTTCCGAGACTCTCACACCTACTGTGTATCTTGTGAGCGTTGCCAAAAGCTAAGGAGTCTTTCTAGGAGGAATATGATGCCCCACAACCTTATTCTGATTGTTGAGATTTTTGACGTGTGGGGCATTGATTTTATGGGACCGTTCCCAAACTTCTTTGGCAACTTGTACATTCTAGTTGCTGTGGATTATCTGTCCAAGTGGGTGGAGGCCGTTGCGTGCAAGACCAATGACCACAGAGTTGTGGTCCAGTTTTTGAAGGACACTATTTTTGCTCGATTTGGTACGCCTCGAGCAATCATAAGTGATGGAGGTAAGCACTTTTGCAATCGGATTTTTGAGCAGTTGATGAAGAAGTATTTCATCACACACAAGGTTGCCACCCCATATCACCCGCAGACGAGTGGACAAGTGAAAATTTCTAATCGCGAGATCAAACACATTTTAGAGAAAACTGTGAACCCTAGTAGAAAGGATTGGTCTCTGCGATTGACTGATGCACTGTGGGCATATCGGACAGCCTTCAAGACGCCAATTGGTATGTCTCCTATCGTATTGTGTACGAAAAGACATGTCACCTTCCGGTCGAATTAGAGTATCGTGCGTATTGGGCTATCAAGCAACTGAATTTCAATCTTTCCAAGGCTGGCTCACAATGGAAGCTCCAACTCAATGAATTGGAGGAGCTGCGGAATGATGCATATGAGTGTGCCCGATCATACAAAGCACAAATGAAGAAGACTCATGACCAAAACATTTTGAGACGAGCTTTTGAGCCGGGTCAGAAAGTTCTTCTTTACAATTCGCGCCTGCATCTTTTTCCAGGCAAGCTCAAATCTCATTGGACAGGCCCATTTATTATTCGGTTAAGTTTTCCTCATGGAGCCATCAAGATTGAGGATCCCAAGAATGGTAACACTTTTAAGGTAAATGGACAAAGACTAAAACCATTCTTGGAGTTGAGGAGTCCGGACATAGAGATGATATTATTGGAGGATCCTAGTTACTCTGATTGAGTGTCGTCTACTAAGGGGAGTCTGACTGAAGACTTTAAACTTAGCGCTTATGGGAGGCACCCCACAGCTTATCTTTTTATTTGTTTATTATTTTACATATTTATGCTTAATGTTTGTTTCCAGTATTTTTTGTTTTCCAGTATTTATTTTTCAGGGACAATGCGTACTTCAGTTCAAGTTTGGGGGTATGCTACGAGCCATACTAGTCCGGATAGTTCTCCATATCCCAGGTCAGCTCTTTCCATATTATTCACATATTGGGGTTAGTGTGTAATTTAAGTTTGGGGGTATGGGAGACACATCACACACTTTATCCTAATTTGTTGTCTTTTTGTCGTAAAGATAAATGCAGGCTCATGATATTTTGAAATTTTGGTTGATCTAAACATGTTCTGTGATGTGATGTCATAGGTGAGCTTAAAATTTTGAACACATGATCTTGTGATAAATTTTTAAAATTTAGTTACTTACTTTAGGCATTTGAGAATTCATATGTTTGATCTAATATAACACGAGCACATTAGCACAAATTGTGTGAGGTATGACATGTGATTTTAATGTGTACGTTTTCTTGTCTTAACTGAAACTGGATGACCTGTTGGATAAACACTTGGGCATAGAAAAGCATAAAAAAGGATATAATAATAATACTACTAATGTTCATCATCAATAAACTTTCCACTGAGTAACTTGACCTCTTGCCTCAGTAAGCAGTGAGTGTTCACGTCAAAATGTGAGAATTTTATTCATAATGATCATTGCGAAATTTTTCGCTGAGTAACTGGGCCTCTTTCCTCAGTAAACAGTGAGTGTTCACGTAAAAAGATGAAAATTTTGTTGGGTAGCATTAAGGTCAGTTTAGTTTCGTAGCCTTTTTGACTCGAGTTAGTAAGTCCTTAGGGGTGTCTTTACACCTAATTCCTTAAAATCATCTGGTTTGGGAGTCATTGACTCAACACTCGCTACATGGGTCAATTAGAAAGCTTAAGGGAATTAAACATAGCAGAACCTTATATATATAAAAAAAAGAAAATAAAAGAAGAAAATAAAAAATATGCCATTTTTGTTCATTCTGATGGGAAATTTGGTGAATCTTGAGACATGGAGACCTTACACATTGGAGTTATTTGGAAGCTTCATTTTTGTATGCTAATTCACTTTACACAGTGTCAGACTTGTGATGCCTTAACCTGCCTTTTGTAAGTAATTAGATTTTAACATTTCTATTCATTGTGAAGATGGGTTTATCTCTTTAAGCTTGCTCATGACTAAATATTATGGTGGTGTGTGCTCCTTTAATTTTTGGATAACATGAGTAATGAACTTATCTTTATGTTCTTTGTTTTTTATTCAGTTTTTATTTTGTTTTGCTAAGAGACTAGCAAAATATAAGTTTGGGGGTATTTGATGAGTCTTAAATATTGCATATTTAAGCCCTTTAATTTATATTTGTTAGGTTCTTAATTTGTATTATTTCACTTTATTTTATGTCTTCTTTGTGTTTTATGTATTTTTATAGGTTTGTGGAGAAAATGAAGCATTTATGGAGATATCAAGCTTCAAGAGCAAAGAGGATGCATTAGTGCGATCGATCACACGAGATATACGATTGAGCTCACCTGCGCTCGAGCGCACTTGTCTACGAACAAGCGCAAGGTCAACATCCCACATCGAGATATTTGCAGTTCAGTGCGCACATGCGATCGTGCGCAACAGACATGTGATCGATCGCACCAATCTGCGATCGAGCGCACTCGGGGCAGTATCCCACATCGAATCTGAAACCTACAGTGCTATGAGACTCCCCCTATATAAACACCATCTGGCCTCATCATTCAGTGTACAATTCCTGGGCCACTTTGGTGTTAACCGATGGACGTCTGCTAGCATTTTGGTGGATCCCGAAGGCTTTGCTACCACGAGGAGAAGCGCCGCCCATCAGCAAGTGGAATTTCTCCCATGTAAAGTTATTTGTTTCTTTTTATTTAGTTGTTTTAGTTTAAATGTTTAGAACTTTTATTATGAATTGTAGTTTCATAGTTATGAGTGGCTAGAATCTTCAGCTAAGGTTGAAGATGAAGCCTCGCCGTTGTTTGGCATAGTAGTTCAGATTTGCTTGTACAAATTTGACATTTTTTTAGTATAAATGTTCTGTCAATTATTTGAGTTAATCTTGTGATTGATTGAGTTTAAATTGTTCTGTTGGATATTTCTTGTGTTTCGTCTGATGGATACATCGAATTGTTTTCGATTAAATTGGATTTCCTTCATGATTTGTTAAAAGCGGATACATTGGATGCTTTTGGTTTAATTGGGATATTCTTTGTTTTTTGTCGTAAGTTGGATTCATGGAATGTTTTGATAGGCTATGTTTTTAGGACATATATGCTTAAACTTTGGTGGGGTGGATTCGGAAACCTTAGTGTTTTTATTATTAGTTTTTAAAATCAATTTAGTTTAGTTTTAATTTGTTTTCCAAAATATCATTCAAAATTCGGAACTAGGTTAAGATAAAGTTAGTTTAGATTAAATTATATTTTCACAACGCAATTCCCTGTGGATTCGACCTCGCACTTGCACAACGCTATATTGTAAACGACTCGTGCGCTTGCGAGTAAATTTAAAACTCACAACATTGTTCTCTATTATATTTACATAATTAATTCACACAACTTCAAACTCATTTAACTTTTATTGTTTGTTTTAAGGTTTGCACTTTCTCTTTTAGTTAGTTTGTCTCCCTGTGGAATCGACACCCTAAAGCCATGCTACAATTACCGTGTTATATTTTGGGTATAATCAAATTTTGGCGCCATTGCCGAGGAGACGCGATTAAGTACAAGGAAAATTGTCAACTTTTGACAAGACGGTAGAAGAGTTGTAAATAGTTTTTCTTTTCAGCAGCTGTAAAGGCGGTAATTTTGTTCCTTCTTTTAGCTTGCTGCATTATTTTGTTATTTTTTTTCCTTCTTTCTTTTTCTAGTATTTGTTAATTATTGTTCCTTTTTCTAAAGTTTTGATTTTCTGATTTTTTATTCTGTTTTAATTTATTTCCTCTCTAATGCAATTGGTGTATGCTTAGACGGAGAGATTCACGAGGTAGATTGATTAGAGGACCCGAACTAGAATTACCCTCTCCTTTCACGTCCGTTAGTGAAACCTCATTTAGATTAAACCATAGTGCACCCCCACACGAGAATTTAGAGGATTTTGTTAACACGGTCGATAACCTTCATGAGAATGTTGCTAGGACCCTTCAGGATTATCTCTACTCTACACGCATAGCCACACCATCATGCATCATGTTTCCAGCCAATACTCCCCATTTAGATTTTAAAACAGGGATGATACAATTACTCCCTACATTTCATGACTTCGAAAGTGAAAACCCATATGTGCACATTAGAGAGTTTGAGGAAGTAGTTACGACTTTTCATAGTCAAGATGCAACTGTTGACATTGTGAGACTTAAGTTCTTTCCTTTCGCTTTGAAGGATAGAGCTAAGAGTTGGCTATACTCACTAAGACCACGATCTATTGGGTCGTGGACTGAGATGGCTCGAATTTTCTTTAATAAATACTTTCCCTAACATAAGACCAATGCTTTAAAAAGATAAATCTCCACCTTTGCACAAAAGGACAGCAAGACTTTGTATCAGTCTTGGGAGAGATTTAAGGAGTTGTTAAGTATGTGTCCTCACCATGGGTATGAGAATTGGCGCTTAGTGAGCTATTTCTATGAGGGACTTACATAAAGAGAGCGCCAATTTGTAGAGATGATGTGTCATGATGAATTCTTAGAGAAAGATCCTGATGAGGCCATAGAGTACCTCAATGAGCTTGCTGAAAAAGCTCACACTTGGACTGGACCTAGTGCTACTGAAAGCACAAATAGGTCACGACCTATAGGGCACCTGAATGGTGGTGGAATTTTCCATCTTAGGGAAGAGGATAACCTTAAGGCCAAGGTCGAGATGCTCACTAGGGAACTAGAGGTGTTAAAGACTTAAAGCTCAAAACCAACACAAGTAGCTAATCATGCAGCATCTTTGAAACCATGTTTTGTGTGTGGCGGGGTAGATCATCTAGCCCAAGAGTACCCTACATTTGCTAAGATGAGAGGGACGTATGAGGAACAATGTAATGCCTTAGGCATTTACAAGAAGCTTTTGGCACCCTTCTCTAATACCTATGATCTGGGATGGTGCGATCACCCTAACTTCAGCTGAAAATCTAAAAACCAGCAGTTTGCATAACCTCTTGCACCATATCATGCACCTATATCTTCTAAGAGTCTTTTAGAAGACATTTTGCATGCTTTTATTGAGGCACAAGGTAAGACTAATCAAAGACTTGAATCTTTAATTATGCAGGCTGTTAAAGAAAATAAAGAGATAAAGAGCCAAGTGTCCAAGTTGATGAGCTACTTGAGTGTGACTGAGCGAGGTAAGTTCCCTTCTCAAGCTCAGTCCACACCCCATGGTCAACACCTAGCACAATAGAATTTGAAGGAGGTGAATGTCATGGAGACACTAAGTGGTAAGTCATTACACATCCCAACAATGAAAAAATCAGAGGATGTGGACGAAACCCACCAAACATACATGATTGACTCATTCATGGAAAAGGTCCAACACCTTAATCCATTAGAGTCCACCCTCACCCATGGCTTCACAAGAACATATATCGAGCCATAATTTATGGATGTTACTGATGACATCCTTGAGGCCTCTCCAAAGCATACAAGCACCGAATTTGGCAATGAAGCAGTGGCTGGTGCATTCAACCTATGTTTGTCTAGGAGGGAATAAAAGTGTCTGGCTGAAGACGTAAAACTTAGTGCTCATGGGAAGCAACCCACAACATATCCTTTTATATTTCTTTTTCTTGTTTATTATTATTATTTTGCTGCTTTCCAGTTTTACTTTCGTATTTCTTTTTCAGGGATAAAAATACGAAGCAGTTCAAATGGTGGAGCACAATTTTCAGCTTTTGTGCACCTTTGGCTACAAAGGGAGTTTCCTTTACTCTTTCGTTTACATTGAGGTCAATGCAATTTTTAAGTTAGAGGTGGAGGAAATGCATCTCTTTGTTTCCATACATTTTATTTTCCATTGAACTGCTTGGTGTCGTTCTCCCTTTTTGTTTGTTTTTAGCATGCTTTGTGTTAGTCTTAGAGTTAATTCACATGTCAATGATATGAACTTAATTGAGATAGCAGATTGAATTTAGAAGAAGTTAAATTCTGCTTCGGTTTGAAATTAATTTAAGTATCAATCTTGATTTGGTTTGAGACTCCAGTTTGCGGTAAGATTGTATTATTAGTCTAAAGTATTTAGAGAAGTTTTATGTGTGATTGTTTTGTGAATATTTTTGCGGTCTCGACAAGCTCTAGAACTTATTTGATAATCACTTGAGATGAATTCCTAGAATGCATATTACTTAGGATATGATATAGACCATTTTTGGACCGTTTGAGCCTATCAAACCTACCATTGCTATATTTACCACTAGTCACCTATTTTAGCCCTTTTCTTGAAAAAGAATTTGAGTCTTATTTCTTTCAATAACCCATTTACTAACCTTTATGAGCCTAAGAAAATATTTTATCTTTATCTTTCTCTTAAAAGAACTTAGCTATACACATTTGTTGAGGAGCACTTAAAAGGAGTAAGGATGGAAATATGAGAAAATATCACTACCATAACCCAAGTATATTAAAGGAGATAAGTTAGGGGTTATGGAAAAAGAAAAGAAAAAATGACAAAGGATGTGAATGGTCTTATGCCAAAATACAAAAGAAAAGAGAAGTGAATTATGGTAAAGAAAGAAGAAAAGAAAAGAAAAGTGGTGATTTGAGAAAAATGCTCGAAAAATGGTTGAAAAAGTTGGGTGTTGAAGTAAGTTTATCTAGTGCTTAAAAGTGGTTGTGTTTAAAGCTAAGAGATTGAGTTCTTTTACTTGTGAATCCTTCCCATTCTTTCTTAACCTTTCCCTTAGCCTAACATTACAAGCTTATTAAAGACCTATTTATCCAATGTAATGTGATTTTCTAAAATAGTGGAGAGAGGTTTGAAATGTAAGCCTGTGGAGCTTGTTTTTGTGATTGATGTCACGTAGTATATCATGTTTTAGAGGCCAAGACTTGTATTCATGAAAGTTATGCATAAAATCATCCGGATGTTCGGATTAATGGATTGTGGTAAGATAGATGTAAAGAGTCAATAACGATCTCAAGATTGATGCTTGGATTACTTTTGAATTTGGGGTGAAATTTAATGATTCTATATGTTGTGTGCTATGTGAAATTTTTGAGACAAAATGTGAATCACTCTTGGTTAACTTTGAAATTACTTTACTTTGTTGTGATTCTCACCGTAGGATCCATCTCTTGTTTTCGCTTGAATTGCTAAGGACTAGTAATAAGCTAGTTGGGCGTTGTGATGAGAGCCATAAAATGCATCTTAATAGTTCTTAATTATTAGCATTTTAGGGTTGATCTAGGTCTTAATTACACTTTTATACGTTAATAGCTCTAAAGTGGTATTCTTGGATCATTAACTTATTTCGGTGCATTTTCAGGTAATTTAAGTTCAAAAGAAGAGAAAAAGCCATTGTTGTTTGAAGCACAATGACTCGAGGCACATCGAAGTAAAGACATGGTTGCGGAAGGGCAAATGAAGAGAAATCAAGTTTATAGAGTGTGCGCTGCGGCCAAGAATTATCCAAGCCCCGGCCTCCAGAAAGTGCATCAAAAGAGCAAGGAAGAAGCATCAGGTAAGGCCTAGGCCTAGATCAAGGTGAGCCTAGGCCTAGAGGGCTGAGCCTAAGCCTAGATCAAGCTGGGCCATAGCCCACAGAAGGAGAGGAAATCAGCACAATCTGAGCCGTGGCCTGACCCAATCTGAGCCTAGGCGCGACCTCGATACCCTGTCTTCGAGTTACAAATTAATTAGGGCTTTTAATGACTTTTTAAACCCTAAAACACCCTTAGACTTTGTGATTACAAATAGACCACTTAGGGTTTGTGAAAAAGAACATCTTTTGGAGAGACCAGAGGCCTGGGAAAACTCCATCAAGCACGAGCCCCATGGCCAACTAATCTCCTAGCAAGGCGAAGGGATGAATCCCTAGGTGTAGTTGTTCTTATTTGCTAGTCTTGATTCATTGTAGTTTGAATTTATTATCATTAAACATTGTTATGATTTACTTTTTAATCTAATTAGAAGATTTCCTCTTAATCCGGTGATTGCATCTTTCTCCCCCATATAAGTTTAGTCATGCTCTTCTTATGTGATATTGTTGAGGTGTGATTGAGTTTGGTAGATTTCTCTTATAGATTTGTCCATTACTCCATTATTTTCATTATGGTATATGTCATTTCTTGATAATCTATAAGTTAGGTCATGTGTGCTTGAAAGTAAAGAGTATTTCATAACAATTACATTAGGGTTTATATATGTACTTTAATTGAATATTTGCTGATTGCTTGTTTGGGATGTGAAACTTGCAATCGAGATAAAAGGATCTGAACTAAGATTAGAATAAGGCAACGAACCTAGGGAGGATTCCCGGACCCTTGTTGTTCTCTATTATATTTACACAATTATTTCACACTACTTCAAACTCAAATTTTCTCATATAACTTTTATCGTTTGTTTTAAGGTTTGCATTTTCTCTTGTAGTTAGTTTGTCTCCCTATGGAATCGACACCCCAAAGCTGTGCTACAACTACCATGTTATACTTTTGGCGTAATCATATATCTTGAATAATCATCAACAATAACAAGATTATATTGATGGCCATCTAAACTAATGGTGCTTATTGGACCAAACAAGTCTATATATAAAAGTTTCAACGGTCTAGAGGTTGAAATTACATTTTTAGGCTTAAAAGAAACTCTTATTTGTTTTCCCATTTGACAAGCATCACAAACTTTATCTTTTTTAAATTTGATTTTGGGAAGTCCAACAACAAAATATTTTCTCGAAAGAATTTTTCGTAAATCCATGTTCACATGGCCAAGCCTTCAAGGCCACAGCCATAGGTTTTCTCTAAAAGCGGGAAAATATTTTTCGCTTTTCAAATGTAAAGATTTTAAATAAACTAGATAGACATTTTCATGTCTATAGCCAACAAGCTTGATCTTGTTACTCTAGATGTCTATTACCAGACAATGAGATTATTCAAATATGACTTTGTGGCCTTTGTCACATAGTTGACTAATACTAAGTAAATTTTACTTAAGGCCTTGCTCCTATAAGACATGGTTAATGGTTGAGGAATCTTTACCCACTTTGCCATGCCCGATAATCTTTATCTTAATGTTGTCTCCAAGTGACGTGTTTGCCATCCCGAAGAGTTAATTCCTTGAACACACTTTGATCACAAGTCATGTGCTTTGAGCATCCATTATCCAGGTACCAATAGTTACATTTTTCTTTGATGTGGAGACATATCTACATTACACATGGATATACAATTTCACTTTTTGGGACCCAAAATTTCTTGGGTCTTTTTTGGTTAGTCCTAGAAATTACTCTACTTAAAATATAGCAAGAAGTATTTACGACTTTCACCAAAATATATGTTGGTAAACTATTTTCACAAAGCATGGTTCTGGCAAATTCTGCTAGAACTCTATTTTTTCTATCAACGACACCATTTTGTTGAGGAGTTCTAGAAGCTAAAAAATTGTGATCAATTCCATTTTCATCACAAAATTTTGAAAAACTTTAGTTATCAAATTCTTTTCCATTATCACTTCCAATACTTGAGATAGAAATTCCTTTTTCATTCCGAACCTTCTTGCAAAAGTTCACAAAACCTTTATAGACTTCATCATTGTAAGCAATAAGAATAATAAAGGTATATCTTGAATAATCATCAACAATAACAAGATCATATTGATGGCCACCTAGACTAATGGTGCTTATTGGACCAAACAAGTCCATATATAAAAAATCTAATGGTTTAGAGGTTGAAATTACATTTGTAAATTTAAAAGAAACTCTTGTTTGTTTTCCAATTTGACAAGCATCACAAACTTTATCTTTTTAAATTTTATTTTGGAAAGTTCAACAACTAAATCTTTTGTTGAAAGAATTTTGAGTAAATCTATGTTCACATGGCCAAGCCTTCAATGCCATAGTCATAGGTTTTCACTAAAAACGGGAAAAAATTTTCATTTTTCGAATGTAAAGATTTTAAATAAACTAGATAGATATTGCCATGTCTATAGCCAACAAACTTGATCTTGTTACTATTGATGTCTATTACTAGACAATGAGAGGATTCAAATATAACTTTGTTGTCTTTGTCATATAGTTGACTAATACTAAGTAAATTTGGCTTAAGGCCTTGCATGTATAAAACATGGTCAATGGTTAGAAATCTTTACCCACTTTCCCTTGCCCGATAATCTTTACCTTAGTGTTGTCTCCAATGGTAACGTGTCTGCCATCCCTTGGAGTTAATTCCTTGAACACACTTTGATCACTAGTCATATGCTTTGGGCATCCACTATCAAGGTACCAATAGTTACCTTTTTCTTTGGTGTGGAGACATATCTACATTACACATGGATATACAATTTCACTTTTAGGTACCCAAAATTTCTTAGGTCTTTGGGGGTTCGTCCTAGAAAATACTCAATTTAAAAAATAACAAGAAGTATTTACGACTTCCGCCAAAAAAAGTTTTGGTAAACTATTTTCACAAAGCATAGTTCTGGCAAATTCTACTAGAACTCTATTTTTCCTTTGACCAACACCATTTTGTTGAGGAGTTCTAGGGGCAGAAAAATTGTGATCAATTCCGTTTTCATCACAAAATTTTTAAAAACTTCAGTTTTCAGATTCTTTTCCATGATCACTTCTAATACTTGAGATAGAAATTCCTTTTTCATTTTGAACCTTCAGGTAAAGTTCACAAAACCTTTATAGACTTCATCCTTGTAAGCAATAAGAGTAATAAAGGTATATCAACAATAACAAGATCATATTGATGGCCACCAAGACTAATGGTGCTTATTGGACCAAACAATTCCATATATAAAAGTTCAAACGAGCTCGAGGTTGAAATTACTTTTTTAGATTTAAAGGAAACTCTTGTTTGTTTTTCCATTTGACAAGCATCACAAACTTTATCTTTTTTAAATTTAATTTAGGGAAGTTCAACAAATAAATCTTTTCTTGAAAGAATTTTGAGTAAATCCATGTTCACATGGCCAAGCCTTCAAGGCCATAGCCATAGGTTTTCACTAAAAGCGGGAAAACATTTCACTTTTCGAATGTAAAGATTTTAAATAAACTAGATAGACATTTTCGTGTCTATAGCTAACAAACTGGATCTTGTTACTCTTGATATCTATTACAAGACAATGAGAGGATTCAAATATGACTTTGTGGTCGTCACATAGTTGACTAATACTAAGTAAATTTTACTTAAGGCCTTGCACATATAAAACATTGTCAATGGTTGAGGAATCTTTACCCACTTTGCCATACCCGATAATCTTTATCTTAATGTTGTCTCCAATTGTGACATGTTTGCCATCCCGTAGAGTTAATTCCTTGAACACACTTTGATCACTAGTCATATGCTTTGAGCATCCATTATCAAGGTACCAATAGTTACCTGTTTCTTTAGTGTGGAGACATATCAACATTACAAATGGATATACAATTTCACTTTTAGGTACCCAAAATTTCTTGGGTCTTTTCGGGTTAGTCCTAGAAAGTACTCTATTTAAAATATAGCAAGAAGTATTTATGACCTCCATCAAAAAATTATGTTGGTAAACTATTTTCACAAAGCATGGTTCTGGAAAATTATGCTAGAACTCTATTTTTCCTCTGAACAACACCATTTTGTTTAGGAATTCTAGAGGCTGAAAAATTGTGATCAATTTCATTTTCATCACAAAATTTTGAAAAACTTTAGTTTTCAAATTCTTTTCCATGATCACTTCTAATACTTGAGATAGAAATTCCTTTTTCCTTTTGAAACTTCTTGCAAAAGTTCACAAAACCTTTATAGGCTTCATCCTTGTAAGCAATAAAAATAATAAAGGTATATCTTAAATAATCATCATTAATAACAAGATCATGTTGATGGCTACCTAGACTAATGGTGCTTATTGGACCAAACAAGTCCACATATAAAAGTTCCAAGGGTCTAGAGGTTGAAATTACATTTGTATATTTAAATGAAACTCTTGTTTGTTTTCCCATTTGACAAGCATCACAAACTTTATCTTTTTTAAATTTGATTTTGGGAAGTCTAACAACTTAATCTTTTGCTGAAAGAATTTTGAGTAAATCCATGTTCACATGCCAGAGCCTTCAAGGCCATAGCCATAGGTTCTCACTAAAAGCGGGAAAACATTTTTCACTTTTCGAATGTAAAGATTTTAAATAAACTAGTAGACATTTCCATGTCTATTGTTAACAAACTTGATCTTGTTACTCTTGATGTCTATTACTAAACAATGAGAAGATTCAAATATGACTTCGTGGCCTTTGTCACATAGTTGACTAATACTAAGTAAATTTTACTTAAGGCCTTGCACATATAAAACATGGTCAGTGGTTGAGGAATCTTTACCCACTTTGCCATTCCCGATAATCTTTATCTTAATGTCGTCTCCAATGGTGCCGTGTCTGCCATCCCGTAGAGTTAATTCCTTGAACACACTTTGATCACTAATCATGTGATTTGAGCATCCACTATCAAGGTACCAATAGTTACCTTTTTCTTTAGTGTGTAGATATATCTACATTACACATGGATCTACAATTTCACTTTTAGGTACTCAAAATTTCTTGGGTCTTTCGGGCTTAGTCCCAGAAAATACTCTATTTAAAATATTGCAAGAAGTATTTACAACCTCCGCCAAAAAATATGTTAGTAAACTATTTTCATGAAGCATGGTTCTGGAAAATTATACTAGAACTCTATTTCTCCTCTGAACAACACTATTTTGTTGAGGAATTCTAGGGGATGAAAAATTGTGATCAATTCCGTTTTCATCACCAAATTTTGAAAAACTTTAGTTTTCAAATTCTTTTCCATGATCACTTCTAATACTTGAGATAAAAATTCCTTTTTCCTTTTGAACCTTCTTGCAAAAGTTCACAAAACCTTTATAGGCCTCATCCTTGTAAGCAATAAAAATAATAAAGGTATATCTTAAATAATCATCAACAATAACAAGATCATATTGATGGCCCCTAGACTAATGGTGCTTATTGGACCAAGCAAGTCCATATATAAAAGTTCCAATGGTGTAGAGGTTGATATTACATTTTTAGATTTAAAAGAAACTCTTGTTTGTTTTCCCATTTGATAAGCATCATGAACTTTATCATTTTTAAATTTGATTTTGGGAATTCCAACAACTAAATCTTTTCTTGAAAGAATTTTGAGTATATCCATGTTCACATGGCCAAGCCTTCAATGCCATAGCCATAGGCTTTCACTAAAAGCGGGAAAACATTTTTCACTCTTCGAATGTAAAGATTTAAAATAAACAAGATCGACATTGTCATGTCTATAGCCAACAAACTTGAACTTGTTACTCTTGATGTCTATTACTAGACAATGAGAGGATTCAAACATGGCTTTGTTGCCTTTGTCACATAGTTGACTAAAACTAAGTAAATTTTGCTTAAGGCCTTGCACATATAAACCATGGTCAATGATTAAGGAATCTTTACCCACTTTTCCAGGCCTGATAATCTTTATCTTAGTGTTGTCTCCAATGGTGATATGTCTGCCATCTCTTAGAGTTAATTCCTTGAACACACTTTAATCACTAGTTATGTGCTTTGAGCATCCACTATCAAGATACCAATAGTTACCTTTTTCTTTGGTGCAGAGACCTAGCTACATTACACATAGATATACAATTTCACTATTAGCTACTTGAAATTTCTTGGGTCTTTTGGGGCTTGTCCTAAAAAATACTCTATTTAAAATATAGCAAGAAGTATTTACGGCTTCCGCCAAAAAATATGTTGGTAAACTATTTTCACAAAGCATGGTTCTGGCAAATTCTAATAGAACTCTATTTTTCCTCTCAACAACACCATTTTGTAAAGGAGTTCTAGGGGCTAAAAAATTGTGATCAATTCCATCTTCATCACAAAATTTTGAAAAACTTTAGTTTTCAAATTCTTTTCCATGATCACTTCTAATACTTGAGATAGAAATTCCTTTTTCATTTTGAACCTTCTTGCAAAAGTTCACAAAACCTTTATAAGCTTCATCCTTGTAAGCAATAAAAATAATAAAAGCATATCTTGAATAATCATCAATAGTAACAAGATCATTTTGATGGCCACCAAGACTAATGGTGCTTATTGGACTAAACAAGTCTATATATAAAAGTTCCAATGGTCTAGAGATTGAGATTACATCTTTAGATTTAAAAGAAACTTTTGTTTGTTTTCCCATTTGACAAGCATCACAAACTTTATCTTTTTTAAATTTGATTTTTGGAAGTCCAAATTTTGAGTAAATCCATGTTCACATGCCCAAGCCTTCAATGCATTAGCCATAGGTTTTCACTAAAAGCGGGAAAGCATTTTTCTCTTTTCGAATGTAAAGATTTTAAATCAACTAGATAGATATTGTCATGTCTATAGCCAACAAACTTGAACTCGTTACTCTTGATGTCTTTTACTAGACAATGAGAGGATTCAAATATGACTTTGTTACCTTTGTCACATAGTTGACTAATACTAAGTAAATTTGGCTTAAGGCCTTGCACATATAAAACATTGTCAATGGTTGAGGAATCTTTACCCACTTTTCCATGCCCGATAAGTTGCATCTTAATGTTATCTCTAATGGTGACGTGTCTGCCATCCCTAAGAGTTAATTCCTTGAACACACTTTGATCACAAGTCATGTGCTTTGAGCATTCACTATCAAGATATCAATAGTTACATTTTTCTTTGGTGTGGAGACTGTTGCACGATTATTCACTTAAATAAATATGCAAATAATCATTCTAGTTTTACTTGCAAGTGCACAAGGTCTGTGGTAGCATAGTGTGCAAGTGCGAGATCATTTCCACAGGGATTGGTGAATTTTGTTTTAGAATTAGTTTCTTCAAGTTAAAAAAAAAAGAAATAGTAATTTGATTGCGAGTAAATAACAATAATGAGATCATAGGGCTACGATATCCACCACTAATTATACTTTCCCACTTACTAAAGTTTCAGTGCTCTAGCCTTATCATGAATATCTAATGGTTGCCAACCTAAGGGCTTGGCCCACACCTTAGGCTATTGATCTCCTTATGCAACGAGTTAGGCATGGCATATACTCTAACTCTTTTCTCTCTTAAGGGATTCAGCATGGGTGTATACTGAGTTGTTCCTTAAGAAAGTGTGAGGGCTGTGGAGATCGGCAACGACACGGGACCTAGGGCTTGGTCTGCTCCCGGTTTCCCATGTTGATTAACCCGGGAATCCGGTGTGGATATCCCTTGTTACTAATGTCAAACCTAGGACTCGGTCAACCAAATTTATTCGACTAACCTATCCATACCACATGCATACGTTGATCAGGCACCTACAAATGAGGAATGTAAATACAAACAGGTATTAATCAAGTTAAATATTCTAACAAGGCTATAGCAAAGATAATCAATGAATGAATATGTGGTAAAGCATAACTGGGGCTTCAATCGAGCCCTATAGGAGTTTAGTTACACATACTAAGTAAAGTAAACATGCTAGATATGATTAAATAAAAACATAAAACTAAAACCGAAGAAGACTCGGGAGATGAGTCGTCAATTCCTCTCCCAAGCTCTCTACTTAGAATCTAGAACAAAAGGTGTGTGTTATGTGTTTTACAGGGCTATTTCTAGAGTCTTCATGGTGTCCCGAAACCCTAATTCCTTTTTGGAGTCTGAAGACTTCTTTCCATAACTGGCTCTACCGCCTTTGGAGTGATTGCGCTCGAGCGTATGCGGTATGCGCTCGAGCGTATGCGGTATGCGCTCAAGCGCATGTGTGCGCTCGAGCATTCTTCAAGTGCGCTCGTGCCCTTGTGCATTCAATCTCAAGGGAGATGCGCTTGAGCGCACCTTACTGGATGGCAGAACTTGACTTTTGCTCTTAAAAGCTCCAAATTATTACCTTTTTGTCCAAGTCTTGTGAAAAACACATAAAACATGAAAATGAAGTAAAATCTATAGAAATAGATAAATAAGGAACTTAACAAATGTAAATTAAGGGGCTTAAATATGACTGTTTAAGCACTTATCAGAGACATATCAACATTACACATGGATATATAATTGCACTTTTAGGTATCCAAAATTTCTTGGGTCTTTTGGGGTTAGTCCTAGAAAATACTCTATTTAAAATATAGCAAGAAGTATTTACGGCTTCCGCCAAAAAACATGTTGGTAAATTATTTTCACAAAGCATGGTTTTGGAAAATTCTGCTAGAACTCTATTTTTCCACCCAACAACACCATTTTTTTGAAGAGTTCTACGGGCTGAAAAATTGTGATCAATTCAATTTTCATCACAAAATTTTGAAAAATTTTAGTTTTCAAATTCTATTCTATGATCACTTCTAATAATTGATATAGAAATTCCTTTTTTCGTTTTGAACCTTCTTGCAGAAGTTCACAAAACCTTTATAGGCTTCATCCATGTAAGCAATAAAAATAATAAAGGTATATCTTGAATAATCATCAATAATGACAAGATCATATTGATGGCTACCTTGACTAATGGTGCTTATTGGACCAAGCAAGTCCATATATAAAAGTTTCAATGGTCTAGTGGTTAAAATTACATTTTTAGATTTAGAAGAAACTATTGTTTCTTTTCCTATTTGTCAAGCATCACAAAATTTATCTTTTTTAAATTTGATTTTGGGAAGTCCAACAACTAAATCTTTTCTTGAAAGAATTTTGAGTGAATCCATGTTCACGTGGCCAAGCCTTCAATGCTATAGCCATAGGTTTTCATTAAAGGCTGGAAAACATTTTTCACTTTTCGAATGTAAAGATTTTAAATCAACTAAATAGACATTGCCATGTCTATAGCCAATAAACTTGATCTTGTTTCCATTGATGTCTATTACTAAATAATGAGAGGATTCAAATATGACTGCCTTTGTCTCATAGTTGACTAATACTAAGTAAATTTGGCTTAAGGCCTTGCGCATATTAAACATGGTCAATGGTTGAGGAATCTTTACCTACTTTGCCATGCCCAATAATCTTTATCTTAGTGTTGTCTCCAATGGTGACGTGTCTGCCATCCCTTAGAGTTAATTCCTTGAACACGCTTTGATCACTAGTTATGTGCTTTGAGCATCCACTATCAAGGTACCAATAGTTACCTTTTTCTTTGGTGGGGAGACATATCTACCTTATACATGGATATACAATTTCACTTTTAGGTACCCAAAATTTCTTGGGTCTTTTGGGGTTAGTCCTAGAAAATACTCTATTTAAAATATAGCAAGAAGTATTTACGGTTTTCGCTAAAAAATATGTTGGTAAACTATTTTCACAAAGCATGGTTGTTGATCATTTATCTACCTAAAGTAATAAGAAAATAGTCGAAACTGTTTTACTTGCAAGTGCACATGGTCTACAGTAGGAAAGTATTCAAGTGTGAGATCATTTCCAAAGGGATTGGTGAATTTCGTTTTAGAACCAGTTTCACAATGTAAAAATTGGTAGAAATAAATATTGAGTCTAAATTGATAATGATAAGAACATAGGGCTTTGATAACCACCACTAATCATAGTTTCCCAATAAGTAATTGTTGGAGCGATTATCTACCTAAATAAATATGCAAATAACCATCCTAGTTTTACTTGCGAGTGCACAAGGTCTGTGGTAGCATAGTGTGCAAGTGCGAGATCATTTCTACAGGGATTGGTGAATTTTGTTTTAGAATTAGTTTCTTCAAGTTAAAAAGAGAAATAGCAAATTTGATTGTGAGTAAATAACAATAATGAGAACATAGGACTACGATATCCACCCTAATTATACTTTCCCACTAAATAAAGTGTCAATGCTCTAGCCTTATCATGAATATCTAATGGTTGCCAACCTAAGGGCTTGGTCCACACCTTAGGCTATTGATCTCCTTATGCAATGAGTTAGGCATGGTGTATACTCTAACTCTTTTCTCTCTTAAGGGATTCAGCATGGGTATATACTGAGTTGTTCCTTAAGAGAGCATGAGGGCTGTGGAGATTGGCAATCACATGGGACCTAGGGCTTGGTCCGCTCCTGGTTTCTCATGTTGATTAACCTGGGAATCCGGTGTGGATATCCCTTGTTACTAATGTCGAACCTAGGACTCGGTCATCCAAATTGATTTGACTAACTTATCCATACCTCATGCATACGTTGATCAGGCACACACATATGAGGAATTTAAATACAAACAGGCATTAATCAAGTTAAATATTCTAACAAGGCTATAGCAAAGATAATCAATGAATGAACATGTGGAAAAGCATAACTAGGGCTTCAATCGAGCCCTATAGGAGTTTAGTTACACACGCTAAGTAAACTAAACATTCTAAACATAATGAAATAAAAACAGAAAACTAAAACCAAAGAAGACTCGGGAGACGAGTCGTCAATTCCTCTCCTAAGCTTACTACTTCGAATCTAGAACAAAAGTTATGGTTTATGTGTTTTACAGAGCTATTTATAGGGTCCTTATGGTGTCCCGAAACCCTAATTTCCTATTTGGAGTCTGAAGACTTCTTTCCATATCTGGCTCTGCCGCCTCTGGAGTGATTGCACTCGAGCGCAGGTGTGCGCTCGAGCTTTCTTCAAGTGCACTAGTGTTCTTGTGCGCTCCATCTCAAGGGAGGTGCGCTCAAGCACACCTTGCTGGATGGCAGAACTTGACTTTTGCTCCTAAAAGCTCCAAATTATCATCTTTTTGTCCAAATCCTGTGAAAAACACATAAAACACGAAGAATGAAGTAGAAACTACTAAAATGTATAAATAAAGAGTCTAACAAGTGTAAATTAAGGGGCTTAAATATGACTATTTAAACACTTATCACACCCTTAAACTTACATATTTCTAGTCCCTTAGCAATACAAAACTAAAGACTATGTTGGAACAAAACTAAAAATAGTTTCTTTTCCATGATACTCAAAAATTCGGGTTGTGCATAAAACCATGATAACCGTTCATGAGTAAGCTTATAATAAAAACACATTTTTGTATTGAAAAAGGATTTTCAAAAGCTCATGTTACTTACATAAGGATGGCCTAAGGCATCGCAGTTTGATTCGTGTGTGATGACTTAGCACATATAAAATGGGGTTTCCACATAATTTTAGTGTATAGTGTTTCGGTGCCCAAACCTTTATCGAATTTCTTATCAAAGAGAACAAAATGGCATAATACTTGCTTCTTCTTTCTTTTTCTTTTATCATGATATCTTTACCATATTGAGTTCCATCAAGCTTTCTATTTAACCCTTATAACAAGTGTTTAGCCAATGACTCCCAAACTAGATGGTTTTAGGGCATTAGGTGTAAAGACACCCTTAAGGACTTACTAACTCAAGTCAAAAAGGCTACGGAACTAACAGGTTTTAATGCCTCTAAATGAGATTCCCACCTTTTGATGTGAACGCTCAATGCTTACTTAGGCAAGACGCCCAGTTACTCAGTGGAAAGTTTTTAATGATCACTTAGAAGCTTTCGATTTTATTTTTGCATGATGAACATTTTTCTTTATTTTTCATTTGCCAAAGTGTTCTTTTTAACAAGTTATTCGATTACAGTTAGGTTAGGGAAACATATATAATAGAAGTATGTGTCATACCCCACACAAATGCGTGCTAAATGTGCTTGTGCAAATTTGGATCAAACTCGTGAATTCTTAGGTACCTTGAGGGAGGTAACTAACTTTGTAAAAATTCCCAATACAAGACTATGTGTTCTAGTTTTTAAGCTTACTAAAGAAGTGTTATCAAATTTTTTAAATCAACCAAAATTTTTTTTTACCAAAAGAACATGCATTTATCTCTCCTAAAAAAAACTGGGACTTAGTGTGTGCATGTGTTTCAAGTGTGTGTGTAATAGTATCTAGTATCTCCCACTACCCCCAAACTTAAAATGCACATTGTCCCCAATGTGTGTGTGGCATAGAAAGATCTAACCTGGGAGATGGAGAACTAGGTTGCTTGCTTTGCTTGTGACACGCCCCCAAACTTGAACTGGATGCGCGTACTAAGTACCTGACAAAGAAAAATAAACATTGTGCCAAAAAACAAGAAATATAAGTAATAGACATGGAATTATAAATATAAACAAAATAAAAGTACTAAAATGAAAATAATATGTCTGGGGTGCCTCCCATGAGCGCTAAGTTTTACGTCTTCAGCCGGACTAAGCCTTATTTTTCCCCAAAACTAAGATTGGTAGCAACTAGCACAGGTGGTGTCTTATTCTCTCCCATATAAGCATAAGTTAAGTGCTCTGGCAATTGCTTGAATTCCAAGTTAGGTGCCTGTACAATAAAAGGGAAAAAATAGTATTAGTAGGCACATGAGGGTCAAATGGATCGGTGTACTTACTTGGATGCTTTGGAGAGGCCTTAAAGAGGTGCACAGTGTCGATGATGTCATCAGTAACATCCTCACATTTGAGCTCAATATCTGATCCTTTGAGACAATAGGAGAGGGTGGTCTCCAATGGATCAATGTGATGGACATGAAAAACTTGCTCAACAACACCTTGCCATCGTTCACTCAGCTCTTTAGCTAATTGCCCCACTTATACTTCCAATCTTTGAATGGCTTGCTCATGCTTTGCAATGATTTCCCTTTGCTCAGTCCGGAATTGTCTTTCTTCTGCCATGAATTGTTCTTGTGAAGTCATCAACTGCCTTACAAGACTCTCTAGGTCACTTTGCTTTGATTCTGGAACTGATTGGGTTACTGGTTGGGAATTCCTTTACTACCCTTGAAGGTTCAAGGCATTTTGTTTGTTGCTCCATGAGAAGTTGGGGTGGTTTCTCCATCCAGGATTGTAGGTATTTGCATATATGTTGTAGTTGTTCGAGCCCGCATAATTTGCTTGCTCTTGATCTGTAGATAAATACAAATGGCAAGTGTCAGTAGTGTGATTAAAACGAGAACTTATAGCACATACCTGGAGTGATTTGGCTCGCGGACTAGGTGAGATATTTTGAGTAGTCATGGCATTTATGAGCATATCTAGCTTCCTCTCCATAGCATCTAGACAAGCATATCTAGCTTCCACCATTGGTGCTTCTCCCTCGATTGAATTAGTTGAAAAACTTCAGTGTAGCAGTTTCAGTACTGCTTCTCGAGTACTCTCTGGAGCTTTTACGCTCGAGCGCACCAAGAACAGCGCTCGATCGCACTGGGATTGCGCTCGATCGCACCAAGGATTGCACTCGATCTCAATGAGGACAGAAACTCCTCCTCTGCACACCTGAACAAAAAACAGAAAACAAAAAGAAGGAATAAATCTGATTTTTGATAAAAAATAAAAATAAAACGGAACAAAATAAAATAAATTGATGAAAATAATTCCAAAATGGAATTTAGCATAATCCCCAGACACGGTGCCAAAAACCTGTTGGAGCGATTATCTACCTAAATAAATATGAAAATAACCGTCCTAGTTTTACTTGCAAGTGCACAAGGTCTGTGGTAGCATACTGTGCAAATGCGAGATCATTTCCACAAGGATTGGTGAATTTCGTTTTAGAATTAGTTTCTTCAAGTCAAAAAGAGAAATAGTAAATTTGATTGTGAGTAAATAACAATAATGAGAACATAGGACTACGATATCCACCCTAATTATACTTTCCCACTAAATAAAGTGTCAATGCTCTAGCCTTAACATGAATATCTAATGGTTTCCAATCTAAGGGCTTGGTCCACACCTTAGGCTATTGATCTCCCTATGCAACGAGTTAGGCATTGTGTATACTCTAACTCTTTTCTCTCTTAAGGGATTCAGCATTAGGGTATAGTGAGTTGTTCCTTAGGAGAGCATGAGGGCTGCGGAGATCAGCAACCACATGGGACCTAGGGCTTGGTCCGCTCCCAGTTTCCCATGTTGATTAACCCGGAAATCCGGTGTGGATATCCCTTGTTACTAATGTCGAACCAAGACTCGGTCATCCAAATTGATTCGACTAATTTATCTATACCACATGCATACGTTGCTCAGGCACACACATATGAGGAATTTAAATATAAACAGGCATTAATCAAGTTAAATATTCTAACAAGGCTATAGCAAAGATAATCAATGAATGAACATGTGGAAAAGCATAACTAGGGCTTCAATCGAGCCCAATAGGAGTTTAGTTACACATGTTAAGTAAACTAAACATTCTAAACATAATGAAATAAAAACAGAAAATTAAAACCGAAGAAGTCTCGGGAGACGAGTCGTCAATTCCTCTCCTAAGCTTGCTACTTCGAATCTAGAACAAAAGCTATGGTTTATTTGTTTTACATGGCTATTTATAGGGTCCTTATAGTGTCCCGAAACCCTAATTTCCTATTTGGAGTCTGGAGGCTTCTTTCCATATCTGACTCTGCCGCCTCTGGAGTGATTGTGCTTGAGCGTAGGCGGGATACGCTCGAGCGTAGGAGGTGTGCGCTCGAGCCTTCTTCAATTGCGCTAGTGCTCTTGTGCGCTCGATCTCAAGGGAGGTGTGCTCGACCGCACCTTGCTGGATGGCAGAACTTGACTTTTGCTCCTAAAAGCTCCAAATTATCATCTTTTTGTCCAAGTCCTGTGAAAAACACCTAAAACACGAAAATGAAGTAGAAACTACTAAAATATATAAACAAATAGTCTAACAAGTGTAAATTAGGGGGCTTAAAGATGACTATTTAAGCACTTATCAGTAATATGCCACTGCTCTAGCCTTACCATGATTACCTAATGGTTTTCAACCTAAGGGCTTGATCCGCTCCATAAGCTATTGATCTCCCTAAGCAACGAGTTAGGTATGGTGTATACTCTAACTCTTTTCTCTCTTAAGAGATTCAACATGGTGTATACTGAGTTGTTCCTTATGAGAGCATAAGGTCTGTGGAAATTGACAACCACATGAGTCCTAGGGCATTGTTGGAAATCACATTGACAAGATGCCCAGGTGGTGATCTTCCAAACACCCAAGTCTAGAATGACTTATAGAAAGAAATACTGCAATTGAAAGAAAAAAAGAAAAGAAGACAAGCGATTTGTTATCAAAGTTTGGCAATAGCCTACGTCCCTATGAGTTCCTCTAAACTCTCTGCACTAAATCAATGGTTCTTTACAATTACAGCAACCCTCTTCAAGAAACCTCAAGTTCTTGAAGAAACCAAGAAGAGAAGAAAGAAGATGATAAGAACTATTACAAAGTTCTCTATCTATACTACTCTCTCTTCTTTACAACCAGCCTCTCTACAATGAGTCCCTCTTGTGTTTTGTGTCTTTGCACTCTCACAAAATTCTCTCTTGTATTGTGTCTTGTCACTCTTTAAAATTGATCTTAAAGTATGTTACAAACTTATGTTGATAATGAAGCTAGGTGACCCTTTATATAGTGCACCAACTTCTTGTCCAATCTTGAGTGTCAATCTCCACCCTTAGATCTTGATGACCACTTAACCATGGTCCTCCATCAATCCTAAGTGGTTCTATGCATTTTAACCTTGCATTCACACACCTGAGAAGAGGCTTAAACAAGCTGCCCATGTGTGCATCAGTGTGCCTAGCACTGCGGCACTGAACAGGGGGCGGTGCGGCGCTAGGCAAAGCACCCTTTTCACCACTTGCTAGGTGGTGTGGTGCTGGTGAAGGAGCGATGCGGCGCTGCCGTCCATCAAACTACCTTCTTACTGGGTGGTGTGGTGCTGGTGAAGGAGTGATGCAGCACACATTGATGTTGTCCCTCTCACAACTGTGCACACTTTTTTGCCTTGATGAATAGAGGTGTGCACACACACCCAAAGTGATGCACACACATGTGTTCACTCCTTTAACATGCTGAAATTTATTCTTCCAACTTGGTTTAGATTTTAACCATGTTTGAACCATGTTTAAACCTTAGACAAATACCAACAATCTCTACCTTTGTCTAAGTGTTTAAACCCGAACCATTGTGTAGAGAGCTTAAGGATCCAAACTCATCTTGAGTCATCAATTAACCAACTCTAATCCTAAGTAGTCCAAGGCAATGATTGAACTTACTTAGAGGTAGGACTTTAGTACCTAAATCAATAGGATTTTCTTCTGTGGCTACCTTGTCCACATGGATGCATCCTTTCGTAACATTTTCCCAAATGAAATGATACCGAACATCCATGTGCTTTGTCCTCTCATGGAACACCGGATTCTTACACAAGTGTAATGCACTTTGACTATCCGAAAACACCACAACCTACTCCTCCAGTACCTTCAACTCTTTCAGTAAGCCTTTGCACCACATAACCTCCTTAATGGCCTCTGTAGCCGCTATGTACTCAGCCTCGGTTATTGAGAGTGCTACCACCAGCTACAACTGAGCCTTCCAACTTACACAACATCCGTTTAAGTTGAAGAAGTAGGAGGTACTCGATCTCCTTTTATCCTAGTCTGCTCCAAAGTTCGAATCCGTAAAACCCTCAAGGCAGATGGACTTACCCCTCTTCTCATAAACCAACCCTACTTTTGGGCTTCCCTTCAAGTACCTTAGTAACCACTTCTTCCCAAGTCAATACTCCCTTCCTAGATTACTCATAAACATGCTGAGAACACTTATTATATGAGCAATATCAGGTTTAGTGCTTACCATGGTGAATATAACAGAACCAATAACACTAGAATAAAAGACTTTTTCCATTTCCTTCTTCTCCGCCTCTGATCTCGGACATTGATCGCTAGAGAACTTGAAATGACTAGCAAGGGGAACCTTCACTGGTTTGCTATCTTCCATAGAGAACTTAGATATCATCTTCTCTATGTAGGAAGCTTGAGAGATCTTCAATCTTTTTCTCTCCCTTTCCCGGATGATACACATCTCAAGGATCTTCTGTGCATGGCTAAGATCCTTCATCTCAAACTCCTCACTGAGTTGAGCCTTCAATTTCCTTATCCTCTCCATGCTGCTCCTAACCAGCAACATTTCATCAACATAGATGAGGATGATCACCACTTTCTCAACCTTCTGCCCCTTATAGTACAAGCACGAATCATAGTAGCTCCTCATGAAACCCAAACTGATTACAAAGGAATCAAACCTCTTATTCCATTGTTGAGGTGATTGCTTCAGGCCATAGAGAGATTTCTTCAATTTGCACACCAACTCTCCCTGCCTTCCTTCCTCATAACCTTCGGGTTGCCTCATGAAAATAGTCTCATCGAGCTCTCCATGTAAAAATGTTATCTTCACATCCATTTTCTCGATTTCCCAATCAAATTGGACCACCAATGCTAATACTATCTGTATCGTCTTGTACTTCACAACCGGTGAGAAGATTTTGGTGAAATCTATGCATTCTTTTTATGTGAACCCCTTTGCCACCAGTCTAGCATTATACTAGACTTCATCCCCTGGAGTATTCCCTTCTTTGATCTTGTAGATCCATCTACAATCCATAACTCTTTGTTTTTCTGGTTTGGGCACCAACTCCCAAGAGTTGTTCTTCTTCAAAGAATCCATTTCTTCCTTTATAGCTAGCTGCCACTTTGACGAAATCTTACATTCCATGGCTTCCATGTAAGTTTCTAGTTCAACCTCTTATTCTGTCCAAGGAGCTACTACATTAGCATCCGCAAACCCATATCTCAAAGGTGGTCTAACCACCCTCCTTCCCCGGTCCTTTGTGAGCTGGTAGTCATTATGACTTACTGTATCAACCTCTTCGTGTTCAGCCTCTTCTTGAGTTTCTTGAGCATGACTTTCATTCAAGGGCTCTACCTGGTCCGAACCCTCTTACCTCCCTTGCTTTACCTGAACCAAACTCTCCTTGATGCGATGCTCCACAACTTTTAGACTGGTTTGCTCACTACCCCCTACAGGGTTAGTTTTCTCCAAGTAGGGAAATAACAATTCATTAAAAATAACATCCCTACTTATAATGAGTTTCATGCTTTTATTTTCTAAGAACCACAACCTATATCCCTTAACCCCATCACCATATCCTAGAAATACACATTTTCTAGATCTTGGGCTAAGTTTATCCTCCTTTTGATGTGCATATACAGCACACCCAAAAGTCCTAAGGTTGCTTAATTCAGGGGGTTTCCCACTCCACATCTCCATGGAAGTCTTGAGCTCTAAAGCTCTTGAGGGTGATCTATTTACCAAGTATGCAGCTGTAGCCACAGCTTCTCCCAAAAAATATTTTGGTAAACTAGATCCTATTAACATGCACCTAACCTTTTCCATAAGGGTTCTATTCATCCTCTCAATAACTCCATTTTGCTAAGATGTTTTTACAACCGTTCTATATCGTAGAATGCCATTTAATTCACAGAATTTATCAAAATCCTTATTGCAAAATTCTAAGCCATTATCGATTCGTAAAGCCTTAACTACCCTACCCGTTTGAGTTTCCAGCAACTTCTTCCACACAACAAATTTATCCAAGGCATCTCATTTATTTTTAAGTAAATAAACCCACACTCTTCTTGAATAATCATCAATTAAAGACATAAAGTAAAAGTTACCTCCTTGTGTTGGTGTTCTTGCTGGTCCCCAAAGGTCCGAATGAATGTACTCAAGAATCCCCTTAGACTTGTGCACTCCGGTGTTGAAGCTGACCTGGTGTTGCTTCCCAAGAATGCAACTCTCACAGAAATCCAGTTTCTCTGCTTTGCCTCCTCCAAGTAGACCATCCTTGCTAAGAACTTACAGGCTCTTTTCGCTCATATGTCCTAAGCGAGTGTGCCAAAGGGCTGCCTTATCCATCTCAGCCATCAAGCTTGCTGCTTGATCATTGATTTCTGTCTCTTCGATCATCTCATAGAGTCCATCGTTTCTTGCTGCCTTGATCACTACCAAAGATCCCTTGGCCACCTTGATCTTTCCTCCCTCTGCTTTGCATGTATACTCCATGGAATCCAGCTGCCCCAATGAGATCAAATTTCTCTTCAAATCTGGAAGATACCTCACATTTCGCAGCAACCTTATGAATCCATCAAATATCCTCAATTGGATGTCTCCAATCCCCCTCACTTGGCAAGAATTGTCATTCCCCAAGAAGACCCTTCCATCATTGATCTCCTTGAAATTCTTGAACCATTCCTTGTGAGGGCACATGTGATAAGTGCACCCGACATCCAGAATCCACTTTTCGTTGCCTTGCCTCCTGCTCACATTTGAGCACACAACAAGAACATCATCTTTCTGTTCTCTCTTGGCAACCGAAGCCTCTCCATTGTTGGTGTGACTTCTTCTCTTATCCCATATCTTCTTCTTGCAATATTTTCTAAAATGACCCTCCTTGTTGTAGTAGAAGCACCTCTTTCTAAATCTTGATTTGGAATGTGCTCTCCCATGACTTTGCCCTCTACCTCTTGATTTCTCCCAGTAGTTACCATGGTTGCTACTGCCATTCTGAGTTGCTGGCCTTCTTCTTACGAACAACCCATCTCCACTTGATGTCTCCTTCATCTTGGCTTTGAAGTCATGTGCCCTTATGGCATTGACCACAATCTCCTTGGTTAAAGTATCTCTTCTATACTCAATAGCATTAATCAAATTATCAAAGCAATCAGGAAGAGAATTTAACAAAATGACAGCCAATTGTTCATTCGGGAATTTAATACTACAACTAGCTAAATCTTGAACTAGTTTATTAAAGACATCAAAATTATCTTGCAACTCTTTACTAGAATCCATTTTAAAAGCAAAGATTCTTTTAAGAAGATAAATCTTGTTAGGGAGAGTTTTGGTAAGAAACAACTCATCTATATTCTTCCATATGACAGTCGGATCTTCCGAGTCTCCGCACTCCCTTGTGATATTATCCGACATGTGCAAGAAAATGGTGCTGTAAGCCATCTTCTTCATCTCAACCCGCTTGTCCTCTGTGATACTTGCTAGAAAAGCATCATCTTCTCCAATAGCCAAGTCCTCGTTCTGTTGCATAAGAACAGCTTTGATCTTCCGCTTCCATAGGGAAAAATTTCCCTTTCTATCAAACTTCTCAACAACGAAATTTGAAGCCATCTTTGCGGAAGTGATCCTAGATTTATGAATACCTACAAATGCTTTCTTCAACCTCATGAACATGATTGAAGATGAATCTTAACACCGTTCTTGAATCACCCTCAAGAACACGATCTGATCTTGATCTTTACTCCGTTCTTGAATCACCCAAGAAGTTGATCTTTGATTCTTGGCGTCTTGACTCCGTAACCTTCTTGTTCTTGCTCCGATACTCAGCTGTGCAAGCTCGGATACCACTATTGGAAATCACCTTGACGAGATGCCTAGGTGGTGATCCTCCAAACACCCAAGTCTAGAATGACTTGTAGAAAGAAATACAGCAATCGAAAGCAAGAAAGAAAAGAAGACAAGCGATTTGTTATCGAGGTTCGGCAATAGCCTACATCCCCGTGAGTTCCTCTGAACTCTCTGCACTAAATCAATTGTTCTTAACAATTATAGCAACCCTCTTCAAGAAACCTCAAGGTCTTGAAGAAACCAAGAAGAGAAGAAAGAAGATGATAAGAACTATTACAAAGCTTTCTATCTATACTACTCTCTCTTCTTTATAACCAGTCTCTCTACAATGAGTCCCTCTTATGTTTTGTGTCTTTGCACTCTCACACAATTCTCTCTTGTATTGTGTCTTGTCACTCTTTACAATTGATCTCAAAGTATGTCACAAACATATGTTGATAATGAAGCTAGGTGACCCTTTATATAGTGCACCAACTTCTTGTCCAATCTTGAGAGTCAATCTCTACCCTTAGATCTTGATGACCACTTAACCATGGCCCTCCATCAATCTTAAGTGGTGCTATGCATTTTGACCTTGCTTCCACGCACCTAAGAAGAGGCTTAAACAAGCTGTCCATGTGAGCATTAGTGTGCCTAGCGCTGCGACACTGAACAGGGGGTGGTGCGGCGCTAGGCAAAGCACCCTTTTCACCACTTGCTGGGCGGTGCGGTGCTGGTGAAGGAGCGGTGCGATGCTGCCCTCCATCAAACTACCTTCTTGTTGGGTGGTGCAGCGCTGGTGAAGGAGTGGTGCAGCACACATTGATGCTATCCCTCTCACAGCTGTGCGCACTCTTTTGCCTTGATGAATAGAGGTGTGCACACACACCCAAAGTGATGCACACACATGTGTGCACTCCTTTAACATGCTAAAATTTATTCTTCCAACCTTAATTTTGATTTTAACAATATTTGAACCATGTTTAAACCTTAGACAAATACCAACAGGCATGTTGTATACTCCCGGTTTCCTATGTTGATTAACCCAAGAATTCGGTGTGGATATCTTTTGTTACTATTATCAGACCCCAGAACTCGGTTATCCATATTGATCTAACTAACTAATCCATACGACATGCATACGTTGATCAGACACACACATATAAGGAACTCAATAAAACAAGAATTAATCAATTAAAGTATCATAACATGGCTATTTGCAAAGGCAACAATGCTTAAATATAGAAAAGTATAACTAGGGCTTCAATCGAGCCCTATTAAGAAGTTAGTTACACATGTTGTCTATGATAAACATCATCATAACATAAACTAAATAAAAAAATAAAACCCGAAGAATACTGTGGAGACGAGTCGTCAATTCCTCTCCAAAGCTTACAACTTAAAAGCCAAATCAAAAGTATAGTTTCTATGTTTTACAAGACTATATATAGGGTTCTAAGGATGTCTCAAAACCCTAAATTCCAAAATAAGACCTGAAGATATCTTTCCAAAACTGGCTCTGCTGCCTCTCAGTGCATGTGCACTCAATCACATGCCTCTGCGCTCGAGCCTTCTAGGTGTGCACACGAGTGTTTGTGTGCTCAATCTCAGGAGAGGTGCACTCGAGCGCACTTGGCTGGCTCCAGATCTTCATTTTTTCTTCCTTAGAGCTCCAAAATGTCATCTTTTCTTCAAAGACCTATGAAAAACATAGAAAACACAAAAATGAAGTAGAATCTACTAAAATATATAAACAAAGAGTCTAACAACTGTAAATTAAGGGGCTTAAATATGAATATTTAAGCACTTGTCAATGGTTCTGGAAAATTCTAATAGAACTCTAATTTTCCTCTCAACAACACCATTTTGTTGAGGAGTTCTAGGGGCTGAAAAATTATGATCAATTCCATTTTTATCAAAAAATTTTGAAAAAATTTAGTTTTCAAATTCTTTTCCATGATCACTTGTAATACTTGAGATAGAAATTCTTTTTTCATTTTGAACCTTCTTGCAAAAGTTCACAAAACATTTTTAAGCTTCATCCTTGTAAGCAATAAAAATAATAAAGGTATATCTTGAATAATCATCAACAATAACAAGATCATATTGATGGCCACCTAGACTAATGGTGCTTATTGGACCAAACAAGTCCATATATAAAAGTTCTAGTGGTCTAGAGGTTGAAATTACATTTTTAGATTTAAAAGAAACTTTTATTTGTTTTCCTATTTGACAAGCATCACAAACTTTATCTTTTTAAAATTTGATTTTGGGAAGTCCAACAAGTAAATCTTTTCTTGAAAGAATTTTGAGTAAATCCATGTTCACGTGGCCAAGCCTTCAATGCCACAGCCATAGGTTTTCACTAAAAGCGGGAAAACATTTTTCACTTTTCGAATGTAAAGATTTTAAATCAACTAGATAGACATTTTCATGTCTATAGCCAACAAACTTGATCTTGTTACTCTTGATGTCTATTACTAGACAATGAGAGGATTCAAATATAACTTTGTTGCCTTTGTCACATAGTTGACTAATACTAAGTAAATTTGGCTTAAGTCCTTGCGCATATAAAACATGGTCAATGGTTGAGGAATCTTTACCCACTTTGCCATGCTTGATAATCTTTATCTTAGTGTTGTCTCCAATGGTGACATGTTTGTCATCCCTTAGAGTTAATTCCTTGAACACGCATTGATCACTAGTCATGTGCTTTAAGCATCCACTATCAAGGTACTAATAGTTACCTTTTTATTTGGTGTGGAGACATATCTACATTATACATGGATATACAATTACACTTTTAGGTACTCAAAATTTCTTGGGTCTTTTGGGGTTGGTCCTAGAAAATATGGCTCCTTTAGGGACCCATACTTTCTTAACATTATAGAGTGCTCTCTAATTATAGACATGTTGATGATGCATGATCCTAGGATAATAGTTATTGAAGTTTTTAGGATGTTTTGAATATGTATGGCTATAGTTCTTTAGATAAGCATTCCTAGGATATATGTTTCTAGCATGAGAGTTATGAACATACATATTATCTCTAGGATATTCATGATGGTAATTTTTAGGATGTGCATTTCTAGCATGTGCATGCCTTGAATGTGTATTCCTAGTATTTGTATTTCTTGGATGAGCATACATATATCCATATATATTTCTAGGATTTGTATCTCTAGCATATGCATTAGAATTCTTAGCATTTGAATTTAAATTTGCATTCTTAGGCTTACTAGCATACTTTGAAGGAGAACTCTTAATCTTGCTAGTGGCCTTAGAGGTTGAGGGTTCATCCAGACATAATGCTTTTATGAACAAAGTCTATTTTGATTTTTGTTTGCCTACTGGAGAATAACCCAAGCTAGATTTTCCTCCACTCAATATTTGGAAAGATAGCACTTCATCGAGTTTTTCTTTTCCAATAATAAGCCTAGATGTAGTGGTATTCAACTCCATTACTTTCTTTTTTAAAACATCATTTTCATTTTTCGAAAAATCTTGTGATGACTTATAAAGCATGGAATGTAGTTTTTCTTTTTCTTCCTTTAGACCTTCCATTTCTTTAGAGAGAGATGAGACTTCCTTATTGAGAGCAATATTTCTAGAATCAAATTTCTTCAATTCTTCACGCATTTCATTAATTACCTCAATCAGTTCTTCACCACTACTAACAATATTATTATTATTAGAAGGAGAAGAATTTGTTACCTCATTTATATCATCAATTTCTATTAAGCTAAGATTTGCAATTTCTTCATATCCAACGTCATTGTCCGAAGGTTCATCTTCTTCATCATCATTCTAAGTGATTGCAGTTATGACTTTTTTTTTTATGCTCTTGTATAGTTTGTTTGTTGTTGGACATTCAGATTTAATGTGTCCAGGCTTCTTATAACCAAAACACACAATAGGTTCTCCTTTTGGAGTGGAATCCTTTGTGTAAGATTTCTTACTCTTTTTCAAGAACTTATGAAACCTTTTTGTGATTAAAGCCATTTCACCATCGTCTTTACTGCTCTAATTTTCTTCTTCCTTTTCTTCCTCTTTGTTGCTTATGGAGGCTTTGAGAGCAATCATTTTCTTTTTCTTTGTCTCATCATCATTGGCACCGAGATCCATTTTTTTCCATCTCATATGTCAATAATGATCCGAGAAGCGTTTCGACATCAAGTTTGTCGAGATCTTTGGCCTCCGTTATGGCCGTCTTCTTTGCTTTCCAAGTTGATGGCAAAGATCTCAATATCTTCCTTGTTAGTTCAAAGTCCTTAATATTCCTACCAAGAAGCTTTAAACCATTAATAATAGTGGTGAAACGAGAGTGCATTTGAGAAATTGTTTCATTAGGAGACATTTTGAAAGATTCATACTCGGACACTAGCATATAATTTTTTTATTTTTTAACTTCACTAGTGCCCTCATAAGTAATTTGTAGTTTTTCCTATATTTCCTTAGCAGAAACACATGCAAAAATTTTATTGTACTTAGAGATATCTAAAGCATAATGTAACATACTAGTAGCTCTTCTATTTAGAGACATCATTATACAATCCTCTGCATTAAACTTCGATTTGAGTTTAGACATTATATGATTGATTTCTCCAATCATTATTTCCTTTGTAGGAATTCTAGGTCCTTCCTCAATAACTCTCCAAAAATTATAGTCTTGTCATTCGATAAAGATTTTCATTCTATTTTTCCAGTAATTATAATTTGAGCCATTGAATAAAGGAGGTCTAGTATAGGAATGACCTTGGGTATAGCTATTTGAAGCCATCAGATCAACTCAAGGATTTTAAGCCTAAAATTTAGTACATGGTTCTGATACCAATTGTAGACTGAGGTACAAAACCAAGAGAGGGGTGAATTGGGTTTTAAAAACTTTTTTTCCAATTAACACGAGTATTTTTAACAATTTAATCAAGCAAGGCACACAACAAATAAGATGCTTGAAATTAAAGGAGTAAAGGAAGAGAATATGAAAACTCCATTTATAGTGGTTAAGCAATATCAGAATCTTTCCGACCCTACGTCCATTCTCTTCAAGGAAACCTCTTTGAAGCAATCCACTAATTGTAGTCGAGTAACTTCATGGGTGCTGCATAAACCTTACAAGCACTCTCTTCCACAAGGAAGTTAGAAGGAAGTGTTTAATCCTAAACACTCTAAGAGTTACACAAACTCTTTCTCTTTACAATGATTGATATTAAATGTAAAAAGAAAGAAGGTAGATAGCAATGAATGCTTTACAAGATGAAGATTATCTCTCTTTCAAGAACAAAGCTTGAAGAATGGCTCACAATAAATTTTCTAAGGCTTTTGAGAGTATTAATGAGCTATAAATCAAATTAAGTGTGCATTCTTGTTATTTAAATGCCCATTGATGGGAGTTTTTATAGCCTTGGCCTTATATGCCCGCTAGACACCGATTTGGTAGGTTTGGAGCATTAAATGCTTAAGTCCTGCATTTCAAACGATCATACTTTTGAATTATCAGTCGACTGGATCCTTGTACCAGACTACTAGGTCATGTGAGAAAATCCAGTTTTTGAGCTTAAGACAAGTACCCATCGACTGGGTCTTAGAACCAGTCGACTGGATCCTGGTATCAGTTGATTGGGTCCTTTAACCAGTAAGATGGGATGTTCAGAGACCTAGTCGACTCGGTTGACCCAAAACACAGTTTTCATGCTTAAAAGTAGTTTTTTACTCAAAGATATTTTTTGGAATATTTTTGTCAAAGCCTTTTCTAATCAAAGTGAGCCATAGTTATGCTAGGTAACTGAAAACAAAAATTTACAGCATGAATCAATTACCTTAGAAACTATTCTAGATCTTCTATCTTCTTTTGGTAATCGTACATGTCGTGTTTTTTGCATCTTGTTTCTATATTGAATGTTTTTGCTGCTTAAACATTTAGATAAAATTATTAGTGCAATTTAAGTAGTTTTTTGTCATAATTAAAATCAAATATGGATCAACACTTTTAACTTGAGATTTTTTCTATGGGTATTGTGGAGTTTTATCTTAAAAATTTAGGAAAAACTTGTATTCTAAATTAGTTAGGAGTTCCTTAAGGACTCAAGGTAACTTTTTAGGGAAAAAGTTCATATTTTTTGAATTTTTTTTGCTGGAAATGGGTGACTAGTCGACTGATAGCTTCCTCCAGTCAATTCGAGGCTGCATCAGAGGTACCAATCGATTGGTATAAGGTACCCAGTCGACTGGTAAAATGGGCAGAAGCTTCTGGACCAAATTCCAATCGATTGAGAGCTTAGAGAAGTCAACTGGGTCAGTCCTATTTTGGATTTTCTTGAGTTTTTACTTTCCTTTTTTAGTTGTAATACCTTCTAAAACACTACAAATTGATTATAGGATATAAACTTGGATCAATTAATCTTGAGAAAAACCTTTTTCCTTTTTGTTCTTAGACTTCAAGAACATTTAGACCAAGAGAAAGTAAACGTTATGAACTTGGACATAGTTTTTCCTTCTTTATTTTCATTCATGGCTTACGCAAATGTTATGATTGTGTAAACCTTGTTTTGATTTTTTAAGTAAGGAAATGTATGAAACGAAATGAAGATGTTAAATTAATTGTGCTTGAAATGGAACCTATTTGATACACTTATATTTATATTATGTATTCGAGAATTTATTTAAGAATTTTATCTCATTCATATCTATATTAAGACAAATAATTATGTTAAATTTACTATGATTGAAACAAAACGCTTAATAGGGTAAGTTAATTTTTTATGGTTACGTCGAGTAATGTAATTACTCGCTGATCTTTTTAGCTCACCCTTCCCTTCCCTTTTATTATTTCAGGAATACTATCTGAAGACCTCAAACTATAAGTGAGGAAGCATAGAAAGAGAAGTTTTAGGCGGGTCCACGTGCAAGGCATCCTCATCTAATCTTTTTGTGGTAGAAGTTAATTAGTTTGTATATTTATGTTAAGTTGTAAACTCTGAAGTTTGTGTCTCATGAGCCACTTTTGTAAAGTTAAGTGTTGTATTTTGGAATTGTTGTGTATGTTTGGAAATGTGGTATTTTACCTTATGTCAGTGTTAAGTTCTACTTATATTATATTTGTCCAGATGATCCGTTCTGAAAAGTAAGGATGCCGTCTCGAGTAGAGTCCGCTCGGGATGGGTCATTACATGAAAGCCCTTTTTATATAGTGTTTAGAGGTAGAGTCCGTTTAGGAAAGTAATTAATGGGGAGTGTGACCGTAGAATTAGGGTTTCTATTGGCTGGAGTGTCCTAATAGAATTTGGGTTTCTATGAGTTGGAGTATGCTAGTAGAATTAGGAATTCCATATGCTGGAACAACCTTAGTGCCCTTGGGTATGTGTAAAGAGCTTTGTTTATTGAATTTCTTATTATATGGGCATATCTTGGAATGCCACATGTCGTAGCCTATTTGGGTGAGGAAAATTACCCCACACCAAGACAACAATTAACTATCTCAAATTTGTTAATAAACCTCTCATAACAACAAACAATCACAACAAATCAACAACAAACACATTCAGCAACACATTCTAGCCAACAAGTTTAACCAGTACACTAATTCAAAGATCATCAAAATGCTCTTAAGAGCTTTTATTTAGAGAACCACAGTAGCCAGAGAATAACACAGGTCATGTAAAAAGAAAAAAAAAGAAATAATTTTTCCCAATTTTCATGCCATACCAGTTCAGCCTGTTGGAATTAATTGAATATGTTAAAGCAAAAGAACAAATTATGATATCATACCTGGAAACTTTGATGGAGAGTGACAGGGAGAGAGAGTGTGGTGGGATATAGAACCTGATGCGCACCATGCGCTCAGTTGTGTTAGTGTGGTGGTTGTGTTTTTTCTCTTTTTTTTTCCTTTTTTTTTTTAAAAAAAAAAAACTTAGCAAGCCTTCTTTCCTTAGTTCACCTGGGAAAAAATATTTCCTAATTCTTTTATTTTATTTGCTAGATTCCATAAGATTTCTCTATTTATTTTCCTTTATTTTTTCAATGAATTTTTTCCTTTATTAAATGGTAATGATTTTCTATGTATGAGATAATGTATTTTTATTTTTATGGAATGATAATAAGCTCATTAATAAATTTGTTTTACTCTAATTTTTTTTATAGAAATTGTTTTTCTTTATTTTTTTACTACTTATAAGACTAAAGTAACATAATAGATTTATAGGGAAATTGCATTAATTTTAATAAATAGTCATACATATTGGACATATTTGAATTTCAAAAAATAAATCAATTTATTATGTACATAACATTATTAAGTTTTATACTAATATTACACTAATAACTTTCAATAAAAAAGTTTTATTATAATTTTTTTGGAAAGCTTCAATTTCATAATTTGACATTAAAATTTGCCATTGAATTATATTTGGGTTAATTATGAAATTACTGAATAATTAGATTCAATTGATTTTCTTAGTATTTAACTAGAGAAAATTAGAAATATATATATAAATAAAATAATCAAAAGTTACTTTTACTCAATTTAATTAATTAAAAAATTACTTATTGATTTATATGATACTGATAATTATAATTATTATTACAATTTTTAATTATTAGTGATAGTGACGTTTTCAATTATGTAAAATGTTTCCCCTAATGATATATATTAGTTCTTGATGTCAATGATGATTATGATTTTAATTTGTAACATGAAACCAACTATTAAGTTTAATATCACTAATTTATTTCTAAGAAATTATGTCACAAAAAAAAGATTCAATGTTATTTGGTACATTGTATATGTATTTTTAAAATATGTATAAATAAAATAATTTTTAGCATTAATGCATATTTTTCTTTGGTAAAAAAATATTTTGAGAAAAAATAAAAAAAGAGGTATATGTTATAAAAAATGTGTACGGAATAGAATAGTATTAAATAATAAAAAATGATGAATGATTTGGTTGATTAAGATAATTAGATGTTTTTCACTTTCAAGTTAATGATCCTATCAAAATTATCAATATATAGAGAAAAAGTGAGTAAAAATGCGAGATCAATAGGCCATAAGCATTGTTAATTAGATATTTTTTTCCAAACTTATTTTAATGTTTTTAATTAAATTTGTATGAGAGGCAATGCATGATAGACATGTGACTAACTTTGCTGTCCAGATTATTTTGTTGACTCAAACTAACGGACATTTGGCCGGAATGATTCAATTGCAACAAATATGCAAATTGAGGGTATCAAAATTTAATTGATTGCATTTTCTACAAAATAACGGTTACAACTATTTGTTTACTTTTTATATTGATTACTACTACACTTTTAAATTACTTAATTCAATGTTGAGCTAAAATCAAAAGTATTGTTTGGTATAATGGTAAGTTGGTACTTGTCTATCCGGATTGGATGAGTTCAGTTTCTCTTTTAAGGTGCCTATTTTTCACAAATTATTTTTTATTGTCCAATAGAAAATGGCATGTAGTCTAAAATGAAATTATATACCACCTTAGAATTTTACAAATGTTTTAAACAAATATATATTATAAATTTGGATTAAAAAATTAGAATTTGTTTGAGTATCTAAAAGTGAAACAAATATTCAAGTTTAAAATAATTAATATATTTCTTAGACATAGTGATAAAATATTTTTAACAAATTAACATTTTACATGTAATTCAATCTCCGCAAATTTAAAATTGTAGTAGTAAAAGAAGTGCATACAACAAAAATTACTAAATTATGAGAAGCTTGATAGTTAAAGATTTTTTAGTGTCTTTAAAGTTCATGGTTCTCCTATATGATACAAAAAGGAAGTGTCTAAAAAGCGTGTGTATATATAACATTGTTGTAAGACATGACAAAATTAAAAATGTCATTGTTGATCAACTAAGTGAAAAGTTCATGGAGCAAGAGCTAAAATGCAAAAGCATCATTTTTTAAATTTTGATAGGATGAAAGTGTTTCGAAACTGTCTATATTATATTATTATATTACATAAAAATATAATTTTTATAAATTATGTTTAATAAGTGTATAAAGAAAATAAAATTTAATTACTTCATAAATTGTCAGAACAAAAATAATTATTAAATATTAGTTTGAGTAATTTTATAATTAAATTTAGTAATTGAGCTAGCAAATACCAAGTTTAATTAACTATAATTGTTTGGAAAGTGATGAATGTGTTAAAGATTATTATATAGTATTATTTCTTGAACACCATATATTTATTCTAAAAAAATATACTTTTAATTTATTTGTTGTTTAAAGTTGTTTATAAAGATTTTCACTAACATTTATTAGTGTTTAATTTGGTTAAAGAGTATGTTATATTTTAAACAGAAATCTTGAGTTTTTAACTACATATTAGATGACTCTACTTATCAACTGGCGCAACTTGGCTTGGTGATAACTTGTGCAACCATTTAACATTTGTGTTTGAGTTCTGCTCTCGATAAGAAATAATATAATATTTTTTGTGATTTAATGGATGTGACAAACCAAATTCGCCAATAATATAATATTTTTTATTTATCAAATTGGCTGAACCAAAGTCGCGGATTGCTTGATGCTTAGAACATAGGTTTTCATGCCAAGTGAGCGTAGTATGATACATAAATAGTAAGCTGATCAATATTATAAAATGCATAAATTTTTTTTATTTTTATTTTTATAATTGTATGAGGTCGAATCTTGTCTATGTTATTTTGACCTTAATTTTATTACGTAGGACATGCAATATATTAATATGTGGTTATCAACCATTCATACAAGTAAGGGTAGATTAATTGTAAAGAGCTCTCAGTCCTGGGTAAGCTAAAAAGAGAAGCTCTCAACTGCTACAGTGCTTATCCATGGTTCTCCCGCTCTTCTCTCCTCCTACTCCACTGTTCTCTATGTCAAAACCACTGCTTTCTTAAGCATGAGAAGGAAGAAGTCCAGTAGGAAGCCTCCCTTATCAGTCCAAGAGCAGCAAGACCTAGAATATGTTGAGAATCATTTCAAAAACAAAGCTGCTACAGTAACCATGTCGCGAGAAGAAATTCCAGGAAGCTCCAGCAAGAATGGAGCTAGAGGTTCTAGTAAGGAATCAGAATGCTCTTCCTGCTCCTTAGAAGAAGAGGTATCTAAGTCCAAGAGGCCTGAAGAGGAAGGCTCAGCCTCGGGCAGTGAAGGAAGCTTGCAAAGAGCTTTAATGGTGAACAGTAAAAAAAATCCAGAAATGGCAAAAAGGGCTAAGCAGACTATGCAGGTTGATTCTCAGGCATTAGAGGGTGAGAACTCTAGCTCCTCTAAAGAGAGTGAAGAGGATTCAGCTCCAGTAGACTCTTACTCCTCTAGTGAAGAAGATGTTCCTAGCTGTCATGCTACTGTTCATGGAGGACCAGCTACAGCTAGGCTAGGAAAGGATGAGGCAAGAGCTGGGTCCAGGCCTCACTCTCCTTTGAAGAATGGAGCTCCCCTTATTGGTTCTAGCTCTAATGTGGTTCCTCTTAGGCAGGATGCTCCAGATGGTGATCCTGTGAATGCAAGGGCCAAAGGTCAGGCTACTAATGGCAATGCTCCCAAGGAGGGAAGCAAGAAAGCTCCTTGGGTTAGCTTATTTGCTGACAACAGGAAACAAAGTAAAGGATTACAACTCTCAACCATTGAAAGTGAGGGGATACTGTCTTTGTCTCAAAGGAAGACATTGAGGAAGTGTTTGAAGACTATCCATTCTGCTTAGTAGGATACTTTGCTGGGAGATTTCCAAGGAGGGCTGCCCTGAAGATGCTTATTGCCTCTTGGAAGGTAAAAGTCCTTACTTAATATCATGATAGTGGCTGGATTGTTTTCAAGTTTGAGAATGCTGAGGCTAGCATGAATGTTTTGCAAGAGGGTCCATACCAAGTTTATGGTATACCCCTTCTCTTGAAATGCATGCCAAAATTTTTCCAATTTGGTAATGAAGAAATAAGTACAATTCCTATATGGATTCAGTTAAAGGGTCTGCCCCTGGAATTGTGGACTTCTAACTGCCTAAGTAAGATAGGCACCCAACTAGGGAAGCCCCTATATGCAGATCAATTTACAAATAACAAGGAAAGAATTTCATATGCTAGGCTGCTAGTGGAGATTGATGTAGCAAAGAAAATCAAATTCTCAGTGCCTGTAAGCTTTCCCAATGGGAACACATTTGAGCAGAAGATATCTTATGAAAATCTCCCTAGATATTGCCCCAAGTGTAAGGTTCTAGGCCATGACCTTCACTCTTGCAGCCTCAATGTTAGGTCTGACAAAGGGAGAAAACAGAATGGCAAGGGGACAGAAACTGTGAGGTAGGAAGGGCCTAAAGATCCAAAGAATGCAGTCAAAGGGGGGAACATCCAAGATGAAGTGAATGTAGGGGTTAGCTCATGCCCAGCTTCTCCAGCTAGGGAAATGCCAGCACTGGATGCTAGAGGTGAAGGCCTTGAAGTGAATTTAACTGAAAGAGAGAATCCCTGCTCCAGGGATACTAGGGAGGAGGATAACCAGGGGCATGATCTTGCTTCAGTTCAGGTTGTAGCTAGACTGAGATCCATCCATTCCCTTGATACCCCTAAAGTGAGGTCAACTTAAAACCCTTGTGGTGCTGGTACAGAAAGATCCCCAGAAGAAGGTGAGAATCCTAACAGCAATGCAGCAGGGGTGAACAGTAACCTAAGACCTGGCCCCGGCCTTGTGTCAACTAAAAAGGCTACCTATCCTTCTGAACCCCCAGATACAAGTGAGAAGGCTAGGGCTCTAGGAGTGCAGGGGAGTGGCTTTCTCTTAGCAAAGCAGAAGAAAGGTAGAACTGGTTTGAAAGCTCCTCAATCAGCTAGGAAGGGAGGGACAGCCTCCTAGCCTCCCCAGTGATTGTAGCTTACTGGAACATCAGGGGTTCTCATAAACCCCTGAAACACAATGAGGTTTTGCACCTCATGAAGAGCAACATGATAGATGTGATGGGAATCTTAGAGACTAAGTTGGATGAAGCTAAGATGCTCAAAATCATGGGCAACAAGTTCAGTCTTTGGAGACAGGTTAAACAACTTCTCAAACCATCAGGCTGGCAAGATATTGGTATTATGGGACCCTTCCAAGGTCAGTGTTTCAATAATTGAATCTAGCTCCCAAGTCCTTCATTGCAATGTTAAATGTTTAGTTTCATCATGTAACTTTGTTGCAAGTTTTGTTTATGGTTTTAATACTATAGTAGCTAGAAGACCCCTATTGGAAAATTCGTGTAATTTTAGTTATGATGTATTTATCCCCTGGCTAGTTTTGGGGGACTTCAACAATGTTTTTGCTGTAGATGAGAAAGCCAATGGGCTGCCAGTCTCTGACTATGAATTGAAAGACCCTTCCTTTTGCTATAGAGAAATAGGGTTATCTGATGTGAATGCTACAGGGTGTTTGTATACTTGGTATAACAATAAAGTCTGGAGTAAGCTAGATAAGGTTATGGTGAACAATGGTTGGTACCTTAAAGGTCTGAAAGCCCTGGCTTCCTTCCTGCCTGCAGGGTGCCTTTCAGATCACTCTCCTAGTCTGGTAAACTTAATGGAGGAAATAGTGGGGGCAGAAGATCCTTCAAGTTTTTTAACATGTGGACAGATCATGACAAGTTCCTGGATACTGTAAGTTCAAGTTGGAGTAATTCGTTGGGAGGGACCAAAATGTTCAAGTTGTGTAGAAACTTGAAGGCTCTTAAGTTCCACCTCAAGCTACTCAATGAGAAACATTTCAGCCATATCTCAGCTAGGGCCCTTGAGGCTTCTCAGAAGCTGATCAGCTTACAGGGAGAACTCCATGATAATCCTTCTGACTCTGAGCTTCAACTCAGGGTGGTAAACCAGAAGTTACATGCCTTCAAATTGGCTGAAGCTGAAAGGAGCTTCCTGTCTCAACAAGCCAAATGTAGGTATCTCATGAAAAGTGACAGGGGCTCTAAATTTTTCCATGCTCTTATGAGAAGGAAGACTTGTAAAAACCACATTGCTGCAGTTGTATCTCAGTCTGGATCCTTGACAAAATCAGAGGCTGAGGTGGCTGAGGAGTTCCTCATCTTCTACAAGGATCTCCTTGGCTCATCTAAAACTTGTAGGCCCCTTGATCAGGAAGTACTTGGAGATAGTCCTTCTATCCAAGAAGCTCAAGCTGCTACTATGATAAAAGATGTCTCTGTGGAAGAGATCCAAGATAGAGGCAAGAAATGGGTCCAGGCCTCATTCTCCCTTGAAGAATGGGGGTCTCCACACTAGTTCTAGTTCAAATGAGGCACTCCAAAGGCAGGATGCTTCATCTGGTGCTCAAGAGAAATCGAGGGGCAAAGGTCAAGCCAACAATGGTAGTACTCCTCAGGAGGGAGGCAAGAAAGCTCCTTGGGTAAGCTTATTTACTAACAATAGGAAGCAAAGTAAGGGCTTATAACTCTCCACTATTGAAAGTGAGGGAGATACAGTTTGTGTCACAGAGGAAGACATTGAGGAAGTTTTTGGAGACTATCCTTTCTACTTGGAAGGATACTTTGCTGGAAGATTCCCAGGGAGGGATGCCCTGAAGATGCTCACTGATTCCTGGAAGATAAAAGTCTTTACTCAATTCCATGATAGTGGCTGGATTGTTTTCAAATTTGAGAATGCTGAGGCTAGTATGAATGTTTTGCATGAAGGACCCTACCAAGTATATGGTAGACCCTTACACTTGAAATCTATGCCTAAATTTTTCCAATTTGGCAATGAAGAAATAAGTACTATCCCTATATAGATTAAGCTAAAGGGACTACCCCTTGAGTTGTGGACTACAAACTGCTTTAGTAAGATAGGCACCCAACTTGGAAGGCCTCTCTATGCTGACCAGTTTACAAACAATAAAGAAAGAATTTCATATGCTAGGCTGCTAGTGGAGATTGATGTAGCAAAGAAAATCAAATTCTCAGTGCCCGTTAGCTTCCCTAATGGGAACACATTTAAACAAAGGATATCTTATGAAAACCTCCATAGATACTACCCTAAGTGTAAGGTCTTAGGCCATACCTACACTATTACAACCTTAATGTAAAGCCAGATAAGGGGAGAAAGTTGAATGGCAAGGGGACAGAAACAGTAAGGCAGGAAGGGTCTAAAGCTCCAACTGATACTGACAAAGGGGGGAACAACCAAGATGCTGAGACAATAAGGGATAGCCCAAGCATAGTTCCTCCAACCAGAGGAATGACAACCAAAGATCCTATAGGTGCAGTCCAAGTAGTGAATTTACCAGAAAGAGAGGATCTTAGCTCCAGAGAAACAAGGGTGGAGGGAGACCAGGGGCATGCTCATGCCTCAGTTCAGTTGGTAGCTGGACTAAAGTCCATCCATCCCCCTGAACCTCCAGACACTTGTGAGTTGCCTAAGGAGATAGGAGTGCAGGGTAGAAGCCTTCCTACTACAAAGAAGAGAAAAGGAAAATTAGGCCTGAAAGATCCCCATATAGTTGGGAAGGGAGGGAAAACCTCCTAGCCCCCTCAATGATTGTAGCCTGTTGGAACATCAGGGGTTTTCACAAACCCCTGAAGCACAATGGGGTGTTGCACCTCATGAAAAGTAATAGAGTTGATGTGATGGGAATTTTGGAGTCCAAGCTTTATGAAGATAAGCTGCTCAGAATTATGGGTAACAAAATCAGTTTTTGGAGACAGATTAACAACTTTTCAGCTCACCCTGCTGGTAGGATTTTGGTGATGTAGGACCCTTCAAAGCTCAGTATATCTATAATTGAAGCATGCCCCCAAGTTATTCATTGTAATGTTTTTTGTTTAGTTTCCTCTTGTAAATTTGTAGTCAGCTTTGTATATGGTTTTAATACTATTGTTGCTAGAAGACTTTTGTGGGATAATCTATGTAATTTCAGTTATGAGAACCCAACCCCTTGGCTTGTTCTGGGGGATTTTAAAAATGTTTTTGCTGCTGATGAGAAAGCAAATGGGCTGCCTATTACAGACTATCAGTTAAGGGACCTTTCTTTTTGTTGTAGAGAAATTGGCCTTATAGATGTTAGTGCTACTGGTTGCCTGTTCACTTGGTCAAACAACAATATCTGGTGTAAATTGGACAGAGTGATGGTGAATAATGCCTGGTTCCATAAGGGGGTCAGGGCTCAGGCCATATTTCTTCTAGCTGGTTGCCTCTCTGATCATTCTCCATGCCTTGTTAACCTACTGGATGGAGTTAGGGGGGCAGAAGATCCTTCAAGTTTTTCAACATATGGGCTGATCATGATAAGTTTTTGGACGCTGTTAAAGCTCACTGGGGCAGCACCTTAGGTGGCTCTAAACTGTTTAAACTATGTAGAAACCTGAAAGCTCTTAAAACTCATCTCAAACCGCTCAATGAGAAACACTTCAGCCACATTTCAGAAAGAGCTCTTGAGGCTTCACAAAAGTTGTCTAGCCTCCAAAAGGAGCTTCATGACAATCCTTCTGATTTTGAGCTCCAATCAATGGTGGCTAATCAGAAGCTGAAGGCCTTCAAACTAGCTGAAGCTAAGAGAAGCTTCCTATCCCAGCAGGCCAAATGCAGATACCTGCTGAACAGTGATAAGAGTTTAAAATTTTTCCATGCCTTGGTAAAAAGGAAGACTAGTAAAAACCATATAGCTGTAGTGGTCTCCTCTAATGGGTCCCAGACTACCTCTGAAGCCGAAGTGGTTGAGGAGTTCTTAAAGTTCATCAAGGACCTCTTAGGCTCTTCTTCCAGTTGCAGGCCACTTGATCTAGAAGTCATTAGAGATGGTCCTGCAATCCAAGAGAGCCAAGCTGATCTGCTGATTAAGGAAGTCACAGTGGAAGAGATTAAGGAAGCCCTTTGGAGTATAGGGGAAGATAAATCCCCTAGTCCAGATGGCTACTCATCTAGATTTTTCAAGAAAGCATGGGATGTGATAAGCCAAGATATCATTGAGGCTGTACAGGAATTTTTCCAGAATGGGAGACTTCTAAAACAGTTAAACTATACCTCCCTAGTTTTGATCCCAAAAGGTAAACAAGCATCTAAAGTGGAGGATTTCAGACCTATAGCCTGTTGCAATGTGATATACAAGATCATCTTTAAGATCTTTGCCTCCATATTAGGCCCCTTCTTGAGCCTCATTGTCAACCCAGCCCAGGCTGCCTTCATCAAATCTAGAAGCATGGCTGAAAATATCTACTTGGTCCAGGAACTGCTCAGAAAATATTATAGGAAAAGAATCTCTCCAAGGTGTATGATCAAGATAGACCTTAGAAAAGCCCATGACACTGTAGAATGGGATTTTCTGAACAGTTTGATAGAGGGCCTTGGGTTTCCTGATAAGTTTAGAAAATGGATCATGGAATGTGTAACTACAACAACCTTATCTCTCTCCATTAATGGGAGTTTGCATGGTTTTTTTATTGGTAAAAGGGTCCTCAGACAAGGAGAGCCCCTTTCCTCATACTTGTTTATCTTGATTATGGAGTACTTGTCTAGACTTCTTGGGAGATTGAATGAAGAGGATGGATTCAGATATCATCCTAAGTGTGATAAACTCAAGATCACCCACTTGGCTTTTGTTGATGACCTCATTCTCTTTGCTAGAGGGGATGGTAAATCTGTTGGGTAGCTTATGAAGTGTGTCAACTAATTCAGTGAGTGCTCAGGGCTGCAAGCAAGCCTGGCCAAATCAAACATCTTCCATGCTGGAGTCCAGGCTGCTGAGTTAATGGAAATTAGAAGGATCACTGGAATAGAGGAAGGTAGCCTCCCTTTCAAATATTTGGGGGTGCCTCTGGCTGCAGCAAGATTAAATGCTACCCACTACTCCCCCCTTATTGACAAAATATCTAGGTACATAAATGTCTAGGCTTGCTCTTCTCTGTCCTATGCTGGCAGAACTGAACTGATCAAATCAGTGCTTCAAGGTGTGGAGTGTTTTTGGCTTGCCATCTTCCCTATCCCTGGTAACATCCTGGAGAAAATAGTTAGGATGTGTAGAACATTTCTTTGGAATGGTAAGAGTAATGGTATGAGGAAGGCTCTTGTAGCCTGGGCAGACTTATGTAAACCAAAAACTAAAGGAGGTCTTGGCTTAGTTGACTTAAAAGCATGGAACAAGGCTCTCCTTACCAGGGTCCTTTGGAACATCCACATGAAGAAAGATTCTTTATGGATTCAGTGGGTTCAACACGACTATTTGATAAACAGATCAATCTGAGAGATCATGGCAAGAAAGGATGACTCCCCTCTTTGGAAGAGAATCCTAGAAATCAGAGATGAATTAACTGACCAGTCATCTTCCACCCAGCAAGCCAGGGACAGATTAATGGATTGGAGGGTACAGGATGATCTGTGCATAAAGAAGGTCTATAACTCAACCAGACTGAAAGGAAATGTGGTCAGTTGGGCCTCATTGGTATGGAATGGTCACTGCACCCCCAAGCACTCCTTCATTCTCTAGCTGGCCATTCAGAACAGGCTTCTCACTAAGGATAGACTCCAATTGGAAGGAGATGACAAACTTTGCCCCTTATGTAAAGAGCAGAAGGAATCAAGGGAGCACCTCTTCTTCTCATGCAGGATCAGCAAGGAAACCCGGGGTGCCATCAAAAGTTGGCTGGGTTGTAGAAGGCAGATGAATACAATTGACAGTGCAATAAAGTGGACCCAAAAAGTAAGAGGATCTGGCCCCCCAGCCATAGTAAAAAGGATTGCCCTAGTATGCACAGTGTATAACATATGGATGGCTAAAAATACCAAATTATTCGAGCAGTCCACGGTTCATCCTTCCAGCCTTGCCAAAAAGATTCAAATTGTAATCGATAGAATTGTGTATGCTCTTTGCCCTTAGATTGGGCTTCTCTTGTAAGCTTTTTGTTTAGGCTTCCTTAGTAAGCTTATTTTTGCTTTCTGTACTTCCTCATTGTATATCTCCTGGGTATGCCCAGTGATTCTTTTGTACATTTCAAATTAATACAAGCTTTATTTACTGATAAAAAAAAAGAGTAGATTAATTGTTAGAGCAGAGTCTTTTGCTTAATAATGTATTGAGTTCGATTCTTGTCCTTGTCATTTTGAGCTTAATTTTTTTGTTGCCTTTTGATGAATCCAATATGTTCAATTTTTGTTATCTACATTCTTTATTCAAATATTTTTAGTATTACTTATTTAATTAATTAGATGATGATAAGTTAATATAAAATTAACTATTTTCTAAAATAGCAGTAGTAACTCATTTATTAGAGGTTAGATTTTTCGTTTTAAGTGTATTAGTTCAATTCCAACCAATGAGCTATTTCCTTTTTTCGTTATAGGGATAAAATCACAAAAGCAAACTAGTATGTTCTCATACAAACATCTTGAGGCATGTAAGTTGTAAAGCCAGATATTTAGTTAATTTAACTTTAAATCACAGGGATTTTTTTATATGAATTGATACGTTTATTTGAAAATAAATTATATTTAATTCATATTAGAATGTGAAAAACCTGAAAATAAATAACTAAAATAATAATTAAAATAATAAAATCATATGTCAAGGGAGGACTATAAAGTTAATGGAGGGTGGTAAGAAAAACTAAGTAAAATTGTAATTAATAGAGAATGATGTGATGAAATATAGAAAAATAAGAAAAGAAAGGATAAACTTGTAATAATGCTAAAAAGGGGCTACAAAAGGAAGAAACAACATCACATATTTTTAGGAAGAAGTCTCTAGAAAGGCCGAAAGAAAGAGAGACAAAGAGAAAGAGAAGAAGAAGAAGAGAAAGAGAAAGAGAGAAAGAGAGAGAAAAGAAGAGAAGGGAAAAAAGAAGAGGACATGAGAGAGAAGGGGAGGACGAAGAGAGGAAGAAGAGGAAAAAAAGTAGAAGGGAAGAGAAATGTTGGAAAATCACCCTCTATGCCCAGGTTGTGATATTTCCAAACACCGAAGTCTAGAATGACTTATACAAACAAAAATAAGAATCAAAGCATAAAAGAGAACACAAGCAATTGTTATTGAGGTTCGACAATGTGCCTACATCCCCGTGAACTCCTCCAAGCTCTCTGCACTAAATCAATGGAGTTCTTACAATTACAGCAATACCTCTTCAAGAACCCTCTTGTTCTTGAAGAACGAAAGAAGAGAAAAAGAAAGTGATAAGAACTAAGTGTTTCCCTAGAATTTTCCCCAAGAAAATTCCAATTACAAGCCCTTGAATCCCCAATCTATACTACTCTCTCTCTAAACAATCAGCCTCTCTTCAATGAGTCTCTCTTGTGTTTTGTGTCTTTGCACTCTCACACTTGATCTCACTTATCTTGTCTCACCTTTTTGATTGCTCCTAGATGATCCTTATATAGGGCAATGACCACCTCATCCAATCTTTGAGATCAATCTCAACCCTTAGATCTCACGAACCAAAGACTCATGGCTCTCTAAGAGTCTAAGTGAATCTGTGCATTTTAACAAAGTCCTACGCACCATCTCAAAGTGCTGATTAATTGGTGTCAGGTGTGCTTCGTGCTGAGGCTTGGAATAGGGCGTGCCACTGCTCAGAAGTGGGGAAACTTTCTGCCTTGCTGGGGGGCGCGGCGCGGATGGGCTGGGCCACGGCGCAGCCTAGAGGGGAGGAGCTTCCGGACTTGCTGGAGGCCGCGGCGCACAGCCATACCTGATGCTAACCATTTTCACTTGTTTAATTCTTTGACAAATCCCAACAAACTCTACCTTTGTCTAAGCAATTAAACCAGAACCCATTGGGCAGAGAATGCAGGATCCAAACTCAATTTGAGTCACCATATCAACCGACTCCAATCCTAAAAAGTCCAAGGCAATGATTGAACTTTCTTAGAGGTAAAACTTTAGTACCTAAATCAGCAGGAAATTCTTCCATTGCGACTTTGTCCACATGAATGCATCGTTCCGTAACATTTTCCCAAATGAAATGATACCAAACATCCATATGCTTAGTCCTCTCATGGAACACCGAATTCTTACACAAATGCAATGCACTTTGGCTATCCGAATACACCACCACCCGCTCTTTTAGGACCTTCAACTCTTCAAACAACCCTTTGCACCACATAGCCTCCTTAATGTCTTCTGTTGCCGCTATGTACTCTGCCTCGGTTATTGAGAGTGCTACCACTGGCTGCAACTTAGCCTTCCAACTTATACAACATCCATTTAAGTTGAAGAAGTAGGAGGTAATCGATCTTCTTTTATCCCGGTCTGCTCCATAGTTCGAATCTGCATAACCTTCAAGATAGATGGACTTACCCATCTTCTCGTAAACAAGCCCCACATCAGGGCTTCCCTTTAAGTACCTTAGCAACCACTTCATCCCAAGCCAATGCTCCTTTATAGGATTACTCATAAACCTGCTGAGAACACTCATTGCATGAGAAATGTCAGGTCTAGTGCTTACCATCATGAACATAACTGACCCAACCACACTAGAGTAAATGGCCTTTTCCATATTCTTCTTCTCCTTATTCGATCTCGGACATTGATCGCTGGAGAACTTGAAATAACAAGCAAGGGGAACCTTCACTGGTTTGCTATCTTCCATAGAAAACTTAGATATCATCTTTTCTATGTAGGAAGTTTGAGAAATCTTTAATCTGTTTCCCTCCCTTTCCCTCATTTTACTCATCCCAAGGATCTTTTGTGCTTGGCCAAGACCCTTCATCTCAAACTCCGAACTGAGTTGAGACTTCAGTTTTCCTATCCTCTCCATACTACACCCAACCAACAGCATATCATCAACATAGATGAGGATGATCACCATTTCCTCTACCTTGTGACCTTGTAGTACAAGCACGAATCATAGTAGCTCCTCATGAAACCCAAGCTAGTTACAAAGGAATCAAACCTCTTATTCCATTGCCGAGGTGATTGCTTCAGGCCATAGAGAGATTTTTTCAATTTGCACACCAAATCTCCCTGTCTTCCTTCCTTATAGCCTTTGGGTTGCCTCATGCAGATGGTCTCATCAAGCTCTCCATGTAAGAACACTGTCTTCACATCCATTTGCTTGATCTTCCAATTAAATTGGACCACCATTGCTAACACTATCCTTATCGTCTTGTATTTCACAACCAGTGAGAATATTTTGATGAAATCTATGGTTTCTCTCTGTGTGAACCCCTTCGCCACCAGCCTAGCTTTATACCGAACATCATCCCCTGGAGTGTTCCCTTCTTTGATCTTGTAGATCTACCTATAATCCACAACTCTCTATTTTTCTGGTTTAGGTACCAATTCCCAAGAGTTGTTTTTGCTTAAAGAATGCATTTCCTCCTCCATAGCTAGATTCCATCTTGACGAATCCTTACATCTCATGGCATCAATGTAAGTTTTTGGTTCACTCCCTCCTTCTTAATAAGGAGCTGCTACATTAGCATCCACAAAACCATATCTCAAAGGTGGTTTGACCAGCCTTCTTTCCCGATACCTTATGAGCTGATAATCATTCTGATTCCCTACATCATCCCCTTCTAGTTCAGCCTCCTCTTGAGTGTCCTGAGCTTGGCCTTCATCAATGGGCTCTACCTGATCCGAACCCTCTTGCCTTCCTTGCTCTACCTGAACTGAATTTTTCTTGATGCTATGCTCCACATAAACCGGGCTAGTTTGCCCACTATCCCCTACAGGGTTAGTTTTCTCCAAATAGGGAAATAAATGCTCATTAAAAATGACATCCCTACTTATTATGAGTTTAGTTCCTTTTTGTTCTAAGGACCATAACCTATACCCCTTAACTCCTTCCCCATATCCTAGAAACACTCATTTTTTAGACCTTGGGCTAAGTTTATCATCCTTTTGATGTGCAAACGCAGCACATCCAAAAGTCCTAAGGTTACTTAACTCAGGGGGTTTTCCACTCCACATCTCCTCGGGAGTCTTAAGGTCCACAACCCTAGAGGGTGATCTATTAACCAAATACGCAATAGTAGACACCACTTCCCCCCAAAAACATTTGGGTAATCCGAAACAATTAACATGCACCTAACCTTTTCCATAAGGGTCCTATTTATCCTTTCAGCAACTCCATTTTGCTGAGGGGTTTTCACAACTGTTCTATGTCTTAGAATACCATTTAACTCACAAAATTTGTCAAATTTCTTATTAAAAAATTCTAAGCCATTATCAGTTCTTAACACGTTAACTACCTTACTCGTTTGAGTTTCTTCCAGCTTTTTTCATTCCACAAATTTATTCAAAGCATCTGATTTATTTTTAAGCAAATAAACCCAAAACTTTCTAGAATAATCACCAACTAAAGACAGAAAGTAAAGATTACCTCCCTGTGTTGGTGTTCTTGCTGGTCCCCAAAGATCGGCATGAATGTAGTCAAGAATACCCTTTGATTTGGGAAAATTATGGATTTTCTGAAGGGTTTTTGCTGGAAATCGGGTGACCAGTCGACTGTTAGCTTCCCCAGTAGATTGGGGGTTGTATCTGATGTGTATCAGAGGTACCAGTTGATTGGTATGAGTACCCAATCAACTGGGTAAATGGGCAAAATGTTTCTAGAGGTTTTTTAGTCGATTGGATCAGGTTGATTTTTCAAAAATTGACTTTTCTCCTTAGTTTTTTAGCATGAAACATTTCCAAACTAATTTTAATACTTATATACATTGAATTATGATTAAAAAACCCTTAAAAATTTCAGTATTCACAAAAATTAAAGTGTTTTTGAGATTCAAAATAGTTTATTTGAAAAAGGGCTTAAAACCTCGATTTCTTTGACTTTTGGTTTCACGCGAAATGCGCTCTTGAGATTTAAAGAGTGCAAACACATTGAGGTGGCTAGAGATTCTTTTAAATGATTTAAAGTAATGAAGTTAAGTGTTATTCATTCTTAGGTACTAATGGGAAAACCCTTAAGAGACGAGGAAATGGTAAGATTACGTAGCTAGGTGAGTACGCCTTACCTTTAGTTAGCATATTTAAAATTTATATATATATATATATTTAGTAATAAAGAATAAAAATATAATCTACTTTGATAAGTATAAACTCTGGAAATCTTATAAAGAATAAATATGAGCTCTGATATGAAAATAGTTAGAATTAGTGTTATGGAAAATTGTTATAGATGAAGAAATAACTGCTTAAGATATGAGACTTGAAATGATTCAAAGTGGCTGTGTTGAGGATTTGAGATGTGTGGAATTGTAATGAATGTGCTTGTTCAAAATTTTATGAAATGCGATATGAATGTTTGTTGATTGCTTGCATGTATATCACTTCATGCATTTTGTGTTTCATGCTAAATATAAAGTTAGTGTATTATTAAGGGGGGAATGATGATGAGGCCGGTAGGTCCCTTCCCATAAGGGATGTAAGGGTACCAAACATTATTGGACGTGCAAGACTCCCAATGGGGGATCCATTGTGAAATGATGATGTGATGATTGGATGTACTAGTACGTGGGGATACATCTCCGTGATGATGATATTAACCCAGTGAGGGGCAATGATTTGTTTGTGCACTGCATCATATAGCATGGCATTGCATTTCTTAGACACATACATTATAAGGATTGGCCCATGAGGGATGATCTTGGTGATTGGCCCAAGAGGGGTGTGTGATATGATCGGCCCGTGTGGGGCATGTGATAATGTGATATGCTTGGCCCAGAAAAGGGCATGATTGCGGTTGTGGAATGTGAAAGTGTTGAAATGAAAATCTTCTCTATTTGCTTTGGAATTGTGTTGTATGATTGTCCTAAGAGTTGTCTATAGTATGTGAATGAAGAAAATTTATGAACCCTAGCATAAATAGATTTATGATGGTATAAGAAATAAAGAAAAATACTTGGAAGAAACTCAAGGAATAATTGGAGGGCACCCAAGAAGAATATTACATATACTTAGTAGCTTAATTAAATCTCATGTTTTAGTTAAAATAAAAAGGATATTTACTACAATACGATTACTTCTCGTAAGGTGTGTCTCACTGAAATTTTTAGCTCACCCTTCTATTGTTGCTAACTTTTTAGGTAAATATTGGGGACTTGTTAGTCAAGTTGAAGAAGTCCTCATTAAGGCTTTTGGCGGCGACATCCTTGTCTTTGGAAGTCTTTGCTTAGAATTTTTAGAATTTGGGGTTTGGGTATAGTCCTTGTAAAAGATTTTTTTTTTTTAGTGGAGAAGTTTTTCTATAAATTGTGTCTAGTTAAAACTGATGCATTGTAAAGATTGTTAGTTGTGAAGTCATAACTTTATGGCTTGTACTGTTTTGAATGAATGATCGTATTCTTGATGATTTGTGTATGTTCACATATAGGTCGGGACACTCGGAGTTTAAAGATAATGATACCTCCTTGAGTTTGACCCACCCAGGGATGAGTCATTACGTGGGTGAAGGAGATCTGTTGTGATATGATATGATGATTTGACGTACCGGTAAGTGGGGAGACGTCCCCGTGATGAATGTTAATTTTACTGCATGGCATTGCATTTAATAGATGCATCGTAATGATTAGCCCATGAGGGGTATATGTAGTAATTAGCTCATGAGGGGCATGTAACGTGATTAGCCTTGTGAAGGGCATGAGTTGTACAATGTTGTAAATTTAAAGATATTGAGAATGATATTGCTAGTGAATGGTTGAATTTATGTGAATATGGATTGTGTCATGGAATACATGACATATGAGTGTTTAAGAATGTTAATGTTATTTTGATGATTGTTCTTTTAGGAAAAAAGAATGAGGAAAGTAAATCGAAAGTTCATATATAAAAGTTGCATTATATTTATAATTACTATAATGAACTATGTAATAAGATCGATAATTTATAAATTACTTTTCAAAGTGATTACTTTTAGTAATGTGTTTCTTATTGAGCTTTTTAGCTCACCCATTTATTTTACTAACATTTCAAGAAAGCATTTGAAGTTTTATGGCCAAAGTTGAAGGGAGTTCCTGTACATGGCATCCTTATTTCTTCAACCTTTGAGAGTCTAAGTTTAATTATAGTCTAGAAAATTTTAAAGTGTTCAAGTTGTTTTTAATTGAGATAGTTCCTTTTTACTGGTATCTTTTGTAAAACGTTAAGAATCAGTTATTCAACTGAAAACTGTCTTATATGTAAGGATTTTGTGTTGTACATTTTGATTTGATTGTAAAGGAATATAGTTGATTTGAATGTTTTGTTTGTTGCATCATAAGTCAAGGTGCTCAGTGCTGAAAAGTAATGGAGCCATTCTAAGTAGGACCCACTTGGGATCGGTCGTTATAGTAAGTCTAAAGTTCTCCTCTATTTGGAGACATAATTTAGGAAGTGCTAATTTGAAGCTAGTAAAAGACGAAAACTGATGAGTTGACATAATATAAAGTGTAGAAGTTGTTGGATGACTCGGTCTCGGTGCAGTTGGGATAAAATGAAGGAATGGCGACTAATGAAGGCATGAGAGATGTGATTAACTATAGAGGCTATTAACTTAGTAAAAGTATTAGTGGAATATAGTATGGGAGATCAAGAGTCCAGTGAGATATAAAAGTGCTAGAATAGTTATTGTGAAGAGAGATATGTATTGGACATAAGACTAAGAAGGTGCTTGATAAAGATTTGTGGGGTGAGTTAGAGTTTTGATCGAAACATCTAAATTTGATTTTTACTATTGACTAGTAACAAAGATTTAGCAATTTTTAATAAAAATCATGGAGAACAAAGTAACTAGCATGTGGATTTGTAGAATTTTTTTTGAAGAATATTAGAAAAGATAAAATTGGGGGAATAATAGAGTAACAGAGATAGATGGAGAAAAGTAGAAATTAATAAAACATTGTGAGTTCTAAAATCTGAATTGGAGTACTAGATGTGGTGAGGTTTAAAATAGAGTAAAGAAAAAATTAAATTTTATAGAAGTATATATGATAAGTGAATAAATCTGATTCAGAGAGGCCAGATAGTGGTGATTTTGATGTTAGCTAAGTATTTGAGAGGAATTTGATCGATTTTGAAGAGATGTAGGAAAATGCTACTAACTATATATTTTGGGAGGAGAGTATTAAGGCATGAATAAACTAAAGGCTAAAATTTTGAAGGTTTGTAAAAACTAGTCTTTGTGTGTTAAATAATAATGGTGATACTATTAATGGTGGTTAATCTATTAAGGATTGTTGGATTTTGGATAAACCAAGTAGATAAATGTAGTGTTTGGCAAGGTGAGGCATATAAGTGATATTTTGGATGGTTTTCTAGAGGATTTGAATTATTAAATGAGCAAAGTTATGTAAATTAAATTTAGAATGATATATGAATTACTAGTAATGATAATATTATAATGGGTGAAAGAAAGAGTGGTAAACAGTAAATTGGAAAGGGTAAAGAAAAGATCATAATGCTTATAAACAACTAGAGGTAGATAAAGAAGTGGTGATAATATGATACAATTAACTAAATAATGAAAAGATGAGTTAAAGAGTAAATAGTTTTTATGGAAATCTTTTGTCTTAGTTTTTAAAAGGGGGTAGTTGAGTTTAGATAATGATGATAAAAATTTTATGAATAAAATGGATGGTATTATTTGTGGGACTAAGAGGGTGGTTGAGAGTAGTGTAGAATAGTGAGATTTAAGAGATACAAATGTTTAACTGGTGATTAAAGACATATTTTGGAATCTCTAACAGTAGTGCAATGACAATCATGTTAGTAATCATAATGATAGAAAAATCAACAAGATTGAGATGACTTAAAGCTTTAAATGCAATAAGTGAAAACTTTAAAGAAAGAATGAGAAGAGTAGCGATGGGCTAATTAGGAGACAAATAAAATTCAAACTCTTATGAAACCTTAAATACAATAAGACGATATGTATATGAAGGAATATGATACTAAGGAGCAAGAAAACTATAATGTGAGAAGTTTAAATGTAACGACCCATCTCGGGTTGGCCACCTCCGAGACGGCGTCATCACATTTTGAAAATCCCAGCATGGCACATATATGCAACAATAAAAATTTATCAACTATAAGCATTTGCATCAATCCTCAACCCTTAATAGGGGAGATACATCATTCAGATTTCAACTTAAGCATTGTATACAACATAATATGCATGAATATTTACAAATATTTTTTTTTCTCATTAGTCTGAGGAGGTGGACCACGTGGCTTACAGATAATGAATCCATCTGAATCTCAGCTCACTAACTATATGTCCTGCCTACTGCCTGAAATCATTTAACATTAAGGGATGAGCTTCATAATACTAAAAGTATTCAATTTATATAACTAGTCTTTTAATATCTAATCATTTATATCTGATATAACTTGATAATAGCATTCAACTATCACTACACATATCATAAGCCCCATTCTCTATCAATCTCTTCTTCTTATATATTTGTTCACCTTAAGACCATTAATTATATCTCATAATTTCCTCATTATGAGGTTCATAGCATATAGTCTATCATTTAGATAGTTCTTATCATGTCATACTTCCATGTTTCTTTTTCACCATAACTATCTCTCTCTGCGACTCATTCATCTATAAATAAATTTACAATAACAAAACAACATTTTAGCATTTCAGTAATAAAATCAATATTTAAAACAGATTCAATGCATGAATTATTATTAGGGAACATATTACCACATGTCGACATGTTTTATCTTAGACCGGCTACATTCCCAGTTCTTTTATTTATTTATACCAGCTGCCCTCATGATTCTTTTATTTCCAACATATACCAGTTGTCAAGGTTTTCATTTATTTCCAGCATATATTGGCTGTCATGATTTTTCATTTAGACTGGCCCCCTCCCGGTTCTTTTATTTCGTGTATATGCATATGAACAATGCTATGAAATATGCATATGAACAATGATATAAAAACAAACATGTATTCAGACATTCAATTTAGCTATCCTGTTTTTTTCTCAAATTATTATTTGATCAATTTTACTAAATTCTTCTCCTCATATATCATATCAATTTAACATCCATAGTTCGTCAAGAATTTCACTTATCACCTTTATTATTAAATCGACTCATTATTCCAATAATATTATTTTTCATATAATAATTCTCTACATATTACTTATTCCTATCATATTTATCAACCAACTTTCATCTATCACCAAATCATAAGTTAATAATACATTCAAATACTATCATTATATATTTCATATTTATTTTGATTACTTAAAGTAAATCTAACTCACTACGTAGCACTTAGAGCTACCCATGGATCACCTCCTTGTCTTTCCTGCCCCTCTCAGCAATTTTCTCTGGTTGATGATCGTTAACACCTGGCATATTATTTATGTTAAAATTTCTAATTTATTCTTCAGTTCCTTCATAATTCACACCCATTGAAAATTCCCACATTGAATTATGGGACTTTCATGTATGCTAAATTTCAAAAATAAACTTAACGTTATTACCTTTTGTTTTTCTTAGAGCTTCCCGTGATTCTTTATAAAATTCTCCCGTAAATCCCTTCAAAATTTTACTCTCTCAACCTTCCTTTCGGTCCCCAAGTGTTTGAATCGTAGTTGAAGGAAAATCAAATAAGATTTGGTAAGTAATTAATAAAATAAACTAAAGTTATATATATATATATATAAAGTATAAACTCCAGGGAAATGAGGGGGAGAGGGAGATTTAATTAAGAAAACATATAAAGGAGTGAAGTGATTTCAAGAAAAAGAGGGAGAGTAGTGACCTTGAGATATGATTTAAATTTTGAGAAGAGTTTTATGAGGATCAAAGTAAAATTATAGGTGAAAAGGGGGGGGGGGGGCAATGAACTAATTAATGGAGTTTATTTACTTTATATGAGAATAATGACTCAAGTTAACTCATGAGAAATGGTGATAAAATAAATTGGTAATTGTCTGTTTAAAATACGGAGGAGCTAACCTAAATGAAGTTTGGTACATATATGTTATTAATACAAAGGTGGAGAATTTTGAACGGGAGCTAAATGATTCATAAATTTAAGAAGATAAAACACTAAATAGATCAAAAATGATTGGAGGATGCTACAAGTTGTGTGAATGAATAGGAAGATGGGTTTTGGGGTTATTAACTGATTTCTGCTTTCGGTAAATGAAAGCTGTGAAGTAAATGGGTTGAAAAGATGGTGGGTGAACTAAAGTTGAGATGATTTTAAAACTATGGAATAGCATCGTTGATGGATCATGAGTACCTGATGAGAATACAAAATATCATATTTTTCTCCCTTAATGTTTAGTTTTTTATACTCATTTGGTGCCTAAATGTACTCGTTATTCTTATATTTTGATTTAGGATGCAAATGGAGGCATTAAGTGCAAAACGAAACTAATTGGGCGATTTTGGAAAGTTTTGGCATTGCTTCATAATCTGGGCATAACTCTCTCATCTGAGCTCCGATTGAGATGCTTCTAAATGACATGGAATGCCAAGAAAAGTCTCTACAACTTTCTTGTTTTGAGTTTTGAGAGATACTGGCTGAATCAAGGTCGAAACTGGGCTTGGAGTTGCTGCACCTGCACTGTTACAGTTCTAAAAAGTCCCTTAGTCTGCATTTCTAATACGCTGATTTGATATGGTTTATTTTCGGAAGTTTTCAGATCTGGTGCACGAAAATTCATGCTGAAAACACTAGTTTCCTAGTTATATTAGGACTTTATTTTATTTTTAATATTTTCCTTAAATTAGTCAGATTTGGATATAGTTATTTTAGGATAATATTTAGAATATTTTAGGAGACCTTGTAGGGTTTCTACTACTGAAAAATAATGTGTATAAGAGGGGAGAAATCATCAGACTTGGGGGACACCTCTCTCTCCCTCTTCTCTAACTTCTCCTTCGAGTTTTCATCATGGCCTTGCGTGGTTAAACTTTTATAATTGGTTGAAGGAAACGGAAGCCTCGGAATCAATAAAACTATGAGATCTAATCTGTTTTTTATATTGTTCAATTTATGCTTTGAGTATCGAATGTTCTTTTGTCCCTATTTTCATGATTGTCTCATTTAATTACTAGGAGGCCTACTAGTTTATTATTCGTTGCAATCTGCTGCTAGGTTAGATATCAAACCCGTAATTGTTTGATCCCTCTAATTTGTGAAGCAACTAAGATTTAATGATTTGTTGCGTCAGAAATTATTAGATCTTAGGAAGAATGCTCTACTAAATTAAATGCAACCACTTGTGCTTGTGTTGTTTAGCTTCATCGATCTCTCTAATTCTTAAGGCTGCTACTAGATTAAACCTTTAGCGCTTGTCTTGGGTTGTTTAGTATTTAGGGTTAATTAGATCGCTTGTTTTCTAATTAATTGCGACTAAGGAGAGATAAGAAAATAGTTCTAACAGTGAATATACAAAGCGTGAATTGATATATAATTGCATCGATGATCAGTTGTAAAATTCCGATGGTGGATGTTGACTTACACAAAGGTTTGTTCTTTTGATTGATTTTGATATTTCGATTTGAATTTTTCATTAGTTGTTTTTCTTAAAATTGTTTTTGTTATACTTAACCCCCCCTCCCAATCCTTGTTGATGTAGCATAAAACTAGGCTAGATACTCTCTGTGGGAACAATCCTTAATCACACTACTACATACATTTTTAAGAGTATAGGTTTTATTTTTGGTTGCCTGCGATAACACACCAGTATCGTATTTATTCGGAGAAAATGAATGTTTAAAACGTTCTAAATATTGAGAACAAGTCAACAATTGGTGAAGGGCTCATTTTTTGGAGGTGTGTCAAACAGTAGAGAATATGAGCAAAATGATATAGTAAGTGAGAACTGAAGTACTAAATTAAGTTAAGGATGTGAAAGATTTAAAGATAGAGATGGTATTGTATAATGTAGAATTGGAATTTGAAATTTTAACAGATGGTGTGTTACTCTAAGAGAAATGTTTATTAAAAAAAAATTTATTGCGGAAAGTTAATAGGAGATGAAAAGAAAATGATTTCAAGAGATGTAAAACACTACTTGATACATAAGTTGAAATCTTCAGCTAAATCGAATAAAGTTAATTGAAGATAATATGTTGGATTGTTCCAGTATTAATAATTGAGATGATATGATAATGAGTCATAAATAGTTTCGAGGCACATTGAAATTTGGGTCGAGACAAAGTTACACTTTTGGGTAAAGATACTTTGGAAGAATGAGAGACTTGAGGATTGTTGTAGGTAACGATATAGATATGAAGAAAACAACACTCTAGTTCATTTACAACTCTAGGTTAGAATAATTTCGAGGATGAAATTTTATTAGTGGGGAAGAATTGTAGAGGCCGGTATTTAGCTAATTTTATTTTACATCAAAGGGATGTTTTTATATGAATTGGTACATTTGTTTAAAAATAAATTATATTTAATTCATATAAAAATGTGTAAGACTTGGAAATAAATAATTAAAATAATAAAAATATATGTTAAGGGAGGATTACAAAGTTAATGGAGGATTGTAAGAAAAACTAAGTAAAACTGGAATTACAAGAGAAGGATGTGGTGAAATATAGAAAAATAAGAAGAGATTGGGTAGACTTGTAATAATGCTAAAAAGAGCTATAAAAGGAAGATAGGATATCAGATTTTTGGGAAGAAGTCTTTAGAGAGACCAAGAGAAAGAAAGAAGAAGAGAAAGAGAAAGAGAAGAAGAAGATGAGAAAGGGAGAAAATGAGATGAGGAAGGAAAGAAGAAGATGATGGGAGAAAAAAGAGGAGGAAGATAGGAAGAAGAGGAAAAGAAAAAGAAGAGAAGAATAAGAGGGAAAGTAAGGAAGAGAAAGAGATGGAGAGAGAAGTGGGAAAAGCTTGAGGGAAAGAGTTCAAAATCAAGGTACGAGTGGTGAACAACAAAAGGATAAAGGAAGTAGTTTGGAGTTAGTTTGTGGATCGTGTGGTGAGGAGAGTTTACCTTACTTCTAGTAAGCAAGATGGAACTAAGAACCTAAATTTAAAGCAAATTATAAAGGAAATAATGGGGATATAAATATGATTGTATATTGAACGTATTGGATGATTGTGTGTATATAAATGTGTTGGAGTTTGTCTAAGATTTAAACGGAAAAAGGAAGGAAGAAAAATCAACATGTTCAGCAAGGGGTGCACACCAGTGTGCGCCATGGCCCAGCCTTGTCCAGGCCACGATGCCCAGCAAGGAGGAGTGCTGGAGAAAGGAGCAAGCCACGGTGTTGCCTTCGCCAAGCCGCAGCACCTAGAGGGGCAGCAAGTGTGCCTAGCTCTAGGCCGCAGCGCCCCTGTTCTAGGCCGCGGCGCTAGGCACACTGATGCACACATATTTTAGCCTTTAGTTGAGTTCATGAGACATGCTCAAAATGCATAGGATCACTAAGGTTTGATGGAGGGCCATAGTTAATTGGTCATCAAGATCTAAGGGTGGAGATTAACCCTCAAGATTGAACAAGAAGTTTGTGCACTATATAAAGGGTTACCTAGCGTCAATCCCTAACAACTAGAGACACAATTGTGAATATAAGTGATCATCATACAAGAGAGTTAAAGTGCAAGTGTGAGAGTGCAAAGACATAAAACACAGAGAGGCACTAGAATAGATCTCAAAAGAAAGGCTGGCTGTAAAGAGAGAAGTAGTATAGATTTATGGGTAGAGTGCTTTTGTAATAGTTCTATCACTTTCTTTCTTCTCTTATTGGTTCTTCAAGAACTTGAGTTTCTTGGAGAAGGTTGCTGTATTTTGTAAAGAATTTCGTTGATAAGATAGTGTAGAGAGCTCGGAGGAGCTCATCGGGACGTAGGCATATTGCCGAACCTCGATAACAAATTGCTTGTGTTCTTTTCTTTCTTGCTTTCATTTTCTGTTTCTTTTCATTACAAGTCATTCTAGACTTGGGTGTTTGGAAGATCACCACCTGGGCATCTTGTCAAGGTGATTTCCAACAGTGGTATCAGAGCTTGCCCAGCTGGGTATCGGAGCAAGAACATAAGATATCGGAGCAAGACTCCAAGAATTAAAGAAAAAACTTCTTGGGTGATTCAAGAACGGTGTTGAGATCAATCTTCGATCGTGTTCTTGAGGTTTAGAAGAAGTTGGAATGCATTTGTGGGTGTTACATATATCTGGGATCATCTCCGCAAGATGGAATGTTGAGAAGTTTGTTGGAAAGGGATATTTTTCCTTGTGGAAGCGGAAGATCAAGGTTGTTCTTATGCAACAGAAGGTGGACTTGGCTATTGGAGAAGATGATGCTTTTCCAGCAAGTGTCACAGAGGACCAACGGATTAAGATGAAGAAGATGGCATACAACACCATCTTCTTGCATATGTCGGATAGTGTCACAAGGAAGTGCGGAGACTCGAAAGATCCGGCTGTCATATGGAAGAAACTAGATGAGTTGTTTCTTACCAAAACTCTCCCTAACAAGATTTATCTTCTTAAAAGAATTTTTGCTTTTAAAATGGATCCTAGTAAAGAGTTGCAAGATAATCTTGATGACTTTAATAAACTAGTTCAAGATTTAGCTAGTTGTAGTATTAAATTCCCGGATGAACAATTGGCTGTTATGTTATTAAATTCTCTTCCTAATTGTTTTGATAGTTTAATTAATGCAATTGAATATAAAAGAGATACTTTAACCAAAGAAATTGTGGTCAATGCTATAAAGGCTCATGATTTCAAAGCCAAGAGTAGGGACGCATCAAGTGGAGAAAGGCTGTTCGTAAGAGGAAGGCCAACAACTCGGAATGGCAGTATCATTTATGGCAACTAGGGGGAAAAATCAAGAGGTAGAGGGCAGAGCCATGGGAGAGCACATTCTAAACCAAGATTTGGAGGAAAGAGGTGTTTCTACTGCAACAAGGAGGGCCATTTCAAGAAAGATTGCAAAAAGAAGATGTGGGATGAGAAGAGAAGCCATACCAACAATGGAGAGGCTTCAGTTGCCAAAGGAGAACAGCAAGATGATGTTCTTGTTGTGTGCTCAAATGTGAGCAGGAGGCAAGGTAGCGAGAAATGGATTCTGGATTCCGGGTGCACTTATCACATATGCCCTCACAAGGAATGGTTCAAGAATTTCAAGGAAATCATTGACGGAAGGGTTTTCTTGGGGAATGACAATTCTTGCCAAGTGAGGGGGATTGGAGACATCTAGTTGAGGATGTTTGATGAAGTCACAAGGCTGCTGTGAAATGTGAGGTATCTTCCAAATTTGAATAGGAATTTGATCTCATTAGGGCGGCTGGATTCCACGGGCTACACGTGCAAAGTAGAGGGAGGAAAGATCAAGGTGGCCAAGGGATCTTTGGTAGTGATCAAAGCAGCAATAAAGGATGGACTCTATGAGATGATCGGAGAGACAGAAATCAATGATCAAGCGGCAAGCTTGATGGCTGAGATGGATAGGGCAGCCCTTTGGCACAATCGCTTGGGATATATGAGCGAAAAGGGCCTGCAAGTTCTTAGCAAGGATGAACTACTTGGTGGACATAAAGTAGAGAAACTCAATTTCTGCAAGAGCTGTGATCTTTGGCAGCAACATCGGGTCAGCTTCAACACTGGAGTGCACAATTCTAAGGGCATTCTTGACTATATTCATGCGGACCTTTGGGGACCAGCAAGGACACCAACACAGGGAGGTAACTTTTACTTTTTGTCTTTAATTGATGATTATTCAAGAAAGGTTTAGGTTTCTTTGGTTAAAAATAAATCAGATGCTTTGAATAAATTAGTGGTGTGAAAAAAGCTGGTGGAGACTCAAATGGGTATGGTAGTTAAGGGGATAAGAACCAATAATGGCGTATAAATTTTTAACTAAGAACTTGATCAATTCTGTAGGTTAAATGACATTGTAAGACATAGAACGGTTATGAAAACCCCTCAGCAAAGTGGAGTTACTGAGAGGATGAATAAGACCCTTATGGAAAAGGTTAGGTGCATGTTAAATGGATCCGGATTACCAAAATGTTTTTAGAGGGAAGTGGCGTCTACTGCTGTGTATTTGGTTAATAGATCACCCTCTAGGGCTTTAGATCTTAAAACTCCCATGGAGATGTAGAGTGAAAATTCCCCTGAGTTGGACAACCTTAAAACTTTTGGATGTGCTACGTTTGCACATAAAAAGGATGATAAACTTAACCTAAGGTCTAAAAAATGTGTGTTTCTAGGGTATGGTGATGAGGTTAAGGGGTAATGGTTGTGGTCCTTAGAACCAAAAGGAATGAAACTCATAAAAAGTAGGGATGTTATTTTTAATGAATTGTTATTTCCTTACTTGGAGAAAACTAACCCTGCAGGGGCTAGTGAGCAAACCAGTCCAGAATTTTGGAGCATCACATCAAGGAGAATTCGGTTCAGGTAGAGCAAAGAAGACAAGAGGATTCGGACTAGGTAGAGCCCATTGATGAAGACCAAGCTTAAGAAACTTAAGAGGAGGCTGAACTGGACGAGGTTGATACAGCAAGTCAGAATGACTACCAGCTCACAAGGGACCGGGAAAGGAGGGTGGTTAGACCACCTTTGAGATATGGGTTTGTGGATGCTAATGTAGCAGCTCTTTAGACAAATGGAGGGATGGTTGAACCAAAAACTTACATGGATGCCATGGAGTTTAAGGATTCGTCAAAGTGGCAGCTAGCTATGGAGGAATGAATCGATTCTTTGAGGAAGAACAACTCTTAGAAATTGGTGTCCAAACCAGAAAAACAGAGAGTTGTGGATTGTAGATGGATCTACAAGATCAAAGAAGGGAATACTCCAGGAGATGAAGTCCGGTATAAAGCTAGGTTGGTGGCAAAGGGGTTCACACAAAAAGAAGGCATAGATTTCATCAAAATCTTCTCACTGGTTGTGAAGTACAAGATGATACGGATAGTATTGGCAATAGTAGTCCAATTTGATTGGGAAATCAAGCAAATAGATGTGAAGATGTTCTTACATGGAGCACTTGATGAGACCATCTACATGAGGCAACTCGAAGGCTATGAGGAAGGAAGGCAGGGAGAGTTGGTGTGCAAACTAAAGAAATCTCTCTATTGCCTGAAGCAATCACCTCGGAATAAGAGGTTTAATTCCTTTGTATTCAACTTGAGTTTCATAAGAAGCTACTATGATTCGTGCTTATATTACAAGGGGCACAAGGTGGAGGAAGTGGTGATCATCTTGATCTATGTTGATGATATGTTACTGGTTAGGAGTAGCATGGAGAGGATAAGAAAATTGAAGTCTCAACTCAGTGAGGAGTTTCAGATGAAGGATCTTGGCCATGCACAGAAGATCCTTGGGATGAATATAATCTGGGAAAGGGAGAGAAACAGATTGAAGATCTCTCAAACTTCCTACAGAGAGAAGATGATATCTAAGTTCTCTATGGATGATAGCAAACCAGTGAAGGTTCCCTTTGCTGGTCATTTCAAGTTCTCCAGCGATCAATGTCTGAGATTGGAGGTGGAGAAGAAGGAAATGGAAAAGGTCCCTTACTCTAGTGTGGTTGGTTCTGTCATGTTCATTATGGTAAGCACTAGACCTGACATTGCTCATATAATGAGTGTTTGATGGAGCGATTATCTACTTAAATAATTAGGCAAATAATCATTCTAGTTTTACTTGCAAGTGCACAAGGTCTGTGGTAGCATAGTGTGCAAGTGCGAGATCATTTCCACAGGAATTGGTGAATTTCTATTTAGAATTAGTTTCTTCAAGTTAAAAGAGAAATAGTAGTTTGTTTGTAAGTGAATAACAATAATAAGAACATAGGGCTATGATATCCACCACTAATTATACTTTCCCACTAACTAAGGTTTCAATGCTCTAGCCTTATCATGAATATCTAATGGTTGCCAACCTAAGGGCTTGGTCCACACCTTAGGCTATTGATCTCCCTATGCAACGAGTTAGTTATGGTGTATACTTTAACTCTTTTCTCTCTTAAGGGATTCAGCATGGGTGTATACTGAGTTGTTCTTTAAGAGAGCATAAGGGCTGTGGATATCGGCAACCACACGGGACCTAGGGCTTGGTCCGCTCCCGGTTTCCTAGGTTGATTAACCCAGGAATCTAGTGTGGATATCCCTTGTTACTAATGTCGAACCCAGGACTCGGTCATCCAAATTGATTCGACTAACCTATCCATACCACATGCATACGTTGATCAGGCACAAGCATATGAGGAATGTAAATATAAACAGGTATTAATCAAGTTAAATACTCTAACAAGCCTATAGCAAAGATAATCAATGAATAAATATATGGTAAAGCATAACTAGGGCTTCAATCGAGCTCTATAGGTGTTTACTTACACATACTAAGTAAAGTAAACATGCTAAACATAATTAAGTAAAAACAGAAAACTAAAACTGAAGAAGACTCAAGAGACGAGTCGTCAATTCTTATCCTAAGCTCTCTACTTCGAGTCTCAAATAAAAGGTATATGTTATGTGTTTTACAGGGATATTTATAGGGTCTTCATGGTGTCCCGAAACCCTAATTCCGTTTTGGAGTCGGAAGACATCTTTCCAATTCTGGCTCTATCGCTTATGGAGTAATTGCACTCGAGCGTATGTAGGATGCGCTCGATTACATGTGTGTGCTCGAGCCTTCTTCAAGTGCACTCTTTCATAAGGGAGGTGCACTCGAGTGCACCTTGCTGGAGGGCAGAACTTCACTTTTTGCTTCTAACAGCCCCATTTTGTTATCTTTTTGTCCAAGTCCTGTGAAAAACACATAAAACACAAAAATGAAGTATAATCTACTAAAATAGATAAGTAAAGAGTCTAACAAGTGTAAATTAAGGGGCTTAAATATGACTATTTAAGCACTTATCACACCCTCAAACTTACATATTGCTAGTCCCTTAGCAATACAAAACCAAAGATTATGTTGAAACAAAATTTTAAAGATAAATTCATTTTCATGATACTAAAAAATTTAGGTTGTGCATAAAACCTTGATAACCGTTCATGAGTAACCTTATAATAAAAACACATTTTGGATTGCAAAAGGACTTTCAAAATTTTAATGTTACCCACCTAAGGTTGGCTTAAGGCATCGCAAGTTTGATTTGTGTGTGATGACTTAGCACATATGAGATGGGGTTTTCACATAATTTTGGTGTATAATGTTTCGATGCCCAAACTGTTCAAATTTCTTATCAAAGAGAACAAAATGGCATAATACTTGCTTCTTTTTTCTTTTTCTTTTATCATGCGATCTTTACAATGTTGAGTTCCATCGGGCTTTCTATTTAACCCTTGTAACGAGTGTTTGGCCAATGACTCCCAAACTAAATGGTTTTAGAGTATTAGGTGTAAAGACACCCCTAACGACTTATTAGCTCGAGTCAAAAAGGCTATGGAACTAACAGATTTTTAATGCTTCTTAATGAAACATCCACCTTTTGATGTGAACACTCAATACTTACTGAGGCAAGAGGCCCAGTTACTCAGTGGAAAGTTGATTTTTGGAAGCTTTTTGATTTTTCTTTTTGCATGATGAACATTTTTCTTTTATTTCTCTTATGCCAAAGGGTTCTTTTTAACAAGTTATCCGATTACAGTTTAGGTTATGGAAACATATACAAATAATTATATGTCATACCCCACACAAATGCGTGCTAAATGTGCTCGTGCAACTTTAAATCGAACTCGTGAATTCTTAGGTGCCTTGGGGTGGTTAACTCAACTTTGTAAAATTCCAAATACAAGACTATGTGTTCTAGCTTGTAAGCTTACTAATGAGGTGTTATCAAAATTTTTAAATCAACCAAAAATTTTGTTTAGCCATTGATCATGCATTTATCTTTCTACAAAAAATTGGGACTTAGTGTGTGCATGTGTTTCAAGTGCTTTTCAAGTACGTGCGTGATAATATCTAGTATCTCCCACTACCCCCAAACTTAAAATGCATATTGTCCCCAATGTGTGTGACATGGAAAGATCTGACCTGGGAGATGGAGAACTAGGTTGCTTGCTTACTTGTACACACCCCCAAACTTGAACTAGATGCACGCACTAAGTACCTGACAAAGGAAAACAAACGTTGTTCTAGAAATCAAAATATAAATAATAGATATGTAAATATGACTATAATTAAAAGAAAAGTACTAAATAGAAAGGATATGTCTGAGGTGCCTCCCATGAGCGCTAAGTTTAACGTCTTCAGCCAGACAGGGTATCCTCTCACTACTGATCATCAGTGGGTGTAGTCGAGAAGGTAACGGGTGCAGGAGGTAGGAGGTCAAGGATGGACTGTAGCATTGGCTTCTGTCATCTAAACAGTGCCTCTAACCCATTGATCCGTTGATAGATCAAATGGGCTGCCTCACGATCCTCCTGACGGATGTCGGACAGCTCACAGCGGAATGAGGATAGCTCATCTAGGAGGTGTTGATACTCCATGGATCCCATTGATGTCTGATCCTCCTCCCATGAAGGGCTCACCGGTGGATGCTCGGCATCCATTGGATCATCCGCAATAGGCTCGGTGGCTAGTATCTGTGTCCGGGGTCCTCGGGGCATGTGCGACTGGCTGAGGCTTCACTGTGCTCTCCCAAAGAAGGGATGGTCACTAACCAGGCCATCTATAGAGGATCCTCTAATCCCCTTCTTCTTGAAGATATGACTGAGTAAGAAGGGGAAAGGAAGACCTCGAGCATTAGCTGTGGTCGTCTGCCAGTTATGCACCCCATCCCAGAACTTGTGTAGCTGACTCCATATGACTGTTGGGATGGAGTACCAATGACCTCGGTGAAAAGTGTAGAGAGTTTGCAGAAACTAGTCCCACCTCTGTGTTTTGTGCCCCAAGGGGCACACATTACGCTGTAAGACTGAATCGATGAACCATAGATGGGGAGGCAGCCTGGATCAGCTTCCTGCATTGTTGTGGCGGTCAGTATACTGCCCCGCACACATGTCCTCAACGATGTGTGAGAGAGGGAACGAGTCAGGCTACTCCTCTATGTGGCTATCCTCCGGTGGAGTCTCATCGTAGTAGTGTAACGAGCTGGCTATATCAGTGGTGGTTAACTCTATGAATCTGCCCTGGACCGAGGAAGATAAGATTTCTGGCCTGGTGCAGTCATAGGTCAGGTTCTCGTAGAAACTAATTACAAACCGATGTATGCCGTCGAGCAGATCAACTTGAATAGCCGCTTAAGACCCCGATTCTTGAATTCTTGGACCGCCCATCTTGTGGCGTCCAAAGTCTTGAATTCCTCTTCTACATTGAATGTTGTCTCGAACAGTATTTCCCGCTGTTCAAAACTGGGCCGGGATGCCTGTTGGCGACTGCTTGAAGCACGGAGGTGGAAGCCATGAGTTGTGGTCAAATAGTAGTGCTTCTGGTGTAATTGCGCTCGTGCACAGCTGTTGGTGCGCTCAATCGCACAGATTGAAGTGTGCTCGATCGCGACTACTAAGCACTTGATTGCACTCGGTCAAGTAATATGTCGAACACCTTGTGTGCACCAAAAAACTGAAGCTGTAAAATGCATACACCCTTGACCCGAAACCTCCTGCAAATGGAAAAACTATCCAATCAATACACACGAAGATCATATATAGATTATATATATATGAACTAAAGATCATAACAGTGTGTGTAAGTAATAGAAAAGGACAAAACAAAAGTATGTGTGTACCTTGTGTGTGTAGGAAGGTCGAGTATGTGCAAGGGTGAAATAGAGTGGCTAGGTCTAGTGGTGGGCTTGGTGATGTGGTGAGGTGATGGTGGTGTGGTGAGGTGATGGTGGTGTGGTGCGCTGGATGAGAGTGGAAGGTAGAGTTTTGCTGTGTGGGATAGTTCGTGTGAGAGAGAGAGAGAGCAGTAGTGCGATTGAGCATAAGTGAGTGAAGGGACGGGAAACTGTTTATAACGTGCATGTGACCCCTCTGCCGCAATTGCACTCGAGCACATTTGTGAAATGTGATCGAGCGCACTTGTGCGCAACTGTTTAATTGTGATGCGCTTGCGCGCAGTGTAGGGCAAGGTGGCGTTCGAGTGCATATGGTGTGCGCTCGATCGCAATACAGAAATAGTAAAAAGAGGTTATATAAAGAATTAAGGTAAAAAGTGGGAACGATACAGAAATACCGATTTGTAGTGGCCTCAGTACCACTAACCTTGATAGAGGCACTTGAACTATATGTTAAGCAAGTGAAATTGGTCAAGTACTCTCTATAGTAGCTTTAAGGCTATGTTCTTGAAGGAGGCACTTAGGGCCCCCATTAGGTGGTTTTAGGTCCATTGATAGCTGTTTTGTCTCTAATTTTGGTACCTGGTAAATAAAACAAGGAAGAGTAGTATTAGTAGGTACACGATTTTTAACTTGAGGATTACACTTATTTGAAGGTTTAAGTGTGCTCTCAATGGTGTGCACAGCTCCATGGACATCTTTAATCACATTATCCTCTAGTCTAACTTCCAATCCCATGTCATAATGGATGGTCTTCAACGGATCAGTGAACTGGGCCTTGGACACTATCTCATCAATTCCTTGCATAAAACTCACATTGTGACACTCATCATTAGTATTAGTGGAGTCTAGTGTATTAAAAATTTTAAATTCTGCCTCTTCATCATTTACTCTCATTGTGACAATGCCTCTTTTTACATTAATGTTTGTATCAGCAGTGATCATAAATGGTCTCCCTAGAATGATAGGGAGTTGTACAGGCATATGGCACTCCTCCTTGTCTAATACGATAAAATTAGCAGGTAAAATAAATTTACTTACTCTTACCAAAACATCCTAGAGGATAACTCTTGGTCGTTTGATGCTTCTGTCAGTCAATTATAATGTAACGGAGGTTGGTTGGAGTTCCCCAAAACCAAGTGTCTCAAATACACTGTAAGGTAGCAAATTGACACTTGCTCCTAGATCCAATAATGCGTGCTCAAAAAGCTGGTCACCTAGCCTGCAAGGAATAGTAAAACTACCCGGATCTTTTAGTTTAGGTGGTAACTTTCTCAATAATACAACACTCACCTCTTCGGTCAAGGCTACCGTCTCATGCAACTGAGACTTCCGTTTGTTAGTGCAACAATCTTTTAAAAACTTAGTATAAGCAGGTAGTTGTTTTATTGCCTCTAATAAAGGAATATTTATTTCTACCTTTTTCAAGGATTCAAATATGTCAATCATTTTAGTTTCTTTTTTAGGTTTCACCAACCTTTAAGGGAAGAGTGGAGGTGTATTTACCTTTTCTATCTCCTTTACCTTAGATGTAGAGGTTTGATCTGGAGACCCTTGTGTAAGCTCATTGGTACCGATGACCTTTCCATTTCTTAAGGTAGTTATGGCATTCAGCTGCTGGTGTCCTCTTGGATTAGGTAATGGCTGGGCTGGGAGCTCTCCTTGCTTTCTGTTACTCAATTCCTTGGCCAACTGTCCTATTTGTACCTCTAATCCTTGAATGGCTTGATCGTGCTTGGCAGTGATTTGCCTCATTTCAGTTCGAAATTGCCTTGACTCTTCCATGAATTGCTCATGCTTATTTAGGATTTGTTGTTGCTAAGTCGCTATTTGCCTCACAAGAATTTCGAGGTCATTCTTTTTGGGTTCAAGAGCAGATTGGGCTTCTGGTTGGAAATTTCTTTGCTGCCCTTGATTGTTTTGGTTGTTGCTCTACGAGAAGTTCGGGTTTTTCCACTATCCAGGGTTGTATGTGTTGGCATAGGGGTTGTTCTTTGGCGGATAATTGTTCGGACCCACAAAGTTGGCTTGCTCATGATCTGCAGATGAATATAAGGGACAAGTATTAGTATCATGATCAAACTGTGAACAAATGGCACATACCTATAGTGGTGCGGCTGATGGATTAGTTGAGGTGTTCTGAGCGGTAATGGCTTTAACCAATAGGTCAAGTTTTCTTTCTACAGCGACCATTTGAGGAGATGATCCTCCATTTAAGCTTATCTCGTACATACGCTTACTCTTGGTTAGATGTCTACCTTGAGAGGAGAACTGCTGCATGTGCCCGCTTAGGGTTTTGAAAAGTTCCATTGCCTCTTCGCTGCTCTTCTCCATCAACACCCCTCCACAACCTGAATCAACAATATTTTTGTTAGAATCACTCAAACCTTCATAAAAGGCTTTTAGCAATTCGTCTTGGGGTAGGTTGTGGTGTGGGCACTTGAGTAGTAGCTCGTTGAAGTGTCCCCAGGCCTCGAAGAACAGATCTCCATCCTTTTGTTGGAAGGATTGTATTTCTTTCCTCATTTACCTTGTCTTATGGGCTGGAAAGAACTTCTTTAGAAATTTGCTCGCCAACTCCTCCCAAGTGTGGATGGAAACTGCAGGCAAAGAATCATACCATAATTTAGCATTATCTTTCAAGGAAAAAGGGAAAAGAATTAACCTTATTCCTTCTTGGTCTAAGCCTCGGATGTGCTGGAATTTGCAGAGGTTGAAGAACTCTCGAAGGTGCAGATGTGGATCCTCACTAGGTGTACCCCTAAAATGAGTCAGTGCACTGAGTGTCTGTGGGGATATGTAATAATTTCCTTCTGCCTCAAGCTGATATGTAATAATTTCTGTGGGGATGAAGAATTGCTTCATCGGCCTCCACTTAGGTGGTTGTTTTTCAGCTATCTGTTTTGCCATTAGTATCTCTTCCTCACTCCCTTCGCCTACCTCTTCCGAGTTATCCCTAAACCTTCCTCTCAAGCTCAGGATCAAAGGGAAAGAATGTTGGATTCTTGGACCGTCGTCCGTGCATGAATCGGTGGCTGATATGTGAGTGCAGCAATCAAACACTGCTGCTCGGAGCACTCCCTGCCTCAATTGCGCTCGATCGCACAAGGGAGTGCGCTCGATCGCAAGTGGCACAGAAAGCTTCCTGGAGCACCTGAAACAGACAAAGAATTTGATCAGAGTTTTTAATGAAATAAATAAGATAAGATAAAAATAGAATAAGAAATAATGGTAACTAAATGGGAAATTATTTCTAAAAGAAATTTTAGCACAATCCCTGGCAACGACGCCAAAAACTTGATGCAGCGATTATCTACTTAAATAATTAGGCAAATAATCATTCTAGTTTTACTTGCAAGTGCACAAGGTTTGTGCTAGCATAGTGTGCAAGTGCGAGATCATTTCCACAGGGATTGGTGAATTTCTATTTAGAATTAGTTTCTTCAAGTTAAATGAGAAATAGTAGTTTGTTTGTAAGTGAATAACAATAATAAGAATATAGAGTTACGATATCCACCACTAATTATACTTTCCCACTAACTAAGGTTTCAATGCTCTAGTCTTATCATGAATATCTAATGGTTGCCAACCTAAGGGCTTGGTCCACACCTTAGGCTATTGATCTCCCTATGCAACGAGTTAGGCATGGTGTATACTTTAACTCTTTTCTCTCTTAAGGGATTCAGCATGGGTGTATACTGAGTTGTTCCTTAAGAGAGCATAAAGGCTCTGGAGATCGACAACCACACGGGACCTAGGGCTTGGTTTGCTCCCGGTTTCCCATGTTGATTAACCTAGGAATCTGGTGTGGATATCTCTTCTTACTAATGTCGAACCCAAGACTCGATCATCCAAATTGATTCGACTAACCTATCCATACCACATGCATACGTTGATTAGGCACATACATATGAGGAATGTAAATATAAACAGGTATTAATCAAGTTAAAGACTCTAACAAGGCTATAGTAACGATAATCAATGAATAAATATGTGGTAAAGCATAACTAAGGCTTCAATCAAGCCCTATAGGTGTTTAGTTACACATACTAATTAAAGTAAACATGCTAAACATAATTAAGTAAAAACAGAAAACTAAAACCGAAGAAGACTCGGGAGATGAGTCGTCAATTCTTCTCCTAAGCTCTCTACTTCGAGTCTCAAACAGAAGGTATATGTTATGTGTTTTACAGGGCTATTTATAGGGTCTTCATGGTGTCCCGAAACCCTGATTCCGTTTTGGAGTCGGAAGACATCTTTCCAATTCTGGCTCTGCTACCTCTGGAGTAATTGCGCTTGAGCGTATGCGGGATGTGCTTGATCGCATGTGTGCACTTAAGCCTTCTTTAAGTGCGCTCGTGTGTTTGTGCGCTCGATCATAAGGGAGGTGCGCTAGGGCAGAACTTCACTTTTTGCTTCTAACAGCTCCATTTTGTTATCTTTTTGTCCAAGTCCTCTGAAAAACACATAAAACACAAAAATGAAGTATAATCTACTAAAATAGATAAGTAAAGAGTCTAACAAGTGTAAATTAAGGGGATTAAATATGACTATTTAAGCACTTATCAGTGTTCTCAGCAGGTTTATGAGTAGTCACGGAAAGGACCATTGGCTTAGGATGAAGTGGTTGCTAAGGTACTTGAAGGGAAGCCCAGAAATAGGGCTGGTTTATGAGAAGAGGGGTAAGTTCATCTGCCTTGAAGGTTATGCTGATTCAGACTATGGAGTAGATCGGGATAAAAGGAGATCGATTACTTCCTACTTCTTCAACTTAAACGAATGTTGTGTAAGTTGGAAGGCTCAGTTGCAGCCTGTGGTAGCACTCTCAACAACTGAGGCTGAGTACATAGCGGCTACGGAAGCCATCAAGGAGGCTATGTGATGCAAAAGGTTGTTGGAAGAGTTGAAGGTACTAGAGGAGCAGGTTGTGGTGTATTCGGATAGCCAAAGTGTATTGCATTTGTGCAAGAATCCGACGTTCCATGAGAGGACAAAGCACATGGATGCTCGGTACCATTTCATTTGGGAAAATGTTACGAAAGGATGCATCCATGTGGACAAGGTAGCTACAGAAGAAAACCCTGCGGATTTAGGTACTAAAGTTCTACCTCTAAGCAAGTTCAATCATTTCCTTGGACTTCTTAGGATTGGAGTCGGTTGATATGATGAGTCAAGACAAGTTTGGATACTGAGTTCTCTACACAATGGGTTCGGTTTAAATGCTTAGACAAAGGTAGAGATTGTTGGAGTTTATCTAAGATTTAAATGGAAAAAGGAAGGAAGAAAAATCAACATGTTCAGCAAGGGGTGCACACCAGTGTGCGCCACAGCCCAGCCTTGTCTAGGCCGCGACACCCAGTAAGAAGGAGTGCTGGTGGAAGGAGCAAGCCGCGGCGCTGCCTTCCCCAGGCTGCAGCGCCTAGAGGGGCAGCAAGTGTGCCCAGCTCCAGGCTGTTGCGCGCCATGTTCTAGGCCGTGGCACTAGGCACATTGATGCACACATATTTCAGCCTTTAGTTGAGTTCGTGAGACATGCTCAAAATGCATAGGATCACTAAGGATTGATGGAGGGCCATGGTTTGTTGGTCATCAAGATCTAAGGGTGGAGATTAACCTTCAAGATTGAACAAGAAGTTGGTGCACTATATAAAGGGTCACCTAGCTTCAATCCCTAACAACTAGAGATACAATTGTGAATACAAGTGATCATTATACAAGAGAGTTAAAGTGCAAGTGTGAGAGTGCAAAGACACAAAACACAGAGAGGCACTAGAATAGATCTCAAAAGAAAGGTTGGTTGTAAAGAGAGAAGTAGTATAGATTTGTGGGTAGAGTGCTTTTGTAATAGTTCTATCACTTTCTTTATAAAGAACTCCATTGATAAGATAGTGCAGAGAGCTCGAAGGAGCTCACGAGGACGTAGGCACATTGCCGAACCTCGATAACAAATGGCTTGTGTTCTTTTCTTTCTTGCTTTCGTTTGCTATTTCTTTTCATTACAAGTCATTCTAGACTTGGGTGTTTAGAAGATCACAACCTGGGCATCTTGTCAAGGTGATTTCCAACAAAATGAAATAATATGCATTTAAGCTAAATAATCTTCTCCTTGCATTATGTGATGTTATTATTTAAATAAATTGTGACTGGATTATGATGGATGGTTGTATATGTGAAATGTGTATTATGGATTGATGTGATAAAAATGTGCTTTATTGTTGTGTTGTGATGAGTGCTTTACAATATAATGAGAGTGGATTATTCGAGATTGTTATGAGTTTGATGTGTGAAATTGTTCTTTCATTATGGACATGTGTAGTGGTTGAATGTATATGAGAGTTGTAAGATGCGCCCAGAAGGTGTGAAAGGGATGCAAGGATAATATTGGATCATAGGACCCCGTTCGGAAAAGCTGAAGGGGATCCAAGGATTAATATTGAATTATAAGATCTGCCCATAAGGGGTGAAAGTGATCCGAGGATAATATTAGATTGTAGGATCCCGCTCGAAAAGGGTGAAGGGATCCAAGGATTAATATCAAATTGTAAAACCCGCCCATAAAGGGTAAAAGGGATCCAAGGATAATATTGGATTGTAAGACCCGGCTAGAAGAGGTAAAAATGATATGAGGATAATACTGGATTATAGGACCCTGTCAAAAAGGGCGAAGGTGATCCGAGGATTTATGATGAGATGTTAACGTACCAGTATATGGGGAGATATCCCCATTGCTATTGTTATGATGAGTCGAGATGAATTTATAATGAGTTGTAAAGAGATTGGATGTGTTAAGATGAGAATGGATGTGAAAACTTGCTATGCTTATGTACTTTTTGTGATGATGTGGATGTAATTGGTATATTGCATTAATGTGGTTATGAATGTGAATTTTGTGTGATGGGTGTATGAATATGCTTATAAATATGTTTTGTGAATATAATGTGGTGTATAATAAGGTTTGGTAAACGAAACTAAAAATCAATTACTCTGGTGTATAATAATGTGATTATCACTGAGCTTCTTGAAGCTCACCCCTTCCTTTATATTTTATTTTTCCTGCATGTGGCAGTTCGTTTTGGAAGTAAGCTTTAGTCAAGAACTGATACTTACAGATTGTATGGATGATTTGGAACCGGCATCCTCAGGGTCATCTTGGGTCTGAAATCTTTTGAAAATGTTGTTTATATAAAAAGGGAGAGAAATTTGAATGTTTTGTAAACTTTAGGAAATTAAAAGGGAGATGCATTAGTTGTTTTGTATGAATATGTTCGTATAAAAAATATATATATATTTTTTTTATTTTGATGAATTGTGAATTGTATAGTGTGGAAATATGTGTGCATGACACATAGGTTAGAGTTATGTACTTAGAGCTAACGATTTTGTCTCGGGTAGGGTCTGTTTGAGAATGGGTCGTTACAGAAGTTCCCCTAGAATCCAAAATAAATCGGAGAAACAACCATCTTGGAAAAGCAATCCATAAAAAAATTTGCTCTATACAGCGTGTGCTTTAATCTTTTATAGTCACGATAAAAATTAATTTCAAAACATGTTGTATTAGCCTCTTATTCATATATGTTTCCTTTCTAGTTGCAATAAAAAATAAATACAAAATGTGTTGTATTAGCCTAGTATTTATGCATATTTTCTTTGATAAAAAATTTATTTAAGAGAAAATTAATTTATAGTTAAGTCGACAAAAGGTAATAAAACTTCACGTTACCAAATGTTAAGCCCGGTGTTTTATTTATAATATTAAAAGTCACGGAGTTTCACTACGGTGCATTATTGGTATTGCTTGTTCAGTTTTGAGCTAATTTTTTTTCTTTCTATTGTACTTGAGTATGTGGAACTTGGGGATAAGTAAATAAATAAGGACCGAGTATTTAAAATAGTTGTCATTTGAAATTTTGTAGAACTTTTGAGGAATAATAAGTGGAACTAAACAAAAACAGAAATTTGGAAAGTTGTGTCGTAGAAATAAGAAAAGTTGCAAACTACAAGGGCTATTGTACAATTAGTGGAGAGTTAGGCTATAAATAGGGTATTAAGGAGAGGGAGAAATCCAGAAAGTGCTGGAAATCTCTCGAAACCTAAAGAGAAAAGAGAGAAAGAGAAGATGAGAGAAAGAGGGAAAGAATAAAGGGAAGAGAAATGAGAGGATGAGAATTTCTTGTCAACCTTGAGGTAAATCTTGTTCTTCTTTACTTTTAAAGCGTTAAGATTGTTTATTACTCTAAGATTTGAAGTTTGAGTAGCTTGAATGGAAAAGTTTGCATGAGAAAAGCTTGAGGAGAAAGTTGTTTTCAAATAAAATGATTTTGTGATGGTTTTCTAAGTTTGAAGTGTTTTCAAATGAAATATGCTTTGGGTAATGTTTAATATTTGATTTAAAACCCTTGAGAACTTGTATTTGTTTTGAATTGGAAGTCCGATGGGAGACAAGAAGTTATTTTGAAGAAAAATGAAGTTTTGCCCTAAAAAATTTCTGAAATCGCGATCAGACAGTCGACTGTCAAATGAACATAGTTGACTATGAAATTCTCTAGACCTTGGACAATAGATTGTGCAAATCTCTAGGCAGCCTACAATTGACTGCCCAATATGGAATGTCGACTGTCCGAGCCCCTAAACCTATTTTCAGCCTCGTTTCTCCCAGATTGAGCCACTCTTGTTAAGGTATTCAACTATAGACTTCTTCTAAAGTGCTATGAGCTTAAAAACATGTTAAGGTTTTGAAATTAAGATCTTGAAAGGATTTCATTTGTTTTAAACCATGCGAGAACAAAGCTTATAAAAGTTTTTTACAAAAGCAAGAAGATTTGTGACTTAACCTCTAGTTTATTTTGCTAGTATGAGTTTTATGAAATGCTTGGGTATATTTAAATTATATGTTTCTTGAATAGGTATACTAAGTAATTATATACGTTAGGTGTGATCGAAGAAAAACACCAAAGGCTAAGAAGTAACCCAAGGTTGGAGCTTGGTACGACATGTTCATTAATATGTAAAAGATTTAAAGGTATACAATATAACTTATTTATGAAATCATAAATATTAGTATGGCTAGACTGATACGTACATAGAGTTTGAGGTTTAGTGATAATATATAATGAAGGACGTACGAGAATATAATGGGCATAACGATTAGAACCATACTCCAAAACTAATGAAAATAAGTACTTAGTACGTAAGTATACACATAGACGTGTATATATATCATATATATATATATATATGTATGTATGTATATATATATATGTGTATATGTATATGTATGTATAAACATTTATGTATATATTTATATTATATGTATGTATATACATATATGTTTATACATATATATATATGTATGTATGTATGTATGTATGTATGTAAGTATATATGTATATATGTGTGTATGTAAGTACATATATATATATACACACACACATGTATGTATACATATAAATGATATAGAAATGAGAAATGTTTATACATACATATATGAAGTGATATGATTTATATAAGTTATGAAATTAATGATGTGAGAAGTTTATGAATGCTTGAATGAAGATTTGTTCGGATTATAATTTACAATAATTGCATTTGATTTTATATATATGGACTCCACCTAGTAAGGGGTAAAGAGAGGATCCAATTTGATTTTTAAATGTAAGGACTCTGCCTAGTAAGGGGTAGGGAGGAGATCCAAATTTTATTTTAAATGTAGGACTCCGTCTATTAAGGGGTAGGGAGGATATCCAAATTGTTTCGACGTTAGGACCTCGCCTAGTAAGGGGTAGGGAGGGGATCCAAATTATTTACATTGGGAGACATCCCAATTACCATATGGTTATTCCATGGGAGGTAAATAAAAATAAATTGAAATTAGAATGATGAGAAGTGAATAAAGAAGTGAACTTGCATCGTATTGCATTGCATTATTCCATTGATGGTTGATGAAAATTATGTTTGGCCTATGAGAGATATGAAATATGTTTGGCCCACGAGAGGCATTAATTATATTTGTCCCATTAGTGGCATGAGTTATACTTAGCCCATGAGAGGCAAACTTTGTGTTTGATCCATGAAGATGTTTTGTGTTTGACCCACGAAAGGTATTTGATTTTTGGCTTATGAAAGACATATGATGTGTATATATATATATATATATATATATATATATATATATATATATATATATATATATATATATATATATATGTATGTATGTGTGTGTGTGTGTGTGTGTATATATATATATATAAACATTTCTCATTTCTATATCATTGATATATATATATATACATGTATATATATATGTATATATGTATGTATATATATATATATGAAGTGATATGATTTATATAAGTTATGAAATTAATGATGTAAGAAGTTGATGAATGCTTGATTAAAGATTTGTTAGGATTATGATTTATAGTAATTGCATTTGATTTTAAATGTATGGACTCCACCTAGTAAGGGGTAAGGAGGAGAAGCAATTTGATTTTTAAATGTAAGGACTCTGCCTAGTAAGGGGTAGGGAGGAGATCCAAATTGTTTTGACGTTAGGACCTCGCCTAATAAGGGGTAGGGAGGGGATCCAAATTATTTACATTGGGAAACGTCCCAATTACTATATGGTTAGTCCATGGGAGGTAAATAAAAATAAATTGAAATTGGAATGATGAGAAGTGAATAAAGAAGTGAACTTGCATTGCATTCTTCCATTGATGGTTATGAAAATTATGTTTGGCCTATGAGAGACATGAAATATGTTTGGCCCACAAGAGGCATCAATTATATTTGTCCCATGAGTAGCATGAGTTATACTTAGCCCATGAGAGGCAAACTTTGAGTTTGATCCATGAAGATGTTTTGTGTTTGACCCACGAAAGGTATTTGATTTTTGGCTTATAAAAGGCATACGATGTGTCTTATTAAATGAAATATATGTGGTTGATAATTTTTTGTGATATGATAAGAATATATAAGGATATGAAAGTTATAAATAAATAGTTTGCACAAATATTACGGTAAGATTGTATTTATAAAATAAATATTTACTTTTCTAAAGATTGGACTCTCCTTTGAAAAATCTAAAAGATGTAAGTCGTTTTACACCTTTATCCACTTATAACATATATGATAAGAATTGGAAATTAAGAAGAATGTTCCTAAAATGATTACTCTTAGTAAGATGTTTTACCCACTGAGCTTACCCCTTCCTTTTATTAACATTTCAAGAAAGTCGGCAGAAGATTTGAGGTTAAAGTTGATGGAGAACCTTAGTAAGGTCATCGTCCACGACATTCTCTTTGTTGAGTCTCCCTGGGAGTTTAAGTTTTCTTTTAGTTTAGTATTTATAAAAGATGTTTGAGTTAGAAGTACTTGAAAGAGTTTGTCTTTTTCATTGTGTCTCTTGTAAAAATTTAGAGTTGAAATTAGTATTAAAAAATTTATTATATTTAAGATTTATGTTTGTATTAAATTGAAATGATTAAAAGAATTGTTTCTTGATTGATATGTTTGCATCTTGAGTCAAGGTGCTCAATGCTGAAAGGTAATGAAACCATTCCGTGTAGGGCCCAATTGGGATGGATCATTACACTGAATATTATAATTATTATCGACCTATATTTTTCATTTATGACAAACTAATTTCATCACCAGTAAATTCAAAAAAAATTATTTGATGAAAATTAAATGTCTTGTTAGTTTTTTGTGACACAAATAGTTACATCACTAAATCTGAATTATAACTGTTACTAAATTAAATTGTGAATAATAATTTAAATACAAATACATAGGCGTACTCATGATTATTGCATATGAAATATAAGTCACCACAATTTTAATTATTAGTGATAGTAAATATTTCATTATGTGATAAAAAATCTCCTATGACAAATTAATTGTGTCGCTAATAAATATATCTATTTGATTATTTGTGTAACGATCCATCTCAGGTGGGCCTTACCTGCAATGAAATTTTCACCTTTAGGCTCTAAGCTCCAACTTGAATGTCATGCACACATCTTGTCATACTATACAATACACAATTCATCATAATCAAACAATTTATTTCATGTACAATCACATACAACATAACTAATACATCTCTTTTTAAATCCCCACAGTTTACAAAATATTCAAATTTCTCTCCCATTTTATATAAATAACAGTTTTTAAAATAAAATTTGGGACTAAACATGACTCTAAAGATTTTGTTTCTAAGCCACTCGCACAATCTCTAATTAACAGCTCTCAACTAGATCTTGCTTCCAAAACTAGCTGCCACATGAGGGGAAAAGTATAATATAAAAGAGGAGGTGAGCTTCAATAAGCTCAGTGAGAATCATATTACTTATAGTAATCGATTTTTAATTTCATTTACCAATCCTTATCGTTGACCCCTAACTTGATTTGAATGATGACAAAACAATATTTATTTGTTCTAACCATTTATTTAAGTGTTTAAACTGCTAAGGTATTATGTTCAAAGCCAATACGCGTAGAATGTACTTGAAAAGCTATGTACACATGTAACAACCCATCCCGGGTTGGCCACCCCCGAGATAGTGTCATCACATTTTGAAAATCTCAGCACGACACATATATGCAACAATGAAAATAAATATCACAAAAAGAAATTTTTGCATAAATCCTCAACCCTCAATAGGGGAGTTACATCAGTCTGATCTTTAAACATTATATACAACGTAAAATGCATGGATATTTATAAATATTTTTTTTTATTTTCTCATTAATCTGAGGATGTTGACACATACGTGGCTTACAAAAATGATTTTCGTCTGACTCTCAGCCCACCAAACTATTTGTCATGTCTGCTACCTGAAATCATTGTACAATGAGGGATGAGCTTCATAAGCTCATTGAATTAAATTTACTACAAGTACTTAATTTGTATAAATGATATTTCAATATTAAATCATTTATATCTCATACAACTTGATACTAGCATTCTACTATCACTACACATGTCATAAGACCATTCTCTATCAATCTCTTTCTCGTATTTATTGGTTCACTTTAAGACTATCAATTATCTCATAATTACCTCGTAATAAGGTTCACATCATAAAATCTACCATTTAGATGGTTCTTATCACCATAACTGTCTCTCTGTGAGACTCATCCATCTATAAATAAATTTGCAATAACACACCACACATCAGCATTTCAATAATGTAAGCAGTAATTAAAAAAGATGCAATGCATGAATTATTATTATGGGAACGCCTTCCCACATGTCGACATGTTTTTATTATCATAGACCGACCCCCTCCCGGTTCTTTTCTTTACGGCTTATCCCAGCTGTCACGGATTTATTTCCAGCATATACCGACTGTCACGGTGTCCATTTTATTTCCAGCCTATATCGGTTGCCACGGTCTTTTAATTAGACCAGCTCCTTCCCAGTTCTTTTCTTTTATTTATTACATATGCATATGAACAATGATATGAAATATGCATCTAAACAGCAATATAAAAACATCATGAACTCAAAATATTTAAATTTAGCTATCATGTCTTTCCTCAAATTATTATAAAAATTTTCACTAAATTCTTCTCATTATAAATCACATCAAGTCATCCATCTTAGCTTGTCAAGATCCACAAATTTTCATCTCCTCATAATTCGTATCAAAACATCAACCATAGCTCATCAAGAATTTCACTTATCGCTTTTATTATTAAATCAACTTATTATTCCAAAAATATTATTTCTCCCCTAATAATTTTATGTATGTCCAAAATTCATATCATATCTATCAACCAAATCTTTATCTATCACCCAAACATAAACTAATAATTTATTTTAATATTATCACTAGATTTTCATTTTTATTTAGATTACTTAAAGTAAATCCAACTCACGATGTAGCACTTAAAACTACCCGTCGATCACCTCATTGCCTTTCCCGTTCCTCTCAGAAATTTCCCCTGATTGTAGATCGTGAACATCTGACATAGTATTTTTATTAAATTTCTGATTATTTCTTTCATTCTTCATAAACCACACACTTTGAAAATTCCCACTTTGACTTTCTAGAAATTTCATAAATGCTAAAAATTCAAAAATAAACATCACATTATTACCTTCTATTTTTCTGGTAATTTCTCATGATTCTCTGTGAAATTCCGCAGTAAACTCTTTCAAAATTTTGCCATTTCAACTTTTCTTTGGGTCCCCAAGTGTTTAAAGAAATTGAGTAATTGACAGAAAACTTAAACGAAAACAGTAAGTATAAACATAAATCAACGTTAAGTATAATATATATGTGTACAAACTTTGAAACCCAAATTGGCTAATTGATGTCTCAGTAATAAAATTTTTGTTGCCACCTAAATGCAAGGTGGAAGACATGCGCAATCTTTGCTTAATTTGGTAGCAGGTGGCAACACCTGCTGCCACATTTGTTTTTTTTTTTAAACAAATATAATATTTTTTATTTTTATTTTTATATTTTTTATTTTTCCTTCTTCTTCATACTGGACATGTCCATATTTTTTTTCTTTTTTCTTTTTAACTACACCTCCACGCGTCCATCTTTTTTTCAAAAGAATTATTTTATTTAATACTAAATCCTTCGGGTAAATATATTATTTTAATTCCATGTGATATTTATTAAATTACTTCTTTACCCTTACTTTACGATTACTGGTATTACAAATCTACCCACCTTACAAAAATTTCGGCCCCGAAATTTCCTTACTTTACTCCAGAAACAAATGTGAATAATATTCTTTTATAATTGTCTCATGCTTTCCCGTAATCTCTTCAACATCCTTATTCTGCCACAAAACTTGAACTAATGAAATTATTTTATTATACAAGATTTGTTCTTTTTTGTCTAAAATTCTCACTGGTACTTGTATATAAGCCCAATCTTTCTGAATTTCTATAGTTTAGCTTGAAATATTATAATATTCATCATGTAAACACTTTCTTAAAAGTGAAACATGAAATATGTTATGCCACTACTTCAACTCTGGAGGCAAAACCAAGCTATTCTTAACTAGTCCAACTTTCTCAACAACCTCGTAGGGTCTCACATACCTCGGATTCAACTTTCCTTTCTTTTTGATCCTCAACACACCTTTTCATAGAGATACTTTTAATTATACCCAGTCACCTACTTGAAATTTAAGATATATTCTTTTATTATTAACATAGATATTCGGTCTTCTCTGTTTTGCTTTACGGCTCTCTTTAACCAATTTGATCCTCTCAGTTGTTAACTCAATAATGGATGGATCAGATATATTTCTCTCTCTCATTTCTTCCCAACATATAGAAGTTCTACACCTCATACCATACAATGTTTCAATCGGTGCCATCCCAATACTAGTTTGATACTAATTATTATAAGTAACTTCAATCGATGACATGTAAGCATCCTAACTTACTGAGAACTCATCATATATGCCTTTAACATATTTTCTAGAACTCTAAAAATCTTTTCTGTCTGAGCATGAAAAAAAAAATTATATTAAATTACAACTATGTACCCGTGGCTTTCTGAAAGCCTTTCCAAAACCAAGATGTAAATCTAGCATCTCTATTTGACACTATGCTTAATGGTGCTCCATATAACCTCACAATCTCAACTACATCCTTCTTTAATCCTGACCACCAGAAATTTCGTCTCCAACCTCTATACATCTTATTGTTACTTGGTTGAATCGAATCTACATCATCATGTGCCTCTCTCATTAACTCCTCTCTCAACTTCGCAATATTGGGAACACATTTCCATGTTCCAATACCAAAATAGCCTCATTTCCAATTTTTGAACTCAAAATACTTTCTAGTAAGCACTGAATGCTTAATCTTTTATATCTCTTCATCTCAACCTTGCATCTCTAAAACATTTTACTATGGACAAATGTACAACCATACTCGTTAACCATGATCCTCTATCACTGATATTCAACTTCATTCTTATCTCTTTTAAATCTATCATCAATTTCTCATCAGAACTCCCAATAGCAGTTAACATTCTTGTAGACTTTCTACTCAATGCATCAGCTATCACTTTTGCTTTTTTTCTAAATGATAGTGAATTGTACAATCGTAGTCACTAATCAACTCCATTCGCCCTCTTTGCCTCAAATTTAACTCTCTCTAGGTAGGTAAGTATGTCAAACTCTTAAAACCCATGAATATCTCACAAGTGGCTCCATATAGATGATGTCTCCAATCTTTAAAGTAAACACTATAACGGCCAACTCTAAGTCACGAGTAGGGTAATTTCTATCATGAATCTTCAATTGCTTAGAAGTATGGGCCACAACTTTCCTATGTTAGACATATCCCAATCATTGATGTGACGCATCACTATACACCACAAATCATACATCACCAGAAGGAAACACCAATAATGGAGCTGTAGTCAATTTTTTCTTTAGTAATTGGAAAATTTTTCTCACACTTCCCTTACTATGCAAATTTCATCTCTTTCCTGTTCAATCTATTTAACAGTATTACAACAATAAAAAAATTCTGAAAGAATCTTCTATAATAACTACTAAATCCCAAGAAGATTCTAATCTCAGTCACATTAGTTGGTCTCTCCTAACTTAACATTGCCTCTACCTTTTGTGGATCAACTGCTATGCCATTTCTCAATATTACATGTTCCAAAAAAGTTATTTCATTCAGCCAACACTCACACTTAGAAAACTTTGCATATAATTTCTCTCTCCTTAGAATCTTCAACACACTGTCTAATATTTCACATGTTGTTCTTCCTTCCTAGAATATATCAGAATGTCATTACTGAACACAACCACAAGATTATCAAGAAATGGTTCAGATGATTTATTCATCAAGTCCATGAATATTTTTGGAACATTAGTTAATCCAAATGACGTCACAAAAAGCATATGAGTATAACGTGCCCTAAAAGCAGTCTTAGGCACGTCTCATTTCTCTATCCTCAATTGGTGATAACCTGATATCGGGTTTATCTTAGAAAACACTCTCACTCCTTGCACTATTCAAACAATTCATTTGTCCTGGGTAAAAGTTATTTGTTCTTATTCAACTATTTGTAGTCTATACATACTCTTATTGTTCCATCTTCATTCTTCACGAGCAACACATGGGCTCCCTAAATACATTAGATCCGATAAATTGTTTATCTAAAAGTTCTTGAACTTTTAATTCTCTTAACATAGTGGGTGTCACTCTGAATGGTGCTATAGATATATGTGATGAACCTGGTATCACATCAATAGAGAAATTAAATCCATTTACTGGGAGACAACTAGGTAACTCATCAAAAATTGTATTAGAAAAATCTTTCACCACTACGATTTATTCTAACTTCTTATTTTCCTTTTTTTAGAATCCATTATGTATGCCAAATAATCCTCATAACTCTTTTTCAACCATCTCCTAGTGGTCAGAGCAAAATAGGATAGTTCAAAAGTATCTTATGTTCTCCCTAAAAGTAAAACTCCTCATGTCCATATCTTGAACACTACCTTCTTTCTAGAACAATCAACCTTAAGCATAATGCATCAACAACTAATTCATTACCAAAATTAAATGAAATTATATCTTATTCAAAGATAATAAATCAGCTTCAAATTCTTTATCACTGATACGAATCACACAACCCTTGTAAACATTTATAATTATCACTTCATCTCTAGTGGAAACTTCAACAAAAATTAATTTGCATCAAAGGACTAATACATACTTCAATAGACTTCATATGAATACTAGATGCAAAAGAATGGGTTGCACCAAGATCACCTAACATTGATATGTCCACCTTCTCTACACACAAAGTACTTCAATTTTTGGCAATTCTGGGATAAATATCTTATCTGAATATATTTATAACAAAATTTTGTCTCCCAATCATACATCAGATTATCACTTCCTTTGGTGGCATACTTACTTCATCTGCCATGACTCCCCATTCCTATAACCTGTCTCCCAAATCTAAGGGTCCCACCAATAGTATTCTGAGCTATAGAAGTAACAGATCCTGCTTGCCTCTAACTCTTGTGCCGGTTCCCTGTGACAAGGAACGCCTCCTCTTGGTGGTCTCCCACCCTGCACACTCATACTGGTACCACTTATGGGTTCCTCAAATCTAGATTTCTTCCACCAATTCCTCATTCCTCTAAATTAAATCATATCCTTCGCAATCTGAAGTGCTATATCCACTAATCTGACATAATCCATATGCCTTATGTAAGATGGTTTTGATCAAATCTTAAAACATAGTTCATCTATGAATCTCTTACACTTCTTCGCCTCTGGGTATACTATTTTCGGTACAAACCTCGACAAAGCCACAAATCTCCTATCATACTGAGCCACAGTCAACCCATTTGCCTCAAATAAAATTTCTATCTTGTTAGACTCTAAAAGTATAAGTAAAGTATTTATCAAGGAAAACCTCCTTAAACCTATTCTAGGTTATGGGTCTATTAATATCTATACTTACCCTGAGAAGAATATCCTCCACAATTCTAAAACTTCTCATTTTAACTCAAATGAAGTAAAGGTAACCATCTGCCTATCAGTTACTGGTAAAATACCAAATAATCTCTCTACATGTTTGACCCATAACTTAGGCTTAAAAGAGTTTATAAATCCTTTAAACAACAAAGCATTCCACTTAACAATCTCTCTGCATATTATGCATACACTCACTTTCTCCCCTTTTTAAATGTCTATCATTACTGGATTAACAACCTCAGGCATTGCTCTAGCTTGTTCATCAAGTCTATGCTATAGCTATCAATTCTATCATCTGTTACATTCATTTTCTCAAGAATATATGTAAGAGCTTATCTTAGCTCATCTTTTTTAACTTCAAATTCTCTCATACTTTTACTAATATCAATTATACTGCTAATATCAATCATACTATCAACACATTCCTTTTAGGAACCACAGATTCAAACTCAACCTTGGCTTATCAAAAATATTGGGGGCCTACCATGCCCTCTCAAATCAACAACTCTAACTCTAGCTCTAGCGCATCCACATGTCATCCTCAGACTATTCATTAAAATATAATTTATTTTAATCTTTGACTCTCTTTCTTTTCATGCCGTATATAGAATCATAAAACCTAATGCTCTGATACCAAAATTATAAGACCCATCCCAGGTTGGCCACCCCCGAGACAGTGTCATCACATTTTGAAACTCCTAGTACGACACATATATGCAACAATGAAAATAAATAACACCAAAAGAAATTTTTATATAAATCCTCAACCCAACAGGAGAGTTACATCAATCTGATCTTTAAACATTATATGCAATGTAAAATGCATGAATATTTACAAATAATTTTTTTTATTTTATTTTCTCATTAGTCTGAGGATATTGACACGTACGTGACTTACAGAAATGATTTTAATCTGACTCTCAACCCACCAGACTATTTGTTCTGTCTGCTACCTGAAATCATTGTACAATGAGGGATGAGCTTCACAAACTCAGTGAATTAAATTTACTATAAGTACTCAATTTGTATAAATGGTCTTTCAATATTAAATCATTTATATCTCATATAACTTGATACTAGCATTCTACTATCACTACACATGTTATAAGATTCATTCTTTATCAATCTCTTTCTCGTATTTATTTGTTCACCTTAAACCATCAATTATCTCATAATTACCTCGTAATGAGGTTCACATCATAAAATCTACCATTTATATGGTTCTTATCACCATAACTGTCTCTCTGTGAGACTCATCCATCTATAAATAAATTCATAATAACACACCACACATTAGCATTTCAATAATGCCAGCAGTAATTAAAATAGATGCAACGTATGAATTATTATTATGGGAATGTCTTCCCACATGTCGACATATTTTTATTATCTTAGACTGGCCCCCTCCCGGTTCTTTTCTTTACAGCTTATCTCGGCTGTCACGGATTTATTTCCAGCATATATCGACTGTCATGGTGTTCCTTTTATTTTCAGCCTATATAGGCTATCACGGTTTTTCAATTTGACCGACCCCTTCCCAGTTCTTTTCTTTTAATAAATGCATATGCATAGGAACAATGATATGAAATACGCATCTGAATAGTAATATAAAAACATTATAAACTCAAAATATTTAAATTTAGCTATCACATCTTTCCTCAAATTATTATAAAAATTTTCACTAAATTCCTCTCATCATAAATCACATTAAATGATCCATCTTAGCTTGTCAAGATCGACCAATTTTCATCTCTTCGTAATTCGTATCAAAACATCAACCATAGCTCATCAAGAATTTCACTCGTTGCTTTTATTATTAAATCAACTTATTATTTCGAAAATATTATTTCTCCCCTAATAATTTTCTACATGTTCAAAATTCATATCATATCTATCAACCAAATCTTTATCTATCACCAAAATATAAGCTAATAATTTATTTTAATATTATCACTAGATATTCCATTTTTATTTAGATTACTTAAAGTAAATCAAACTCACCACGTAGCACTTAAAGCTACCCTTGGATCACCTCCTTGCCTTTCCTGTTCCTTTCAAACTTTTCCCTAGTTGCAGATCGTCAACATCAGACATAATATTTTTATTAAATTACTAATTATTTCTTCAATTCTTCATAAACCACACCCTTTGAAAATTCCCACATTGACTTTCGGAAAATTTCATAAATGCTAAAAATTCAAAAATAAACATCACATTATTGCCTTCTATTTTTCTGGTAGCTTCTCGTGATTCTCTATGAAATTCCGTAGTAACCCCCTTCAAAATTTTTCCATTTCAACCTTTCTTTGGGTCCCCAAATGTCTAAAGAAATTGAGTAATTGACGAAAAACTTAAACGAAAACAATAAGTATAAACATAAATCCATATTAATTATAATATATATGCATATAAAATTTGAAACCCAAATTGGCTAATTGATGCCTCAGCAGTAACATTTTTGTTACCACCTAAATGCAAGGTGGAAGACATGCACATTCTTTGCTTAATTTGGCAGCAGGTGGCAACACATGCTGCCACGTTTGTTTTTTTTAAACAAATATAATATTTTTATTTTTTTCTTTTTCCTTCTTTTTCTTACTGGACACATCCAGATTTTTTTTTTCTTTTTTCTTTTTTCTAACTACACCTCCATGCGTCCATTTTTTTCAAAAGAATTATTTTATTCAATATTAAATCCTTCGCGTAAACGTATTGTTTTAATTCCATATCATATTTATTAAATTACTTCTTTACCCTTACTTTACGATTACAGGTATTACAGCGTAACCTTGGGAGAAGTCCAAAGATCAATAATAGAAACTTCATGAGGTTATTGATATAATTGTAAATTTCTCTATCAATTTCTTATATTTATGTATAGCTCAACTTGATTCATTTTGATTGGGTTTTGTTTTGAAAACAAAATAAAAAAAAGAAAAATTATGTTTAAGGTAATCTAGTCAATTGAATGAAACATTCAGTCAACTGAATGAAAGGAAGAATTTTCTAGCCTTTGATCTAGTTGACTGAATGAAGGACAGAAACTTCAGGACTTCTAATCCAATCGAATGAATGGATCATTCAGTTGATTGAATGATCGATAATAACGGCTAGTTTCTGAATTAAATGGAGCGGGTCAGAGCATTTAGTGCTCCAAACTACCATTGCTGTGTCTAACGACTATATGAGGCTTGGACTATATAAACCCATTTTAAATGAGCAAACCTAATAATCTAAGAACACTTAATTCATTCTTGAGCTCATTTATTATCAATCAAAGCTTTCAAAATTCCTCTTGAGCCATCTTTAAAGCTTTGTTCTTGAAAAAAAAAAGATATTCTTCATTTGTAAAAGTATTTATTGTAATCTCTCTTGTACTCTCTTCAATCTTAAATTTCAATCATTATAGAGAAAGAGTTGGTGTAACTCCTAGAAGTGTTTAGGTGTTGAACACTTTTGTTTGCACTTCCTTTGGAAGAGGTCATTGTAAAGGTTTGGGCAACGCCTCTGAAGTTGCTTGACTATTTTTAGTAGACTACTTCAAGGAGTCTCCTTGAAGAGAATGGACATAGGGTTGGAAAGATTTCGATATTGCCAAACCACTATAAACAATGTTTGTAATCTCATCCTTACTCCTTTAATTTCAGCAATATATTTATTATTGTTCATGCTTGATTTCTTAAGTGTTTAAAACTTGTTTTTTGCAAAAGGTTTTTATAACCCAATTCACCCCCTCTTGGGTTGCACTTTAATTTAAAATTGGTATCAAAGCTCTGTTCTCATTAAAGGCTTAAAATTCTTGAGTAGATTCTATGGTTAATAATAGTTATACTAAATGTTACTCTTATACTAGGCCTTCTTTGTTGAATAGAACAAATTATAATTATTGAAAAATAGAATGAAAATACTTTTAGAAGGCCAAGATTATAATTTATGGAGAATCATTGAAGAGGGACCTAGGATTCCAGTAAATAGAGTCACAGTTGGTGAAATAGTAGCTACATTGCCTAAACTTAAATCTTAATTTTATGATGGTTGTAGGATGATGTCTTTAAAGAATAGAGCTACTAGTATTCTTCATTGTGCTTTAGACATTTATGAATACAACAAAATTTTAGCATGTGAGTCGGCAAAAGAAACATAAGACAAACTTCAAGTTACATATGAAGGCACTAGTGAAGTAAAGAAATAAAAAATCTATATACTAGTGTTTGAATATGAAGCTTTTAAAATGTCCCATACCGAAACAATTTTTGAAATTTATTCTTGATTCACTAATATTATTAATGGTTTTAAGCTTCTTGGTAAGAACATTAAGGAGCATGAATTGACAAGGAAGATTCTTAGATCTTTACCACCAAATTGAGAATCTAAGAAAACGACCATTGTGGAAGCCAAAGAATTGGACAAGCTTGACATCTAAATGCTTCTTGACTCACTATTGACTCATGAGATGGAAGTAGTAAATGTTCATGTTATTGATGATGAGTCAAATAAGAAGAAGATCATTTCCTTCAAAGCTACCTCGAGCAAGCAAGGGGGAGAAGAAGAATAAAATTAAAGTATAGTGAAAAAGATGGAGAGATGACTCTCAACACAAAAAAGATTCACAAATTTTTGAAGAAAAGCAAGAAGCCTTACAAAAAGGACAACGCCACCAAAAGGAAACCTAATGTATGCTTTGGTTACAAGAAACCCAAAAACATCAAGGCAGATTGTCCTACAACAAAGAAACCTTATAAGAACTTCAAGAAGAAAGCCTTTGTTACTACCACTTAGAGTGATGATGATAAGGATGATAAGTGCTTAAACAGTTATATTTAAGCCCCCTAATTTACACTTGTTAGACTCTTTATTTATACATTTTAGTAGTTTCTACTTCATTTTCATGTTTTATATGTTTTTCATAGGACTTGGACAAAAAGATGATAATTTGGAGCTTTTAGGAGCAAAAGTCAAGTTCTGCCATCCAGCAAGGTGCGCTCGAGCGCACCTCCCTTGAGATCGAGTGCACAAGAGCACTAGTGCACTTGAAGAAGGCTCGAGTGCATCCCGCATACGCTCGAGCACAATCACTCTAGAGGCGGAAGAGCCAGATATAGAAAGAAGTCTCCAGACTCCAAATAGGAAATTAGGGTTTCGGGACACCATAAGGACCCTATAAATAGTCCAGTAAAACACATAAACCAGAGCTTTTGTTCTATATTCGAAGTAGCAAGCTTAGCAGAGGAATTGACGACTCGTCTCCCGAGTCTTCTTCGGTTTTAATTTTCTGTTTTTATTTCATTATGTTTAGAATGTTTAGTTTACTTAGCATGTGTAACTAAACTCCTATAAGGCTCGATTAAAGCCCTAGTTATGCTTTTCCACATGTTCATTCATTGATTATCTTTGCTATAGCCTTGTTAGAATATTTAACTTGATTAATGCCTGTTTGTATTTAAATTCCTCATATGTGTGTGCCTGATCAACGTATGCATGTGGTATGGATAAGTTAGTCGAATCAATTTGGATGACCGAGTCCTGGGTTCGACATTAGTAAGAAGGGATATCCACACCGGATTCTCGGGTTAATCAACATGGGAAACCGGGAGTGGACCAAGCTCTAGGTCCCATGTGGTTGCCGATCTCCATAGCCCTCATGCTCTCTTAAGGAATAACTCAGTATACACCCATGCTGAATCCCTTAAGAGAGAAAAGAGTTAGTATACACTATGCCTAACTCGTTGCATAGGGAGATCAATAGCCTAAGGTGTGGACCAAGCCCTTAGGTTGGCAACCATTAGATATTCATGATAAGGCTAGAGCATTAACACTTTATTTAGTGAGAAAGTATAATTAGGGTGGATATCGTAGTCCTATGTTCTCATTATTGTTATTTACTCACAATCAAATTTGCTATTTCTCTTTTTAACTTGAAGAAACTAATTCTAAAACGAAATTCACCAATCCCTGTGGAAATGATCTCGCACTTGCACACTATGCTACCACAGACCTTGTGCACTTGCAAGTAAAACTAGGACGGTTATTTGCATATTTATTTAGGTAGATAATCGTCCCAACAAGCTTTTAGCACCGTTGCCGGGGATTGTGCTAAATTTTTTTTAGATTTATTTTCATTAGTTTTATTTTATTTTATTTTTATTTTCTTCTGTTCTGTTTATATTTTATTTATCAAAAACCTAAATTTTTTCGTCTTTCTGTTTTTCTGTTTCTGTTTCAGGTTTGCAGTAGAGCAAATTCTGGCCTTGCGATTTAGCGTAGGCTGAGGCATGATCGAGCGCAGAGCGCACGCCCAGTGCAATCGAGCGCTGTTCTTGGTGCGCTCGAGCGCAAAAGCTCTAGAGAGTACTTGAGTAGCAGTACTGAAACTGCTACACTAAAGTTTTTTAACTAATTCGTTCGAGGGAGAAGCACCAATGGCAGAAGCTAGATATGCTGCTATGGAGACGAAGATAGATATGCTTGTGAAAGCCATGACTGCATGGAACAGCCTACCTAATCCACGATCCACACAACTCAAGGTATGTGCTTTATGTTCTCAATTTGATCACACTACTGAGACTTTCCATTCGTATTCATCTACAGATTCCGAGCGAGTGACCTATATGAGACCAAACAATGCTTATGTAAATACCTACAATTTTGGATGGAGAAACCACCCTAACTTCTCATGGAGCAACAATCAAAATGCTTTGAACTTTCAAGGGCAGCAAAGGAATTCCCAATCAGTTCCAGAATAAAAAAAAAGTGACCTAGAGAATCTTGTGAGGCAATTGGCAACTCAACAACAATAGCTGATGACTTCACAAGAGCAGTTCATAGCAGAGGCAAGACAATTCCAGATTGAGCAAAGTGACCTAGAGAATCTTGTGAGGTAATTGGCAACTCAACAACAATAGTTGATGACTTCACAAGAGCAGTTTATGGCAGAGGCAAGACAATTCCAGACTGAGCAAAGGGAAATCATTGCAAAGCATGAGCAAGCTATTCAAAGACTGGAAGTACAAGTGGGGCAAATTACTGAAGAGCTAAGTGAAAGAAAACAGGGAGAATTTCCAGCCCATCACATTGATCCATTAAAAAATGCTCCTACCTATAGTGTCACAAGATCAGAAATAGAGCCTAAATTTAAGGATGTTACTGATGACATCATCAAAACTGTGCACCTCCTA